>CM058060.1:18254893-19504893 GCA_030157275.1 Cynaeus angustus
TTTTCTTAGGAAAGGCTTGATACCATTAATTCGGATAAGAACTTGCCGCTCCGTGAAGTTGCATAGTCGGCGAATATAATAGCTTTGAACTAGGAGATCTATTAAAGTTTAAAAAGAAATAAGAACATGATCGTGGGGGATTTTTTTTGTACAAATTAATTGACTCCAGTCGAGGAGCTTTAACGTGCGCCTTCCGGTACTTTGTAACGATTGAAAGGAAATCCTAGCTTTTTTTAAAGTAACTGATGAAATTCTGCAATGGTGTTGGCATTGCACTTTGAGTCAGTAGCCTTGAAGGTAGTTAATTACCCTCTGACTTTTGTCAAGAAAAGAGTACAATTCACTACATTACCAAAAATTGCGAATATGATATAAAAAAATTGAATTTGATGAGTTTTTTTTTTTAGGTATTGTATAGAGAAAACTAATCATGTACAATGATCAAACGCATATGTCAGAATGCCTTTTATTGATATCTATTGATAGTTACGTTTATTTTATGGGAATCAGCTATCGGGCTATTGGCAATTATTGTAATATGAGATTTAATTACGTTGAGTTGGTTCAATACTCATAATATGCGTGTGTTCTATTATGATGATGATATTTTGTGAATTGAGTAAGCTTTGATGTTTGTATATCGCAGAAAGTGCCAATCTATTTGATAATTGGAATTATGTATTTCTGGTCACAGATAAAACTATTTGAAAATTAATAGACTAGTGAAATGAGCATGAATTGGAAAACAAATAACATTTGAATAATATTCCCCTTCAAAGATTTTCGTTAAAATGAACAATTTTTTTATAGTTAATACCTTAATTATACCTTTTTGATCAATCATTTTGTTTTTTTTTCATTTTTTCAAACGTTGCCTGATGCTAGAATCAAATAGTTATATTTAGTGATTAGAATATTGTTCCTGCGTCCATTCACACAAACCTGCTTTACATCTATAAACTGATTTGTATCGAGCTCTCATTCTCATTCACATTTGGATAAACATTTAGTTTAGTTTTGGTCTTATTTAATTTGATTTAACTTTGGTTTACATTTAGAGGTAAATAAACAATAATTGTCTGGTTCGCTTTTGAAAATAACAAGTACAAGCTTTGTACTCTATTCACTAACTAAATTGAGTTAATGTGGTGAGAATATTATATTACTATATTATAAATTTTAAAATAAAATCCACTGGATATAAAATTTGTTAACGTTAAAGCAACAATTTACGAAAGGCTTTTTATATGTGCATCAAATGCTATTGATATTTTTAATATTTTTTAATTTTCTGGTGTTTAAATTCCTCGGGTACTTTGATTCTTTATAATATTGTCTACAGTTGTTCTGTAGGATTTTTGATTATATTTTTATATTTCAATAATATTTTTTATGATTCTTCGCATTTTCACCTAATTTTCATATATTTTCATTTCTTTTACATTTTTTGAATCTCTTGTTTTCAAGATTCTTTAGACCATTTAAAAATTTTTATTCATTTTTATAATTTTTTCTGGCTATTTACATTTTTTTTCTAAATTTTTAACCATTTTATACAGTTTCAATTTTTTATGTCTATATTTTTTATTTTCTGTATTTTTTTTTTGAGTTTTTTTGAATTGATTTTGTGGTTTCTATTAATATTTGGAATGATTTGCATTCATTATTTTCTTTATATTTGTTGAATTTCTTAGATTTTCTACCTAGATTCTCTAGATTTTTCACTTTTCGAATATAATTTTATTGTTTGATAATTTTTAAATTTTTTTGAGTTTTTCAGATTTTTAAGGTTTCTAGTTTCTTAGATTTTTCATTTTTTCAGATTTTTTTTGTGTTATATTCTTTTACAAAAATTTTCTATTCTTTGGTTTTGTTATATTTGCTGGGTTTTAGGGATCATTTGAATGGTATGGATACCTTAAGTTTTACCCATTTATTCGGAATCATTCATTTTGGCTAGACTTTTCAAATTTGATTCATTTTTTTTATATCCTTCACATCTACGCTAACAATATTTATTCATTCATCACATTTTATATTTGGATTATTAATATTTTGTTTATTTCGATTACTAGACACTTACATTTTCTTAAACGTTTGTAGAGTTTAAAATGCAATTAACATGCAATCTGCACACAAAATTTTTTAGTATTTATCGAGACTTCTCTGCGGAAATATAGTAAACATTTCTAGAAATTGTATTTGATGTGTAGAGTATCTAGTTTATCTTCAAAATATAATAATATGAATAAAACATGCGAGTATTCTGTAACAAAATATGTAAGTGCATTTTTCATAAAATTCACTCTTTGTTTATCATTATTTTTTTCAATACTTGATCCGTATAATTTATAACTTCATAAAAAAATGCATTAAAGAAACTTGAACTGCGTAACTTGTAAACTTACATTAGTTTCGGAACTGATTTAATATACATTTAAAGTTTTAAATTAATTTACTGACAAAAACAGGTTAATACACAAATAACAAACTCTGAATTATTTGTTAATGAACTCACTTAATTCTCTGATAAAAAGCTTTCTTATACCGTTTTTAGGATGAAGAGTTTGTTGCGCAAGTTTTTAGTTTTTGTTCAGTAAATTGTCCGTAAATTTCAGATAACTCGTGCACCACGGAAAGAATGTAATAAATCAATTTTTCTGGGATGATAGATTGTTTTTCTTGGTTCTCTTAACGCTCCCAGTGGTAATGTTTAAAAAATTAAGTTAAAGTTTACTTACGCACTTTAATTTGATCAACTTTCCTCTCAGCTGCTTTTCGGTGTTACATTTATAAATTATATTTTTCGAATAATTGACTATTAGGTTCGTTACAAGTGGATGGTATTTATCACATTTTTTTTTATTTCCACTTTTTTAGTTTTTTATTAAATTTGTGGTGTTTAGACATTTGTGCATTCTCTGGAAATTGCCGATATTTTACGATACAAATACATGGATTTATGGATCATAAATGTCATTTTAATGGATATTTTTACCACTCAAGACCATGCGATATTTTACTATGTATCTTGCTTTATGGTTAGAATGCGTTAGAGTTGAATTTTTTGCAGTCAGCTGACGGATAAATTACTTTTCTTGTTTGTTTTTTCCATTGGTGGTACGTTACATATTAGAAATTCACGAAAAAAAATGTTGCTTGGAGTTTGTATTCCGTGCATTCTGGTTTCTTTTGTAGATGATTCTGAATTTTTAAATCGCAGCCGCATTTCTGACGTTAAATATTTATATTGTTACATATGCTTATACTTTGATGTTTTCTGCAAATTTCCGGTATATGACATGACTTTTTTGTAGATGGTTACACATGTCCTTTGCCAAGTTTTTAATTAAAAATGTATCTACATTCGCAGTTCCGTAATTAGTTCGTTCTGCTGTAGCAGTGTGTCTACACAAATCCTTCTTTAACAAGCAACATTTGCTTGTTATATTAATACGTTCACATTTCTCCGGAGCTGTGCTCTTCTTGAAAAATGATCCAAATCAGTACAAATAGAGCTACTAGCAACTCCGGGAATTCCGGGAGATGATCCCGATTTCATTCCGCCTCTACAAAGATAAATCTGATCTACGCGGCATTTGTGCATCGAGGTGCATGCTGCGAATTGGCAGCAACTACTTTAAATTTGTGCAATTTGCATATGTCGCCCTTTTCGTTGCACGATGTCATCAGATAAGAGTAAACATTGTGTCAGAGTCGATTTACCAACTTTGTAACACTGCATTTACCATGCATGACACACTTCCTAAAAAAACTCCACAACCACGTTCATAATACATTATGAAAAGCACGTAGGAAATAAAAAATACCGGCGCGAAACCGACGCACTCCAGAAATTATCAGCGAATTTATTTCTGGACTGTTTTTCTGGGAGGGGGATGGGACACACGTCCTAGAATTTTTTCAATGTCGCTATATTGACAAAATCCACCGTTGTACGTGTCTTTTGTGGCTTTGCACAAGAATTTATTAGTTCGTAGTGGCACTGTTCGCTTGTTACGCCTAATTTAACTTGTTGCTTTCAAACCTCGCGCTGCTGCGAAGGGACGGAGAATATTGAAATTGGTTTTCTCATGCTAGCGCAGAAACGTCAATCAAATTGTCAAAGAGGACGGTTTTTAATGAGGTTGCCGCAAGTCTGGTTTTACAGAGTTGTTTTTTCGTGGACAATTAGTGGGATGTTCCGAACGCTTGTTATAGCGAAACGAAATCGTTTTTCTGTTTGTTTGGATGATTAAAATTAGTCCGAGCGCTTTTATGTTGATGGTGTGGTCATCACTTGCCTATAAAGAGAGGGTTTTAATCGGGATTCGGATTAAGTTCTTTTTTATGATTCGGTTTCATAGTATGTAAATCATTGTAGTATTTATTTGTAACCTAAACTGTAGGAACGAAAGTAATGATTTTTATTCTACGCATAGGTTCTTAATTAAAGTAAATACCAAAGATAAACGGGGAACATAAACATTGAAATCACCCCTTCCTACTAAAATGAAAAAAAAACTAAATTAGTTGTGGTACAAATTTTACTGAATCTTTCTACTAGTCTGATCGATTTTTGTGATTGTAGATTTGTTAAATTTACTTTATGGAATTTTTGTATATCATTATTATCAATCGCAACCGGCTTGATACGAATAGTTTGAAAATTAGTGGCAAAGAATACGATTTCTACGGAAATTATTTGGAAATAGCAGAGTAGGAAAAAAAAATTCCTTTGAAATCTGATACATGAATTGCTTAACATCAAACTTCTATAAAATCCTCATTTTTAAAAGTGTTCCTTTATAGAAGTTTTTATTGCAGAAGGTTTGCTCGTGATAACGCAGCATTTTGCGAGAAAATTCAGTAGACCGTAAAGGTGCTTATTAAACATTAATTTTGATAGATGAAAACAAATACATAAGACATTTCAATCTACGCTAGAAGTCTGAAGAATTACATGGGTATTTCGTAGTTTTAAAAAATTAGTAACAAAAGTTATTTAAAAATCTTGAGACAGTTTGTCAGAACACTAAGTTTAAACAGTTTTAAAACTTCGAATATAACGAACTCGCAGAAATCACGGTAATCCAGGCAAAATAGACGTTCAACTTCGGAAAAACTCGCATAGAACTGAAAATTGGTACAGACCTTAAATACACCATTACAATTGAAATGTCAAAAGTATCTGTTCATCTGGCTTGAGCTAAAAATTTTCTTGAAGGTCAAATAACTAAACTTCTTTTTTTGGCATATTTCTTTTAAACAGTAATTCTTTTAGTAAAAATAGTTTACACATTTTTTGTAGATTATGCTATTCTGTACAAAAAGGGCCTATTTCTAGGAATTTGCGTTTATGAGATATTGCGATTTTAAGTCCGTTCCCTTTTTTTTAACTTAAAAAGCAATTGCCAGTTATTCTGTCGTTTAAATAATTTTTCAAAAATGTCAGAAGTTTGCTTTGTTTGAAGTAAACCTTCAACTAACAGCAAAATCGTTTTTGACTTCTAAAATTGGAAAAATCATTATCTACATAATCTCCTTTCTTTTCTACACCACTTTTTTGTAAAAGAGTTTCCCACAGATACACACCATTTTAGTAGATGCAAAATTTTTTTTCTTCGTCAAGGTTAAATTTAATTGCCGAAGGGAGTTTTATCATAGCAACGAAAGTATTATGTTTATTTAAAATATCAAAAAAATTGACAGTTTTCGAAATTTATTCGAATTGTTTATTTAATATGAATTTTACGAAAAACGAGTATTGTGTCAAGTATTTATCTACTGGAAAGCAGAAAATAATGCAACATTAGCTCCACGAAATTATGCAATTATGTAACTATAATAACTACACCAATTAATTATTCGATTTTGTCATATTAGGTTTATTGTACCAGGATGTCTTTTTAAAACTAAAAATTTGAGGATGATTTTTTGCTACAAAATTGTGGTTTATAAGGCACTCAAAACATGTGCTAAAAAACTAAATTTATGATCTTTAACCTTGAAGAACATTTTTAGCTAAAGCAGTATCGATGGGGACTTTTGGTATTTTGTTTGTAATGGTGTGTTTAATGTCTGCATCAACAAAAATTATATCTGAAACACTACTAGTGATCTTCTGAAATACTATAATTTTATTTATTCATACGCTAACTGAGTCAAAAGTGTTGAAAAATAGATTTAACAAAGCTTAATTATTATTATTTTGGTTCCATTTTAAGTTATGAAAAGAGTTCAATAATGCACCCAAATTTCACATACTCGCCCATTCTAAAAGAAAAATTCGTAGGTGTTTGCTACGGTTTGTGTACCTGCAGATTTTAACTCGAAGGACTATTGTTTGTTAGGTTGAAAAAAAGGACTTGTAAGCTCTAAGAGGCGCTTTTTTGTTAAATGTGTATTTGCAACTGTCTTGTTCGGTGTCACCATTGCAACTCGCTTTTTGAACACAAATTATTTATGGGTGGGGGAAGCCACCCTTCTCCTGGGAAGGCAAATACTGTATTTTTGGTTGCATCCTACAGTAGGAATCAATTCTTTCTTTAAATACGGTAGACAGTATTATAAATTAGATTCAAAATTCAAAAGAATTTTTACCGACTCTGGACAGTAAGTTTTCTCAAAAAATGATAAATAATCACAAACTTTAGAAATGAATTTTCTTTCAATTTGAACAGACAAGGAACTTTGGAACGAAACCGTTTGTATAGATTTTATCGTGCATTAAAAACCAAAAGAACAAAACTTTATTACTTATTCGATTCGTTGTTTTTTATATATTATGGGTTTTCTTATATAAGAAACACGTATCTATTTCTGTCGGAAAAGAACTACTTTTGTCATTAAATTTAGTTACGAAATGCTACCTCCCACTAAGCGATAAGACCAACTTTTAGCAAAAATATACAAAAACGAAACAAATTCTCTTTTAAGGCAAAAATAAATAAACTCTTGTAAGTAATACGTGGTAAATTAGAAGATTTTCTTACTTGTGTACTGGACACTCAAGAAAAAAATCTTTTTTTCCCTACCTGTGACAGTAGCTAATTGAATATTTAGGTGAATTAATTTACTGTTATTTTGTTGATGGTTTTAGACATTTTACTACTAAAGTTCTTCCAGTAATGCATATATTTAATTATTTATGTACCAATTTTGTCTACATTAGTTTCGTAAATAGAAACGATATTTCACTCGTCTTTACTTCAATACTTGGTGCATTGAATATATATTGTATAAATATGGATCTATTTAATTTTTGACGATAGTACAACCATTTTAGATATACGTATGAATCGGCATATTATATCGAAAAAAGATATCAAAAATAGACATCAAAAATTCAACATCTCCCAGTTTTAGTCATAAATAAGCTGCATAATTTAACATCACTCCGTAGTGATGACTTTATTTACTGTCATAAAATTATATTAATTTCTGGAATTCTCTATATGCTTCTTTTTCATATTTTGCTTTTAAATTGCGACTAATAGGTAAAACTTTATTTAATTAACTAGTGCGCAATTGTCCATTTATGGTTCTTATAATAAATAGGTAAATTCACTGGTGCACTTCGAAAATAATGAATCCTGCTGTTTATGATGTTAATTGCACGTGCAGGCTGCGACTCCATTGGCTTAATATTAATACTTTGGTACAAGGTGTAGCGTATATATCTTTTTGTCGCCTTTTTTTGCAATAAGTTTATATTACTGCGTAGTAAACAACTTTGTTAATATAAAATGTAGATGTGGAAATTAATTAATTTCATTATTAGACGTTTATGAGAAGTTTTATTAAACTAGATACGAACTTATCTGTTCGAGTTGCATCACTATAAGGAACTTAATCGTGTGATAATTTTATTCTTAAGTTCCGTGCAAAGAAAAGAATCCACCATTATGCTAATATTGTTTTCATGAACTCTATTTATTTGCAAGCTGTAGCAAATTATAGTGAGACTACTCTTTTCAGCTGCGAACTTAAGTGCTTATAATCTAATGAACTTAATTTTTATGCGCAATTTTAACACAGAAGCTGACTTCTAACTTTTCACAGGAATTTTTTCTATTTGGAATAATATTACAACCCTTTGGTTTTGTAATGAACATACAGGTTTTATTTTTGATTATTCGCTTTGTAGGGTTTAATTATGATGTGAGCAGAGATTGTTGGAGGAAAAGTATATTTTAAGAATACTGACGTGAGTTGTTATTTTATTGCTGACCTGGAAAATGGCGAGGGTGAATTGTAATATGAAAGTTAAATCTAAATAAATCTAAAAGCAGAAAACACATGCCCTCCGTTTTTTTATGTTCTAGTTCTGAAGCTTTTCATTGTTTCAAGATTTTGAACTGAATCATAACTTTCTCTCGTTGTGCGAGGTTAAAAATTTCTTTTAGTAGAGAAAGAAATCTCATGTTACACGAACTAGTTTTTGCTTTAATTTGCCGAAGTAGTTTATATTTCGTTACCTTTCGTGCTATCATATTTTAAAAGTATAACGCAAAGTCTAACAAAGTAAAATTGAAAAGATACTGTTTGACTTGTGCTCTATCGCAACCTTAACGTGAAGCTCCAGAAACATATTTCTGAAAAGTTTTAACAAGAAGTTAATTTTTCCTAAAAAAAGCTGCATTTGCATTTTTATGTTAGTTCGAGTATAATTTCTTTGGTTAACTTGTAACCAACTTGTGACTCACAACTTGTTCTTGTTTCAGGTAAGTGCTCCATTTTCCACTGAGTCATGTTCGGCTGACACGGTAAGAAATTTAAAACGAAAAAATGAAGCCCTACAAACTTTAATGGTCGTTTATGGTGACTCTTCGGTTTCAAGCACTCATAAAAACTGTATGTCTTGTCCCATATCAAAATTGCTTTTCCCTTCCGTCAATCAAATTGCGAGCGATCTTTAATGAGGCCCGCGGTTTCATCGTCTACCTCCAGTCCATGCATACTTGAGGTCGACTTCGACTTATACGCTTTTCTTTCTACAGCATCGAGCCGTAAACATCCCTCGCTCTGAAACTTTCAAATTGAAATACTTGGAAGAACAAAGATGAACCGCGTCTTCGTACACGCTCATAAATTAACAAACGATGCGCGATCTTATGAAATTCATTAATTAATAAGTTTATTATAGCTGTCCTGTAGTTGCCTGTGCGGCTGTCAACAATATGACAGATGACGAAAGCAAGAACCGAAACCAAATCGAGAACTTCGCTGTTAAGCTGAAATATTAACAAGTTTCCGAATTAATTACAAAGGAATTGAATGGAACCGTTTCGTTCGCCAACAATTTGCTTACATCGAAACGTCGAAAAACACGATTAAAATGAGGATTAAGATCCGGTTGCAGATGGCGCTGCATCCGGTAATTACCCGGATTACTTTAATTAAAACTTGCAGTTTTTGAGAGCAAGAATTGGAAGAGGAGGTAATAAAAACAGGCATTTATCTCTGCTATTTCCGCACGCACGCTAGTGGCGCTGCTTCGATCCAAGCGGTGTTACGCAAGGTTCCGCTTTAGGCCTTACTTTATTGTGTATTCAGTGAGATAAACTTAACGCAATAAAAATCCAAGACGGGGTGGAACTTCACAATGCCGCCGCTCAATATGCTAAATGAATGAGCTAAAACTAGTTCATTATGTTATAACGCGACGGTTTAGACAACCCTCGTTTGCCCTATTTATATGCGTCTGTAACGTCTCCACCCTCAAAGATACCAAGCTAAAAATCACGCTTCTGAAGGGGTGAAATAATTTTCCGGTCATGTTATGTGGGTCTGAATATTTTCTCTTTCAATTATCGCGCGTCCTTTGAGCCAGTTATTTCCGGTTTATCAGGATTTGTAAAATCAACGTTTGAAATTACCATGAATAGGATGGGTACGGTTTATCCAGACTGAGTAATTAATGGATTTCTTTGTGTGTTTTATTGTTATCGCTTTATATTTTATTTCGTCGAGCTTGTTCCGTGCCAGAGACACTTAATAATGACGTTTGGACGATTTATTGTTATAGACTTGGGTCGAGTATTGGACGTTTTATTTCGTATTAGGAAAAAATACACTTGGAGAATCTGATGCCTGGAAATTTATTATTCAACCATCGAGCCGGGAAATTCCGGTTAAGGTTCACCAAAATACCGTTTTCAGGTTTATGAAAACATTATATGGTATCGCCACGCCAGCTATTGCATTTCAATGCAGTTGGCCGTTAAAAATGGTGGATGCGCCGGGCTACACAATGCATTTTTGCAGAAATCACTTCTTTCACGAAACAAATCTTGTTGTGAATTTTACAGCGTCGATATCACTTTTTGAAAAAATGAAAAGAATTTTTCATTAATAATTGTAGACGAGCATGTTTTGAATTTTTTCACAGATTCTGATTTTTGTTGAACTTTAATATCATTTTAAGTAGGAAAACTTTCATCACTATTTATATAGTTAGAGGTCCGACAAACAGAAATCTGTGAGAACAAAAACTCGGCTGAAGCTGAGAAAAAACGGCCAAATAAACATGCCGCCACGAATATAGACGTCTCTGTGGCCAACACATAACGACTATAGACGCAGATAAAGATGAAAATCACAATTTGATTTCAGTTTGTGAAACAATATGTTGTTAAGTTGAAGGCGTCGGGCAGTTGAAACGGACGAGCATTACAGAATTCTCATAATAAACCAAAACAAAAAGGGTTGAGGGATTCCGCAAATTATGGTAGTCGGCAATAGTTTCGTTGGCAATAGTTTAATTAGTTTCGTTGATGTTACGGATGGAAAGCCGGTTATGAACATGTGGAAAGAGAAGTTATTGATATGAGCTAAAAATGGAAGGGTCCCAGTATATCATTTCAGAAATCAAATACCTCTTGAAATTACTAAAAGAAGTTTGTTTGTGAAAGAACATTTGCATCAAAGGAATCGTTACTTGACAACTTCCGCCCGGAACATGTTATTTCCGGGAATTGAAGAAGCAGCTGCAAACAATAACAAAAAGTTGTTCCAGAAAGGTTTCGGGTTGTATTTTCTTTTAATTATGATTGGGTCTTGCAAGACGTGATTTCCTTGATTATGGAATATCGGGAGCAATAAGATCTCGGGTGGGAAAAGTAAGACAATTTGTCTCCACTCCGAAACGACCTAGCGGACAAATTTCGATTGCGAGAACAAAAAGTCGCTTTTAGACCAACGAGCTCATTCCGCTTCAATTTACTTTTATATGTTGCATTTAACTGCGCAAAAATTTAACCGTTAAAACCGGGAGTGAATTACGATTCTCGGATTTCAATAGAATATTCCCATTTTCCCCGAAACTCCACTTTTTGACAACGTCCTTTTTGTGCGGAAGCAGCAATAAAGTACGGATATAATTTTTAGAGAATTTGTGATGTGGCCGTGATCTTGAACGCACGTGTAGATTTCCATAAAACAAACAAAAAGTCTGGTTTATGGAAGCGTAAAGTGATTTTCGATATTACTAAAAGCTTTGGAACCCGCGGTAATTACCGACTTTCCGGAGATCAGGTTCACATTTCGGATTATTTATTACAGTGAAAAAAAAACTGCGAGTTGCCGTCGCCACTGAAAAATATGACCAATTAACTCGCTTCGCATATGTTTGAATGTATTTACATAATAAAATAGGGAAGACACCGGATTTTTAATTTCAGCCAAAAGTTTGTGAAATTCCATTTAAATTGGGAAATTACCCGACGCCGGCCCCAATTTTTTTCTCGTTGTGCTCTTTGAAATATTCACACATGCAGTGGAAAATTTTCTTCAAATTAAGCAGATTAATTAGGGAGGATTATTTTAGTAGAAGTGGCTTAAATTTTTCCCGAGAAAAATCTAATATTTTACGACCGGAGGCAACTAGGGTCACTTTCAATTCATGTCGAGTAAATTCAGTGCCGTAGGTTAGGTTTTTCGCTTCACTGCTCCAGATTCAATTCGCTACGATAAATATTTTTTGTTTCATAAAATATACGGAAGCCACCGAAAATAATAATTTACAATAAATGGTTCAGGACGAAATATGTGGGCCTGAACGATTCTACCGTGAAAAATAAAATGTCAACTGGGGGTAACGTTGCTGTGCTTACACGGGTTGGAAGGAAGATGAATAATTTGGGGGTTACCCCGAGAAAGTACCAGACAAATGTAGGCTTTACGCTCGCAAAAAATGGGCAAATATTTTAACCTCCACGTGGAGGTTGAAATTTATGGTAAAAAACAACAATTAAAGGACGAGAGCTGCTGTACAAACGTAAGTTACAGTGACAGCAAACAAATTTCTTGAATGAAAATTTTTAACTTGTAACTCGAGGCGAAATTCATACTAAATTATTTAAAATAAATTTATAGAGATAGTCTCGTTTGTCTGCTCATTTATTCGTTTATCTGAGATCATTACTTTATTCAAATGGTATTATTTTAAACATGAAAAAACAAATACCTTCTTAATCAAGTCCATTTTCTTCTGTATTCTTTCTTTCATTGAAACAAAAAGTTGTAGGTAAACAAGTTGTTTTTGTTGCGAAATTATCAACGACTACGAATAAACTGCAGATCTCGAGAAATCGATTTTTAAAGATGAGTTGGTAGCATTTTTACTTTGGAAATTTATATTTTGGGTCTTGTTTTGATGTCTGCAATAGACATTAACGACGCGAGTTTAACATACAAGTCCCCAGACGCCCTTAAACATCAGAAATAGAAATAAATCCTGTAATTCCCGTTGACAAAATAAAAGCACAGGTAGTTTATGAGGCTCCTTGCAAACACAGAAGGGTGTTAAAATTTTTAGAATCGATAAAACTCGCATCCTGAATTCAGTATGGTTGAATTGAATCTTTTTATTTCCTCGAGAAAATTAATGTGGTGTTGTTGTGCTGCCATCGTCTCCTTCATGAGGTCAGTTTTTTACATGTCCTGTGTAGAAAGCATCGTGAGCTTTTCCACGTTTTCTCACACCGCCATCAATCACGTTTTTATGCTAATCGATCCTGTGGGGTTTAAATAATTGTGTGCTGTCCTTTATAGTAATTTTACGAGGAATTGGAATAGCGGTATTAGCTTCCCGGAAATTCCGGAATGGCAGGAAACTTCATAGATTCTTTCGCCGTAAATTACACATAAATACTTTATGAATAATCAGATCGTCAAATGTAAGATTTTGCAACGTTTACGACTCCCTCTAAGTCAATAAAGTCTTGTGGAATAAATTGGCGATCCACCCTGGCGAATACTAATACCAGGAGTCACCCCGGAAGTCTGCGGAGTCGAGGCGTGTTATTCCCGATCATCGTATACATCGAATTAACTCCATTTACACTGTTGGAACAACTTGTCCCATTAAGCTTTTCTTAAGGACGATTTGTCTCGGCTCGGATTTGCGACTCACAATTAGGACTTTGGGTAGTTATAGTTGGCAAACCGACAATTACAGACAAACTTCCACGCAGTTTTTGCTTCGTTTCGTCCGTTTTTGTCGCTTTCTTGAGATTATTCCGAGACGTTGTTTTGTCCGACTGGATAGAATCCACACCAACTAGAAACTGTAAAAAGCTCAGTCAAAAACCTTGAACCGAGTACATGAGACTTTTAGATCAGATTTTTTTCTACCGTTTCCCCAGCTGCGCCGGATTTGATTAAAGTCGACTGATAAACCGTAATAACCAAAAATGCGAGAATCGGTCAGATAATAACTTAATTAGCACGAATTCGCTCAAAAAATACAAGACTATTTGTTTTATCTCTTAATTAAAACGAAGAATGTAGTTCCTGTGGGGATCATAGCGCGGTTAATTTTTAAAGAGTTTTGTTTAAATGAGACACTTCATGAATATTGATGCAAAATTTTTGTTGAAAATGAGAGATTCAACTTTAGTTTAAACTTTCTAGTAGATTCGACGAGAAAATTTCTTAGTGATCGCCACTTTGGCTGGATAAGCATTTGAAAACTGCTGCAACTTTGGAACGTAGGGAAATACATTTTCTTTTTAAACTTTAACGTTAGGTGACGCTATTTTCGATATTGTGAGTGTAGAGTTTTCTATTTTGAGCACGTTTCCGGCGCATTTTTATCAACAATAGGTACGCGCGATTTACGACATACAGTTTACACGAAGCGTATCTGTCGTAATAAAAACTTGTTAATTTTGTGTAGTTTAGGGTGTTTTTCTTGCAGTTACAAATTAGTGGCAATAATAAGTAATCGACAATATTAGTGCACCATTCCCTTAATTCTATTTGTTTTGGCAAAAATTTGTTGTTCCGCTGTACGTCTTCTGCTCGGTGTTATTTAAGAAAACGGGAAATATTTGATTATACTAAAAGTGATATTTTGTTTTCTTTCGTGTACTGTCGCTAGTATTGAAAAATGAGTTCTTAAATGCTATATTTTTTTTATTAAATTACTCTAAGGTATGAAAAACGACAGGTTTTCCAGTTCAACAAAATTCGTTCATAATACGACCACTTGTTGCCGTTTACTCTTTGTTGTCATTTTTGGTATGATTTCAAGTTTGTTTCTTACGTTATTTGAGAGAAACAGCCGTTTCATTCAAGTGTAGTAATCGAAAAGCCTAGGTAGCATTTTCTCTGTTTCCTATATTTATGTGATGCTAATCCGTAGATCTATTTATGTAAAATAAACAATTTATCTGCCTGTACTTGGCAAAACTACATTTTCTCCAATGGCAGAACTGTAATAGAGTAAGAGAAGCATTTATTTTTCAGTAAGAATCAGTATTTTTATGGTGACAGTTTTACTTGTTTAAATAACACTTTCACAGCGAGATACAAATATTCAAATACTCGCTAGAAAGGAAGTAAGTGTTGTAGTCGCTACAAAACAACTTGCATTCTTTGAGGAAAACTCATTTTCCGTTAAAGTGAAAACACGTTCCTCAGGGATAAATCTCTGAAGTTCCTTTGAATTTTTGTTGAGAATGACCGTTTTCGCCATAGCTAAGCAACATTTAATAGTATGCTGTTATCTTGATTGCTGGTGCATATTCCGGAATCTCGGAAGGCCACAAATTTGGTTACGTTTAAAGCCAGTAGCACTTTCAAAAAGTAAACATTCTCGTAAAGTTGTATCCAATTCTAGAGCATTATACTAAGAATAATTACACTTTAGCTAGTTGAGAATAAAGGGTAATAAAATTAATCTCTAACGAGAGTCCTGTTGGCCCTTGACGGCCATCAAATTCTCAATAAGCGTTTAAAATTTTGTTTAACTGCTCCATAAACATTTAATTGCGTTTTTGGGGACCCCGAACACGAGCTCTTCGTAACACGATTATTTTTCTTGTGCAAACACCTGTGATTTTTCATTTTAAAGCCGGACGCAAATTCAGCAACTGACAATTTTTTACCAGTTGCAGAACTTGGGGGCGGCGCTGGCATTCTGTCAACACCGGTTGTTGAACGTAAATTTGTCAAAGTTAGCCACAAAGGAGTTGCGTCGACGCTGCTGAGTTCATTGTTTACAACTTGGAAAGGATTTCGAAAAATTCCCCAGAAGAAATAAACTAACGGACTTTTCCATTAGGAAATCGGGTCACCAAAATCCCCGGAAACGTCTTTAGGAAGAGGTCGTGGAGTTTAAAATTTCTTTTTTGAATTGTTAATCTTGCTGTGTTACATTCACACGAACGGTGTTTTTTCATCGATGAAAGAGCAAAGTTTGGTGTGTGTGTGTCGGGCCATCAGCCATCGGCGCCACGGCGCTGAACATCACGGCATCGACTATTCCCCAAAGACCTCTTCAGACTCGATTACCGCTTCATTTCCACTCTATTTGCGAACAGTGCTTTGATCGTACCGGTAATCGAAGCGATCTGCCTCTGGATTTATTCAGTCGACTCTAGCGGCCGGGATTTATGGACAATTACCGACTATTGTCCTGCAACGTTATGGCTCGTTGCTGTTTACCGTTACCGTTATCGTTATCCGACTTGAGCCCGGTCAAACGACGGATTTAGAGCCGAGTTACACGGGAGTTATCGATCATTGTTTTTGACGGGTAAACAGCTAATTTCAACTACAAAATTAAAATTTGGAAAGTTATATAGAACTTCAAAGTCGAAGTATAAACCATAATCGAAAAATATAAAGTTATGATTTCTAATAAAACACTGAAACCAAAACAGTTGTTTCTGCTTTGAAATAAAATAAAGCTTGTAACGCTAATATTGACGCTTTTCATACTTCTTATTTTTAGGAGCTTTAACGATTTTAAATCAGATTTCTTTAAGTGCAATGAATTCTTGAATTGTTAATCTCTTGTTGAGTACTAGTTCGTATATTTTCTTGGGTCATGTTTTACTTACAGCTTTACGTTTGTATTTCGGAGAGTTAAAGTTGTTAGAGTACCAGCTTTTAAAAATAAAATATTCCATTCCAAGAGCTCTTTGAAATATTCAACTGAGTTTGATAATGATTTTATTGAGGCAAAATAGAGAAACTTGTGTTTCATTTTATTGTTAAAATTACTATGATTTTCTTCCACATGATTTGAAATTAAGTTGAGATAAATTTTAGAGCTAAAAACGCAAACTCAACAATAATCAAATCCGTATCTGCACTGTGAATCTCAGTGACCTGAAAACTCGTTGCGCAAATTAATTTTTCTGAATCATAAATTATTATCTTCAGTAAATTATGTTTTTCAAAATAAAAATGGGAACTTGAATTTCCCAGACCTAATTGGAACTGATAGGTGGACAAATGCGTCCCATAATTATTAATATCGGAATTCTGGAACGCATCAAAAATTTAATTAAAACTGCAATTATTGTTCTCCTAGTTCTGTAATGGATGACTTTTATTATGCCGCAATGTATGCGTTCAACATTGGTAAATTTTATGGTATTATTAATTTATTAATCTGTTCGTTGAGTAATACTTTATCAGTATACTTTTGAATTCAGTTCTTGATTTAATTAACGTCGTATTTAATTAAGGTGGCAGTTCTAAGACAAGTCTGATGTTAGATCTACATCTTTGACGTCTATTTAAGTCTTTTTAAATTACAAATCGGTGATAAAACCTCGTACTATATTGTTCTTTTATTATCTGTGCGCGACTGAAACATTGAGATTCCGTCAGCTAGCATCGAATCTTATAGAATAAACCATGAAAACAGCATAAAATACTGCGTCTTTACAACAGATAAAGAGAGTTCTAATGTAAATTAGCGAAGTGTAAGAGCATATTGAAAAATAAGATGGAGATAGAGAGCAAAAATGAAATTAGTTTCATCAAAGAGCGGCAGTATCGAAATGCAGCCTTTCAATGAAATGTCGTGAAATAAACAAGTTTTTCGTGTTCGTATGATGTTTGTCTGTAGAAAAATAGAATCATGAAAGAACTATTTTCGTTCAGAAACTGCATAAAATAAAGTAATTCGTAATGGTAAGCTTTAACTAATCGAAACTTTGTACATCTCGGAAATAATCGCATTAAAGATGAAATCGTTATCTATCTCTAAAGTGTCGTTAAGATCAGACTTTATTCTAGATTGAACCCTGATCTGCTCTTATAGCAAAATGTGGAGCACGTCGTGCCACCCCTTCCGAAAATGTTAATTGTCTCTATCTGCTGCGTCACTGCAGGGCGAATCAGCATCTCTGCCAACGAGAGGTTGGGGGTCTTTTCCTTGATTAATTTACGGTCTCCCGGCTGATTATCGAAACATGGCAAAACATAAGGCGCAAGTTGCTAGCGCGCATTTTACATAAACCGTTTCCACAATTAATTATAACGATGTTGTGCAAGTCTCTAGAGACATCTGTTACTCGTCACGACTATCGGCCGGTTTTACGTGCTCTTCGTATACATGTGTTCTTGCACGTTGTTACTACATTATCCCCAAATACAACTAACAACGGCGATTTATTACCCCCACGTGTTTCTTCAGTTTGATTGAAATGGGGCGACTTTTGTGGCGGAATAAGGGTCAGAAATCGTCCTCGTTAACCCACAAACTTCAAAAGTTCATCCGATTACTGTACTAAAACCTTCTATAGACATTGTAATTGCTACACATTATGATTGGTGATTCTCTCGAATGACCATCATTGTCTCTAAATCACAAAGGGTTTTAATTTTGAACGAGGAACTCAAAGAGATAGGGCTGTTTTCACAGACTTTAAATTGAGACAGATTGCTAAAGGTGGGGGGTGAGATTATACTTTTTTGTAATGATCGGGAAAACGACTGTTTGGGGGCTGCGTCATGGCGTTACGCTAATTGAGCACCGTTTGTCAGAGAGTAGAATGTGGTACAAAATGACTAAATAAGAAGCGAGGCTGTAATATCGGACCACCTAGAGCGACTACGCAATTTAAATGTATCAAGTAACAAATAATGTGTCTTCCAGTATTTCATAACTTACGACTGTGCAAAATGATCTAACGCTGCCGTGCATAGTATTCTGAGGATTAACTGCCCACTACTTTGTTTTGTTTAAGAGCTTTCTCAGTTGAATGAATCGGCTTTGGTGGCTAGTGATTCTAATATCTTTTCATATCACTATAATGTATTAAAATTTGTGAATATTTTTGGTGTTAACATGTCACCAGACTAATTATTTTTTTGTAAAATCTTACTTTTTTGTTTGAAAGGCAGTCGAAGTTAGCCGTTTCAGAAAAATAAAATGAACAATTAAGTAAATTTAATCAATTATATTATAATTGGCATTGGTAACATTTTCAGTAACAACCACAGTAATTTGTCTAAGAATCAATCGTTTCTGGTGTAGTCAGCTCAAAATAAAATTACGTACTCGGGAAAAACCTAATCGATAATTTCCAATTTTTTACCCAATTATTTTTTACATTCGTAACAGCTAATTAATTAGATCAGATTGCAAATTCAATATTCAATTTTAATCATAAAGTTTTATTGGCTCAAGACACGTTAGAACTTTTTCCAGTCAGAGATATTTTACTTTAATGAAAATCATGAACTCATGAATGAGGGGTTTGTTTTTTGATCTAATGAACTGAAAGCTATGTACTGAATGTTTGATACTACTCTTTGATGTTTTAAAAACAATGCAAATTTACTACATAAATTGTAAAAACCCATGAAATAAAATATCACCCCGCAAAATGAATTAATACTTCTCGGAAACCCTTTTCAACACGTGTAATTCTACCAGAAATTATCTCTCCAAATGTTGGAATAAATTGTTCGATAAAATTCCAGTGAGACCAGAACGCAAATTAATTTCATTCAAGTCCCACTCGTAATCCCGCAAAACACCAAAGTGCGCACGAAATTGCCAGACGTCTCATACAAAATAATAATTTTTAATCTGTCAATAACGGTCAGTTTTGTGGCTTTATGGGGGTATAAAATGAAAGCCTCGCTGTTAAAAATGCTAATTTTATTTACAGCAAATGATCCATTTTACTGGGGTAGACTTGATATTACAGAAAGGAAAAACAAGAATTTTCATAGCTTTTGTTTCAGGGACGTTTTGTTTACGCGAATCTGGTAGTGACAGTGGTTTTTTGATTAAATTGTTACTTTGTAGCTTTTTATGTGCTGGCAAAATATGTGTAATCTGTGTCACTCGCATTCCACAATTTTTAGACATTGAAGTTAAATTGCTCGAAACTAAGAGGAAACACTAGAGTTTAATAACAGAAATTTTTTTTTAATTTGCACCACAAGCGGCAACAATGGCTGTCAGTTTGTTACAGATTGATTTTGAAATACAAATTGTTGCAGATACAATACAGTTATTTTTTAAATAGAGATTGATATAGGTAGCAAACTAGTATTATTATGGTTTAGAGAACAGAAAAGATGATAAAAAGACTGACAATAACATGAATGTGATTGCCCATTAACAAACATAAATAAGCATTTCTAAATTTGAATACCTCAAATTTTGTTTTCATTTATTAAAATTTAATTACACTTCTGAAAAGGTGGTTCCAAGATGATACTTGGTTAGAAAAAAAAAAACACATAACGTATTGAAATGTAAAAAGTGATGCCATTTTTCATTTTAATACTTAGGTTTATTTTTTTACAAAACCCTTTTTAAAATAAATGCTCAATATTATCTCGTTCCTCGAATTATTTTCGTTTTGTATTCAGTCAATTTTTATAGTGTATTGCATACTTTGTCGTAATTTTTTTCTCAAAGCTGTAAAACCTGACTGGTGATAGTTTTTCATATAGTAAATATTAGGTCTTTTGCAAATATCTGGAAGGTATTTTTCAAGTTTGCATTATTTGTTCCAAGTCTCTCTTTTATGCTTTGTTGAGTGTAATTTGGCGTTCACTGAGTGAAACTAAATTGATCGTTATTCGGTAAGCGTTGTGTGGCTTCAGATTGTTCACTGTAATATATAATTCAGTTGTGACTCGGAACAGAATATCAGAATCAATTGCCACGTCCTAGTTTTATTATATTGTCCTTGGAGTGCAACACATTTGGAAAGATGCTAATTCGTTGTTGATTCAGGTTAATTTGATTGTTTCACCTAGCAACCTGTAGCTTGTAAAAATGATTGATTATTGCGGGTCGGGCTTGGAACTCTATTATTATTTGCAATATTCGGCTCCAGCACTTTTCAAATTTCCCAAAAAGAAATACATCACCTCTTAGTTTCCTGCAATTTCGCGTTCCGAGCAGCAGTTCCGCATATTAACTTTCTTCCATTAAAAATCTTTCGATTCTTATTACGTGAGCGCTTTTTCAGCCTCAAGTTTCCGCTTTCATTACACGTCGGACGCAAACTGGATCCAACGTTACAACGAAAGCTTATTAAAAGATATCCTTGTTCGTGTGGATTTACGACTATCCGATTTTTGCAATTAGAAACGGAGGATTCGGTAGCGGCCAATTCCCTAATCAACTGCATCCAGTGACTATCGTACCTTGGATGCAACTCCAGTAACTTTGTTCAAGTATTAAGTTGACAGTAATTGGAGATTTGTGAAACTTCAGCCTGAGTGGAATATATGCGTTCGTAGCAGGAATTGTTGAAATCACGAGAAGCATTGTCGGTTGCACTAATTGAGGATATTCATATTTTATGGTGAGTTTGGGTGCTTTATAGAAATGGTGAAGTTTTCAGACGGGTAGAGGGTAATTAGAAGGGTTGACAATGTCCGGGATGTGTAATTCCAGAGGGTGGTCGTTTGTGAGGGAATAATTGCGGCGTGACATTCAATTCTGCAGCGGCTGAGGTATAAAGGAGGAAAAGACCACCGAGTGTGTTTACAGCAACAAGACAAACGTGCCACTGACCGGTTTCGTTCATTCAACATAAAGACTCTTTCATTTATTCTAAAAGCACGGTAATTAAGAAGAAAAATTGCATCATGAGTTTATTCAATTTCTCTATAAAAGCGTTTTCTCAGGTGAATACATGATCTTCTTCTCGATTAAGGAAGCTTTTAGCTGACGCCTCGGCGTCGCCAAGTCAGCAGAATTTTTAGTTGGATCGTCCGGCTCGACACTTTTTTAGACCCTTTGAAACTGTTGTTTGGTGATTAAGGCGAGTAATGTACAAAGCGGTCGCTTTGGGGATTGTTGCGTTTTTGTTGGGATGTTTTTAAATGATACAACATTTTTATTCTCTTGTTAACCGGACGGAATTACTCTTTTATGCTCAAGATAGACTCATACATTTTTAATCAATTTTGGGATCACAAAGGTTATGTATCTATCTCCCCATTAGATGGCGGACTAATTTTAGAAGAAATACATCACATGAGAAGATAAAATTTAAATACTTCTGGAAGTTGGCCGGCTTGCAGTGGAATCACTAGAGCTTCTAGTTTTTTTTTTCACAAAAAAAACTGTATCTTACATTATTATATACTAGAATCTAATATTTATGAAAACCCTTTTGTGTCAAAGTGAGTCAACAACCTCAACCGTGGAAAAACTTGTAAACTTTTTGCTCCATTTGTGACATCAAACTTTTTTTCACGCGTCCTAGTTTCTGAATAAACGTTACATGCGATTTAAAATTGATCGAGATTGCTTTAGCATTAGCTTCATTGAAAGATGTGAAACGAGAACGGAAAATGATGATGGTTTTTGGCGTTTTTTTTTTTAATGATGTATAATATTCGATAAGTGGACACTGTCCATCAGTTCACGTTTTTAAGGAATTAATGGTATTATGAAATAAAAAAAACAAGAAGTTGAAGAAATCTAGAAATTTGTAAATTATTTTTGCAGTTTTTCATCATTCTTCACCTTACGGTCAATTTCGTTTAAAATATTAATACGGTAATTATTATCAGGACAACTGATACATTTATTAAACAGGTTTGCCTTTTAATGTTTTTTAAATTTACAAAATCTTTGATGTATGTACAAGTAAATTTGCCCTTTTTATCTTTGAGTTCGATATTCTTCGCATTTCCTCATTACGTTCAGTATTAATTTCAGAGCAAACAAGAACTTCATTATTTTGCAGCCTCCTAAAAATAATTATGAAGTATCAAATTTAGCCATTTTCCATCCGACATATAATAGTTAACAATATAACTGCGGGTTATGAAGGCTTGAAAATTGACCAAACAGGTCTGGCGTTATTAAAACCCGAATATTTGGAGCTTTTGTCGTTAAAATTGTTGCTCATGCGTTTTAGGTATGAAAGCAATTCTGAACCTATTATGATAGGCAAACCTGCAATAAATTTCATCTGTTTAAAGCAGATTTAATTATCACTTGCATTATAGATGCATGGTCGCTGAACACGATAAACTATTT
This sequence comes from Cynaeus angustus, assembly GCA_030157275.1. Lineage (NCBI taxonomy): Eukaryota > Metazoa > Arthropoda > Insecta > Coleoptera > Tenebrionidae > Cynaeus > Cynaeus angustus. The sequence continues at coordinate 18,277,668 of CM058060.1, forward strand.
CAATCGAACCGAAATATTCGTTGGGAAAACAGTCGACAAAAACCCGGAATTCCCTGAAAGAATTTTCATTAAGTCAGAAAAGTCCGAAGTTTCTCTTTATAAAAATCGCCGGGCGCTGTTAATTGGACTTTTTGAATTTTTAAATTGGATCCGGATAAAATTTGTTTCAGCGCTTGGAAAAAAAATATGAAAGAAAAACATTTAAGGGTTTTCAGTTGATGGTCGTTTCTCGTCGTAAAACATTTACCTACATTAAACACTAAACCCCAAAAGTCGCTGTATACGATCACCGTAAAATCTTGAGCGTTTTGCGTCTATTTAAAAATTGATCCCAAGTTTTCAGCGAGAATCGTCGTAAAAAATCGCCGTTTTCGTAATGGAAATTGTACAGAACTTATTATGGATGTTGGCGTGGGTGTTTTTGAGATTAGCTAACTTTTTTATTAGATGAACATGGAATGAAGTTTAAATGGGATCAGGACCAAGCCACCAAAATAGTCCTTTATAATCCCCATCATAATACGTTCTAGATCCCTCTCCGACAGCGACGAAGCCGCACTCTCCAGAAAAAACCGAAAACGCTCTCGAACTTCGATTCACTGATTTCGCGAAGGTAAAACTAATTTCGATCAGACGCAGTTCTTTTATTCTTCATTTAAAAGTGAAAACTAGAATTGGTTAGACTGGTTCAATACCACTTTCGAATTGAGAATCGATGTGGAAATGTAAGTTAAAAGGCCACGTGGCTTTGTGCGCAATTCGCAAATTGTCCTTCATTAAAAAACACATTTAATTTAATTAATATATAACTGGGTCGTTCTTTTACGTCTGTTTGCTTGCTCGTGCCATGTCATTTGAGAACACAGTCCATAAGTAGGTAAACAAGATACAGAGGAGATTTTTATAAATTTGGGAACTTTGTTACGAAACGAATGCGAACACGAGTCAGTATAAAATAAACAAGCTAATAAACCCAACTTTAAAGCCACTTTTCAAGAGTTAAGAGCAACTTAATAATAATGAAACTTTGTTGTACAAAATTAATTAATAAAAATATAACAATATGTCTCGTTCTTTGAAGTTTTTCGTATAATTCGGAAAGTATAGAAAAGATTACTTTAGTTTGAGAGAACAGTTTGGTAGTCAAAGCTTCAAAGTACATTTATAATGGGCTACGATAATTTTACATGCAATAGCCTCACCCTAATTTGTGGTCTGATGTAATTTAGGACTCAAAGGTCTCGATCAAAATGCTTTTTCTGTGGTATTAATAATTTTGTTACAAATTAGCTTAGAATTTATAGTGAATTTTACTCTTTTAATGGAGTTTTACAAGTCTAGTTTATTTATGTAGTGTTATATTTTTCTTACTTTCAAAGTAAAATTTTCATGAATGTTTAAAATATTAACTAAGTTCGTAGTACATTTGCTTTTTTATGACTAAAAATATCATAAATTTATCATACAATACCATTCGTTTGTTTAAAATTTTCTGATATTTCTCCTAGAAATTTCAAACTGTTTTTATAATAATTTTCTACAATGTCTGAAATTTATAAGTACCTTTTATACTTTCGAATGCTTTGGATTTATTGTAGTAGATCATTTAAAAATTAGAAATTGAACTCGTAGTTTTATAGTTTACAGGCTAAAAAAATACATGAAAATTAAATCTGATATTCTAAAAAAAATCCATTTTAGGGTTTTCAAATTCAAAACATGAAAAACATTAAAAAAGATTCTATACTAAAAAAATCTTTGGTTTTAAAGAACATTAAAAGATTTTATAACAGTGCCAAAATCAACATAACTAACAGGTTACTATTTAGAATTATAAATATTACTATCCAAAGAGAAACCTGTAGCCTGTAAAATCTTTAAAATTTTTACTTTTGCAAAACCCAGGAACTGTGTTCTAAAAAATTGTTGATTTTATATAGTTTATAATAATCTAGAACTCTTTAAAAGCTTTCAAATTATAAAAAATCTCATATCTACTATTTTTTATAGACAAAACGTCTTTGTTAATTCCGTTTCTTGTGAAAGGTCTTTGGCACACGAATGTAAATTTGATTGAAATATTTAAAAGTTAAAATAAAATTACTGCCTAGTTTAGGTTGGTGAGCTTGCTTTTGTTTCACTTTGCCCTATTTTACACCGAGAAAAATTACACTGGGAGTATATTGAACATGTTCCCTGAGGAGTACACGGAAAACAACTAGAACATCTTGTACGATTTGAATTACGATGACTCTTGTTCGTACATATTCGAAGTAAACTTATTCGGTAGAGTTTAGAACTAATTGACAACTTAGTGCTCAATGACTAAGTGTAACATGAAGAATACCCAAACAATCAGTGTAATTTGACAACTGTAGGTAGACTGAGAGTAATTCGTTACGTGTAAGTGTATGTAAACAGAGTCGACGTACGGTTTGACCAGTGTTATAGATACTGAGTTATAGTAAATTAATAGCCACGTTGATTTAGCACTTAAACCAAATAGAATAATTTAATAGTCAAGTGATTTGTTCTATTCGACTAAATCTGAGGTATCCGAACCGAAATATTTTTTAACCGAGCTAAAAGCGAAAAATTTGTGCAAAACCGAACTTATTATTCAACATCGACGTGCTTATATTTAAATTTGAATATACCCGTAAAAACCAAACTTTTAAGTCAACATTAAGCTCTTCAACGGACCCGGACGAGAGAGTGAGGGTCCGGATATCTCCCATCGTGTCGACGACAGCGAAACGATGCATTTGCATCGATATCAGCACCAATTCTGTTTACGTTTTTGTAATTTAAATTACTTTCTTTATCTCTTCTTTACAGTAGGAGGGACTAATGTTCCAGCTCCGAAAATTACCTGAACATCTTCCGAAAATCTGGTGGAATACTTTTTCTTTTGTCATCTCCAGTGATAATAAAAAATAGAATGGCCGAAAGTTGGCCGAGCTTAAAATCGTTCAATTAATCTTAATTGAAAATTAATATTTGAAACAGGGTTTCTCGACTTTTTTGTTTTTTAAAGGAGCTCTTTCAAACTCGGAATGCTAATATGAAATAGAAGTGCGTCGGTGTTTCATGTAAAAAACGGAGAAAGCGGAAAAGAGAAGTTTTTCGATTAGACACTGTCGTCTGGACTCTAAAATATTAGAAATCAATTTTTGCAAGAGATGTGGCTCTCTTAGAAGTATTTAATCGGAAAAGTTTTATTCTTTGGCGAGGGTGCGTCCGAACGGAGAAATTAGGACGTGGCATGTGTAAAGAAATGTTAAAAATATTGTAAATAGATTCAGTTTTAATATTTTTGAATTACAAGTATAATTGTTAATAAAAATAGGAAGAAAACACCAAACCAATCCACCAATTCAATTTTTTGTATTTACGGTTCTATCGATTATTTTTTTTTTGTTTGTGTAAATGCTAAAATCGATAAAAAGTATAGAGTGTACTGTGGTGTGTTCTTATTTGATTTCTGCTTTTACCCTTGCAAAACTAATTTCGATTACCGTCGCGACCGTAGTTCTGACAACCCTCTTTGTCATTTAAACCTGGAAATCCAAATTGATTCGATTGACTGAGCGAAACTTCCGAAGCTAAGTTCGAAGCAGTTCGTTGTGGTGAACCTCCTACGACATTGTGTTGACACACACAACAATGAAATCTATTTTCGCGGTAACGACGGCCGAGCAAAAACTTTTAAATTAGATGCTTGTTTGTTTTAGTAAGTTTCACCCCAAAATTTCGATTTAAATTTAATTCGATGCGACGAGAAATGAGAGCCTTCTTTTCATTCCTCCATGCCCATTTGTAATCATGCTTAAATAAGCGTCTACTGTAAAAAAAATTCTTTCGTACGCGAAAGGAGTGGCTAATTAGCAAAACGCGCCTCAAAACCCCTTCGAAGTCCTAATTAAAAAACGCTCCCTTAAGACTTTAAAGACGATGCGGAAGTGAAAGTAGAAAAAAAAAAATAGAATGAAATCGAAACTCTCTAAACCAAAAGCATAGCACAAATGCCCTTTTCAAGTGTGTTAATAGGGATCGATAAGAGAGAGGATGTCTCGCATCGCATACTGAACCGTTCTATGATGAACCGGAGGCGGCTATTGTTTGAAAGAACCGCATTTCTGCATGATCAACGCGCCATCAGGATGCTGCATGCAGAATTGCAGGCGTCGGTAGGGTCGGTCGTGCTATGTACGGCATTCCGCGTCGCTTGGACACCGGTGACCTAATTGGGGCTATTAACGCGACGTTACGGTCTTCAGGGTCCGATGTACAAAGAGGCGAAGCGTAGTACAAAGAGGCGAAGCGCAGCATAAAGAAACAATGCGTTAAAGAAATAAACGTTGCCACTTTACAAATACTTCAAAGGGTGACTTAAGAGGAAAGTTTTACTCATATTTGATTAACATTCGAGGCTTCATTTTTTTTTAATTCTAAATGTTTTTAGTCCGCTCGCTTGTATTGTCATATTTGTATCAAAGAAACACAAATTAAGAGAAAATATGTAAGGCACTTACCGTAACTTTATCGATTCTTTCGATCTTGCGGGGAAATATTTTGTGTATTTGTCTTTCAAAAGTCAATTTTACACAATAATTGTACCCTGTAGTAGACATTAAATTGCTTTGTTTTTATATTAAAAATATGAGGTTCTGTGGAGGTAAAAAATATTTTGTCGACTGTGAAGTTATACGTTTTTTAAAACAATATTTGCTCCGATATTTTTTCATTTCAGAGATTTTGAAATATTCTTGGAGAGATCACAACGATTCAGTTGATGATCTTACAAAAAAGCACAAATGGTGCAGACAAGACAGGGCAACTAAAGTAATAGCACATAAAGATGTTTTGTATTCACGCATGGTTTCCGTTAGTGAACACCTTCACTTATTACAATAATCTCCTGCGTGTCTTCACAATTGGGAACTAGGTCAGTTTCACACGAAGTAAATATTGTTGAGTTATTTCAATAAAGAAAATAAATTTTTAAAAAGTGCCCCATTTACCTGGAGCCAATATACTTTATTCTTGGAAAATAATACATCGCCGTGTTCTTTTACAACCTTAATTAAAAGCATTTATTATAAAGGTAATTAGGAATCTGAAATTGCTAATTAACTGGAGAATTTCCTGTTTTATATAGATCTTTTTTGAAAAATATATTGAGGATCGAAGTAATATTATTATAGTCCGAGCAATGTCTTCTTTTCACAATACCCTTCTTGCAGCGTTTCACATATCTCTTTACCAAATATGTGGCGTATGCAAAATAGTTTGGTATCAGCTGTGCCTTAATTACATCATTCCGTTCCGGCTAATTCATCCAACTCGTCTACCGTGAAATATTAGAAAAGGAAACGGATTTGAAGTAGCCTAACTTTGGTAACGAATCCTCCACACTTACCGGAAATGAGATTAACGGGGTGAAGTTATGCAGGTCCATGTGGGCGAGATGCACCCGCTTCACAAACATTGCCTCTAGCCATCTTTTGTCCGTGCTTTAGCACAAAACTCCGGCTAATATCGAACCGCCGCATATTTCAAAAGGATCACACTTATGCATTCCTGTGAGCTTTCATTGAATCTGTAACACTCTGGAAATTGACTAAATTACTGCTGCAACATTTTAATTGTAATTTCGTTGTTTCAGGTGAGTGAGCGAAGGCGCATTTATAATTGGTATGTACTTTTATCTTTGAACAAGGATTTGACGGCTAAAAATGACACTTGACTATTTAAATGAAGGCTCGAAGGGTTATTGCGGACGGGGATTGCAAGTAAATGATTGCATTCGGTATAAGTCGATGGGGTCGGCTGATTGAGAAATGTGTTGGTGGGTGAGGGAGGGAATGATCGACTAGGGGTGCATCACCTGAGACTTGATAGTGCGGTGATCGAAAGGGTGGAAATTTTGAGGAAGTCGACTTAGTTATGGAAGCACGTACGTCTCGAACGGGGTGGAAATTGTTACAAGTGCTAGAGGAAGTCATATTTGGGTAAAAATTGTTCTGCTTAATGCTTTCGTGATATTTCGTGGAGTGCAAAATTTCATTTCTGATTGTGAATTAGAGAATATTAATAAGACGAAGAATAAAGAAGTGAAGGACGTTCAAGTGAGGATTTGATTGTCGATACAGCACGAGATGAATTGACTTGCAAATATGTCGAGAGCTCCAGGATTTGATTTGTATCGAGTATCAAAGAAATTTATTGTTACCGTGAAAAGTATTGCAGGCAGCTTCCGATAATATCTATTTCTGCTTTGTTTCATTTAGAACATCTTTCTGCGTTCTGATGTCAGAAATCAGTAAACTCACAGGTTATTAATATCGACCTCACAAAAGAAGCAAAAAAATCAACGCTTTTTCAAACAACACAGTCCATGGTCAAATTGGTACTGATAATTGGTGGTTGGAACTTTAAGCAGACAAGAATTTCCATAAAGCACGAGTTGCAAGTGATCTTAATTACCAATATTTTCGGTATTAACCTGCACCACATGTTTGCGTTTCATTTTTGCATACAAAAGAAATTAAGAAAATTAAACGGGTAGCTTACACAAAATATCAGTAAAGATGTGCAATCCTACTAATTCAAATAGATAGTTTTTTATTATTGTACAGTTAACGCAACCTGTTCTTCTGGTACAATTGATTAGTTTGACTGCCTATCGGAATTGAAATTACGAGAGAACATAAGAAATAAGTGAATTTGGGTTATTAAAATTGTAATAAACTTTAAGTGGTTTTACTAACAACTAACTGATGAAGATGCTGAGCTAACTTTACATTTTGGAGTGAGTTTAGAGCTATGAATTTGTAAATTCAGAGGTAAGCAAATTAGTACTTCCGAAAGTTTGTTATTTCATGAATTCAGAATTGCATGATTAAAGTGAATAATGTTTCATTTTTGTAGCAGATACATGTGTGTAACGTCTAAAATGGGCCTTGTAATAGGCTTTAAAACTCTGGTTTATTAACGTGTAGCAACATGAACAGCACAAAATAATGCAGCGATTATCAAAACCGTTTCCTGTGACAATTTTAAGAAAAAAACTGTAAATATTGTTGTTAGAAATTACTCATTTAATACACTTTGATGTTTCTCGTTGATGTGGATTTTATAATAATAAAAAATTATTAGGTTTGTCATTTTAAGGCTACAAATTTAATAAACTTAATAGATCAAATTTGTACCGCACTAAATTATATTGTATAAAGCTACGGAACAAATCACGAAAAGAGTAGTTCGTTTCTCCCGTTCATTGGAGTAATAAAAATTCTTAAAATCTCAGCGAGGATTGAGTTTTATTGGGTAATCAGGTAATTTATAATATCGGAAACGGTTTTTATTAGCCATTAGCAATTTACTAGGCACTTTGGTCGTTCCGTTCGAAAATTTTTGAGTAGAGTGTTAACCTGGTTGGCGAATCTAAATTCGGCAGCGTTAATCAAGGATGTTGCATTACCGGTGCTTCTAAGTCATATCTCACAGCTTGCGGAAATTTGGTCACATCTGACTCAGACGTGGCGAATTGTTTATTGATTGATCCAACCCTCAGATTGTAATTATTACTAATTAGATAATGCAAAGCTTGTAACTGGAGTACATTGTCTGATTTGATTACTTTGCTTTATGAGCAAAGCTGATTACTCAGCGACTCTCCAGGGTAAAAAAAAGTTGCAATTTTGGTGGATGCGCCAGGACCGCGAGCTTTGGAGAAGTGTTGAGATGTCTTGCAGGACGTGGATTGTGCGAGTGCGATCGGTTGCAGTCGTGAGAACGTCGAGTTCCTCTCACACGGCCTCCACAGCATCCAGTAGCACGCCGAACGCGCGTTTATAACCAAGTCGGGAAAGCGTGTCCGAATTGTGAGGTGTTTCCGCTTTTTGTGTGATATTTATTGGATCCGTGTGATAAAACTTAATCGGATATAGACGGAGGAGTAAGTAGGGACTGGGGACGGCGAAAACAACACGTGATTTATTAAATGGTTTGCCGCCGCCGATCACGAAAAAAATAGGTTGTTAGTTTTGGGCGGTGATGAATTATTAAAAAGGTAGTTTCGCGACTAACGAATTGTGGAGTGGGATCATAACATGAAAAATGCAGTTGGCGACTGACTTTGACGTATCGAAAGTTTCGATTTGAAGGACAATGAAATACAGAAAGTCTCCATTAATTTGATGTTGTCGAAGGGAAAGTAATGATTTTTTTTGGGGGGGAAGCGCAAACAACACGGGTTTCTTTGTGTAGGTAAACTTGCTTTCATGTTTTTTTTATTAAATTAAATGTTTCTGACGTCGTTTTAATGACGCGGTTGGACCGACTTTGACACGTCCCTTGACGAAAAACGATTGATTTCATGGCAAATTTGCCTCACTTTTGTTGAGTCAACACGCGAAGACACATAAATTTGAATAAACGAACGACGAAATGTGGAATATAAATTAATAAAGTTGTGCTCGGATTTATATCTATTTATCAAACTGAGCTTGGGATTCAATTAAATCAATTAAATCGCGGTATGGCCGGGTTGATGATATTTCCAAAGTTTCCCAAGGCCTCACAGGACTACTTTGCCGATATTGTTTACTGGATGTATCGTATCTACGGGTTGAAAGACCAATATAACCGGCAGTAAACGGAAACGAATAAGCCACTTGTCAACTTAATAAACGACTCCCTTTACCGATTTCGAAGTTAATTAAGCGAAATTGTCGAATCACTATTTAAATCGGCTCGGTTCGGTCCGGTAACGAGTTCGGATGTCTCCATTTTCGGAAAGAAATTGGTTTCGTTATCATTCGCTGCGAATTTTCCTTGATTAACTTCCGAAATTATCGTAAATAAAACGGGCCGATTTTTCTTGTCGATTTCGCCCCCCTTTCATCACCTAATAACCGCCCCCGCAACGTCGCCTGGCGCGCGGTGATTAAATTTCCGCAAAGTGTCGTTTTGCGTCGACAATCTAACAGGTAATTTCTATCTTGCAAACGATGATGATTGTTATTATGGCCTGTGTTTCCATATTGTCACAGCTGAGTTCGTGCTTTAACAGATTATAGCTGGTAGTTTTGGGGTGCGCTTGATTTATCGTCGATCTTCGCATTGAAAATTTCGCCAAAATACCAAGGCGTTCCTAATTTGCGCTCATGGATGACTTCGAAATGCAAATACTAAGGCCGAACCGCCCAGCGTCATTTTGAATAATTTGATAAGTTTTGAATAATTTGCGACCCAAAATAACTATCGAAAAGGGCGAGTTAACTGCTGGATATTCCAGTTTTGATCGTCTTTTACCGCGCGTTTTCTTATATTCATTTTCGTGTAACGAAGTTTGTTTTCGTAATCTCCATATTTAACAAGTGAAGTGTGTCTTCCGGCGGTCTTGTCAAAGATAGTTGGGCTAATTAGGAAAAGCCCGAGGGCGCGGTTTTCAGATTTATAAACTCAAAGTTTGGGAACTTTTTTTCACAAAATATCGTTTCCCCGAAAAATAGACCAGAAAAATACAACAGATACAAAGTGTTAATGACAGTTTCCTACCCTTAGACAACAAGAAACTACTCGGCTCTATGGCATCAAAGAGAAACTTTGATCTGTATAAGTAAGCTCTACTAAGTGCAGCACAATGATGAACGTCGCTTCATTATTAGCAAACCAGGAATCCTGAAAAACGTCCTTTGTCAAAGTGTGTAATCACTTTTGTCTCTGAAGGTGTTACGATCGGACACAAAACAGAATTCATTTAATTCTTAACCACATTTTCCGTCTCCTTTTAAGTAATCGTTTTATCTGATTGGTTGAGACTGAATGAAATGTGGTTTTCCCAGATCCTGATCAAATTCCGAAAACTTTGTGTGCTGATTAAATTAAAAATCTCACCTCTGATCCTTCACTTGCGGTCTTCAATAGTCGCAGTAAAGTTTGTCCGTTGACAGAATAAGCAACAATGTTATAAAATCGCTCACAAAAGTTCATTTCTATTTACTAAATTTTTCCAGTATACACTCGCCAGCTTGAATATTTTTGCGGTTTGTAAAAGAGATTTTTATTAGATATCATTCATGCGGTTTATTAATTGTACATTCTCTAAACAAAGAGTTATTCTTGTGCGCTTTATACCAACATGTTGATTACGTTATGTACACACGACGGAATTTAATTAATTTACGCATTTATTTTGCGTCCGATTTATCATTTGCTAAGTAAATTTCAGGACATTCATCCATTTAAAATCAAAGTGGTGGCTGATGTTTTTTTTAGTCCGCTTTTAGTTTCTTGTTATTTACATGTTCGTATCAGTTGTATAAATGGAGGTCTTTGCGATTTTGAATATTGCGGCTATAAATTTTTGTTAAACACGAGGCTAAATGCAACAAAATTTTGTGCTGTAGTTATGCATACGTTTTGGTATGGATGTTATTGCTTATCACACGGTTATGAAAACTGTTCCAATCAAAGTATTCAAACAAAAACAGGAATAATACAGTTTTGTGAAAGACTGAATACAACATTCGACTACTCTCAAGTTTTAAATCCATGCAACTTTATCAGATAACTACGAAAGTTGGGGTAACAATTTTACAAATTTTTATTTTAAACATTCCGCGCGCACAACTATAGTTTAAAAACGTAGTCTTATTCAGCTTCATGTCAGGTTTATTACCTAGTATTTGCAAAAATATCAAAACAAATTAATGCCGTTCACATATGTTTTTGCCGATTTTTGCCATCAAATTTTATAAATCTTTTAATAAAGTAAAAAAAAAACTAATAATTGATTAATTCAATTTTCCATTTAAACTTAACTGTGTTCGATAAATCAGGGCCTTAAAGAAAAACAAACTCGTTAACGCTGTCGCTTAAAAAGTTTGAAAATTAGCTCAAAGAATTATTTTCGATTAACGTGGCTTTTGCTTTTTCTCAAAAGTTTTATAGAGTTGAATGTTTGGCTGAACTGTCTTTATGCAGTTGTTATGCGGACTGCGTTTTGTCTTTTCATCTGACAAAAATGAAAATAACCAGTTGGAAGTTTTTAAACAAAAGACGCTTCTTGTCGTTAGAAGTTAACTTTCCACTGAATGTGATAGAAATTATTGCTTCAACAATTGTCGCGAACGAAATTAAGTGGTAGTTAGCGTTCAGATTAGGGTGATTGCTTGTGTCTTCGTAATGTTATTGTAAAAGTTCTATCCAACTTAAATTTATTCTAAAAGGGTGAAAATTTCTCACCAAAGTTCCGACAATTGCACACATCGATCTCGTTTTTGTTTGGAATGAAAAACAACCACCAAATTGCAATTGCTCGAATAAATATCGATGTTTTTCACTTGGAAAGCGACATAGTCGTTCGCATTACCATAACTTCATGATGATTCCATGTCACAATTCCGCTGACAATGTTGAATCGATGCGAGCTGATATCAGGAGTTAAATTCCTCACGATCAATTGATGTGGCAGCACACATTCTCCAATTTCAATTCGCATTATACATAGGGTTAGGAAAATGGTCTGGATGTGGGACTCTTTCGGGGGTGCAGAAAATGTTGTTGCAATGATGAAAGCTCAAAAGTTGAACATTGATTTTTGAACAGGGAACACAAAGGGATCTGAAAAAATATCCACATGGCATTTTTCACTGTCAAAATTCTCAAGGATGAACATTATGCTACCTATTGTCTTCACGGTCTCTTCACTCCAGATTTAGATTTCCGGGTTGCGTCGATACTGATTCTTTTCCCTTCGACACACGTCACAGTGTAAACAACTTCTCTTTTACCCTTGTAAAACACCGTTGTTGACCCCGGATTTTGTTTGCGTTAACTGGATTTTTCCGTGGTTGTTGTTCAAAGAAACCAATTCTCCGTTATCGCTTTTTTTCAAAGGAAATCTAAAAAAAATTACTACTATTCCATGCAAATGTAATTAAGGCAAACGTATGCTCGCTGGTCTGCTTTACTGCGGTTTAATCCTTCCACTTGGACAATATATGTAACCTTGTAATGCGGAACTTGTTTAAAAATTCACAGATGAATTGAAAATTCAAGGACAAAACGTTAGATTGTCAAAGTTATAAGAGTCAGGATTGTTTTAGAGAAGCAACCCGGAATGAGATTTTTGCTTGGTGGCACAAACTTTCTAATAATTATGTAAGTTTTCCGGAACACTGAGGCAACGTTCTGTGGATCATATTTATGTGTTGTGTTTTGTCTTGTATTAAATTTCGCGACCAACTTTGCGAAGTATCATTATCGTTTGCATATTTTTCGAGCGAAGGAGGGGCGCTAAACAATAAGTGGACCGCTGATTGGTGCTCAAGCACCGAAGAAGGTCGAACCGTTTATTTTTAAGTTGATACTTTTTGTTGGGGTTATTTATTGAAAACTGTCGGTTTAGAAACATTCACTGGAAAATCCATTTGGTTTGACGCATTTTGCAGCTGCAGCTACACTATAACGTTGTTTGTTAAATAAAATGAAAACTTTATTACAGAGTTCTGACATTCCATTTGCGAAAATTCGAAACAGATTTTTATTCTCTTTTATCCTATTGGTTCCGCTGCCGCCAAACGGCGCATTATGCATGTGGAATGCACGAGCACTGTTACAGTAATAAGGGATGATACGGTTAATATTTTATGTTTTATTTGACAAGGGGTTGTAATTTCGGAAGTAGTAAAATAATTTGGATTTATGAGGGTATCAAAGGAGAACAGAGTAGATTAATAATTGTTTATCGTATAATTAGTTTAAGATAAATGGAGGCAATTTCTGTCAATGAACTCACTCGAAAATAAGATTTGTATTTTTCACTTTAAAGTTTAAAAATTTTAATTTAGGTTTCAACGGTTCACGTTTCAGAATGTAAAATATACAACGTAGCGAGGAAGAAAAATTGAGTTTAAATTTAACTCTTAGCTATTTAAAATCGCTTCTTTCTGATTATTAACATTGGTTGCATGCAAAATTAAAAAAATAACGTTTTATACTGCAAAAATCTCTAGAGTTTACTAAAGTTATACATATTTTACTTCAAAACGTCTCATGAATAAGTATATAAACAATAGAATTCAATAATACGTTAAAATCGAAGTGAAAAGATTAGTATTTTAGTTAGTATTTTCCGTTTTATTAAAAACAACTATAAGTTTGTTTTTTTTGTCATTAATCTGTTGAACTTTCTTTTCGTTAATTTTTATTCTTGGGTTTTATTTCTTTTGTGCTTTCCATTCCTGAAAACTGACGGTCGGCTCATCGTACCTTTCTCATTAATATTCAAGCTTTTTGCTCTGGAGACGACATCGTCTTTACTACAAAATTGCCAGTATAATGGGATGCACTTGTACGTCAATTAGTGCTAAAATTAAGAAGGATAATCAGTGTGCTTAAAGTTGAAAAACACATCATGTACACAAACATCTGTTGAAAGTTGTGTGTTCACATGCATATTTACCCCTGTTAATTCGACACTTCCATGTAACATCCCCAAACCTTCATCACATGCATATCCCCCTTATCTATTCATCTGGGAGATGTTAAATAGAAGAATCTCTCTGTCGTGTTCTACCGAATGATGAATAATCTAGAGCTTATTCCCGGCACCATCATACGTCTAGTTCTAGATCGGATCACTCCCTAGTCACCGTACATTAAGGACTGACGTGTTCCATTCATCACGATATATCTCGAACATGGTCACCAACAACACACCAAGTCTCCGGCCTATCCCGTGTTGTGTAATCGTTAATTTAACTTTGGCCCAACTCGAGCGAAACAGCCGCCTCCATCATGGTCGCAATCGATCCTTCGACACGTAATGGAATCCGGAGGCGAGTCCTAAGTCCATGACACACACTCACTTCAGAACGGATAATTGGGATGCGGCTCCTTTATTAACGCGAATTGCGCACGAGAAGAAGTGCGAAATAACGTAAATACGTAATTAGCATAAAAGCTCCGGTTGAACACAATGACGGCGTACATCAGACTGCTACGTGCTCTTATTGCTGCGGTTGTCTCAGCTAGTCTGCAATATGAAAGCGAAATATTGCGGCTTTATCGTGTGCAGTTTGCTGATTTCTAAGAGAAAATTAAGTGCTTCAAATGTTTCGCCGAAAAAGATTATTGGATTTATCAACAACGACAAGCGAAGATTCCATTTCGAATAATTTATTTAATCCAACGGGATAATACCCATTACTATAACGAATCAGGACATAAATTGGAGAGAATTTATTCTGGAATAATTAACTGGAGCAGATTCCCTAACTGGAGAAGAATTCGATGAGTTTCAAGCACGCATTCTTCAAACGAACGACCCACTTAACAATTACTGGATTAGTAAGACCATTGTCGCCACAAACTAATGTTTTATCCACCACAATTGGGTTTAATTTTCCAAAGTTTGCTAAAGAAGTGTAGTTTCAAGATCGCTTTCTGGTATCATTTATTCAAGCTAGCAGTGAATTGGCAACAGGAGAGTAGAGTATTTAACGAGAACTAACAAAAACGTACATATTTGGTCCTTTTTTATCGAACTTCTACGGAATCCTTGTTTTTCATTCAGTTGAAACGAGAAATTGACAATGGCGTGATATTTAATAGTTGAAAATAGAACACGCAAGCAATCAATATCCAATTTATGCTTGCTTCAAACTTATTGTTTAAGACAATCATGAAGACGGTCTTACTGATTAAGATAGCTTTATTTGCAGTATTGTCTCAAAAGGGGTCTTAGAATACCTGCAATAATTGCCAACATGTTTGGGACATGATATTTACAGAAAAGTGGCACAGAGAGGAAGTAAAATTATTATGGATTTGAAATCCTTAGAGAGTTATAAAAGTTGGAAAATGTTCTTAATTATTATGTAGTATATTATTTATACTTCAAACTACTTCAAAATGAAAATGCGGCTGACTAAAGGAGGGAATTTTCTGGATAAATATGGTTTTCTAATTTTGTACAGGTTAATTTTCGTCATAATTGCCCCATTTTCAAACAAAATATTCCACGTGAACTTCTTCAAAAGTTAGCAAGCATAACTTTCTTAGCGTGAGATATCTAGCTGTTTCTTTGATAACGTTACCGCAAATTAAAGTAACAACAGTTGGAGTTGGAGAATTTGGAGAAAAATAAAAGTAAAAGAGTTACATATTAGTTCCGGTTAAACTTATTATGTTGTCGACCCCAAATTAGTGTCCATGCGTGCAAAGAGCAGTTTAACGATAGTGAAATTTCTGTTTGAAATAGTTGGAATTAAGAGTTGAAAAGGCAGGAAATTAAGTCAACGTAACCAATGACGGCGCTGCGTTAGAAGAGCTATGTTTATTTCAACGTTAAAAAATACAAGGATAAAATTTCTCCAAAAAAGATAATATTTATTTAAAAGAAATTTGCTCGTTGTGCTTTTTATTTTAAATTTCTACAATGTCAACTGCATTTAATTTCACTTACCAAAGAATTAAACTGTTCCCCAGTATAATTAAGTCAAATTTCTTGCTGTTACTACCATTAACTATAAAACTTTAGAAACTATTACATAACTGAGAAGAGAAGTGGGTTTAACAAGTATAATTATTTTGGTTTTATTGCACAATTATTGTAGCTGCCGTTACTTTAAAATAGTCCAGCAGTTGCATCGGGTCTTTTAAGATCGTAAATTTACTATAGTCTTTAAAACGATAGTTAAAAGTGACTTATAGTAAATGGAAGAGAATAGCAGATGTGTTTCTTCGACTTTCATAAACCTGGTTTGTTTATATTTTTATAATTTATATTTGTTAAAAAAGAATTTGCTGAAGTTTACATAATATTTTCTTACTTATCCGTTATGGGTATAGAATCCTTTTTCATTTTTCCATCCCATATTTCCATTGATACACCCTTACGTTAGAACGCTTTGCATATTTTTACATGCATTTGAATTTTTTTATTTATTTATACTGTTATATTTTCATTTTTTTTGACGCACCTAGTAATAGGAATAACTAAAACGAACAAACTTTGTTTTTTTACAGAGGTAGTAAACTCTGATCTCAGTTTCCGTTATGTCGGTTGTCTTTCTGCAGGTTCGATTTTAATTTCGTTGTGTAGGTTGTTGTGCCCACGTACTTTTCCACTGAGGCGGTTCTTTCAGGTTTTACCTTAATTTCCTTAAAAAGCAAGCAAATAAACGAAGTAGCTTTTTATCAGATGTTTGTTCAGAAGTCATCTCGTGTGTGTAAATTGCCGCAACGAATTATCGAACGAAACAAGGATAGTTAAATGGGGTTTGATTTGATTACTAAGCGGTCTAGTTGGCTAGTTGAAGGACATGTGAACAACTCTTCGCATTTATCGTTAACGTGCAGGACTCCCTCTGGGATGGTTTTATTCAGGATGAGACACCCTTCCGAGAGGCTATTATTATTGTACGACGTGGAATTTACATAAGGGGTCGTACCAACTTGGTCGTGTGTCAAAACACAATGATGTAGGTTCTCTATCCGTTGGAGATAATCGTCTAGAGGTCTTGGAAGGTAAAGACACAATAGAGTAGCGTTACCAGCGTGGTTACCAGAGATGAAGTCCATAGGGACAGTTAGAGATAGCGTGCGAATTGAAGATGATGGCCTCGTTACAGGATAACACGCTTTTTTGTCAGTACAAGTTAAAATAATAACGACGGCGTTGATGAGCTAAGCGAATGGATATTTGTTTAACAAAATGGTAGTTTTTGCGCCTTCGTTGAAAAGGTGGTCACATTTTACATATTGTCTTTGCAATGGTCTTGTCTTTAGCTATCAGACACTTTTGTTCACCGTTTCGTATTGGAAAAAGAACCAGTTGAGTGAATATTTGTGAGTATGACAACGGAATTTCAATTTAGTCTCGAGGTCCCTTAACCAATTCACCTTTATTCGCGTGCACGATTCCTACCCATCCATTTCTGATGTTCTTTTTTGGATGGGCGGCTTCATGTCAAAGATTGGATTATTTTGGTTAATGTCTCTTTGGGTCAAGGTTTTTGAAGCTTTGTTCAGACGATCAAGAGTAATACCACTACTTTCGAACTTACAATAGCAAAGACGACGTAATGCATTAAAGGAAGAAGGATAACTTGAGAAAGAGTTTTTCTCTGCTAAACGTTTGTGTGTTTAGTGTAATGTGAGTCAGTTCTTAGGTATTTTTGCTCTAGAAAGTTGCGCACAGAAATGTCTGTCGACAACGATTTCTGCCGTTTTTATGAAATGCCGATTTTTATGTAGTTCGCATCCCTGATGACTATCTTAACCTTAAATTTTATCAAACTTCACATTTTTGATACGGAAAAATCTCGTGACAACATTTTAATTTATTTTTCGTTTTTGCCAGAATTATAATAATATTTAATAATGTTTAAATAAATGTTTTTTTTTGTAGTAACGACTCGTTCAGACATAATCAAATCTAGCAAAGTAGTAAAATAAATCCATTTTGTATGTTGGAAATTGTATTTTACTTTGTGTTTACAACTACGGATATTTGATAGGCTTAATTCTAATAACGTTCACATTTCCCACTGTTATAAAATTTAGTTTAAATATGTCAATAATAGCACCTGAGGTTTTATATCCGTATATGTAGTTTACACTGTGTGCAATAAATTTCATTAGTTAATTTCAAATTGTTAAAAAAAAATTTTTTAAATCCATGACCACTCCACATCAACATTATAAGGGACATTTAATATAAATGCGGAAATCTATATTTTAACGAAAGATAAAGTAACTCAATATGAAAGGAAACCGAAGTCCATCTTGTTGAAAGGTTAGTGCCTACACTCCAAGCAAATAATCCTATTACATAACGGTTTATCACAGAAATTGCGCAGATAATTTTGATCAAAATATAGTAACAAATCCTGTAGCATTATTATAAAAGAGAACACATTTTCTGCAAATATTTTAAAAGGTAAACTTCTCTCTGTTCGATGTTGCAGATATATATAAAATAGATGTGGGTGGGATTTAACATTCATTTCTGTGGTTTGTAATACTATAGTTGTATTAATGTAGTAAATTATTATCATCCTTCGCGTGAGTGGATTTGGAATTGAAAACAGTTCTCGGAAATAACCTTCCACTTTGCGAAAAACCTTAAATCGGAATTTTCAGCATGAGCAGACTTTCTATAGAAACTAGGCCATTTTCCGCCCCTCAAGGTCTCCAAACTTCGGTTAGGTCAAGTCACCCATTGTACCCTTACTACACTCCCTACTGCATTATACTCGTTCCTGTTGTACAGCAGTGGCATTCCGGGACGTCTTCCTGCACGTTCTTCATTCGGTTTCCTCTGGCCACCCTCCAACTCACGAAAACTCGCCTGTTGGTACACGTTCGTCCACTTATGATTTATAGAGGCATCCCAATGGTGCACAAAGTGAAGCCGTTGCGACGTGACGAGCTCCAACCAATGAAATATCACCTCCGGAAAGCCGGATTGTCATTCTTCTGTCTGCGTTCCATTATTTATATCGACGTGTCGTTGTCAGGTGACCGTATTGTTTCCGTGATTTGTGTAGTCGGACGATTCCGGGGTCTTGCTTTACCCGAAACGGT
Organism: Cynaeus angustus; assembly: GCA_030157275.1. Taxonomy (NCBI): domain Eukaryota; kingdom Metazoa; phylum Arthropoda; class Insecta; order Coleoptera; family Tenebrionidae; genus Cynaeus; species Cynaeus angustus. The sequence goes on from CM058060.1 coordinate 18,296,274, forward strand.
AAACACCGGAGGGTGCGCCAAGCGTCGTCCAACTGAACTCCGGGGATTCCGGGATGGTAGCGCGAATTCCGGGTGTCGACGGAGTTTAATATCGGACTTGGTTCGCGACATGCATTATTCAGGTTGGGCTTCTGGAAAGCGGACGTCAGCGGCGGGTTGTTGGCAGGGTAATAACGGATTAGAGTGGAATCAATTTGGAAGACGATTGGGAAGAAGTTTTGGTTTGTTTGGACTATACAAAGATTACGGTCACTCAAGCATTAAACAAAAAATGAAGTGACGTGAATGGCGTACATTCTACAAAAAAAAAAAAAACGTTAAAAATAAGTCTCTCAAACTAAAATACTTCAAACAAATATTGTTGTTTCACTTTAATTATTCTGCAGATTGAAATAACTTTTGATATCTACCTACTAATATTTCGCAGGGACTGATTACAGTGTAAACTGAAACTTTTGTTCTCAACAAAATCACGGCATAATTATTTCCTTCATAGATCACTTTGAACTTGGATACAAGACTTTAGCATTTTTTCTCATTTACTTGGTTGGTCAATTTTAGAATATAGTTGTGTAGAGTCGGGTCGGCTATTGCGTTTGTGCCTGTGAATGAAAATTACAATAAAAATGGAGACCATACGTTAGAAATATGGTCTAAAGAAACTTAAAGACATAAACTTCTAATTTGCAATATTACGTTGTTTTTATACACGTGAATGCAACATTAAATCAAACCGAATTATTATATAAAAAAATTACACAAGTTACGCGAACTATAACATACAACAATTGTAGCAAGGGTGAATGCAACACGCAAAAAATTCATTCCCGTTAGTTTGTAGGAAATTAAGTAATTTGTTATGCTAAGAAAAAATGCATTCATCTTAAGCGTTTGTAATTAAGCCATGCTTCGATAGCGCCGTACAAGAGTATGTTTTATGGCGACCTAAATTAAGAAAACCAGCGCCACTATTTTACCCCAAAGCTCGTCGGCTTTGTCTAAAATAGTGTCCTTTCACCGCTAAGGCGAAATCCTTACTTAGAGTAAGAATAACTGGCAGAAACCGGCAATTGTCCCGATAATTACCACAATCGGGCCCCTAAACCGACATAAACCCTCTCGCAACTGTGAGTCGCGATTTTAAGCAAAACCGTATTAACCCGTTAATTTTAGAGGTTATAAAATCAAAGATAACAAAATTTATGGTCGCTATTATCAAGTACCAGTTCCGGATGTAGAGTGCCCTCTGGTGAAATATCGTTGTTTTTCTTAACCCAGGGGCGATTTAACACCTCCATTACATCTGTCAGCGGTTCAAAAGGTGCAAGGGTTGGGATCATTAGTATCCCTTGTAAGGAAACCGTGAAATTTTTATTCAAAATGAAGACTTTCTCTGGAAATTGTTATTCAACACAGTACCAGTTCTCTTGATTACGCACACAAATAAAAGAACACTGTCAGTCCCTTCGCCGTCTCAGGTTAACATACTTTTATTGTGCGCTTAATACGGCTTCTTTCTTAATTAGTTACGTGCCCTTACGTTGTTTTAATGCCTTTTTGACGTCGCGGTGCTATAACTCAGCTTTATGCTCCACCTCCTACTCCCCTTTCATTAGCGACAATGCACGCTCGGTTGCTTAACCTCGGGGATTAGCCTTCCCGATTTTGATAAGTCGGAATTTTGGCCCACGATTTCGAATTGTGTTTTTGTTGCCCAGAGCCGTTTTTCATCGACCGGATTTTTATTTCGGCTCCGGACATTCCACTTACTTCAAATATGGAACAGTAAAAGAAAAAAAAATGACGAACATCCGTAAAACATCGTGTTTCGAACCCGAAAAATAACCATGTATCTAAATAAATCTCGGGATGTTCCTTTTTCAGAATTTGTATGAATTATTGCAGTGCTCCGCCAAATAAAGAATTTATTCCGGCAGGGACTGAATTGAAACCCCTTTCGCGAACGGGATCTGTTTGAAATATGACGACGTTTATGATGTTAGTGGGGGTTTTGATGAATTTGAGACGTGAAACTGAGACGGGCAGCTCTAACTTGAGTTTTGACTAATTCGAAGGAGGATGGATCGACTGTGAAAAGCAGAAAACGTTAAAAATGGCTGGGAAGGAATGAAAAATAGCAAAAGGTCGAAAAATGACAGCGCAAATAAATATTTCACGGAGTTTAGAGAAATAATAAGGAGGATTAACGATTTTTGGAATAATGTCATCAAACGAAGCGTTTGAACTTCTAAGACATTGTATGGGAGATCCTATTAGATTACTATAATTACTATAATGCTCGCTTTTTTCCAAAGGAGCGAAAGACAAAGCAGGAACGTCAACAATGGACTAAGGCTCTGGAGATTGTGTTGCAAAGGACGTGAAATTCCGTATTCTGTACCCTTACAGTTATAATAATATACGTAGGTGTGTGCATGACCCACTTCAAAATATGTAAACGAAAATATGAAATTTGCTAGCTTTGGATTTTGATTCTAATTAAGTCATGATAAATTCAATTGAGAATTGAGTGCTTTAAGCAATGAAACATATCCTGTTAAGAAAAAAATTCAAAATTCCTTAAAACGAATTTCTTAATAAAATAAGCGATTAAATTCTTATGCGATTTACAGCCGCTTAGTTATAAATCGCGTAGAATTATTAATTTGTAATGAAAAGTTTAAAAGTTGAGAACTAGCGTTATTGGCTAATCGAATTTTTACTCGCTTCAATAAAACCGTGCTGTGCATTTTCAACAAGCTTTCTATTACACTAGAACCAACTTTGGCACGAACGTTTGTGTTTAATATACACTCCATTATCCGTAATATACATTTATACCTCCCATTCTCTGTTTTAATAAACTCCGCGTCTAAACAATGTTCCCAAAAAACTCTCCGAAGAATTGTACGAATTGAAATCTCAATGTTGTTGATGACGATCGTTCTTTCCTCAAACCGCAAAAAATCGACCGATTGCAGTATCCTGAATGGGATTCAATCCACAGAAAGTCACGTGATTCAAATAATCTGTGTTTACTTTGGCCATCCGGAATAATTCCGGATTTTTCTCCTCGACCATTATCGATAACGAGTGCGTGTGATGGGATTCGTTCGTCGAATTTTTAATTTTCCAAATGGCGAGGCTTGGGATAAAAAAAGAAATGAAGATTCCGGATCCGATAATGAGGAGCAATTTTAATTAAGAAAGCATTAAAAAACTCGCAACGGACGAAGCTAATGTTATTTCCCTGTTCAGAACAAAAATGATAATCAATTCAATATGGCGCAGCGTTCCGATCGTTGCAATCGTATTTTAAAAGAGACATTTTTTGGATTTAACAGAGTTTTAATTAATGCAGTTGTAAATGCTGAAAGAGGTTGTATATTCGTTTATGTCGCTTTACAGATATTGGAAAAATCATAAAAAGGACATGTAGGATTATAAAACAATAATTATTATTAGTCTGTGTCGATTAAATATTTAATATTTTCAGATGAACATTTTATAAGAATATTATTGTCAAGTATATTAGGTTACTTTACAAAAAATTGGCCTGCACTCTTTTAATATACCAAACTGAATTTTGGGGAAAACTATTTTGTTCTGACTTGGTTAAATCAGTATATTCGAAGTGCAGTGAATGAATCGATTTGCCATATCCCGGCTAGATAATCTTGAAATTAATGTTAGATTGCTACTGTAAACTAGTCTGTTAGAGATCAAAATAAGTACAATAGCCTCAAGTTAATATATAGAAAATTTTGGTAAAATTTAGAATTGATGAGCTTTCTTTTCTAGAGTACTTTTTTTGTTCTTTCTGAGTCAGCGATTTTAGCATTGGCTTTAGCTTACAAGACTACAATTTAGATATATTAAAGAACAATAATTTTCCGTACAGATACAGTAATTCATGGTTCTGTATAGATTTATTTATAATTATGGGTAACATAGTGCGTTGTGTTGTGTAAATTTTGGGTGCACATTAGAGCAGAGTGCTTATCTTGGACGCTTAATGCCATAAATTATGGTCAGAGCGAGGCTTTTTCGTACACATTTTTTGCGGGGCTCTTCCGGATCATGAATAAGCCATTTTCGACGTCGAAATGCCAAATGATGTACATAATACAGTTAAACAGCGGAGGGGCGAACGGGGTTTAAGCGAGATAATCCCTAAATATACAGAGTGGCCGCCATAAGAGTTAATTGAGATTGTACAATTTTTTATGTGTTATTCATTCATAAGCTAAGCGCCCAGCGTTTTATACTAATGGACATTTTATTACTAACATCTTCTAATTAATTTTATCTACAACTCGAAACGGAAGAAAATGAATACAGTAAACATAAAAAAGAGACATAAACAAGAATACTTGAGGGAGAAACCGTCGTATACAATTTGTCTTCTATTCTGCGCGAATTGAGATTCCGTTCTGGTTGTTGCCCTTTTCTTGCGCTATGAATTTTTTACACGAGATTGCTCGGTCCTGCCGTTTCATCCGTTTAATTTGTGAGATTCCAATATTACAATATATCGTCACAGCTTAATAAAATATGAATGCACGGTCAAGAGCATGCCTTATGGCAATCTATAAATTCTCCAAATTCCGAATGCGCTTTTATCTTCAATAAAACCGAGTTGGCTGTTTCGTAGCCTCACACAATTAATAAATCTCGTGTTGTTGTCTTTTTCTTCGCGTTGCCGCCCCCGTCACTGCCTAAACTGACGTCGTGCAAGAAGTGGACTTTTGTTTATTGGGTCATCCGAGACTAGGCGCGATGCCATCCATCCGCGTGCGGACGCTCCCATCTCCCTGAGGACGCATCCATGGCTGCTCCGGACGCAAATCTCCATCTACTGGCCTCCCTGCTCAGAATACTCGTTGGTGAGTTCCTCCGCTGCTCATTTAACATTAACAGTTGTCTTCATGGTCATACGTTATATGGTCATGCATTTTGCAGAGAACTGCGCTGTTGACAGCGGTCTCACGCGACTGAAAAGGGATGGAATTTTTACCCTGCGAGTGGGTCTAATCTGAGGGAAGCGTCCAAAGTGACGTTCGCTCGGAAATATTTCGTAGATTATAAACACAGGGACAAGATTACGACTCTAAGCCCTTTCCCTGCTGTCACGGCGTATTATCTTTGTCCAAAACACGCGTTGCCAGCCTAATCTATTCAAATAGTCCGAGTTAGTCCGCCGCCTCTCAATCCACCCCGAGAAACAAGGCGTATTGATTAAATTAATTACTAAAACGTAAAAATTACGGTTCTCGTGTTCGCAGCAGGAATAAAACAATATTTTCGTTTAATAGAAACAGCTTTCGATATTCGACCGGATGCGAACTAAAAAAACCGGAAAGCGAGATGGATGTGGTATGGCGGCGAGCAGAAGTCAAGTAACGATTTGTGTTTTACGCATTAGAACCGAAAGTTTCATAGGTTTAAAGCTGCTTTTCTCCTAAAGACCGATCAAAGCGTGTTTTTTTCCTTTCGGAGTCTTCGTCGCTCGATTTTGTATTTTATAATGTCAGAAATTGAGTTCTAAACGATATTTTAAAGCGCCTCGTACGCGTGAACGCTGGATTTGACAGATTCACAGATTTCTATGAGTGTTTTTCTGTCACGTTGCTACATAATCATGATTGCGATTTGAAAAGAATTTGTTCAGAACTGCAAATGGGCCGTCTTTGTGAATAAATTCTATGGGATTAACGTTGTCGCAACTTTTTTGTTACAAGGGCTTTGTATTTACGGACGAGAATCGCTCTTAATCGTGAAGCTGTCGAAATAAATCTAGAAATCTGTAATTTGAGGGAGAATCTGGATGATGTTGGATAAGGCTGTAGGTAGAGATGACGTCACGCGTTATCCCTTTACAGTACAGGGATCAAATATTGGTTCGCATTTCTTTTAAGACTTTTATGTTTTACTGAGTTAAGAAGATTTACAAAAAAATATTTCACTAAGATTTGTTTAGATGGAAGATGGAATTGGGAGATACTGTTAGTTTGCACTGATTCTAATATTTATGCTCTGTCTATTGTAAATGATTTTTGTAATGATGTTTTGTGTTTGTTGAATTTTTTATTTGTCAACACCTTCGGGACTATCATAAATTCGTGTTATCTGAATAAAATTTGAGCTGTCAAACACTGTTCACAGGTGTTTTGCTGACGTAATCGCGCCTGTAGATCGCAAAGAATCGTTTGTGAAATTGAAATTGGTCGCCCCTGGCGAATAAATTCAACCGGATTAAAATTGTCGCAGGTTTTTTAGTTGAGAGACTTTGCCTTGGCAAACAAGCACAGATTTTAATCGCATCGCTGTCAACGTAAATCTAGTAAACTGTAAATTACGTCCTAGTTTGTATGCTAGAATGGAGATGGCGCCAGGGTCGTCTCTTTACTCTCGCGACCGTTCAGCCGAGGTATAAATGTCTGTGCATATTAATGAGAATGAGTTACAAATTCGGATGGGTTTAAATATTTTTAAGCTTAGAACTTGTGATTAATTATTACTGAAGCTAACAACTTCGCACTTTGTTTGTATAATAAGAAGTTTTCTAACTGATTTTAATTCCAATTCAAAGAAAGGAAGAGAAGTGTACACTACACATGGAATGAACGAAATTGGGAAATTTTTAAATATTTGTTCCCGGCAAAAAAAGCAGCGGTCTTGGCCTCTCCGAAGGTTTCAGCCACGAGCAACCACTTAAATATTGCCTCTATTGATCTTCAAAGACACAGAATGATTGGAAATGGAAGACGAAGCCGGACAAAGACCGCCGCCTCCGGTGACGTGTTGACGAAAAACCCTTCCAACTTGATTAGCGCGAAAATGAATTGCCGTGATACTGGCGATAATTTAATTTTACTAATGACGTTGTGTTACATCTTTATAAAACAGTTTGCGAGGAGATTGTCGTCTGTGGAAAAGGATAATTGAGTGACGTGCGACAACCTGAAAAATGACGGACTGTAAATCCTCCGAGTTTCAACGCTGCCAGTTTCGGAGAAGTTGGAAATCGTTGTTTGATTGTCCTCGGCACATTTTTCGCGAAATTTCACCGTTTCATAAATAAAAAACTTTCTACCCGAAGCGAAGAATCAATAGAGAGTTCCAGTGCGAAACTAGACAAGTTCTTGTCTAATTGTCGGCGGTAGCTAGCGCTTTCTCCTTCGTCTACTTCGTCCTCTAATATTTAATCCCTCATCCGTTACACGCACCGTCGACTTTTTGCCGATGATGTATTAGGGGTGTCGCACTGTGTTGCCTCGCACACTCACCTCTACATAAACTAATTGGTAATATCTGGCAACATAGCGTTTATGATGAATTAGTTGGCTGTCAGTCAGTGCTCGGTAACTGTCAAATTGCAGCCAACTTAATTTACTCACCAAACTAAAAATTACACTCCATCATTCATTTGTCGCTTTTTATATTAAGAAGGGTGGTAGGATAAACCAACGCGCGATTATTCAACCCCTGGATCGGTGTAAATCTATTACCCGGATATTATGCGGTAGAAATTGGACATGGATGGTGGAGGAGGCGTTAACGTCAATTCGATGAACGCCTCCGCCCTAGAAACATCGAAGGAAGTCAACCGAGAAGTTGGAGAAAGTTCAGTTAAATGTTCAGAGAGTATTGGATGTCTTTCCCCGCATATTTTTAAGTTACACCAAACCCTTAAAAACAATGTTACTTCTCGATTTTTAAAACGACATGACATTTTTTGGGACTCCACTCTAACAAAAGAGTATAAACTTGACTACTAGATCGTTAGCTTGTACCGATAATAAGAATTGTAGCCGATAGTTTTTTCTTACTGGTTCAAATTTAGTGGAGGCCATTGGTTGGTGACTCGGAAACTGCTTTTAGCAATTACGTGTTTAGTTTGATCCATCAGTTTGTAGGCACTATTGAAAGTTATTTATAGTTACAGTGCCTAAGCGTGGAAATTTTTTACAACCGTATGAGATTGAGTTTTTTATCCTCGTGTAAGTCTTTGAAAACGAGTTTGAATTTCAGATGAAACTGGATAATGTGCTTTGGCGTGCGTGGGATTAAATTAAAAATAAATACCTATTTTCGCAGATATCTGGCTCTATGTAATCCGCGGTTCTCCTGTTCCTTGGAATAATTGCAATCTGCAATTTAAATATCAAAGTCGGTGTCGCTTCTGGCCGTGTACCTATTTAACTAGTTCCTAAGTCGACTCCTGTCATCTCAACTTCTCTGCAAAATCAATCGGAACTAACCGAAGATGCGGTTCCATTCCAGCAACTCCTTTTAACTCGACGCTATCAACAGCACTACACCTCGAACTTTGTTATCTTAGACGTCCTCCTTTTTCTTTTCGACACCACGTCAACTTGGAAAAGACCATTCTTTACCGGTGAAAATTATCCGTTCTTATTGCTCAACAGCCGTAAACGTCAAAATAAATAACGATAATCCACGAACTCGAATAAAAAACCATTTTCTTACACGAACAATTTGAAGAGAACGATGGCAAAAATGTAATAGTCGCAAATTATCCGGCTTCAGTTCCGGACCGCTATTCAACGACTTAAAAATTAAATAGTGCGCCATTCCCAAACGTAACATCTGTCAAAATGAAGCCATTTTAGCGTCATGTGACTCATGCAGAGAAAAATCAAATTTAATTAATATAGAAAGACCATACATCATAACTGTAACGTCACGAACAGATTGCGTAATGTGCAGCTTTAATCGAGCATTTATTTATTGCTTTACAGTGCATGCACTATATGCAAATATCAGGAAAGCAAATATTTATATTAACAGGGCTAAACACCGTTGCCTGAATATAGTAGAGACCTTCCAGACCTCTTAACAATTTAATTACTTAGCTAAAACGATGATGTGACTGTTCGCAGCACTGATTCTGACCTATCAGAATCCTGATCACAAATTTATAAATTGGATCTTTCGGGAACGGTATCCGGGCCATAAATTTCAGCGGAAGGACGAACGAGGAGCATGAAAGAGCCTGTTTTTTCGTTATTTTGCAGGTAAAATCGGCGATGAAAATGAAAAATGCCAGTCTATTTCTACGACAGAGAATCTCTTCATTTGGGATTTCCGCATTTTTTAGACGTTGAGGAGATAGTGTTGTTACGTTAAGTTATAAGTATGCCAAGCTGAAAAGTTATGAAGATTGCACCCGGCGCATCCGTCATTTTTATATTTTACCTAAAGGGAATTTACTCCAATAACAATTGATCAGATGAGACCGTTTCTAGTTTCCTAGCATTAAATTTGTGGGACAGTTTAGATTAATGGCAGATATTTTGCTAAACTTCTCTGGACGGCAAACATTTCTGGGGTAAATAGCAGCCAAGCTGACAACATAATTTTCGTGAAAGAGGTACATAAACTTGGAGACCTTTTTGTTTTAAAGAAGGTTTAGAACGATAGCTAATGAGTACATCCGATTGATTGAAAAAGTGAACCTTTTTATCTCATATTTTCCCCCATTTAACTGAATTCTTAATCACATTTTTAGTAATTCTCGCTGAGTAAACTAGGCCTTCGTTGTTTCCAACCATGTTGAATTAAAGCAGTGCAATATGAACTCGTTTGCCTTTCATTTAACATTTTATTATTATTATTTTTTTTATAAAACGAGGGTGGATCCAATTACGGCACATAAAATTTCGAGGTTGTTTTTTCATATTATTTGGATTTGTGGTGTCGAGATGTTGTTTTACCAGAGTGAAAGAGTGGAAATCGACGCCAATATCACCTGCAGGCTTTTGTTCCACGTTTCATTGTTTTCAAATAACGCGTCACAGTATGTCATCAGCAATTTTTCCAACTTCACAAATCTAGTACAAAATGAACGTGGGCGTCCTTATGCGAGTTGACAATGATTAATTAGGTACAGCAGATCAGAGAAATTGCTGTTGTCTCTATCTCTTGAGAATATTGGCTTAATATGGATATAGGTGTTGAGTGTAGGCGAAATTAGAATTTTGAAATAACGATGGAAATGATGTCATTAACAAATTTTAGTATAAACAACCAAAAAAGCAGACAACGCGATGTTTTCGAATGACATGTTTGTATTTCCAAACCCAGCTTTTAACATTTGCAGTTAAAAAGATTGAATCTGAGATTAGCGTCAGATTATTGACCCAAAATTTGCTAATTCTCAACGTTCGTGCTGTGTTTGATAACGTTTCAGTTGGTACTTTGTTCATAATAAGTTTGTAGGTAAAAACCGTCTGAATTTATTGGGCCGTACAAAATCGTGACAACTGAAAAATTATTTATAGGAGCTGAACTTGAACCGAAACTGAATCGAGTTATGTGTTTTTTCAATTAGTGTACATTGTTGCAACTAAAATTTGAGTATGTTCTAAACCGGCTTTGGTGTAGATTGGATCGGAAATTTGTAATCGAAAGGATCGTTCATGTGTCTTGAGAAGGCCAAATTATAGTTAAATTAGGTGAGTCTACTACAGTTCCAGCGTCCATTCCATCCCCAATTAACACTCAGCAACCGCAGCTTTACAAAAGTTGGAAGCAAACGCGGTCGAATGTAAACTGAGCAAACAGCAACTCTGTTTGTAATTTCCTTAAATTGCAGGTAATTGCGATCAGTCAGGTTTTCATCCGATTAAGCAAATCAAGCAAGGCTTTGTTCGAAGGGAATAGTAACCGCAAATTTCTTGCATGCAAGGAATTAAACACTGATTAAGAATTAAGATGAGATACGCTAGACGGATTGGCAGGTTTATGTTCCCAGTCGAAATTACTGCAGAATTGTTGGGCTAGAGCTTGAAAGAAATGGACTGTTTCTTCGTAGACCAAGCAGTAAAATAAAGGAGTCGCTTGTAAGCGCGCTGCAACTTTGCCGTTCCACATAAATCTGTGCTGAAGTGGAGCTTTGACGAGACGAACAAGGGAACTTTAAAAGTGGCCGAATTTAAAAAAATTAAAACCTCGACGATTTTTATTCCGGACTCCCGTAATTGTGTACAATTAAAAGTTTTACGAGGTCACTTCTTTTTAACTTTGTCTTGAATATTTTATTTCGCGCCATCTTAAATGAGATTAGGACACTGAGTATCTTGGATTATCGTGTTGCGATTTCCGAAATCTGTTCTTAAACTCCGAGCACGTTTTGATACTGAAGGGTGGAGATGCGCAAGCAAAAGAGAAGGGATTAGGAGAATAACACACGAAAAAACATAAACTAAAAATACACACGTGCTCGGCGCCACGGTAACTTTCGCACAAGATACAAAGGTTTCAGTGTTACACGCCTTAAATCCCTTGCTTGTCATTGGGAGCTCGAAAACTATGAGGATTACGGAGGTACCTAAATTAGCACAGGTCTAGAGCCGGCGGTTGGTGGCAGAAAAACGAGTCTTTAAAGAAAAACTCAAACACCAGCAAGTTTGCAACAAAACGACACCCTTTGAACTGTCCTCGTTTACTCATTAATCTTGGAAAGTGACTTCGTACGTTTTTATAACCATCAAGCACACGACTTGTTCATAATAATCTCCTATTAAAAGATTAAGGAGCTTTAGTTACTGAATTGAGTTCTGAACTATCGCTCGCGGCTTAGCAAGAAAACCCCGTTTTTAAATTTTTTATACGGATTAAAGGGGCGCACTTAATAATCTATTACAAAAGAGTAAGACAAAAAAAACATAATAATAGCTTAGTAGTCAAATTGCAATCAGTGCAGAGGAATTGGCTTTCGAATATCTCATAAATACGATTTAGAGCTGGGATAACGTCCTACATTTGTCGAAGCGAGCTAAATTGAAGGAATTACGAAACATTTAAAAGAAATCCAGTAATGACGTTCCATACATTTTTAACGAATCTTCTCTTTACAAAAAAAACAAATTTAATTATGTCGACTTAAAAAACGGTAAAAGTCAGCGACGTCGCAAGAACCGACAGACCAAATCGTATATTTTTTTATGCATTCATGAAAAACGCTCACTGTTTTCTGTCTTAAACAAGACCTTTCAAATCATATTATTCATAGTCACAAATGTAAGAAAACTCTTTGATCATTTAGTCGGAAAACAGCACCAACTTTCTATAACTAATAACGAACTCAAAAAAGCCAGTTGTTTTAAGAAGTCTTATACAAGTGTCCCATTTTAATTTCCCACCCCGGATAACTTTTGACAGTGACATTGGATGACAATTGTTTGGTACAAAAGTTATCCAGCTTGGAGGGGGACATTCGATAGCACTGATACTTTTGACTTTGGTAACCAGGTTCAAGGTCGTTTACAGTCACGTTTGTTTTTTTTAAATGGAATCTTCTATTTTTGACTTCGGCAATCAATTGTATGTAAAAAAATCTGAAACTTTTCAAACTGTCAAAAGTTATCCGGGGTGGGAAATTATAATGGGACACTTGTATACATACATTTTTTAAAAGAAATAAATTTTTTGCTCAGGTCAAGTTTGTAAGTTTCATAATAATTGTTCGAGAGATACATCTAATTTAGAAATTATTCTTTTGTAATTTAAAACAAAATGTTTGATTTTCCTCGCAGTTTCAAAGACTTTTTCGGCTGTCAAGTAGAATAAAAGCTTATTGTTGTGAGAAATATTGAACAGCAGTGTGGAGTGGAAAAGCATTGCTTTTCTACGATTTTATTGTTTGCTTTGAAGTTTTCACCTTTAAATGTTGCACGTATTAATTTTGATTCTGAATTGCTTCCGAGAAAATGTTGAATAAACAAAAACAAAAATGAGATGCAATTTCAAGTTCAAGAAGGAAACTGTGTCGACAAAATATTTGAAAACGTGACCAACTTACTTGTACATATGTTCATTTAAAAACAAAAAAGTTTTCGGTTTGCGTTGACTGTTCTTTTTTAATTTCGACTTGAGCTAATATTCTGTTAAAGCACATTAAATACGTAACCAGAACAGGACATATTTGCTTCAGATCTGCAGGACAATTTTTGTAATTTGGTTGAATTAAGTTTAGTTTTACTTCCTTTAACAGTAAATGCCTGACGTCATTCCGGGGAGTGTTTTTCCCGCTAATTAATTATTCGTTCCAAGTTCAGCCATGAACGTTTCGTTTAATAGTCGCGATTAGTCGGACGATAATTGCTTGAAAAGTGGAGCATCTCCTCGGATCGGAGCTAACATTATAAGAATATTAATTAAGCGTCAGTATTCATGTGTACGTGTCACGTGTTTTGCAGTTGCACGTCACGTAACATATTAGCTTTATCTATAAAAATCGCAATTCCGTTCCTTCCGTCCGCCATTAGGACAATTAAAAATATATCAGCAGGAATTGTGGTCGTGTGCGGAATCACAATTAAAAAATTCCCGGAGAAAATCGACCCCAAGGGCGCGAACTCTTAAGTCGGCGTCAAGTTTCCGAGTAACGAGGTGCTTAAAGCAAATATTTTCACAGTATTTACGATATCATCTATGCATACTTAATGTGAGGATAAAACGTGCTCAGTATTTTTGCTTGCGCATTTATTTATAGTTTAATTCCAGAATTCCTGCTTCACGTTCCTGCATTCGAATTACGTATGCAGACGGAAACGTATCGAATTCAATAGACATACGTACATTCTTTGTCGGAAGCAAATTACCTAGGATAAATCGGATTTTCGCGCACCCACATACGTCTCTATTAACTGCACACCAAAAAAAGAACCGACATCGACTTATCATGCCCATCACACACCACAACTATTTGTTATTCTCTATATGGAACGCTCTTTAATCTCGGAGAAGAGAGTGAAAAATGAGAACGACGGAAATTTATGATAAACCCACCCTTTCACATACATCTTCCGTCTCAATTAATTTCTGCTTCTTATCCTTTGATTAGAAGAGAATCGAAAATATTTGAACGTTGAGCGCCATCTACCGTTCCTTTGCTACAACCACAGAGATCGTCCCTTGAAAATTCAACATAGTTGAGCTAGGCGACGCTAGGGTGCTTTGGAACTCCGGGCGTGGTAGCAGGAATCGATCTGAAGCTTCAACAAAACGACGCGAACCGGAGCCACCGGCTGCATTTCATTGGAAAATTGTGAGACGTTATCGTGATTAAAAGCTCAAAGATTCGTTTTTTATCTCCAGAAGTGGAATGCTTTTCAACCGGAGGCAAATTCGTTTTTTTTAGCACATAGTTGCGTGCACGAAATTGCTTGTAAATTGCGGGTAAAGCAGTAGAGCTTACAAAGGAAACACCTACAAACCGTTGTTTATGGGTTTAATATTATTTCCCCATTACCTTAATTTGGCCATTGCGTTTCCAGAAGAATGAATGCCATTCTGCAGGTGCAGAGAAAGCGTTTATTGCCTGGGTACAAGTTTCGAATAGAATTATTTTACTAAAAAGACATGAATAAAGTTGAGTTCTGCGTAATGAAATGTGAAAAACGTGAAGGTTTTAGCCGCAGACATTTTGCGAAAAGTTTAATGCATTTAAAGAAGAAATTAAATGTAATATAACTACTTATCGCAAAATTATGTTTTATATGTATTACATTTTTAACTACCAACTAGTTTACGGTGTTAATTGACCGGGTCACAGAAACAACTTAACAATCAATCTTGTTAGGACCACCGTAATCCTTAGCGTTTTTTTATAGATTTTTTAATAAAACAAAGACCAATATTTTTGAACTTTGGGTTGGTGGCATAAAAATTGTTAAACTATACATGAATATCGAACGCTTTTGAGTAGGCCTTGAAAATTACCAGAACTCGGCCTGTTGCAAAACGCTTACCATAAAGAGAATTAAAAAGTAATTTATTTATTAGAGATACATTTATCAGGAAAATGATGAATGATTTATAAACGACTACAAAAAAAGAGATTCAGTCAATCAATAAACGTACTGAATTCTAATAGTTTTTAACGGGTGAAATTAAATTTATTTGTACTTTTAAACTAAAATGTTTTAACAAATTGCATCCGGCTTGTTGTTTTATCTAAATTTTCTGTAAACATTTGATTATTGTTCAAAAAGCAATTGTTGAATCCGAAAATTTATTTACTTCCCTTAACAAAACAATGCTGAATAATCGAATAATTTTTCTGGGAGTTTCACTTCATTTTTAAAGCTTTTTTAAGCCTTCGCTTTTCACAGAGATTTTAATCAGAAAATAACAAACTTTTTCCGGGACAATCCAAGTTGAATTTCTTTAGTTTGGATCACTCGTATTTTTTTTTACTTGCGTTTAGATCTCTTGAGTAACTGACCGGAAATTTCATAAGCTCAGCTACTTAACTGAATGAATGCTTATAATATATTGGTTTAAGCCGGGCGAACTCCGGCGACTACTTATTAGACGTGGAATGTAAGTCCGTATAATGATAAAATATTCAACCCATTCGTTATAAATGGATATCACATATTTTCGCAGGAACATCTTCGGTAATCCGAAATGAATAAAAAGTACATAGAGGCTTTCCGTTCCATTTCGTTCATAAATATTAGATCGTGACAGGTGAAGATGCCGCAGAATGCATTATTTAAGGCCTTTAAACCTATTTCATTTTTTGAGTGATTATTCTTGTTGGATGCTTCTCTTCCTCGTATAGAAATGGGTGGTTTTCTTCCTCCTGACACTAAGTTAAATTATTTAACGGAACGCTAGTTTTGCCCGACCTCTAATTAATTATTTCATGGACACCACTGGTGCGCCGACATGCAAGCAAACCCGGAAAAATTGTCACGTCTCGTGGATTAACTCCCGGCCCTAATTAATTCGGAAGCTTTTAAAGCGTGTTTGCGTGCCAAAGTTGGGTTCTTCGTTTTAACAGACCTCAATTTTTTTTAATTAAGGATAGCGTCACGACGCACAGATGTCACTGTTGTATAATATGCGTTATTTAACCAGAAATGAATCTGTTAACACAGGGTTAGGGTTCTTGTGAGACTAACTTTAGCAGTAGCACCCTTTCGTATTCAGCTCACGATTAATTAAGTTAATTCATTAAATTATTGTTTTATTTTAATAACATTTAGTCCATCTTGCTTCCCTTGAAACGAGTTTATGTAAAGTGAGACTGAACTTCCGGAACTTCGGACCCTGCCAAATTACGGAAACATTCCACCGAGGTTATTAGAAGTTTCGCTTTTGTTTTCCTCCCTAAATTCGCAAGACATATTTTACCTCTGGTTTTTTTACGTCTGGTTAAATATTTGCAATTCCGGGTGGCAAAAATCAACTAATTAACTCCGACTGAGGTGAAAGCCGCCACCTCCAGGGTTTGTTTTGCATTCTGTGTATTAGCCGTCGCCGCAGATGCGGCCACGTTCTTTCATTTTGAAAGGTATGTTTAATATAATCCGACGAAACGCGGTAGTTTTGTGTTGGCAGGATCATGTATGTCATAACAGGAAATTTACGGCCGTTTATAATACGTATCGCCTATATTCAAACGGCATCGTTATTTCCTGTATCAGGTGTGACGTCTCCTCAATCGATATGTATATATGAAGGCAATTTCAAAAAATGGTTTTTAGACCACTTGAAGACTCGTTGCGGATGTCGAAATTGGGTCGAGGCACATTTGGGGCGCGAAGCGTTTTTTGTAAATTGTTTTTTTTTGTTAAGAAATTACATGCTAGAACTGAAAATGGTGGAGGCACCGGGTTACATTTTTTAACATGGGAAGTATGGCTCATTTGCTAGGTTTTATGTAGGGTTAGTGCGCGTTCCACCCTGTTCTCCCGACTTCTAACTTTGGAAAATTGCTTGGTCAACCGCAAAATCTACAACTCAGCCTGTTCTACGTCCTCTCTAGAGTATTTTTTATCAAACCCTTTACGTTCGGACTCAAAGCATTGAGAGCACATTCAAATTAATGGAATAATCACAAAGGGCCGATATTTTTACAATAAGTGGTTTTCCGTTTTCGTGTTATTTTTGTATAATTATTTGTTGGACGAGAAAACTGTTCCCTTTAAATTTAATTAAAATAACAAGGATATTACAGTCCGTGAAGCAATGAAGTCATTATTCGCGTTATCGACGCCCCATTGTAAATAAAATTCACCCGTTGTTAATGTTTGCAGAACTGTTATCGAAAGGTTTTGTTTATTTTGTGTCGACGCTATTGTTCCAAATTAAACAATTGGAAAAACCATTCAGGACGTAATAAAAGACAATTTAAGATTAATTTGGGAAGCGAATTTTGTCGCACCGTGCAACGGCATAGAGTAACGAATCTGTGACTAAAATTCTAACTTCTACATTAAACAAACTATAAACCTCGTAATTCCATGGCAAAGACAGTGTCGTTTAAAAGTTTATATAAACACTTTTTATTACAATAAATGAAAACATTTTTAATCTAATCTCGTTCGACTATTTCAAGCGCAGGTTTTGAATTAAGCTTTTATTATATCAGTGTTTATTTTTCTAAAATTGAGGTATTTAAACAGACCGTGTTTTCATACCTTCATCATAAGCATTCTCGAGCTTGTGGAACTTTTTTTAACTGATCTTTATGACATTTTTCAATACATGTTTACGTGACGACAGGTTTTCGTAAAACGAATCTGTTTGCTTGTTATGTTGTATATACAAAAAAAAACTTAACAATGGTGGCTCACGTTTTGATGTTGTCACTAACGTTTTTTTTTTGCTTAGCTATTTAGGCTTTTGAAATTTTGGGCCCTTAGCTTTGACGTTTATATCAGGATATATTTTTGCTCGGAGTCGCTAGAAACGAACATCAAAACTTAAATTTACCTTTGTAAAAACTTTGGGGTAACTTCTACAAGCTGAAATAATTAGGATATATGTATACATTGTTTAAGCAGTACTTTAAATAGTAAGAAGACTCACCGAGGACATTTAATTCAAGTTGTCGCGTTGTTCCCGTGATTTATTTTCTGTGTAAACGAATAACATCATTTGTAGTTAAAATAAAACCAGACAACTTTAGTTGCTGGTGTAGATTAGAATACACATTCAGCTTTTTAGAATATACTTATTTGTACACAAGTTCTATTTCTAGAAAATCTTTAGTGAAAATTGTCCGTGGTATTGAAAAATAGAAAGTGATGGTGTTAATGAAAAATGGTTTAAACTCCTTGGGAATATCATATTTTTCTCGTGCTGGATTTTTGTCCATATTAAACAGAACAATAAATCAAATCTTCATCAACACGAACAGTTTCGGTAATTTGTCATATTTAAGAACAACTTACATTGTTGTTCAGAAAATATATTTACTGTCAAAACCAGTTTAGTGCGACAAATTTGAATGGGCTGATAAATTATATTGTAATTCTAAATAGCCTCATTCACTTAATGTAAATGTCTTCCGGGTTATGAATCTGGAAATTCTAGTGTTATCGGAATTAATTCAACATAGCTTAAAGAATTGACTAATTTTTTGGTGTTACATAGAGACATGTTCTCCCCGAGCTTTCTTGCTAATTAGAGGTGCAAAAAATCTTGTTTTCGGTTTCCCTAGTGACCTTTTTTTTGACACAGAAACCGCTTTTTCTCATGAAAACTCAAATTGGTTAAATTCCATTTAGGTTTCTGTGAATTACGTCAAATAATTCGGTATATCCTCCCATTCATCCACCTCTCATTTCCGGTAACCCATCCCTGATCGTTAACGGTCGGAGACACACTTGACACATTGGGATGGGCCCTTTAATCTGCTTCAAACTTGGAAACTGTTTTGCCAACGCACCACTGCCTAGTACAAACTCCAGGTCTAGCAATAATCAGAATAATTAAAGAGGAAATTGATGTCCTCGCCTACGTTAATGGGACGTCCCTCGAACTTCTCGAATAAAATCCCGAAAAACGTCGCTAAACAAAATGAAGTGTTGCAGGAAACGAAGACTACGCTTCATAACAAGAACATAACTCCTGAACGAAATCGATAAATTTTTCAGCTATCCTGGCGCACACACGTATTCCGGAGTTTAAACTGGATCCGGTATCGTTCTTCCGGTGTATTGATTTGTCATTTCAACGCTGTAAAAATTAAAATAATACCAAAACAAGTAACAAGAAATTAGAATAAAGGTAAATGCCGAGTTTACTAACGTCGGTTCCGGGGGTTGGATTCCGAGACAATGTTGTCTCTATCTTTTAATTTCCGTCGACGGTTTGTGTTATTATTTAGGTAATTGGCAATTTCGGCTGGATTTGCATGCACTAACTCCGTCGTTACTTAAACGCGGATTTAACTTTGAACCGAAAATTACGACATTTTCATGTGAAATCTCGAAACTGTTTCAAGATAAAACGACAGGATTAATAACATATCACACGCTAGTTGGATGAGTAGAGTAATTGACGGTGAAAGATCGTCAACAGGGAATCCTATGAATTTATAACGCGGTGGATGATACATTGCGATCAAAAAATTAATAGTGTACGCTTACATCGCAGGTGGTTTTTGATATTTATGAGGGCGCACTTTTGCCCCGAATATAAAAACGACAAATCGAAGTTGCGACCTGGGCATTCTTTATCGCGTTTTTTGGACGATTTGTTTTCCGATGATGTTTTTTATGAGCCTCGTTGACAGTTTTGCAAATGAAAGCCTGCGAAACATCATATCTTACGAACGTGGTCAAATAAATCAAAAAAAATAAAATAAAAATATGTCGATTTTACCTTTCAGATTTTGAGTGCGTGGGCGTATTTTCAGATGCTCTTTTCCACACAGAAAGCTTTCAATAAATTTTAATAGCTCCGTTAGTGGCTCTAATATGACATTTATGCTAGCCGGAAATGATAAATGCGGACTAAAATCGTCGTAAATTAAGTAAGGGAATGCTGCATTCTTACACTTGCAATCAAGATTCACGGCGCAGCATTTGTTTTGTGAAAAGTGCAAAGTACATTTATTTATGCTGCAATATTTTCTTGGGAAAAATGTAAAAAATGTAGCCACAGAGATAAATGCGACAATATTTCATTTCTTATATAAAATATTTTCTTAATTTTGAGTGATGTTATTTGAGAGGATAAGATGTAGATATTTTCTTTTTTGTTGCTTTGAGTTTGTGGCTTCTATAGACGTGCAGTTTCTTTCAAATGAGCGGTGGTAGATTTGTCACACGTGTATTCCTCGCAACAAAATGGAAAAAGCCACAAAAATACAATACCCTTCTAAAATCGACGACACAGCTCTTCTTATCGCTTTGAATTCTTAACTGATCGATTTCCTCCCTCAAACTGTCCATAACCTGACACAGCACCAAACCGCCCCTAACCATGAAAAAACTTTTCAAACCGAGGCGATTATGCAAATAAATATACACACATTCGTATGGTTTTCCTATTTCAAACTTTCGACCGCATCAAGAATGAGCTCAGTGCGATTTACATTTTTCATCCTAAAGACTCAAGTTATATTTGGTTAATTACGAGGAAGACATTTTTTCCGAGCAAAAGCAAGTTAGTTTGATTTACATCTAGAATTTTCACGTGAGAGTTCAGAGTCGATAACGACAAGTCATTAAAAATGTCAAGACTGAAACTGTTCGGCGCCGGGTGTGCTTGCAAAAAGCTCCCTTTCCAAGCTGTTTACGAGCCAGCTGACCGACATAGTCTGCAAAAATTGCCATTGTGTCCTCTGAAAGAGGTTGTAATTGTAACACGGGGCAAATTGGTACAATGTATTTTTTAAACTCAAAGTATTAAAACATGACAGGTGGAGAGAAAATCTCTAAATCTGCAAAATTTGGGTAAACAAGTTAAAGCGTGAAGTTTAGCGAAAGTTTTAATTTTAACCAAGGCTAACAAGGGGCTTAATTGGTTTTTGATATTTATGTATTATAAGTATTAATACACGATATATACTCGTATATACAGATTACAGCGGGTGCATTTACACTTCGATGGCAGAATTGGAAAGACTATAGAATAATAATTTTAACATGAGGTGAACCAATTTCCGATTCTAAGTGAAATTGCTCGCAGATGCGCATCTCGCAAATGATCATAAAAAAATGATGCCTATAAGAGTAAAAACTTTGCAAATTGCTTTGAATACGTAACACCCAACATGAATATAATAATAAACTGAATAAATTGACCAAAATACACTTCACAAATAATAAGTGGTATTCTTTAGAAACCATCAAACTTACCGTTGAATATTTTCTCGTGCAATTACCCTTTTGCATTAATTGGTAGTTATGCTAATAATTTAAGATAGTACTAATCAGCAAAGGATACTAAAGCTTTTAGAGGCTTTGTATAATGACGCAAGTGTCATTGATGCATATCTCACTCATTTTCTATACAAATTAGATCAGACAAAAGTTGAGGCAATGATAAATGAGCGTTTTGATAAAATTTCATTTTGCTGGGCTCAGTTGCAAACGGGCTATACTTAAGAGACTGAAATCCATCATTAATTGGAACATGAAGGTTTACTAGAAGAATTATTTCTACGTTTTTTAATTTAAAATTTCGTAGCTTATTCAAGATAAGATAAGATAGCTTACGAGTAAACTTAATGCTAACGGTACAACAGGAACACTTGTTCGGGTTTATAATTAAGCTCGCTGTCGGAATGGTAAAGGTGAATTCATGCGTGAATAATTTATGCTTTTAAAGTTGATCGCAAGTAACATATTTTCCGTTAATTTCAGTCGTTTATGTTTAGGATTTTATTATGAAGTTTATTACACGGTAGCGTCAAGACTTTAACTAAAAATTTTTCATTATTACGTAAGGTTTAATAAAGATTTACTTTTACCAGGGCGTTCAAACAATTTGAGTCATTAATTTATGTTAACATTATTTCCAGACATTGGAACTATCATGAGCCAATGTACAGAGTTTCAAGAAATGTTTTTTTGTGGTTATACTATCATAATTATCATTATTAATTATTACGTCGTTTTAAGTCCGATTAGGAAAAAATAAATTTTGTACTGAATTTACACAGCAAAACAATAGATTTAAAGCAGGTGAAAAATCGTAGTAACTTGCTACACATAGAATGGTTAATGCTTTTTCTCTTATTCATCAACTTTAAAAATGGTAACTATTCATCAGCTTTGATTCTGTTTTCTACTAGTCGACCAAATAGAGGCCGCCCCACCTCTGGTTTACAAAAGCAAACATAAAATGAAAAACTGTCGTTAATCAAAGCATCCAACAAAAAACTCAATTCAGAGCAGCATAAAATAAATGAAAACGTGTTTTTCTTTTGAGAATAAGCGGCTTGAAGGATTTTATTTCCCTTTAAAATTAGCTATAAATGAAAAATTGAACTTTTACGATGAACTAAAACACTTTTCACGAGGTAAAAGATGTGTAACCTATCAAAGTAATTGAAGTAACTTGAGAAAATGTACGCACAGATGTTCAGAAGTTATCAAATTTCAAAATATTTTGTAAATGTACTGCTTAATGTGGACTAATTCAAATTAAATTACGTAACAATTTATCACCACACATCCTTTAATTTAATTGTAGCATTTCATATGGGTAAAATTCAGATTATGCCGGAATGTATGAAATTTTTTATTAGATATTTGCATATAATTTGCAATTAAGCCGGGTATCCCTAAATGTGCATTCGCTTAATTACCGTAAATAATTACAAAATGCGGTAATTAACGCATATTATATTACGTAAATTATCGCTTAATATGTGCTCACCTGTTTGTCACGCTGTAAACAAAATATGCACATTTCGAAAGGTTTCTGAAATGTATTTTGTGCAGTGTTTAACCTAATTATTCGACTGATTTGGCTTATTTTTCGTGATGAACTGTGATATTTTTTTAGTACTTGTAATTTCATTGTACTGTACGTTGACAATGTGGAAAAAATGTCGACGTAAACGAATTATGATATGTATCCAATTTCATGATTGTTTGAAAAATTCCAATTGGTCTACATGACTGTAAATATCTAGAATCACTGTACTAGCTGTTGCACAGGACCAGTCGAACTCTACGACTTTCCCTCGGGAGGCAACTAGTGTCCGCCTCCTCCGGTCTCCCCTCCGAAGCTGTCAGATCGCCGCAACGCAAACCACAGACCGTATTCTATCAGCACTGTATTTTCAAGTGTACATTCAATTAAACGTTTGTGTATACCGATTGGTATAGTATCCCAATTAACACTAGACGATGTACCCTTTCCGTTTGTGTTATTGACAAGCTCAATATAAGACGTCGTTTTCAGCATCTATCTTAGCCTGTCATCGGCAGTCGTTATTATTTTAAGTCTAGATGATCCGATTGAAATGGCAAACGCGAACGCGGAAAATCAACCGATCATTTCCGGATCGGTTCTCTCCCGGAATCGACGAAAATGCCGTTTGTTTACAGTGGCAAGAGCGAAATATAGGGTATATTTTCAAAACGAAAAAACGCTTTGAAGGAACCGACACTGATCCTGCTTGAAGACCTCGATCTGAAATAACAAAATATGACAAAAGCAATATTTTCGCTTCGTCGTCTCTTCGCGGCTAGTTCGTGCCACATTCTTTATTTTCCAATCCGCCCCTGGATGTTTACACTAAAAATAACACCATTATTTCGGCCTTCTATCCTTTGGAAAAATCGACCTCCACTTCACACGGACGCATATTTAAATAGTCACTTTTACAAACAAAGTTCTTGGGTGCCAGGAAGAAAACAGTCTGAATTATGTGCGAGTTTAGAGGTCATTTTCCGTTGTAAACAAAATTCGAGAGCGCATTGTCTACGTTATTAAACGTGGTCTTGATTAAACGAGCCAAATACAGGTGAGCGCCTTTGAAGATGCCACCTGCTAGCTTTTGATGCTGGATAAATCAAAAGAGCACTAATAAGCTGATGCGGCCGAACTCTGATTAATAAACGGAGGCTGAAAGAGCTTACAGAAAGTGTTAACTTTGTTACTCATGAAGGATAACTACAATGGAGGCATCGATCCTGTAAATTGCAATTTACCACTTAAAAACTTTCGAAACGACCTCAAAAAAGCGAAATGTGGAGATTTAAAGAGAAGTTACGCGGATTTTACGGATTAAGAGTACTTAATTTTCGCCAACTTTACGTGGTGCGATGGAAGGACCAAACTATCTTTTCACATATTTTTTAATTAAAGCCCTTACAATGGCAAAACTTTTTCATACTGTCGCATATTTCATGACAAGTATGTTCTCTGCCTATACAAGGGTTAGGTTTTGAAATAAAACTCATAGTACATACATACAACTTCAACTTTGTGGACTTATGAAATTCGAATATTTATTGATTTTTTTTTTGTGTTGGTTTAATCTAACAGGAATGGTTTGCAATAAGACGTAAGAAGAATTCAAAAACCGGTTTCTCGATCTATCTTTTCACCTGCAGTTAACAGACTTTATGGTCATGCAGATGTATAAAAAACTCACCGACACAATTTGACGGATGTATCGGACAGTAAACTAAATTTGTGCTGTTGGTTACGACTGACTTTATGACATCAAGATATTCAATTGAAAAAGATATCCAAGAAAACGTAATGCTTATACGTTGAACGTGTCTGCCTGGAGGCTTTGTGTGGTGTAGTGTACACTATAGGTCATATTGCATTATAGCAAACTCGAACAACAGTTTTAACAACTGTACTCTTCCGCCAGTTTTTAGTTTATACAAAAACATCGACAACATCCAATCCATAAACCGTGATATACGATGATCGCTTCAGTGCGCTAGTTTGTCCCAATTTCTACCAAATAATGGAAAATCCCTCTGTTTATAACCAAATACAACTAAAAACGCCAAAAACCTGTAGCACAAATCAAAGCAAATATTCAAATATGTACCATATCTTCGTGAACTACAAGAAATGCCAATCACTTTTCAAATCTGGTGTTGCACGTAATTTGTCGTCGACATTCTCCAGCTTGTTGAGATCAAACGCTTTTAATTGCGACACGTCACGCGACCGGGTCCGGTTGCATGCCTTGCATAATCGCGGCGGAATATTCCGGGAGCCTGGAGCCATGCAGATGGCGTGCTTTGTGGTTGAAGACGCGATATATATCATCATTAAATCGCTCGATTTGAGCTTTTTTCTTAATTTGCCGATTAATAATAGATGGGCGCGAGAGTGGGAAACGCGCGCACGCCTAACTCCGGGAACTCCGGGAACACACCGGAGCGGTCCGCCAGTATGACCCATGCTCCGGTGAGCTGTGTGACGGGCTCTTAACATACTAGCGATGTGAGTGATCGTGGTTTGTGTGTGTGATGGTCGACCCTCTCAAGGTCTTTTGGGTGTTAACCAACAGCACTTATTTAGGTAATTTTTTCAAGGGCTTCTGGAATAGATAAAAATAAAATTTCCTTTGGGACCAACTCAATTTAAGTTGGATTCTTAAAAAGACTTGAAATGGGATAATGAAAGTTGGGATTATTGGGAGGAAGTTTTTCTAGAATGCTATCAAGACGTGATGGACATCGCACTAAATTCTGTATTTATTTGTTGTGTATCTAATAGCTGTATCGTGCTTTCGAAATTCCCGAAGGAATCATATTGAGGAACTTTTTTTTCGTTTTAACTTAGAAAAACCGCCATCTCGACGTGAATGCTATTGCGGCGAGACGCAAGAGTTTTTGTTTTCTCGAGAGAAAGATGGAATTTATCCCAAATATGTATTATGGAAGGCAAAACGAAGGATATATTTTATGAAAACAGCATTCTGGGGTTTATAGACATAAATATAGCCTAAAAACTTTTTCATTTTTCATTGTATCTAACGCACCGGAGAAATCAAAAAATTCTTGTGGAAAAATTCTCGGAACTTTTGTTGTGAACACCGGGAAAGCGAATAACAAAACAAAAATCTGAGTTTTACTTTTATTACTCCAGTGAAGTTTTTTCAATAATATTAAAAATTTAATCTTTAAAATTTACGAAAATGATAGTTCTAATTTGAAACTAAAATTCTTTAGTTAAGGTCTTTGTTAATTTGTCTTTGTGTAAGAAGGACGTAGATGTGTAAAGTTCTAACAGTTGTGTTAAACATAACTTTTAGCTTTAATTTATGATTATTTCTGTTTGTGTTGTTTTGTATTATTCCAACTATCAATGTTCGTTTTTGTAAAGTTTGCTTACTTTTATCAACATGAACAGTGACATTGAGATAAATAAACTGACTCTAAAATAAGCACAAAACAACGCTTTCTCTTATTTTGATGTTTTGCTTCTTGTTCTACCAATTTTGAAGCGCAGTTTGTAGAAAAGTAAATTTCTTTTGCTTCTTAAAATTTAATTCTTGCGTTTGATTCTCAGCTTGTTGTTTACCGACTGTAGAGTTTAACACAATTTAAAGTATTTGTAACATTTTTACAGCTTGCTGTTCCATTTAGTGTAAATATTTAATTGCTTGAATAAAAATTGAGAATCAAAGTAAATATCGAACGGTGGAGTAGGAATACTGCAACAGATTAAAGTTCTCTCTATCTTCGGCCTAATCCGGTGCTAGAGCACCTGTCTGAGATAAGCAGACCAACGCTAACAAGCTGGTGTGAATGAATTTTCGCTTACAGTAAAATACCAAGCTTCATTTCCAGAATGATTTACGACAACGACTCAGGAAATCTGGAACGGGGCGTTTCGATCACAATGGACGACGTTTTATACAACTAACTCGTATATAAATGTGTCAAAACGTGAAACAATGACGTCTCGTGTGATAAATGGAAGTGATACGTGCGAACTCGCGAATGGAAACTTGAAACCGAGAGCTTTTTAATTACGAGCGTTTTGCAAGTTTTAGAAGTATTGCGAGAATTAATGAAGAAGTGGACACCTGTGGAGCGGAGCTTTCGTTTCAATGACGGAATTAATTAAATTCTCACCGGAAAAATTCTGGCATGCACGGAAACACCGCTTTTCTGCGGTCAACCGCCAGCAAAAACGGAATGAATTAATAAAGTAGCAGATGGTGGGAAAAATTCAAGTGGAGGAACGATCAGTTCGCTTGATGTAGGTTAAAAATCCTTTCGGTTTCCTTGAAAGCCGGCAATTAATCAACCGGTTGAAAATGTCGAAAAAGACACCCGGTCAATGGGATAATGAGCCAAGTTTAGACGAAACACACGAAAAACTTAGTACGTCTATTTGAAACGTGTTCTCGTCAGTTTTTTTTTTGATTCGTGTTAAAGTTAACGCCTACCGGAATCCATAATTCGGCCATGACGCGACCACTTTTCTAATTTTCGCTTCTTTCCCTTGCGGCGTTGGCACTAATGAGATTTTTTCTCGTCATGATCCTCCGGAAGGCGCTAAAGAATCATCCTTTTTATTAAATCAGGTCGGCGCTTTTCGTATGCAATGGTAATCTATGAGCGTCCCTTGGTTCGAATTAATTTATTAAAGGGTCTTCTCTAGATTTAATTGTGTTCGTACAACAAACATCATGTAATACGATTACCGGCAAGAACTTTCAAGAAAAACAATGAAATTTGATTTAAGTGTAAATGGGTTTTCGGAAATCTCCAAATAGAGAAGCTCCGTTATCAAATTTCTAGTCCGGTGTTATTTGCGGGTATTTAAATCGTCCTGGAGGAAAGTTGTCTGTACGTTAAGCCGCCATAGTCGTTAATGACGCCCTAAAAGCGAAAGTTGCGGTCATTTTCTTGAAATATGGGCGAAGTGGCGATTTCTTACGCTTTATTACTGAGCGAAGTTTGGTCTCTTCGACAACTTCCAGGAGGAGGAAATACAACAAAGGGAAGTGAAGTGAATCTCAGACGAGCTACAACTGGAATTGACTTCTATAGTTAAGCGGATCTTAATGGAATCACATCCATTATTATAAGTACGAAAAATGACTTTGCAGGCTATCGTCTCTCAATTTGCATTCCTGTAAACTGCATATTTATCAGTGATGTTGACTGTTAAAGCTCTAAAGTATCATGAGTACGTTTCTTTTATTGGACGAGAAGCCCGACGTTGACACCTTTTTCGAGGATTTTAAATTAATGCTCCCTCGATACTAAGGGTCTTAAGGTTGTCGATACTGTATATTTTATAAACTATTCTGTTTACGACGAGATAAATTACATTCTTTTGTTCAAACTGTTCTCTCTTTCCTGTGATTTTCTTTTTTCCGACTTTAACATCGCCACGTCTTTTCAAATCCCGACAGAAAGCTTCGTCGCCATTAACAGGTACTCGGGGCTTTTCTCTGTCGTTGCACAATCGAAAAAACAAAAATTGATTCACAAGAAAGCCAAAGAAACAGTTCGAATTTTTGCGAAGCAACAGACTCCTGCCTTTGTCGTCCTGACTCAAACATTCCTTTCGTAAAAACGCGGAAACAATCTCTGGAATTATCTCGACAGATGAACATCTCTGCGGGTTTAACTGCAATTTTTTACTATCATTACTTCCAAGTACATTCTTTGTCTCTGAATCGTAATCCATAGGTTGTTTCTGAAATCGAGAAAAACAACTACCGATATCAACGCTCGAGAAAAACACGCTTTCCACCCCATGAATTCCTGCATGCGGCGCCATATTGTGTTTGCAATTTGCCTCTTGAAGTAGTTGAATCGGATGTAATTAAAATCAGGCGTATTGTCGGAAAAACAAATTTATTCGAGTTCATATCGCAACGGAACTTTCCAGGAAACGTTGCTTTTTAAAATAACTTGCTTCGTCTGCAACGCTGCTTAGGCAAAAATCATCGTTTCTTTTTTGTGCGTGCTGTTTCTTTTTCTGCAAACTACTTTTGATCCCATGTCAGTGAATTCTACTAAATTTCCTGCGAACCTTCACACGTCTAATTAACTTCAGTCTTCTCTCTGTCCGAGAATTAATTCCAGCCTTTTGAGCCGGTTTCCACGTAAACAATAAATTTGGTAATCTCAGGGAAAACCCGACGTTACCAATATCTGCCGTCATAAAAATATCGGGGCAGCACATAAATTCTAACATACGAGTATTGCATCTACGGTTCTTACCTCAATTATGGATTTTATTGTGAGAGCGCTTCGGACTCGTGATTTATAGCTATCCTAAGATGTCCTTCCGGATGAATTTTCGACAAGTTATTGATTTCGGAAGGATAAATGCCGCCTTTGTTGGAAATTAGAAAGGGATCTTAGGGTAATTGTTGTTTTGACGAGTGGATATTACAGCAGGACTAATTCAATAGGTCCTACCGGCGCATTCCAAATGCAGAAATTGGATGGGTTTGGGTCACAGGATGAAATACAGTGCACAGAAAGTAAATAGCGACTTTGTAGAAAATTAATTTGTGGTGTGGATTACCAAAGCTTAGATGTAATCGTAAGTAGGAGCTGAAGGACTGGAAAAAGGACAATGCCATGTCTGCTTTTCGCGAGCTTTTAAGTCTCTGTTGCGGTCTCTTTGCCTGAAACAGTACTAAGAACATTATTAAAATGGAATATTACGGATTAAGTTTCGAAATATACAACTTGAATAATAAATCTACATTTGGGTGTTGGAGGCTGTTCGAATGATAGTGCCCGAAATTGAGTTAAAATATGCGTTTAATCTTTAACGTATTTCCAATACATATCTAATGGTAATTTAAAGAGCGGTTTTAGTATAGAATAGTAAAGTTTTTTCTACCTGGGATTGCCCATGGGCTCATATTTAATATTGAAGATTACATTTATGTTTTTAAAAACTTTGTTACTTGAATATATGCAATATATCACTAAATAATGCTATACAGAATTTCCAATTTTACTCAACCAACGTCGTTGAAGAATTTTTACGAATGTAAGCAGAAAATGGTCGTATAAATATGCGCATATGCTGGAAATTGAAATCTTTACAATTTTGGGACCAAAGTTTGTAAATAACAAGGAACGAAAATTTTCTGCTGGCTTTCAACCAGGGGTGTAATATTTATGTATAGAACGGTTGTAGTGGAGATACTCAGTTTAAAGTAATGGCACTGGCGTAAACCACATGTTTTTTGTTGATGGTTTGCGCGAAGTAACGAATTTATACATGTTCGGATTTATCGAGTTCACATTTTACGACTGTAAATACAATCACATCAATAACGAACGGACAGGGACAAACTCTCTTTTTCATTTCTCATTAAAATAATTAATTAAAACTAGCACATTATGTAAATGTCCTACGCCTATCGACCTAAATCCACGATACCGCGCAACGATTTATTTGGCCTGTTCCGCAATCCGAGAGCGCAACATTTGATTAAATTCGAATTTCGTTCCAATTGTACTTTTTTCTACCACAGCCGTGAACAAATTTATTTTCGAGTGGGGAAAAAAGCGGACACCTCCGGAGCAAAATCTGATCCAGCGCCTGGACCGTCACTAATTAAACAACCCTCGGTTATTGAAATATTGTTATACTGCCTCAGAAACTTGAGGCTTGTCTTAGGTCGGACAAGCTCATTAACATGTAATTGGATTTGCGGCTTATGTTAATATCGGCATATTCTGTCTCCTCCGTTCTTTCGCCGAAAATGCAAATTCCGTACTATGACTGGCAAAAAATATGGTTAACAAGTGTATTTTAATTTGGTGGGATGAACAGTCCCTTGAGGAAAATCAAGAAGAACGAAGTTTGGCTGCTGGAGAGCCGGCGGCGGCGTTGTCAGTACGCGAGTTAATAATTACGGCCACTAATTGCCGGATAAAATTGACGCTCGGCCGCCACCGGGGAGCAGCATCAAATGGGCCTGTCGTAAACCACGGCAGGCCCTTATGAAAATCACTTTTGGTATAGTCCTAATCAAAGAGACTTCGAAATGTATTTCTTTACGTATGGTTTTTGAATGTTTAGCCGAAGCTACGAACTTTGACGCCTTTTAATTCCAGTAATGTACAAAATAAAACTATAAATAGCCGGGAGCATTTCTGAAATTACAAACAAATTTCTCAGAGGGGCGTTTTCTGCCCCATCAGTTTTGTTCTAAAACGGAGAAAAATGGACGAACTTTAGGATGGAATTGCAGCGGAGTAATGCAGCGCTGAGCTAATGCATCTTCTGCCTTAGAAGTGTAAATTACTTAACTTTCAGCGTATCGATTCTAGGTAAGCACAAAAGCACATATATTGCAGCTTAATTGCAGTTTCCGCTGTCTAAAATACCTTTTAATAACGAAAAATGGCAACATACCATCGTTAGTCCTATTGAATATCAATTCGATGTGATAGCAGTGTGATTTATATTTCCGAATGCACCGCAATGGCAAACTTGGAACATGGGTGGGGTGCGAAGTTCAGTACTGCTCGTCGACGTCCCATTTATTAGAGGATTTTGGGTTGGGTGAATGAATTTGTCAAAGTCTCAAAGTCAACAAACAAAAGATTTGTTGGGCTCCGTAAGAGTTTGTTTTGGTGGCACTGACCACTGAGTGGTTATTCGTAATCAACACGAAGTCTTTTTTGTTCCAATTGTGGAACCCTTGAGCTCCCAGGACTATTGCAATCGATACATGTTGTATTATGGGGTTAATTTGCCAACCCAATAATTTCTTGTTGTATGTGTTACAATATACATTACCAACTCCCCGCTTGTAACTATTCTCCAACTTTAGATATTGAATTAATTCAGAAGTTAGCTCATTAACCGCAAACCTTGTAGGGCGACGAA
The DNA here is from genome assembly GCA_030157275.1 of Cynaeus angustus. Classification (NCBI taxonomy): domain Eukaryota; kingdom Metazoa; phylum Arthropoda; class Insecta; order Coleoptera; family Tenebrionidae; genus Cynaeus; species Cynaeus angustus. The sequence goes on from CM058060.1 coordinate 18,327,867, forward strand.
AAATCGTCCCATTCTCGATGGTTTATGCAAAATACTAGAATTTAATCCAACTTTCTTCAGATATTCGCTCCCTTTTTTCAAACTTTACTCGTTTGAATTCTTCCTAAACGGCACTCGAATTTCGCCCGAGTAAATTGATATTGAAAGCATTCCAGCCTCGTCAAATCGGTTGTAACAGGACCGTGTTCTGTAATTCGCGCGTGGGATTAGCCCGGATGCTGATTATGTGCGGATCAAATATAAAAATGCAAATTCTCTCCATAAAAGCTACTAATTCTCTTATAAATTTACCTCCCGCCGGAGACCCGAACCCGATTTAAGCACCTCGGTGTATTATCCCCTTCTAATCCACCATCTTAAGCTCGTTTTAGAGCGGAAAACGTTGATTTCGGGCCGGTTTTTAAGTGATGAATGACCGACAGTAATGAAACTCTGTGGACATAATTGAGTGTGAAATTTAATGAATGGGACGTCGTCACTCAGACGGACGACAAAAACGAAAAATGGGAAGAAAGACGACGGAGCTTTTCCAGTGCGAAAGTTTGGGTGCTATATAGTATGCAACCAATTAGACACAAATTATATCGTCGTGAGACCCACAGCAAGATGCAATAAATCATCCTGATACGAAACACGTGGCACCGGTGTGATAATCTTACTACACGCTCGGCTCTAGAACAAACTCATTTTGGTAATGCAATAAAAAAACAAGTTTCACCCCGATTCTGTTTTAAGCTCCATTTTCACCGTTCGTGCTGGCTCGATCATTGTTATTTTCCTCTGTTTTGTTCTTGAAATATTGCTGAATGAGAAACATCTGTCTTATTCTAAATGTAAAATAAAGTGTGTTTCTATCCATAGATGGATCGTAGTGCAATTATGTTCCGGAGAACTACATCTTGTATGAAAATAGCTATATTTATTTAAGTGTGGTTTCATTTAATATCTCCATCGACCGTAGGCGTGCTAGTTGAAAAAATTATTCAAGTTTTCAGATGTATCTTCGGAGAATCAAAAGCTCTTCTCTTATCTAAGTTTTCAGTAAGCCGGAGGAAGTTATAACTGTATTTTTCCATGAATTTTTTCCTAAGAAATGCGAGCTGCCCTGGAGTTTTGCGCCCTTCACCGCATACCAGAGTCATTAATTTCTAGGAATATTTCGCATCGTGACATTCCACGTGCTAATCTTTTTATTCGTTTCATGCAAATTTGGTTTCGCCCAGCTGCGTGCCGCTCGCATGTGTGTATAAATTAATAAAATCTTGTTTTTTAAAACAACTCGACGATAAATAATCTGGCTTTAGCCGGACCTTGCAATTATTCTTGCAGAATTAATTCTGTGCTCGGCCCGGCATTTTATTTTCCCTATTATCTCGTTGTGGCACGTTATTCTAATAAACTCGGTTCTTTGACAAAAAACACGCATCATACCAGTAATTGAATTCGTTCATCGTGTCGAGAATTCCGTTTCGTACTTGATTTTACCACCCTGATTACTTTCAGAGCTTATGTTTATGTTATAGGTCTCTTGTGACGATTACGGATGAAAATTCGTGGTTAACAAGGCGCAAAGAACTGCGAAATAACGAGGAAACTTTTTATTTTCTTGTCCGATATACTAATGTTTGCACGTTCAAGAAGGAAGTGTGTTTTGAACGGGAAATTTTCAGAAAAACAAGGTGATCTCCAGGCTACGCGGTACTTGGTTTTGAAAACTGCTCGGAGCATAAAGAAGAAAAGAACTTTCAACTAAAATCAACACTTTTGGTTAACCCGAAAATTGAAAACGTCCTGGACCGAAACGTTCTTATTGAAAGCAAAATGTTTGGAAATTTTGCTTTTATGTACAGCAACGGGCTATTACACACACGCGTTTCATGATTGCAAAAAGCCGTATGCGGTTTAATTAAAATCAACTTTGCATGATTGGCACCACTAAAAAACATCGTTGTTTGCGCGTTTATTCTTTGCAACAACGGCCAAACTATAATTGGGTTTATTTTATATATTATTCAGTGGACGTCTTCACTTCCGTAAATATTCATGAACTGTTGAGTAATTCAAACGTTTCGTCGTTTTAGCTTAAGAACTTCGTAATTAAATCGGTCCCGTCTAATTCGGCATCTCTGGGACTTGCCTCACATCCTTGAAAATATTTAATTCCTGCCCTTGTAATAAGCCACTTCCTCCAACCCCGCTCGCAATATTTACGACTCCATTCGGAATTCACAAGTGCTTCATGCGGTTCATGACAGGACCGGCGTTAAAAGAGGTAGTTTGAGATTCATGTTGTCCAAATTTTAGGAAGAAATGGAAATCAGTGCTAAAAAAAGGTGCGATATATTCTAAAATGAATAAAACCATAGGGTAACCTGTTTTCTTTCAATTATTCAAATTTTATATAACACTTTTGTTTATATTTTGTTTTGGTTAGCATCGGTGGCAGCCCGACCCTGTCAAAATTCCCATCCGGGACGCTTTTATAACACCTATAAATATTTTATAACCATATCCCACCCTTCCGATATTATTCTTATTTTATATCGAATGAATGAACTCCGGGGACCTTTATTTCGGAACTAATAATATTCTCTCCGTGATATTAGTCTGGGGACTCCAGCAATCAAATTATCTCCCCTCGTGAACGAAATTAAGAGTAATAGGTCAGTGTTGAATAGCGCCCGAATGGACAATCTCCGATGGCCTAGTGATGAGCCTATTGAACCCATATCCGTTCCCGGAGTAATCCGGTCAGGCGATTTTCGTTGCTTTCAGTCGATGAAACCGCAACATGACAATTGCTTTGTTCAAAAACGAAGCCGGAACAATAACTATTAAATTAATCATTGTAGAGACTTTTCATTAAGTTTTTCTGAAATGAACATTCCGGTCGCGAAAACTAAGCGCTCAATAGGGGTCGTTTTCTTCTGACCTTTTGTTAAAATGTCGCTAATGTTGGGGTGATTTTACGGCTGACATTCTTGGAAAACTAAACGTTGGAGGGCGGTATTTATAGGGAGAGTGCGAAAGCAGGTGTTTGCGGTGACTGACGATTACGATTTTTACAATAGAGGGAAAGAGCACGGGAATTATGGTCGAGTTAGAGTGAAAAAGTACGGTTTTTGGAGCGTTTTCGTTTCTAAAGCCTCGATTCAAAACGAACGGAACCAAAGCCGGAATTTGTGTTACGCATATAAATAAATTTGTCTTGTTGGATTAAAGCGAATTATGATTTGAAAAAGTGGTAACTAAATTCAGGTTTAACTCAATTGAAACGAAATTAATTTGGTCCAAGGTTTTTATCCTCGTATTTTTCATATTGATCAGGTTTAAATGAATTATTTTTAGCTAATATTTAATCATCAAATAAAATATGTTTATTTTTATCTTGAGATTTTTGCTTTTGTTAAATTTTAGCAGTTATTTTTTTAACGCAGATATGCTATCAAACTGATTAAAACTTTTAATTAAAAAATCTGTACGAATGTTATCCATTTGTTTGAATATTGATTAAAGCAGATATTAGGCAAGGATACAAAATATTACGATAATTTTTGTCGACGTTTCACGTTATAATCAAAACTTCTAAGGTTTACAACTTACATTATCTGACATTTTAGACCTGTACCACTAAATCAATTTTAAATGTGGTTGTAATTTTAGTAATTACTCACCCAAATTTATTACATTGGAACAAATTGATGTTTTGCTTTATTAAATTAGAAACTTTAATACTTGGCAATTTCATGAAGTAGACAGATTCAGTTTCAGTAAACAGTTTTCAGTTTGCTCCATCAGTATAAAAATTAACTTATTAAACGGGTGGTCGCATTTACGTGTATTTGGTACGTAAACATTACAGCGGATATATTATAATTGGAGAACATGTATTTAAGGTTTCCCAAGTTAATTAGCACATCCCTCCTTTGATAATTAATTTTAAACTTTTATAAGTTACGAACTCTTGGCAATTCCAACATTTGTGGCAGAGTTTTACGTTTTTACGCATCCACATTTTGATTCGTTTTTTACATCGTCGTTTTGCGTCTGCATAACCTGTTACCTATTTAGAATGGTCCTTTAATTAATTTTTTACAGATTCAATGCACCCGAAACTGTTTTTAAAATCTTCCTTTAATTAACTTTTATTTCTGAAAATGGCTTGTGCCAGGAAATTCAATCAGTTTAAATTTATGTTTAGTTAACATTTCATTAATTTTTCACAGCTTGGGAGTTGGAAGTCTTTTTAAGATTTATGAAAGCCTCTTCGAAACGTTATTTTCTAAAATAAATTACATCAAACTCCGAGTTTTTCCGTTTTTCTTAGGATGGATGCAATATAGCGCTGTCGAAGACCGACAAAAGTCGCTCTCGTCATGTACACTTTGGCACTTATTGAAATGCTTCCCATCATATCGATATGTTGCGAAGTCAAGTGTGAATAAACAGGAGCTGTCGGAAAGTGATATAAAATGAAGCACGATATGACACGGAGACGAGGTTGCGGGTCGATATGACCTTAATTGTTTCTTTATTATTTATCGCCAAGACATAAGCTTGCCGGTAGAATTAAACTCCCGCCAAAACCATCAGCACGTAAATTGAGATAACCGACAAAAAACTCTTACAAGAAGACGTCGACCAACTTATTCAATCATGCGATTCTAATTATAATTAATTTTGCAGAGTTTAACTAACCAATTATCCAACAAATCATGTGCAGACTGAAAATGAATGATAGCACAACCACCGAAGAATTAATCGGTTTAATAAAATGCAAGAATAACTAAAACTGCCCGCACCAGTTTATGTTTTATAATAAATTGCAATAATTATAAATCACATAAACCCATGCCGCTGAATTGGCAGTGTTTTCATTCAGAATCGATAACAACACGGAATCCTCCATAAATAACTATCTCCGTCCAATTTCGGTGAAAACGCGCCTCAATTAATTAGGATTGATCGCCGATTAGGGGAGGCACGTGTCGAATTTAAGTAAGGGTGAGCACACCCTCCTACGACAATGATAGATTTGAAAAGTTAAATTTTTTAATTTCACGTGTTGCGAGCACGATGGTCGTGTCATAGCCACTTTTTGTCCGATTAAGGGATGAACGATTGATGGTCTGGAAACGATCGCACTTTGAGAAACGTTCTGTCGACGATTTTTTTTGTACCAGAATTGATTACGGGCGACTTATGCAGAGAACTTCGTTTCAATATTGCACTCCGAGGTGATAGTTTTTGACGTTTCAATTTAGAAAGATTGGCGGCTTTGAGGTTGAAATTGCGTAACGTTCAAGAATTTTATTTGCAAACGGACTCGGGAATGAAATAAAATTGTCTGATTTTGTTAAATGTGATTAATTAATTCTACAAAGGAAAGCTTTTTGAGAAAACCGAAAAAGGATATTTATTATTGGTGAAACAATAGATCGCTCGAGTGTTGATTGACGGTGAAAACTCTCAAGCCCCGAAATTCTGTATTGTCAATGCTTTAATTGTAAAGTAGTTCGGTCTGTTAAGGAAACGTGAAGATACAACATTAAAACAAGCAACAAAGGACGTCTGACCTGAAGTTAATAGAGCAGAAAAAGAGTTTCGACTCTAATTTCGTTTCGAACATTCTTAGATAAGTCCTATAAAATCTGTTCCCGTGAAATAATAGTGGATTTCTGAAGAAATAAGGCTGCAGTGCAATGACTGTTAAAAAAAAAGGAAGCCACTAATTGGCAATTAACCCAATTAACCCAGCTACTAATTACAATATTTTGTCGTTGATCATAGATTATGCAATCACGTTGGACATAACGATTAATAAATTGTGAAATAACTACTCAACTGAGCACATTAGTGTAGCCACTACAAATTCCTTTGAAGGTTTGTTCTCTTAGATGAACAACGGCGCTTATGACGGAGCATGTTTTTTTTTTAAAAACGGCGCCGCTGCCCTTAACCACAACGCCATCTAATCTTCGAGGCCATTAATCATGTCGAACACGCTTCTTTCAAGAGTCAAAAATAAGAAACATGGTTGGCACTTTATTAAATTACGTTGTAGAACTGCTGAGAGGTTTGAGCTTGTATCAGACAAGACACGAGTTTACTAACGTCAAGATTGCGGAAATAGTAACCCGTTCTGACTAGTCAGTTTTTCGAAAACTACGAGTAGGTACACTTTTTTTGTTTTGTTTTCTCTGAGAAATTTCTATAAACCCGCCGCCGCTGCCTGATCCTATGACTAGCTCAAAATTTGAGGGAACAGTTTTATGCGAATTTTCAACGAGTTAGGTCGAGTTAGAACTTTCCGCATATTAAGCTTACAAATGTGTCAGAGGACAGGATGAACTGGGAAAAGTTTACTTTGTTCACAAACCAAGATGATATACATTTAGAACAGACGCAACTAGGGACAAATCTCATTGATTAGACGGGAGTGACGTCAAGAAGCCCGAAAACTATAATACAATTAAAGGACACAGTGGAGCATGGGTTGGAAAAGAAAAATATACAATCTGCCTCGGTCGCTAGCAAAATCCTAATAACTTTAAAACACCGCCAGCGAGCGAAAACTACTGAAGAACGAACAAAACTTTCTTAGATAAATGAAATACATAAACGAGTAGACGAAGCAAAAAACTTACAGTCAAGGGAGCAACCACCAGCTAAAACCGTTTAGTGTTGTTGCAGTTATTTGCAAAATCCTCAAAAAAAGAAAGAAAAGCGCAATAGCCGTTGACGTTAAGCAGATTACTCGAAGAGAACGAAATATCGGAAATAGGAAATCCGACAGAAACAAACAAAATCAAATAAACTCAGCTAATTCACGGCGCTTCTAAAAATGCCAGTCATGGAGCTTCTATTAAATATCCTTCAATTAATAGAGCTCTTGAACATTTCAAAAATTCAACTCACCGCTGCTGCTCGACACAATAAAATTGTTTTAATCCGTTTTCCACATTAACACTCGGTTTAAGCGCTGAAATCTATTTTTTTTTTGTATAGGTTCCACGACTAATTACCAACTCTCAAAGCACGATATGACGGTGTGGTGGAGTACATATACAGACGTAATTTTAACGTTTTTGACGTGACATGTTGTAAATAAGTTTTATGGTGGAAACGCCGTTAGAATAAATTGCCTACCATTTGTGAAATTGGGGAAATATTTACTGCTTGTAAACAACGAACTTGCCTATCAGTTATCAATTTCGTAATGGGTGAATGTAACAATTAATGCAAAAACATGAAAATTTTAAACCAACAGCCGTATCATAAATCTACACCGGTTAAGAAAAATCACGATTTCGACTAAAATATTCTTTTTTTCCAGTGACCAAGTTCATCCGAATCGGAATCGCCGACAAAAATGATAATCCTCCGTACTTCGACAAGGCCCTCTACGAGGCGGAAGTGGACGAAAACGAGGACATCCAACACACGGTTCTCACAGTCACCGCCAAAGATCACGATGAATGTAAGTTCTGTGTTTTATTTATCGGTAATTTCGACGGGAGATTTATGGTGCATTTGTGGTTTTCTTTGGAATCGCGGAAGCGCGTCGAAGCTTCGTCGTTTCCGTTCCATTTATACTACGTAAAATTTTAATGGGTTTTTGAACGTTGGAATAGTAGATGCATTGGATCATGTGCTGCACTGAAAGTCTTGCAAGTTCAAAAGTTAGTTCCCAGAGAAAACAGATTTATAATCTTTAATCCGTTTTAACAACGTGAAGTGATATATTGGGTTGCGAAAATGATGAAGGCGCCAGGAACAATAAAGATAAAAATAGAAGTAGAAGATATCGTTAGGCTTTTGGATTTAGATGGGACCAAAGATGAATCACTGATAGAATTTTCTGAATAAATTTTATACATCCTTTTTGATCTCACAAATTCGTATCTGTTCCCGAGCTGACCTATTCGGGAATTTAAACGTCGCCATTTCTAGATTGGTTTTGCAAAAAATGTTTTACGAGCTTTTCACAGAGAATGTAATAAGGATCCATTTTTTGCTTATAATAAAATGGAGGCCGCTTTTTACGTAAGTTTTACATCGTAATAACTTAAAGTTTGGAAGTAACTTCCGAAACAATTTTATTAGAAATTTTGTGAAAACCATTTTCGGGGGAACATTATTATGCCACAACGATAATTGTGAATAAAATTTAAATTATTCAGTTTGTATTTTATTAAAACCACACTCGGTTTTTACCCACTTGTCATTGTCAGATATTTAATGAAAAATGGTGAAGGCGCCGGGGTGTCTACATGCTGATTTATTTCTTTACATAATTTCATTATTTTGGCGAAACAGTTAAGAGAAATGTAATAAAAAGTCATCAGATCTTCAAATTAATCACAGAAATAGAAGATTTGCCTCAGATGGCTTGACGCCACTAATTATATCAAAGAAATATGGAATTCTTTGAACATAAAAATTAATTAAAAGACGTCTATACAATTAGTTTATATTGCTACGTTTATGAAAAATTGAGACTAACCGTCTTTAGATTACAAAGGCAAACAACAGAAGAGTGTTTTTCCGAAAACCCTGGTAAGTTAAAAATGGAAAACCGCCAAGTGGTTGAAAATAATTGGTTGTTTGAGCGAAATGAAAAATGAATGAGTTAATTTTCATAACTGAACTTGATGATTTTGGCATTTAGTATCTAAGCCAATATTGGTCTACTTCTTGCATATAACGAAAAGTTGACGTCTTTAAAGGGATTCTATTTTTTTAAATAAAACGATTTGAAAGCTTTTCGAGCTTTTTCGTTAATGTCAACTGGTTAATGTAATTAAGGATAGTATTTCTGTAGCAGGAAAAAGTGGAAAGCCATGTATGTGTTATATGCCAGCAACTTAAATTTATTATAAATGTTCATTACTAACATGCTACAATAAAAACCAGCATTAAAATTTGGGGTGGATTTTCCCAAACCTGCTCAGTACTTTCTTCTCAATAAATTTATAGCATATCCCAAAACAACCCTTAATTTACTAGCCTCTATCCCTTTATTTAACTGCGAATTCAAAACTGGAACTTTCATCAGCAGTACTCGCAAAATCCCGTCTAATTCCCTAGCGCAAGCCCTCGTTTCCGTTCTCGTTACCTTGCGTCGCTTAATTCCGGTTCATTTTCATTAAGCAATACGAAAATTCCTACCCAGTCATATTAGCACATTGCGGCTTGTAGCCAGTATAAATTTCCACATACCCTTGGCTATAAATTTTTAAACAGTAGCTCGACCGATATTAAGCATGTGATTTAGATCCGTACCATTTTCTCGAAGAAAAAATTTAAATTCCGTTTCGGTCGTCTGAAATAAATCGGGAACGACCCGACTCAAAACACCTCATGAAAAATAGTTGGTGTTGCTAAAGCTAATTGGGGGCGATAGAGGCTATATTTTAAGATTCAAGCGAATATATGAGGAGACAATTACGAAAGCGCGAGAGTGAATTCAATTTTAGAGAACGAAATGTACATTAGGTTGTCGTAAAACGTAACGTTACCATTACGGTGATACGTGGAGGTGTCTTAATAGGTAAATTTATATGAATGAGGCGATACGTGCGTCTGACTGTTCGCGAGAGGGGTGTGAAAATTGTCAGTTTGGGGGTCGGTAAGAAAGTGAGTTAGGGGAAATGCAGGATTCATCAATCTAAAGCAAGATTACGTTCGTTCGCTTTTGTTGGATCCAGGGGGCTATAAAATTTCGATGGGTACGAAGAAGGGGCAGTTTGGAGGTGGCTAAATTGATGAGATCGTGGACAGAATAACGTTAAACATAATCTCGGTAATTTAATAAAAATTTTGGAACAAAAAAAATACTGATAAAAATACAGGATTGCCACAGCTGGGGGGAAGAAACCGCCTCTTAATTACTTTATTTAAAATTTAATTTCCGCTTTATAGCAGTTTCGCAGTATTTTTTCTACAAAATGGAGGTTTTTCGTTTTATTTATTATACACGCGCATTTTTTGATTTGCATTTGTGTAATAATCCATTTATTGATATGTATTTCAGCATCAACAGAAATCCAGTGAAAATAATCGAAATTGTTGTAATAAAACGTCAAAGCTTATAAATTATTTTTGCATCAAGTAGATTTTATGAACCTATGAATAATAAAATGGATATTTGTCGAATGCAGATTTTTTCACTCGATAAATAAATAATAAATTTCCAGTCTAATATTTTTCGTGTTCATTCGTATGGTGCTATTTTTTTTTTTGAAATAGAATTTTAAATCACAGCATGTCTGCCTTATTGCAAGCTTTCTTTGTTCCGTCTGGACGGCACTATAGAAAGCAATTCGCGTAAGATTAGAAATATAATGTAATCTACAATGTGGCTTTTATATCACAACTGTTAGCCTGCGAAACCACTATTGAACTTCGACTACGTTGGTGATAGAAACGTATTTGTTGTATTCGTATTTCTGAGCAGTTGACAATTTTCGTAAGTTTTGCCCGCTCGTATCTAATTACTTTATCATCGAGAAGTCTGCAAATGTAAATATAACAACTTTATTTTATTTGAGTTCTAATTAAATTAAAATTAGGTAAACCAACATACTTTGAGTCAGTTGCCAGCCGATAAAGTTATCGAAAGCGTTAATAGTCACATGCAATTACAAATAGGTATAATAGAAGTAACATTTTAAAAATTATTATTAATCTAAACTTTCCACGAATATTAAGTAACTGTATGATGAGAATAGGTAATAAAATTTTAAATAGTGTAATGTACCTTTGAAATATGTTAATAGTGCAGTATTTTTTTTAAAGATTGGATATAAATCTTTTATTATACTGAGAAAATTAGATAGTAAACGAGAGTTTCATATTTTCCAACTTTAAAAATATTGTCAAAACGTAGAATTTACGGTGTCGTAAGTGATTTAATTAAGTTTTGAAATTATTAAAATTATAGCTCTAACTTTAATTATCTTTCCAGGTTAAATTATAAACTGATTGTTTACATTTTTTATATATTTTTCATTTACTTAGTTGGATTTTTTTTCAGTAAAACTATTCCGTTTTTAATTTAAGACAGGATCAGAATTTTGATCAATTGCTGATTTTTATGATTTATATTACGGAATATTAAACAAGTATTCTTTCGAGTTTTGGGTGTAAAAACAAACGAGATGTTATCTAAATTCCCATGTTATGTTATTATCGCTTAAAATTTCGGCAAGCTTCATTTATGACCACCTGTAACGTTTTCTATTTTAGGTCTGTTATCATTTTTTAAACCTTCAGAGTAAAATTTTTACAGCACTAATAATCTCAAACCGTAAACACGTACAAACGTTCTAACCCATAAAGTTCTCATATTTTTTTCCCGTCCGCATGGTTTAAAGCATAAAATCCACGTCCGAATTTCATTACACTTTCATGCACATCTCCACCATCTGCAGCTATCGTTTTCGATTCAATTAGAAAAATTCCAATGAGAAAGCAAACGTAGTTTACAGCTCGCTGTTTCGTGCTGTCAGAAGAATAATTTGGTTTATTGGCACAGCAGGCTCTAAACTTCCCGAATCGTTCAGGGCCGGAATCACAATAATCCTTTTTTTATTTCGGTTCTCGTGACACATTTCCGTTCCGGATGTTTTGAAGGAAATTTTTCGCGACGAAACGAACGTGAGGTCTTTAGATGCAAGACACGAGATCGGATGCAAGAACACGTGCCTAAATTCAACTCTTGGCGTTAAGCGGACGTGCGAAGAACTTGATTTCGGTGCATTATAAGGCTGAAAAACGGAGTTTAGAACTTGTGTATGCAAAGCTTTTGAAATTCAGAGCAATATCGGCGAATTTATTCTTTGACATTTTGTACTAAATGGTATGCTATGCTGGTAGCATTAAATATTGGCGGCGGCGGCGCCGCGTAGTAAAAACACACCTTTAGTTCTAAAACAATTCGATTACTATTTACGCACAAACAATGGATCTTTTGTCTTCGAATTTAACATTTATCAAAACGTTGTAAAATTGATGATGCAATTTGCCTATTAAGTGCGAGATTTATGTCCGGACCTTGTCGCGAAAGCTCAATCGAGTGTAAAGGTTTAAAAATTTAATCCCATAAAACCAAGCGTTGTTTTAGCAAGTGCTAAATTAGAAGCATTACGTTGATGGCTCGTAAAAATAGCGAATAAAAGACACTTCCCTTAATCGCTTTGTTACATTCTTTGTACGCGAGCTTTAGAATGATGTGTGTCGCAATTTTGAAGTGAGTGCTTTAATGTTTGTTTTTTTTTACTTTTTATAATAACGTGAACTTCCCAAGATGGGGGTTTTCAATCTCTTTCGACCTAAAATTTTCTGTGTAAACAGAATGTGGCCGGAAGTAAGCACAAGATTAAATCGCAACAAGCGGTCCAAACAAGAGATAAGTTGCTGAAGCTCCAATATCTGATTATTCTAATTAATTTAATAACTTAAACAGAATATTCAAGCCAAGAGTTTTACTTCTAACAAAAGATCTTATGTTAAAATTTCAAGCAGTTGAAATGATAATAGCAGCTGTTAATACAAGCAATCAGAATTTTACATAAAACGGGCAAAGTGGGATAGTCCAGGTAAAGCGGATAGGCTGTTTTTCCGGCTTCTTATAACGTCGGTGTGTGAGCTCTTCTCCGACGCTATTACAGTTCAAATATTACAATACACAGCGGCCGTATGTTGTAGTGCCAAAAAAAGGATTTTAGTGTTTTTCTTTTGATTTTAGATCAGATTTGTATTGCGTTCTTTTGTATTTATTATAAACTTATAGAAAAAAAGTGTTTGTATAACGAAGTAAGCATATTTTAAAGTTTTAATTGAATTATTGTTTTACATTGAGCCGGTATTTTAAAACTGAGTAAGGTTAGGTTTTTTTTTGAAAAAGATGCTTTAAGCAAAGCGGGGAGGGCAAAGCGGATACAGAAATACAAGCGATGAGGGTGAGTTCCGCTACCAAAATGACAGCAGGTGAATTGTCTCCGTTCCAAGTAAAACCAATGCTTTCCAAAAGCAGCTGCTCCCAAAACAAATCGGAAATGCAAACCCCAAAGGTCTGAAGTATTGACATCGACCCCTATTAAAATCAAACAAGCACTTAAATACGAGAAGATGAATAATAAGAAAACTAAAATATCTGATTTAGCTGAGCCTAAAGCATCTAAATCAGCCAAAGAAAAGTAAATCCTTAGTACACACTGAGAAATACACAGATCCACCTACAGAAGATTGAATCCAATGTTCTCAGTGTCGTCAGTGGGCACCCGAAGTTAATTCTGTGATGACTGCAATGATTAAAAAGTATACCCACTTTGCCCGTGAGGCAAATCCGCTTGGCCTGGGTGGGTCGGGCAAAACGGATAATCGACAGGGTTTTGTTTTTAGTTATTTTTTAATATTAAAATTAAGAGATTTTTAATTGTGATCTCATGTAATCAAAGGTGATTATACGTGCAATTTAAGATAATAAAAAGAAGTCCCTAGCTTGCATAATTCAAATTTTTTTTTGGTTTTCCTTAACAGATCCGCTTTGCCCGGTTTTCTCTATTGTTGAATTTACCTCCTCATCTAAATAACATTGTGGAAATATATTGCATGAAAGTGATACATTTAAGGAAAGCGAATAAGAAGTCGTTCGTCCATTTTATTCTTATTAGTGGCTCATTGCGCTCGGTTGAAACGTTTTATGTACGACAATAATCGTACCCAAACGATATCAAAAACTGTGATTGTGCTAGGTTATTGGCAACAATGGTCTTTTTACGGGAGACTGCAAGTTTTATATTAGGAAACTTTAAAGTGGTTTTCAACAAATGTAAAGTGTTTGTGAATAAGTGAATAAAGTTACTACAGAGAACACATGCAACATTTTAAATTCAATTTAGTAAAAGCTAAATAACGCTAAAAGTGCGATTATGCCGTTTTTTATATTTTAAATGAAATCATTTTTTTAAAATATCCTCAAGCTACCGAGGATAAAAGAATTTAACGTGTTTATGCAACAGAACATGAATAAAACGAAACATTCACGTCTATCAGTCTAATTTAGTATAACATTGCACTCAATATATTTTAAAAAATATTCTGATATCTACGTTAACAAAAATATAAGAAAATGTATTTTTTTAATAATCTTAATTTATATGAACGAAATGGATAAAAGTTTTTTTTTATCCATTTTTTTTCAGTGTTCCACAATTGTAATGAAAACTAATTGTAAATGCTGGGGCTTTAATTAAAGTATATATTTGTATGAATCTGTTTCAAACATGGCAGATTATTAAAAAATAATAGGAATATTTTCACATGAAGAATTCAAAATAGTAATTGTTATTATATAATTATGAAATCGACCATCATGATTTTTCACTAGAACTCAAACGCAAAATTAGCATTTAAATTGTACATTTCATCTTCCTTTTTGCCACCATGTGTTAATCAAATCTCTATTCAACCTAAGTTTTTTTAATGACGATATCACGATTTTCCATTTTCCAACTCCGTTTTTATTTTAAACCGTTCCATAAGATATATTGAAAGTCCGCGCAACGAATAAATGATAAAATCTATAAAAAAAAAAATCCGCAGCATTATCATACGTGCCAGAAATAAGCTGGAAAGTAGCAACCGAAATCGTGACCTTTACCAAAAAAATTAACTTTACGGTATGATTTAAGGACCCCTCTGAAGCAACATAAAACCAGCAAAAAGGGCAAAAGTTTGAGCCGGCAAAGGTTTTTGTTATTTTATCCAGAAAAAAGCTCTCAGAACACCTGCTTCGAGAGAAGAATATTACAGACAGTTGACGTGTCTCTCATGTGCAAGTTTTTCGCAATAAAAGTGAGGATCGAAAAGTTAAACGGTTTAATTATCGAAATGCTCCTAATCCGAAACTGAATTGCAACTATTTGTTTAAAGTTTTCTCAAATTGAATAATTTCATTTGGATTCCGCGCTCTTTGTGAAAATGTAAAACTAATAGTAGAAAAACTTGAAATTTGTCCATTATTTTAATTAACATTTAATTAATTAAATATTTACATTGATAATTAATTAACTTCAACTCTTAGAAGCGTAGTTTCTGAAGTACAAAGAGATTCCACTGATGTCTTCACGTCGTGTTTAAAATGGACGATCCTGAATTTATATTGTCTGAAAATATGTCGACAATTTCTTTGTTTGCGGACATCCTGGAGCCCGGAATGCAAATTTCTTCGTTTTGCAGGCCCTACAGGCTGTATTACAATGAGTTGAATCGCTTTGTTTCATCATCGAGTGCCAAAGGGAAAAGCTAAAAATATATAGCGACACATGTTTAATTGCAAGCTGTTTCCTGGTTCGTAGGTGTTTTTCCCGGAATAAAAAAGAATAAAAAAGTATTTCATTAAAAGCTATATATTTTTTTTAATAAAATAAATCCCTTAGCCTCCGTGGAACATGATCTGCTTGTTTTCCACAGTTACGGGTACTGCGTAATGTTAATTAATTAGTCCCCTGTTCGACGGTTAATTGTATAATCACTAATAGTGGCCTTAACGGCTTTGATCTCGATAATGGGATACAAAAAAATAATCACAGTACCATCCATAGTCGGGTTTTTGTGTTTTGTCTAATTATCGCTGAGGCTGATTCATTGGAAATTGGAAGTTTTCTTTAGAAAAACTACTCGTAATTACTTCGCAATTGTCTGGAGCATTTAAAGCTGTTTGTATTTTAATTCAGCATGGCCAGTGGCTATGTACATTTTTAGTTCTACATTTCTAGAAGTAAAGTTCTGTTTCAAGCTTTTTTTTTTGAAAAGCAGCAAATATTTTAGCGTTTAAATTTTCGCACATATTTTATGACGTTAAGTTGATTCTAAATAATTGAATTTAAAAATGTGCAAAAACTTTACCGTAAATTTTTATGGTCAGTAATAAAAAGCGCTGTAAACATAAAAAGAAGACCCGATTTTCAAAATGAGGCTTGTTGAATTTCAATAATTCTGTTTGAACATTTATCGTTTATCTGCTGATGTCGAAATATAGAAATATTGTTAGGTTTTATAGACAGATATTTAACCGTTTCAGTTCAGACAATTGACTTCAACTTCATTTAGAATATTTGCTTTATTTATTTGCTTTATTTGCTGTATTTTAAATTCGATCTAAATTTAAGTTTTAGAGTTCAAATTCATGCTGACAAATTTCAGCCATCAAAACGGAATGAATCCTCTCAGTCTATATCCGTGAAACCTCATAACTGGTCTGCAAACAAATGATCGCACATTCTATTTAAGATATTTGTCAATTTTCAATCAATAACGGCAGCTAAAAAGAAAATATGTTACTGAGAACGTCCCTAGTATAAAAAGTCACATTTTGCGGTAAATGTTAGTTTGAATTATTTTATTTTGGGATCTTCTTGGTGAAATAGTCAGTGGTGGGGTTAAGAGAAAATAATAGTTTTATACCCACTGTTTGACGGTTCTTTCATCTTTATGAACGTTTCTTCCGCGTATGATTTTCAATGTTGTTTTTAGTGACTATAGTAAAACTCGCAAAGCATCGTACCTTGAGCGACTAAATGGGCAAACAAAAAGTTGGAATTGTGCGCTGTTAAACCCAGAAATTGCGCAATTACTGATGGAATCGCTGTAACGCAGCTGCCGCTTATAGTGTCATCACGATGTGTGAATGACCTAATAAAGATTGTGTCCATAAAAGCGGTCCAAAAACCACCCATTCAACATGTAATATGTTACAAATTTACAAGAGGCGGCGTGATAAAATCTCCAACTCCGCGCCAATCTCAATTAAGTGTTGTGTCATAACCGAGAATCCGGGAGTTGTTTTGGTGACAAATGGAATTAAGACCACCTCTGATCCCGACAAATTATTAAGCTAATACCGAGACATCATGTCACAAACAGGCAATACTTCGGTGTCGAATATCCCGGTCCCGTCAAGCGTCTCCCTTTGTTTTCAGATTCTTTTTCTCGAAATCAATCGGTGCGATGAAGACGCAAATATCGAGAGGTCCGGGCCACGGCCTCGCATAAAACCGGAACGTTATTGGGGCTATCGATTCGGAGCCCAACACCGGTCATAAATCGCGTGGCGGCTGTCATGGAGGAAGAGGACGTGCCCGACCACACCGGGACAAATCGGGATTTACTCCCGGACGCATCCAGAGGCTTTTCTTTACTGACTTGCAGCGGATGAAATGCGGATTTTGTTCCGCTGGGGTGGTGATTTATATGAAACAACTAAGACGTACAATTTCACCGGATTTGTAACTCATTAATTTTTTCTTAGATCTTTCCGTGTCTTGTAGTTAAAAGACACGATCTCAGAAAGGCGAAATATTTAACTTTTTAAGGACGTTCAGAATTTCAAAGTGATGGAAAGATAAAAAATTTATGGTAAATATTTTCGATGGTTAACTGCACAAATTTAAATAATCCTTTGGATGGATTTCATTAAGTATATTGGAAAATTCTATTGCATGCTTGGGGGTATTATTTATTGAATACAAATTAAAAAGGGGGAACATACGATGTACACAACCACATTATGCTTGTACAACGACAAACAGACTCTATTCTATTTTAGACCTTCAGAATTATGGCAAGCCATTATTACTGCCTTTATTTCATGGTTTGACTTTTTGTTATCAATTTTAGTTTTGCAGTTCTAGCCTGGAAATATTTTAGAAAAACTCAAAACGTAAACAATGACATAAACGGACGGAATATGTAGAAATTATTATAAAAAGTAGATCCACTTTTCGTTACAGCTTTATTGAACTTTGCAGTTTATTTCTAGACAAATGCGAGAACTGAAGTCGGACTTTTTCGTTTCAATTGTCGGATTTTTCAATTTACCGCATTACTCCTGGAGGATTCACGTCGCCGTACCTTTATTTTATCAATTGGACCAGTTTTTCGCACGAATGCAGTCTCCAGTTTAATTAATGAAAGAATATCGCCGGCTTTATGCTTTGAAGCATAAATCCCTTTCTCGTTTATTGTCGGTCGTGATTCAAGCATCGCTGAACAAAAAATCCCCAAAGGTCCATAGTAACGAAGAGAAGTATTTTTTACGAATCCAATAATAACACGAATTAATTTTGCCCATAATTTCCATTGCTTTTTTCCTGGAACATTTCTTTTAGAAGATTCGAATTCAAGTAATCACATTTTTTTTTCATACGCCACTAACATGTCACTTAATATCCCCATCAAAAGAAGTCTTTTTCCTTGAAAGGAAAGCTCTTATTGTTTGAAAGCTCCGTCCATCAATATTCCCGGAGAATTGAAATAAATTGTATGCTCGACGTTGTATCCATCGGGATCGCCAGCTGTAGCTGTAAGCATATTATTGCCAATTTAAATAATAGAACTTTAGCCGAATAATTTCCATAAATCCTGAAGGGATCATCTGTATAGGCCGGGTGTAAAATCCCACTTTAGAAACACCATGAAACTTCCAAGCCTAGCCGTGGCTACATCAGTAAAAACCGAAACTTGTGTAAGCTCCATTGCTTCTCAAATCGCCGCTTTCACAATTCTACCGTGTATTATTACCGATATAATTTTGCCCTCCCTCATCTCTTTACACGATCTTTTTTCGGCTTGCGTCCTGACCTGGATTTTTGCTTGCAAATCGTTTGATTTCATTACCGACATTTAGTTCGAACTGTTAACTTACCACTACTTTAAATGACTATAAATTATTGGATATAGATATATGTAACAAGAAATAAAATTATGAGCCAACAATCTTTTTTCACAGACACTGGCTTTGCCATAACTTCAGAATAAACTACAGTTTCGCTAATATTTTCTTGCTCTTATATTACTCTGAGTAAAAATATTTATGTTAACGAAAAACAAACGTGCAAATTGTTGAACAAAGAGTTTAGATCCCTCTTAACCCGATCTTTTCCGCTTCGCAACCTAACCAGTTTTCGCTCATTTTTTCTGGTTCCACTTGCGCCAAACGTTCGGTTTTTATTACCCGCTTTAGTTCGAACTGTTAACTAAACTACTACTTTCTATGAAAACTGCCCTCGCCAGAATTAATAGCAAGAGGTCGATGTAATATCACCCGAACGTGACATCTCGCCCTTCTCTCTTCCACTCCGAGAAATTTAATACGTGCAACTCTAACGAACGAGTAATTCAAGCCCTCGACGTGGTGTTTGTCCGTGAGTAGTCTTCGTTCATTAACGTCACCGCAAAGCCCCCGTTTTTAATTTCCGCTAATGAACGTGCGGCCCGAGTGAATTTTTAAAGATTTCGAAAGCTCGCGTTCGCAACATCTACACATTAGAAATTCAATTTAGTTCCGTGACCCTCTAATTAGAAGCTTCGTCGTAATGAATTCATCCCTTGATCTCTACGTACCAAGTCGACGATGGCAGCCTTTGTGGGCATGTGTGACGATGCTACTTTTTGATGATACGAGATGCATATTTCATGCCAAGAGTTGCCTAATTGCGCTCAAACTTCCTCCAACTTGCATTAATTATTGCAGACCATGAGGTCTTTTTCGAACCGTGTTTACAAAACCCACTCAAGTTATGCCAAACTGAAGGAACGTGCAAAAATACAGTTGATCTTCAAATATTCTATCATTTAATTGGAAAGATTAGGCCCTTTTTACCGTGATTTAATCGTTGAAATTTAGACCTTTCGGCTATTTTGGATTAACAAACTCGAATTTTAGTTGTAGAATGTAATTACGATCGACATGTTGAAATTGTACTCTCTGGTTGCATGATTACATAGTGTAATTTTGCTGGAACCGTGTGTCAATGGTGAATTTTGCATAATTTGAAGACAAAGTTATGAGATCGTATTCATGGAGACATAAATATGGTTTAATTGAATTACAGTGAGAGATTTTACAATATTTCATTGTTGCAGTATTTCGTAGATAGAACTGGAAATAGAATGTCACCTGCGTACTTTCATAGATATTCTTTTGACATCAAATTCAGGGAGATAACTTCGAGCTTGCGGAAATTTGTATCAAGTTTTTCAAACAAATTTGACGCCACAAGCACGGTATACAGTATTTTCACAAATAACTCGAGTCACTGAATTGTTTTATATTGTAAATTGCGTCTGATAAAAAATCAAATAAGTTTTAATGTATTAAAAACTGTTATTATGGGAAGTTCATTTATAGAAACACTACCTAGGTAGACACACGTACTATGAATTTTTTGTTAAATAGTACAATTTTTTACCGTTGTAAAGCATAATTTTTAATCGAATATTCAACCAACACTGATTTTTTTATAACTAACACATAAAATGAAACTACATAGTTATTCAAATTGGCTACAAAATGTAAAATTTTTTGACAGAAAACGCTGCGATTTTTTTCATCACTACATTTTTTTTAATAAGAGGTATGATTTGAAAACCCATTTCGACAAAAATTTCGTCAATGTTAAACAATGTATTCATATTTTTATTTAATAATCAAACCGTTGAGATAATACTTAACTGTAACAGAAAAAAAACGAATGTTTGGTACTTTATTTGCTTCAAGTACCACATTAATCTTCTGAAAAGTCTCAAATAAGCCGGGTAAGGTTTTCGTACCAAATATTATTTGGCTAATATAATATGTATCTATTTGAACTAAATTCAGTCAGTTAAAGCGTAAATTCAAAATTTGGCACCCTATGCTTGCGCGCCCTCTTTTAGACGGTAGCTGAACAATTTTAGTACCATTTCGACCACGGACGTCACTCCACGCAATTCTATCCGAAAAAAATGTTAGAGAATTTTTCAGAGCCAAACATGGCAAAACCTTTAGATTAATCACTTAAAACGTTACAGCAAAATGTTGCAGAAACTTGGGAAAAGGGCTTGTATATCTCAGTTTTTAGATTTAATTCTATTTTATGCGTTAAAAAAACATTGAAATGTACACTATCTAAACCTCTAGACTAACCAAAATGTAACAGTGTTTTTTTTTACTATTAGACTCATTATTTTGCAATAAAAAATAGCAAACGCCCTGCACACATCCTTTAGCTTTCCAACAGTACCCAACTTTTGTCATTTTATCAAATATCTTGCCCATGTTTGGCCCTGAAAAATAGTAATGCAAAATCATGATGCCACTCCCCGTTTACACGGACTTTTTCCCGCCTCTTTTAGTCCAAGAGCGCACCCTTAAGCTTCAACGAAGAGACAACGCAAAATATTTGATTTGGAAAGGGTGAACATTTATGTACATAGTTTTTATTTTATACGTGGTTTATAATGCTTCTCAAAAATCTACCACAATAGACTGATAGATTTTCTTTTTTCCAGAATTTTGCCTTGACATTGTGAATGCAAATGAAACATTAAAAATGCAAAAATTATTATTATTTATTACAGATTTTCACTAATGCATAAATAATTATTGTATTTAAAATTGTGAAATCGCCAAGTTTCTACCTAATTTAACTTAATTTAAATTATTTAGTAATGTAACCTAGTACCGCAATATGAATGCTTTTATTTATTAAACTGTACAAACACGAGGTAAAACATTATTTGTGAAATTTGAAAACATGAAAATGCAAGTCATTTTACATACTGATTTTTATTTTAGTGGACTGCAATTTTATCAACTAAAATTCTTTACAATTGCCGACGAAGCATTCTTCAGACTTACAAAACATTATTTTTACTCCTACAAAATGTCCTTCCTTTAGAAAAATATTTGTGGGAACAAATTAACCCCTTTTCTCTAAAACAAAGGTTTCATCCTTTGATAAATTTTCGCCTAACCGTCCTTAAACATCTCAAACTTTCCTGCCACTCAATTTGGAGTAGTTCCAGTGTTTTCCCAGTGTTTTCCGTTTGACAACGCCAATTGCTCGAAATTCCGTCAAACTGTTCTCTTTGAACTATTCTTCGCACCTTCATTGCAATAATACCGTCCGCATCCAAAGCAAGAGGAATGATAGGGCACTAAAACGTAATATTGCTAGCACAACACGATGCAGCTCCACTGAGACTTCAACTTCATACTCTCAAGTTTGGAGTTTACATGCCCACTTCACATGCAGTCCCAAATAAACTTTGGAAATTTCAGAACTAATTGGAAGATACACATGTGTGCGATTTAGGTCGCTCCCGTTTATATATGTGCGCAGACAGGGAAAAATATTTTTCTTTAAGAGAATTGGAATTTGATGCTCTTCTGGAATTCACATTCGAACCAACTTCTTTTATTCGTCAATTTTCGCCAAGCAATCTCGTCTAAGCAAGCAGACTCTCTGGAAATACTGGTTTAATCGGATCTCTCGTCAGGAAGGGATGGTATGGATGTATAATAAGCTGCACTTGGCTCATTATTCATGCACGTAAACCTGACGATGTTTGCTCACCTCCAAAATTTCGTTCTAAAGTTATAGGAAAATTTGCTATACATGGAGAAAACACTATGCAATAAAAATAATTGAAGATTTTTTTATCAAAATCCTACTCCAATACGCTGACAAAGTTCATTTGATGTTTAGCTACGACATTCATTGAATTTGTCTGGCAGCAAAACATGAAAGGCTGAAGTATTTCGAGAATACAAAAAAATTTAATTAACGTGAAATGTAATGAAAATCTATACCATTGTTGGCAAAATTACAGGGAAATTCTATTAGAATAATTCGCCTCTCGAAGATTTTTGCGATTAAAAATAGATGCTTACAAAAATAAATACGATAAAATTCAACAAATACTAGATAACTATGAAACTAAACGTATGAAAATTATCTTGAGTTTAAAAAAGTTCAAGCTGTATTCAAATTATCTCAAACAGAAAGCAATTAATTCAACTGTTTGTTTTTGGCTAGTGGTAGATTTTTGCTTGTGTTTTTTGTTTGAATTATGATTTTTTTAGCGAAATCTAGATGGAATTACGCCTTTGGCGGCCTTTTCATGCTGGTGTGCTTATAGTTACTTTGAAAACTCTACGAGTTCAAAAACCGGCCAATGTTTGCACACCCAGAAAGTTTCATTACTAAGTTGTGGTTTGAACGTCGCGCTATAGTTAATCATTCGTCAGTCAAATGAAATTAGTCGGCGAGTTAGTTCGTGAATTAATTATGACGTTGCGTTGTCGTTACCCCCAAATTTGTCTCCCTCGCCTCCATTAATTACGCGATAAAACTACCCTGAATCGAAAGAGATACGTTTCATTCGTGGACGAGTTTAACCGGCAACAAGTGCATGACATCAAACCTGCATCATGCAATTAGGGTTGAAACCGCTTTAGCACCCTAGGGGGTAATTAACGTCTACACCCAAATTAAGCGTAATTTGAAGGGAACTGGACAAGTTTTTGAAATCAATCGTCCGTTAAAAGAAATCTCTCTCCACAAGCAGGTGTGAGAGCGGAATCGTAACAAGGACACAACACCACTTATAGCCTGTTTTTCGGTTCTCTAGGGGCTAGTATAAACAAAAAAAATAGAGTTAATGGCTCGCAAAAAATATCATTAACGATGGTTTCTTTTACGATGGAACGACCGTAAAAGCGAGTGTATAAAGTGAGAACATCAACTGGATACAAATCCTCTCCTTTTAACGGCTGCCAAGATGTCGGTTATTTATTTTCGCCGGGTTGTCGCTTGACGTCAATTAATTGCACGAAACGAACGCGTTATTTTAATTGCTAATATTTTCCCCATCACGAAAGAAACGGGCTGGAAATGTCACCGGTTATAATTGCTGGTTGTTCGAATGCTACTTTGTTGGATTAAACAAGGGGTTACAGGGGCGTCAGTAAATCACCTCACTCAGCAGGAGCACTTAAATGAAATAATAGGGAGTTTTTCTAATTTGCTGAATTTGTGGGGGTGGATTTATGGACGGTAAAAAAGATGACTGCGAAAGACAAACGGTCTAAAAAATCAAGAAATAAGAACGGAAGTCTCTAGACGGTTTGTTTCAGTGGCTTTAAGAAATGAGAATGAAAATATACCTTTAGGAATTTTATCGAACAAAATTTTTAACGTGTGCAACTACTGAAAACGTTTATATGCATTTCCTTTTTCGAATAGTTGGCATGAAAAACTGTGTAACAGTTGGTTGAAATGAATAATGCTAAAAATGTTAGATATTTTAAACAAGAAACAAAGAATTTCACCTTTACTTTGTAATAGTATGTAGAAAGTACGCAGAGCTTAAACTTATATGTGTATACTGTATAATATAACAAAGAATTCGTCTCTGCTTGGTTTTGCTCTATTTCTACAGGAATAAATGTGGAAATTTATGGAATTTTGTATTGATTTGTTTAATATCAGACGTTGAAACATATTGGAAAATTCAGCGTAAATAGACATTATTTTTATATAATCTCCATCACATCGAAAGCTCCGATATTAAAGACTCGAATTTCGTTACTACACTGCATTAAACAATTGAAACCACATACAATAAGTTTGGAAATATTAAGTTAAAAATTTAGAGTTGTTTAAATTACGTAAGCTCAGTAGTTTAAAAATAAAAAATAAGAAGAGATAATTTGAACAAAATTTTAGGGAAAACCTACAAGATCGTAGTAAAAAATTCCAACTTCAACAGAATGTTCATTTATTTCCAAAAGAATGTATATCTTCAACTTTGGTTCTTTAGAGCTAATAAATCTGAACAAGTTAAATTCAGTTAAGACAAAATAAATTGAAACAACTCGTTAGGGAGCCTAAATTGAATTTAATTCAACATTTTGCAAATTCTGCTTTCACTATTAAATTTCTCAAAACCGCAACCCTCCAGAAATGACGGTTTTCTCATCACAGTCCGTCATCGACCATTTCATAAATTTTTCAAAAGGAAAGCAAGAAATAAGAGCTGATTTTAGCATTTAGGTGTTTGCACACTGGACCTGCAGAATACGAGTTGACCTTATTCTCAGTTTCCCATTTATGTTAACTTCTTCGTTTTTGTGTGCACAAGAGTGTTCAAAATTGTAGCATTTCTCAGCACTCTCGACTTCATTTTATTTTTCTGCAACACTTGTTTATATTTCCGCTAATAATCTCCATTCGGTTTCATTGTGTGGTGCTCAACCTCTTATTTGCCTCATCAGGCGAATGGTAATACACGTTTCTATGTCTCTGCGACTACATCACATCTGTTACTACAACGTTGTAATTACATGAAGTGGCATATGTTCGTGTTATCGAAGTTCCTTGCTAAAGTGCAACGGATTATGCAAATTTCCTAGCGAGCTCTTCAAATAATAATTGACAAAGACACAAAGCAACCGGGTACCCGAAACTTCAACTCGATTGGCAGGAAAGGATTGCTTTAAAAAACTCTTTGAATTTCGTTTCGACACAAATCTCTAAGCGAAACAGATTGCAGGCGGTCCGGAATCGGGGCGATAAACGTCACCATCGGGACTCGCATGCAATTCAAATTTCAAACCGCCACTTCAAGTTTCAATTGATATAACTCACCTCGTCTGGGTTTAACGATCGGAAAACCGCACGGTTTGGTTTGCGGTTACAAAATGGGCAACGATCTAAACAGGTGAAGGTCGTAAACGGATGATAAATTGATTATTATGGACTGAAGTTAGAGTAAAATGAAGAAGCCGCCAATATTCCAGCAATTAATTTCTTTGGCTTTTCTTTAGCTTCTGAAGTATACAGCAATCAGAACTGTAAATGGGGTAGTTAGTGAAGCTTGTAACAAAACCGTTCATTATTTCCAGACAAAAGTCCTTGTAATGAAGACGTTTCCTCTGACCAAAGTTGGAAATTCGTTGTAGTCATTTCGCCTTGCATCTCATCAATCATCTCCAGTTTCTCCAAAGGGGTGCTAACGACCCCAACGTCCGTAAATCATATCATTCACAAAACATAACAATGATTATGACGCAACAGGGTTCGTCATTAGAGATAATGAAGTTTCAACTTTGCCAATTATGAATACGATTTTCCCGGTGCATCCACCATTTTTAGAGTCCCCTTTTTGTTCGCAAATGTGTGCAGCGTTCGAGAAGGGTGACGTTTAGTTATTTATCCATTGTTTAAATATAGATTTGATTCCCTTATCGAATATTGGATGTATCAGAACGGGAATTTACATGCTATGAATCAACATTAACGTTCAAAAGTGGTTTTCAATAATTCAACAAGGAGAATTGCGTTTGGTATTAATTATTAATTAGGTTTTCAGTTGAAGGCGGCTGCCGGGAGCAGGTGTGGATTAGCCCACGATCCATCAATTTTGTTATCGGTAATTTTTTACGCGTTTGAAGTGATAAATCACAAACGGACTTTTTGCGGCTACGAACGAGGAATTTAAAGAAGTAGAGTTGGAAAATTGCTTGCTTTCGATGAGAAACATACGTTTTTTATTAACGGACTGGAATTTTAAAATCCAGCACCAAATAACCAAAGACGAATTGCGTTACAAAAAGCTGAAACACTCCTGTACTAAAACAATCTAGAGAAGATTTCGTAAATAAATATTTTGGCTTGAGATTATATGTCATTACATAGTTCTGCAGGATGTTAGCGAAACACAAGCACAAAGCACTTAATCGTCACAGAAATGGAAATTTGAGTGGCGTAAAACTTATAATGAAACTGGCAAAAAAGTCTATCACGAAAAGGTGATTGATGTAGAACTCCAGGTGAGATATAAAAAAATTGATTGAAATCTAACCACGAGTTGTATTCAGCCAGATAATTTATTGTTTCAATTTTGACATGCAATGCTAAATCAGCTTGAAATTATTTGTTTTTAACAAGTCAGAGAATTACTGGATTGTTTATGACATGACATGGCACCACTCTAACAGTAAGTAAATTCTATTTGCCTTTAGAGTGTCTTCTGATAAACAGCGAAATGGAAGGTGACTTAAAAAATGAGGGAGTCTTAATAAACCAAAACTTTATGAACGTTCCGGGAACTGCTAAAATCTCTTCCAGATAAACGATAATGTGGCAGTCAACTTATACCTAACCCCACTGTTAGACAGTTATTATTTTCAGCGTCGAATTATCACAACAGAATGCAAATCCTCAATTCGCAGCCCGGATTAAAGCAGCTCCAACTAGGTTAGGCTTCTAAATTTAGCTGACTTAGTTGAATAGTTCTCTTCACGATTCACGAACGAATTGACTGAGTGTGTAAATCTCCACTTGTCTTCGGATTATTTCAGTAACCCGTTCTTAATCCTACACCTCCTTTTGCAAAAACACATGGACTGATCTATCGAGATATATTTGCTCAAATTCGTTAGGCGACTATATTTACAAGATATCGTAACACGACCGGAAAGAGCTTTGAATTTGGGATTTTCACCGACCGAACTTGCTCGATATGCATTATTCAATAGTTTTGTGTGTGACTTTCTGGGTGGGCTTGCGTGCCCGGTGTACATCTGAGAAGTTGATTTGTAAGGAGACCCGAATCAGTCATTTTAATCCGTGTGCAGATGGTTCTGGAAATGTATAGAAATTCTAAATAGAGTTGATAGCTAGTGGCAAATTCGCTCCGAAAACTGGAAGTTTGGGATATAATCGAACAAGTTTGACCGTTCGGTTTTTATTAAAAGAGGAAGGAATAACATGACGAGGAATAAAAGTTTTGTTTTTATTGCACAGGTTCACCAGTTTCTTCGTAATCATAAAAGAATAATTTGTCTCGCACTAATTACATTTTCAAAAGAACTTAATAGAAGTTTCTTTAATGGTGAGAACTAAGTTATAATTTAAAAAAAAAAAAAAACAAGGATTACTTATATGGAATCGGGAGTAAAATTAGTTTAACTCCAGATAAAGTCAACATTTCTGTATTCTGTGCCTGTTTCTTATTAAATTAGAAAAGTTAGAAAATTACAGTAACTTCAATCAACATTTCGA
Organism: Cynaeus angustus; assembly: GCA_030157275.1. Lineage (NCBI taxonomy): Eukaryota > Metazoa > Arthropoda > Insecta > Coleoptera > Tenebrionidae > Cynaeus > Cynaeus angustus. Next base: position 18,355,766 of record CM058060.1, read on the forward strand.
AACCGTTGATTTTTTTTTATAAAGATGTTAATTGGTTTTCATTTGATAAGTGACTATTAACAAAATTAGCTAAAAAATATTTTTTGGGCCTCCGTTCTGAAATAACACAAATTGCATTCGTCTAAATCCGCTTGAAACCGACCGTTTCGCGGCCTAGACCTGCAAAATGCACGGCCATCTACAGAACACAGAGTTTGAATCGTTTGAGGTTTGACATGCGTCGGCCGTATGCTCTGCCAGCGTCTGCGACGTTCGATATTCGATACATACGATCGATGTTGATAGAAGAATATATCAAATAATTTCTCGGAGCTTCCGTAAAGTGCCTGGTGTTTCAATTTTGTAAATCCTAATTATTTGTCAATGTCAAAAACTAACACTTACTTGATTTTTAATTTTATTGAAATTTATACGAAAATATTAACTTTTAACAAATTTAATCAATTGTCGGCCCAAAAAATAGTGTGTATCACACAGCCAGAAACTTATTTTGCAACAATTCGCTATTGCAGGCTGCGGCCTTCGGCCTTAGCCTGCAAACTACGCTCATAGTTGCAAAAAGTTAGTTTCTGGCCTAGTGATACAAATAACTATTACAGAGATATGTTGTGTTTAAGTAAGCGCAACAACGCTATCAAACATATTATGACTGAAATATCATCATTTTAGAATACAGTCACTTTACATCCAACAAATATCGTTTTTATTTTACGGTTACAAATTCAATTTCATCTGATGAGCTTTTCAAATAAAAATGCGCAATGTTCACTTCACTCAAAGGAGACGTTCACTCTCAATTAATGTCTCCACTTACCTCTTACGATTGCCAATTTCCCACACGAGAACCCTGATATTTGTCACTTATTACTGACAAAATTCCAGTCAAGCTAGTTGAAGTGGATATGTGAAGACATTACAAACATATTCAAGTTTATCGCATCCTTTGACAATCAATATTAACTTTATCAGCAAAATTCTAGCGTCGTGATAGGTTTGCTTCGAAAAGAAGTCAAACACTAATAGAAGCTTTCATGGAAACCCTTGTTATTATTTACTGTCATTAAATCTGATCGGATGTGTGTCCCTTGACGCGACTCCAAATAATCCTTCGAGATCCGGATATCTGTCGATTTTTTTCCGACTTTCGTTAGAATCACGATGCGAGTTCTTTTCTCAAAAGGGACATGCATTATTTAAATTATCATTTGTGGATAAAACTTCTCACTGAATGGTACTTTCTGTTTCAGCCTCTCGTATTCGATACGAGATCACAAGCGGTAACATAGGCGGAGCTTTCGCTGTCAAGAATATGACTGGAGCTATCTATGTGGCCGGAGCTTTAGATTACGAAACTAGAAAACGGGTAAGTACAAAACAACACATTTGATATTTTGACATAATCTAGAATATTTTATACGTTTTGTGTGAATCCCAGTCGAGATAGTCGAAACGCTTTCGGTGATGTAAAGCTCGTAAAATCGGAACGAGTAATGGTTGCGTATCAGTAATTGATATCCGAACGTTAATTCAGGCAAAAATGCAATTTGCATCCTTAAATCTGTCCATTTGTGAGAATTATGACGCTCTGACCCGATTAGTTCTGGTAGCTATCAGGGGCGGATTTCGGGAGAATTCCAGTATAACATTAATTACGATCATGTTCAAAAGTTATTAACCTAATCGCAAAATATCGGTTTGGGAAATTGTAGATAAAATGCATGGAAACGAAAAAGATATGCAGACGATTGGTGCGGTTATTAAAGTAACAAAAGACCCTAGGTTTTACCAATTAACTTGTTAGGTACATAAAATAAAGATATTTTTGTTAATTTATCAGAAACTTTTTTTTTACTTTTGATAATAAAAATACCCTGTTAAAATAAATGTTTTGAAAGTAACAGCTATTTCTCATATTTAAAGTTCGTATATCTTAGAAAACAACATCCAACCAATATTATTTAGGAAGATTGTGGAACATTATACATATACATTGCTGGCCGAATGCAAATTATTTAGCTTATAAGCTTTCCAACAGTATGAACCAATTTGTTTATTCCAAGTACATTAAACAATAAAATTTTGGGTATATAAATAATTCAACATTATTAGCCAAACTATAAGGGGCTAACACATTTTCCGAGAAGAAATTAAAATTTAAATTAATCATCAAAAGTGTTTCAAGTGCTTTCGTTCTTGCAAATGACATTTTTCTGAACAAAAACGTAAAAAAGTTTTATCTTGAAATTTTTATTCATTTTAAGTCGGTTCTTAATATATGTGTTTATTTTATAACTCAGGGGTGTTTATGCATCAACAACATAAGAAATGATATGCATAAGTTGTTTCCAGTTTGCATAGCTAATTTTTATACTCCATTTAAATTATTCAAGAACAAAAGTAATTTTGTTAGCTAGTTTAGGAACTAGACAGTTATTTATTTAGGTAGACACCTTAGGGTTATAAAACATGTCGTTTAAAATTAATAAAGAAATGAAATATTAAAATATATTTAAAAATGCTGCCAAAAGGCAAAAATATTAAAATTGTTACTTTTTTTTTCATCTCCGATGAAAACTTTTATCTTTTTATATCTACTAACTAGTTTCTTGTAATTTAAGCCCAACACTGATTTGGAGCACATGCCACATTCGCCTAGCATCATAAATTTTTACTCCTTTGCACAAGCAAATAGCCTGCCTGCTCAATGTATCTTGTCAGCTAAATTACCAACAATTCGCTTTTCTTTGTGGTTGGGTTTTTCCCATCCGTAACTATTTTCAATAAAAACGTAACTTCCAAGTAGGAGCTTTGACTCAGATTGTATACACTTTTCAAATTCCAAGATACTCTTATCTAGAATGCACATTTTATAACAACGATATTGCAGTCATGTGGAATTCAGATAATGAAAACCACAGGCAAACTGACTATTTTTATTGGAAATTTTATGACATTCCTAAAAATTTAAAATTGTTGAAAGCATAACGTGTGCAATTCCCGTTATCAAGACCACCGAAATCGCACTTTTGTCCTTATAGATACGAATCTGTGCTCTATGTAAATTTGCTAATTACACTTAGTGCTAGAACTTGTCTTGTATGCATATACACTACTGCATACCATGTCATATGGCAACTATAAATCTCTCCCACCTTATCACTGACGTTTAATTAAAACGAACTGTTGGCAGCGCCGGAGGCGGAACACAGTTGAATTCACTTGTCACAATTTTCTTTTTAAAAAAAGGCTACTTGAACGCAATGTTAAACCAGAACTCATCAAAGCTCGTCAAATATCGACTTCAAATTATTATTTTTTATGTTTGACAGTCATTTCGCGTTTCGCGTCCGTTATCAAAATAGCGGGTATTTTATTGCCAACATGAATAAAAACAACGTAAATTTTGACAACAGTCGCTCTTGATGAATGTATAATTTATTCTGTTCAATTTGTTTGGAAGAAATGTGTAAACCCGACAGATATAGCAGATTTTTTTCTCGATTTCTGAGAACTAGACATTGAAAACAGTAATAAATATGTATGAGTGGCATTTTGGATAATCCTTGCCGATACAATAAATGACGAAGGAAATTTAATAAGACGACTGGGACCGCCTTAAGTGCCCTGAGGAAATTCCGGATGAAAGAAAAATTGGTTGAGAGTAATCGACAGCCGACGCTAAGCTTTGACTAGATTAATAGAATCAAATACTTCGGCGTTTAGTTTGTAGTTTTGGCCTATAAAGATAACAGTATCAAATTATTTTTCCAAGTATTTCAAAAGTTTATATTGTTAAGTTTCTATGGCCACATAAGATAAATTAAGTTTGTTACAAAAAGTCGTCTTATTCAAATTTGTCGATTAAACGATCGATTCCGATGTATTCACTTCGTCTGATTTTTCCGACCTTATGCAAGTTATCGGATACTTCCACGCCTCGCTGAACAAATTTTACATGCCCTCGCTTCTTTTATCTATTTTCTTCAAAATAAACTGGCGACAATATTAAATTTATTATACTACATAAAAAACGCTTCAAATTCAAAGAAAACACGAAAATTTTCTTTACTGGTTATTCTCGTCAATAATTTACATCTAAAATGTTTAAAACATTTCACAGTTTTTATAGGCCGTTAGTGTTAGATGTCTCCCTCGACACACAAATGTTTATTTCTTCATACATAAATAAGGAGGAAAATCTGCGAAGGTCCCCAAACATAACGGGTTACTTGTAGTCCGTCCAAACCATTGACTCCGAAAAATGGTTGCCAAACGCTCATATTTTCTATTTTACAATTTCATGTAACATTAAACATCAATTTATCCTTAAGTAGATGTTTAGCGACATGCATCGGTGGATTATGTCAAAAAATAAATTGAAACCGCGAAGAAAGGTAATTTTGTTGGTAAAGAAAACGCATGTTTAGAATGAATCGGGGTAAAGATACATTCTTTGGGTACTTGCTTGCCAAGTTTAAACTTCAAAATATACTCTTACGAAGTTTAATTTAGGCTATTGTTTGCCACACAATAGGTTTATTATCGAGTTTAATATTTAAAATAAAATGATGAAGTCCTTATTAAAAATTACAAAACCACGGCACAGAACAGAAGCGTAAAAATGAAATATTGACACTTGTTATATTGTACTCATTGTTTTACTTATTCATGAAGTTTGCCAAAAAAAGTGAATAGTGAAATTCTATCTGAAAAATTAATATGAACTTAATCAACCAGGTCCATTTTCTTTTTGCTCAAAATGCTCGCTAAAGCACAGGTGAAAGAATAGCTCGATGGTCTATTTACTAAAAATAAGTTTTTAACTTATTTTTATCAAGAAACTATTGTGTGGTGCCTACGCTCTTATTTAGTCAAAATGTGAATCTCAATATACAGCCAACAAAGAGCTCTTGTTTAATATAGTGTTTTATAGAAACTTTCTTAGTTTTAGTTCGCAAAGATTCATGTCATGAAATATTAATTTTCATAATATAATTAATGACAAAGAAACATACGATTACTATAAAACATTTTATGGCCTGCTTCTGTCGACGAACACGTCAACTGTTATCTTGCACCATGAAAATAACTGTAGAGACTTCTAAAACAAATCTAAATCTACTTCCATAAAACACAATGAAATTTTCATGCTTATTCGTAGAGATGTTTCGACAGTAAAGCGAACACCATTTATTGGTCTATTGACAATTAAAAATTAATTCCATAAGTGCGCCAAGTACGTCGATGCTAGTTTCTATCTTTTTAGAACATGCATTGAGTTCAGCGTTGGCGAAAAATTTTTGCACTTATTTGAATAATACCCTGCAAATGGAATTTCGATAAGATGTAGCGTATTTATCTTTCATAAGGGTGGAAAAATAAGAAATGACCTACATTTGAAATTGTTTTAACGAGTTCCCACTTCTTTGTATCTCTGCTCTTGACGAGATCGATATTGGCATCTGGTCTTTTTCTTGAGACCGGCTCAAGTTAATACGTGTTCTAATTGTGGTGTTCAATGAAGCCAACATGATTGATATGGAAGACATCGCTTCCGCGCTTATCTCCCGTTCACAAAAGCGCCGTCCATTTTCGGAAAATCCGGGCGCGTATCGATGCAAGCTTTGTTTTCCGTCTGGGATTCACTATTAAGTTACGTCCGAGCGGTGAATAAGCCACGTGATTAGTACATCCCTTGGGATCAGACGTTCCAATCAGCCTTGCACAATAGCGGCATTGTTTAGAGTGTTGAGGATCGTTGTCTATGACACATTGATAATGACATGTGCAGCTGTTGGACTATTGCCGTCAATCTCATTTCTCAATTCAAAATTTTGCGACAGTATGAGCTGCGGCTTGCCGCGTCCGATAACCTCAAAGAAAACTACACGACGGTGGTCATCCACGTCAAGGATGTTAACGACAATCCGCCCGTGTTCGAAAGACCAACCTACAGGACGCAGATAACGGAGGAAGATGACAGGAACTTGCCAAAGAGCGTGCTAAGGGCGAGTGTCTCGCATGAATTTGTGTTGTGTTGTGTTTGCGTCACGTATAGTTATTGCATGTCTAGGGTGATACGTTGGAGGAAGGAATTATACGCTTATTAGGGATTAGATTTAAATTCCTATCCTTGGAACGTAGCGCCTCTTTGCACCGCCATTTTTTGTGCATTGATGTATTGTGTATGTCCCTTTGTGTCATGCATGTGTAGTACGAGCTAACCCTGGTCGCATCAGACAGCTTAAACGAAAACTATACAACCGTGGTCATCCATATTAAGGACGTCAACGATTTGCCGCCCGTCTTTCACAAAGCCGTTTACAAGACTGATATCGATGAAGAATATCCTGCACCGTACCCTCTACGTTTGATGCAGGTTAGTGGAATATCGCAGTGGATAACAAATACATAACAGCGAAGCTCGATAGAAATTACACCAAATGAACTATCTCTTAATGTACTAAAAATTAAAAAAAATACTTTTGAACTTTTCTATACTAAATTTTTGTACCAAAGCGAGCAAACTTTTCCAGTTTCGATCGAACTTTGCTAACTACTAACACTCCTGGTTGGGTTAAACCAAAGCTAAATATTTGCGCAATAATGTACTTGATGCAGATAATAATGCAGTATTCTACAAAACAAAGACTGGATTTCAAATTATGTCAACTGATATGATACCATTTAAATATCGATCCCTCATCCTTCCTGTTGTGTCCTCATATACTATAGAGCTATAAAGTTGGAAGTAGCTTGAAAATTTATATTTGTGAGAAATAAATTGGTGCTCAACGACAATATATTGTGTTACTGCGAGCTTCGGAAACCACAATGTGGTGCTTATAAGCTTAGATGAGATATTTTAAATGACGCGAGGGAAATTTAATCTTTATTCGAAAAGTTACTTCCTAAGTATAATAACGGGAGATTCGAAAAAAAAATGGCCGGTGTGAATATATCATTAGTGAGAGAACTTAAAAATCTAAACTTATTAAAAGTTCATTACGCTTACATTGGTCCCTGTGGATTTTCTAATGAAATGAAGCCAGCAAAGTGTCTGTTTATGCTTTGATTAACTTTTTGCATTAAAATTTCCACAAAGTTTCTCTGTTACCCAAATCATACAGTGGCTCACTTTGAATCACATTCCCTTTGTATCACTCGTGAATATTTTTGCAACACCTACGTGCTTTGTTTTCCTCTAATCAGATTATTTAGTAAACGACACATACATTGTTCTATTTGCAAAAAATTGAAAACAATTTTTTTACGTTCACATTTTGGTGAAAAATTTATATTGTTTTTACCAAAAACTTGTAAAGTTGTATCATTATCAGCAATAGCGAACAGTGAGTTTTGGTTTGATAGCCTCTTGCCGTTATAAGCTTACTATTCCGTGGCTCCGTCACTGTAACCTCCAATTTTATTTAAATTAATATTCCCTATGGAAATTACACACGCTTGAGCAGCGAGTGGCAACTTGAGTAAGTGAAAAAAATAATAAATCAAAGTCTGGAAATTCTAACGCAGTGAAAAATGATGACGGCCCTGATTCTCAATTTCAGAGATCTCATTCATTCTCAGTTCATTTACTTGATCTTCTTTCGAACCTAGAAATAAATTCCTAAAATTTTGATATATTTGATCAGAATACGAATATTAGCTGACTGAATACAGTCCCTAAGACGCATCCGTCGAAATATAAATACAAAATCGGCTTCTTGAGCCGAATTCGGAATTCCATTATGTCATGCTAATTTTCGAGGTCGCCCCTGACTGAAATAAACCGTTTTAGCCATAGTGTATTCTTCACGTTTATATTAGATTTTATGTGGATCACGTGGCAACCACTATACTTTTTCCTGCCACTGATCGCAGCTATAGAAGCGCAATTTATCTGATTTGTTCCAACATCGACGACTTACAAAAAAGTTATTGATGTTAGAAGAATCCTAAAAGAATTCCTGTCAGGCCCTTTGAAATCAAGACAAATTATTTTAATTAAAATGAGGATTTTTCGTCTGTGACATTTTTCTCTTGTTTAAAGATGCACGTGATTTAACACGGAATTCTTGAGTAAATTCCGTTAGAAGCAGAGTTAAAATCCGGAAGTGACCACAGCTTTCTCGTCCACGTGTTCACGTAATTATGCAAAATTGGACTTCCGAACCGGAACTGTTTAGTGTTTTCCCGGCACCAACATTAATAAACCCTCGACAAAAACTGTAACTTTTGTTTGGTTCAATTCGAAAGTCTTTCGTAGACCAAAACGAGTATTAAAGTTATTTTTTGCGAGTTTACTCGAGTGTGTATGAGATTAGGGAGGCGACCGTGGAAAGCAGATTTTTCGTCTGGCTTTTTCCACTCTTTTTGTTTTTCTATTTTGTGTGCTACTCCGCCAACACGACTACTCTGGGAAAATAAGTTTCGACCATGCGAAAAAGTCATTGAGATGGTCGTTGTCCGATGACTTCCGGTAACTCGGCTGTGACGTGTTAAGATAAAATAGTTATTGATGTTTACCGAAGTGGGAAGTTGACGAACAACAGCGGACACGGGAAAAAAACATGTTGAAGGATTTGTTCTCCGATTTGCAAGCGAGTTTTCGATGACAGAGGAAAGTTGTCTTATTTATTGGAAAACTGTTTACTCCTGTGAAAGTTCCGATTTCCGGGAATCCCACACTAATCCATATTGCCAAAAGTCAAGCCATAAATTTGCGGAGCAGTACGAGCTGCGTAAATAATTCAAAAGAAACTATTGTACACGAGGGCGTAGCACCTTCTCAAAAATAAATTTCAGACTGCAATTCCTTACTGCACCAGAGAGACCCCAAGTCTCATGTTTATGTGTCTACAAGTATATTCCCTACGTGTTTGTGTTGCCGGAACAATTTTCGGGAGAGCTCTCTAACATTGTCGCTTCGGACTGGGTCAAGCCCTAATAACCCTAAAATCCAATAAAATAGTGTACTCCTCTCGAATTTTATGTGACAGCTGCACCACGATTACAGTTCCGTCGACTCGCACGTGGTTCTGCAACGTTTAATTTCAACCCCTTTACGGTCAAAAGCTTTTCAGAACGTAAAATTTGCACGAATATTAAACATCAAATCAACAGACCACGGTCTTATTTTAAATCAACAACTTCAATAAATTTCGCATTCACTTCCACTCACAAAGCTCTGAGTTTGTCGTCAGGTCAAAAAAGAGCCTCTTTGTTCTCTCCGCCGACGTCATTTTTCTTCGGATCTTTTCAAGACCGACTTCAAAGAACTCTCTCATTTGCTAATCATTTAACTCCGGCTGCAAGTTGCATTCGTTTAATGCATTGTTACTATTCTTTTGTCGGAAAATTGAAGAACAACAAGTAGTGCATCAAAAAGATAGTATTTACAAGGAGCAGATGTTTTATGCAATTTTCCCTTATACAACTTTAATTTAAATCAATTGAAATAAGAGTATTTTACAACGCTACGTTCGTACTTTCAAGTTTGGAGCTTTCTAAACTTTGAGAGAAATTGTCGAAAACAAGCAGGAGATCAAACAACAGCAGTAAATCAGCAAAGCAGAGAGGTCGTAAAAGTAGCAAAACGGAAATTCATCCCGTAATGACGAACTTTCTCGTCACGGTTAAGCAGAGTAAATCCGTAGCGTCTCACCCGTTCGGACAATTTAACATAACAGTAAGAATTAACGTAAAAAACTTGCTTTGCTTAGGGCTGAAACTGCTGAAGTCGGGTTTCTAACAGAATATTATGATGGAAACGTCGCTACGAAGATAAAAAACAAATTTACGACTCTATTAGAGACGAAGCAGTAAATCAGAGGATCAGCCCGGGAGTTTCGTCCTTGAGAGTCTATTTCTGCTTTCCTACTGTTTACAATTAGGAGTTTTATAGGTGGCCTATATCCGGAAAGGGGAGGGTGTAAAAATACTCGTCAATAATAATAATAAACCCAACAGCAAAGCGAACGACTTATCTTTTATCATTCTCTGATCCAGGGAAATGGAAAAAGTCGAGCAAGTCTTTCGGCTTTCTTTTCAAACTGTACGATGTTATCCCTCCTTTGATTATCGCTGGGCTAGCTTCCTAGGGTTTTCACCGCTGTTTTATTAAAATAACAGCTCTGTTTCATGTCACTGCCCAAATTCGCCTCTCCCAGCAAAATAATATAAATCATTGTAAATAAGTGTGGGCAAACTTCATTTAACCTGAAGCCACACAACATAAAGGGGGCTTTTTGTATGCATGCTTTTCGATGTTGAACAGCCGACGTCTATTGTTGGAAACTTGTCTGGGAGGATTTTTATTCAGTTTGCAAGTTTATTCCTTGCGGGATGATCGGATGCGACGTCCGATATCGAACCCGACAATCTTATTTATGGAAAGCCGACGAATTACGAACGTTTCAATATCTTGCTATAATAAAAGACCCCCGCGGCGACTAGAATCAGACCCGCTAACTTTAAGACATAAATTACAACTAATCTTAAACAAAAACAAAGCTCGGCTTCTCCCAAGTTCTCTTTGTATCCGGCAATATTAATGCGCGAAATAACAGAAGTGCCTCAAATAATGTGATGTCAGGAATGTTTAGTCATGTTTTGTTTTTATTAGCATCAAAAGCAAGCCATCCTGACACGTACGACAGCTTACTAAAATAGCCATTACAACGCGGATTAAAAGTCGTGCCAATGGTGCTCAACGCCAAAATAATTACTATTATTTGGCGTTGCACTGCGATTGTAACGAGCACTTTTGTAATAAAACTACTCGGCAGTTTGCGTCATGGTTTGGCAACAGAGATAAAAGTGCTGCCAACAATGTAAACATTCACAGAACCTTTTCATTTCGAGACTAATTCCACACCAGTGTCGCACTGGAAATTAAGGACAATAGGATGGGTCTGAAAATCTAAATAATCACGACGTCGCACACAGGCGAAAGCTGAGAAAAGCCGCTATAATGTACCCCATAATTATGTTTAGCTATGATAAAAATTATAAAATCGATATTTTGCGGATGTGTTTATTTTGTTGATGTTGAGAAAGCTTTGGTTCTATGAAGCGATTTTTAAGAGTAAAAAGGGAAAGCGGTTCTTAAACTTTGATAATACAGTGAGATTTTTATAGGTAAAGCGCGACACCACTAATGTAATCTACCTTCAACTTAAAAGCTTTCCTTTTAAAATGCATTTTCTTTCAATAACGCCACTGATGAAAAGTAGATAACCGATGGAGATTAAAACGTTAGCAAAGAAGTTTATGATCATAATTTTCAAAGATTTTTACTTCATTTAACTGATTTAGAATTCATCGAACATTGTTAAATTAAAATTCACTCAATTGTGAAAAATTTCAAAACTTAAAACTGCAAAATGAGTTTTACATTTAGAAAATACAACTTTATTACTTTTATACTTTGAACATTGCATTGCATTATTTCAAAAAATTGTAACATCCGATTAAACCGCCAGTGAATGTAAATAAAGTCATCCAATTACATACGTTTAAACGTGAACATATTTAATTCTGTAAATAAAAAGTAACACTAATCGTTAATGAATTGCATACACGATTTAACTTTTTAATTGAAAACCTGATTTCCGTTTAATTTCACCTTCTAATGTTAACAGACACATTTACAAAATGTAAGCAAATTAAATTATTTTAATTGGGCGGTTGGCCTAAAACTATCGCTATAACGATGCTCAAAAGTGCTTATTGCTTGTTTTTATTTAAATTTACTTTAACTATTAAATCATTTTTTTTTTATTTATTAATTATTTATTAATTATAGTATCAAATTAATTAGTACTTGCATATTTTCATCTTAACTGTTGTCTTTTAGGTGTTGTCATATTCCCACGGTATCAGTGCAATTAAATTGTATCAAGTATTGGCAATTTTTGTAAAGAAGAGCTGTGCCACGTGTTTGATTTTATTTTTTCTAGTAATAAGAAACTAGAAAAAATGCATGTCTACTATGAAATTTTAATGTTATGCAGTCATTGTACTGAAGTTACCTACATGAGCAAAATAAACCATGTGAGAAATCGGCTCTTTCTTTTATTGCGATTATTATGTGTTTCATTATTCATTAATTTGCTCCCCAAATACACACCACTCTTAACCCTATTAATATAAAATATGACTCGAAATTTAAACCACCATTCTCCATTGATTTACAGTGTAAGACACCTGTTCCGGCAATTTATCGTTAATTTCGTCTCAGCATGTTCCATAGCAATTAAAGGGTATGCTGCTCGACTTACTGGCGAAAAAAGCTTCTGCTTCCACATTGTCGCCGCATTTCCTTCCACCAATGAAAAATTTAATAATAAATTGAGGAGAAGTGACACGAACGCTTTCTTTTGTAACAATTTCAGCATGAAACTCCCTAGCTGTATTTCTTTCGCTTATTCAGGGAATTACGTGAATCCTCCTCATATTTAATGTATTGAAAAAGAACGAGTTTTATCTAACACCGTCTGCTTAAGATCTTCATAACAAAATTAATAGAAGTAGACGGCTGAAGAGTAAGGTTTAGTATTGACGCATTTAATCTAATTATTTCGCGTTATATACCGATCCGCTTTATTCAGCTAAATTGAAAACACACACCGCCGTATTTTCCACGCGGGACTCGCTTCGCTCTTGGTTCTTATCAGTTTCAATTTCATGATTCGGAAAAGCACGAAAGTTTCTGATTTCCTTGAAAGTTGTTTACGAATTACAAAAGCATGCGTGTATTAAAATCGTTACTGAAGATAATTGGTTCGTTCCATAGAAATAGAAAGCAAACAGGTTGCAGTGAGTGCACATTTGAAGTGGGGATTTGCGGTAAACCCCCAGTGATACAGAAACGAAATAGAATCGCGCTGCATCTTATAAAATAAACTCATTTATTTTTATTCCAATTTATTTAAGTGCCACTCGAGTTGTATATACTTATTTAATTATGCGAAAGTATTTGCAAGTTTGTAGGTAATAGCTGGGATAAAATTTTCGTTGGACGAGCGTTGTTTTTACCAGCAACACGCCTACGACCCTATTTGAATAACAATGAGGGGGTTGGGGTATATTTACGTTGTGTTGAAATATGCCCTCCTCGCGATATAAAATGCGAGCATTAAATTGGATGGGTCCGAGTTTAAAGTTTCGAATAAATTATGCCGGATGTTTTATACCAGATCCGGACTGGAGGTGTTGCGGTTCGTTTTATGTCCTTTGTTCTTTCTGGAATGTTATTTAGTTTTATATTTTTTGGTAAAAACCAATATCCATACGGTATAGCAATAATATATGAAATCGTACGTACATTTCGAATCGGAATTTATTCCGGACATAATTTTAATACCGAAAACGTTCCCAGAAGTTTTATCGCTTGGACGATCCACGCCAACAATGATTATTATTACCGAAGCATACAATACAACCGCCTTTGCAAAATCAAATCATTGTGTGGACTATGGTTTATTTATTCTCTTGTTGCTGTAGCATTCAAAGACTTAATACGTCGGAAAGCTACCAATTTTATAGGTCAGTGATTACATCTTAGATGAAGGAAGACACAAACATTACCTATCAGCCTACTATTTAATTGAACATCGTTTCTTGGAACTTTCTGAAGCTCACTACGACCAGGCTTTTACCAAAATCGCACAATTTTCGTACATTAGTCGCAATCGAGTTACCGACCAAAACTTGCGGTTCGAAAGCATGTTTATTAACTGTGGCGTTTCAGACCGACTGTCGCTATTAGTCCCCACTCAAACTCTGTTATTCAGCCTTTTCCTCCATTAAAATTAAATTTATGATGGTTTCACGTTAAAAATTCGCAAGCCCTCGAGGTAGACTCGTAAGAATTGTTATGGCGATTTAAAAACTTCCAACTACATCGAAGGTGAATTACGACTTAACATCAGTAAAAAGGTTTTATGAGTCCTAAATTTCATTTTACATTCCACTTCTGTTCCCAACGCCGTGCGTCAAGATAATACAACTTTCGCGGTGAAGTTTTTTCCACGAATAATTAAGATCTAAAATTAAACATCATTTCGGTTTAAGTAACACGTCCTTGATGGTCTTAGCGAGTATACAAAGTGGCGCAGCTTCAGTTTCAACTTAATTACTTTATGGAAAAGACTCCCTTCTTAATTGGACCATCAAAATGAATTTGTCTCCGGATTTGCGTGCTTTTTACGTTGTAGAATAAAGAGAAGCTTCTTCCTCAATGACCATAAACAACTGACACGACGAGTTCTTATGAAATTCGATTACTTACATGTCTGAAAGCGCTAGACACGATTAGGACGAGTTTTTGTCAAGTTGTCGGCCTGACAAGTGAAATATGTGCACTGCAGGAACCGAAAGCACTTTACTTGTTACAAAAGATACACTTTGGTCGTAACAAAACACTGGGAAGACTCTAGGATGAATAAAACATACAGTTGCGGAGATTTTTTCTGCGGTAAATTATAACAGGATTCCACTTTTAAAACACTGGAGTAAAAAAAAACGACAACATGATGAGTATACATAAATCTATAGTAAATTTAGAAGTCTTTTTATTTTGGGATCAAATCGTTGTATCTAAATTTTCGTAATCAGTATTTTTTTTCTAAGGGAGATATAACACAGGTTTTGCATAATTGATCCGCTGTCGAACCGATTTCGCGCCAATTTTACAGAAAAACGAACGTTGGCATTTTTTACCTACCCGATCACACATAAATTTTAATTTTCCCTTGATAAAATAACCGCTTATTCAGTCGATTTTCGAGTCGTGCAGATCTTTCCCAATTTTCCGCAGCAAATTATCGTCGTGGTTGTTTTATGCTTTTCTTTTAGCTTGATTTATAGCAGTTGAATGGTTCATAACCCCAGCGGCCAGCTGCACTTGTATTTATTAGGCAAAAAGCAAATTTGCACCAACTGCAATAATTAAAGACAGCTTTAAAAGCCGTCTTCGTCTCGCCTTGTTATTTTGAATAATGAGACAAAAGCGTAGACGTGTAGCTCTGTAATTACCAAGTCGCAGAAATCGTCGTATTTTTGATTCATTGTGTCTTGAATTTCGGATAAATTTTGGTCGAATTTATTAAGGTGATCTCTCGCATACTTGTGTGAAGGGTGAATCCACAAAGCAGGTTAACAAATGACACGAGGAGTCAAGAAGAATGGTGCTATTATTTCCGTGTGTTTTGGAAGCAGAAACGTCAAAAAGCATGGAAGAAAACATGCGAATTATTCAGAGTGTCTCAAATGCAAAACACGGTTTGTGACATCAACACACTTTACCAAAAAAATTGCCCATTTTTACGGTTTTTGAAGTCTATAGAACGCAAGAAACGATAATACGTAAGGAAAAGATAGTTGTTAAAATACCAAAGATTATCACCACATGTTCTGATTTCATAGCAGTTCTTGCACGCGATTTCTGCGGAACCTCGATAAAAACGTGTTCTAAAACAAAAATACTGATAACGATAACTGTGCCACGAGTGCCTACTGTCTTTTAGAATTAAATATAACGTTTCGTAACCGCGCATCCACCATTTTTGAATCGGAAATCCAATAATGCCACGGCATCTATTATACTCTCAAATTATACACTTGACAGTTTTAAACTAGAAACTTTTTCTTTAATGCTGCTCAATTCATTCATCCATTAAACCCAGTTATTAAGTTTTATCGACGCTTGTGAAATGGAATAAACCCAATAATCGTGTCGTTTCATTATGATTTCAACGATCGTCACAATCTGATTCTAATAGTCCAGTTATTGTATCAAATGTAATAAAAAAAAGTGAAATAAAACCTTGCTGCTAAGAAAAAAAAATTAACTTCACCACATAAATCTCATCGATGTTATCCAGAAACCAAGAGTCTATAGAAACTATTTGTGATGAGTTCGTAATCGATTAACCGAGTTTCTAAAAGGTTTGGCCATTAATTTAAAATAAAAGAAACCGATTCTTTCTTTCAAATATCATTTCTCTTTCGAGGACAGAAAAGTTTTTTAATATATATTTATAAACCGTCTGCAGTTACGAGTGTATGTCACGAGAAAAATGGATGAGATATTGCATATATCTCAAAAAGAGGGGTGCAGACAAATACTTCCATTCCGTGCCTCACGCACGTCTTTAATATCCACACTTTATATCAAATATAATAATAACAGTCTTTACCTCCCCTTGGAGTTGCTGTCGGCTTGTGGAGTTGGTAAGTGTATTGCATGTGCATCTTGCTCGTATTTCCCACAATAATTGTGTCCGTTCTAATTGCATTTATTTGTGTTTAGGTAACCGCAACCGACGGCGACAAAGATAGGCCCCAGAACATCGTGTACTTCCTGACAGGTCAGGGCATCGATCCAGACAATCCAGCCAACAGCAAATTTGACATAAACAGGACCACGGGGGAGATATTCGTTCTTAAGGTAGACGCCGAGATCCATTTCCACCCCCCAATTGCCCCTAAAAAACCGCATTTGGATGCAGATCGGACGTTGATAATATCCTTTCACGGGATCTGCTCATAAAAGGGTCGTTTCCGCAGAATCAAGTCAACTAGGGGTACCCTTAAACCTATTCTACTCATTAGATGGATTTTTTTTGAGAAGACGGTTTGTTCGAAATTACACAAAGAGAGTTAATCTGACGATTTTTCATCGCTCGTATCTCTATTACGCTCGCTCTCCGGCTCTTCGGCTTTTATCATCCACGGTTTGATTTAAGAGACGCGTTAAAATCTGTAATCCTTCCTACCCTCCTTGTGCCATTATACGTTACGAGGTCTTTTTTATTTACCAGAGTCATAAATCGCTTGCCAGAAAAAATAGAAACAAGATGAAATCATACAGCTAAACGGATCATTTAGAGATCTTTTCCGACCTTGGCTTGTATAAATTGCAACATTAGGGCTAAGTTGATTGGTCATTTTTTGCGCACTCTGTAATTTACTACAGTTGTGAAGCTTAGAAATATTGGCTCAAACTCTCAAACTCTATTCATTATAAACACAATGTGTGCTACACAAAAAATTGTTTATTTTCAATCTCACCAGCGGGTTTTCTCACTAATTTGGTTTTCTAGAATTTGCAAATATATTGTCAGCCGTTTGAACTTGCGCTTCAAAGGCTGTAACATCATGCATAGCGGCTTTTGCCATTAAACATATGTAGTTTTGTTTTAAGAAAAAATGATTAATGGTGTTACGAATGATTTATGATTGAACATTACAGAGTATCATAATAAATCAGAGTTTCTAGCCGTTGGTACAGGCACTAAATAATTTTAGCAACAGAGCTTCACACGGTTCCTACAAAAAACTAGATTAAATTCCACGTAGAGATAATTTATTTATTAAATTAAAGCTAATTTCTGAGGAAAAGCGTAGTCATCATTTTTAAGTTTTCTAAGTTGGAGAGAAGAAGGCAAATGTGGTCTTATTTATTTTTTAACCATAAGCTTTGCCGCCATTAAGGTTAAGCTTGCGATTTTTTTTGCTAGGATCAACATGCCGTATACTGTTTTTATATCTTTTTCTAAGCGATAATAAGCAAAGTGAAGTTTTCTCATTTTAAGACTAATATTCTAGAATAACAAACACGTTTGCCACAGTGTTTCGAAAGATGACAGCTTTGGTCGCGGAAAGGTTAGTTTTCTTTTAAAATGAAGAAGGCGAACTTTAAGGGTATTTAAATCTGATCCAGAGAAAAATATTAAAGTAGGACAACAAAAATCAATCAAATGTGACAATAAGATTTAACTTGAGGCTATAGTTCCGAACTCAACGTACATTCTGGTGAAATTTTGTGAAAATTCATAAAAAAAAATTGATTTTAGAATTTAAAGCCTGCGCATCCACCATTTTTAACATCAACATTTATGTAAATCTGATTTTTGAATCAAGATATTTTAGTACACACTTGCTGGTTGCTTTGAATTTATGTTATTTATTTAATTAAATAGTGTGAAATGTTGCAGGAGATTTTTATTTATATTTATTCTGGTTCTCCTTTAAATTAGGTCTGTATTTTATAATCATGAACGCAAATATAGCATAGAGTACAAACGAAAGGTTTCAGGACCAGATGAATGTTGAAAAATGTTTTTCCAGATTTGGATCCGCTAAAATATGCAAAGGAATATAGATAAGTTAAAATCTTGAGGTAAATGAGCACGGTGACTCAGAAAAGTTTCACTTTTGGGCTGTTTAGTTGCTGAGTTACGGTGTCCATCTCTTTTCTTTTAAAAGATGTCCTTCACGAAAGTGGGTGAACCTTCAAATCTTCTTCTACAAACACGGTCCAAACCCGATTTTTTCAATTAAAATGTAAAAATTTCTCCGGAAAAACAAATAAAGTGCTGACGTGGAGTATTGATCATATTTTTTAGCATATTTTGGAAACTAAGTTTATATTTATATTCAATCGCGTGAACGTTTACCACGATAAACGCAATATTTGAAGTTATCTTCATTGCAACTAAATGTACTAGAAATATTTGTTAATACTCTTACGTTCTAAATTTAAATTTCTCCGTAACTTTTGAACATCCACATACGCAAAATTTAGTAATAATAATTTTAAAGTTTCTCTACCAACAACTTCTTTACCCTGTGGAGCTAGGGGAAAATGAAATGAGCATGATCACAACAAGTATATTATAATCCTCCCCTTTTATTTTAAATTGGCTCTTGCTGCGATCTTCCAGTTTGTAGACTAGTTTCTCACCTCAGCATTAACCACTACGGTAGACCACAAAAAGGGTGGGTTTGTGACACGTCATGATATTTCAGCTCTCTGCGGTTTCAATTAAAGTTTACTGTTGTACTGAGCATAACTATAATGGCTCATTAACATTTACAATATGTTTAACCCGTCGTAAACGGCGCGTTTGGTTTTGTAAATTTTGTGTCAGCGATTAATGATTCATTCATCTAACAAATTAATTATAAATGTTTCCAATAATGGATTTATCCAATGGCCTTTTAATACAAATTCTAAATGACAAAACGACATTTTTAATGTATCGACAGTTTTGATTGATGTTCAATTTTTTAACTTTTATTTTATTTTTAGCCCTTGGACCGCGACCAGCCCAACGGTCGTCCACAATGGCGTTTCACAGTGTTCGCCCAAGACGAAGGTGGCGAAGGTTTGGTGGGCTACGCCGACGTGCAAGTGAACTTGAAGGACATTAACGATAACGCGCCTATTTTCCCCCAAGGCGTGTATTTCGGTAACGTTACCGAAAATGGCACTGCCGGTATGGTTGTGATGACTATGACCGCGGTCGATTACGACGATCCTCAAGAAGGTACAAACGCGCGTTTAGTGTATTCCATTGAAAAGAACGTGATCGAGGAGGAAACGGGCTCGCCTATATTCGAGATCGAATCTGAAACAGGCGTCATCAAGACGGCTGTGTGCTGTTTAGACCGCGAACGGACTCCTGATTACTCGATCCAAGTAGTGGCGATGGACGGGGGTGGTTTGAAAGGGACAGGGACTGCCTCTATACGTGTTAAGGACATAAATGACATGCCGCCGCAATTTACTAAAGATGAGTGGTTTACGGAAGTAGACGAGACGGATGGGACAACGTTACCGGAAATGCCAATATTGACGGTAACGGTGCACGATGAAGATGAGACAAACAAATTCCAATATAAAGTATTGGAAAACAGCGGCTACGGGGCTGATAAGTTCACGATGGTGAGGAACAACGACGGGACAGGGTCATTGAAAATCGTGCAACCTTTGGATTATGAGGATCTACTACAAAGCAACGGTTTCCGGTTCCGGATCCAGGTAAATGACAAAGGGGAAGATAATGACAACGATAAATATCATGTCGCTAACTCGTGGGTGGTGGTGAAACTGCGCGATATCAACGACAACAAACCGCAGTTTGAGCGACCCAACATCGAAGTTTCCGTGTATGAGAATGCAGAAGTTGGAAAGAGCCTCGAGACTTTCAAGGCTACCGATCCGGATCAAGGGGGTAAAAGCAAAGTCTCGTATGCCATCGACAGGGTTTCGGACCGGAAACGCCAGTTCTCCATCAATCAAGAGGGAACTGTTAGTATCCAAAGATCTCTAGACCGTGAAGACACCCCCCGGCACCAGGTGAAAATTTTGGCCATTGACGACGGCATTCCACCGAAAACAGCCACAGCTACTCTTACCGTCATCGTCCAAGATATCAACGACAACGCTCCAACATTCTTAAGGGATTACCGACCCGTACTTCCCGAACATGTGCCTCCGAGAAAAGTAGTTGAAATTCTAGCCACCGACGATGATGACAGATCGAAGAGTAATGGACCTCCGTTCCAGTTTAGGCTAGACCCAGGTGCTGACGACATCATCAGAGCATCGTTCAAGGTTGAACAGGATCAAAGTGAGTATTCATCGATCCCAACGGGTGCGGGTGGTAAATTATGAATTATAATGTGCAATGTTTACCGTGTAATGGGACTTATCTGCTATTATCTCCTGTTTCTAGGGTTCGGTTTACCCTCACTCGATAAAAATTTAATAGCGGGGTGAGCAGAGAGATGCGTGAAAATGGCCTGAGTGCACTAATAGGGGAATTACACGAGAGATGCAGAGCCATCCATTTATTTAATTATGAAACGAGTCCGAACATGTTTACTTAAATTGCTCATTTAATTCTGAAGGTCGTTTACATTGTGAGCACGACCCTGCTAACAAATTAATACGAAATAAGAAAAAGACTAAACACTGCAAGAAAACTGTACTGTAAGCTACACAAAGACGTTCTGTCATCTATTTCTAGTTTCATTTAAAACCTTGTCGTTGCGTCTGGGAAATTTGCCGCCATTTGTTTCATTTTCTTATCAACGTCATCCCGAATGCACATTTCAACAATTGTTGTGTGCATTTCCCAGATGCTCTTCGTATATTATCTGAATATTTCTTTATAATCCAGACACGGTCTGATTGATTATAGTTCATCTGCGCTAAACCAACACATAAACCGTTTTTCCCTCTGTAATGAAAAATTGCAGCAGCGCGTTTTTCTCTTGACATTTTTTCATCTTCCGCCTCACCGCTTTCTAAATCATAAACCGCCGCATCTCGAGACATTTTTAAAATAAACAATTTCCGTAAACACGAAACAGTAACCAGGAGAGTAAACAATAACTAGCAGTTCGTCTTAAAAGGCATGTTTGCCCAAATTTCACAAAATTAATCAAAATATTGATCTAAATCTCGGAGCAGATTAACATGGTTAACAAGGCTCTCGTGGTGCACGTGTGTCGATTGTTTGTCTTTTGCCATCGATTCTCATGATTAATGAAGGATAGCCAAATTATCCCAAGAACAAAGAACAAGATCATAACAGGAGCAACGATGCTATCGCAGCATTATCAGATAACTTTTGGCAGAGATGATCCTCGTGGGTTTATTTATAGTTTGTTTTTTGTCGTCGTCGTGATAAAGTAAGGCGCCTTTTCAGCAGAAGCTATTTCCATGCACACGCATGCATGCAACTTTGATTTTCATTCGGATAAAGCGGATTTTTGTGACCTGAAAAATGACGGGCTGTTAAGAACGGGTGGATTGTCTTGGACAAGATTGTTTACTCCATTTTATGGCGACAATAAAAATGGGACGCATCTTATTTGTATCCGCGGAGAAGCACAAATACATACCTAAGCAAATCAATACCGAATAAAAGCGAGATGAAGAGGGCGACGTTAAAAGACAATTCATTTACTTTAAGCTTCTTACGCTTTTCACCCCATTTGCTGTTTCCTGATGACTCCTCCACACAAAAGACCGGAGTGTTTTCGTCGATTATGACGATCAGTATTCAAGGGTTTAAGCCACATTCAGATGTTCTGTTTAAGTATTCTATAAGTTATGCAAAGGCCAAATGGGTGGTGCGAAGAACCTTGTTGATCAAAAGTATAGCCCGGTGGGGATAATTTGCAATTATTGGAGAGCGAGAGGTACTACGGTTTAATTAAAATTCTCGCTCTTGTTATGTCTGTTATTTTCTGATTAAAATGTTAATTTTGGACGAAAATATGAATAATGTCCGTTAGTGGAATGCTGTCGGGGCAGACAACGTCAGAAAAGCTTCAGTGCTCCTGAGAACCTCACTTTTCAATCTTCTCAGTGTTTTATTTAAGCAGCTGTGCGGTCTCGTGAGAAGAAAATTAAATTGCGAAACAACGACAAGCCGTCTTTGTCTGTCAATGTCAGAGTTATGCGATATTAAAAAATGAAGCTTTAACAACAAATAATTATTGTAATGGTGGAAGACTTGAGTAACTAGAGTGAAAATTAAATTTTAACGAACCTGTAGAAAAAAATATTAAGTAAGAAACTCGGATGAAAACTTCAGGGGTCATTAAGAACTTTATAAATGTACGAAAGGATCAATTATTATTAAATCTGTCCTGTTTTACTTATCGCTCTGAGGGGATCTTTTTCTGAAATCTAACAAGGTAAAGCTCTATGAGCTTGAACGTAAATCGCCCTATTAATTTACGCTTCCCCGTCGCTTTGGCTAATCTAAAACGCCTGATACTATATTTTTCACAGATTTCTACTGTTAATGCCCTATCAAATGTATCGATCCTGTTAATAGCGCCAGAATTCAACGTAACAAAAGTAAAGTGGACAGAAATTAGATCTATAAAAGAGTATTTAAACAAGATATTTGAACAAAGTATTTTAGTTTTTAATTTTTGAGTAGACAGATTATGTAAGGTAAAAATTTGTGTTGCGAAACGAACTGACCATTTCTAAAGACGAGCAATAGTTAAGTAGTCGAATTATTTCCCATTGTTTGAGAGAAATTTTAATATTTACTTTTGATTACTTTGTATCTAATTTCAAAAGAAAACCTTTAAGAAGCACTTTGCTATTTTCACGTATCTAACGGGATTTTATAAAGAGAATGGAAAACTACAACTTAGAATACTGAGTAATTTAGAAGTTGCTTTATATTGTAATACAACTTGCATTCTATTTAGAACTTCTGTAAAACAGTTGGTGTTAAGTTTCATGGCAAGACAGGACTTTAAGTTTTCATAAAAGTGAACTTTAGTAAATTAGCATTATAGTCAAGTTACAAATATTTATGCGCTTAATTTTTAAAGTTTTTTTCTGCACAGTAAAGTTAATTAATTTTAAGAAAGTAGAATAGGTAATGCTTTCCTCATACATTTTTTTTGCTGGAAAAAATGAGTTTTTTTTATTAATGAACAATGATCAAAATCTTATTTTTAAGAATGTCAACTTAAGTAACAAACTAATTCTAGTTTCAAGATCAACCTCTTACAACTTTCAATGTAATTTCTTTAAACTTATTACAAAGGCACCCTTTCAGTCTTTCGTCCTTTTTGCCTATAAACCTCCGGCATAATCCGTGCACGGTGTGAGTCACAAACTTCGTAGAACCCATATAACTTCCCACATCTTTTGTCGTCCCAAGCAAACAATAAGTATTACGTCGTCGACACTTATTGCCCGACTTGGTGACGGTTGACAGGGGGAATTAGCGCTCTGGCTTTAATGAAACCCTCCTGTGCCAAATTGTGCCATCTTGAAGCGTGTAATGAGCGTAATAACTCGCGAATATTAATTTGATTGCAGAGGGAGCGAACGGAGACGGAATGGCTATCGTATCATCTCTTCGATCTTTCGACCGCGAGCAACAAAAGGAGTATCTCATACCCATCGTGATTAAGGATCACGGTAATCCCGCTATGAGCGGGACAAGCACCCTTACCGTCGTCATCGGTGACGTGAACGACAACAAGATGCAACCTGGGTCGAAGGAGATTTTCGTGTACAATTATCAGGGACAAGCGCCTCAAACTGAAATCGGGAGAGTGTACGTGTACGATCTGGACGACTGGGATTTGCCAGACAAGAAGTTCTACTGGGAGACCACGGAGCATCCGAGGTTTATTCTAAACGAAGACACAGGGATGATTTCGATGAAACATGGGACGAGAGACGGAAAGTATCATTTGAGATTCAAAGTTTACGATAGGAAGCACACACAGACCGACGTGCCTGCAAACGTGACGGTCACTGTCAAGGAGATCCCACATGAAGCAGTCATCAATTCTGGGTCGGTACGCATTGCCGGGATCACCGACGAGGATTTTATCAGGATATGGGATTACAAGACACAAAGTTTATCAAGGAGCAAAGCAGACAAGTTCAAGGACAAGATAGCAGATCTGCTCAATACCGACAGAGATAACGTCGATGTCTTTAGCGTGCAGCTTAGACGGAAACATCCTCCGTTGACCGATGTGAGATTCTCGGCGCATGGATCGCCTTATTACAAGCCCGTCAGATTGAACGGAATCGTGTTGATGCATCGGGAAAGTATTGAGAAAGAGGTTGGGATTAACATCACCATGGTGGGAATTGATGAGTGCCTGTACGAGAACCAAATGTGTGAAGGCTCCTGTACGAACACTCTTGATATAAGTGCCTTGCCTTACATGGTGAACGCTAACAAGACATCCCTTGTCGGTGTCCGCGTTGATGTCCTTGCCGAGTGCACATGTGGCGCTCGAAACTTCTCTAAAGAAGAGAATTGCCGCAACACGCCTTGTTACAATGGTGGTCGATGCATCGAAACCCGCTACTCTCTTTCATGCTCGTGTCCTGCGGGTTACAACGGCCCCAGGTGTCAGCAAACCTCTCGTAGTTTTCGAGGTAACGGCTGGGCTTGGTATCCTGCACTGGAAATGTGCGATAAATCTCATCTCCACTTTGAATTTGCTACTCGTAAAGCAGACGGTCTTCTTCTATACAATGGTCCAATCGTTCCGCCTGAAACCGACGAAGCCATGGTGTCGGACTACATTGCTGTCGAGTTAGAGCGTGGATATCCTCGCCTACTTCTAGATTTCGGCTCAGGCACTCTCGAACTCCGTGTCAAAACGAAAAAGACACTCGACGACGGCGAATGGCATCGCATTGACATCTTCTGGGACACAGAAAACGTGCGAATGGTGGTTGATTATTGTAAATCTGCCGAAATCGCTGAATTGGAAGACGGGACACCTCCAGAATTCGACGATAGCACATGTCAAGCACAGGGAACGATTCCTCCGTTCAATGAATACTTAAACGTAAACGCTCCTCTTCAACTTGGGGGTCTTTACGTTGACGAATTTAATCCCACAGAGTACCACTGGCAATATATGCCAGTGGGGAAAGCTTTCGACGGTTGTATTCGAAATTTGTTTCATAATTCCAAGTTGTACGATCTCGCTCATCCGGGACTTTCGAGGAACAGCGTTGCGGGTTGCCCGCAAACAGAAGAGATGTGCGGTAGGTCGGACGCTACGTCAAGATGTTGGGAACATGGGACGTGCGTGGGAAGTTTCAATGAAGCTAAATGTCAGTGTAAGCCAGGATGGACCGGACCTGCATGTACAATAGCCACCATTCCGACTTCGTTCAAACCTCAGTCGTACGTCAAATACGCGTTAAGTTTTGAACCAGATCGGTTCTCTACACAAATCCAACTGAGGTTTAGAACGAGAGAAGAGCACGGAGAGTTGTTCAGAGTCTCCGACCAACACAATAGAGAATATGGAATTTTAGAGATCAAGGACTCGAGGCTATACTTTAGGTGAGTCCGTAGATTTTTTTTTTAATAAACAGCCCCCAAACTAACAATAACATATTTTCTTCTGCAGATACAACCTCAATTCTTTGCGAACTGAAGAAAAAGACATCTGGCTTAGTGCTGTCACCGTGGACGATGGCCAATGGCACGTAGCACGAGTGAGTCGCTACGGATCTGCGGCCACCTTAGAACTCGACGGTGGTGAAGGTCGTCGCTACAACGAAACTTTCGACTTTATCGGCCACCAGTGGCTTTTAGTAGACAAACAAGAAGGTGTTTACGCTGGTGGTAAAGCCGAATATACAGGAGTTCGAACCTTCGAAGTCTACGCCGATTATCAAAAAGGTAAACAATTTCTTGCCTCAGAAACCCGATGTCACGTTATATCTTTTACCACAGGTTGCCTTGACGATATACGATTGGAAGGCAAACACCTCCCCTTGCCTCCGGCCATGAACGGCACTCAATGGGGTCAAGCCACCATGGCGAGAAATCTCGAACGCAATTGTCCATCGAACAAACCCTGCGCCAACGTCATTTGTCCTGAGCCCTTCGAATGTGTAGATTTATGGAACGATTACGAGTGCACGTAAGTGGAATCTTCTCTAGAGTCCTGACGTTCGCCATCCTTTCATGATAATTAGTTTCGATTTCTGGATTTTTTATTCTCGAGACCTACTTGGAAGCTGTTTTCTTCGTCGTTTCGTGGTTAATTTAAACTTTTAAACGAAAGTCTTTTACATTATGACAGCTTCTAAAGTACGCCAGGGAACGGTTTATTTTTTATTTGCGACGGCACTGAGTTCTGTTTCTTTCGTTTTAATAGTGTGATTGGAGAGTGATTTTGCCTGGTGTGAAATGCATATGTAGTTCATGTTTTATTCCAGCAATAAAAATCGTGTTTTAATCGAAACGCGGCTTTTTGCATAACTAATTGTGCCCATCTGCTAAATAACCATTCCCGGAGCATCAGAATAATAACGAACTTTGTTGAGCTATGTTAGAGAATTTTGTTGCAGCAACAACAAGTTACCGCTTATTAAGGTCACATGAGTCTACCGGGAAACCCTTAGTTTTTATATAGTTTTCGACAATTATAATTCACGAATTTTTAATTTTACAGCAATGAAATATTACCCTTAATTATGTTTTGTTCGAGCTCGCAAATCTTTTATAAAATTATAAGATAATGCAAGAGGGTGAGTTTTGTGGAAACTTTATGAATACCGCATTATAAGATTAGGTTAGAAGTTGCATGTTCTCTTGTTATATTTAATAAATAAAGAAAGTGTTGTGGAGCATAATAGTGTTCGGATTAATAAAGTTAATGGAATTCCTAATCTGATCCCGAGGGTGCAGGAATACGCGAATGTTTTATTTTTGCTTCATTATAACTTCGCACAATGTGTACAATTAATACGTGGTTTAAAAGGAAACTGGAATTTTCTCTCACAATCCTGGTTTACGAATGTTGAAGATTACCAAGAAACGCAATTAAATCAATGATATTCAGGAACATTTCTAAGGCTCTAGTGTTAATTACTTATTCGGATTTTCAGACTTTCAAATGTCTTGTATTTTCTGGTCGAATAGAAGCATTTTAGAACAATAATAAAAACTAAAAAACACCAACCAATCTGGATCGAATAATGGCAAAAACATTTTCAGCTACCCAACAGCAAAACCCGCAAACATAAAATATATTTATGTTTGTACAAAATTCAATTTTGTATTTTAAATGAAAACCAATCACGAGCAGTTCCATAACAAAATACCAATTCAGAGTTTAATTAGAAGATATGCCATTCGTTTTAGCTAATTTCAAACATGATTTTTCTGAAATTTGAATTTTTAAACTTTTGCTAACTTGTAATGTAGCCGCCTTCGATTCTTTAAAAACAATCATTATACCAGACTGCCTTTATTAAAACCACGAAACTTTTAGTAATGATGGTGAATTTTAGCAGATGGTTGGCCCTTTTGTCGGATATGTTTAGTAGTAATACCTCTTCCATTAGTCGGTAGAGTAGTGTGGTTTTGGTTGCATGCGTGGAATAACATTGTCTGTAACAGCTGCGGGGAAGGGCGGATTATGTCCCCTGACAGCAAGGATTGCATGGACAAAGATGAATGCGTGGATTTGCCCTGCTTGAATGGCGGTACTTGCTTCAATTTGGAGCCAAGACTTCGATACCGCTGTCATTGTCCCGAAGGTTTCTGGGGCGAAAACTGCGAACTAATTCAAGAGGGACAGACTCTCAAACTCAGCATGGGGGCTCTCGCCGCCATCCTTGTCTGCTTGCTCATCATTCTCAGTGAGATTTTAATAATCAGCATGTTGCATGTGTAGACTAGGTATCTTTTCTTTTTTTCTTCCAATCTCAGTGCCAGAGCAAGGGGTTTTTCTCCGGTGAGGGTGAGTATTTATTGTCTTTTTTGTGTATTTAGATGTCCCCAAGGTTACAAGTTTCACGAAAACGGATGCGTTAACGAAAACGAATGCATGTGGTTACCGTGCATTAACGGAGGGGTTTGTAAAGACTACGAACCCCCACTTAGATACGAATGCATATGCCCTACCGGTTTTACGGGAGGCCATTGTGAACTAGAGCTTGCCCCATCCGGGGCTATTATGCCTTCCAAGGACTTTATCGTTGCCGTAATTGTGTGTCTATTGGTACTTCTAGGTAAGTAAGCATTTTAGTCGCACCTAATCTGTTTCTAAGCACCGATCGATAAAGTAAATTAAACGCGCATACAATCTTCGATGGCTCATGTACCGCACGAACCAAAAAAGACCAAGATTCTACTATATTTCACAAAACCAAGTGGCAACACGCTTTATCGACTATCTTTAATTACACAGTCACTTCCCCAAATGATGGAGTATATTGGTGGCTCACCAGTATGCAGGGTCGTATTTACATTGGTTTTAAGGCGGATAGCACGGAACGCCTATAAAACTGATCCCAATAAAAAGGGAACCATCCGTGGAGACAATTTTATGTTAATTTTGTCCATAAAATGTTGCAGAACATTACCATATTTTATGGTGATTTGAACCCGAGACGCTGTGTCAATAATTGCCAAGAACATAAAAAAACTCATGATTTTAGTTCTGTACTGTCGAATATTGAAATTAGTGTCTGCAAATTTTTCTGTAATAAAAATTTCCTCTAAATAATGGTATGAATATATAGTTTCTTAGAAAATAGGGCGCTCTCTAATTGTGGTCCTGCCTTTCTGGTCTTTCTTCTCCTTCGTGCGGTATCTTGGGAATTCCGCAACTAACTCCCATCTTTTTGTAGTCTTAGTGTTGGTATTTGTCGTGTACAACCGGCGCCGAGAGGCGCACATCAAGTATCCAGGACCGGACGACGATGTCCGCGAAAACATCATCAATTACGATGATGAAGGAGGTGGCGAGGACGATATGACTGCTTTCGACATCACTCCTCTCCAAATACCAATTGGAGGACCTCTTCCCGAATTAGCTCCGCCCAAACTCGGATGTAAGCCACGTTTTTTCTGTAAAAAACACAAAACAATAATTGCTTTTTGTCCAGTTTCGATGATCGGCGTGGGGCAAGAACCGAACGTTGGCGTTTTTATTGAAGAACACAAGAAGCGGGCCGACAGCGATCCCAACGCTCCGCCGTTCGACGATCTCAGGAACTACGCTTACGAGGGGGGCGGCAGCACGGCTGGATCACTCAGTTCCCTCGCCTCAGGTAAGATTATGGGGTGGATACGGGTTTTTTATCTGCAAGTGTTTATCACTTAGCGAATTAGTCGGTAATGCGATTGGAGCGGTTGTAAGAGGGAGGTTATCAGAGGACGTGACTGATGTGCAATGGTGGATCTGAAGCGAGAGAAAATTGGTAAACTAACGGTAATTAGAGCCGTGTCAGAAGTGATTTTTTTTCGCGAACTCTTAGACAAATGGGAAATTGCTTTCGAGAGCTGCTTCGGCTTTGGGACTTTGCAATTTAGGTTTGAGGCGAAACAGGAGAGGAAGGTCAAAACCAAAGTTCGGTAAAATCTGGTTTAAATTTCTCACTACGTATCTAACTTCACCTCGACCACAATTCTCAGATGGTCCGACAAATATCTCCTTCGCAACCTCCGTTGTCTGAGAGATTTTACATCTAGAAAGCCACAAGAGGAAAAATAATTATTTCTCCACGTTTAAATAATTAATTATCAGCTTGTACACAAAGTTTTGTTAAAAGGAACTCTGAGTGAGAGAGAAATAAACAAGTTACACATGAGATCTTCAGTAGAACAAGTTACTGCCATATAAATCGCGGCCCTCATGAGAGTACATGCAAGTACTACAGCACCCATCTATCGAATAAAAGTAACTTAAGATCCAAATTCAATGTCAACAACTGCTCACTGCAATAAAAAGGTAACTACTATATGTCGGTTTTTAATCAATCTCCGCTCCCGATAACGCAATAAATATCTTTTAAAAACGAGCAGTGTTCCTTGAAATATAGCAATTGTGTATTCCGACCACGAGTAGGAATTATGACCTACTATGCAACAACTTCGCTACATTTTAATGTCGTTTTTCTTCTAACAACGCCTAGAAGGTTATTGAAAATACCTCGGCTTTTTATTGATTAATGGAAATACGTGGGGCTGTTCCGACATAACGTATATATCACAACGCGTCTTCCATTTCCGGTGCACCACATACATATGTACGTCTTTTTGACACTTATAAACTGTAGAACAAGCAAAGCCTGTTGTAGTCTCGATTTACATGAATTCCAGCAGACTCTAATAGAGTAGGGCGATAAATAATGGTGCTTCGACGGTAAATATTCTTCCAAAAACCCATTTACACTATTAGTAAAAATAAATGAACTCAAAACGAACTCTACTTCTAATATTCTAAGGTCTCTTATACAGAACAATCTATAATCATAGGATGAGGTTGGTTAGTAAATGATGCCCAATATTAACCTCTCCAGTGATCTTCTACATAAAGCTGACAATTCCAATCTATAATATATAACAGCACAAGCTCTATGACAAACATTCGAGGTCGAATTGAAAATATTGACTTTGTTTGCTCTTTCCAATCTTGTATGAGTTACGACAATGAATGTTGTTTTGGCCGTCCAGTAAGTGAAAACCAGAGAAAGAATAAAGATGACATTGCTTGGTTTTTTTGCGATTGCTCCGGACGTAAACAATTTACTCCTTTTCGGGTCGACATTTCACTTCTTCGGCCAATCAAAACGACACAACAGAATTCATGAATTATGAAAAGCATTTTTTATGAAAAAATAAACAAGAATTTTGTCGGGTTTCGTGGTTTATGGCTCGTAACTTTTTGTGAATGCCTCATAAATTATTTCTTGAAAGTTTCACGCTCGCAGAGCTTAATGAAAACATCGTCGTTTGATTTCGATTTCATTTCGTTTTTTTCCAGGTACTGACGACGAAGCTCAAGAATACGACTACTTGGGCGCTTGGGGTCCTCGCTTCGACAAGTTAGCAGACATGTACGGTCCAGGAGAAGAGACTGAACAAGAAGAAGAATAAGTGTCGAGTCGTAATTAGTGAAAAACACATTCCTTCGACGTCTAAAGCTTCTCACGTGTTCTGCGTGTTTAATAAGACTGTCGCAGTTCTGCTGCATCATATAAATAATTGTAGAGAATTTATACGGGCGCTGTTGGCAAGATTTTCCGAAGTCGTCGGCGCAGTCGGATTGGATTTTCTCTGGTTCGACTGTGAAGGAATTGCGTCGTCAGTCTTAAAACATCGAATTCGGGGCAATTCGATCGAACTGGGCCTAATATTTACTTGTTTGTGACCACTGCCACGTTTCCGATTCTTTGCATGTATCACTTTCATTTTAGTTATCTTCTTCTCTCTATTCACTTCGGAAGGTCTTGGTGGCAGTGCCGTAATGTTGCATATGTTTTATTTGTAAAGCACATAAATACCATTGTCATGTATCGTTGAGCCAGTATTCCTACGAACAATGTACGTGTAGGCAGTCACTACATTTTAGGTCAAATTACAGGTTTAGTATAGTTAACACTGTGCGAGTGGTGAGCATCGGAGTGGAAGGATGCGTGGACTGTATATAGGAGCATCACAAAACACATCGTTTTGATATAGCACCTTGCGTCAAATGTTGCCATATTACAGGACATTTTTGATAATTTTTCAGCTCACTAGAATTCTTGTGTTGTAGTTATGTATATAGGAATCACGTGGACGACTGATTCGTATGCATGTTTCGAGAGCCAGTGCCAATTATTATAACTTATAAATGTAATAAATCTTGAATGCTGTGTAATAATTATGATATTATGTGTTTGCACTTGTGTATTGTTTCAATATGTATACTTAATATTCTTATGACATCGCACCATATAAACAACACTCGGCGATTCGTTTCCTCATCATTAATCCATCCTCAGCCACGACCGTTTTTCGTTCTAGTTGTAATTTGAGTGCATTCTAGTGATTTTTGTTTTATGAGTTCTTTGTCATAAGGAATTCGTAGAGAGATTTATGTACCTTTTTTGTACAAGGATTTTATTTAAAATTTTATTTAAAAATAAACTTCTAGAGATTTACTAATAATTTATTTGCCTATTCTCCCATGATTTAATATAAGTAAAATAACTTGAATATAACGATTCACCATTTTATTAGTGAATATAATCTGATGTAGTTTGTCTATTCTGATTTAGTCTGCTTATTTAATAAGATAATAAGCGAACTGATCTTGTTTGTCCAAATTCATTTATAAAACAAGAATTTCTTGTCTTTATTGTAATGCACTCAGTAAAAATAGCAAAAGGGAATAAAAATTAAAAAGAAGAAATGGAATATAAAGACAAAATTTGAAAATAAAATGAAGAAAGGTAGCAAAGGCAATTAAAAATTATTTATTAGAACATTATAACCACTGAAAATGAGGCTCAACACGAAAGGGGTAAAAGTAATAATTGTTAACTGTCGACAAAGATATTAAGGACAGATGAAAAAATTACTTCTAGGACTTGTTATAGACGAACCAAAGTAATGAAGACTTAGATATAAACAACCACATACTAGATAAGGAGGGAAAGAATCGCTTTATCAAGCTAGAAGAGATTCAAAAAAATATTAGAAATCTAAAAAATGGGAAGGAAAAGTCCATAATCAGAACAGGATTACGACGGAAATATTAAAACATTGGACACAAGGCTACATAAATGCTACAAATACTAAACAAAGCATGAATAAAAAAACAGATTCCAAAAAACTGCAAAAGATATTTATAATACCAATTCACAAAAATATGAGATATATACCAAGGATGTCATTAATGAAAATAAATGGAAAATATAATAAATTAGTAGTAGACAATAAAACTAGATTAACATTAGAAAATCCGCTTGCGAACTAGAAAAGGAAATAATTCAAGATCACGTATTTACATAATAAAACAGATTAACAAGGCAGAAATATCGTCGAAGTCATAAAAAGAGTTCACAAAAAAACCCACATAACGGAGAAGATAAGTTAGAGGAAGCGCTCGCAGACGATGTGGTACTGTTCACTGAAAAACAAGACGACTTGAACAAGAGGGACTACGTGGAAAGAGGTATAAAGAAATAGAGCTAAGTTGGTTATAAGTAAGTTTATACATGTCTATGTAGTTATACTAATTCCCGTCTAGATTTTATAGCAAAAAAATATATAAATTATAATCTCTTTAACAACTAATCGCAAAAAGGAATTCCCGTGTCCTAAAACGTATTCTTACTTTCAATGTTCGAGTTTAGTTAGACCTTTGCACCTTTTATATTTTAGAATATTTGCCATCGACTACAAAAATATTATGTTGTCTGGTATCGCAGTATTGCTTTATTTGTACATTTTTAACATCACTGGGTTTTAGAGTAAACTACGATTGTGAACGTCACATATTTTTTAGTTTAACAAAGTTAGTGTTGATTGTATCATCGTGTCGTTAGAACTGACCCCTCAAAATTCCTCGAGTCTCTTAGCAAAAAGAGTTGTGTCCGTAAGGTATTTCATAACAGTAACAAAGTTTTTGAATACATTTTTTGTACTCAATCGTTATTCTTCACTGAAAGTAACATTGTGTATTAGAAAATTCCAAGAGAATGAATATTTATTTCAAATTTAATGAAATGAATAAAATATTAGTATTAAGCACTGACTTTTTTCACTACTAATTAATTAAACCAAATAAACCAAAGAAGATCTGCAACTAATCCTTGTCCCGAGTGAGTTCAACAAAAACACTAGAGTTCTGTTACTGTTTGTAGTAAGTTTTCTTTATTTATATGTTATGCCCGAAATTTACAAATTTACTTTACAGTAATTGTATTTTGATAGACTAGAAACAACTAATTATAGACTAGACACTTAAAACTGGAAAAAATAAATAAAGGGGATATCAGATTATTTCAGATTTTTGAATAGTTAAAAATATTTATAAGAAACTATTGGTTAAACTGTAGATTTGTGTAACTTCAGTTTTGTTTTTATTATTTAATTATACACATGACAATATTCTGTAACATAAGTTAGTTTTAAAAATTAGATGTTTTTTTTCTATAATTATTATAACCATTATCAAAGTTGAAAAAAAAGTATGCTGACCAAGCGAATTTACCGTGTTGTCAAATTAGCAAAAATTAAGAATTAAGTTAATGTTTGAATTATTGTAGAAGTGTTAAAGAAACAATGAATGACTTTCTGAAAAATATTTAATTGAAAAATCCACTTTTAAACACATTCCAATATAAGTAAATAAAAATTAGCTTAAACTTTCTCTCATTTCTTTTGTTTCTTCTTCTCTGCCTCTTCTTCTTTCTCTTTTTCAATCTCTGTAACATACTTCTCGATAGTGTCACTATCCAGCATGACCAAAGGCTCTCCATGTCTCATGACTGCAATCTCCAAATTTTTTTGGCCAGATTGTACCACTTCCAACAACGCACGGATCGCTAATTTCACGGTGCCTCTTTCAGTAGCGACTTCTTCTTGTGTGTAATACTTCTCTAAGAACTCGCGAACAGTCTTAGCAGAGCGCCCCGTTGCGTTGGCTTTCCACTCATAATAAATCCCTGAAGGTTCAGTTTGATACAAATGTGGTTTACCATCATAATCAAAACCACCAATTAGACATGAAATGCCAAAAGGTCTCCTTCCATTACTCTGTGTGTACTTCTGCTTCAAACCAGCTATATACCGCGTGATATACTCAAGCGTAACAGGGTCTTCTACCGTCAGTTTGTGCGATTGACACTCAATTTGTGCCCTATTGATTAAAATACGGGCATCTGCAGTCAAGCCAGCAAATGCCATAACTACGTGATCGTCTAAAAGGCAGATTTTTCGAACAGTGCGTTCTTCTTGGAGTTTAGCAACGGATTTCTTTTCCACTCCTAAGACTACAGCGTTGGCCCCACGAACGCCGACCTGTATTCGAATGCTAGTCATTGTAATTTTGAGGTTATGTTGGGTCTTACCGCAGTGGAACCTTTGCGAACGGCTTCTTGGGCATATTCTACTTGAAGTAAATGACCGTCGGGAGAAAAGACAGTGATAGCTCGATCATATCTTGCAGACATTTTTTAAAATTCTCAAGTAACTTCAACTACGAACAGAACCTCAAAAAATATTTTGCTTTGTAACCGCAGGGTGCGCATGCGTGATTTTCGATGGCTTTGACATCTGTCATTTTAAAAACATTTTAATTACAAAAGTTAATTTTTGTGCTAAATAGAAACAAAACCACGCAAATAAATACACATTCTCATCAAGCTTCGACAATTTTTTTAATAAAAAATTAGAATATTATTACAACTAAAAATAAAAGCGTCCTCTGGCGGCGGTCACACAACTGATTAACGTTTTTTTTTGACATTGACAGAAATATCATGTTTTCGGTGATGATGTGTGCGCCCGCCGGTTAATTCAATTGTGGAACCCCTCTCAGTTCAACACTTATTTTATCTGTGCCCACACATAGCAAAATTGTAGTTTTACCAGTCTCCAGCCCGACGATGCTAAAAACAAAGTTGCTTGTTTTGTCAATCCTCGTTTGTTTTTGTGATGGTCACGGACACGATGATCACTATCACCATGAAGATCACCACCATGAGGAGCCTCCAGTCTTTAAATATTCGAAGGCGGCCAACGAGAAATATGAACATCACTCACCTCCTACTCCCACTGTAGAACATCACACCACCACTTCAGAAATATGGATCCAAGCCATGGGTTCAACTCTTCTGATTAGTGCAGCCCCCTTTTTTATTCTTTTCTGTGTGCCTTTAGACAGTACAGACAAAGAACAGCCGCTGTTAAAAATATTGTTGGCTTTTGCATCTGGGGGGCTTTTGGGAGATGCATTCCTTCACTTAATTCCCCATGCAACCATGGCGGTTGAGGGTAGTGCACATGACCATTCACATTCCCATTCTCATGAGCATGAAGGAGGAGAGCATGCCCATGATATGTCAGTGGGGCTATGGGTTCTAGCTGGGATAGTGACTTTCCTTATGGTTGAAAAAGGGGTAAGGATTGCCAAGGGGGGTCACGGCCATAGTCATAAAGTTGCAGCGCCTGAGCAGAAGAAAGACAAGAAAGGAGTAGGAGATGAAAAGAAAAACAAATTAAAAGAAAAAATAGGAAAACAGAAGGAAGAAGTTAAGGAAATAAAGGTGGCTGGATACTTGAATCTAGCTGCTGATTTCAGTCATAACTTCACTGATGGTTTAGCTATTGGTTCTTCATATTTGGCTGGTAATACCGTCGGGTTGGTGACTACTATTACTATTTTATTACATGAAGTCCCTCATGAAATTGGAGACTTTGCCATTTTACTCCAGTCAGGCGTTTCAAGAAAAAACGCCATGTTGCTACAACTCACTACAGCATTAGGAGCTGTAGCAGGGACTGCAATTTCTCTTCTAGCCCAAAATACAACAGGGGAACTGGGCACACAATGGGTCCTTCCTTTTACGGCTGGAGGATTCATTTACATTGCACTGGTATCTGTGATTCCTGAATTATTAGATGAAGAGAAACCAAGTCTGATACAGACTGCCCTACAAGTAGCTGCCATGTTGGGGGGTGTATTTATGATGGTATTGATAGCTGAGTATGAGTGATTATACCTATATATGTAATAGAGTGTTTCCTGGTACTTATAAAGTTTATTTCTACATAATCCACAATTATATTTATTTTCCTAAAACTAACTTGATTTGATCAAAACAGTAGTTTGCTTGATCTACTGACTCACTGTTCTCATGTTTTTTGCCTGAAAAATCTGAATTTAGCGACACTGATGCAGTATACTTATGAAATACCTAGTTTCCAGGCTTCCTTACAGTACTTCTCAGCTTCTTTTGCTAGTCCCTTCTCTAATAAAATTAAACCTAGATTTGCATGGACCACTCCTAAATGTGTCTTGTCTTCTACATCTTGCCCAACAACGATCGCTTCTTTTAAATAGTCCTGCGCTCTTTCAATGTCTCTGGCTCTAAAGCTTGTAGTACCCAAATCATTCAACAAAAGCATACTTTGTTCAGTGTTTCGTCCCCTGGTTCTTCTACAAGACTCATAAGCTTCTTTCAAATGAACTAGAGCCTTTGGGACGTCTCCCACATCAAGCAAAAATTGCGCATACCAATCCTGAATAATACCATACAACATCTGTGCGTCCACACTATCATTTTTCTGTTTTTCAATGTATTCTAAGCACCACTTGTACCCTAAATCTGCCTTTTCAAGCTCAGCTTTCAACTGGGATATCCTCGCGAGTTTTAAACTGATGTGAATAACCTACAAGGATCGTTAAATGGAGGATTATTTAATAAGATGCCAAAGCGCTTACCTTCAGGTCACTTTGGTCCAAACCGCCCCCTAACAACAACTGTAAAACACTCACAAAAAGCTTCTCAGCTTTTTCCAACTGAAAAGTATCTAGCGCTAAGTTCGCCATTAAGTCATAACAATAAAGAATTCCTTGGTGATTTTGTTGCTGCTGTGCTAATCGCAACGCTAAATGCAACATTTGCTCCGCTTTTTCGTACTGTTCACGCCGAGTACACAAGACCGCTCGTTTCAACGTCATAATCAGTTCTGACTCTTTATTCTCATCATCTTCCGTAAATCCTAGCCACGTCAGTAGACTTACGCCGACCGCAAAACCTGTAGTTTTCACGTACAGCCCCGATTTAGGGGCCACAACAGTGTCATATAACCTCAAAGCGACGCTCGGTGAATTAAATTGAAATGTCACTCGGTGTGAAACACTTGCACACAAGCCTTGGTTGTGTCGAAATAATCTGAGCAAGTTTCTGAATGCCATAACTATTTATTTTGCAGGAAAATTCAAAATTTACAAATTATGTGACAGCTGTCATTTTCAGAGAACGTCCTCTGATTAGTGGTATGAAAACTGATATTCGCTCTCTGTCGGTGTACAATTTCCTCCTCTGTCCCTAGAAGGTTCAAATTCAAAAGTTTCATCGTCTGAAGTACAGTAGTCAGGTTTTCGGGCTCTCCTGGAACGAGCAGTGGGGAAGCCGACAATGATGAGGAAATTTTTGAAGAATCTTTTTAGGCGACGAATCACATCGCCTATGAAGGGGGAAATTCCACTGAAAAATATTAGTGTATTGTTGGTTGCTTATATAGCTTAGAAAATTTTCTGTAGTGTACAGTTACAACAAAATTTCGTTTATAATGAAGATTAAACTAAAATTACTTCTATTATTTTTGTGTTGAGCAGGAAAATCTCAATTTTCCAAAAATATCGATATTACCTAATGATTAAACTTTGAAAACTGTTAAAAAATAAAATTAAACAAGATTTGTTTATACTAGGATAAAACGTGAACTTAGACCTTCTATATTTCCTTATAGAGAAAGTCTACTGTATTTTATAAGACATGCTTTTGTCACAATTAGGTAAAATTAAAAAATAATACATTAAAGTTGTATTTTTTAAACAATATTTAATTTAGTTTTGATGAAAATGCTAAAGGTATGAATGCATTTAAAAAAAAATTACCTAATGTTTAAAAAAATCATTTCATTATATGTATTGTTAATTTTTCTTTTAAACTGTAATTAAGCTTGCTTCCGTCAAAATTTCAATTCAAAATATTTGACAGGGTGCTCGAAATAAATACATCTTAATGCGTTTCAAAAACGTGATCTACAGCTAATGGTGAAAGAATAAACTAATTTTTTGATCTTAGTACGTACTTGCTTAATATTTTTTATACTTACGCTGACAGTAACGATAAATTTATCATTCTTGTCGCATGTAGAGCAGCGATAAGAATCAAGACGCTCAAAAAGTAGCTCACAAACATTCCAGTTCCTTCTTTTCGCAAAAAATCGCAAGAGATTTGGTATTCAAAAGACAGAACAGTTTCTTCAATAGTCTGAGCAAGTTTAGGAATAAGAGCAAGAACCGCTGTCTCCAACGGAAACCAAAAACATCCCATAATGTATTCCAGGAAGAAGACTGCCATTAAATACTAAAGAGTCTTTAAGTTTTTAATTCTAGATAAAATAAGAGCTTACTTGTGCTAAACCATTTCCTATCCACACCAACTTCCGTAATCTCTTTGGATACAACGGCAGACTCCACAAGACAAGGCCCATTGCCAACAACACCATCATTGAGGACAACAGTGGACCACGTCCACTTAAATCTGGCTTTTTGAAAACATAAAAACCTAAAGCATACTGCACAGTTGCTACAAAAACCGAATTAAATTTTGCCATTTCGCGAAAAATTTTGATGATACGTCATTATACATATACTGACAGATTTATCTTAGCGTAACGGGGGTAACTTGAAATCAATTCAATTGTGGGATTTTCCCCTCTTTCAAATCATGGAAATTAAATCTCACAAACGTTTTCATGTATTTTTCATGTGGAATAATTCTTTTCTGGTGTGTTCGAAGAGGGTGAATACGAGATTAAAGACGCCGATAAAGGGTTGGGTGGAGGCGGCAGTGACGAGAGGCTACTTGTTGCATTCGGAAGCACTCTGTTACCGTGGAAACCAGGGCCAAGACTTGAAATGTTGCAATCAAAAGAGCTTAAAAGCTTGTGTCAACGACTAGCTTGCCATAAAAAGAAATTAATTATTTTGAGGGGTAGGAGGTGGATATTAATTTGATATCGGTTTATTGGCATGAAATAAAAAACTTAATATAATCGGTGGATTACGTTTATGGCTGATTTAAGAATGTAATGTTAAACCGCATGCTTTAAATTTTATTTGTTAATTTTCCGATAGATTGTTCCACTTAATTATATATTATACAAGAAAACTGAAGTAAAGTCGCTTATATTTTTTTTGATTACTCATGAAATAAAATTAATACTCTTGCGGTTTTCTTCTCGGAAACAAAAACTAGAAGCGATAACATAAAATTTCCATTACATTGGATTTTCTGGATAATATTTCTTAGTTCAGTCCGTTCACTGCATTTTTAGGCTCCACCGCCACGGATTATTATTAATAAAATGCATTATAACACACATTAGACTTTGTACTTATGGTTTGATTTAAAGGTGTAGCTGCATAATTCGAAATGTCACAATTTTTCTCCAAAGGTGTAATAAAAACAACACGTTCACTTACTTAATTATTGGTAAATTATAGCAAGAGCTGTGGGTTAACCCACCTCTGACGTCACATGGGATTCACGTCGAAACGTTCCGAGTTATTTTCTCGGTAATAACCGATAATGCGTCACTTATCATTACTTATCACTAAAATCCCAGCGTACGACACTGTTTACGGTCTTTTTTTAATCAAAAATATAACCCCAGATCAGCTTACATAATCTGTCTCTTCTTTCATCGATACGTTGAAATTTATTTATTTTTTATAATATTTAATTTTCGTCGAACGATATAGCAGCGAAAACCGGTGAAGGGGTTTTGTGATCGATATCAGATGTGGCCCCACTTCTCTTGTCACAGATTTAAAGGCCCGAGCTACTGTTGAATTGACTCTGTGAGTGCTTAACCGTGATTCGTGCTGGTTGACTCCTGTTGCTTCAGCAGGATTATTTTCATTAGAAATGGAAGCTAATCAATTCAAGGATTTTGCGAAGGAGATGATCGACTATGTCTCCGGTTATCTTGAGAATATACGAGACAGGTGAGTAAAAGTGTGGCCTCGTGTTTAGCCGTGCTGTATTGTTGGAGTTACATAAAGGATTCTTGTTTATATAGTATTTACATTCTTAAGAGTAGTATGCAAGAAATTGCACACGTTGATTGCATTTGATGATTTATTTTGTTGAATTAGTTTGGGTTGCTTAAAATGAGTCATGATTGTTTGGAAATTCTGTAGATTTCACCTTTCAATAATTTGTAAAGTTTGTACAAAGATTGCTCTGTTTGTCAGGACAAATTAAAGCTATTGTTGATAAATTGACACTAATAATTCTAATAATGTTAAAGGATTCTACAGTGTCTTTATTGTAGCTTAATCAAAGGAAATTAAGCTAACTTTTTCAAGTATTTTAGTTATACTTAGTCATTATTAAATTTTGTATAGCTGTCTAAAAAAACGATAACCAGAAAAATTAATTAAAAATTTTGAGTAAAATACTATTTTGTTTGTTTCAAATTAAAAAAAAGACATTTATTTTTGAATAATTTTAACGTTTCTAAAATAAAAAAAAATCAAAGCGGAATTTTAGTGATTTTATACCTTTTTTTTCACTAAAACTTTTTTATTATAAATCTTAGGCTAATTGCTTTAGATTTAAATAAATAAGTTTTTTGAGAATTTAATATTTATATTTTCTTGTTTGATGGACAATAATTAGTTTAAATTAATGTCTGTCCATTTATTACATTATTCAAGAATACTGTATATAACATTGATAAAAACATTGTTCGCTAATTCCGAGATTATGTCGCAATTATCTCTTTGTTATTGTTTTCATGACCTCAAATATCCAATTTGACCATTATTATACTTTTAATTATATCCTAAATTACCATAATAAAATACACTTTTTCATTATACTTACAATATTTTAAAAAATAACTTTTTTACTTATTTCAAACTGTGACCTCGCAAATAAACATTTACAATATTTATTGTTTGAAATTATAACATTGCATCAAGAAGTTTACTAATATTAAAGACTTTTTATTTTATTTTTTATTTTTAAGATTTCAGAGCGATAATTTTAAGTGTTTTCTTTTCAATTGTTACCCTGAATAATTTTTATTTTTATATTTATACTTAATACAGAATTTAAAACAACCAATGTCTCTCACATTAACAGATTTAAAATAACCATTTTTGATAAGTCGCATTCATGTTTTTTTTCGACAGTCACGGTACTTGACTTTTATGATATTTTTAGAAATTTGTTTCCGTATATTGCAAAGTTTATGTAAACTAAACGAAGTGGAAGATTTGCAATTCTCTACATTATTTCCGTTCTATTTTAATAGCAAAGCAACTGTTGTAATCTTTAGTTTTTTGCTTCATGACTATGCATATACCTTTATTAAACTAACATTCAAATTCTTAATGCTACAATCTGTAATTGTCTGGAAAAAAATTTGCATTGTCTTGTGCTTAAACGGATTCAAAGTATAAAATCCATATTAAATGATTATATATATATTATAAGAATATATATATTCTTAATTCAGATTTTTTTCTTTTTGTTTTCATTTAGAGCATTTAACATTCTCTTATTATATATTCTGTTGCCACATTTTCCTTTTTTGCATAATTTACGTGAGTCCAGAATTTGTTTCTTCCTTTTTCATTGCAGCACCTAGACCTTCATACGAAGTTTCTAGATTTACTATTTTCCTAAAATATAGATAAGTACTTTATATTGTCTACAGTGTTGATTTATTCTATCTCTTTTATTCTACTTGTAAATAAATCTGTCTTTTTGAATTATTTTTTCAGTCATTTCTTATTTAACCTCTCTGTTTTTTCGATTTTCTCAATAGCCTATTTTTTTTCTTTAATATAAATTTGTTTGTCTTTATAGCTGTTTTCTATCTTGTTTTAATAGGCAATTAATTTTCCGCTTTCCTCTTTTTATTTCTTTTCATACTAGGCATTTAAAAATAACTCCATGAAACCTTAAAATAATTTACATTCATGTAGATACCTCCTTTTTTTTCTCACTTTTTGACTTAGTTTTCACTACATTATTTTCTAATTCTTTCGTCTTAATACAACATTTTATATTTTTATTAAGTGGTTTTAACAATTTACGATTTCAATTACACTGTTTCTTTAATAATTTCCCATAAATTTGTTAACGTTTCTTAAGTTTTTAGGTTTTGTTTTAGTAAGAAATATGTTATTAAATGGTAATGACTGCTAACACGTGCAGAAAATGATTAGATAATTTGACTTTACTTTGCAGTTAAAATACAGCCATGTTTGGGAGCAGAAAGTTTATATAGACTACGCACTGTAATTTGTAGGAATTTTGAAATAAATTATTTCTTTAATAATTATATATCTGTGGTACTTAGTTGCAAAACAGATTTTCAAAGAATTACACATTCTTGAATCCTCATTAAGAAGCCATTTCTACAACGCTACTGGCAAAACGCATAAAGATTATTTAATGCATTTTCTATAAGCAAACTCATTACAATAATGAAATACTTTAACAATAAATTATATTTTAGACGTGTGCTTCCTACTGTGGAACCCGGCTACCTTCGCCCTCTTATTCCCGCTAGCGCTCCTGAAAAACCAGACAAGTGGGAGGACGTCATGGCTGACATCGAACGCGTCATTATGCCCGGAGTAATTACCCGGAATCAATTCCATCAACAAACACTAAATCAAACAATTGCAGGTGACCCACTGGCATTCACCCCGTTTCCATGCGTATTTTCCAACTGCAAATTCATATCCAGCTATCGTCGCTGACATCCTTAGCGGAGCAATAGCGTGCATAGGTTTCACTTGGGTAATTATCCTTGAGCCTTTTATCCTTTTGAAACTCTAAGAACCGGAAATTTCGCATTTCAGATTGCCAGCCCTGCTTGCACAGAGCTGGAGGTCGTGATGCTGGATTGGTTGGGGAAAATGATAGGTCTCCCACAGGAGTTTCTCGCTTGTTCCGGGGGAAAAGCGGGAGGCGTGATCCAGGGAACTGCTAGTGAGGCTACTTTGGTTGCACTGCTTGGGGCTAAGGCGCGCACGATCGCTGCTGTTAAGAAAGAACGACCGGAATTGAGTGACGCTGACATCGTGGCTAAATTAGTTGGATACACATCAAGTACGAAATTAACAAAATTTGCAATAAATGAGAACAATATTGCATGATTTTCTTTCTGTTTAGGTCAGAGTCATTCGTCTGTGGAGCGTGCGGGGCTCCTTGGAGGCATAAAACTAAGGTCTCTCCAACCTGATGAAAAAAATAGGCTCAGAGGTGAAACGTTGGAATTGGCTATCAAGGAAGACCGTGAAGCTGGCCTTATTCCATTTTATGTAAGTGTCATTACTCTCTCTTGTTAAAAATCGGTTTCTAATCGGTAGGACCTTGACCATATTACAGTTTCTT
Source organism: Cynaeus angustus (assembly GCA_030157275.1). Classification (NCBI taxonomy): domain Eukaryota; kingdom Metazoa; phylum Arthropoda; class Insecta; order Coleoptera; family Tenebrionidae; genus Cynaeus; species Cynaeus angustus. Next base: position 18,400,041 of record CM058060.1, read on the forward strand.
GGTGGATATTTTATCGTATTTACACAAATATTGCGAGATATTGCGTCATTCAACGTTCGTTTGAATTTTTTTTTTAAAGTATTCAACCAATTCTCCGGAGGATTGCTGTGGATTGCAGCAAACAAAAACTCTTCAATAACCAAAAATTATGTTTGCTTTTCTTTCAGTACACAGAAAGATATGTCATTACTACCATAAAATAAGCGTCTAAACTTTCGTCGTCAATTTTGACCAAAATAAAAGAATCATACTAAACTTAAACAAAATTTTAGAAAAGAAACAAGCTTTTTTCACTGCTTTGAACTTTATTTAAAGATTTAACTGTCTTTTCAATTTTTTTTTAAATGATATGATATTTTATTTTTTGAAAAATAATGTGACTTGACCTCATTTTTATTTAGGTCGTGGCGACCCTAGGCACCACCTCATCTTGCACATTTGATAATCTCGAAGAAATTGGACCTGTTTGCAACGAAAACAACGTCTGGCTCCACGTCGATGCCGCTTATGCTGGCTCTGCCTTTATTTGTCCAGAATTCCGTTATTTAATGAAAGGTATCGAACGCGCCGACTCTTTCAATTTCAACCCCCACAAGTGGCTCCTTGTCAACTTTGACTGCTCCACCATGTGGCTCAAAGACCCTAGCTGGCTTGTAGATGCTTTCAATGTTGATCCTCTTTACCTAAAACACGAACAACAGGGTTCCGCCCCGGATTACCGTCACTGGCAAATTCCTCTTGGAAGACGGTTCCGTGCTTTAAAACTGTGGTTCGTTCTTCGTCTGTATGGAATTGAGAATCTACAGAATCATATTCGTAAACATGTAGAGTTAGCTCATTATTTCGAGGATCTCCTGAGGACCGACGACAGATTTGAGATTACAGAAGAAGTCGTATTGGGGCTGGTGTGCTTTAGGTTAAAGGGGGCCAATGAAATAAATGAAGCGCTTTTAAAGAGATTGAATGGAAGAGGAGTCATTCATTTAGTGCCGTCGAAAATAAGAGATGTGTACTTTTTGAGGTTGGCGATATGCTCTAGATATACAGAGAAGGAAGATATCGATATTTCATGGAAAGAGGTCAAAGAGACCGCTGATGAAATTTTAAAGAAGTGAAGATGTAGAGCAGAGGACCGGGGACGACGACAAAGACAATCTAGATTTTACTTAATGTTGTATTATTTATTGTAGTTGTTATTTATTGTTGACAATGAAAGACGGACCAAAAAGACGAGGTGGACCAAGTTTAACCAAAAATAAAGACATATTAGCATGTATGTGTTTTTTATTGTTCTTTTATCGTAATTTACAATCGAAACCAAACATAGACATTACCAACTTTAGTAGAATTAATCAATGTTACTGGCTGGGTGGAGGACCCCCGTATCTTTTTGTTAATTGTATTACCCTTTCTGCTTCTCTAATTCCACTGAGTCTCGCACCATGAACTGTTGAATGGTGACCAGCACATGTGGCTTCTCCAGCAAAAAGCAAAATTGGAGGCACAGGCTCACAAGTACCAGGAACGGGGCAACTTAAATCACACTGATGCCCTACATGCGAATTCAAACTCATATAACTGTACGATCCACAAAAGAACGGATCTGTTGCCCATTTCGATCTCAACACCGTTGAGGGATAAGGTAAAGAAGCATCTCCAGTAAACTGTCTTAGTACTCTCGTAATACCTTCTGCAACCTCTTCATCACTAGCATGCTCCATAATCGCCGCTTCCGGTCCAGAAATATACGCACAAAGAACATGTTTGCTTCCAAAGACTTCCTCAATAGCACTAAGTCCTTTTGTCCAATCAGTTCGATTCGCTAGTTCATCAGGAGACCACGCGAAATTTATTCCTCCTTCGCACCACACCCAGAAGGGTCGATCGTAATCGAGAAAAATCTTGTCTACGTTTCCGTAACCAAGATTCTTAATAGCATCAATTTTGCTTGCGGGAAGAGTCGGACAAAACATTTTATCAGCGTGTTCTTTGAGAACTCCTAGAGAAACAGTGAGAATGACGTAATCAGCGGGAAATTCTTGCCCGTCGCAACACTGAACAACAGCTCTTGGAGCTTTCTTTTCACGGGTTTGGACGGCGCCCCAGCGGATGTTGCCGACAGGTTTGTTGAGCTTAATGGCGTGCTCGGGAAGGTCTCTCATCAGGGGAGACAAAACCCCGATGAAACCTAAGGGAATGCGGATGGAACCGCCAGGGATTTGGATGTAGCTGCCGTAGTTGTCGGCACTGACTTGACTTAAATCTTCTCCACATCTGTAAAAACGTTGATTGGTATTTAATATCTAGCAATTTCAACAGTTAGGCAACTAAAATAGGTGCATGTTTGGTTGCCTAATGTATCAATGTTTTAAACTGCAATTTCAAAATGTTATACAAGATGTTATTTAGGTCGATATAGAAAATTTAACCACCAATACAACTCATAATAAACCTCAAGAATTCGTTATTAAATTTTCTGAAATCATCCGCACTTTAATTTCACTTTCCACTTTATTTTAACGTTTAATTTAACAACAATTCTCAATGAAAAATACGAAGGTTTTTGCTTTTTTATTAAGAAAAACTTATCGCTTGTGTATGCTTGTGTTCACCATCGATCAATATCGATCTAATTTAAATTAGCGTGATTTTTTTGTAAAGGCACATGAAACAATAAGTGTACGCTATTCCGGTTTACAGCAATGAAGTTAGTAGTAGCAAATGGCCGAAAATATTTTAACAAATTCTATAATGCTAGTTTAAACACAAGAATATGTGGCATAAAAGGCTCAAACTTGTACTGACAACGTTGGCAGACATTTTTAAAAATTATTAAAACTGGAACAATGGTTAATAAGATCAGTGAACCGCTTTGCTAAACACTTCAAAAATTGTTTGTTAGGTACTGTATTTTAATTTACTGACATAGGAATTACAATTAAACAATAATAAGGAATCGGTGATCTTATGTGCAACTAACTTAACTCAACTACAACTTGTCCTTTATTTGGTGTTAGTTTTTATAAAAGAAAAACTATCCGCTTTTATATTATATTTGTGCGACTTTTTTAGTCATTTGCAAAAGAATGAACGTGTAAACTGTAATACCATAGACATGTACGATTTTTGGGACTCCATCAATTTTAAATTTTAATTCTGAAACGACACATCATTGGGAAAATTATGAATAAAAATGTTGATTCTTTTGACAACTTTTCTTTGTGGTTAAATTTTCTACCTGGAATGCCATAACACCCTGTATTTTCTTTGTTCACTGAGAAATAACTGGTGTTTTCAACAATAGTCTGAATTATTAATTGATCACTCGATTAGAAATTGATATTTTAATGCAACAACTGTAATAAATGTGTTCGGATTTTTTGTCAAAAAATACCTTGTTCTAACACTGTTTGTTAAGCCATACATAATCCTCGCCGCATCGTATTTCTGATCTTCCGGAAAATTTTGCAGCTCTTGCTGTATCCTTAAACCTGTCTTACTATTAATATTTAATCTCAGAAATAAATACAAATACCAAAAAAGTTCAGCAAAGATCCGTGGTGTTTTCCCGTGCCCATTGTAAAAAGATTCGCGGCTTCACTTTCTATTTGTTTAAAAGTTTGGTACGCCAAAATGGCCACCGGCTGTTCAACAGCGCGCCCATCGCTAGTACAGAACACCCCACTCAAAGCTTTCGCTCTTTGCAGTGGCGGTTTTAGCAACCCTTCCTGTGCCGCAAGGTTATAAACAGGATTTCCGACACAACCGCCCTCTATGAACTGAGCTCCCATTTCAGCAATAACATCGCCGAGCCAACACGAATGAATCCTACCGCCAGGTCTACAAAATAAACTTGTTTAGTAAGAGAGCGCTACTAGTCTTACATTTATTTCGTTTCTTTCTTCTTGATTATAATTTATAACATCTGACTACCTGTCGGTGGCCTCCAGAATCGTGAAATTGGTGATTCCACATTGCGTCAGTCTCTGTGCAGCTGAAAGTCCTGCGATTCCGGCACCGACGATGACGACAGCAGGCTCCGGTTTGCAGGGGTCCACCATGCAATCAGGAATAGTGCATACTTCGAGTTCTCCCGGTTTTGGAGGTTGTTGTACTTCAGATTTTTTGTCACCTCCTTTATTATGACATTGTCGTGTGAACGAAAATATGATGCATCTGTGGAAGGTGTATCAAATCTGATTTACAAAAGCTGATGAAAGTTTTACCTTGATTTTTTTAGTACCATTGAATTTAAAAGGGAACACACCGGTTTGAGCAACATTTTACAACTGAAAAATTTTGACAATTTGACTTTGAAAATCGAGCTTTGACAACTACTTGATCCGAAAAAAAATTCAAAAAACAATCAGATCTAACTTTTTTAGATACATATTGAATTACTTTTTTACACTTTATTACTATTAATACAAATATAAACTTTCGCTTAAATGGTACCGACAACTTAAAAAATGTCTTGTTTAATAGATAAGATAAGAATTTTTACAAAACAATAATACAATAGAAATGCTTGGTTCTTATTTTATTTAAAAATGTTTAGCGTTGCAGAACAATTAATTATAAGCACGTGAGAAAATTGATGTGTAATTAATAGCTTTTCCATTTACGAAAAAATGCTGCAGGCCATTGCAACAATTTAATGATTAACTCACTCTTAAAAATAGGAATTAAATTGCAATGGAGGATTAGTTTTCAATACTTTTAATTGTACATAAAATAAATTAGTGGCGTAGTTAATGCTGTTGCAAATTTTTCTTTATATAACAACGTAAATCGATTGCTTACAGTTAATAAAAAAACTGTAAATACAGGAATTTTTCTCTTTTAAATGTCACATTATAGTCGATAAATGCAAAATTGGATTGACTGAATACGAATGTAGGTTTAATAGTCTGTATATTTTTGCTCACATTAATAATCTAAAAGATAATGGCATTAATAAACGCAATGTTACAATTATGTGGTGTAATTGTTACTTAAATTAATAATCTAAAAGTTAATGGCATCAATAAAAAACAGTTTTTTGCTTTCATCACGTACACATAATAACGATCTTTCTCTAGCAGAAAAAATCGGAGATTGAGCGTTCTAAGGAAAACAAAGCTAAGTTAATTTCATAAAATCAAAATTATTAGAAGTATAAGGTGTTCAAACTGTTAATAAATGTTAGTTCAAACATGTTGTTTAAGTTAAATACACCGGTACGATGTAATTTAAGATTAAGCGTGTGGCGTAATGGACATGAAAAATAATCTCAATTCGGCTCTGTTGTTAGAAAAATGTATCCGAACTCTTATGTAAGTAAGAGACAGACTAATATTGCGTGTGCATAACGATCGCAAAATATTATTGTTATAAATGTCTACAATGAATTATTTGCGCAAAAATCTAATTAGATACTGATTCGTGATTGGCAGGTCGAATTCTTTTGGGAAAACCTGTAATTTCTTCTATATTCCAAAGATAATGAAAGTAAACAATTTTTTTCTGAAACGGAAATAAACCTTCTGAGGTGTGCTCAGTAAACCATGTAAAACTTGATGGAATATGCATGTTTAATTTAAATTTCGCAAATTCCCATTAATTTGAAGAGCATTGTCAACACATCTTCAAAAATGTAGTACTGTGATTCTTGCAAATCCTGTTAGTGGGATCAATTACTGATTTTAATGACATATCTATGACGTCGCCTGGTGTGATTATCCTGATAAAAGGAATAGAGCGTAGCCCTTAGCAACGCAATTCGAAATCATCGACCAGGGTGGGTCCTTTTACTCAATGAAATATTGTCTTACTCCAGCGTTGTTGCTGCAGAAGTGCAGCGATGACGTAAGATTCGGGAAACTAGGACTTTGGCAAGGGGGAGTGTCTTGGAGTATTCTGTTACACAACAATAAAAATAAAGATTCGATTCAATGATTTACTTCTTTCGTAAACAGCGGAAAAGATCTTTGTAATTTTTATTTGTTTCTATTATTTTATCCGTGGTAGCCCCCTTTTCCACCTCCACTTCCCCAGGATCCTGACGAAGCTTGTGCGGATGACGAAGACCAAGATCCGCTTGAGCCATGTCCACCGCCGAAACCGCCACCCCCGGGATATCCGCCACCTCCACCTCCTCCGCAACGATTGCAGCCGCCGCCGCCACCTCCGTAGCTAGGTGATCGTTTCTCACGATCGGCACTCTAAGTCCACGATAATGCTAAATAAAAAAAAATCTTAACAGAAAATAATTTCTTACCTTGTCCTGCTCGAAGTTATTTGGACTTAGTGCGCTCAAAATTTTACTATTTTTGTAAGGATATTCGCTGGGAATAACATTAGAACTTTCATCATCGTTCGTAAATACCGGGGGTTGGTTTAGAAGCTGAATAAGGTAAATCACACCCACAGGTCGCGGTTTCGTGATTGATACAGCCGGAACTTGCTCATCTTGGCAGGCCACTGATGCTAAAGTGACCAGGAGACCGAATGCAACAAGATACTTCATCTTTGAAACTGATCAATCAACTTCAACAACTTCACTTTTATAGGCGTAAAATTTATTCTTAAGTGGATTCGTCATTATGCAATGTTATAAAAAAGTGTTTGTAAAGAACGGCTAACGCAGACAGAGACGGACTTTACGTAAATAAAGAAAAATAAGACAGAAAATGGCACAAAAAAATACTCCAAATGGTAGTTTTGATCAATCCGCAACCAAAAACCAGTTCTTCAGATATTAATTATATACCGCTAACTTGAAGTTTTCTTTGTTCTAGATTCTTCATTTTTTCAAGTCCGAATCTGTATGCACGTATCGAATTAATTGTTCAATATCTCTTACGCTGCTTTAATAAAAAAATCCGTAATTCCCCTTGTTTGCAGTAAAATATTAAAGCACCAGTCCATGATGCAGTGATTATTAAGTTATTGTTCTATGTTCTTGGAAAGGCCCCAGGTTCTCAAGTCAGGGTCATTTCATACCTGCCAATTTATTTCTCTTATAAATATATACTTAGTATGTAAAATAGAAATTATGTCATCAAAAAAGCTTTTAAGATGATTTTACGGCTTTATTAATTAAAAGTTGTGGAGTTTCTGCGTCAAGCATAAGGTGACTTTGAAAAGGCTATTGTTTTTGGTTTTATGGATTTCACAATTACGAGTATTTTGGTACGTATAAATTTTTTTATTATCTCTCTTTTATATTTTAAAGAAAGCAAAAGTTTGATTTTAATCAGACAAAATCTGAAACAAAATTTGTTGTACATACAACAAATATCAGCTGGTAGGCATAAACGTACATTTATTTAAAAATATGTTAAATAAATGTGTAAAATTTCTCGTCTAATAAAATTTTGATGCTTTTGAATTAATTATTATTAATTCAATAAATTTAACAAATTTCTGAGAAACATCGCGTTTAAATCATGTAGTTAATTGACTGGAATAAGTAAAATAACAAATCTGTTTGTTAGCTGCTTATTTGTTAATAGCTTTTGTTGTTTATTTGTGGAAAAGTATATTTTACTTTTTTTAGTCTAGGATTGTGGTTAGACATTCAATTGGAATTTAAAATCAGTTTGTTTATGCACTTTTTTTTTAAATTCTACTTCAATCTTAAACTGAGAAGGAAACAAGTAAAATTAAAGTTGTCTACCCAATAGTTATTTGTATCACTAGGCCAGAAACTGACCTTTTGCAACTATGAGCGTAGTTTGCAGGGTAAGGCGGAAGGCCGCAGCCTGCAATAGCGAATTGTTGCAAAATAAGTTTCTGGCTGTGTGATACACACTATTTTTTGGGCCGACAATTGATTAAATTTGTTAAAAGTAATATTTTCGTATAAATTTCAATAAAATTAAGAATCAAGTTAGTGTTAGTTTTTGACATTGACAAATAATTACGATTTACAAAATGGAAGCACCAGTGCCCATTACGGAAGCTGCGGAGAAATTATTTGATATATTCTTCTATCAACATCGATCGTATGTATCGAATATCGAACGTCGCAGACGCTGGCAGAGCATACGGCTGACGTATGTCAAACCTCAAACGATTCAAACTCTGTGTTCTGTAGTTGGCCGTGCATTTTGCAGGTCTAGGCCGCGAAACGGTCGGTTTCAAGCGGATTTAGACGAATGCAATTTGTGTTATTTTAGAACGGAGGCCCAAAAAAAAATGTAAAAGTAAACTGTTATCGATGACAACAAATAAATTCTTACAGAATTTAAAAAAAATTGTATTTTTCAACTTGTCAAAAAGTGTTTCACCCGTGTTTTTACCTCGTTAAAAAACTCTTTTTTTTATCTTATTGAACAAAATCTTGGCAATAGTTATTTGTATCACTAGGCCAGAAACTGACTTTTTGCAACTATGAGCGTAGTTTGCAGGCTAAGGCCGAAGGCCGCAGCCTGCAATAGCGAATTGTTGCAAAATAAGTTTCTGGCTGTGTGATACACACTATTTTTTGGGCCGACAATTGATTAAATTTGTTAAAAGTTAATATTTTCGTATAAATTTCAATAAAATTAAAAATCAAGTAAGTGTTAGTTTTTGACATTGACAAATAATTAGGATTTACAAAATGGAAACACCAGTGCACTTTACGGAAGCTCCGAGAAATTATTTGATATATTCTTCTATCAACATCGATCGTATGTATCGAATATCGAACGTCGCAGACGCTGGCAGAGCATACGGCCGACGCATGTCAAACCTCAAACGATTCAAACTCTGTGTTCTGTAGATGGCCGTGCATTTTGCAGGTCTAGGCCGGGAAACGGTCGGTTTCAAGCGGATTTAGACGAATGCAATTTGTGTTATTTCAGAACGGAGGCCCAAAAAAATTATATGCTGTGCTGTGAAGTAACATAACACCATTTTTAATCGTAAAACTCTAGAAAAAAAACAACAATACTGGCACGCCTTATAACTTTTTTATTAAATCTTAGAAACTGTTCATTGACACACGTCATATGTATTGTTAATTTAACGTCAACTTTGTCGTTGATATATTCTTGTGTAGAAATGAGAAATTTTGAAGACACCAGGCAAAGACAGATGCTCTCTAAGGCTAAAGCCTTTAGAAAGCTTTTGTAAAAAAATGTATGACTAAATTTTCCAAAGGAAAGTGACAAGTTAAGGTATAAACAAGTTGGTGAAGACGTTGACCTTGTTTACTATGCGGTCATAAAGCAATAGAAGTTCATTAAAAAAATTTTGCTCTGTAATTTTAACATTTGTCCCCACTGACATTCTGATTTTGAAAGTGTTAGATATATTTTTCATGAGTGATATTTAAATCCACCAACAAAAAGAATTTTATCAGAACTTTTCTTCACTTTTTTCAAAAACGCCTGTATTTTAAAATAATAGATTCAATTCAGTTACGTAAAACCAGAAACCAGCTGTTTGTTTAAAAGTTTATAAATGAATCAAATTTTTTTAATATACTACTTGGATATACATACTATTTGGATTAAGTAAAGAAACAATGATTTTTTTTATTGTGATTAGATTTTTCAAAAACCCACTCTACTAGTAAATCTGCATTTTTTTATTTATCATTATTTGAGTCATAATCAGAAACTCGAATCGTGACGGTAGAATTATTCATAAATTAAGTTAAAAGGGTGTTTAAAAATTACTCAAGTTTAAGGAATTTACGGCTAACAGATTTAAACGAAATTTAAAAACTCTCCTTATTTAAACTTAAACTTGTTCCTTATTTTCATTTAATTATGCATAAAAACTTGTATTATTGGTACTAAAATTCATTGTTATGATCTGACGACACAAAGTCGTGCTGTAATTACGGAAAATGATTTGTTTCATCGAGTCTGTAACCGATTTAAAACAAAGAAAAATGAAATTCTGTGTCAGTGGCACTGAAATGTTCGTATGAGGTTGTGGGAAAACTAGTACAGTGTGTAATCAGATTCGTCACGTTTATTAAATGGATTTCAAAAATTTGTTATGCATTTCATCTATACACCTACCAACTTAAAAAAAATGCTGTGTGACCTTGTAATGTGTTTTTTTTGGCCATTTGTTGAATTGTCTAAGCATAAAGACATTGTTTATTTCTCTACTATATAAATCATCATTTAATTATTGTAAGCTGATTTGGTATCCTCAGACAAGTATGTAAATAAGAGATTTTACAGCGAGATTTATTACTTTTTTATTACAATATTTTATCATCAGTACGTTATTACATTTGAAACAGCTTTTAAAAATTCTTATTATGTAACGCTAATTAGGGTTGAGCCGTTTATTTTCCGCTGAAAAATAGAAACGTAATTTTGTTTTTCATTATAAATGGAAGGACTTACTAGCTGCCACCTTTACTGAAACTTGAGGCTGAAGCTGATGCTGAGCTTGAAGCAAAACTGCCGCTTTTGCCTCCAGCGCCACCAAAACCGCCACCTCCGTCTCCTCCGTGGCCTCCGTAGCCTCCTCCTCCTAAACCACCACCTAACAAAGTTAATATAAATAAAACTTAATTCAAAACTTGTTTAGTTTGTATTACCTCCTCCTAATCCACCACCTCCTCCACCCCCTCCTCCAAAACCGCCGCCCCCTGCAAGAGACATATAAGTGTTTATTGTTTATAAACTAACTCTTTATTTACCACCAAGTCCGGCGCCGCCGCCTTTACCGCCGCCAAATCCTCCAGATCCACCAAATCCTCCATCTCCATCGCCACCAAATCCTCCATCTCCACCGCCTCCAAATCCACCGCCTTTACCGCCGCCGAAACTTCCGCTACTACTACTGCTGCTGGCTTGGCTGCCTCCAAAACCTTTTTAAAAAACATAAGTAAAGTTTTAGTTAAATTATTATAATAAAATTTAATTGTTTACCGCCTCCTCCTGCACCACCGAGACCGCCTCCATGACCACCTCCCAAACCTCCACCGCCACCTAAACCACCGCCATGTCCGCCGACTCCTCCACCACCAAATCCTCCGGATCCGCCACCTCCAAGTCCTCCGCCGTGTCCACCGGCTCCTCCTCCTCCAAATCCTCCGCCGTGTCCACCGGCTCCTCCTCCTCCAAATCCTCCGCCGTGTCCACCGGCTCCTCCTCCGCCGAATCCTCCAGATCCACCACTTCCAAGTCCTCCGCCGTGGCCACCAGCACCTCCATAACCGCCGCTGACACCACCGTGACCACCTCCGCCCCCAAGTCCTTCTCCACCACCAAATCCACCTCCTCCACCGAGTCCGCCGCCACTTCCATGAGTTAGTGCTCCACTATGTGATCCACCCCCTCCAAGTCCACTTCCACCTCCGAGTCCACCCCCTCCACCGTGTCCTCCTCCGCCTCCACCATAGGCTCCTCCGCCTCCAAGTCCTCCGCCTCCACCATGGGCTCCTCCGCCTCCAAGTCCTCCGCCTCCACCGAGTCCGCCGCTTCCACCGTGTCCTCCTCCAAGACCTTTGCCTCCGCCTAACAAGCTTCCCAATCCACCTAATCCACTTCCTCCTCCTGAGCCTCCACCAAATCCACCTCCAAATCCGCCTCCAAACCCACCGCCTCCGCCGAAACCTCCTCCTCCTCCTCCTCCACCTCCTCCTCCGCCGCCAAAGCCTCCACCTGAACTACTTCCTTTTCCATAGGAGCCGTAAGGGGAACGTTTTCGTCTAGAGACGAAAGTTGATTTCTAAAAAACAAAATATTAGTTAAAAAAAATCCAAGGTTTAATTTTACCCCTAGATTCTGTAAACTTTTTCCTTGAGGATAGTAAACATATTCCCCATCTTCAGGTACTGGCTTTGCCCTTAAGAATCCAGGATAAAAATCTTGCTCTCGTGGAATTTCGTTATTAATCCCACCGTATTCTACATTTTCAGTTTGAATCTTTGGTTCATTAACTACGACTTCGTAGATTATATGCACAGGCCTTCGAACTGAGAGAGGAACTGGTTCTTCGGCGAACACACCAAAAATGAAAACCACGAGTGGTAATGACCACCGCATGTTTGTATCTGATACACTCCGTGACCATCATCCGTTTTTATACTATTTTCGTTGTTCATTATATCATTGCTGTTTTTATTACACATAGCGAATCACGATCTGATTATATAATCACAACAAAAAACAACGAAGATCCTATTATTCTCAACATTTGTCGTCATAATTAACAAATCTTCCTAGTAAAGGAATATTTTAAGCACTTAATCTATAAATAAGTAGAATACGTAGAGCAAAATTCACTCCCTGCTTATACAAATGAAACACAATTACGGAATAATTAAAAACAAAAAATACACGTGACATTTCAAGATTTCGAGAAAACAAACATTTCGTACGTGTTTTAATTCCTGAAATAATAATGGTTTCGTTTGAACTTAATTTGCATAATCGATTACGATTATATTGATTAAGTGGAATAATAAAATCTGTCATCCAAATAATATCCTTTGTAACACCAACTCAGGTGGTGATTAATATGTGTTAACCGCAAATGCTAAAGTGTTTTACCTATTATTATAGACTATTATTGACGAAGTAATAAATACTGTGATTTTATGTTATGAATATTGACATCTTACAAAAACTGTTACAGGTTTTAGCTTTTTTTGAGCGAATGTAAAATTTAGACAAATGTAATTATATGTAGCACGTAAAATTTACGGAAGGTGTTAATCAGATTAAAACATTTTAAACCAATTATTGACTACAAGTATTATAGTTAATTATAATTCCGATGGTCACATGATCTTTTGAGTAATCTAATAAATAATAGATTACACATCTAAGCGGAAAAGTGTTTTTGATATAAAATATAAATTATAAATATAGTAGCTGAATTTATTAGTTTGTTAATAACTTAAAATCCAGTTATCTAGAATCTGTAGGCTTGAAAGTCTCTGTTTCTTGTCATTTTTTCTTTTACAGCTTTGTTGTTCTTAGATTCGCATTTTCTCTGTCTTTCATTTAATTTTTTTGTTTTCATTGTTTTCCTCAAAGAAAAATTCTCGAGAAGATATTGTTATAAATAATTGTTATTTTTCGATAATTTAAAAATTGTCTTGATAATTATTGTCATGCAATTTCTATTATTCAATAAATTTTAAAAATGTTGTACCAAGGTTAAATTTTATTGTTTATTAACTCATTACACTTACAAATTTTATTGATCAGACATGTTATCGTGTTTTCGAAATAATTGCCTGATTTTAAAAACAGGCGTTTGTTGTATTCAAAAACTTCTTAAAATAAAGAAAAGTCAAAAATTGATCTGCTAATATGAAACATAAAATTTGTCGCTGTAAAAAAAGTTGACTATTTTTAAGAAAAATATATTACTAATTTATGTGAATCACACTGTAAATATTTGACAAAATTTTACGGCCGTAAAGTAACACTTTATAGACTACAAAACAAAATGCAAGTAGACCAGTTGGGAGTGTTGTCAAGATAGAATTTTTTTATATTTGTCCAACATAAAATTTTGTATCTAATTTATATACAGTAGCATTTTAAATGTCATATCGTTTCTTGGGTTTATTAAAATAAAATTTAGTTTAAAAATCTAAAATTGTTCAAATTTAAAGAGGATATCTAACGGCGGTCCAGAAAAAAATGCTAAGTTTGTGCAGAAGTGTAGAAAGCATGGTTTTAAGTACCTTTTTATAACCAACGATTGTATACATAAGCAAGTTTGTATTTATGTAGAGAACAAAAGGTGCGGCACTCAAATCGTAGAGAATAAATTAAACTCCAATAATATAATATCACATATAACATAATTAGATAAGTTTAGAACATTTGTGTTGAATTTATATTGTGTCAGTTAAACTATTATTAAATTAAACAAACACGTAAAAAACGGCACATGCATTATAACAAATAAATATAAAACCACAAAACATCCTTGACCTTTGTCGTTAAAAAATTCAATACTTCGAAGAGTAATAACAAGCATTTGAAAGTGCTTAATTGTTCGCAAATTTAATAATAACACTAATTAAATTAATTAGAAGCACATGTATAATTAGTCGATGAGTAACCTGATTATCATCTTGAATTATATAAAATTCATTAAAATTCGTTATTTTCTTTGCAGCGGCTTAAAGACATGGTAAAACCCGACTTGAATCATCTTTTTAAAATAACCACCAAAATGTTTGTTAACGCGCCTTAAAACTTGATGTGAAATTACAAGAATTAGAGTATCAAAGCACCTCGTTACTTGACAATTCAAGGTAATAATAAGACTGATGTAATGGTTTTTCCTCGGCTGTAAGTTGAAAAATTTGATTCTAATCTCAGATCAATTAATTAAGAAGATCGTGTCTAACCACTTGAAGCATAAATTATATAAAAAAACAAGAAAAAATCCCTAGTTATTTGAAAACCATTAGTGCAATTTGCATTCGAGATTTCGGAATTTCAGGTTTCCTGTAACTACAAGCGACTTTAACCTTGAATGCAATTCTGTTATAAAAGTGAAAATTGTAAAATTTGAGTGAAATGAAATTTAATATTTTTTTCCATTTTAGTGATTGTTTTCTCCACCGCATCTGCCCCCAAATTTTTGAATGGATTCGTCAAAATAATCCTCCAAAAAGCCGTCCGACCTCCGCAATAATTTATTCGATTTGCGTCAACGCGAAAAAAATTAATTCCGCTGAAAAAGAGCGGCTCCGTTGTGGCCGCAGGAATCTTTGGCGGGAGCCTCCGGAAACATGCGAAGTCGTTCGTTCTTCTCCTGCAGCGTCCCACATATCTTTCTGGATGGGATTCTGTGGCGCCCTCGCATCCAGGTGGTCAGAACGCGAACTACATCTTGGATGGTGCACACACCCGTTTATTGTTATACATTATTAAACAAAGTAGTTACAGCATTGCGTAACAATCGCTCAATTAACCGAAATTGTGACTGTTAAACCTCTTGTAATAATTATGTGATTTTACCGAAGTGTGCTGTGAATAATTGGTTACTAATTAATAAATTGACGTTAAAATGTTGCTAGGTTTAAGGTACACATTTTTGCTGAGTTGTCGCTTTCTTATGAGTTGAATGAATTTTTTACGCCGTTATCCTTAGCGCAATTGTTTTGTATTCACCTTGTTTATGTATTTATTATTTTAATAAACGATAAGAGCAATGACGTTTCTGTTCACTTAGTCACGCTGGAGGGCTTTATTTTCCATTTTCCACAGGAAGAAAATCATGGTGCAAGTTTAAACCTCACCCACATCAAAATCAAAAGTCGTTAAACCAAAAAACCTAAACTAACCGAGTGAACCGAGTTCCAACCCCGAACTGTTCGATTGAAGAAATTCCTATTTTGTTAGTGTCCTTCGATTTTATACGAAAAGACTTTGGATTAGGCCTAATTAACATTAGGTAAGTCCTAGCCCGGAATTGCATGCCCGGTTGAGGTTATATCGATTGGGTTGGGTCACACCTTAGAAATTACTTAGATGTTGATGTGCTGGTACACGCCCATATTTTCAAAAATGAACCAAAACAAACGTCGATCGCACGAATGAAGCGCCCTCCAACGGTCGAAGGACCACACCCGCGCCTATCGAACGCACGCACGCACGCCAATTTTTCAATTTGAATACATAGAATATTACATCGCATATGTCGCTTAAACATTTATGTTTATTGCTCTTTGACTTCCCGCTGTCTTCCGCATTAGGTTTCGAAGAGAAAACGGGTTTATTGAGATACAAACGACGAAAAACTCCCGGGGATTCGAACTTTATTTCCAAGTTTTAATTAGCAGAGGAGGGAAAATAGAAAAAAAATTAATGACGCGGATTGGAACGACCGGAGAAGGATAAAACGGCCACTCGACCAAAATTGGATTAAAGCCATAAAAGAAAAACAAAGACAAATTAACAATTGGTTTGGCTGGATTATCTCAGCACTGATTACCCATGTAAATTATTCAATATAAAATCAATTTTATAATGATGCTGCTATATCTTGTTGAGAATTAATTATGTAAAATACTATGCTAGAAAAACAAACAATATAAATCTTAAACTATTTAGTCATGCAAAGTGAATATTTGAAAATTACAACTTTCAAGATTTGCTTGCGTGCAAAATCTGATATCTACTTGTATTACATTAGTAAAGTTTACCTTTAATGTCGACGTGTTAAAAATGATTTCCGACTACATTGCATGACTTTTAAGATACGAGTCTTTATTAAACAGAAGGAAATCTTAAGTAATTACAATTTGGGATGCCATGTCAATGCTGATAAAAAAGCAGCAGTTTTTTAAGTAAATTGTAAATTATTTTGTTAATCACTGTCAAGGTAAAGCAATTATTAAACAGATTCCATATTAAGTATTGTAATATAAATAAGTAATTACGGTGTTACTTATTGTTACCAAAAATCAAAGTCCATAAGTTAAGTGCGGCTATTTTTAGATTAACTGCACAACTTAATACTAATATTGTGCGTACTTATGAAAGTTATCAGTTACAAATAGTTTCTCGTAGGTATACGTGTTTTCAGTTAAATTACATGCAAGTATTTGAGTAATGTTTCACTAATTAAAGTACATTTTGAAAAAGAAACATTTAGATATTTAAATGCCTAAAACGACCGACACAAATCTCCATGAGCACTTACGAAATCCATAAAACTTTTTCTTTATTTTTACTATGAAATTTATAGTTTAAATAAAATAAACTAACTGGCACTGCCTATCTAACATAATAATGCGAAACTAATATTTGTTATAAAACTGTTCTTCTTTAAAGAAATTAAAGTATGCTATTATATCGAGCGATCAAGATGATTTGTAATCGAATCATCCTTGAAACCGATAACATATGTCTTTTGCGATTGATACGTTATGTTGTGACGTGTTATTGATGAAGTTAGACGAAGAGGTTGTTTGTTTTTACAACAGAATGGAGAACATTTTCAGTATTTTTTATAACAGTCGAATAAGATGAATGTACTTTTCTTGAAAATTCACGTATTTTTGACAATAAAATGCTGTTTCAAACTTTTGGTCCTTTTGATTTACAACTGACATATTATTTATTATTTATAAATGTAAATTAAATATAGACATACGCTTTCAAATACGACTCGTTTACAAATTATATTAAGTTAATTAAGTGCCAAAATATTATTATACAAAATACGCTAGAGTTCTAAAAACATATGCATTATTGTATCTCTATAACACTTTGGATAATTTGTAGATTTTTAAATTCTCCAAATTAGATTCTTTAAAATTTCAATTAAATTTTTAGTGTTTTTTGTAGAAATGTTAGATTTTACGGAATTTCTTGTATTTAACTAAAATTTAATTTCTTTAACAACAACAACAATTAACAACTTTTTAACTTGTCGAATACTTCAAATATCGAGTGTTCATTTAATAAACATTAACTGTGAAATACATTTGTTTTGGAAAACATATGTCGCATTTTTAACGGACATAATCTTACTATTATATGATAGCAATGCTTGAGTAATCACAACAACGTAAATAGCTCCTGAACAGAACAGATTTTTGTATGATCAGAAAAAACAATACAATTACACACAACTAAGATCAATACCTTAAGGTGACAGTTGACAGAAAAAGTGACATGAATGGATGAATGACGTTACGACCTACTACCGAATATTAAATGTATAACCGATACTTTTTTGTTTTTGTGTTTTAAAGTCTTAAAGGTATTCAAATTTTATAGATCTTTTAATTAAATTCTTTATATATTTTCAATTTTATAAATTTTTAAAATCTTTTAAATTCTAGTCTCTATATCTTGTAGATTTTATAATTAAAAAAATCTAAATTGCCTTGTTTAGATTTTCAATTAAATTCAGGTTGTTTTGTAATGTTAGACCTTACAATTTTTTTTATATTTAAGTAAATTTTATTCCTTAAAGCATTAGCAACTTTTTAAGTCTTTAAATACTTTAAACACATTTTTGAATTTTTACGTTTTTATTCTTATTCAAATTTTTATATTTTTAATATTTTTTAGATTTTACTAGTTTTATTTTATATTTTGTACTACATTTTTTTTTTGGTTTTTGAGTAAATTCTTATTTTTTTCGAAAGATTTTAGATTTAACTATCTTTTTTTTTGAAATAATTGAATTTTAATTTCTTATTTAACTTTTTGAATACTATTAAATTCTTCTTTGTATTTTTACAGTTTTAGAATTTTTCAGATTTATTAAATTTTTGTATTTTCGATAGTTTTTATTTTGTTGTTTACTTTTTTAAATCATTGTACTTTTTAAATATTAATTTTATACAATTGATAATTTAATCAGTATTGTTTGTAATTTTCTTAATTTAAGTATTCTTTAGATTTCCTTTTTTTTTATAATTTAGTTCTTGTTTATCTTTTGAATACTTAGTGTAGATTATTTCTTGTCTTTGATAGGAATTAGTTCTATTTTTTTAATAGAGTATTTCTTGAGTTTTTTAGACCCTTGGGAACTTTGGAATGTTTGTAATTAATTGAGTATATTAAATTTTTCGTAAAATTATTTATCTCTTGGTTTATTATTTCGTTTTTATATTTTTTTTGTGATTTTAACATTTTTTTATTCTTTAGATTTTATTTTAGATTTTTCCTTTTTTTAGTCTTGGTTTGCTTGCATCTTCGTATATATTTCTAATTGTCTTTCAAATCTTTGTATACGCTATAAACGGTACAATCATATTCATAAAAAACGATCAGATGCTCTTAGACAGATTTATAAAATTTGTAAATTGCTAGAGTTTCTACATATTTTTCCAATTTTTTTAGTCTCTTCGTATTCTCTAAATCTCTTGAATGTTTTAAAGATTTTTTTTTAAATTCTCTGATTTTAAATTTTAGAGATAAATTATGTATATGTTTACATTAAATTATAAACTTTCCGGATTTTAGTCTTTTATTCGTTTTTAATTGTACAAAATATGCAGAATATGCAGTTAAGTTATAAAATATAAAAGGAACTTTATTATGAATCTAAAAACTAAGAATAAGAGTTGTAAAAGTTATGTCCTTTTTATAAAATCCGTTTTTTTACTTACTGTCGTTTAATTTTTTTTTTATTGCTTCCTTTCAAGTAACAGTTACTATAATTGATTTTTTTGAACGTTTTTTAATTAACAAATTCTTTACTTTATGATCTCTTTCAATTAATCAAAACAGAGGCTAAATTTGGAATGTTTTAGAGAATTTAGCTAAAATTTGAAATTAATCTATTTATCAAATGTAGTTTAATGTTAAGTTGACAGTCGCAGTTTTAAAATATTTTAAAACATTTTTTTGTTAAGTTTTTGAAGATAGACTAAATTACATAAAAATCTAGGAAGTAAAATTTTGTATATATTTTATATTTGTTATTTGACTTGTTTTATTAAAAAAATGTAGTTTAAAATTTAAGAAAATATCTAAAATCGAGTATAAATTTAAAAGAAAAAAATTACTAATCAAATAAAATTTTAAGTATGACAAACTGTAAACACTTATAAATACACTATATAGAAAAAAAAGTAAAAATATTTTGTATTTTTTTAGAGAGATTATACAAAAATTAATTCGATTTTCTTAAAAACATTAAATCATATTCATAAAAATTCTTGTTTTCAAAATTTGGTGGATGCGCCGGGCTAACTAGAGCTTAAGCCCCTAAACATCGTAATAAAATTTTCAACCCATATATATATGTTTTTGAAATAAAATTTCAAAATTTATTTTAAAACAAAACTGTTTTACCCATTACAATTAATTCCGATTTGGGGTGAGACTGTTAACGTAAAAACTTGTAGTATTTCGTGTAGGTTTTTAAGAGACGTTGCTTGAAACAAAAATAAGATACTTTTTTAATTTTAACTTAACTTTTCTTATCTTATCTTACCTTATCTTTAAAATTACTTTTATATGCTTCTTGTTGCACTAAATTACCAATTTGTACTTATTTTGAAAATTTGCTTTGTCACACTTTCTACAGTTCATTTTTAGTCGCGTATGTGCTTTTTCATAGATAAAGTTTATTAGAATATACTCTAAAAACCCTAGATTTTCTAACAAGGGCTTTTAAGCTACAATCCCGCCGAAAACGATAAAAAGCTCTACGTTTCGGTGAGCTTTAAGGTGACAGCAATGGTGCTTTCAGTCGTTAATCGATACATTGTAAACAACTCTTTGCCTATCATCTCTCTTTTAATTGTAGAAGACACTTTTGACACTAAAAGCTAAAAATGTGTCACAAAGATTTTATATTCAAATTAGTTTTTTTGTGATCATTCTGGATTATAAATAGAAACGTAATGATTGCGTTGTTTTTTACTTTTTTTTGGTAAATACTGTAAGATCTAAAGTCACAGACATTTAAAAAGTTTTTTTCCTCTGAACTTCATTGCGTGTTCGTATTTGCTTTTTTAAAAGTATGTACGACAGATTTGGAATGAAATTCTTCTCAGTGTGAAGAAATTTTCTATTAGCATAGTTGGTGTAAAATAGGTGTTGTCTTTGTTTTGTTTTCGTTTGATTCTAATTGGAAGTGGAGGCTGCGAGTCGGTGGCGTCGGACAATTGAAAATTCGTCCGAAAACTCAATTACTCCAGTCTTAATTTACTCTGGAAAAGAAGGAAAAGTGGGCGAAGTCTAAAAACGCTTGCGCAGAAGCGCCTCTGGCGGCGAGCTTTGGAACAGTAGTCTGACCTGAAGTGTCGTTCGAGTCGTGGTCAAAGTATTTGCAAACATAATATTTATTTACAGTTTTTTCCGGGGGGTGACCGGAGCGCATATCGTAAAACCCAGTGCCAAAGGGGGCCACGACCACGTGACCGTCCGCCCATGTATCAACCTGAGTGCCACGGTATTTAGTGTCAAATTTTTTACCGGACCATTTTCACCGAACAACGCAAGATGGGAGCAAAAGGGAGCGTCGAAGCCGCCAAAATCAATGCACAAAACTGGAATAACTTGGAGGTAATGCCACCCGAAATTGCGCAACAATAACACCAAAGAAGACACCGGCCGTTGCGGCGCATTTTCGATTTTCCCTCACGTGTTCAACTAACGCACACTGGAGTTTTTTCGATTTTTTCCGGGATCCGTGCAAATTTTGCGTGATTTTTCGTGACCGGTGTGTAGTGTTTAGACCAGAGGTGACGTCATCCGCCGGGATACTCCCGATCGATGTGCTCTGCCCCTCCCTTTGCATCCAGACGACCATGGATGCTGATGTTCTCTCCTGCTCGTCGTAGACGCCTGCCTTTACTCGATGCGCCACAGACCTACAAAGGGTCACTATCGGTCCACGGGGTAAACGAACCCCCTAATTGGCACTCTTCGCAAAATTCCCGGAGTTATAGCTAGGGCGTAACAATTTCTACGCGTTGTAAACCAAAATAGAACGGTGCAATGAACGGACTTATTTTTGACACGCGGTTCTGTGCCACTCGGAATTATTAAAATGACAGGCGCGAGCTCCAAGACTTATGGTTATTGCATGAATTTCAACATCGAAATCTTATGCAACCAACTCGACGGAAAAAAATGACAGGCATATTGTAAACACGGAAGCTTGAAGAATAATTTATTATTATCATTCTTTCTTTTTATACGGTCACAATTTTTGTGTATTCACAGTCTTATCACCAACAAAATAAAATGAAAAATTTATTTCTCTAAAGTGCCCGATAGTTAAAAATCATAAAGATCTTTCTTTTATTTAGCGGTTTACACTTTAAAACAAGTTTAAATTTAAAGTTAAAAACTAAGTATAAACAATTTTTTTTCTAAATGTGTCTTTGAGTTTAAGATTAATTCTTAAAGATTAAAAACTTTTGTTATTAATATATCTAATAAAAAAAAAGTGGCAAGCTACATAAATATTGGTTTCTTTAAAATTATATAAAATTTTCAAAAAAAATGGAAGCGTAACAGTTGTTTATTAAGTACTGCACTAATCTACATGTAATTATCAACATGAATTTCATAATAATTTAATGTAAAATTAATATCATTTTTTAAACTTTTTTGCTATTTTCATTTGTATTTATTACCTTTCAGAAAACTTTAGTCAACGTGTAGTGCAATTTTTACATATCCAAGACGCTACTCATACAATTACATAGTCTTAAAATCCACGAACTATTATTTGAAGTAGTGTTTACTGGAGAAATTTCAAATACTGAAATTTAGAGAGTTATTCATTTATGTGCAATAAAATTTTGTTATTTTATAGAGCCATAAAATTTATATTTATTTAATTTTTGTGACAAAAAATTGTAGATTAAAAACACCTTAAAGTATTGAGAGTAAAAATATTGAATGTATTGTTTTATAAAGCGTTTCCATCAAATAACCACAATAAATATAACTCCGATAATTATACCTTTTTTTGCTTTTCTACGTCCATGATAGCAATGAAATGCTTACATTGGATACTGACATGTGATATTTAGTCAGACAAAATAGGCGTCTTTTTGCTATAAATTTTAGTCGGCATTTCTTTATTCAGTTGAAATCAAATGGCATCTGTAAATTTACATTCTGTAGTTTAGTTTCTTTCATGTCATAAAATTTTACTAGGAACAAAAATAGCGAGCGTGCTTTACAACTTTGTTGTAAGTCGAGTACGAAAGGGGAAAAAGTTGATGTAGTTAGAAGATTTTATTCGAAAACTTTGCTACAATAAAAAGAGCTTTTATTTTTAACATTTCTTTAATAGTCTTCTGTGTCCTATAATTGAAAAAAATGTTTTTATGTGAGTAGGTGAGCAAAAAAATCGCTGAATAAGTACAAAACGTTGATCTTTTAGCTTCAACTGTTCCCATAAAAATGAAAATTTTGAAAATGCCATAACTTATACAACGCAAATTTTCTTTCATGTGAAAACGGGTTGCAGCTTTTAGTCTGATGCATGCTAAAAACTATGTAGACTTTGCAAAGTTAAACAAATCTTTTAACCAGTGATTGTCTCCCAGTTTGGGAAAGTGTAGAAAAAAAAACAATTTTACTCTGAAAAAAAAAAAAAGATATGGCTTTAAAGTTTTCGTCGAAACCGTTTGAGAAATTATTATTGGGACAGGTCAAGTATTTACATTAACTTTTATTTGAATTTGTTTGTTTAGAAACATGTTTGAAGCGGGATAAAAAAATATAAACACAAAAAAAATGGTTTGTAAACATTTTGTAGACATTTTGAGCGTTTTTTAAGGTTTTAGGGATAACTAAACTTAAAGTCTACAGTTTGATTGAACCAGTCAGGTTCTATTAGTTTTTAATTATTTAAAATTTGCTAATTATAAATCTACTGCCTCCAGTTTAAATATTTGCATAATTTGTAAAAGTTAAAATTACCAAATCATGATTTGAAAATATTGTTTTCTAGTATAACGAAATTGCAATTTTTAAGTGCGTACGATAATGTTAGTATTATATCATTAGTTTAACAATGAATTTTTGATAAATATTTTGTTTTCCTTAATGATTAATTGATTATTGATAGAGCTGAAAAACTTCTCGAATACCGTGGATAACAAGTAATGTAGATTTAGTTGTTCAATTTCAGTCTGTCAGAAATTGAAATGGGAGTATAGTTGAAATAATAATAATAATAATAATAATAATAACAACAACAACAACAGCAATAATAATAATAATAATAATAATAATAATAATAATAATAATAATAATAATAATAATAATAATAATAATAATAATAATAATAATAATAATAATAATAATAATAATTTTCTATTTGCTAAACTTGGTTTAAATTCAAATTAATTTAAAATAAACAATAAATATGCTAAGTAAATGTTATATTTCCCAGAATACCCATTACGTGGAAATCGGAAAAAATGTATTATCTACTGGTAAATCGTTTGTAAAAATGTAACTCTAGATGTTGTTTTTTTGGTCTTTTTTAGGTAGATGTTGCTATAATTATAACTCTTTACATTTAAAAAAATGTTTCAACATATACATATATAAATTAAAATATTTTATTGAAAATATTTTTTTTTGGTTAAAATTATTGGTCTGGGAGATGATGGGTGTCAAAAAAAAATTGTTGGTTTTCATTCCTCACTTACAAATTTTGTTTGCAGTCAATAATTTTTGCCTTTTGGTTATGAACGGTCTTTTAGAAAAGCGTTTTTACACATAATAGGAGAAAACAGTTGCTAAGCATTTGATATTAACATCAAATAGACCAAAATAATGTTTTATTTTTAACCTCAGATTCTTTTGCTGAAAACATTTCGATTTCAGTGGTGTAGTGTTTTGTGGTCTATTTCTTAGTGTTAAGCAAGCAATAAAAACAATATTAATTATTTCATATTTTTTGTCTTTAATCAACTATTCACTTCCAGATAAAGTTGTAGAGTTGTTACAATTCATTTCTTCAACAATTAGGGGACAGGGAAATCAAATTATTTTAGGCGCATCTTACATTTGTACTAAATATACCTAGGAACTTTTCATGGGCAATAACGTTTCCGGAATGTGTAAGCACATAAACTTGTTTACACCCATTGAAAATTTTGCCGCCGATTTAGATCAAATTTCTCCAATGGAGCAATCTCCTCACAAAATTATACACACTTTCATCTTTATTTTTAGTTTACCTTTTAGTAGCCTTCAGTGTGGGCTGAAACGAAATGTCAAGTACCTTTCATTAATCAATCCAAGTGAATTCGGTAGCTAATTTGATGTATGAGTATTATAAAGCGAATTCGCATGTCTTTACTAACGCGTGTTAGAACTGTTTACGTATGTCGAAATAGTAATAAACTGGAATTATCTGTTTGCAGCATAAGCACAACAAACCCGCACACCAACGGTCTCAGTCTTTGAACCGTGGCGTTCGTGGTCAGTGGGGCTCAAGGGGGCCCGAGTTCAATACCGAAATGTGGTGACAGCGGGGACAGTGCCAGTGCCCAGCGGCGGCGATGGGCAACAAACTCAGCTGTTCGTGTGCACCGCTCATCAGGAAGGCGTATCGATATGAGGATTCGCCGTGGCAGACGTCGAGGCGTCGGGACGGACATCTACTCAGGTAAAAATTAAAACAAGGACTCTTGTTTTGCCCCCATGGCTAATTTTTTTCGAATGACAATTACTCACATTTGTAAAATTTATGATTAATCTGTTCTTGTTAAAGACAGTGAATTAAAATAAGGGTGCGGTTTAATAGTGCAATGCAAACAGGTTTCGCTAGAAGTCTGAAATATTTTTAATGGCATATTAAAATGCAAGACGTAAATGGAAATGTGTCTAAATTCAAGTCTAAATGTGCAGTAGTGACGTAGTTTTTCATATTTACATCAATTAATTCTAAATTTATTCATCACATAATTTACCTTTAAAAGGAAAATTGTTTGTAAATAATTATTATAAACAGATCTCTATGGTAACTTTTCTGTTTTAAGCCAAATTTTAGCTGATTTAACCATTTTTCTGTGTTCAATTATTTTGCTGTCAAAAAGATATAATTAATGCAAATATATTTGACTGATTTCATATATTTATTGTTTGCTATTGTATTCTCTAATACGAGAAACAGACAGAAAAATGACATTTAATGTTTCTTACCCTCTTCATATGCACCGCTAATTTTTAATATCACTGTAATTAACTTACACAAAATTCTAAAATACTCAACTCTGATAGTTTCAACTAAATATAGAACTGACCAAAAATTTGTTGTGGAACGTTTGTATTTATAATCAAGAATTTGAAGGATCAGTGTAGCATAGTACCAATAAAAGCTACAAAATCTCATTAGTGCTACCATGAGCTTGTTTCCCCGAACGATTTAAAAATGTTGTACGTAATTACGCCCTGCTCTGATGTGTTAGTGTTAGTGTTCCTTGTAATGTTAGTTTTCATTAGTCTAAATATAATTTTTGATGTAATTTAAGAGTTTTATCTAATTTAGTGTGTTGCAATATCACTACTGAAAAATATCTTAAATATTTTTAGATATTTCAATTTTTTTTAAATTTGATAGCCAAATTATGGATTTTATAAAAAATTAATATGCTTTAATTTTTGCATGTCGTTATTTTTAGTTTGAGGGTCAGCCATGTTACAGAATAATTTATTATTTTACATATTCGCATGTTTTACTTATTGCTATTATATAAATAAACTAAAATTTAATGTATCTATAGAGATTAAAAAATATAAAGTATTTAAACAATCTAAAGAATTCGAGGCTGTAAATAATTTGAGAAAATAATAATTTTAGCAGTAATTTGGCAAATCTAGAAAAAATCTAGAGATTACAAAATTCACTAACTTATTTAACAATTTGAGAAACATAAAATATATTGGATTTGAAGATTATTAAAAATGTAAAAAAGTAAACAAAACAATATACGTAATCTAAAATAGGAAAGATAAAAAATAAGAAATTGAAAAATCTAAATAATCTAGAAAAATATAAAATATGTAGATGATCTAGAGATTCTTAAAAATCTAAGCCATGTACAATATATAAAGACGAGGTACAAAGAGTCCAAAATATTTAGATATCAAAAGAACCAAAAATTGAAAAAATATTTAAAAAAATGGAGAAACCAAACAAACCTAATACTAAAATAATTAAATTCAAAACATCTAAAAGATGTAGGTAATCTACAATATATTAAAAGTCTAGAAATTGTAAAAAATGTAGAAACTTCAGGAAATTTAAAGAATTAAAAGGATATACGTACAAAGAAATTAAGAAATAAATCTAAATAATACAAAAAAATGAAAAAAAATTATCTGTAAATTCTAAAAGTAAGTAAATATATGAAATCCAGACAAGGACGAAAGTAAAGAAAACCTAAAAAAACTAAACCATTCAAGATATAAAAAAGTATAAATACAAAGCATTCAAATCATCTTTAAGCAAAGAACCTATAGAGCTACGGAATAATGCAAATAAAACAAAAAGCAAAGAATTTCAATATTTAAAAAAATATATTCAAAATCAAAACAAAATCGTTAATAACGCAAAGAAAAAATCTCAGTGGGTAAGCCTAAAACTATGTGCATAAATTTCAATAATTATAAAAGTGTGTGAAAAACATTAAATGGTAAAAACTGTTGGAGCGAGCTTATTTTTTCAGTGTATTTTGTGTAATTTTGGCATTGTTAAAAAGAGGTGTACAAAATTTGCATTACTGGATTAAATGAATTACAAGGATTACAAGTTTTCCAAAATTTTCCAGTCTAGAGAACAAATTCTAGTGTTAAAAAAAATTAATTTTCCAAAATTAGCAAACCTTTTAAAAGATGGACTTTTCAAGTAATCGTTATCGTATAATAATAATAAAATAGTTCATAATAATTATAAAAAAAATGGACACACTGTTCTAATGTTTTTCACGAGGGTTGTTTCCATGTAGTTGCGAAATGATCCAAGACTATATCAATTGTATTACTTTAAGGTCTTATACCGTGATTAAAATTAATATAGTTA
The DNA here is from genome assembly GCA_030157275.1 of Cynaeus angustus. Taxonomy (NCBI): domain Eukaryota; kingdom Metazoa; phylum Arthropoda; class Insecta; order Coleoptera; family Tenebrionidae; genus Cynaeus; species Cynaeus angustus. The sequence continues at coordinate 18,427,488 of CM058060.1, forward strand.
TTTAATTATTATTTTGTATTAATTGTTGCTCGGTTCAAACCATGTATCAATCATTTTATTTACCTAATTTAATAATTTAATACTACAAATTCATTTTATTAATGCAAATTAATTATTAGAATAACTTTGAGCAATTATTCTGCCCTGAACATTTCTCTATGCTTTACAAGAATAAATTACAACATGGTAACACACTAAAAAAATCTGGAAGAATCCATACCTGATTTTATAAGGGACAATAATGTGTGAGCCATAAGATAGTAATAGAGTGAATTGAGAAGAATTAATAAACTTACTTATTTACAATTCATTATTTGTTTATTTTTTATGAGTTAAAATAAAACTTATTGCCTGATGACACCTAAATAGAAATTTACAGCAAATAACTATTTAAATATTTCGTTTCACTTTTAATATCTGTAAACGATTAAGTACCTAAGTTTTTCAGATACGTTTATTCAATATTGTGAAAGCTACAAAAACTATCAGTCCGAGTACATTATCACGTATTACAAAATGTAGCAAGTAATTGCCTGTTCACAAACGCATAATAATTTATTGATACAGAGATATAGGATTGAATGTTCTATTGTCATCGAATTATTTCCGAAGGTCTGACTTTATCACAAATTGTGATGGAGCACTCTAAATTTCACGTAATTGTAACAATTCACTGATTGTCCACAATTTACGTCTGAATTAAATAGTAAAAGATTTTGCTGATAGACTTCAGTCTTTCAGTGGTTTCTTCAAAGAACGGTTCTGTTATAAATTGTGCTCAATTAGTAAAATAAAAAGCACACCCTCTACAATTTCTAAGAATTCGCTTAGAATTCTGTGGAACCTTATAAGAGAAATGATAGAAAACAGATTTTTCCCGGAATAACTGCACAGTTTGGTATCTACAATGTCCTTTGATAGGATTTTCCTTTTCTCAGCCATCAATATCATGCCGAAACACCTCACCCGGTATAATTTATAGCGACAACCATTGAACCTACCATCCATCTTTCAAACAGCCCCTTCACTAATCTAATCTCGCTTTTGGACAGGTTGTGGGCGGAAGTGTTCCATGTCTCTGCGAGTGGCGCTGGTACAGTAAAATGGCAGCAAGTTAGTGAGGATCTCGTGCCTGTTAACATCACCTGCATTCAGGACTCGCCAGAATGCGTCTTTCACATAACGGCCTACAACTCGCAGGTCGACAAAATCCTGGATGTGCGGCTGGTCCAACCTGGTAGGTGCAAATATTATGAAAAAAAAAAAATTATACAGGAAACCACCGTGTGATAAAAAATAGTTAAAGCAAAATGACAAATTTGTTGTTGGATGAAAAGAGAATTGAAAACGTTAAGATGAAATGTTCCAACATCCATAGATTTAGATCTGTCTTTTGTTTCCCCCCGAAATAATATTATTAAAAACAAGTCTTCATCGATATCAATCAATCAATTTTTATTTGGAAAACGAAATTCTTTTATCCTATATGAGTTTATCTATTAATTGTAAAAACGCTGCCAGAATTCCCTCGAACTTTTGTTTTTTGGTAAATATCACTTGTTAAGTGTGTATTCTACAGTGGGTTTTCATATATATTTTTTCTTTTCAGGAACGAGGATAGGGCAAGCATCCGAATGCTTCGTTTACTGGAAAGATCCCATGACCAACGATACGTGGGGCTTGAATTTCACCTCGCCCATCGATGCTAAACAGTTCAGAGAATGTTGTGTAAGTATCAAATCTAACACGAAGGTTAAAACGACATGCCCACGCCTGTTGCATTGCGGTGTTGTTCATTCATTCGATATAAAAGTCGCCCACGCTCTACTACAACAGACGCACGCCCACCTGGGAATGAATGGAATTTATTGTGGGACTTTTTGTATCAATGAAAATTGGACGTGGAAATTATGATAAATTGAGCATTTCATGAGTAACGACATCACGCAATGCATAAATTAATAATTTCATTGCTAAATTATGCAGGGGCTTACGGATTTATGAGGGATTTTTACGGGAACATGCCAACTGTATCAAAGTACAAGCAACATGCAAGTGCAAGCTGTTGGATGTTTGTTTTGACCTTTTAGAAAAATGTTTAGACATCAAGATATTTTTTGATTTTTCATTACCATAATTTATCATTGGTAAAATAATGGATTTTCTGTTTAAACATAAATTTTATTTCAGTTTCTGGTAAGTGGGCACTAAGAAATACATTGGAAAGTTTATCACAGTTTTACCAGTTCAGCACATCCCGAAAATTGAGAAATTACAGTTTGAATATGTTTTTAAAATTTTCACTTTCACCATTCCTGCCTGATCATTAAAGCAGCACCGATATGCCTCCGACGTCACTGTTTCATGAATATGTATCACTAGGACTCAAGAGTATTCTAACTTGTCATTAACACGTTAGAATTTTCGTACATTCGTAGCTTTATCCATGGGATAATTTTATCTTTTGAGAAAAAGACACAGGGCATTAAAAGGGTGGTTTTCCAAAACTATGAATGTGATAGCTTTTTCCTAAACCCCTCTTAGATGTAGTTACAGGTTTTCTTTACGCAATATCGCTCGGGTACTGAGAAAATTCCCAAAAAATTGATTGATTCTTACAGAATATTATAGATTTTAGATTGCAACACTAGAATATAGATCTATAATAAATAAGTACCAAATATTTATTACAATTTTTTTAACCTGCTAGCATTATTTACTCAGATCTTTATTTTAGTCAGTATGTATCTAATATTATGTAAAATATATCCGCATTATATGTATACTTTTTAGCTTTGTACGTGAAGAATGTCAAGTTAATTGTTTGTCCCATAGAATACTTTTGCGTTCTATCATAATTTTTATCACAAAATCAGCATGAATTTGCAAATTTGCAAATAGATGTCATGTTTCATATTGCATGCTCCACCACCACCTTTTAAATTTCCCGCTTGACTATTGTCGGCGGTAAGTTTGAAAATATGTATTCACCACCATAATCAACCCAAGTAGTATGTTTTATAATGCTTATTAAACGCAGTGTGATTTGTTGCAGTCACCCTCGTTTAAATTCTCGAGGAAGGCGTCGTCTTCCTACTCGCTCAAGCTGGAACCGCCGAACAAACAAAAATTCAAGACGAAAAGAAAGCCTTTGAGCACGCCAGCTTCACCGAGTCGCACTCGAGAGCCGCAATGTACGTGCATGACAGCAGAGCAATATGCAAGACTGAGGGCACAAGACCCACGATATAGAGGTAAAACTAGTGCTATGATCGCTTACGTTGTTTTTAATTTAAGTTCGTTTCCAGGATCTTCGACTTTGCCACGTGCGCAAACACGAGCCACTGACACTGATGGAAGAGCCGACAAAGTCACAGCTGCCACTTCTTCCACTAGTCTTTACGATAACGTTGGTGCTACACAAACTGGTTCTACACAAGGTGATGTTTGTGATAAAAATATGCTTGCTATAGGTAGTGTCAAGGAGGATGATCTAGAGTTAGATGGTTAATAATTTTCGTTGTAGGTACTAAAGGGACACAAAGAGAGGGTAGTCAGACCCGCCAGATGCGCGATCGCGGAGTGCAACAGCAGTCCCAAGAGACCAGCACGATGACATCTAACACTGCAACTGGACCAAAGACTGTGACCGCGTCGGTGGGCACTCAAAATAATGTTGGCTCACAAGTTATGCAGACTGAAACCCAATCACAGACGCAAACCACAGAGTCGACAAAAACCGAAGGCACACAAGCTGGAGGTACTCTGCAAAATACAAAGACGTCCTCGACGTCTACGCGACCACCGCTGCGAGACAACGCTCACCATGTGCTTACCAACACGAAATCTGTTGACTACTCTGATATAGATATGATGGATATCCGGACAGCACATCATCACAATCTTCTTAACAACAACATCAATAGCAGAAGGAACAAATCTAAAAGTACAGAAGATATGAACAGAGAGAACAGCATGAGTTTAGACAGTAACACTCTCAAAAGAATGCTCAAACCTATGCCTAGCGCTGAGAGCCCTGTTACCTCCCCAGAAATGGGCAGAAGGAGGTACAGCTACTACAACAACCACCATCATAGACATCCCAACAATAATGGACGCCATTCGGAACCAGAATCAGGACATCCACATCCCAGATCGGCTATGTCCCAGAATTCCAGATTTTCGGGATCTAGGTGGGTGCAATGTTGTCGGTGTCGTGAAGGTGGATCTTACGTACACACAATCAACTTGCGATTGTGGGTGCATTAAACTTGGAAGCTTTTAATGATTTTACTAACAGCACCGTTCAACCAGCTTCAATTATAGGTCATCGCACGAAATCGGGAGAGGATATCCAGGGCGAGGGTTATATCTGGAATTGGAAAGGGGTGCTTGTGGAGACCTTTCGCCGCCTTCAGACAACGTTCTCTTCGATAATCAGTGTTATGCAACCACTCCTAGCTCAAGTAATGGAAATTCGGATCCTGAACAAGGGGGACATCACTACGGGAGACCTCCGAGACACATGCATCATCAGGTAAAAAATGTTCTTTTTGTTGTTGTGACAGAAAAAAACTTGTTAGCTGTTTATTGCTACTTTCGAATGCAAATATTTTTGCTTTTCAGTTGTCAATAAACAACATTTTTTTTATTGAGTGGCTTTATTTGCACATTAAAATCGTGACTAGGCCAAAAAGCTGTTGTCATGATTTGAACTTGTTGCTTTGTTGTATAACATAATTTAGCCACTGAAAAAAACAATGTCTACCACTAACAATGGAAATTTGCGAACTTTAATTAGAAAAAGTGACAAGTTTCAAGAGGAAAGATGTAAAAATTTAAGAAAAGATCTGAAAACTGAAAACACTTTTTGGACTATGAGCGAGATTATTACAGTTTGATAAGAACATAAACAAAAGAAACTTTTTCGTGTTGTTTTTAAATATTTTTTTAATAATTATGTTTCAAAGAGCAATAATGTCCAAGCACTTACATACGCTAAACTTACAGGAGTATTTTGATATTTTGAAAAATTTACTTTCAAATATAATGGGATATTGGTAGGTAGGAAATTTATTGTAAAAACTAAGATACTTGAAAGAATATTAAACTCGGCTCATGGCTCGTTTGACATTTATATTTCCTTTCCTTTAAAAGTTATGAAACATATTTCATAAACGTCAATTTTTACGATTTCTAGCTATGAAAGGTCAACTTTTACAACCATCAGTATATGTGTTTTTATGAAATTATTAATAAATTTTGTACGTGAATAAAAACTGTTTTCTTTCCAGAATGCCAATAACACCCCAACCCCTGGCTCGCCCACAAGCCGCCTGCTTTTAGAATACGAAATGCACCTTCGCAACACCCTCGCTAAAGGAATGGATGCCGAAAGCTACAGTCTTCACACTTTCGAAGCTCTTCTTACCCAAAGTATGGAAAACTTAGGTTCCTATCTTCATCTCTGCCACCACAAAGGTCTTAACCCTTCTTTTGTAGAATTCGCCGAAAGCCTTCCTGGCTCAACGCAACGCAGCCCGTACCCTTCCCGAAAACGTAAGCATCCCTTTTCTTAATAATATCGAGTTGCTCTTGCCAGGACTAAAGCTATTCCTAAATTAACTACTTTGTTTTCTAGGACCGTCATCTAGCGCTTCCATGAACAAATCCTCCACACTTCCCTTGTCGCACCGCTTGGGAACGGTGACACGAGAACGAGACCGAGAACGAGACGGTTATTACAGCGATCGAAACGAGTTAATGCGAGAACGGGAGAAGGAGAGGGAAAGAGATCGAGGATATTTGAGCGACCATAACTCCAGGTGAGCTCACAAAGTTAAAATGTTTTTTTTTTTTGTTGAATGTTTCTATAGTTTTAGTTCGCGATGTGCGTCGTGTATTGGAGAATCGAGTAGAGCTCAGTGGTTTCGGCATTCTGACGGATGGAGATCTGGGAGTTCGAATTTCGGGTCTGGACAGGCGTTACCACAGGGGCACAAAAGGTCGCCATGGGATTCCCTGCCCTCGCTCAGACAAGATAGTAGTTTGAACGATAGCGGCTACAAGAGTAATCGAGCGGACAGCTTTGAGCAAAGGTAAAACTTAATTATAAAAGGGAAAAAATGTGAGAGGTAATTTGGAAGTTGAATTATGGTTAGAGATTGTTGCAAGTAAACAGTAATTTAACAAAACAATTTTGGACAAAATAAAGTCTCTAAACCAATTCAAACTTGTAAAAAGATAATGAATGAATGACTGGAGTAGCTTTATTAATTAATGTAAACCAAAAGTTTATAAAAGTACTATAATCTAATCAAAAAGTTTTCCAATTAATATACTCTGACGTTTTGGATGTCAAAGCAGACCCATCTCCGAGAGTGTCTTTTGTGTAAATTATACCTACCCTAAAATCATACCGTCGAAAGTACTTTTGATGACATGAAGCAGACTTTAAAGTTGTTAGCAATTTCACACAAGAGCAATAAAAAAATTCATAAATTATGAGAGCAACAAAAGAAGAAGAACAAATGAAAAATTATCTAGACTTCAAGGTTTGAATTTTTAATGCTACCATATATTTCCACTAGACAGAAGGATGATAAAATAAACATTGGTGATGGCGATAAAGTAGCAGTTTGCATTTTACCCCACGTGCGTATTAAACCTATTCCTTGCTTCTATAATTTCAGCCTCATTATTTATCGATCAATGCTCATATATTTGCTTTTATTAGACAGCACATACATAAAGAATTACTTAACATACATATAAATTTGTTGCGTGGAGCTACTATGTAATTAATACCTTGTAATTAACGCCGGCATTAAAGGTAGTCTAAAATATAGACTGTGCAAGATACAAATAAAGTTTTTGGAGAAATGCTCAATGTTATTATGTAAATAATGTAAATACATATTATAAACAAAATGCAAAAATTAAATTCAATAGATACTTTTAAATCAAGAGCAATCAAGACGTTTTTGAAATGGGCTGTAAACAAGAAGTTTTATTTTTGTAATTTTTAAAATTGAAATTATCTATTGTGACCTTGTGTACCTAATTAAACACTGCACACGTTTTTTAAACTTTTTTTGTCTCCTGGTAAGTTAATTTTAATATATTTTTTTAAAAACGGTAAATAGAATATAGTGATAATTTGGAGGTGGTTACTTTTAATTTGAAGTCAATTCGTGTGGGACAAAGCGCTCAACCTGTGTAGTCAATGCTTGTATATGCACAACGTTGCGCTCGTTACGTTAGACGGGATTTTCTCATACCTTTATTCTCTCACAACAAATGCCACAATTCCATCACTATTATGTAAATTTATTTTTTTGTACTCATTGTATGGAAACAGAATTTTTCCGCTTAATCCCGATGCACGGAAAAACGGTTTTTCCGCACTCCGGTGTTTTTTGGTTTCCGCTGGCGGCAAGGGATATTTGTGTTATACGGTTGGTATTGCAACACCAGTCAATCAATTTTTGATACATTCGTTCATTCTTTTCTCGGGCAGCAAACGTGAAACGACCTCTTTGGCACATTGTTGTACGGGTACACGTGTATTCTTCGCTGTCACTCATTTTATCAATTTTTGTTATTAATTAAAAAAAAATATGACAGATGATTTAAATTTTAAAAATCTAGTGGGTACTTACAGTAGATAGATCATGTTACCAACCCACCATTAAAAAAAACTAAATTACATAATTTCTTTATTTCGATATTCGTTACAAAAAATATTGTACATAACTCTTTCGGAAAGAATTTTCTCGCATTCGCACTAAATGCAGCACTCGTTAGAGTCGTGCTGCAAACAAAGTGCTCATGCGGGAAAATTAAGTTTCCGAACTTGTTAGGTAAATAACTATTTATTAAAAGGAACTTGAAAAAAACTGTTGACACGGTTACGAAAATGTTAATGGAGCAGTGACAAGTTTTGTAACATTATTAGCCCGACAAAATGATCGCTTGTAATGCTAGTTGCTTAGTAAATACTAAAAATTATGTCTGCGTGCAATTCATGTGCATTTAAATTAGATTTGGTTGTAACGCTACTGTAAATGCTGTAAGAATGCCCTGCCCTACACCTATCAAATATGTTAAAAGTTTTACTTTCTATCTTTTCACTGATGACCGGTTGATATTGTTATTAATGTTAACAATTTTGGGTACAATCATTTCCCGATCCAAAGAACATGTCTCTGACATCTTCACCTTTAAATTCGAGTTTGTAATTTCTGAGAAAAATTGGGACGAAATTTGCATAACATGCACCATTTCCGTTATTCGATCGGTTATGACAGGTGCCAAGAGCAAAATTTTCGTCAAAAAAATGAAATATAAATTGAATGCTTTGAAGTAACTTGAAGGAAGATAAATCATTCTAACTTTGTAAATGAATTGTGCACACTAGTAATTTATTGACGTATTATTTCTGTCAGAACTTTCGAATTTGCAGTAAATTTAACACGAAATTGTTTATCTCACTTGAAGGATAATTAGGACAATTATACACAAATGTGACACATGTTATTATTATCACAAGTCTGATCAATTTTTTTTTATTACTTTGACCGTTTTAAAAAATCTCTATATCATGTTTTATACATCACCATCTTCGTTTTTATTTATGTGACAGAAGTTTCTTTGCGGGTTATTTTCATAGACTTTCCGGATCTCTTATAAAGTAATCGAACCGATCATTTTTTTCCAAAACTACCGCATAACTTTTAAAAGCACCCACTCGTTTCAAATTCACTATTTTTTTATACGCTTGACTTAGTGGCAGGTAGAATTTACGGTATTGTTTATTCCAGATTTCGGTAAAATCTCCTATTTTTCTTTTACCATAGCGTGGAGTTTCACAGTTCCTCCTCCAAGTTATTTATTACTTTTCGCTTGTCATAAATTTTCTCGAGATCTTCACTTGGAAATTCTGGCGGTTGTTTCGACGAAAAACAAGCGCTCGCCATTTGGGATAATTGACTGCTTGTCTTGCAGGTTCGCGATAAGAATTTTAAACCGCCACGCCAAGAACCTCCCACTGTTTGCTCGATATAATGCATAAAGTGACAATTAATCGTCACTCTGGCAATCACAAATTGGCGGCACACCCGAATTTGTAAATATGCTGAAATTAGTTTCCGGGGCGGGTAACCGCAAATTTTCCGGTGTTTACTCGAAGGGTGTCTCACAACGTCTGTCCCGGTTTCTCGAATTCGTTTCCATAAATCTTTCTAACAACGCTCTAACAAGACTTTACGACGCTGCTATTTTTAGAGATGTCAGATTTATTCTGTTTTCGAACGAGGAGACATGATTTTAACGATATCGGACCGAAGAGACCGAAATATTAACGACTGAGCTGCGGAAAATTATCCGGGGCTGAGAAGGGAAATTTTCGGCACAAGTTTCGAAATAACCTTTGTAGTTGAAGGATAATGGAAATGGGAGTTCGGATGACCTAAATTACACTCACCACGCCTCGGACAAATTGACCCATTTCGTTTTAACTGTCTGTTCTAAAATCATTCGTTCCGGACCTGATCAAGCGTACCTCACAGTTTAGTTAGAAGCTGGAGTGATAAATAGGAATCTTGTGCTTTGGGACGTAATCAATTCATAATTTGGTGTGATTTTGCCGTTTCAGCATACATGTTTGCATGCACCGACTGCACACAGGAGTGTAATAGATTGTCTGACAAGCGCTCTATCGATCGTGCAGTGGAAAACACCATTACCGTGCTTAACTGGCGCGGTTCTATCCCCGGTGACCACTTTTTTTCCTCAAAAAGATTATTTTTGAATACACAGTAGATAGCATTACCACACAGAGATACGATTTCAAATAAAGTGTAATTATTTACTAGCGAAAGGTTTAAAATATCATATATAAGGGATTACTTCCAGAGTTTTAAAACAAAAACAGCTGCTCTGTCATTATACTTTATATTTTCATGTTTCACCACAAAAAAATAATTCTAAATAAGGTTTTAAATTCAAAAACGCGAGAAACGTATTGTAAACGAATGTACTTTGTCGATACAACAAAATTGCATTTACTGTCTCCAGAGCCGGCGACCGAAATTGTATGTGAATTGCGTTCTAACATAGGATTTTTAATTAAAAAATAGTGTTTATAATTACAAAATACTTAATTTCTCTGGTTAAAATTATGTCGCCATTTTTATAAACGTGCAAATACATTTTAATTCAACAATAGAGCAGCCAGTCGCTTTCATTTTATTAAAAATAAATTACTTATTTAGCCAATTAATCAGACTACAATGTGATCTAGCTGATCGCTTGCAGTGGTGAATAATAACGCGCGCAGTCGGTCTAGTTATTTGGCTGAACGACTACCGAGGTAGTTATCCGCTCCCTAGTGGTCACTGTTAGATAAAAAGTAATTTTACTTAATGGTGTCTGTTAATGCAAACTTGAAGTTTAAAAAGACAGAATCAGAGAGATTTACGCCAAGCTAAAATTTAAAAACGGTTAAAAAACAAAAACAAAATCTGATTGGTTGCCAATTTGAGTTACCTTGTTTGCATTAGGCACGTCTACATTCTGTATAAGGAAAATTTTCAAGAGTATCAAGAGACAACTTCAAAAAACGGCTATAACTCATTTTTTTATCGATCCTAAATCTTTCTATTTGTGACTGCGATTTTCCATTTCATTTAAAATTCTATCATGTCACTGACCCTTCCATAAAAAGTGGCAAAGCGATGATTGATGAACCATTTTTAAAATCGTTAATATTTCTTCCAGGGCAATGTTCGACCGTCAGGACAGTTTGCGCTCGGATTATATGAGTGATAGAGAGTCTTCCAGATATGGAATAGTTCAGCAGGCATCTATCGAAAGCGCCGATTCAAGACTGTGCTATCTAACATCATCAGAGGTAAGTCATTTTGGATTTTCTCGACGAAATGTAAAATAGTTTCACGTCGCCGGGTCAAATCCGGCGACATTGTCCTATTTTACACGACCTTACGTTGGCGCGACCAGAATTTAAATGACAGGGAATTGAATCGATAACTCGGGGCTAATTCAGTTAAAATCACCTAGCATAGAGAAGAAACGTACGGCAGAGTGAAATAAAGTTAAGTAAAAAGTGTGATTACATGGTAATTGGAGTAATTAGTTGTGAATTCAATTAAACGAGATTTATAGTTTTCAATAAGTGGATTCATCTACAAGAAAAACTAAAAAAGAACGTTAATAGAATAAGTCAGTTTCTCAAAATAGATAAATACCTTTTTTTACTTAGACAGCCGCTTTTTTACAGTGCATGTTAAACGATTTTCTTTTATTATGGTTTAACATTTGCTGTAGAATAAATTGTAGCACTCATAAAGCAAAGTTGAGAAGACCGTTTTTCTAAGTGCGAAAACAGGTTGGCTTTAAAACTAAATAATCTTAAGAGTTGTTGTGAAAAAACAGTTTTATTGTGTGTTGGTTAGCATCATATGCGAAGACACAATGGAATAAAATAGCGCAACTTCAAAAACTCAGAAAAAGGCTAAAAGAAGAGGATGAAAACCTCTTTTATAAAAGATTTATTTTTATTTCTTTAATGTAAATAAAACTAATTCCTCAGTTTAAAAACACGATAAATAAAGCTGCGATTTATAGAAAAAGAAAAAAAAATTAATATTGTAGATGACAATGCAAAAGCTTTATTGACTTGAGAAAGTTGTCTTTTGTTAGAACGGTTACTGTAAATATAGTTGTTGTGAATGTTTCTAAATGGCAAGCTTTAACGAAGAATATACGAATCGAAATGAAGTTTTACGAGTTTTTGCTATGCCAAGGAACTTAAGAAGGACCAGATTTTCATTTACGCAATAAGCTCATTTTCGTTTTGTCATATACATTGAACGGACGAAATTCATGAATGATGAATTTAACAATACAAACAAGAGAGATTTGATTTATACATGCTCTATTAGCATAGAATGTTAATATTGCATACCAGTTAACTATTAATTTATTGTTGCTTACTTAAGAAATTTGCGCAAGGAGCATTTTTAGTTTGTGTGTTTTAGACGACTCTAACGTTCAAAACAGTGCTTTCACGCTTCCACATGTTTTGAGGTGTTTCACCGCAAATGTGTGATTAGACAGTCAACCACCGAACTGTTGATTTTGCTCTAATTACAAACCGCAAATGTTGATTTCTCCGAAATGAAATTTCACATGTGGTTATGCAAACACAGTACTACTAAATTCTGAAATTTATAGCTCCTTCATGCTAATACAGCTCCCATTTTTTTATCAAAAATCTTTTAGATAGCAACACATGTTGGAGGCACATTTAAAACTACTTCATTTTCTCCATTCCCTCCCCAAACATCTTTCTTGTCATAAAATTTCCATGTGTCTGTTTTCATTTTGAATCGTCCCGCCTTTCTCTCGTATCCTCCTCCATGTAATTATCGTCGCGCATCTTCAGCATCGATTCTCCGCGACTGTTGCGCCCGGAAACTCGGTAAAAACTTGGCCCAGAACGTCCTTGACTCACTTACGATGGAAACCATGTTCACCTCAAATTGATTCTCCTACACCGAAGAAATGCCAGCTCTCTCGCTCCGGGCCGGCGTTGCGTTTCCGGGTACGACCGGAGCGTGCGCACTGGCGCGCTACGCGAATGTCATCTTGCAGTAGCCGATAAGCTGTGCGGAAATATGTGTGAAAAATTCACGTGTTTCCTGCGCGATTCCGTCCATTGAAGACGACGATGGAAATCTTCATCGGCGTCATCGGACTGCGACGTCCCGAACTTTCATCGCAGTAGTGTAGCGAGCGGCTTTTTCCAAAATGATCAAAGCACCCTGTTGTTTCGCTATTGGGGAACAGCATGGTGCGCAGGCGTGTTGAGTATGTTATGAAATTGGTATGTATTTTGATTTTGGTAGAATAGTGTCGTAGCACATGGAAGACATGTGCCGATGGTGGATGAAGCGAGAATTCGAATCATCTTCGGATCTTTTTTTTAGAAAGGAATTTTTGCGGCGAAGAATGCGCGATATTTTGTTGGGTTGTAATTGAATTTTTGTTTTGAGAAAGGGAGGAGAACACTTCATTTATCAGCGTTCACGTTTTCTTAAAGGTCATATTTCAAAAAGAATTACGATTTTCGTTCTTAAAGGATGTTCTCCAAGATGAAAGTTTAAAGCCTTTTAAATTTTTTCGAAGTTTTGTTTGTAACTTAAATTGTTTGCTGATTTTCTTTTCTTTTGTGTTTTACGAACATGAGAGTATTAAGTTACAAACTCCTACTTACAAAGCACAAATTCATAAGTTTGTCTTTTATGTTTTTCAAGCTTTAAGTATACAATATGAACCTAAAAAAATCAAGCATTAAGAATTTTTTTATAATAGAACAAAATAGTTTACGAGATAGCTTTGTATAATGAAGATTAAGTGGGATGAAAACGTGTACGTATAGATTTAACTTATTAAGCGGTAGGGCTATTTATCACAGAAATTTACGTTTATCACATTATAAATATTATTATATAATTCACAGTAATGTGGAATGGGTATAATGCTTTATTTGTATTTTCCTCTTCTAAAAATCTTTTCCGTTCAAAATCTAGAAATGTATCAATATCTAGACATGGATTAGATTTTTTTGTTAGATAGTCCTTACATGATTTTATTACCTAAAACGATAAGATTAGGAGTTTACGCATTTAACTGAATGATGGTATTTTTGTGAAGCAAAAATAAAATCTGTGGATAAAGAACAATACTTACCTGAGAAAAAATTCAATTTATTCTGATGTCTCTATCGGATGGATGGCACAGAGTTCACCTAAGTTAAATTGGGAAATCTAATTTAAGTTACTTTTAGACAAAGACATTTCGAACTATTGCTTCCTTATGTATATCATGCATGTAAACTTGAAATTGTTTTAGTTTCAATTTAATTTACTCTTAATGTGTTTATAGTTAAAAAAAAAAAAAATATTTGGCTTGTGCGTTAAGAATTTAGAATAGTTTAATTAAAACGGAAGTTAAAGTATAGATTGTAGCGTATACCTAATACGCTTTTTTATATTTATATAATTTATCAGTAACAACAACGTTATCGTTATCGAAGCTTTTGAGTATTGAAATTTGAAATTTTTATCGCAATTTAATCTGTTACATTAGAATATTTAATTTTAAGATAGAAATTGGAGTCAAAGTAAAGTTTAACAATTTATTAATTAATTTCGTATTGGTAGTCTCAAAAATTAGGTCTGTCATATCGGTTTGTTTGACAGAAATCGTTGCAAAAGTTAATTACCTCCAATCTAAAATCTCCACGCTTAACTTGCCTAGCTACCCCTAGATATAAATGTGCTAATTTTCTACTCGAAATTCCTCTGCTTTTCCATGACACTCAACAAGTTAAATTAAACCTCCATGTCTTTTACGCTATCTGCACATATCATCGGTACAGCTCCTCATACCACATTCCCTCTAACGAAAATTAAGCTTTTTCCATTCCTTTGTTTTATTCACCCTCACACTTCTTCCTATAACCTCGTTACTTGTTGAATTGCCGCTCCATTTTTACGATCCAATTTAAAATCGCAATCACCATAATTGGCCGGGACGCGACATCACCAACTAATCCTCTTATCTCCGTCAGATGTTTAATTTCTTAAGTAGTTAATTAAAAACGTACACTTGCATCAGTCTAATTAATTCTCGGATCATATTTCGTTGTGCAAAGTAGGACGCGTGCATATGACTGTGACGAACATAAAAACACCTCTTATTCCTAATAGAAAATGTTGGAATGAGTAGTGCAGGGTTATTTTAAAGTACGTCTAAACGGTTTTGACAAAAAAGAGCTTGCTGAAAACTTTCAATTGTAGCGTAAAAATGGTGGATGCGCCAGGCAAAAACGTACTATTTCCGTTCAGCGTTCACTTTGATGGATTTCGAAGCTGAATTAAAACAGACTTACACCACGAACTCACTCATGTGATGTAATGTAACACATTGTGATGGGGTGTAACATTGGATTGGTAGTGCAATGCAGTCTATTCTAGGTGTCACTTTATGCTAGGTGCGGCAAACTGTGTTGACGCTTTGCATCTTCACGATGTGAATAATGTCTCCTATGTTTGACACTTGACGACTACTATTTATCAACATTGTCACTCAGATATTACAAAAGCAATTTGTAAAATTAGCGAAGACATATTTCTTTTCGTGATTCCCACGCGGAACAAATATGAACATATTTCAGTTGAGATAAAAACATTCAGTCTGCCCGTGACAACGCGAGCGAGCTCAAGAAAAATGACGCCTCTACAATATTTTATACTAAAAAGAAAATACGCGAAATTTATTATTGATTAAAGAGTTGAATTATGTCGCTATTATCAAAGCGTTGGTGTGCTTAAAAAGGCTAGAACAATGAAAAATTAAGAAGAGTCCAGATGCAACTAAGAAAATTAATGTTCAAAGTTAAAGCTTCGATTCAGGAATATGGAAGTCTGGAAATAATAAATTTCTAAGCACATCATAAGGCATAAATCTGTATTTATAAGAACAGTATTGACGGGCGTAACATGAGCATAGCACGTACGTGTTTCTCTAGAGGATCACGAAGAAATTTGTAGATATAGATTTCCTTTAATAAGTTTGAGGTTTTGGTTGACGTATAGGATGCTATTTTAGATAGAAACTTAGGAACGCAAATACTTCTCATTTGTCAATGGGTAAAAAAGGCATAAACGAAATATGGCAATTTAGTGCTTTTACTGTCATATTTAATAATACAGAATATAATTATATTACATATCCTGCATGCAAAAGCTATATGCAAAGCTTACGAAATTATTTGTAATAAATCAAAACTTTCGAATTAATATTATTACAAATTAAAACAAATCTTTTTAAATAAATTGTAGATTCTAACACATTTTTCACATTGCAATAAATTTAACTGGGTTGACAAAATTCTATTAACAACGATAATATTTCTTCGCCTTGAAAAATCTTATTAACAACCAGAATTACAGTTTTAATGGAAAAGTTTACGATCACTGCTTATGGAGTATGTTTATTACTAATTTTGTAATCTAACACTGTAAGTTAGGTATATACTATGAATAATAATTCTAATTACAAATTATAATTAAACTAGCAGTTAAGGTTTGTTTGTTTGATAAATGTAATTCTCACTCACATTCATAAATATAACGCACTGTGAGTATTTTTATTAAATATTTTACCCTAGAACATGTAGAAGAAGTAGTAATTAATCAGTAAATATTAAAATTTTAATTTAACACTGATACAGCACATTTAAAATTTTCCCGTCACAAAAATTGTAATCGCAACGATCATAAAATAAGCTGTGAATTTTTTCGTGTTCTCGATTTTGCTAGGAAGGCTTGATCGGATCTCATTTCCTAATTTTTCTATCAGGAAAGCGTGTTCGTGTGTGTTTATTTCCTCAGCAATAAATAGCGCCCTTGTAAATATTTATCGTTTTTTACGGTTAGCTCAGAGTTCCACTGCGAGTAGCGTGTAATTCAATATATTTAATCGCCTCATTCGATTTTTTTTTCAGGAAAATCTTCCGGTGCCGCTTTGGTGCGATGGCGGCACCGTCGTGCATTGATCCGGTTTAGTTCCAGATTTAGCCACGAAACGGAGAGCAGCATGATCGGCCCTTCTGGCTCCTGCTTTCAGTTTGACGTCATGACTCGCGCAGAGACCATGTAGTTCCGTCACGGAGATGTTCCATAGATAGTCGTTCCATAGAGGTTGCAGTATCTCCGATTTTTGTTTCTAGCGCAAATTTTTTTTCTGACCGGTTCCATAGTCCCCGACATGTAAATAAAATTTCTCGCAAGCGAAAGTTCAATCTTCAGAGCGCAGTGTTGTAAATAAGTGCTTCGTCGATGTCTAGTTAGCTGAAAGTTAAGAACATCGTCAACCCGCTGTGATAAAGCAAAACTGTTCGAAATCTGTATTGCCTTAATGTCGGCTTAGTTGTTACTTGTACAGTGTAAAAACAGTGCCTTTACCGTTGGAAACACCAAACAAATCAAAAGTTATGTTTGCGCAAATTTTATCTGAGTAAAAACGATGGTAGAGTCCAACTCGTGCTCCAGGAAATGCGGAAGGGTTTGTAATGGGGACGCTTCTCCGGAAAAGTCGTTGATGTCGAAACGTCGGCGACATAAAACTGTGCATTTTGGTGACAATTTATTGCTACAAGTTTGCACTAACGCGAATTTGCAATCGCATGTCACCTGTCCGACAATGGAGCCCAACGTCCAACAACTCTTCAGTTTCATAGAGCAGGTGTTGAGCGCGTGGGTCGCTGAGGAGGGACTTACCTCCCAAGGGGAGGTCAGCGAAATGGATGAGAAAGAACTACGGAGAAAACGGTATAAAAAACACTGCGCCAAAGTTAAACGATTAGATATTAGAAGAATTGTCGCTGAAATTTCAAAACTCGATGGAACGAGGTTCTTGGGAAACTTGCGGTACAGGCACGTGCATTTTAAAGGAAACCCCAATGAGGAGGGGTGCAACGAGCTCTTTCTACGAAAGGTAACTTTTTAATTTAATTTTATCAAATTCAATATTTTGAAAGATATAAAAATATTTATTTATAACTAGTAAAACAAACAATTTTGCAACAAACGACTGCTTATTATTCCTTCACGTTTATTAATAATTTGCAGAAAAATGTGATTTTTTGTAAATAAACACAATACTGCTGATTAAACAACAATAAATTGCTTCTATTAATGGAAATAGTATTTTCTTAAATAAATCAAAAATAAATATATATCAGTATCGATGGTAGTCTCATACTTTTCATTTAAATGGAATTGTATGAAAACATCGAAATATTGAATAAAATTTATTATTTTTTCTTTTCATTGTTCATTGTTCATATTCGTCTTCAGTCTTATCTTAAAACAAACTACAGTGTAATTCATATGAAATGTAAAAAAACATAATATTTTAATTTTTCTGTAAAATAACATTTGATGGCCGTTTTGGTACATTTATTTTAAATTTAGAAGTATGCATATATTGTAATTTGTAGAGTGAATTAAAATTCGAGTTTTTAAAGCGAACTTGTGGTTTAAAATTGCAACCAATTGCTATCTGCATCGCTTTGTTTCTCAAACTCTATTCTCAGTAAAACGTGAATTTTATGTAACTTTGTTTGACATTCAGAGACAGACCAATTTAAGTTTTATCAAGAACTATCAAACATACGGAGAAACTCTAGAAGTCAATAATGCACGGTGTTCCAGAACGCCACCAATTAATTTGAATGGAAAACTATTCCTCTTCCTCTGAAAGTATTTCTTAGTTGGTAGTTATAGTAATAAACGCATATGCATTGTAAGATCACTATTCACTGTAAAAGCTCTAACAATGAATTATTAATAAACGTATATTAAGGCACAAGGTTTGCCACCACTGGCGATAAAGAGAGGTGCCTGTAAAAGACAAGTGTTTTTAGGTGCTGTAAATTAAGTGCTTGCGTTATAGAACTTCGTGTACAATTTAAAAATAGTTATTTTTGATTCTAGATCGCGAAATGATACTTTTAAATTGGAGAATGCAAAAGAATTTCGCAATCGAGTATTAAACAACGTTTTTTCGAAAACTGCTGCTCCAAATTAGTGGAAACTCAAAGAAAACTTCTGACATTTATAATCGAGATTAATCTCTACAATCATCTTGGTGTTAAATTTGATATGCTCTGACCGCTCTAGTCTAGCAACTAACAACCGCATAGCAACCAGCATACAAACATCGTAATCTCTAATTTTCTAAGGTTTGGTTCCGAATTTGTGAGAATTGCTTGGGTATTTGAAGTGAATAAAAGTAAAAATCAAAAATGAGTTCCGAAAGCGATGACGATGATCTGCCTTTCGATGTATTAGAAGCGGCACGAAGCGCAGTTTCTAGTCTTATCCCAGAAAAGTCCTCTAGACAATATGAATCTGCATACAATGATTTCATGAAGTGGTGTGGCTCTAAGAAATTGAAGAACGTGTTTGAAAGTGTAATACTAGCTTACTTGGAATATAAAGCTCTGAAGATGCGGCCATTATAAAAATTAATTATAAAGATTCCCCCAAATTGTGACCTTTAATAAAAAATTGCTGTACGTAAAACTCTTTTTTGTTCTAGATTGTAAAAGACTTTTTCCGGAAATCGTCTTGGAAACACCATTTTCTTGCATATTTACGAGCAGGAAAATCGAACTTTCCTGACTAGTAGTGTAAAGACTTTACAAGACGCAAAATTAAAAAAAAAAACTACTTTAAAGAAGAACAATTTATTTAAAACTGTTAATTACAAAGCGACGAGGTCTTTTTGTTTAAGAATCGGGAATGTGTACTTATAGAATGTTATCTTGATCCTCAGTGTTATCCAGTAACATCTTTGATAATTCGTCGTATGGACAAGCTGCTGAAATGTCAAAAATAAGCGCGATCTGTAAATACTTAAGAAAAAAAAAATTGAAGTACTTATTTAACCATTGTCACAACTTACTTTGACCAATAAAAATTCCTTGTGGCGAGCTTCAAGCAAAAATTTATCAATCTGGTCCCGGAACAAACATTTCGATTTTTTTGGTCGGTAACCCGATTTTTGCTTCAAGTATGCAATATGCTTATAAAACTTGCTAATCTAAAAATTCTGCTTCAATAAAAACACGGATTTTAACATAGAATACATGCTCTAAAGACTTGAGGGTTTCTGTAAACTTGATTTTTCCGCAAAATACGCACGAAATACTTGTTCGGTAAGTGAAGTAACTTTTTTTTCGACGCCAATCTTCGAAAATTTGAAAAGGCCTTTCATACCGATCTTTTGACTTAGACGGTAAAAGATCGTCAGTAGCAGCAGCTGCAGCTTCACTCACATCAAATGGAATGCCCTCACAATGATTTTCGTCTTTTTTCATCATTATTTTATGAATTAACACTGTTTTCACAACACACGCACAAAATTGATGAAATTTTTCGATGTTGTCCACTTTTTAACTATAGTTGCCAACAAAATTGACAAACTTGATTTTTGTGGAATTTGTAGAATTTTTTTCTAAAATTAGTAATTTCCGGAAAAATTTAATACAAAACACGTCAGTAAAATCATTTACTTGACTAGGAGCTTTAAAATATTCGGCACAAAGTGCCTCGTATTTCAATTTAGCTCCTCTTCAGTAATGTGAGATTTTCCTAACTTTTATGTAAATAACTATTACATCCAGTAAACAAAAAAAGACGCACTTTGACAATTGAAAATTCAACGAAAATGTTGACTTTTGGTGACAGTTTTCGAAAAAATTAATTTTTAATGGCAAATGTTTAAATACAACTCCTAATAACTGGACTGTATTACATTGTACTGTTATAAAATTTCTGCAAAATTTCACAAAGAATAGCTTTGAAATTTCGAAATGAATTATATGATCAACAAATAAAAAATTTTTTGAAGCCACTAACTGCGTTTTTGCACACCCGTTTTGGAGTAAATTTTTAATTAAATAAATTAATTTAGTTATGATAAATTAATTTGTTTAATAACAAATGTACAAGCTATGTCTATATTACGAAACATGTTACGAAATTTAAAATTGAAGACCACTTATGTTAAAATATGGAACAACTGTAGTTGGAAGTTATACAATATAAATCTACCGACAGACAGAATTTTTAAATTTAATTCTTTTTCAATATTTCATAGCCATTTATTTTTATTGTCACCATTGCCAACAATTTAATCAAATTCGAGTGGTTACAGAGCAGATTCAACATTTTTATGATACAAATTACTTGTTTAAGACGAATCAAGCAATTATATTGTTAAGACTGTTAAAAAATTGGTCCGAACTATTCCTCGGATAGTATTTGTCTACAATTTTTTGTTCTTAGAACATAAAAGTGTACAAATTAATGATAAAACGACTATATAAACAATTGTGAGGGCTGTTTTTATCAAGTCTAAAGAAGGTAAACTTTCTAGAAGACTTCTCTGGATACCACGAACAAAGAGGAGTGAATAAAAAATCCTACATAATCAAACTTGTTTTTAATAAAATTCGCTGGGTGCTGGAGATAGTCCCGGAATTTATTGAGCGTTGAACATTTATTATGAGCACATTGAGTAACATTTTTATAAAACATTTAAAATAGAATCATAGTTGCTGCTCGAAATGGTGTTATTAAGTAAAATTCTGATGAAGCACTTAAATTTCTGCTAGATTTTTGCTTGTATTTGGTTTATTTATTTGAAATCACACTTAATTGTATTTTAGTAACATGTAGTCTTGACAACCTACTTTGTTGTAATCCATTCAACTAATTAAAAAGTGTTGATTTTCTTAGAAAACTCGTAATATTAGGTGTACTTGCAACAACTGCAGCCCCGAGCCAGCGAACTAGTCATTAATTTGAAATCTTCGTAGTTCTATGCTTTGTACAACGCCAAAGCTTTTCCATACTCAAAAAGCTTTGTTTATTCGAATTGCTCCATTATCTAGAATGCAAGCGCACCTGTAACAGTTCGTTTCTACTTCACTGCATTTATTTACCTGAGTCGTTGAGAATGAAATATAACAAAACTTTAAAACTTTGCAAATAAATTTATATTGCCTACCTCCAAATATGTTGCCAACCTATGACGTCACGTTCGCAAATTATTCGGAAACAAAGCCTTTTGTAGCGTTGAGCGGTCAAGATTACATGCATTGCCTCTCCCATGGGAGAGATTACGGGATGTGCCCTTGTTCTTTTTTTTATGTAAAAATTATTCATCACACCAACCGGGGTCATAAAAGCTTCCCGAATTTTTTTAATGAATGACGTACGGATAGTGAGGGAATTAATGTGGGTGCGCGTACGATTATGGGTGCTCTGTGTCGAATTTGCCTTATTTTGGAGAAAGAGGATTCGCGTTTATAGTCGCGAGGGAGAGTTTTGTCCCGAAAACAATTTCTGCGCAATCTGTTTATGGAAGTGGAATCGAATTTAAAATTGCTGCTACGGCCATAAAAGGTAAAGAACTGAAGGAATTTAGGGGTGAAATTGGCAGGTGTCCTGGAATCTTTAATAGAATTGAAATGAAAACCACTGCGTTCCGAATAGAGCAGACAATTTGTTAATTAAAAATTCTACTTTGTTCATAATTAATTACTATTATTCGGAGGAGCATTTGCTAATAGTTTTAATTGGATTTACTACTGTTATCATGTATTTCCTCACATATTAAAATTAACAAAAGTTATTTATATAATACTTACAAAAAAGATGCTGTTTCGCTTATACAGTTTGTCTAGATCTTACTGTATTACAAAGTATTTGATTAAGTGTCTCATGATATTTTGCTAAAAAACTTGAACATGGATTTGACAGTACAAGTCTAATAGTTGCTTGCCGTATGCTATTTTGTCTTGTGGGCAATCTCTTAAATTTGAATTAAATTAAAATTAAATTTATGCAGCGTAAACGTATACGTATTACAGCAGGATTAGGTTAGCGAGATGAATGCAGAAAATATTTATACTTTTAAATATTATGATAGTTTCTTTTTTGTATATCTGTCAATGTCTTTAGTGTGTTAAACTCATTATTAAAAAATTTCTGTCATTGGAGCACGAATATGATACAAGGAATAAAAGCTGGCATTTTCCGAATTTCCAAAGACTCTTAAAAACTAAAACTGCTCATTTTATTACTGCAGCTTTTTTTAGAAAGCTCTTCAAATGTGTGTGAAAAAAATAATTAAGTTAATTAGGAATTAAGAAAATTTTTCAAAAAAATTAAACTATAATTAATAGAAAATTAATTTTATTGTTTTGCAGATTTCTTTAACTTTAAGTTTGTAAACGTGTGAACATTTTTGTAAATTATCATCACAAATATATATTAATATTATTATTATTCCTATTAAATAAAATGAGTTTTAAATTTAATTTTGTTTCAAACTTTAATAGAGTAATATTAAAGAATTATATATTTATTAAAATTTTAAATTTTGCGCTTTAATACATGATAGTTCCATCAAAATTACCTGTGTGATTAAGAAAAAACAAAAGTATAAGAATTCAATCTAAACATCCGTGATAATAGAAAAAAAAAATAAACGAAGACGGATTTTTTTAAGTAAGCTACACTATTTTACCAATTTATGAAGTTTACTAGTAAGCTACTAAAACAAAATTCTAATTCAAAATTCTAGGTGTAAACTAAATAGAGCTTTAATTTATTAAAAAAAAATGTAGATGTGTCAGTGAAATATTTCCCGAATAAAAACTCCACATTGACTTTGACATTGTTTCTTTTTTCCTGTACCCTTTTTAGGTGACGAACGACATAAACCTGCTTACATATTAAACGTCGAATAAAGTCCTAAACAAGGATATCATATATCAGACACGTAGCAGGATAATGGGAACCTGATTTGCCTAGAAAAGACCCTACAACTTGTAGATAACCCCTCCACGTGCTCTTTTTATTGCCCGGATTTGCTCGTCTTCTTTTTGGTTTTCGAAAGCTCTCAAGCTGGCAACCCGGGAAAATTGCACTTTTAGTGTGTGAGAAAGATTTCAAATTGGTTTTAAGATAATGGTAGATTAGTATGAAGTTTTTAAGAGTTTGGAATTGTTTTTATAGATAATAAATTCTCAGATTTCGGTAAAATTTCACAAAAAGTAACCGTGATTTATGTATACTTTTGTGGATAAGAATAAAGTCACAAAAGCTTCCAAATTGGGTTCGGTGCAATAAATTACTGCAAACTTCTTTTCATACAAAGTGAAAAGAATACGAATTTCAAGAAAAAGAAACAACAATGCTGGCTACAACTGCTGTGTATATATATTATTATATTATTTTTTGTTACATTGTACACTTTTAATTTTGCATATTTTTCAATATGTGCTTGGTAATAATACGAGCTTCTTTTTTATTTAATCTAGAATAATGGTAGAATTTTTTTCTCTTTATAAAAATATGTCACCTTTATAGGTGATGACAATTTTTAAGTTCAACTCTGTTTATGCACCCTAAGACGACGTTCTAAAACCCCAAATATCTTCCTATCTACTTTCGGTGTCGTTAAGCTGAAAATTAAATAAAGTTTAAACCGTGTCGCGGATTTCTGTCGGGACATTAACCGCGATCTGTCAACCACAAAATTCGCAGAAACCATTTAATATTTTCTCTTTCAACATTTTTTAATTTTAAAAGTATAGAGTGTTTGAAGGCTTGATTACAATGCCGGCAAGGGCGGCATTAATATTTCAACGGTCGAGGGTGCACCCTTCAACAAGTACATAACTGTAATCGTTAGAAAGCATTTGCATAAAAGCAGCTTAACCTCGAGAATGTTTTATGAGAATCGACGAAAACACGTGCACAGATCTCTGGAGTTGTGTCGATAAAATTGTAGAGTTGGGTTATTGCGACAAACTTTTACGATTAATCTCGCTGGAATTAATTGAAGGGATTATTTCACACATGAGATTCGTGATCAGCCACAAATGTTTTTTAGGGGTATGCTTTTATGTGGATAAGAACACAAATCGGAGTTAATTATAAAACTAAACTTGGGGATTGCCCTAAATTCGTTGCGATGCAGCTCATGTATTAAAATTTATCGTTTGCATGAAGACAAAGAAAATTATATTTGCTCTAAAATATAGATGCACCAAATTTGTTATTGTTTGAAATGTTGGAGGAATGTAGGGTGCTTACCCCAACGTTAAATGTCAAGTGTCATTTGTGTCGTTGTGGTTAATTAATTGTATTTCCGCGTATTACTAATTGGTACAACTTTTGCATAAAAACTAAAACAGTGTAGCTTTTCACAAAAGAGAAACTGTGTTTTTCTGCATCACATTTACATTAAACTCTTTGGGCGGAAACTAATTAAAAGTCGGATACAAACTTGTGCAAAAAAGTTAGAACAAGAACTTTGACAAGTATTTTATTTAGAAATTAAATTATCATACATTAACATTCTTGTCGAGTTTCTGACGAATTCTCAACTCATCACTTTTCTCATTTTTCTACACTTCCAGATGACGTTCAAAACATTCCGTTATTATTTTCATATCTCCGCTTCCTATGCACTGCAATGACGAAATAAATAATCTCTGGGAATAGAAAAAGATGAATCGCGAAAATTGTATTCCCTTTCCGCATTACGTAAATGGGAAATATTTTAAAGGGGAGAAGAGACATTTATTGTATTTCGTCGACTGTGAAATGTTTGATATCGACGTTTTGACGCTCCTGAAAATTTACGAGTTTGGCTTGTTTTTACGCTTTGAGTAAATTTTCTCCGATAAAAAAATTTGATAATATAAATGAGGCAAACCGTAGTTTGTAATAGAAGTCATTCGGTTATTTTAATTCACAAAATAAATAACGATACATAACTTTATTTTTTGTTATCACTGGCGGAGTATAGTATAGAATTCTCTGAATTTTCGATCATTTGGAAAAAGTGATGACTTTTTTCGGATATTTATTTAAAAAATACAACTGTTTTGTTTAGCACGACACGAGTTTAAAATTTGTTATTTATTTTAATTTTTTTGTGAAATCATTTTTGTGTTTAATAGAATGGTGGATGCGCCGGGCAAATCTGAAAATAAAAAAGTGAAGTATCACTGATATTCCATCTCTGTTTTGTATAACCTATATATATATATATATATATATAAGATGACTTGACTCTTTAATTATGATAAGTTGAGTTCTTCTATATCACTCAAATTTACAAGTAAAGCTGTATTGTTTTAGTAAAGCTGTATTGTTTTTGTGTAATTAAAGCTGGATTCAGGACAATGACAATGATGCTTTTATTTAATTAAAGCAGAACATTTTAAGTAAACTTCAACTCGTTATATTGGTTCGCTAGAGAGCAATCTGTTCTTTCGTTTTTGCAATTGTGTAAAAAAAACAACTCGGAACTGGAAAATAAGAAGGAAAATAGAGTTAAAATAAGAAATGAAAATGAAAAGAGTTAAATATTAAATATAATGATAAGTAGACGCTACAATATTCAATTATAAGTTTTTTTATTAATAGGTAAACATTTCTAAAGTCACAACTAGACTACTAAAATATCAACTGTATTATTCCAGTAAAAGTTCTAAACATGATCACCCTATTTGTATTTTTATTATTGCTGTAACATGACAGGTCATATAACTCTTTTATAACATTGAAGTTTTATATTTAGAATGTCATTCTGCTACACGCTATTGTATCAAAAAACCCAAAGGTTTTATTTTTTTAATGTAACTGTTCAATGTTTAATTTTCGAAATGAATTTTCCAATCAGTTTTCGACACTTTGTAGCTAGTTAATTAGATATGTTTTTTTGCTACAATGACAATAAATAATGTTCGAATGCAATCGGTGTTTAATTCAAAATGATTAATGTTGGGTGCGATGTCGCCGCACTAGAGCATACAAACTCGTGATTTAATTCGCACCTGAGTCCATAATTTAGTAGTGGGCCGGGAAATGTAATTGTACGGTCCTGCGATATCGTATAAAATATAGTGCGTTTTGAATAACTGCCATTCAGACATTGTGGTTAAATACAACTCTGCAGAATAATAAACATACTCTATAAAATGGAAAGATGTATAAAAGCGGAAATAGAAAAATAAAATTTTTTATTAAAAGAACCCGACACGTATAAAAAGAAAATAAAAAATTCATTGTCAGACGTTAAACAATTCTGGTTTTGTTGAGATCGTAATTTTTATTTCTGCTAACTGAGAAATGTCGCAGAAATATTAGGATTCCCAAATGGTACCCTAACGGAATTCCACAGCGTTTATTTTGACTTTATGACGGTGTTTGCCTGAATAGCAGTTAGTTCATGATTATTTTTGCGATATTTTCACATAAAAATAAAAACGATCCTTGTGTTGAGCTCGTCTAATGGAGTTGATTGTAGGGTGAGCTAAATTGAAGTCACATGATCGATACCGTTTTCATCAACACGTCAAATATGATAAGCATGTAGTGGAAGTGCTGAAGAAAATTGGGTTTTTGTACGCCGAGATTTTTCATCTCTCTAACTAAACTAATTTCAGTTGAAACTTTTTTAGATGGACGTTGTCACGAAAGAAACTAATCCGCATGCGAGAGAACGTCATGCATGTGTTTAGCCTGTATTACAAAAGCTGTACACGGAAACACGGACTAATGAGCTCATATTTCAACGGGGGCATTAATCAATATGGGGAGGATGATATAATAGTGCTCGCTGATGAGAGAAATTTCGGAAATATGTACAGAAGTTAAACGCCATGTATTGGTTACCTGCTTCTCTTTGCCAGATTCCTACTAGTTTCACGTTCCTGCACGTACATTGACTGGAATATATTATCTGGAGCATATACGAACTTAGCCGGATAGCAGCAGATTTAAATGCAAGCACTATGATATTTAAGGGGTAGATGCATTAGCCAAGTAGAACTTTACTACTTCCATTACATCGGAAACTTTGATAGAGAGTTATAGAAAACTTGCTGAAAACCACTGACGAAATATGAGAAAAATGTCAGCAGGTGGCTTCTTGCTGCAGCTTTAACAAGTGCGACTTAAAAATTTGATGCAAAGAATTTTAATTAAAATTTTCAAAATTCTATAAGAAGTTCAAGATAAGATGAGAGTTTCCTAATGAGACGATTAAGTTCTTAAAATTGTTATTAACATGATTTGATGCGATCAGAAGAGAAGAGCTCTTTGTTATTTTCCGAGTTGAAAAAGCTGCACTGTATAGATTCTCAAAAAAAATCCAATAAAGCTGCTTTGGTAAATGTGACCTGGAGCTATTTTTGTTGCCTGAGTCGCATTTAAACAAACTTAGGTCTCAGCATTTGAACATTTCCATGATTCCAACAAATTTGGGAAGTTTTTGTTATTTGCTTGTTTTGTTTTGTTTTTTTTTTCTTATCGGTTTTTATACACAGATGACTCTCAACAATATAGTCTATTAAAAACAAAATTTTCGTTGTTTTAGTCGGAAATGAAAAACCTTATTAGTGACTTTATAAAAGACAGCAAGCATCATTTCAATCTAAAAGTGAATTATTACGACAGAAATGTGTTAAATATACATGTTTCGGTTGACATTTTGTCCTGATAAAACCGGAGACCATATTTCAACCGTCAGAGATTGATGATATCTCCATGCATGCTTCGAAAGCACAAAAATAAACAATTCCGCATTTGCCTGAACTTCGAAAGAAATATGGCCGAAGATCATCGTCGCAAACATCGCGTCTTAAATCATGCCTTTTTCTAGCCACGGGAATAAATAAAACGCTTCGTCGAGATTTAATTGTGCTTTTTTTGGTAGAAACCGCGCACTTTCGTAATTAAACACAATAGAGCTGCGTCAACAAAATGAAAATAATTTTATGTCTCTGTACACATTCTATTCATTAATGAAGCTTTGACGTTGGATTTAATCATTTCACGGCAACAAAAGCTTTATAACGAGTTCGTGCTTCCAAGAAACCTTTTGAACAGCTTCTTTGTAATTTGGCGAAGGATCGAAAAAATCACGCTATTTTGGATTATATTTTTAAATTAAAGAATACTTATGGATGTGACTTGAGTTAAGAGTTTTCGGGTGCGAGCTTAGAAACAAAGCGAAGAAGAGTGCTACAGTATAAGCCTTTTTGCGGACAAAGGAAAAACTACGGAAAACGAACAAAAAGAAGTTTCGTGCAAAGGTGTAGACCTGCTCTAATATTGACTATGTACAGTTACCGGTTTACAATTACCCTTCTTTATAAATTCCACATTTTTGGAATGAAAAAGCGAACGAAAACTATTATTACTACTTGGAAAATCTTATATAAGCTTTTTTCTAATTATACAAAAATTATGTTATGTGGTACGAGTTCTTGGCGCACATCTTAATATCCTAATAGCGGCCATTTATGTCACTGACATGATTTTGTCTCCGTTTTGATTATTAATTACCCCAAATGGATTAGACATCAGCAACTAGACGAGGGTACGGCTTTGTGTAGACAGGTACAATGCAGCTGATAAAATACACATAATACATTTAAAAATAGATAATTCTTTGTTTACTGACATCCATTATGTCGAATAAATCAGGACGGGTAACAAAGAGTCGCATTAGCAACAAAGTAAATTCATCATGTTTGGTGCAGTAAAAATTTTCTAGTTGTAATAATGGCTGCGTGTAATAATAATCGTTCCATTAATTTTATGACTCGTTGCTTCTATTTTTCAAAAAAAGATATGACCTAGATTACCCAAATCGATACAATTGTGTTGACATATGAATCCAACTTAAAACACTTTTTTGTGTTGCATTCTTCAAATTGGAATAATGAGAAGTGGAAAACAGTTTTGAAATTGTTTACATTGAAAGGAATACTATTTTTTAAGGTTGTCGCATTGTCCAGTCTGTATACCGTATTTTATAATTAATTTCAAGTCAGTTCTCTCGTTTAATCGTATTTTTTCCATACAATAATTTGCATATTTTACGCTGTCGTATGCTCCCGGTTAATGCACATTGAGGCAAATAATTTAATCACCATTTGATGTCGATTTTTGCATATGCAGGAAATGGCAAAATGGCGGGTATTTCTATAATTTTATTACCTACATCAAACCAATAAAGTGATGTCCATTTTTCTTATAGTGTTAAATTAAAATTTTATTACTTCCATGTCAATTTGTATTGAATGTGTTGAGTACTGTTGTAGCTACTCCTCTAATTAGTTCCTTTTACATGTGTTCATCCCGGATAAGCTCTATTCAAAAATAGAAAGAGGAATATCGCGTTTTTAAAAGGGGCATTATAAACTTTAATACGTTTTTGAAGTAGAAAGTTTCTTAATTAAGTTAATTAATTATAAGTTTTAAAATCGATTCAAACGTCACTCCTTTACTTTTATGTTTGATCGAACGAAAAGTGCATTTGTTCATTTCGGCTTCTAGTCCAAGCATTGTTTTACAGAAACTCCAATCAAGTTTCAACTTTTAATTGGAATTTGTATTTTCGTAACAGTAAAGCAAGCTCCACTTCTCTATGATCGAATTTCAAGGGCTTATCAGGAGAAAGGAATTTGTTTTTCTCATTCGGAACAAAGAATCGTTTTGTGTTCCTCCGTTTATTTCAGGGAGATGCAATATCGAACTATTTATTTCTGATTCGGGAATTATTTTGAGTAGTCCGTTGGTTTTGGTGGTATTACTTATGAATAAATTACTTAGGTCTTTGGGTCTAAGTTGCCAGAGCCGAATTTCCGCTCGGTGCCTTTGGTATAAACATCACCCTTATAGTCACCTTGGGGTGTTTCCCGTCACTCTTTGTTTGGATCAAAAACTACTTGACCCGAAAGGGGGCCGATTATGATGGATAGCAGATGGAGAGTGGCCAGTGTGGACGTTCAGTCAATCGAAAATTGATTAATAGAGCTGAGATTGTTGAGCCTAACTCTACAAGTGTAAGAACAATGTTAGTTATAGTTTTGATTATAAAATGTTTTAAATTAATCTTAAGAGAAACTTTTTTAGGTACCTTGAATTAAATATTAAAAACAAAAATAATAAAAGTTATCTTAATTTTTTATTGTGCAGTATACAATTTTATTTAAACTGCTTTAAAACTCACAAAATGTACTCAAAAGTGCTATATTCTTTATTGTATTTTATTAATTTTTGTGGAAATAACATACAGATATTTGTTCTTTGCAAACTTTACTGACGAGGGTGACTGTTTCACAAATGTAAATGGACAAACGTCCGCAGGTATATAAAAGCTGACGTTGAAATTCAGCAGGTTTATGTTCTTCTGATGTCAGCTTTGTGTTAAATATTCATTAACTAATATGACAGTCTTTTTTGAAATACATTATTGTTAACAGTAATATTAGTTTTTCAAAAAACCGTAAGTAAAAACGGATAAATTTATGAAAATATTGTCCATGTATGCAGCAAACTGTTGCAAAATACGAGCAGGATTTCAAAAAATAGAAAAATATGAAATATTACTGAATTCTTTTTAATGAATACATTGGAATTCTCTTTTTGTTTGTATATCATAAATTCTTGTATTTTTTTACATTTTTGAAGGTTCTTGGGAGTATTAAAAAAATTACAATGTATTTAAAATTTTGATATATACTTACAGCTCGGATCCTTTAAATAAATTTGATTTTTACTTTTTTTTGGAATTTTCTTTTAGATTTTTGTGACTTATTTAATTATTTAGATGTAAAACATTTTTTAGAATTTTTAGATTTTAAATGCTTTTTTTCATTCTAAATTAGTTTAATAAAAAAATGAGTTTTTCTGGTCTTTTGGATTCTGAAGACTAAAAATTTTTATATTTTCATTTTTTTTCTAATTTTCATTTTGAGAAACAACAATTCAGTAAAAAATTCTCGACGTCTAAACATTATTTTCAAAATAAAAAAGCAGATTTTATGAGACTGACTTTATCTCAAAATATTTCTAGCTTTTGAAATTCCAACATAAAAAATTGCAAGATTTTGTAAATTTAAAAAATACATATTCTTCAATCTTTATATATCTTGAATTCTTAAAATTATATAGACTTTAGGTTCGTATCTTATTTGCTTTTTGTGAAGATTATCTATATATTTAAGATTTTTTAGATTTTTTAGATCGTTTTTGTAATGCTCCCCTTTTGTTTCAAATTTTTTCAGACCCGTGTAAATTAAAATAAAAATCATAACAGACAATTTATTTAAATTTTTATTTTATAGTTTCAAATTTTCTTTAATGGTTAATGGTTAGCCTCAAGGATAGTCAAAATTTTTTGTAAAAAGTTTCTTACATTTTGCTAAATTATATTTATATTTATATATATATATATTATTTTCAGATATCCGACGATGATCGCATGTCCCTTACGACAGCCGTTTCCGACGAGGATGACGGCGAAAGCGTCATGAACTCTCCTTACAAGGCGAAGCAGACAGGAACTGCTGCAGCATCTTTCAATTGCACCGGTGCGGTGCGCAAAGCTGGGTAAGTTGGGTAACTTGTTGTCTACAACTTACGAGCTTATTACTTGCGTAAGCGCGAACTTGTTTGTTTTCACCAAAGCTTCATCGGTTGAGTTGACTCAGGGGTTTTTCTTGTTACGTAAGCTGCTCCGTGCCGGGGTGGCAGGAGAAAGTTTACTACAAACAGGCCTCAATTCATAAAAAATGCATGGAGTTTTAGAACGCTCTGTTTTTGAAACCGACGGTTTGCGTAAACCGTTGTTGATTAATTGCAGAGTTAAAGTGTAAGTGAAACGTTGAAACTTGGAAAGTTCACTATGCTTTTGTTAATATTTTCTTGGAGAAGATGACAGGATAACTGGAGTCGTCTCAACTTACACAGCAAGTAATTTCATTCAACTAAGGTTGACAATTTCTCGGTTGGTGTAATAGTTGAGAGCGACATATTTCAGACAAACTTTTATTAAACAAAATAGCAGTCCGCGATTGAGGCGAGGTGAGTTTTTATTACGTAACTTTCGCGAATCCTCCGGACGATATGAAATTTGTCAGCCTCGCACTTATTCCTAGACGTGCAATAATCAGTGACCAGAGTTTTTATAGACGCAAACTTCTTTTCTCTAGAGTTTGGTGTACGTGACCGCTTCGAGTGCCTATTAGTCTGGACGTGAAGGAACCATTATCGGAGGCGTCGCTTGCTATACCTCCATATGAGTTCCTTTTTTTATATGTGCTGAACCTACAGCGTTTCATCAAATCACCCAATTGTCCAGTAAATGAGCAGGGGAATTGTCGATAACCTAAAATTTGGAGCTTTAAATACCTCGAGGGGTTACTAATATCTGTTATTTTATGCCAACATGTAGATGCGCAATCACAAAAAAACATTTAGAGTTTTCATTTTAAAATGCCTCTTTTCTCATTTAGTATCAATTTTATTTTATTAAAAAATGAGTAAAAACAGGTGAACATCCGAAATTTCAATCGACGGACGGCTTTTTCCAGATTTTTCATAAAGAAGATTATATTTTTATTACTCGAAAAACTGGGTCAAGTATAATCTCCCCGAGCTTATTATCTCGGTTTGGTTCTTTGACGAATCAATTTATAATTAACTTTATTTAAATACAAGTTATAAATATGCGAAATCAAAACAAAACACCGCTTTGAAGCAGTTTTGCAGTTTTAATCGAATTGATTATATACCAATCTTTGAGAAAAATTGAAAGCTTTAACATTGCTTCAAAACGGAAATTCAATGAAAATGAAGGTATGTTCGTCCATAATAACTTTTAAACTTTATGAGAGTATACCTTTGCAAATAAATTGGTCAGAATAAGGGTCTTTTTAGAGGCAGGTACAAATATTCAATGATAAAATATGATAAAAAGATTCTTTGGAAAACTTTACTTAATTTTCTATATTATTTTTACAGTATTATATTTTAAAAGTAAACAAATTTTCAATCAAAAAGTTTTTAAATTGCTCTTCCGATAACTACCTCTACTCCTTGTTAAAAAATTATAGACGTAGGCTGTCATTATTAAAGTTTTAATAATTAAATATATGAAAGTTTTCGTGAAAAAAATATTGTTCACTAAATTTACTACCTCCAGAAAAACTCAGCAAAGCTTGAGTCATTAAATTCTCTCCAGTCAGACCAAAGATAATACAAATCCTTTTCGTTCAAACATGCATCCTTTTTCTTGGTACAGATAACGAGAAACTTTCTGCCCGCAGCGAAATCTCGATCCAAACCTATTAAAGTTGCTTTAAATATCAGACAATTGTCAGCATAAGTCTGTGAGTCTAATAAAATAGAATTAGCTTCTCTCACCTTAAAGTTTGCAAATCCCATCTTACGTAAACTTCTAATTAATCTCGTTTGGGATTTCTAGAACGCAAGAAAGGCGAAATGTTATTATGACAAAAATAAAGTGCTGTTACCAAAGCTCCTTTGTTGACATAGAGCCCATGTTTTTGACATATGCTTTCATATCAATGCAAATTTAATCCGAGACCTAACTAATTGTCAAAGCGTCAGATTTTCCGCTGAATTGCAAATCCGGCATTGATACTATTCAAATAATTGCATAATGTTCCAGACTTGTGATTATATTCAGCCTTCGTTAATTATTTTC
Organism: Cynaeus angustus; assembly: GCA_030157275.1. Classification (NCBI taxonomy): domain Eukaryota; kingdom Metazoa; phylum Arthropoda; class Insecta; order Coleoptera; family Tenebrionidae; genus Cynaeus; species Cynaeus angustus. The sequence goes on from CM058060.1 coordinate 18,461,694, forward strand.
ATAAAACTCCGCAGTAATTGAAAAGTTGTGTAGTTTAGAGCCGGATTGACTCAATTTCGCAACTAATGAGGCGTATTAGAGCGGAATCTGTTTTGACTCTATCCTGCATCATTTAATTTACTTCTGGAAAAAATGCTGGTGCAAAGCTAAGATGAGCTACTCGGAATAAGATTTTTAGCTTGAAGTAATTTGAACTTCCAGCTACATGTTTTCTTGCAAAAATGTTTACACTCGGAATAAATAGTTCGGAACTTGGAAGTTTCAAAACTGTCAACAAACTAGTTTTAATAGCGAAAATAAAAAAAAGTATTTTATATTACATTCTTGTTTTGTAGTCTATATATGACTTCAAAGCAAGTTTGCACAAAGTGGTAATTTGTTAGTAATCTGAAAATATTTTTAACTCTATAGGTTTTTACGTCGGATTAAAGAGAAAAAATATTAAATTTCAAATTTAAAGGGGTTTATATAAATGTTTAAAATGATCACTTTTGTACTGCATTAATTTAGTAAAAAAAAACCTACGGATAAAAGCTTTGGCATTGTAATAATGGATCTATAATTGAAATTCAATGATAATAAAATTGATTGTATTTTGATCTAGTCTCTAAATTTAAAATACTTGAATTTTAGTACAGATATAAAGACCTTCTATCAACTTGCCAGACTGAGAACGACGGGATCTTACAAGAACTGAAATAATAAAGTTTGATCAAAATCACAAAGCTATATTGTAAATAAATATTGAAATTCACTGAAAGTTATTCTATCATTGATCAAAGAATCTAACTTTTAACAGTGATTGATTTCGAAATTCTAAATAAAAGAGACAGCAATATAATTTGTTTTTTTTGTTTGAAAAATTTCTGTTTCAGCAAATTAGTTCACAAATCTAGTCTATTATCCTACTCATCACTTTCTGGCTTTCAATTAATATAATGGATTTTGCTGAGTAAAACTTTTGCCAAAAACTCCCGATAAACAATAAAGCTTGTAGACTATAAGAATGAAATATTAATGAAAAAAGTTTAGGAAATTTTGCGTGGGAAAAAATCATCATAGAATAAATGCTGTTGGCAATTTCCGGCTCCAATACCGCTAAACGGGAATCCCAATCCAGATTAACCTGCACGCTAAATTCCTATATTTCTATTTCAACAATTCTTCTTTTATTTTTGTTTTTATATTGGCTGGAATTTGCACTTTCGTGGCGATGTTGACGGTTATTTCGCACAGGTTCGGGGGAATCGCGGCTTTAATCCAGCAGTGGCTTGCCTTTGTAGCATTGGAACAAAGAAAAAGATAAAAGTTTGAACGGAGAAGTCGTTATAGAAGCAGTTTTGGAGTGTTTAAGGTTTCAAAACGATACAAAGTGGGTTGTAGGCCCAATCGATGATAGAGAATTGGGGAATGGTGCTCTGCAGGTATATAAAATTTACACTTTTTAAATATTTAACTTTACATACCGGAGATTTTTTCAAAGTTGCCAAGTTTTCGCATTTTTTATGGACTTGAGTTATTCATTGAGTCTTTTAAGATTAAATCTCTCATTCTCTGTAAGTAATTGGTGCTTTCCATATTTATGAGATTTAATTAAATTTGAAGTTTGCGTTCGCGGTTTTTGTTTATTTGAAGGTCTAAGAAAGGCGTGGGTTGTATCAAGTTCTCCAAAATGTCAACTCATAATTCAAAACTATAATTTACAAATTATATATACCACTTTAAGATATTGCTCTATACTTTGATGAAAGATTTAATTAGCGAAGGCAATTTGGGGATGAAAACCCTAATATAACGTAACGACCGCAACTATTAATTTCAATCTCTTTTTAATTAAAATTGGTACAATGACTAATTTATTAGTTTCCGATTATTGGCAGTTCTAAACATCTTACAAATTATCACTTTTTAATCAACAAAATAAGCTAATTATACTACAATCCGTTTTCGTTTTCGCCTGTTTTCTTTTATTTACAACAAAGGAAGGCGCTCACACCACACTTTGCATTACATAGTAAAAAAGATAGGATTTATGACACTTTCATTTATTTTTAACCACAATAAATAGGGAGTTCCACGCCTTTTATTAACGGGATGACTTTCTGGCTCTATGAAAAATAATCCCTGAAAAAGCTCCAGTTTATTAAGATAAAACTGGAGCTTCGGTTCTGAGTCTCTTCAAGCTCGTCTGAGATTATTGGCGATTTAAACGGCGAAGAATTGCTCGAATTTAGACGGGAATATTAAAATTAATAGATCTGCAGCTGGGCTTTCACCAGATTAAAAAATACACCAAGAAAGTCGATTACTATACACAATAGAACATTTTAAGGAATAATTTTGCCGCCCCAAGAATTTTACGATTATAGCACCTACTGAATATAAATCGCAAGGACCTCACAAACAGAAATATAAACATTAGGGGTCTGATTCTGGTTGGCAGACATTAAACGCTTTCGGCCGATAAAACAGTCTCTATCTCTTCAAAAAGACGATTAATTTTCCAATAAACGAGTGCGTTTTCGTTGATTAAACCGCGTGAAAGCTCCCAACAATGATGGTGATTAATATGAAAATATCACGCCAAGACAAACCGCTCTTATTTATACAATCAATTTCGCTCCGGGACATTAATTTCGCTTTTTTTCCAAGACGTAAAAAAGAAGTTGAGGTCGTCTAGTGATAAATGGAAAGCACTCTCTGTAAAGATGCACTACCCAAGAAGTAGGGGCGAAAGTGATGAGTTTATTGCTCAAGAAAATAACAACAAGAATCTATTTTCTTGTGTAGTATACAAAGTGTTAAAGGCTCTCTTCTTGCAGATCGTAATTCACCACTTCTGCGGAAAGCTTTGTCTTTTCCAATAGATAGAGTTTACCAAGAACAAGATCTCATAATTGGGTCCCGACTTTAATTCTTGGAAAAATCCTGTAGTTTTTTCCCAACTTGATAATCATCGTCAGTTTAAGATGGATTTCCTTTTGCAGGTTTGAGAGTAACAAACGGTGCCTTTTATTTCTCACAATAATTAAATCGAATAAAGCTTCTTCAAAGACTGTGCAAACAGAAATCAACAAAACGTTTCAATGAATTGAGCAATTTGACGTCATTAATAAAATTAAGACCTTCAGATGGCTGCATTAGAAAGATTAAACGAAAATATACTGCAAACCGTTGTTTAATGAAATTTTTCAACACATTACATTTTGCTTTTAGGGGAATCGCGGTTATTAAAATTGAGACTGGCAGATTAAATTTTATTTTCTTTTAAAGTACTTGTAAAATACAAAAGACTATTAAACAACTATTAAATTATGTTATAGATAAAAGAAGACCACAAATTACTTATTCAGGATGTAAGTGATAATTTTTTCTTCAGCGATTTTTATGTTTCGTCGTATTAATCTAATCGCAGTCACTTGTGTAACTTTTTTTACACAAACTTAAAACTATTGCTTTAAAATTGTTCATTTATAAATTGAAATAGCTTATAATTAGTTTTCATAATTAATAGTTCAAACTTTCGGAATTTCTGGTAGAATTTTAAAGATGCTATAGTTTTAAGTTACACACAATATTTTTTTGTACAAAAGATATAATTGTAGCTTAATAACGTAAAATAGGTGAAAATATTGACAACAAAATTCCATCAAAGGCTTTATTTGACGAACATACTTTTTAAGTAAAAATGCTTATAAGTCCCAACAATTATATTTCACGAATAATTTCAAAAATAATAAACATGATTAAAATCAAATATTAGCTCGTAAAAAATGTTCTCAACAAAACCTTTTTAGCACGATTGGTTATAAAAGCATTTGTGTCATAAATCATAAAAATTAAAGCTATCATTAGTTGAATTATGACAAACAATAACTCCGATATCATCAAATTGTAGTTTTCAAGGAATAATCGCTGTAAATTAATAATCTTTCTTTCTCGAAACTAATAACTGAAATATAACGAAGGACATCCATGAAATTTATTGGATTATCTTTTACAAATAGTTCTCGAATAAAAGCAAAAACACTGAAAACTTGCTGAAGAAGCAAGCACGTAGCAGAAAGTTTTATATTTCGATGCTACAAAAAACCTATTTGACTTTATTTTATTACAATTTTTTAATGATTTTTATTACGTTCTAGTATACTTTTAATAATATACTGTTAAACACAAAATCTCTGATTAAACAAACTTAATAATAAATTTTTTTAACGAATTTTTTTTTACTTAGCCTCATTTTTGCAGGAATTTGTCACTTTACCATCAAAATAAAATTAATTTTTATACGTCGTCTTTAAACCTGACAGGTGTCTGTATACACCTCGGAGCAACCTCTAATTATTATTGTAATTTTTGCCTTCGCAGCTGTTAGTAATTTATTCATTTTTCCGTAAACTCCGGCATCATTATTCACCGGAGTATTTTGCTATGCATAGCAATTTGTTCTTTCATTTACTTCGGCCTTTGAACGGCAAATTACCTTCAAGAAAAAGGTGGTAATTTCAAGCCACGATATACCAAACAAATCAAATCTACATTCTAGGTGAAAATTTAAACACCACTTATGCTAGTTCCCAAATTCTAAGGTTTGTTGTAAACATGACGAATTCCTTAGACAAACAACGCAAAAGAATTCCTGATCAACTTCAAGCATTCTACTGATGTTAATTTACTGAGAGTCTGGTCCGTTGTAATGTAGTTCTAGTCGAAGAATAAATCTCCAAAGTTTCCGGACGATTCAAAAGCTTTTGGGTCGATTCTTTCACTTTTGTTGTATTGGGCGTAAAAGCTGAGTGAAAATCGGAACTTCTCAAAGTCACGAGGCGGTAACTTCTCCAGGAAGTTGCGAGTGATGAAGAAGATCTTCAAGTTGCAAGTACCACTCTTTGAACTTGTACTTCAAAAAACCTCCACTAAAATTGTCTCAACCACTTAGATTTGTTACTCGTAACTTTTCTACTCAAAGGCTTCGCGACTAATTTTGTTGACCTCGCAATCATGAATCAATAGTTCATCAAAGTTAGGGAAGAACTCAAACTTGACCTACCACAGAATTGAGAACTTCTGCTTGACCACAAACCTCTTGAAGCTCTTAGGATATAGTGCTTTGTGTGGTAATGTCGCGGTTTGTTCTTTTAATTGAGCCAGGTCAAATCGCCGTTATTGAACGATGTCCAGGTGACCACAACAAGAATAAGAAAAAGAATAATCTGCAGTATGATAGAACTGATTCACTGATGGCGAATTACCTAACGGTGGAACGGAATGGAGTTTTCCGCTTGAGAACGTGACTAAAATGCGGAGGTGCAGGAATTAAATTTGCTTGTTTCGATAATGTAAACAATCTGATTACTAATTTTAATAGCAGCAATGTTGGCTATTTCTGCGCCAGAAACGGAACCTAGGGTTCCCGAGCTGTCACATTGTGTGGACAGTATGAGCATGAGATTTTTATAAATTGAGATAAAGGAGCTCGGAAGACACACAAGGCGGAAAATGACATTTTCAGCATTCCCTCCAGAAAATATAGCGTTTAAAAAAGGAAAAGTGTTTTAGTCACGTTACAACAAGACATGACACTTATTCATAAATCAGCTAATATTTAAATTTAGTGAGAAATTAAAGTCTTCCTTTGTTTGGTTTCAATATCCTCTTATTCTACTTAATTATTTAGTTCTTTTTTTATGAAATTATTCAGTCGTTCCCCAAGACGCGAATTTCTGGCCACTTAAAAAAAAGAAACTCTGTCTGTAAGTCCAGACATCAGCCCTATTGCGTATAAATCCTTCTTGTTTTGTAATCCTTATTTACTGCCCAACTAATGCCCCTCATCAATAAATCTTCTTTTCGGCTATTTTCCTCTCTTTCCAGAAAATTCCATTCCAGCACGCGTCCGGCGTTTTCAGAAATTCGATCAGCGTGCCTCTCCATTATTTCAAAGACAAATCGGTGCTTTCTTCCGATTTTCACAGCATCAAAGATCAGAATGTAAATAAAACGCAACATGTCCAGTCACCGGAAAATTTTCTTCCATCACCCAAAACGGATGTAGATAAAAGGAAGCCGTAATAAACAAGTTAAATAAGAAAAAAAAGAGCAACTTGGTGAACGACACCGGAAACCGTTTCGGCTTATGTCTTTAAAGTGGACGGGAATTGATTAAACGGGATGTTCGACGTCAAAACGTCTTCTTTGTTCGCTGTTGTGTGCAGAAATTTCAATTTTGCAGCGTGAAAAATGACAAGTACATATTTTTCATTTGTGTAGTTGTCAACGGGAAATTTTGATGAAAAATGAACATTGGAATGAATTTAATAGGGCTTAGAGATGCAATTTGTTTTTAATAGGTTTAAGCTCAAAATAAAACAAAAAAGACAAAAACTATAACGAACAAAATCTTGGCTGTACATATGTTAACACGTAAATTATTTTAGTTATTCAGATAATTTACTGATACACAATGTTGATTCTGGAAAAGCATAAATAGAACCGGAAATGAAATAAACAGAAACTTCCATCATTTCGACACGAACGTTAAAATATTGTATAACTGAAATAATAGAAATACTTCTGACGATTGTTACTGAGCGATGAAAAGAGCGAAAACTTTGTACTTTATATAATTGCTTTTAAAGTTTTCATTCATTGTTTCTTCTCCACGTGTAATATTCGTCAGGTAAAAAAGGATATTTTTTTTATAGATATAAAGATTTTTTTTTAAGTTTTAAAGAAAAAAATACTACCAATTTTTATTAGTGGCGGAATTTTTGAACTGACTAAAACAAATCACAGAGCAGGTTTTTGTCGCTAAATGATTCCTTTGTTGCGTGTAGAAAACTAAATTTTCAAGCTGTGAAAAATCGCACTTTTTTATTTGTGCAGCCGTCACTCTCAGTAATGCTCGTCCGAACGTCACGTTTAATTGAAGATCACATGTGCACTTTTTGTAGAAACGGCGCAAACTCAGTGTAGCATCTAAACCGTAAAAGCATAAATTCCGATCCATTAAAACCGAAACGAGATAATGAACCGGAAACGTCGGTGTTTTAATCTTCCAATTAGCTGACGGTGGTGGCATGACAATAGTCCTAGAGTGCTACCACCACCAAGTTTCAGAGCGTAGTCGTTTCAGCGCATGAAGGCGTTGACCACAAAAGTATCTCGAATTTCTTGCATAATTGAACGTGTTTTTTCTTTTAATCTGATTAAAAATAAGTAGAACTTTCTATTGGTAACATCTAGGGGTAGAAACTTACTCTAGCCACAACTGCGGAAGTATTCCCGGAATGAATAAATTAGTAGACTGTTCCCAAAGGAGAGCGTAGGTAAAGGAAGGATTCACACATTGTGCGTGTAAAGTGCGTCGGAGGAATATGTTTCAAAGTGTTTGCATGTTTCTCTTTGTACGCTTTCCTACGGTCGCTTCAGGTAAAACAAGATCTGAAGGAACGTGAAAAGGATGGTAAATAATGTCATTTACGAAAGAAATTAACGACCGGTGATGGAAATCGTTTCCGCAAAGTCTGTGCAATTTTCGCCTGGAACTTACGTTCCGCAACAAAAACAGAGACGAAGTGGGGGACAAGAGGTTAATAGTCGTCTTACTGCAGTTAACAGTGCGGACTTGAGGTGTTTCGTTCCCAAATGAGCACTAAAGTTGGCCAAAACACTGGAGATGGTAATGCGACACGAGAGTAAGGTCTATAGAATGGAGTTGTCCAAAGATAATTTCTATTATTTTAGAACATTTATTTAACGGGATGAGAATTTGTTGTCCTGCTGGAGCAAGAAATCCTGGGTTTAACTCTGTAATTTAAAGCAAAAATAGATAGGAAAACGAGGGAAAACGAAGTTTATGGTTATTTCCCAGAATATTTATAGTCTTTTACTAAGCTCAGTTTTTAGACTTTTTGACAATTTATATTTTGTGTGCGAAAAAAAATCACAAATGAAAATAATCAAGTTATTTAAAAAAATGCCCGGCGCATCCACCATTTCTCTTAATCTTGTAGAGTTATTCAATTAGATTAGATAATGATAAAAAGAATTTCAACGTAATTTACTATTGTAGTACTATTTTATTTCTTTATTGTATTTTCTCTCTCTCCCGCATTTATGTTATTCTTCATAACTTTTACCACTTACCTTTACTATTTTTTTTCTTTTGTATCAACATTAATTTTTCTCTCTGCCGCGCTTTCCAAAGCAATTAGGATTAAATTATGGTAATTTCCGGCAAAATACAGTCTCACCACAATCCAGTGTAACCCATGTGTTGTTTAATTACAGCACAGTAGTGCACGAGGTGGCGTAAATCTCTTGCAGCTTAATTAAGTTTGAAAATGCACGTAATTCCGAAGCCTCGTTATCGACAGAGTCGCGTCTAAGACATTGTCTCTGCCTTGGCAGAGGACAGAGGAGTCGATACACACTGATTCCGGCAATTAACAACGACGAAGTCGTAATTCCGAGGGATATAAGTCAGCTAACCTAATCACCGTCTGGAACTGTGCCTGCTGAAATGCAAATGCTGTTTAGTTTCCACTTGAACAATGCTTGAATAGAATACGGTGACTATGTGGTGATAGCAAACGTGGATATTTCTTCTCACAAAGAGTCTGCATTATCACAACGAACACTTGGCGGTTTCTCAGCGTAGGAAGAAAATTGATACCCTGGCGGTTTTGTATAAGCATTGTCTGGATCACTGAAACACAAAAAGTTAAAAGGCAAAAGAATGAAAATAGAAAGTTAACTTCTGAAATTTCCTTTACTGCAGGTGGTTAGTTTTCATGTTACGTCATTTTCAACAAAACATTTTTAGCACCACAGTCCTAACAGTATCGCTAAAAAAATCATCGTCTTATCAGATTTTGTTTAACTGACAACGAGAGAAGAAGGTCAGTGAAAGAACACCATTTTTCAGCTGCTTTTGTAAGCAGCCTTCACTACATATTATATATTTTAACCCAACCAAATACACAATTTTAAGCCACAAAGCAGCAAAAAATTCAGAATAGGTTTAAATTAAATGAAGTCGAGGAGCAAGAAATTTGATAATTCTCCACCCAAAATTAGCATTTCAAAAGTAGGCTCGTTTTCATATGAATGGAATACACTGCCTGGAATTTATACACTATTGTACGACATTTTATTAATTTGAAACAAATTTGTTGAATCTTCCTTAGTTATATTCGGAGAAAACTCGTTTATATAAATATAAGGAAGTATTTGTTCTCTAAGAGTTCTGAGCCGTGATTTTCATTTTGTTGTCATCTTTTAAGTTGTAAAAATAGAATTTTTGGATTAATTAGATGGATATTGTTTTGTGCAAACTGTTACGAATATGTGTTTATTGGATTTGATAATTAAATTGTGGCAATAAACAACAATCAAGTTAATATTATGGAGAATAGGCGTCATTTACAAGGTGTGCAATTAGTTCGAGCTTAATTGTTCTAAATTAGATTTATAATATTTAGAACTAAAAAAATATGGAACATAAAAGCAGTATGTTTATGTTTTAACTCATTTTAAATATGATAAATATTTCATGTTTAACAAATATAATATGTGGTTTAACTGTAACAGAATAGTATATTAAAATACAAGTTGCAGAAGGCAACTATTCAAGCACGAATTTGAAATTTCGAAACGAGCCGCGTAGCGGCGAGTGGAGGAACAAATGAGTGCTTGAAAGACCTTCTGCAACGAGTGTTTTATACTATTTTTTCTATTTTGCCACTTTATATCATTTTATAAATTAAAAAATAAAAATTTTCCATCTAGGGAATTTTGCGGAGGTTGGGGACATTTATGCAGCATAATTTTAGGCGGCCATGAAAAAAAATTTCTTGTAAAGATTGTAAAGATTTTTGTAAATGTTTAAAAATGAATGTTGAAGAAAGTTTAGCTTTAACACCGCCACAAATTAAGCAAATAGCCCATAAAACTTTGAAAAATTTACTACCAGATAAGTCGAAACCCCAATATGACAAAGGGAAAATAAGATCGAAGGAATTTTCGAAAATATTTTACTTGCCTATTTTGATCTCCAACGCCAAAAGTATAAGTCATCGACTTTATGGCGAATTTATTCAATACTCAGATCATGTCTAAGTCTATACACAAATGTAGATATATCAAAATACAATTAACTACAAGCACTTCTGAAGAGATCAGCTCAAGGTTATACACCAAGAAAGTCTGAAGTTCTAGAAGAAGATGATATTCATAAATTTATTAAAGAAGCAAATGACAACATATACCTGGCAATTAAAGTAAAACTAAATTTGCATATTTATATGTATTGTATCTGTCTGATAAACTTTTAAATTATCTTGATAATGGGTTATAGTGGGGCCTGTAGGCGAGGAGCTAACAAATTTATCCATTGAGGATATTGAATGCAAATCAGATTGTATCATGGTATCCATACCTAAAACAAAATATTATGTTCCAAGACAATTTCTAATAACCGATCCAGATTGGATTAATTTAATTAAAAAACATGCGAACTTGAGACCCAAAAAGTGTCACATAAGCGTTTTTTTTTTGACTTATCGTCGTGGGTGTTGTCTCAATTCACCAATTGGTATTAATTTTATGGGGAAAGTGCCAAAAGAGATTGCAGTTTTTCTCAAGCTGGCAAATCCTGAACGTTTTACAGGACACTGTTTTCGAAGAAGTAGTGCTACACATTTAGCCAATCATGGGAGTGACTTGTTAACTATTAAACGCCATGGAGCCTGGAAATCTTCAGCTGTCGCTGAAGGTTATGTTGGCGCTTCCATAAATAAAAAAATTGAAGTGTCACAAATGCTTGGATCTAAGCAAGCTAATTTGGCCTGGATGTTCTACCAGCTCACAACAACAGCCTGATTATAGCACAAACGAAAAGATTTCTGTTATAGTAACGTTCAGCAAAATATTGTATCAGATCAGAATTTACATGGTGTCACTATTGATTCACAAGACACATCGCATGTGGTTGTTAATATTTATAATAATTGTACTTTTCACGGCAATAATTTGAATTAAACTTGTTTTTTATTGTTCTTTATAGATTCGCTTTGTTTTTTGAAGTTTGAGATTTAACCTTGTTGACAGTTCGAGTTCAATGCTACCAACATTAATACAGTAAATTTTAGTGACCATTCTAGTACTTGACCTAATTATTAACACTCGAATGATGTCATCTGGCTGCTAGAATATCCTTATTCTAAACGCAAAATAGAAAAAATATGTTCTAAACGAATATATTTCAAGTGGTAATTTTGGTTGTTTTTTTTCGGAGCTATAGAAAAAACTACTTAAAAATTTGAAATAGATATCCATTGACCTCCTCGAAAATCGTAAACTATTTGTGGATTTTTCATTTTTCTCTTAAATGCGTTAACTCTTAACTCTTATTTGTTTTCAAACAAAAACTTTTAACTCAAGCGGTTTTTGTTTTATTTTGCCTCTCATTAACTCAACTTAAATGTCTTGAAAACGTAACTAAGAAAATAACAAAATTTTCATTCATATTTTTTTTGATACATTCTGAGATACGTAAATATCAAGTGGAATTTTTCTAATTACATATAATTAAATTCAGAAACTTAATAAAATAAAGTACTTGCTGAAAAAATCGACATTAGATATATCTAGATTTGCTTTATTTCCATGATAAAAGGGCAACTTCTGTATACATCTTTGTTTAAGCAAAACTATTATTTCTTAAATAAAGTCATACGATTAAGTTTATCTTTCAAACAAAGTGTGTTTAATTTAACGTTCTACCATAAAACGAAATGAAATGATGTGTAATAAAAATTAAAATGGCTTGAAATTCGTTCTGCTTTATTCAATTTCTATATTCTCAACTCCCCTGAAATTACATTATTCACTTTCATCCGTAATTGGTTGCGTAGTATAAGCAAATAATGCACTTTTATAATCCTAACACATTAAATTGGGTTTCGGCGACTGTCTCCTCAAGCTATAAACACATTGAATACATTTATCCTTTCAAATATATTTAGTTTATCTTTCTCCGACGCCTGGAGACAAGTCGGCTGAACTACTGAGCGTTCTTATTTATATTTCCCTTCGAAGAAAATTCCATCGACCAATCTTCCGTAACAAGCACAATAGTTTCAATTCTTCGCCCCGTATTGAAACTGGAGTTTCATTCAACCTAACTCCGCTGAAATTGGCAATGGGCAACTTTCTTCATTATAGCGTCATCACAGGTCGCGGAATTTCACCGCCATTCAGTATGGTAATTGTCGGCATTCAAACTGTCGCTTGACAAATTTAACTTTCATTAAATTCGTCGGAGGTAAATCCCCGACGGCTAACTAACGAGTTTACGACAACAATAGCCCAGGCAAATACGGGAATGGAAAGAGTTGTGGGTAAAGCATAATCTGGAATTATCCAGTAATGTTTTTAATCCCGTAATAAGTACTACCATCAGTGCCTTTAAAGAGTCAACAAAGCAAACAATGAAAAAGAACTCTCAAAAAATAAAAAGAAACGATGTAGTAAATCTTAATCAAGGTATCTCTACAAAACCATGAACCCGAATATGTTTTTTATTAAAAGAAAATTAACTAAAAAAGTCCCCTGAGTCACTTCCGTCAACCCTCGACTCCATCTTTTTGTTTGTGATTTTTTACTTATCTTATCTTCATGTTGATGGATGGCGAGTTCACACGAGATTCTGACGTGACGAGTTTTGAAAATCCGATCGGAAAACGTGAAACACTTGATCGCAATACTAATCTGCTCCATTTCACTCAAAGACGTCCGCACATTAATCAACAGAGGCTATCCATCAGACTAAATTAATTGTTCCAAAAATTGTTGTCGAAACCAACAGCCTCGACAACAAAACACGTCCACTGACATAGAAAATTACAATTCCATTCAAAACGTAATTAGTAGCTGCTTGTTCTGTTTTAATATTTGCGAGGGAAGCACGAACTCGCCAACTCCCACAGAGAATAGTTGGACCATGTAATCGATGCTGTTCTCTCCTTTCAACGAATTTTAAATTTGCCACTGTTGCTAATACTCGAGATATTATTTTATAGTTTACTACAACATGGAAGACATATTAAAATATTATTAACTGTATTTTTTTAAATATTCAACTACAACGATTAATATATGCCTAAATTTACCACTAATGGTGGCTCTAAAACTTCATAAAAATCTTTTTAATAATCAAATGATTCTTTTTGTTAAATTGACCAAAGCGAATTAGAACAGTTTAATTATTTTCATTTTTCGAATCAGCGATCTGACTCTCATTTTAAATCAAAGAAAAACTACAAATAAATTTTGTTCACAATAAAACCTAGTTCAGTTCAATGATCAAATGTGTTATGTTAAAGTGTCTCTGTTATGTGTCTTTGACAGTTTGTTGTTAAACATTTATTGATTTACAAATATGTCACTGTGACTGAGTTTCATGAAACGTCAATCTCGATGGACAGGAGGCCTACCAATACATTTAAAATTTTAAAATCTTCTTTAGCACTGTTTTTATTTGATCATATGGTATTTTCTTTGCTTTAGAAATGAGAATAAACATTGCTGGAGTAAAATCGTTAGTGGAGGCGCGGGGCAAACAATATTTCGTATTTATATAGCTTCGATATTATTTTTTTTCTTCAGCAGTTTGTTAGTCTTTCGTGATAATATGAAGCAATTTATTCTGTGCAAGTAAAGTTTGTGTGATTTCAAGTTTTCCTTGGTTTATTTTTTTTGCTTTTATATAAATAAATTATACCGCGGCATTTTTATTTCTGCAAGTCTATTAAAAAATATTAATTACTAAATTTAACTCTAGAGTCATAGAAAAAACGTCATAAAAGTTTTAATTATTGAGATATCTAATTTTTACATATTATGTTGGAAACCCACAAGGGTATCAAAAACCATTTCTGTATTTTAACCTCTTTTAATAAAATGGCCCATTGTGGCCTTTATTACTGTAATTAAAACTACTGGTTTAGACAAACCAGTTTCGATTTTTGTGGTTTTATATTTAGCCACGAAGCGAAAATTACAAAGTTCGAGTTTTACGACCACATTAAAGTCGCCCAAATCGCCAGTTTATGACATAATTAGGGCAGATTTAGAATGACGGCGTCGAAGTTTGTAGTGTCCAATTTCGTTTTTAACCATTAGCCAAATTTGATGGGGGTGACTTGTATCATATTTTGTGAAATCGCCTTGTAGGTAGGCAACCAATCTTGGCTTAATTTACTGCCGCAGGGTGATTCGTGACAGGTTTAACGCAATTTCCGAGTTGCGAAATTCCCTGGAGATATTCAGAAAGAGGTGATTGGCGGAAAATGTTACGTAATCGTGGCCAAAAGAGCAGCAGAGTAAGTTCGAATGAAAATGTAGATTTTCGAACGAAAAATGGTGGATGTTCGAGGTAAAACACATCAAACAAGGTTGGCACGGATTTTGCGGTTGTTTCTCATCGTGACAGTGAATAAATTCAATTTGTGCGTTTTTAATTCTGCGAATTAGGAGGTGTCGAGGCGATTACGCAGGGTTAATCCACCTTTTGTTGACGCAGAAGCGATGTGGGCGGATAAGTTAATACAGATGATTAGCAGCGCTCGCCCTGCTATAAATACATAATCTGTTAAGTAAACAAGAGTAGGAAGAAATAGGTGATTTAAAGTGGACGAACTGAAAATATTGTATTTGATGAGTTGTGGCATCGACTATTACAAAATAACAACGTTTCTAAAGACGTCGGTCGTGTAAGCATACACATACGACATAATAGGGGTGCGTCTGAAACCCTCTTAGCACATAATACCAACCCTTGTAGTACATCACAGCAGTCTGCGCCTTTGCGACAAACATATTTTGGAAGGAAGGGTTAACTTCGACCTCAGCAAAGATTCAGAGAAATGTGTCAGAAAACGTATCAAATATTTAATAAGACAAGCAACTTTTCACACAACGGATCAAAAATAGACCATACTTTTATATAAGTTTGTTAAAAATTGGTGGCTTGTACACTAAATATATGCCGTACATAGATGCAAACAAAATTTCAACTAGAGTGATTTTCTTATTTTTGTTCCAGATTTTTAAGTGTGAAGAAATGGCTTCTTCGGAAGAAGCACCAGATCGAGTTGGCGCGGAAACGCGGTTGGAAGGGTTACTGGGTCTGTCTAAAGGGCACGACCCTTCTTTTTTACCCGTGCGATTCGCGCGAAGGCCGCTCTGTGGAGGCGGCGCCCAAACACCTCATCATTGTCGACGGCGCCATCATGCAACCAATTCCCGAACATCCCAAAAGGGACTACATTTTCTGTCTAAGCACTGCGTTCGGTGACGCCTACTTATTCCAAGCTCCTTGTCAGGTGAGCACGTTTCAGGAACTTCATCAATATTAACTCGGACAGTGCAGCGAGAAACTTCCACCAGTGTAATTATAGTTCTTTTGGTAGAACTACGAACGGGGGATACAAATTAACTTTTGAAAAATGCACCACGAAATGCATATTCAAAAGGAAGAATTAAGCGTCAGCCCACCACTCTTTTGGAGGATGCTTTAAAATTAACGGGAGCTATTTTGACTATCATTTCCTGGAATCTTGGATTAATTTTTAGACTAATTTAGTGGCAGTTTGGCCGGAGGTGGGTAATTTGAAACGTGCGAGATTTCGTAAGACATTTGCAGGAACTTGCGCAAATGAATTAAAAAGCGCCATAAATCTGTAACAAATGTGCATCTAAGTCTAGATAAGAGAAAAACAGAAAAAATATTTATTTAGGTTTATGTGAACTGTAAACTAAATAAATTCACCACTTTCTTCCAAAATTTTTAACTTGTCATTTAACTGCAACATTGCCAATCATAATTCAAGAACATGCCTTTTTTTTATTTCACAAATTAAAAACAGTTTTAGTAGCTTAAGAGACTTTGTAACGATCAAAATCAACATATGTTTTAGGTAAGTACCTATTTTCACAATTTATGTAGTGTATCAAAAGATCATTAAATATTTATGATTGAGTTAACTAACCTGAGAAATTAATTTGCATACCTTTGATAGCTCCACTTTAGATCGCTATCCGAACTGACTAAAACGTTCAGATCAAATCGACAAATAATAATAATATTTATCAAATTACAGTGGTAAAATTATTTCTAACTGTAGCAAAAGACACTGATTGGTTGTCCAATTAGAAATGATTTTTGGCGGAAGCGATGTAACCCTGTATTGATGAATTGCACAGTTATTAAATCAAAAATAGGCTTTTATTACTAAGTGCCGTTTATGCTATTTCCTGCGTTTGTTTCTAACGTTTGCTCCATATTAACGTTATATATACAGAACTAGTCACGTAAGGGGTATTTCTGAATTTATTTTGTACGCAACCAACAATACAAATCACACTAATCACTTGCTACCATATTAAAAGTGGTTTATTTAGTAATCAAAGTAGGTATTAAACGAGGCTGAAAATGTCAAAATGACAAATGATTAATTTAATTTTAAATTTCAATCACAAAAATATATCAAATAAACTAACGCAACAAATGTTCAAAGTGTGCTCCATTAACTTCAAGACATATTTTAAGTATATTTAGGAAAGATCGTCGCACATGTTTTGACGTCTTGTGCTTTTTCAAAAAACTCGTATGGCAAAATAATTAAATAGACAAAGCAATCGTGGATACAAGACTTTATTTTTTTTAGTGATGAAGCTAGTCGTCGTCGCAAATTGTATTGCTGGTTGCGGTAATAAAAAAATCAGAAATACCCCTTACGTGACTAGACCTGTATACTAAAATGGAACTTTCATTTATTTTATTTTTTTCTTAATTAAATATCTACACAAAAACTAAATAATAATAAATGCATACGCAGGAATTTTAACTGTAATAAAAAAAGCTTAGGGCTTTTAGTCGCTACGAGTAGAAAGAAATATTAAAGAAAGCTTTGATTTTTTTA
The DNA here is from genome assembly GCA_030157275.1 of Cynaeus angustus. Taxonomy (NCBI): domain Eukaryota; kingdom Metazoa; phylum Arthropoda; class Insecta; order Coleoptera; family Tenebrionidae; genus Cynaeus; species Cynaeus angustus. The sequence continues at coordinate 18,478,682 of CM058060.1, forward strand.
TGTGGTTTGCTGTCGACGTTTTAAAATATCCTACATCATAAAAAAAATGTAATCTAAATAATACTATATAGTATGAATTTTTCGAGCAGTGAATATCAGGAAAATGCTAATATTTCAAATGTAACATTACTAATATTATTAGGAACCTTATCGTAAAAAGTACTTTGGTAAAAGTTTGAAAACTCCAAAAGCCTACTGACAGATGCCTGATTAGTTTTCTATTCTTCTTTTGAAACATTCGTTGAATCGGGTTACTAACTACGATTATTAATTTCATTAATAACTAGAAAGCTCTGTTATGCGAAAATTTTGTAACGTAAGAAATGTGAGTCGTAGTTTTTATTGCTTATTAGTTTAGAGAAATGTCAAATTAAATTTTGTAAATAATGCCATTTTGTGTCTACATTTAGAATTTACATTTCAACATATTGATCATATTGGTCTGCATATTTATTTATCATTAATACAAGCATACAGCTTGTTTCTGTGGAATTTTCCTTTTTACACTTCCCAGTCTCTTGTTGTCCTAATTTTCCGTCAGGACCATTCTTTTCACATAAAAAAAACAGAGCATTTTTATTTAAATTACATATACTGCAAGATCTACAAAAAGAATTAATTACATCTCTTATTTATTCAGAATTAAAACCAATAAGTAGATACCAAATTGTGTTTATTATATTTAATAACTAGTTTCATTAATTGACAAGTAATATTTCGCTCCGAGGTACTTGACACCAAATTTTGAAGCTTTTAATCGACTAATTCTCAATTTATATAAATCTGTATTTTTTTTCTGTCACAAAATGCATAGGACTTTTCGAATTCTAAACATCAAATATTCTATGTTTATTCATTTTTGCTTTCGAAATAACCCTCACTGTTTCACAGAAGTTGATTAAACTCTAAATAGAGGCATTGCAGCCGACATCAAATATTTTTTTCAGATGAAACTATAGTCGCATATTTTGAAAACTGAATAAACTGAAAACAAATTGTTTTCAACATCCAAAAGGATTAAAGGTTACTTTAACTGTATCTCGAAACACAATGAGTGAGTTTTTTTCTCTGATGTTATTTACTTTAAACCGAATCAGAATAAATTAAATTTGCAACATACTGAAAGCAACTCAGAGAACTACATTTTAGTTTGAACTTACCTTTGTGATATTAAAAATAAATTACCTATCTTAAAATTGCATTCCTAGTTTATCAAAAATTAAAACATGTTCTGTATAAAGGTAATTGGAATAACAAATGTTATTCGGCTCCACGCAGACAAAGTTGTCGAAATTCTGATACGCTTCATGAATAGACCCTGAAGGTGTTACTGTAAAAAATTACATATAATAACAGTTGTGATGAACATAAAAACTGAAACTTTGTTGAATGTGACCTAGACATCTGCACAATTTTCACGTTTCTTAACTCCTCAAATAACTTGGTGCCAATTCAACTTGTAGCTAACATCCTGCCAACCACATTTCTACGTAAACTAAGAAAGTAAATTTTCAGCCATCTCATTTCTCTTCCGTTATTAGATCACAACTCAGACGTGCCAACTTCAAACATGTACTTGACACTAAGAGACCTTCTCTTCTTTCCTTCTTGAGAAAAACCGAGATTTCTCCTAGTACTAATGGATTTGGGCTCACAGTTAGGTAACAAAGAGCAGCCATCAATAATTACAACAGGAAGTTCGCATCCAATATTTAACCAATACTTCGCAACTTAGGGCTGAGAACAGTCCGTTTCGAAGAATAAATGTGAAGACAAAGTGGTTTTAAGCTTGGGCGTGCCGCATGATAATTTATTTACACAATAATATATCCGAAAATGTCAAAAGCATAAAGGGAGTACAGCGGGGAGGTGCTCACAGACCCTCGCTATTTTATACAACTGAAATATATAGACAAACATTGAGTGCGCTTGAAATGAAGGCTAAAGTTAACAAAGTGAAGACGTTAGACATGCACGTAGTGGTTTTTGACAGGATTTTAGAGACAAGATTTTGTTAACGAACAAGGATGCTCTAATTTTGTTTATTTAGATGATTTGTTAGCTTTTAGTTATTACAGCAAACATGGCAAAGATACTTTGGGTTTTTCAAAGATAAAACAACCTTTATCAGACATTCACATTTTCATTCGTAAATTTGTTGTGATCAGTAGTACCATTATTTTTCTTTGACATTGGTGAAAAGGATCACCTCCGCATGTCAACTACAAAAAGAATCAGTAGAGCTACAATACACAATGAACTACAAAAAAATTTTTGGGGACAAACAGAACGTGATTTAAAATCATTAGTTATAAAATCTTTATAATTTATTGTTAATTTTAAATTTACTATCAATTTTAATAAATTGAATGATACTTTTGTCCAACTTGTTTGTCTCTATCTTTGTGTATTCGTACGTGTCTCTATAATTAAAACAAATGATAATTCTAAAAGTGCCCTATAAATATTCATCCCTTGGGCATTTTTCGAGCCTTCTCTCGAGGTCACACCACCTCAAAAAGGCATGTTTTGCATTTGAAGCTGTGTAATTTTCCTTTGTTTGAAGAGCATCCCGAGGCACCACGTTGTACATTTCATTTCTAATTGAGTCGGATGTCGCTTTGTACAACACCATCAATGTTTAAAGACACTCACGACGCTGATTTTATTTTTATTTTATTTTTTTTGCAGGTGGAGTTGGAGAATTGGGTAAACAGTATACACAGCGCTTGTGCTGCGGCTTTCGCGAGACATCGAGGTAAAACCGGCACCCTGCATCTCCTCCAAGAGGAGATTTTCCGATTGGAGAAAGCCATAGAAACCGTGAGTCTTATTTATTTACAAATAGGGATTATAATTCAAATTCGCGATAAAAATTGGGTAGATCGTCTATTTTCAAGCACTGAATGACGACGCGTTTTCTATTTATTCAAAGACTTGGATTTGGAATTTATACACGACACCGGTATTGAAGCTGCCACCTTTTCAGGAGATTTAGTCGCTTTCGTAATCTGAAAAAGCTTTCAGTCACATGTTTTGTCAGTCGCGTGATTTGAATAGATACAGAGAACATGAAAACGGAAAGGATTAAACATATTGAGATGGTTTTTCTTGAATTTTTCGATCTCGAATCACAATTGCAGGGACAAATCAGGGTCAAAATGAATGTAAATAGGGCAATAGGTAGTCTAGACTAACGATCAAAACAAGCTGACTGACGTGATAACACAAAAATAAATGTAAGTTGTTTTGATGGAAAAGTCGAATGCGTTTAGAAGTTGCAACTGCAGCAAGATTGTCTCAATTTATTCGTCCTTTCAAGACTATAAAATGAAATCAGTTTAAATGTATTTTGATTTGCGAACGGAAACAGGATCACAACAAAACGACCGACATCTTTGCTACAAGCAAGATTGAAAAACATTAACTAGAATAGATAAAATTCTACACATCTTTTTTTAATCAAATTCTTTTTCGATCTACGTTTTCGTATAATTCATTGAGTTTCCCATAAAAATCCAGCTCGTGACGAATGACGCCAGCATAACTCTTCTAGTTTCCAGTGTAACTTTTTTACTTAGCGGTTCTCGCGTCCTGTTCAATAGCAGATTAGAGGCTTGTAAGAGCATAATCCAAGCAGTAGCGTCCAAGCAATCTGAATGTTGGCCCAGCTAAACCGGCTCAGTTTTCCGATATTTGGATGCTTTCCAAACCCACAAAACAACAAAAGTAAATGCCGGAATTCCCGGAACGAAGCTCGTCGAAATTTACTACCCGATGTGAAATGGAGCATAACTCCAAGTGTCTAAATTCACGCAGTTATTCCTTCGTAATTGTTTTATCTAGTGTCACCGCGGAAAAGTATTACAAAAATGAAAATGAGAACATGATTTCTTGCAGGACTACAAATTGAAACACATGGCGGAGATGCAGCAAAGTGTTGTGGGTGATTCAGACGCCAGACAGCAGATCGCTAATCAAGTTGTCCAGTGGGAGGAAAACTTGGAGAGATTGCATTGTGAGCAGTTTAGACTGCGGTGTTATATGGCGAGTCTACAGAGTGGGGAGTTACCTAATCCTAAGGTAAGGAAAAAATATAAGGGAAGCACGCAATATGAAGTTTACACTATATTCAGAACGAAAACAAAGATAAGTACTTTCTAACGTGATCGCTTGGATTCCATTGAAAGGAAAATTATTCTACCTTAACATTAGCCTAATGCATCATTTTCACTAAAGCATTACTTTGTAGTTATTACATAACATCTCAAATTTTGAATAATTTTCATACGACAGGAGCCGATACAGGCCTTTAGATTTGTAGCCGGTAACTATTAATCTTGTTAAAGGGTTTCGCCGGGTCCAAAACTAGAAGTTCTTACAAATAATGGCTTTGTGGGTTACACATTAAATACCTTTAAAAGTAAGACAAGATATAGACCAAGAATGCAGAAATAATATAGTTTTTTACTGACTACCATTATTTTCCAAAAGTACGAAAACTTAAACAACTTATAATATCCCTCTGTTAAAAAACATAAAAATAAAACGAGCATCAATACACAAGTTAGAAAATAAACTGTTATAAATGTACATGTAGTGCCCGCATAATAAACAGACTTATCGAATTTAAAACAACTAACTTTCTTGTTCCAGTCGTTACTGACGCACGTGTCGCGAGCAACGAAGAATACCTTAAACAAATTGGGAGTGTTCACTGTTTCCTCATTCCATGCCTTCATCTGCGCCAGAAGTCCTTCTCTACTAAATAATTTACTTGCCGGTCGAGGGGCGACAAAAAGACGACCACCTCTGCTGTCAAGGTCTAATAGCGGATCAAGTCGGAGATCTCTGCAGGTAAAGTAATTTTTATGTCATTAACCTTCAAAATCAAATTACGTGGATGAGGGTGAAACCCCAAATGCTATCTAATATCAGTTGACCTGGCGATTCAAAAGAAAAACGCTTCTGATTTATGGGAGGATTAGGACAATTGGAATTCAATTGGATTCAGCTCGCGATCCATCTTTCAAGTGCATAAGATTCTTAAGGAAAGTCGCAAGCGCTGGAAATTGATAAATTTATTTTTTCGCTTCGATGAAAATGCAAAAGGGATTCGGGCTGATTTCGCGCTAAGTGGTCATGAAAGGTTTACGTTCGATTTTGGAGTAAGTGACATTTTGAATGGTAGGATCCAGAAATCTGTAGCTTATTGATCGCCGGTGGCGTCTAAAAAAGGAACATGTTGCTACCAGCAAACTGTTTGTTTCTATAAATTGTAAGTTAATAGCTTCCGCATTATCTTCGTTGTCTACAAATGTTTAATGATCGATCCTCACCCTATAATGCTATTCTATTTACACTATCAATTTCCCATCTGCACCAATTGGAAATATCTTAATCTTAATTGTTTTTCCCGACTTCCATTACCCATTCCGGCAGCAATAAAAGCAAGATATATATCTTCCATATTGGTACTCATTCTAATAGCTTTAAATTTCGAAACGCTTTCTGCAAGACCGTGCAAAACATAACCTCTTGATTTACGACCAGATGTTTGTAGTCAGGTGAACACCCAAATTTCCGAATAGAACTTATCCCAGTTTATATTAAATTCAAGGATTAACTGTTATAAGTTTGTTATTAATTTAATCAAAACAGGACAACACATAAAGCTCTCAATTTCAAAATATGAACAAAGCTTTTCAGAAACCGCTGCAACCAAGGATAGAGCTTACGAGCACTTTGTTATGATTAAACGATTATTAGAGACTTTAGCCACTCGAACTACCAGTACTTACAACAATTTACCTATGTTCAACGAAAATATCCCTCATAAACGGGAAGGAATGTTATTAATTTCCTCCGAACACATGTTAAGAACTTGTCGACCTCAAATTTCTATAAACTATGCCAGCAAGTCCTTTTGTCTGGATTCGACGTCGCGTTGCTCTAAGATATCGGAAAACAATTACTCCCTTGTTTATATTATATGCACGGTTTATTGTGTTCTAGATAAATTCACGCGAAGAATCCGAAAAGACCGTTAAGGTGTCATTGCCAGACGCAGCGACAGCCACCGTTTATGTGAGGGAATCGATGTCTGTGGAAGAGTTCTTAGCTAGTGCCTGTGCTCGGAAAAATCTCAGCTGCACGGAACATTTCATCAGAGTAAAGAAAAGGAGAGAGATGGAAGATCATAACTACTTCGTGCCGCATCGAAGCGATCTCATCGAGACTTACGTGAGTAGTTTTAAGGAATATATAATTGGTTTAAGCGGATTGTTAATTGCAATGCTCTAACAATTAAATGCTGTTAGAAATTGAAAATCAATTTGAATTTGCGCTCTGTTTAGTATTACTTGATGTTTCCTGGGAAAGAGAATCGATAATTGGATTACTGGCAATTAACTCATTGTGGGTGGAAGCGACAAGATTAAAAACAGTCAAGTTAAAAATAGTGTCAACATGTCTTTTCTTGTTTTCTGTGTAATAATTTTAAACAGTTCGTTTCAGTGAATTCTAATTTATAAAATGTAGTTTCGGCGATGGGGTTTCTCTTTTTTCTGTTAACAGTATTAAATCGTTAAAAATCCCCACCTATTTTGTTCCGAGAAATTTTCACAACGAAGCAAAGCAGAGTTTTAAAATCAGCTCTAAAGCTCAGATGGGACTTATTACTTTCGAACTTAAATTAATACAATATATCTGTGCCAGTTTAAGTTGATTAAGTGAATAAAATTTGGAAATCTTATGGCCACTTTGACCAACGTTTTTAGCATTAAACAATACTTAAGTTCCCTCACTACCCTTCACTTCAGTTATTAGATCAATGGTTTTCTTAGTTTTCGGGCAATACAAAATGGTGGCAAACGGTCTTTTAATTCTTCAATGTTTTAGTGTTGTTTACCATTATTATTTTAAATTTATTTAATTTAAAACTCATCTGTTACGTGAAAATTTTTTCTTAACCTCTTCTCAAAGTAGTTCCAAACTTGAAACTTTAAAATACTAAGTTTGAGATTAAATTTGTTTAATATTACTTATTAGAGAAATTGGTTCGAACATTCGGTTTTCAGAAGCATTGCCACTGATATCAATTAATCGGATAAATTTTCAGACAACAGAAAAAGCTATTCATATGTCAAGTAAAATACGTCTCCAATTAGTTGGGTATACTTACTCGTTTGTCCCATGATCATATGAATGTCGTTGCAAATTACTGGGATACTCGTACCTATTGTGTATGTATTTACGACTGTAATAAACACAATGAAGCTGACAAATATATATGAACGTATTTTCGCATATCCGCGGCGGAAATAATCATAAAGTTTATTTCTAGTTTTCAATTTTGAAAAAATAAACAAAGATGTTAGAAGTTAAAAGTAAGAATATGTACATATATGTATGGACCGATAAAATTATTTGAGTTAAGACAAAAGTAGAAGGCTTCGTACTTCATCACCTTGGCATCAGCGCTTCTACAAATTACTATACACTTCATTTTCTTTTCGGCTTGGAACTGAAATGTAGGTTTTTCTTTGTATAATTTTTGCTTTAGTTTTATTGGTCAAAGTATAACTGATTTATTAAAAGCACTTTTAAAACAATTTCAGAAAAGAATTATTTCAATTTTTTTATAATTTTTTTAGTAGTTTGTTCAAGTTCTAAGTGCATTTCCATCGTAGAACTTCGGCTACAGGATTTATGTTTGGGTGTTAACTGTCTGAGCAGCTTAAAAATTTTGCAGCATTTCCGATAATAAAGAAAGTTTTGATTTTATTTATTGAAAGTCTTTAGTAGGACGCTTAGTTGGATTCTAGACCAAGTTTTCTTAAAGACACAGTTTTTTAATAAGGCTAGATTGTTTTTCCGATCACCCAATGTTAGAAGTTGGTTCTAATTTCTTTCTTTCTTTTTTCAGTCATGCACTCTTTCTGTTGCATTAATTTATGTCTGAGATTAAATTAAAAATAAATACATTTAACTATCGACTTAATTTACAGCTCAAGGATCTTTACAAACTTTAACGTACCTGATTTTTGGCAGTCAAAACTATGGAAACATCTTTTTGTATTTTCAGCGGTGGTACAGACAACTGTAATGCAAGACATGGGCGTTAACCCGTTTTTAACAAGCCTCGAAAAAAGGGTGTTAAAAAGGGTTTACTGTTTTAGTAACATAATCTATTTTTGACGTGTCGGCTTGATTACCTCAATATTCAAAATATTAGTGTGTAGGAAATAAATAATAAAAAAAATTGGTGGGTATTCTAAAAATAGACACATGTACGTGAGTTTTGTATTACCGTCGTATTACACACAACAATAATAATAATTATATTCTCTGAAATAAACGTATACATTTATAAACAGGTAATTATCCCAAACAATAAGCCAAATATTTGTATCCGGCTTTGACGTCATTCTGATAGTGTTAGTGATCATTTTTAAAGTGTAGTAATTCTGTTTTTTTGTTATTTTTGTTCTTCATACACAATATTAATATCTATTTACATATCTACATTCCTACATTTAAAATTACAAAATTAATAAGCACCAAGCGTTTTTATAAATTATTTGTTAAAAAATATTCGTAAGTAGTGTTCATTTAATATTCTGATAGTATTACCTATGGATTTTTTTTGTTTTGTGGGGGCATGTCGTAGTGTCATTTATTCTTTCATGTCATTCCTTCTGTCAACTGTTAACTTGCGCTGTTGATCTTAGTGGTGTGTGATTGTATTGTTTGTTTTGATCGTACTCGTTTGTATTTGCGTTGTTCGTTCTCTTTTTACAAAAATCAGTTCTTTCCAGAGGTTATTTACGTTGTTGTAATTACTCAAACCTTGCTGTCATTTAATAGTACAGTTTTGTTCGTTAATCAAGCGACATACGTTTTCAAAAACAAATGATTTTCACAGATAATGCTACCGGATTATTAAATGAACACGAAATTACGCCATATTTGATATTGTGTCTACCTCAAAACTCTACAGAGTTGTCAGTTCGTATGATTTCTAAGCCACGAAAACCTAATTCTCTATCGATATGGAAGAAGCTTTAAAATTTTTGGTTGTTTTTATACTTATACGCGTGAAGCAACTTTGTACAAATTTGAATGTCTTTCTTACCTTGTTAGAGCTCTTTAAATATTTAGAAAACTTGGTTAAAAGTTATATTTCTATAATTTATTGACTAACAAAAGCTAAACACTTTTTGTATAACAGTCTAATTAAAATTTGCAAGTTTTAATACAAAATGTTTTGTTTGAAAATAAAAAGATTGTGTTTTATAATTTTCTGGATCAAACTTAATTGCTCTTTACAAATTTGCAAGTTTGTCGTTCCACTTAATCGATATGTTCCCTTGTTTAACAAAATCTTTTAATGATTAAACTGAAAGTCCTGAAAATAGTACCTTTATTGATTGAAATAAATAACGCGAAGTAAATGTTAAGAAACATTAAAAGAAAACAAATATTTATTTATAAACATTACCCTTTTCTTGCAATTATCTGTAATTCTGTCAGTTGAGCAACAGGGATGAAATCCTCATCTCGTATTCTATTCAGCAAACAAATTGAACTCAGGGAAGTCGTGTTAGAATCGGAAACCAATTAGTATTTCTCTTCTTCTTATGCATTCTCCGCAAAAAACACCCAATTTCATGCACATTTCTATCGATAGTTGCACAAGTAATAATATAATTCTCGCCCTGGAGGCTCTACATCAGATTAAAAGCAAACAAGACAATCTCTGGAGAAGAGCAATAACGCCAAACAATCATAGCGAAAAGATTTTGATCTATTTACCTTGCTTGTGTTATTATAAAGAAATAAAAACCCGAGAAGGATTTCTTATTAGCAATTTCGTTCAACAAAGCTAATCCGATTAAATTCCACGTTCGCTTCATTTAAAACAAAACAAATTGCGACCACACAACAAACTTCCGAACTTTGTCATTGTCGATGCTCGTGCTCTATTCAATTTTTGTTCGAGCTTGACTATCCGCGAAGAGTTTCAAATAAATCATCGCAACTTTTGAGTTTTTGACACATTAAATTGTCGGAGATGATTATTTCGAAGCTCCGTTTTGTAATATTTCACGTTTTTCAACTAGAGCGGGACATGGTTTATCTTAATTTTTTGTACAGGCGGGTGGAAAATCCCCTGAAAACTTGATACAAGCTCATCAATCATGGAAACGCCCGTTTGTGATTAGATCGTCGAATTTTCTAATCTGAAACCGAAGAAAATCGTTTTTAGAATCATTTGATGGTAATTAAACGATTGAAACCGCGTGGGACTACAACGTCCGGATTAAAGTTGTGAAAACTGTGATTGGAGTAATCAGTCAACTGTTGATTCATTAAATATTCAAGCATTAAATTGGCATTAATTAACCGCTAAAACTGTTCATGTAGACGTAATTTATTGATTGGTTAACAACACTCGCCAACTTGATCTGAATTCTGATTGGGGTAGAAAAGGCCAGGAATTGGAAATTTGCGAATTCAAAAGGAATAACTGTCGATAGTTAGAGAGTTTATATTGACTGTTAACAAGCTTCCGATTCACAAATTATCTATTTGCATTAATTTTGTCCAATTTGGATTTCTATTAGGATGAAACTAACTTTATAATTACATTTTATGAAATATAATGAATATCACGTATTCAAGATTGTAAATGTTTCTGTAGTTGTTTTTTTTTTAGTTATTTTTTTTTTCATTTTTAGTAGAAGCCTTATGTTAATTTGCAGGAAACTAATTTGACTTGAGAATAACTCTAATTTTTCTATATTTTGGATAAAATTATTAATTCTTTTGTTTCACTCCAAATAAATTAGGAGAATTATACATCTTTATAAAAGCACTTGCTAATCCATACACCAAAAATTTGTCAGGAACGTGCTGACTTGCGACGTCGCTCTGATGATAGTAGCTTTGCTGCCGAAACGCAAGTTTCTGACAAATTCTTGGTGGGTGGGGTAGAAAGTGCTTTTCTCAAGTGTTGTCAACACCAAGTAAGTAAGATCAAAGAAAATTCATTGAGTATTATATAAGATCGCAATTTATCTTCACTCCAATTCTGACAACTTACTATTACATATTAATTTGAAATAAGAACTTATCCACCCTCTCTAGATATGCACCTGTAATAGCAGTAAGCACATATTGTACAGTATAGTCTTCCAGAAAGTTCTTATTATGTCCTACTCTAAATTTCCTCTGTCCCTTTTATGCAAAAGTATGATATAATTTAACTTAGTTATTTCTACTTAGTTACTCAATTAGATGCCATTCCTCTTGTTTTTAGCCACTAGAGATGTGAATTTTTAACTTTCCTATTCTATTAAATTTCTGAATTTCGACAATCAAAGTTGCTTTGAGTTTAGCAGTAGAGAATATGATACCTCAAACAATTAGAAATTATATTATATTATATTATATTAACTATAAAATTTTTGTGTTTTCATTTTGTCTTTTTTGACATTTCTTTTATGTTATCTTTTTTTATTGCAATACTATTTACAAGTATTTCTATCGTGCTCTGTTAAAGCCATTTAGGCTTGTATATTATTTATCCTTTGTAAACAAATCTAAAGTTGGCAAATTTATGAATTCTTGGTTACCTAGTTTACAGGATTTCATTAACACAGCCCTAAAGCTATAATTTCCAGCTTCTATTTTATTCAACAAACAACACCTGTTTTATTTTTATCCTTGTCGAAAACAAAATGAGCTGTTTTTCCCACCATTAATATCGCAGTGCTTCCCGGTGCATCAGCACAAAATAATTAACTCTGATGTGTCCCAAATTTTCCCCCTAGTCCGCTTAATCTCCATCGATGATCCCGTTTTTCCCGATTTCATCAACGTCACAATCGGGAATTTTGCAATCCTGCAATTTGTACACATAATTACGATATTGATCGGCGACCTCAAATTACCTACAATGGTGCCAGCAGCTCGATGACGCATATTTCATGCGAAATTATATTGACCGCGGGAGATAATTAAATCAGACGATATTGATTGCCACCCAATTTCCGCAGATGACGTCAATTTAACAATTATCATTCTATAATGAGCTTCTTTGGTGGTTACAGCTTCATACTCATGAGGTGGTCGAAGTTTGCGCAAAGATTCTTTACCAAGTGGAGCTTTCGAGAAGTACGTTGGAACAGATGTGGGGATTCAGCGTAGAAGCGGAGCTTGTGGAGAATGCTGATAGACAAGATGAGCTTTGTTGTTACGTCAGCAGGGTGGAGGATAAGAGCGTGGCAATGCAGAATGGTGAGTGGGGACTGTGGGGGCGGTAAACTGCGTCAACGGAGAACATGGTTTTAATATTAAAATTCAATGAAGTGTGACTAAAAAGTTTGCATACCAACTTAACTAAAAAAAAAATGAACATTTTAAAGCACTGAACCTTCATTTTATCTCATTCATTTCATAATTTTTGCATACAACTTCGGACGTTCATTTTCATGCCCTCAAACCATTTAGCTCATTATCACGTCATTATTATTACTTTTATGTTAAGGGATAATTAAAGGCGACGAGATCATGGTGATCAACGGTGCCATTGTGTCCGACCTGGACATGATGTACCTGGAGAGTGTCCTCCAAGAAGAATTAGCCCTCTGCATGATGATGCGCTCTTCACGTACCGAACCTCCAGACTTGGCAGGAATTTTACGCGCCACCGACGACATCATCGAAAGCTTAGTGTGTCCACCACCACCTTCAGAGCCTCCCGGCATCAGCGAAGAAATGATCTCCGGTCTCATCGTGCCAGCTCCAGGTTGGAGTGAGTAGATTAGTGTAGAGTAGAAATGGCGATCGCGTAGTTAAAACTTGACGATTTACGACGCTAAAACTAGTTTTAATTCCAAAGAAAGATATACGAACTTCCTATCATCATCAAAGTTCTCATCTGACGGTTTATTAGAACAGGGACTTAGGTGGTAGGAGGCACTGCTTCACAAAGAGCGACCCCAAACTAAAAAAAAAGGATTACTCGTAGAACGTCAAACAGGTTACACTTTTTTTCGTGTCTTCATTATCTGAGGAAAGGTTGTTTGACTTGAAAAAACAGAACTTTCCGGGTTTATTAAATTCGGGGCGAGGTGAGGAGGTGAAGCTGCTTGAATGAAATTCGATATTAATAATTTTTGGAATGAATACTTACACTGACGTCAGTTTGGAAGCAGGAGTTCATAAATCTTAGAACTTTCGCCATTGTCGTGGTAGAGCTTTATTGGAACTGTCGTAAGTTGAGAAAACAACTCAAGCTTTATGTCTGATGTCACGAGGTGGAGTTAGTTTACAGGTTGCAAGAGTTTCTCGGCTAGAAAATTAGCTCCATTAAAATTGGGTGACATTCTTTTTTGAAGAAATAAAAAATATTAAAAAGAATACAGAACATATTAAAACGTTTTCACATTCATGTATCAGTTTTTATACTCAACTTCTTACGGATATTTTATTCATAATTAATTACGACAAAACCGTTCACGGCTGTATCTGTTTATTATCTTTTTGATAAACTTAAGCGATAAATTAAGTTTATCGTTTCAAACTTTAACCAAAAGAAAAACATTTTCCGCAAATAAAGCATAACTTGTTTAATTTAAATATGCTCTGTTCGAGTAAGTTCTTGACGCTCCGTATTTTGCCTCCGACACAAGTTAACGAATGTAACTAATTTTCCATGTTTAAAAATTAAAACTAACAATGCAGATCTTGGCGTAAATTTATCCCAGATTTTGTTTAATGGTTATAAAAATATTATATCTTTTTCTATTACGACGGAACTGGAATCGATAAACTAACTAGCTCTTCACAAAAAACTTGGGCAAGATACTGTCAACGCAAAGAATCAAGCTAAACTATTTAACCCGACAAATTATATTTACTTTGCTGTATTATGTTAACACAAGTTCAATCGTGCTTTCAACGACTTTAAAGCACTTCTGAGTGAGTTCTTTGATTTCGCCTGTAAAAAGTATCTATGCTAGTGAACCAGACTGGAAACTTTGAGAACTATTCGAAAAAATACACCTATTTCATATTTTAGAGCTTTTTGATTGATATGTGTATAAAGAAAAATTCAGAAGCTTAATATTGAATGTAAAGAAGTTTTTCCGCTTTTTCCTCCACATCCCAATAACTCGAAAACGGTTTTCTCGCATCATCATATAAAGCACCACTAGTCTATCATCTCAACAAATACGAAGTTTCCATTGAATTCCGTTTTAGGAAAATTGCGTTGACCAATACGAATTTAATAAAATGCGTTTTTGACGCTTCGTAAGTTTCTAAAGCTTTTCGTTCGATTTCAACAGAGATCGTTGTTGCTTGCAAATGTCGCAGAAAACTTGCCCACAAAGAGTTTTAACATGAAATGAGTTTTAAACAAATTGGTCCTCGCAGGTAAAGATCGTTATTCTACGGAGTCTGAAAATCCTCCTTCCTCGTTGACGGACTCCGGGATTAAAGTTAGTTCTCGGACGAATTCTTTCGAGATCGAGAATTTACTGAAAACCGCCGAGCAAGTGACAGGATTTTGTCGGTCTCCTATAGAAACAAGAAAGTCGAGTCCGACAGGAAGTTTGGTTAGTAACACCTCGCAGACTTTGTTAACACCTTCCAGACAGCTGACAGATGCCGAAAAGTTAAGAAAAGTAGTTTTGGAACTTGTGGATACCGAACGCGCCTATGTCAAGGTAAAATTTAGTGGTCGTAAATCAAGATTTTGACGTTGTAAATTCTCAGCATTTGAACAACCTACTGGAGAACTACCTCGAACCTCTGAAAAAAGAAACTTTCCTTTCTAACGCCGAAATCAACGCCCTCTTCGGCAACATCCAAGAAATCGTAACATTCCAACGCCAGTTCCTGCAGAACCTCGAAGAAGCTCTAGACCTAGAGCCGGATTTCCATAAATTTGAATACAGCAGCCAATTTAAAGTGAGCGATTTTTCTCGGTTTCGTCTTCGTTACATATTTATCAATTTTAATTCCAGAATGTTTTATTTTCCATCGGTAGCGCATTTTTGTATTATGTAAATCACTTCAAATTATACAGCTCGTTCTGCGCTAGTCACAGCAAAGCGCAAAAAGTCCTGCATCCGAGTAAGTATCCGGTCTTTTTTTTCCCATTGTTACTTGACGAATTTTCAGATGAAGGCAACCAAGCTCTACAAGAATTCCTAGCAGCTCGAAATCCCAAGCAGCAGCATTCCTCCACGCTTGAATCATATTTAATAAAGCCAATACAGCGGATACTTAAATATCCCCTGTTACTTCAGCAACTCAGGAATTTGACTGACTCCAATACTGACGAACATCAACATTTAGTGGAGGCGCTTAAAGGAATGGAAAAAGTGGCTGAACACATCAACGAAATGCAGAGGATTCATGAAGAATACGGTGCCATTTTTGATCATCTCTTCAGGCAGCACCAGAAGTCGTGTAAGCAGTCGATAGATTTGAGTCCAGGAGATTTGCTGTACTATGGTGGAGTAGAATGGTTGAACATCTCAGACTTCCTGGGAAAAATCAAAAAGGGATTGGAATTACACGCAATGTGCTTTGTTTTCAAAACTGCCGTTGTTTTTCTGTGCAAAGAAAGGCTGCGGCAGAAGAAAAAGCTTATGGTATGAAATTTTTAAATAAACAAATTTTTATTTTGGAAATATTACGAAAATGTTCCTTTATGGCCCTAAACTAATTATTTTTTAATTTCATGTCTGTGTTGTTTAAGCAGGCACTAAAAACAGATTAATAAGAACTGAAGACCACTTTATATCAAATAACTTTTTTTTCAGAGCATTTTAGTTTTTATGTACTTAAATTAAAGTACATCGTGAACTATATTAAAGTAGTCCACAGTGTTTTACTATAGAAAAAACTAGCTTGCTTCTACTAAGAGCCATAAAATGTGTACACTTGCCCTATTTTCGCTTCCAGGGCGTTTCAAGCAAAGGCTCGTCGTCCGAAGTGGAAATAATTCGCTACCAAGTGCTCATTCCTGTAACCGAAGTTCAAGTACGAGCTTCCTCTGCTAAGGATATGGATTCTCATTTCCTGTGGGAACTGATTCACTTAAGAAGTCAATTACAAAGAAGATCGGAGAAGGTCTACGTTTTGTCTAATAGGTAACATATCCAAGACCTTTTCAATTTCACTTAACATTGATCGCTTTCAGCACGGCAGATTTCAGGAACGCGTTCCTAAAAACGATCAGGCAAATTATTAGAGAGTCTGTTAGAAACATGTCGATACCGGCAACGAAACCGGGAGCAGGACCCGGAATTTTATTGGTAACGGGACACAAAGGAGATGTGCTCAATAGTCAAACGTTAGAAAGACCAGCGACGAAGACTGTGATAGTGCAAGGTTCGCACACTTTGGGGAAGACGAAGAAGTCGAAGACGTCGCAGAGGCACTCTTCTGGTAACATAGATTACGATAACATCAGTCAAGAAGGAGACGAACCACCAACGACTACGTTTAGGTCTAGAAGTAAAACGGTGGGAGATGCAGCAGGTTTGTAAATAACAGGAAATATGCAAAATATGGGGTTTTAGAGTTAAATTCTTTATTTATAAAGAAAATTCTCATCATTCACTTGTATTTTTATTGAATATAGGACGTCTTCTACGAAAGGAGATTTTCATAAACTAAACTAAATATTCCGCACTTTTAATTTACTTTCCATCAAAGTTATTACTTGTTTCCTAAAACGTAATGCAGTTGAACACGAAAACGACGGATTTGCAATAATTCAATTTTTCCAACGTGAATTTCAGGTTTTTAATAGTAAATACAATTTCTTTTTTACAGTTGGCCTTATTTAGATACTGTATTTAGAGCGAGTCTTGTTTATGTTTACACTCCCGTTCCGAAAAAGCTATAGAATTCACAACTTCGTTGTAGCACCAAGAGTGTCTTTCTTCTCTTATTTGTGTTATTGATTTCGGCCAATTCGAGTCCACACTGATAAAAATTGTTTGCGACTTTGTAAATTCAGATCCTCCAAAACGACCGGAACATGAAAGGAACGACGCCGGAATCAAGTCAGAAGGGGAGGAGGACTCCCAAGGGGGTACAGTGAAGGCCAAAGCGACGCTAGGGCGGACTCCAAATCATCTGACTCTGAGGTATTGACTTTCTAAGTCATTTTTATTTTTATTAGAATGCACGATTTATTGCTCTCTGCATCGAAACAGGAGCTATCATGAATAAGCTACAACGGTTTCCGGCATTTTTTTTTTGTAATCGTAAATATGTCGGATTTTGTAATGAACTTAAAACTTGGGAGAGACAAAAAAGATTGTAAGTGCAATTTTATTCACAGTTTATTGTTATTAACTTAGTTTTCCACAAACCGAGAAACAAAGGAATTAACGGATAAGAGTTTTAAGCGAGTTTGAGGGAAGTTTCTTTCAGGGATGAGAGTGACCGCTTTGGGGTTTACAAGAAGTTTTATCGGGACGCGACGAATTTTGATTTAGGACCTTTAGTCGAATTAATCGAAGCATAATCTCAGCTTAAAGTCGCAGAATGGAGTATGGCGCTTTAAAGCAGTTTGAAAGTTTCTTGCAGAGATATGAAACGTTTATTAAGAAGCATTTTTGGTCAGTTTTGATGGCCATCAATAAGAAAATAATAATGATTAATAATTTGCATTTACTTTTCTGTTATCTACTTAACTCCGTCGTGTTTGTTTTTGTTGAGGAAAAATGTATATTTGCTCCTCGCTGCAAGTGCGATAAATCCGCGTCCGTTCAGGTTTAATCTGTTGATTTTTAGCACCACCTCCACTTTATCTGCCGGCAGCACGGGAAGCCAAGCCCGTCTGATCCAGTCCTCGCACGCCCCCGAGAACTTCCATCCCATGCAAAGCGAAGAACTAGGTAAGCGCACAAACGAGACGGTCACCGCGGAAATCCATTCTACCAAATCTCCGAACCGCTCCCCGAAACGTCAAGATCAAGTGCGACGCCCCAGTCCCAATAAAAACTCGAAACGATCCGACAGTGTCAGTCCAAAAAATTCCAGAAAGTCTAGTCCGAGAACCCACCGACGCTCCAGAGATAACAGTCCTAAACCAGAGAACGCCAAAAGCCCCAAGAAAATCAAATCGTCATTAAAACAATCATCCAGGTCGTTGAGCATTGACAACCCTACTTGTGTCGAGTGCTATTTGTCTGGGAAGTCAGATAAGGGATAGCATATGCACAAGAGGAGCAACAGTTTTGTTGTGGCGCGAAGTAACGGACGCGTCAGTGACGAAATCAAGTGCTAAGACTGTAGATTAGAGTGGTGTGCGAACAATACAGTACCGAAAGTAGAGTAGTTCTTTTTTTCGTCCTTAGTTTATGATTTATCTACTTTTGGATCGGTAAGGTGGGGAACACGGCCATGATTTTCACATTTTCAGAAATGTAGATTTTAGTGCTTAAGTTTAAAGTAAGTTATACTTACAGACCTATAATTTTTAAGATATTCATTGTTTGGAATGCGATCTCAACCAAGGTCAATTTTGCAAAAGTACTGCTTTTAACATTATCTAGTTATGTGTAGGTACACCATCATTTGTGATGGTAATAAAAGACTAGTTTACAATTCTGACGTAATACATCATCTTAAGGTTTAATTCCAACACGAAATGCCAAGAGGCGAACAGTTAAATAATCATCATCCATTTTGTAAATTTAAAGAGGTAGGACGTATTCACTTTTGGCAACAGTTTTACGAGCAAAATGTTATGACTAAAATCACAAAGGTTACAAATTTTTCACTTAAAAAGAGATTTCGTTGTCAACTCAATTTTGTTTTATTTTTTTGTTTGACATTTTAAAAATAATAGCCTTGAAGCTGTAGTACTAGTAAAATAAGCTTATCTTAAATACCGATATTTCTCATTTATTTCTCAAGAATGCAATAAGGTATTAGAATTAGTGAATTCAGCTGTAGTTCGAAGATAGCTTCTTCTGGCTAAAATTAGTAGTAATCGTAAATGAAAAATATGTTATATTTGAATAAATGAAATGCTCTTATTACTGTTAAGATTTAAAAGATAACAAACTTAAAAACCCTTTGGCATATCTAATAATAAACTAATAATAACAATGGAAGCCTTTAACAGTAAATTCAGTAAAATATATCAAAAGTTGAACAAAAGTACATTAATAAGTAAGTAAAATTTAAATTAGATACAGCTGGAGCTTATTCACAATTCTTTTTTTTGTATTGTACTGAGAAATATCGCTAAAAAAATCTGAAGTCTATTAAAAATATATTTTGACTAGAGTGACTCTTTTCTTACTCTTCGACATCTTACTTCTATTTAGTTATTAAAATAGACAAATATTCAAATCTCATTTATTTTTTGTTATCTAAACATATTGGAGATAAATTTTTTTATTCACCCGTGATACGCAACAAATTAAGTTTAGCATTACATTTCTGCAGCATTCACTTTTGTCAGTTAAGAGATATTATATTAACAAAAACCTATTCAGGTGTGAGTAAAAAATATTGAATACTAATTGAAAATGTCTTAAACCATCTATAGCAAAACACTTGAAATGTCTAAAAATTGAAAAATAAATGATTAAATTAAAATAACAGGAAAACCTAATTTACATCGGATTTAACTGTGCATTATTAGGTGTTTCAATTAACGTAAGGATGTAAATGTATGAAAGACGTAAAATTTTTGTACGTTTTTAATACTATTTCAAACAATTTATGGTACATTAATAAACTTTAAATGACTCAACACTTTCCTTTTTAACCTTATTTATTTAGAATTTTGACAAATACAAAATTTTCTAAACAAAATAAGTTTTTCATTTTGTTGAAATTATATTAAAAAAAATTGTTCGGATTTTTGGTACAAAATCTGGTTTTACATAATCTTTTTAGATCAAATCCAAAACATTCATAATAAAATGTATATATTTTTAGATTTAAAAGATATTGGACGATTTATTTGAGCAATTCTTTTTTGGGAAATAAGATATCTGAAAACCATACACTAATATAAATAATTAAAAACAAACTTAAATATAATGACACTAGGGAACTGCTTAGAAAGTTGTGAAACATATCTGCTTGTAGAGAGTAATTTAAAATTCTGGAGTTTTACAAGTGAAGATATTAATATTTATAGGTATCTAAATAGAAACAATTTGGTGTCAGAGAAATGTAAACCTATTTTTAACTGTCTAGTATAGATCTTAGAACATTCCTAGGTGAAAATAGGAACAACAAAAAAAGTAGGATATTGTAGTTAAGTGATTGTCCCAATTTTCTAGCATTTTTTTTTAAATAGGATCCTGTTTTTTTAATTCAGTTTATGCAACTGAAACGATAATGAATTTCAAAGATTTTTGAAAACTGAATTTCTGAAAATGTGAAACTTTGCTTTTCGTCAGGATATCGAAAAACCCTCGCTAGCACTGTTTTCTTTATCTTGACATCCACTATTACCGGTCTCAATTAGCACCCCCGCTTTGCACTTAGTGAGTGAGTATAGACGCTTAATGTCTGTTGGACTTCAAACGACCCTATTTGTTTCCGATTTGTGCACATTTGGAGCTTTTGCGCTTAACCTTACCAAAAAGTGATGCCGTTGGTTTGTTATAGGGTCGCCTGTGTGGAAGCCAAGAGACAGTAGTTTAGAGGCAACCTCAACCACCCTCCCGCGAAAAGGCAGAGACCACAGTTTGGCCGCTTTAAGCGCCTCGCGTAAGTCCCTCGCCGAGACCACAACCGGGCTAGAAATACACAATGCGTATAACCAGCAGTAGAAATAAAATATCAACTGTTTGTATGGGGCGGAAATCCGGAGTTCCGGAGTCGCCCGGAGCCGCGCGTGCCATTACACCACTGCTGTGCTTCATACAAACGGACTGTTTAGACAACCAAACCAAAAATCGAATTGTTAAACGCTGTACAAGTTATTTAAATAATTGTTAAATATTTGTGACTACCGACTGAGATTGTCACTGTGAGGTTTTGTTTGTCCCTTGGAGCCCCGAGATTGTCTGAAGAGAAACATTTTAATCATTTTAACATTTATATACGACTCACGTTGTTGTACCAAGGATGACTCAGTATTACAGGGGAAATAAAATCATTCTTATATACTTTTAGAATGTTTATGCATATTTGCGAAAATCTTTATAGAAGTAATTTTTATTGCATCATAGATATGATATTTCGTTATTAAATGAAGAATCTATCAAAATGTGCCCACTGAGTGAACTCATGTTCCGGAAAACACTTTCACTCACGAAATTAACTCTCAGTGGACGCACCATTTATAATTTAGATCTCAAAGAACATATTCCTATATACTACGATCTGTTGAATCTTAAACGAGTTTATTTACCATCAATAGTCTAAAAAAGAATTTTTAAATAAATCAAACCTTAATATGTAATTTAATGCAATCAAGTGAATCAGTAGAGAGGGACTAGAACATTGTCACATTATTATTGAATATATAAAATTTAGAAATAGTTGATCCGTATGTAGGTTTAATGACATAGACATGTATTTTAAAAAAATACATATTAGTTTAATAATTTAATATTAACTTATGTAATAGACGCTATTGTAACCGCCGACGAGTCGCCCGCCGTCTCCTTAATTTTCTATGATTTCTCGACGACGGTGCGCCTCGACGCCGGCCATAGAAATATTTACAAAAGAATTAACCGAACACATAATTCTGCTGTCAACAAAATGTTTAATCGCACAATTAAGTTAACAAACAACCAACAAAAAAAACAACAATTTTTTTCCGAAACTTGGTGCGCAAAACTTTCAGTTTCCCATCACCAAGTTGCTCAAATGTAATCCTAGTCGTACGTTATTACTTTTGTATTATTTTTTATTGTGTAAATGTCATCATAAGTTCTGACCGCTCCGATTCCCAAATTCCCTATCCATTCCCGACCCCATTTCGTTGACTAGTGAGACTATTAGTACAATTCGAAATGAATGGTAAAGTTTGTCAAAAAAACGCGTCAGTGTTTAATGAAAAGTGCCAAAATCAAAAGAAACGAATTTAAATCATTACGTATACTTAGCTACCTTCATTTGACAAACTGTACTGTTCCAGGTTACTTTAATTTTCATTTTCACTAGCCGGTAAGGATTTCCTGTATGTCTGTATGTATGTAAAATCAACATAAATGTGCGTATGTATGGACGAAAAGGAAAATTTCAAATATACAACAAAATCCAATTTGAGTTTTTATTAACGTTGATATTTATCCTGCATTCCTGCATACAATTAAAGTTGAATTATCATGCCACTAATTGAACACCTGAACCTGCATTAAAAAATAATAACATTTTTCTATTAAATGCGTCATGAAAGAATAAAAAAATGTGGAGGATTGTCACGGAAGTCAGGCGTAGAATTAATAGTGCTAGATTAAAGATTTTAATAATAAATATGAACACAATTGCATTATAAGCGTTAAAAATATCTTGTAACGGCATAACATTATATTTTTCTTTAAATTTGCTGAGTAAAAGCAACTTTCTTTTTTAATTATTTTATCTTGGTATTATCTTTTTATTAATTTTTATTTATCAATAAATATTGATTTTTTGGTATAAAATTTAAAACATTGAAATAACAATAATGTTTTTTAAATTGTCCATTTTGAATTTTCTTCAGTACTGATTAAAGTAAAAAGTTAAAGTAAAATTTACAATACAAATAAATTAATGCATTCAAATATAATTTAATCCTGATTAAAAATAATTTAGCGCAATAGTTCTTTGTACTTTGTTGCGCTTGTTGAGCTTAGTGCGAATGCGGGAAAATTCTTGCCGAAAGAGTTAGGTACAATTTATATTTTTTTTATACAAAAAAAATTAAGTAACTTAGTTTTTTTATGATAGGTTGGTAACATGATCTATCTACTGTAACCACTTACTAGATTGTTAAAATTTAAATCATCTGTCATTTTTTTAATTATTTACAAAAATTGTTAAAATGCTCCCGAAGTACAACAATGTGACAAAGAGGCCGTTTCGCGTTTGCTGCCCGAGAAAAGTCACTAGCGGTATGAACGCATTAATCAAAAATTGATTGAATGGTATCCTCAAAAAATCGCAGTACCAACCGTCTAACGCAAATATCCCTTGCCGCCAGCGGAAACTAAAAAACACGGGGGTGCGGGAAAACCGTTTTCCCGTGCATCGGGATTAAGCGTGAGCCGAACATGGATTAGATTTATTTTGCATCCAGTCTTCAAAAACACGTCAATATGAGCAATACGTGATTTATAGTTTTTAGTCTTGTTAAATTTTAACGATAGCGTTTTTCGCTTCCTTTTTTTTTAATTACCCATTATGTTACAAACAATAACGGCCTTTTAAAAGAAGTTCGTAGTTTAGTTTGATAAATGCTACAAAGTTCATAAAATTCAATTAGACATTAACTTTTATATAAACAATTTAAGAACTTACGATCATTTCTTGATATCTGTGACATGACCTTTTATCATAAATTGTTTGAAACTGTGTGACATCATTTAATTGTTCTAAATAAATATCTATCGCCAATTTTAGCTCATATTCCTGTACAAACTTCGGAAATTTTTGTGCTCTACTTTTTATTTCTTAGTTTTTTTCGCCAACCCACGTTAACGAAAATATTCCTATATATTGATTTTATGTTTGTAGTTGTCTTGTTAAATCTAAAATGTTGACGGAAATATATTGTAAAGACAAAAAATGATTCTTATATCAAAAATAAAATATTTGATAAAACCTTCTCATATGTAAAACAATAGTATCGAAAAACGTTGTAATCACTATCACAGAAATGTAACACATTTACTGTTTAAATTTTTAAAACCATTGAAACAAATACCCAACATTCTGTCCATTATCTTTTGTTAATGTCAAAAATTAAACTTAACAATTCTTTAATTGATATATCTACAAACGATAAATTCTTAAACCTTGTACCACTTTTCCTCATTTCTTTCAACAAGGTTTACAAGAAGTAAGAAGTGTACTTGACCCTTTCACAGCTGCAGTAACGGAGTCTGAAAACCGCAACCAAAGTCATGGTCTCCTTTAAATTATTCGCTTTCCGCAAGCATCGCCTAATTCTATCAAAATTAATCTCTAGCTTTTATCGTGTGCTATCAATTTTCCATTTAAGAGGAATTGTAATAATAGTCAGCATTCAACATTAGCACACCTTGATGAAGTGGGAGCAATGTTAAATCACTAGAATAGAAAGTGGCCGTGCACACAGTACATTGAAGGTTCACTAACAGTGTAGATTTAAAACAAACAACTCTACAACAGTATCAACAACAAATAAAATAGTAATGTAAACGACCTCTCATTATTAATAACATTTTCCATCAACATTAATATTTTGATTGTGATGTGTGCTAATTGATTAGTGCAACTCAAAAAGTAACCAGTGCAGTGATAGAAGCCAGATGAAGAGGTTGGCAAAATGGTTGTAAGGTAAGTCGAATAAATTTATGCCAACACATGTATTTGTGTATTTACCAATTTCCGGGGAATACCGGAAACCCAAAACAATTGAAACAATTTTTTAATTATACTTGTTTAGGAAATAGAAAAAAATACAGCGGAATTTTATTACGTAGTCATTGCGTTCTTTTCTTATCGGTTTGTATCAATTATAATGAAGTTATTGGCGGTTTTGTTACCGTTTTGGTTCTGTTAACGTCCTTTGTCAGCGCTAATTGAAGAATCATGTCAAGGTTGTATGAAGTGCCATCACTAAAATTCGCGTACATAAATTTTGTTAAATTTGGATTAAATTACCAGTTTCGAGAAGGACAGTTTGACTAATTTTAAAATTAAAAATACATTATAACATGGAACAAATTCGGCTAATGATGGTTTGGAAACGTTGAACTTTGTTATTATCAATGTCAAAATGTTTTAAGAGACAAAAGTACCAAAACTGTAAAGCATTATTTAATTATTTTTTATTTGATTTGAAATTTATTCGAATGTCCACATAAGTAACAAACTGACCACTATCATGGTCTCATTCAGAACTTCCAACACGTTTCTTATTAAATAAGTTGCATAACGAACTCCAGTTATATAATAAGAATACCATAAACTTTTGCGCCTGCAATGAATATGCATGAATTTAATTCTGGTCACAATTTATTTTAGTTCTCTTAATTGCTCAATTAATTAGAATGACAAAATGAATAAAAAATACTTTGTTAACATTAAGGAAGAAAGGTGTGACTTGGAAAATTGTACCGTAACACTTTGAGCAAATATTTTCATACATGGTTTAAAAAAAAAACACTTTCAGATTGAATACATATGTAGGCAATAACAGTTTTTACCATGTCGGATAGAGCCAATTAGTTAGAAACACATATTAAACGTAACAAAAATTTGCTCCGCTATCAACCGGTATGCGCAATACCAAACTATTCTACTACTGACTATTGTTCGAAAATTCTTTCTTAGTGATAAACAATCTTACGATAAGTTTTTTTTTATTTGACATTCTTAAAATATGATTGCACAACGTCACGGCAAATTTATAATATTGAATAAACTGCGGTTTTTCTCAGTTAATTTTTTATGTTTATTACAACACTTTTGGTTTTGTAATCGGTAAAGGTGATTAGAGATCCATTATAAAGTTGAAACTGACGAGATTTTTGCATTACATAAGGAATTGAACGTATTCGGCACTGATCTTGTGTAATATAACAATTTTTTAAATAAATCTCAACCAATTTTTCAAGTTTTTTATACAAACATATTAGAAAATATTAAATTAATAATACCTATAACAATAGCTTAAAGCGGTAATTACATACATTGGATCAAGCAAGTCCGACTGTCACACTGACCGCAAAATTTTATTTCATACTTTCACACGCGGGATCCTGTCAAAGAAAACGAAGTGTAAATTTAGTAGAACGATGCTCAAGAAGCCACTTTGTGGCTGGCACGTTGTTTTTAGGTCACAAATCACTAAAATATAAAAACAATCTAATTTGTGTTTTATATTTATTTTAAGGTTTCATATTTTTAATACTACTACAAATAAAAAGTGTTATATTCGTCCCAGCAGGGGAGCGGTTGAAGTTTTTTGAATGTCAAGTTGTATTCGCTTAAATAATATAAAAAGCCAATGAAATGTATGACTTTTTTTCTTTAGTTGTTCTATGTGTTATAAAAATATTTAAAATGTAAACAAACGTTTAGGAATTACCATTACAGCAAGAAACCCCACAACTTAACAACAAGTTAATTGAGTAATTTCTGCAGGATATCCTTTAAAAGCATGATGAGATCCATTCCAGCAACCAATTATTTCATAATATTCCCAAATTGTTGCCATAATAAAACAACACTTATACTTCCTTGTCGAAAACTGAAATTGTTAAATTACTGTTCATATCATACTTGCTTTAACCTGAAGACGCACTTTAATATCAAAATATATACAAAAATACAACAATTAAATATATTTTCCCAGAAAACATTTAATGTTTACTTAACACACTACAATTAGACGCAAAGTATACATTAGAAAACAATAAGGAATAGTTTTCCCTACAAGACCTTGAAGTTTACTAAAGATGCTGCCAACATACCCGTAAAGTGCAAGGTTACATTAATCTGAATCTATTATGATAATTACCTATCTAAGACCACAATTTTCACATGTTTTAGTCATTATTTGGTTTGGATAATATAAATAACCTTGTTTCAGCGACAAAACTTTGTCACCTTTCGCAGCACCTTCTGAAAGCAGATCAAGTTGGAGACAAGCCTTACCACAAATTTTAGCCGTTTGCGTAAAAAATGTTCTTCTTCTGGGATTCGGGATGACTTTAGGGTTCCCAACTATTCTCATACCTAGTTTATCTGGGGGCGACCCACAGGAACCCATTTCGTTAGGACAAGAAGCTATATCATGGATAGGTAAAAAACTAGTAAATTAGACATAAATCTTTTGTAGAACGTGATACATTAAAAAAGTAAAATTATTTAAAATTTTATCAAATTTAAGGAAATTAAAGATAATAGACTTAAAAAAAATTATTCGATTTTGTCTTATAAACTTAAATTAATTTACATCAAAACAAATTATTAAAGCAATTGTTTATTTATTAGCGCATTAAAATTTTTTGATCATCAGTGGATTAAAAATTTTAATCAGGTACAAAATTTCTTACTTAAAATTACAATAAAAATGATTATCGCATCGATCGGTGTTGAGCAACAACATAAATGTTGTAATTTTGAACGCTTCTACGTTCGAAGTTCACGCTTCCATAAGTGTGTGTTGGTACAGGACTTGCACAAGGTGCAACCGATAATTTTGGTTTAATAACCAAAATAACAGGAGGCAGAGTTAAAGTAGATCTTGCTATGGCAGTATTCTTGAAACTACTTGTACTAGGCGAAACAGATGATTTCGAGCACTGAAACAGAGTTTGCTCCGAAAACCTTTTTTGATTCTTCTTGCAGATGGAATTTTCACTCACTTTGCAAAATCAATATTTTCAAATGCTGTCAGGCAGGTCTCCACCATAAATAACTTGATTTGATTTTGGACTGCTCTGAAATATAATTTAACTCACCATTTCAGTAATTTCATCTTTTTTTCTTTCTGGTACACTTTTTTGTTCATTTTTTTTCATGTTTGTTTATAAAAAAACACGTCGTTGTCATGATCGCGGCATATGAATCGGGATAGTCCCGAATTTTGTAAATATCTGCCGATTTTTTATTTTTATCTTTAAAATTGCAAGGTTTATAAGACAAAATTGCAAAAATGTTGTATTACACTTTATCCGCTCGTATAAATAACTATTAATATCTTGTTTCTATAACAATAAGGCATTATTAACAGTTTAAAGTACCAAAAAATATAGATCATAAAAAATTTAACACAGACAGCCTAAAATGATATTTTGTTTCATTCCAACCGAATTTTAACTTATTGATGCGTGTTTTGTAAGTAAAACCATTTTTTAGTTTATATAACACAAATGCGCTCATATAATTTCAGGTTCTCTCAACTTAATATGCGTCCCCGTGGGCTGTTTGTTCTCCGGTGCAGCCACCCAGCCCATCGGCCGTCGACGTGCCATGCAGTTAGCCAATCTTCCTTTCATAGCCGCTTGGCTACTTTTCTACTTTTCCACCGACATCTGGCAGATTTTCCTAGCTCTGTCGTTAACCGGAGTCACTGGAGGTTTGTTGGAGGCACCAGTAAGTAGTCAAAGCTTTCACAGGTACTTGTGACTAACTCTTTTCTCTTATTCACACTCTTCCTTCTTCTTTCCTTTCAGGTGCTCACTTACGTGGCTGAAATAACACAGCCCCATTTACGAGGGATGCTTTCCTCCACCAGCACTATGGCTGTGATTTTAGGTGTTATGTGTCAGTTTCTTTTGGGAACTTTTTTAAAGTGGAGGATTGTGGCACTTGTTAATTGCAGCGTTCCTGCTGCCGCATTTTTGCTTTTATTTTTTGTACCTGAAACTCCAATTTGGTTGATCTCTAAAGGGAGGTATTTAGACGCTAGGAAGAGTATTGCATGGCTGAGGGGCTGGACAAGTTTGAATGAAATCGAATCCGAATTTCAAGAGCTGTGTAAACAGTTGGGTAAAGCCAATGATATTGGTATCGAAGATCCTGCAGGCCCTCCCGCTCTAAAACTTTCAAAGAAAAAGCGCTTATCATTATTTACAAAAAAAAACTTTTTATGGCCGTACGCTCTTGTTTCTTTATCGTTTTTTCTCAGTCATTTTAACGGGATGCAAACTTTACAAACTTATGCTATCAAAATCTTCTCGACATTAAAATCACCAATTGATAGGTATTATGCCACCGTCATTTTAGGAGTTGTGGAATCGTTAGGCTGCATAGCCTGTGTGACCCTTGTCCATTTCGTCGGTAAAAGAGTCATCAATTTTATTTCATTAATAGGTTCGGGATTTTGCTTCCTTATAGTGGCCACATATTGTCACCTCGTCGGTGCCATATCTTTAGATAGCACTGCTCTCAGAGACAGCACGTACAACTGGGTTCCTACGTTTTTCCTAATTAGTTCTGCATTTTTATCATACGTTGGAATCAGAGTCCTTCCCTGGATTCTTACGGGAGAAGTTTTTTCTCCAGACACTAGAGCTACAGCGTCAGGATTGTCAGCAGCCACGGGTTACATCTTCGGTTTTTTAGCTAACAAAATTTTTCTGTCAATGATCAATACATTAACGCTGGGAGGAACTTTTTGGTTGAATACCGCTGTTAATTTTCTTGGTGCCATTTTGTTGTATTTTCTTTTGCCAGAAACGGAAGGAAAGACGTTATATGATATAACTGAACATTTTTCTGGACACTCTAAATTAAATAACATGGTTCAAAGAACCGGGTTAGATAACAAAGGATTTGAACTTGAGGAGAGCCGAGTCTAAGACTGATCGCAGTGGTGAAAGAAATATATTTAACCTGTACCTGATTGGAGGGTCATTTGGATTTTAGTACTACTAGTTCTAACAGTTTAATTACGCTGGCCAAAGGTCAAGGAGTACAAAGGAACATATCGCATCTAACAATGTAGTATTTGAACTTAATTATGTCTATCCTCCTCTCTATTACTTACAATACACTTATTCTTCAAGGTGATCTGTGCCACCTTCAGTGTATATTTTTAATAAACACTTAATGCCATAACTTTACTTTATTGCACCTTAGATAGTTGTGACTAACCTTAGGCAGTCTTCGCACAAAACTCTCAATAACCACTATCTTACTTCCAGACTCTGACTTACGTCGCGGAAATAACCCTGCCTAGTCTTAGAGGAATCTTGTCGTCTACGTCTGGCATAGCTGTGATCTTCGGACTTTTAGCCCAGTTCTTACTTGGCACCTTTCTACACTGGCGAACTGTGGCCCTCATGAGTGCTGTCGTACCAGCCATCTCTTTTTTTCTTCTGTTTTTTGTCCCAGAAAGTCCTTATTGGCTAATACTTAAAAAACGCCCTGACAAAGCACGAGAAAGTATAGCTTGGCTGCGAGGATGGGTAACTATTGAAGAGATTGAACCCGAATTTAACGAACTTTCTAAACAAATTAGTGCCACAGTCAGTGAAAAACCGACTTTTGTCGAAAAGATAAAACTTTTCACTAAGAAAAATTTCTATTGGCCGTTTTCTGTAGTTTCGTTCGCATTTTTCATGAGCCAGTTTAGTGGAACCACACCTTTACAAATTTACGCTGTTAAAATTTTTGCAGCTTTAAAATCTCCTATTGGGGAGTATTATGCCACTGTTGCTATGGGCGTCGCAGAAGTTTTAGGTTGTATTTTGAGTACATGCATGGTACACTACACCGGAAAACGAATAATGAACTTTTTTTCCTTGATAAGTTGTGGACTTTGCTTTGTCACGGTTGGAGTATACGCTTACATGCACTCGATTATTCATTTAGATCTTTTTTCTAAGGCGCCTTCTATAGAGAATGATAGTGGCAATTGGTTGCCAACTGTCGTTCTCGTAACTGCGGCCTTTTGTACTCATACTGGTATCAAACTCTTACCATGGATGCTTATTGGAGAAGTTTATTCTAATGACACTCGAGCCACCGGTTCGGGATTTTCCGGAGCTCTTAGTTATATCTTTGGTTTTATTTCTATCAAGATATTTTTGTCATTAGTAGAGTGGATTACGTTGCCAGGAACTTTTTGGTTGTATAGTGGATTCTGTTTTATTGGTACTATTGTTCTGTACTTTATCCTCCCAGAAACTGAAGGTAAAACTCTTTTTGAGATAACTGAGCACTTCGCTGGTCGCTCTAAGCTTGGGAACAAAGTAACCAGACTTAAAGATATAAAAAATGGTGTGGTCAATACCGGATACGTTTCAAATGATGAGACACGTGTGTAACGCTTTTCCTCCTATACTATCACCTACCTCTTGCTACGCCGTCGTACAGTACTTGTTTCTCAAACAAACCATCGCTATCGTCTTATTGTACGCTAATTATAGCCATAGCGATGCTTTGTAAAACAAACAAGTACTAGTCTGACATAGCACTAATGGTCTTTTCCAGACACTGACGTACGTCGCTGAAATTACTCAGCCAAGTCTCAGGGGAATTTTAGCATCTACAAGCACAGTGGCTGTGATCTCAGGAATCTTAACCCAGTTCATGTTGGGAACTTTCTTTACCTGGAGAACTGTAGCTATAGTCAGTACATCAGTACCCATCATCTCCTGTATTCTTCTCTTCTTAGTTCCGGAAAGTCCTCATTGGCTCATCTCCAAGAATCGCTACTTAGACGCACGTCATAGTTTAGCGTGGTTACGAGGATGGACCGACTTAAGCGCGATCGAGGGTGAGTTCAAAGAACTCACTGACCAAATAGAGAAACAAAAGGAAGAGAAAACAGCTAATTGGCGACTGTACTTAAAAAAAAACTTTCTCTGGCCTTATTCTCTCGTTTCATTTACATTCTTCCTAGGTCATTTCTCAGGAATGACAACTTTACAAACTTACGCAGTAAAGATTTTCGCAACCTTAAAAGCACCTATCGATAAATACTACGCTACGATTTTTCTCGGTGTCGCTCAAGTTCTTGGTTGTATCTTGAGTGCGTGTCTCATTCACTGTGTCGGAAAAAGAGTCATGAATTTCTTCTCTTTAATCGGATGTGGTTCCTGCTTCTTCCTTGCTGCCTTCTATGCTCAATCTGTCGGTGTTAAAAATCTAGATCTTATGGCAGAAAGCGACAATTCTTCTCATAACTCGTGGATTCCAATGACTCTTCTCATAGGATCCGCATTTTTCACTCACGCTGGAATCAGAATCCTTCCTTGGATGTTAATCGGAGAGGTATACTCTAATGAAACGAGAGCCACAGCATCGGGTTTGTCTGGAGGTCTCAGCTACATCTTCAGCTTTATTTCTAATAAAATTTTTATTAAGATGATTGGATCTTTGTCTTTGCCTGGAACTTTTTGGTTATATAGTGGTTTTGCGATTGGGGGGGCTATAATTTTGTACTTCGTGCTCCCGGAAACGGAAGGAAAGACTTTATTTGAGATCACGGAGCATTTTCGGGGTCATACAAAAATTGATAATAAAGTTAAGAGAACAAAAGGTGGTTCTGAGCGTGGAGAAGACAACAAAGGATTTAGTATTGAAGAAGAGAAATGTGAGAGTAAATTGTGAAACTAGAAAATTTTATTGTAGTTAATTAATAGGACAATAAATAAATTTTATTACTAAGAATTTAAAAGCTTTTTATTTAAAACATTTTAACATTTTATAAATTGGAAAATGGTTCTTAACACAAGGTTTTCATAAAAAGTTTTATACAAGATCTAAGGTTCTTGACAATAAAGTTGGCTCAAAAACATTTTGGAATCTTCCAAAACAGTTATACAATTTCAGATGGCACGCAACATAATGTCTTTTTGTAGACGTGAAGAATCTGATAACTTAAGCTCACATTACAGTTTATTGTAAACCCAAACCAAATTTTTCGGGAATATTCCTGACAGGTATTAGAAAATATAATAAAGATCCTAAATTTGGTGATCTGGTTATAGACGTTATTAGAAACAAAATCGAAATAATTGACCACAACCTGTGGAAAAGTTGTATTCGTCATATTAAAGAAAACTGTCGAAATAAAATTGTCAAAAAGCTCATAATAGATTTAGACAATAATGACAGATAGTAAAAATAGGTAAATTCTCAAAGAGAGGACGAAAGCGGCTCTAATTTTATTCATCTCCTGACCATTCACTTATTTGGTCATTTATTTATCCACTTTTATGGCCTTTGCTGCTACTGACCTTCTAACAATTCATAATGTAAACACTCCTAAGTACAATAACTTTGAAGTATTTTTTAGCCAACTTTAATTGTATTATGCAATTGTGTGATTCTATTTTACATATTTTTGAATAGTTAAATATTTTAGTTTGACAGACTTATTATTGATATTTTTTGCTACTTTTATTACAATTAAATTTAATATATTTACAATTACTGACTTTCATTTACTCTCAAATACAAGGAAGACGATCAGATTTCGAAACGAAAAAAAAAACATCTGCCTGATTGCTGTTGCTGTTGCTGATAAGATGTAAGATAAGCAACTTTTACGTAGAATTTTCATTCTTATTGATGATTAACATTTGTCACATGATCGGCAAGATGGGTTGCATGTTTACAAAGAATGAAATTTTGTTTAGAGGTGATAGTTTTCATGTAATTTGTTCCAATTTCAATAATCTTTTTGAAAACTGTTTGATTTGAGTTTGTATTACAAATTATTTTACGTACTGTAGTCAAACTATTAAGAACACCATTTAACTAAAACTTTGTTAAAAAATAATTAAATTTATAGTAATATTGGTTTTAGTCGTTTTAGTAATAAGTTGTTTTGCTTATGCAACCAACAATAGACAATTGAATGCAGGTTGAGTAATCATAAGTACTTGACATTTTTAAAATACATCAAGAAAATGCGTTGAATATTATAATCAAAAATTATGCTATTACTAATCCCAAGTTATAAAATTTAATAATTTGCAAACTGATAAGATTAATTTGAAGAATATTGCACTATCCTCTATCATCACCTAAACCTTTAAAATTTAAAAAATTAACAAACATTCATAACTCTTAAAGTGGCGTTGTATAACTTAGTCTCATTTTAAACACCTTTTTTAATGGTTGTTTACTTATCTTTCACTCATTTCGCTTGTTTAAAAAAATATAAACACACTATTACTGACGTTTCCCAAAAGCACTTGAACAAAACCGTAAACATTTTTTTGTACTTTCTCAATAGGGTGAACTTTATAAGTTCAGTGTTATGCAACGAAAGCAATTGCCCCAAATCAGTATCCGCTGATTGCCAAATAAGCCGCATCGCATCATGAATAAAAGAGAAAGTTTTTTAAATTTTATAAAAAAATATCAGTCAAGCGTGTAATTTTTTCTGTGTCTGTATTATTTGAAATGGACAAAAACGACGATCATGGCGTCGGACTCGTCGCACAAAGTTTCTTCTTCAAATTTTAATGAGAGATGGATGCGATGAGAACATTTCCTTCGATGTTAAAGACATGAAAAGTGCTATTTATTTTTCTGACAATTTAACTAGAAGCTCTCGGAGGCCCCTACCTTTAGTCAGTATGTTAACAAAACCAAAAAGACAAGGGCCAAGGATTAAAAAAGATGACAATTTTTTAAATTATTAAGTGTCTCAACAGAGAATCCACTTAAGGCCCGATAAGATAAATTAATAAGTCTTTTTTTAGTAAGAGCTGTGATAAGAGAAATTTTTATCCAAAATTTTTCAGTATTGCCAGCAGTTAGCAAAATGGTTGTAAAGTAAGTAATGCCAGAAGGATAGAAGTAGGAGAGATTTGGAAGGTTGAATCGCCGTGAAATTCTATTTCCGTCGTGTTCTGTTAACAAATTTGCAGTTGGTGTAAATTATTGGAGATGTGTTTTGGAGTGTCCAGCTATTGGAAGTTAGAACACTCTTTCATAAAAACAAAAATGCTACGTGATTTTGTTTTCTTTACAATTGCACCTTAGGGAGGTATGAGACTGATCTCACATAACACTAATGTTTTTTTTTTACAAACACTGACGTAGATCGCTGAAATTACGAGCCGAGTCTCAGAGGACTGTGATTTTTGAAATCGCAACCCCATTCATGTTAGAAAACTTTTTTACTTAGAAAACCATAGCCGGTATCAGTACATTAGTACCGATCATCTCTTTTCATAATAGCTTTTAGTAGAGTTGAAGAAACTGATAATTTATGCTCACAGACCGCATTAGAGTTTGTTTTCGACTCAAACAAGTCGACTAAACTAACAATGAGGATTAAAAATGCAGACAGCTTAGTTGGAGTGCATTGTATAGTGTAATGATTATTATTCAATGGATTAGAGCCAGTCTGAGCTAAAGATAATTTTCATTATTTCATGGGTCTCAAAGACGGATAGTATTATTTGGGTGAATAGATAACATATTTTATCGATCATTTTTAGTGTTTTAACGTGCAAAAATTAATTAAATACTAGTCATTTCCATTTTTTGTACTAAACAAAATTAAACATATTCCTGAAGGCTGTATTACTACTTATTAAAGATTAACCAGGTCAGAATTACAATTTAAAAGTCTTAAGTAATATTGACTTTAGTAACAAGTTGTTCTGCCTATGCAACCAATGATACACAATGAATGCAGATTGAATAATTGTAAGTACTTTATTTCTCGAATCTATGGTAAATATCATAAACCACATCAAGAAATTGCGTTGAACGTTATAATCACAAATTATGATATTACATGGTCTTTGTTACAAAATTAAATAATTTGCAAACTGATAAGATTAATAAAAAGAATATTATACTGTCTTCTATATCACCTAAACCTTGAGGATAAGTAACTCACCAGTATCATTTTTAAACCTTTTTTTTTAAATGATTGTTTGCTTAGCTTTCATTCATTTGGTGCATGTTTAAAAGTAAACTAAATCCACGACGTATCCCAAAAGCACGTGAACAAAACCGTAAAAAAATTTTTTTGCACTGTCTCAATAGACTCAAGAGAGTCATTTTTTCCGTGTCTGTGTCATCTGCAAATGATAGAAACGACGACGATGACGTTAGTTTTCCTCACAGAAAGTCTCTTCTTTAGAATTTGAAGAAAGATGGACGCTATGAGAACATTTCCTAAAGTGTTAGTGACATAAATGTTCCCATTTATTTTTCTGAGAATTTAAGGAAGAATCCTCAGATGCCCACATCTTCAGTAATACTTTAACAAAACCAAAAAGACAAGAGCTAAAGATTAATATAGATGATAATTATTTAAATTATAAAGTGTCTCAAAATCCACTTACGGCGCGATAACATAATAAGCTAATAAACCTTCTTAGTGGGAGCTGAAAATTTTGAGATAAGAGAAATTTTTCTTCAAAAATCCTTCAGTATTGCAAGAAGTTACCAAAATGGTGGTAAGGTAAGTTGAATTTATGTCTACATGGAATACTTGCAATTTTACAAATTTCGACAATATACCGGTAACCACTAACAACTGAAAGATTTTTTAAATTATATCTGATTAAGAAAAAAAAAATAGTGCGAAATTGTGTCACATTTTTTCTTATTATTGTTGCTGGTGGTTTCATCTCTGTTGATACTTTGTAATTCACATGTTTATACCACGTCCGGGTCAATTAATGTTGCTAAATAAACTGTGGTTTTTCTCGGTTAAGCTTTTATGTTTACTTTTAGTTTTTTAATCGATAAAGGTGATTCGAGATCGTTATTAAGTTCAAACCGACGAGATTTTGCGTTACCTAAGATATCGAACGTACTCGATACCACTCTTGTGAATATGATAACTTTTTAAGTAAACTTTAAACGTTTTACGAAAATTTTTAAGCAAATATGTTAGAAAATCTCATATAAATAGTATTTATCTCAATAGTTTGAAGTGATAATTACATTGAACGAAGTAAATTCGAATGTCACAGTGACCGCATAAACAAAATCGGGGTTTTTTTTTTTTCATATTTTCATACAGAGAACCCCATCGTAAAAAGTGAAGGAACATTTAGTGCTTGGAAACTTACATATTATTTATTAGTAACTATTCACATTACGAAATATTAGTGCCAC
Source organism: Cynaeus angustus (assembly GCA_030157275.1). Lineage (NCBI taxonomy): Eukaryota > Metazoa > Arthropoda > Insecta > Coleoptera > Tenebrionidae > Cynaeus > Cynaeus angustus. The sequence goes on from CM058060.1 coordinate 18,515,444, forward strand.
GTATTTTTTAGTTAGTAAAATTTAAAAATTTTCATTGTTTTCTTTATTTGTAAGTTTCATATTTTGAACAGACTTGAAATTTTTTACGCGTGCTATAAGGAAACAATTGGAATTTATTTTATTTTCAAATTATTATTATTTAGTATTCATTTAAATGATATAATAAAAAACAAATAAGATGTACTGTTATCATAAAAATAACAAATGAATTTAATTTCTGCATGATATCCTTAAACAGCATAATAGGATCAATTCCAGAAACCAATTATTTTATTATAGGTCCAAATTGTTGCGATAATAAACCAACACTTAAAAATTTATTGTGGTAAACCAAAACTGTTAATTTACTGTTCTCATCATGCTTGCTTTAACCTGAAAACGCAATTTAATATTAATACAAAGTTTGCGCCTACAGAATTTAATAAATTCAGTTAACGCGAAATGAAATTTTGTAAGAAAAACATTCTCGAACAGGTCACTTTTGTTTAATAAAAATGTACAATTTATTCATTTACATGAAACTGTTTTTTAACTATTATTTTTTTTTAAATGGTCACGTCATCTATAAGTTTTTTAAATGGCAATCCTCTATTTTTTTTTCATTGTCGAACCGACAGTATAAAAATATTGTCACCTTGGAAGGGACATTTTTTGAGTAAAAAAATGGAACGTCTTTTAGCATCACTTAATCTGAGCTTATTAACGTGTTTACTTGGTTTAGACAATACAGATAACTTTTTTTTAGCGACAAAACTTTGTCACCTTTCGCAGCATCCTCTGAAAGCACATCAAGTTGGAGACAAGCTTTACCGCAAATTTTAGCTGTTAGCGCGAAAAATGTTCTTCTTTTGGGGTTCGGGATGACTTTAGGGTTCCCAACTATTCTCATACCTAGTTTATCGGGGGGAGACCCGCAAGAATCCATTTTGTTAGGACAAGAAGCTATATCATGGATCGGTAAGAAATTATTAATTAAAAAATATTTTTTCGAAAAACGTAGATTTAGAATTTGGTGCTTACAAATTCACCAAAAAAATTAAAAATCATCCTAAAAGTAACAAAAGAGTACAAAGATTTTAACAAAACTAACACAGACACTCTAGAATGATATTTTGTTTTTAGACCAACACAATTAGGCAAAATAAAAAAAAAATCATCTTATGTCTCTTTATTTCGGAACAAATCGAATTCTCGTCTCTACCGAATTTTTACTTACTGATGTTTAATTTTTAAATTAAATCTTTTTTTGGTTCAATCTTTAGGTAATACAAATGCACTCATATAATTTTAGGTTCTCTCAACTTAATATGCGTCCCCGTGGGCTGTTTGTTCTCCGGTGCAGCCACCCAGCCCATCGGCCGTCGACGTGCAATGCAGTTAGCCAATCTGCCTTTCATAACCGCTTGGCTACTCTTCTACTTTTCCACCGACATCTGGCAGATTTTTCTAGCCCTGTCTTTAACAGGAGTATCTGGAGGTTTTTTGGAAGCACCAGTAAGTACTCAAAGCTTTCACAGTTATCAGTGACTAACTCTCTTATTCACTCTTTCTCTCCTCTTTTTTTTTCAGGTGCTCACTTATGTGGCTGAAATCACACAACCCCATTTAAGAGGAATGCTTTCCTCCACGAGCACGATGGCTGTTATTTTAGGAATTATGTGTCAATTTCTTGTGGGAACTTTTTTGAAATGGAGAATTGTGGCACTTGTTAATTGCAGCGTTCCTGTTGCAGCATTCTTGCTTCTATTTTTTGTTCCTGAAACACCAGTTTGGTTGATTTCTAAAGGGAGATATTTAGACGCAAAGAAAAGTTTTGCGTGGTTAAGGGGATGGACGAGTTTGGATGAAATCGAATCGGAATTTCAAGAGTTATGTAAACAGCTGGGTAAAGTCAGCGAAAATCGTTCTAGTCCTCTCGCTCCAAAACTTACAAAAAAAGAGCGCTTAGCTTTATATACAAAGAAGAGCTTTTTATGGCCATACGCTCTTGTTTCTTTATCGTTCTTTCTCTGTCATTTTAACGGGATGCAAACTTTACAAACTTATGCTATCAAAATCTTTTCAACATTAAAATCACCAATTGATAGGTACTATGCTACCGTTATTTTAGGAGTTGTGGAATTATTAGGTTGCATAGTCTGTGTCACCCTTGTCCATTTGGTCGGTAAAAGAGTCATCAATTTTACTTCATTAATAGGTACGGGGCTTTGCTTCCTTATCGTCGCCACATATTCTTACCTCATCGGTGCCAAATCTTTGGATAACGCATCTACCGGAGACGACATGTACAACTGGATTCCTACATTTTTTCTTATTACTTCGGCATTTTTATCAAACGTTGGAATCAGAGTTCTTCCATGGATCTTAACAGGAGAAGTTTTTTCTCCCGACACTAGAGCTACAGCGTCAGGATTGTCAGCAGCCACGGGTTACATCTTCGGTTTTTTGGCTAACAAAATTTTCCTATCAATGATCAATATATTAACGCTAGAAGGAACTTTTTGGTTTAATGCTGGTGTTAATTTCCTTGGTGTCATTTTGTTGTACATTTTTTTGCCAGAAACAGAAGGAAAGACGTTATACGATATTACAAAACATTTCTCTGGACACTCTAAATTAAATAACAAAGTTCAAAAAACCGGGGTAGAAAACAAATTATTTGATCTTGAGAAGAATCGAGTCTAATACTGACTACACTAGCAGAAAAACAACATTGTATTTGTACCTGATTGGGGGGTCATATGGATTTGACTACATATAACAGTTCTTTTATACTGTCCAAAGGTCAAGAAGTACAAAAAAACAGATTACATCTAACAATATAATATCTGAATTAAATTGTGTCTACCCCCCCTCTCTTATACTTACAATATACTTAATTTACAAAGGGAATTGTGCTACCTCAAGTATACATTTTAATAAACACTCAATCCTATAGATTTATTTATTGCACCTTAGATAGTTGTTATTCTGCCTAGTTTTAAAGAAATCTTGGCGTTTACGTCCAGCATACCCGTGATCTTTAGACTTTTGACCCAGTGCTAATTTACACTTAAAAAACGCCTCGACAAAGCGTAAAAAAGTTTAGCTTGGCTGCAAGGTTGGCCAATGATTAAAAAGATCAAACTCGAATTTAACGAACCTTCTAAACAAATTAGTGCCACAGTCAGTAATTAACCCATCTTCTAAAAAACTTCTATGGGCCGTTTTCTGTTGTTTTGTTGGCGTATTGAGCCAGCTTAGTAGAACCAGACCGAAGTTTTACGTTGAAATTTAAGCACATGTACACTATACCGAAAAACAAATAATTAACTTATTTTCTTTAATAAGTTGTAGGCTCTGGTTTATTACAGTTGGAGTCTACAATGATAGTGGTAATCGGTTACCAACTGTAGTCCTTGTAACTGTGGTCTTTTGTGGATGGCCGTTGGAGAAGTTAATTCTAATGACACTCAAACTACAGGTTTTGGATTCTTCGATCTTAGATATATTTTTGATTTTATTTCCATCAAGATCTTTTTGTCATTAACAGATTGAATTGCTTTGCCACAATATTTTTGGTTTAATAGTGTTAATACTAGAAAGTACAGGACTTATGTGTCAAATGATGAGACGCGTGTTACTTCACTCTTTTTACTTTATTCTATATCTCGTTACAATTTTGTCTGCTCTTGTTTCTCAGACAAGCCATCGCTATCGCTTTATTATACGCAAGTTATAGCCATAGCGATGCTTTTTACATCAAGCAAGTGCTAGTCGCACATAGCAGTTTTACAGTTTCGTAGTTCCGGAGAATCCTCATTGGCTCTTCTCCAAGAATTGCTACTTAGACGCACGTCACAGTTTAGCATAGCTACGAAGACGATTTGAAAGAACTCACTCATCAATAGGGAAACAGGAGGAAAAGGAAACATCTAATTAGTGACTCTACTTCTCTGGTTCTGTTCTAGCTTCATTTACCTTTGGCCTATGTCATTTTTCATGAATGCAACCTTGTACAATAAACTTTTTTGCTACCTTAAAAGCACAGTCGATAAACACTAAGATTTTCCTCAGTGTCTTTAGTTGTATCCTGAGCAAGTGTCTCATTCCCTTTGTCGGAAAAAGAGTCACCAATTTCGTTTCTTTAATAATCTTGCTTCTTTCTTGCTACATTTTGGGCTCAATCCGTTGGTGTTAAAAATCTAGATGTTGTGGTAGAAATCGACTCTTCTCATAAGATTCGCATTTTTCATTCCCAGTGGAAACAAAATGTTTTTTTGGATGTTCATTGGAAAACTATACTTCAATGAAACGAGAGCCACACTATCGGGTTGGATTCTTAACTTTACTTGAGATTTTTTTAATAGATATGATTTGCTTTAAAGGAGTTAAAATTTTGAAACGAAAAGAAAAACTATTTAAAATCACTTAGCATTTTCAGGGTCAGACAAAAATTGATAATAAAGTTAGAAGACGAAAAAGTCGTTCCAAGCATAAAGAAAACAACAAAAGAATTAATATTGACGAAGAGAAATATGGGGACAAATTGTGAAACTGGAAAATTTTATAATAGTTTATTAACAATAATAATAAAAAAACATTTAAAACACTTTTTTGTACCTACATTATTTATTTTATAAATGAGAAAATGGTTCTTAACACAAGATTGTTCACAGAAAGCTAAAGTTAAATTACAATTTTACAATTTCCAATGACAGGTCGCATAAAAACTTTTCGTAGACGTGAAAAGACTGATAACTCCTCACAGGGTCGCAATAGTGTTTTCGAGCAAAACAGGTCGACCTAGCTAAGAATTAAAAACTGAGTAAATCAGAATTTCAAGTTATTTGCGTATAGTGAAGATAATTTTTCAGGACTATGTTTGGTAGATATCAGAATAAAAAATAAAAAACTTTGTTTAGAGATCGAGTTATAGACGTTGTTAGAAACGAACTCACGAAATTGTATTCGTAGTATAATTATTATTATAATTATTAGTTTGATTGATATTGAAGAAAATTTGGAAAAAAAATATCAAAGATCATAATAAATTTAGATAATGGTGAGAGTAATTCTGAATATTTTTTTCTTTTGATTTATAACGTTTGTATTATCATTTTGTATTAGAAAGGAGAATAAAAGTAAGTAGATAAGTTCTCATTGAGAAGAAGTTCCTGACCATCCACTTGATGGTTTGTTTCTAGTCTAGTCATAAATCATTTAATCCATAAATTCTAAAATCTAACTAACTTTAATTATATTATATCTCTTCGAATTTGATTTTTTTTAAATAATTAAATAATTTATTGTTACAATCTATCACGTTACCTATTGAATTTTTTTCTTAATTTTATTTACACAATTCTATTTGCTCTCAAATACTCAAATAATAATATCAGACGAGAGAAAATAATAATTTGCACTACTGATGATGAAATGCAGGATGAGCAACTTTTTACTCTTCATAATGATGGGTTGCATACTTACGAAAACTTTCACCAATTTCGTAATAAGTTCGGTTTCCATTCCATTAAACCTCTTAAAATACATTTAGGTTGCTTTTATATTACAAATCCTTGTATATACAAACGATTGATAGCAGTATTTTAATAAAAAAATTATAAATATTAAAAATAATGTACCTATCTAATACATACTGATTTAGTGAAAAGTTAAATTGTTTAGGCAACCAATAATACACAACCGAATTCAGATTGAATAATTGTAAGAATTTAATATGTTTTTATTCCATAGTAAATACAGTAAATCACATCGAGAAAATATGCTGAATATTGTAATCACAAAATATGATATTTCTAAGCCATTGTTACAAAAATAAATAATTGCAAACTCATAAAATTAATTAGATGGTTAATACACCGTCCTGTGTCATCACCTAGACCTTGGTGAATTAAAAATAAATATTCATAACTTGCAAAGTGACGTTGTGTAACTTGGCTAATTCCCTGGTGTCATTTTTAAACACTTATTTTTTAAAAATGATTGTTTACCAAGCGTATTCATTTGGCGCCTATTTAAAAATAAATTAAACCTACGACTACTGACGCATCCAAAAGCACGTGAGCGAATCCGTAAACATTTTTTTTACTCTTTCTCAGTAGATTGAATCTTAAAGTTAACCCTTTTTTGGAAGTTATGTAACAAAAGCAATTGCCCCAAATCAGTATCCGCTGATTGCCAAAGAATCTTGTATGTTTTCTGTTGACAATGAGCAAAGGACCAATATACAGTCATCGACGTCACGAGGTTAAAAATACTTTCTATCTCAACGCGTCTCGACGCTTCAACGTCTTTCAAGGGGTCACTTAGTCGCATCGCGTCGTGAATAAAACAGGGAGTTTTTTGAATTTAACAACAATTTTTCCAGTCAAGCGTGTTACTTTCTCTGTGTCTGTGTCATCTGAAATGGATAGAGACGACGACGATGGTGTCGGTTTCGTCGCCGAAAGTCATTATTTGAAGAGTCCAACAGTTGCAGAACAACAAGCGATGGCTCTTCTTCAGATTCCGAAGAGAGATGGACGAGAAGGGAGCATTTCCTCCAATGTTAGTGATATGGACGTTCCTATTTATTCTTCAGAAAATTTAACTACGAGCCCTCGGAGGCCCATACATTCAGTAAGTACAACAATAAAACCTAAAGAGAAGAGCTACGAATTAAAAGAGATGACAACTGTTTGAATGATGAAATATCTCGAGACAAAATCCACTGACGGCGCGATAACATAATAAGTTAATAACCTTTCTTAGTGCGAATTAAAAAATTTATAGTTAAGAACGAAATTTACCATTTAAAATCCTCCAGTAATGCATTGTGTAATATTGCAAAGTTTCGAATATAACCGCTTTACTACGTCAGACACACCCGCTCTCTCGACCAATCACAACTCTCCATTCTGCCAAGCCTACTTTATTGATTTAAAAATAACCTAACCTGTTTTAGCACACAAACGTGCGCAATTAAACTTTGTCGCCTTGACTTTTACTCGAAACGAAAACCATTTAAATAGAATCAAAGGAATTTTGACTTGCATTCAGTTAAATTTATTATAATCTTGGCACATTTTGCGTAATAACAATAAACACGTGATCGGTGACGTCACATAAGTTCGAGGACGATTTAAGGTCGAGCTTTCCACGATTTTCCAGAGGTTTTCCTTCTGACGTGGTCTTGTAGGCATCGGTGAAAAACACGCTAAACAGAAGTTTTCTGGTATGGGTATGTTTGATGGATGTAGCATGGTTTTGTTGTTTTTCCGTGGTCTTTTTTAGTAGCTAGAGATTATATATAGCAGGTAATTGATGGTTCTAAAAATACATTGTTTTATTAATGTAAATAGTTTTGAATTAGAAAATTCGTGGAATGTGTAGAATGGAGCATCTCTGCAGATATTTAGTTCAATTATTATTATCCACAATCGTAATTCTTTTATTTAAAAAGAAATTTGGTACAGTTATGGTAATTTAACGAGATTTTACCAAACAGATGCTACAGGTGTTTGAAACATTTTATCAATAGCGTGGCATACGACTTTACTTAATAGTTGGAAATTTACGGGATCAAATGATATAATTCCATATCCATCTTAATAAAATCAATAAGCAGTAAAACATGAATCTAATTGTTTTCTTTTTCTATTTTATGACAACAGACACGCTAATGGGTCTAACAATATCTAATAGATTACCTTTTATTTATATACAGTAGATTTAAATAATTTGACAGAAACTGATAAAAAATATGGCGATATTTGTCACATCATAATTACGTTGCAGTTTAAACTCGTTTTACGTACATTATTACTAGTAAAAAAATTAAGTACATTGAAATGCGTAGGATTTATTTAATATACCATAAATTTTCTAGATTTGTTTTCGTGACAGAACGTGGATTATGTCACGTGTAGTTTAAATATTAAAGCTGTGAAATTTTGTGTGTGCTAAACGTAGATACGGCAATGCCATTGATCATTGTTTGACGAACGCCTATGATATTTTATCGGTTACTTTTTATCGCGCAATAAACTTTTTTATTTCCACGATTTTACAAATAATACTTGATAAAAACGTTTTAGCCATATGTATAGTGACGTTCATCTAACTTTTATGCGAAAAAGGTAACGGTATAGGTAAAAGTCTTAATTTTTGTTCAAAATTTTCCTAAAATAAGTTTAATTAGTAACTACAAATTTCAAAGTTTTTTTTAAATTACTCAGTTTAAGAAATGTTTTTAAAATAAATTCAACTTAATAGAAAATTTGCACACATAATCAATTTTTCAGATATTCGTTAAAATTTGTCTAATTTTACTTAAGGTAAACTTTTGACGTAATTATTCAATAAAGATTTCAAGATTTGACTTTGCACAGTATTTTTTCAGATTTAATTTTTGATTTATTAAAATTTTAAATTTTTACCACTCAAATTTTCAACTCAAAGTTTCGAATTTTCGGCAGAGATAGAAGCTTCTAGATAATTCTAGATAATTCTAATTTAATCAGATTTTTTATGTTTTTTATTTTTAAGTTGTTGAATTTATTGCTATTTTAAATATGTTTAAGGGTTTTTGAAACATATCTTCAGTAGCCAACTTGGAAATTTTTTGAATTTTTGAATGTTCTTCATATTTCAAGTCTTGAATTTTTACAAAAACTGAGACAGTTACGTCTTTAATTTAAAAAATATAAAACATTTAAAATTCCATATTTTCCTTGAAACGTTATGCGGTAGATTAAAGTTTTTTTATTTAAAATTTTATTAAATTTTTAACCCTTTATTGGAAAAAAATAAATTTAAATTTTGTTTTCAACAAAATTTCCTCACTATACGCAATAATTTGAAGATATTCAAAATTAATTTTATTATATGGACATATTTGTTTAAATCTTACAAATTAACATATCAATTATCTACTATATAGTTTATTAAACGCCCTCTCTTGGCCTCGAGACAAAGAGTATCGAGTGCCTTCAAAAAATTTATTTCACAAAACCATAGTTCGATTGTTTACAAAAAATTGATACTCGATATTCATTGATTAGTTTTTAATAATTAATGATTTGGTAGATACTAATGTATAGGACGAAACTTTACCGACGCCTGTCACTTTGTGTCCAGACCAAAACGAAATTTTTCCCTAAAAAGTTAAGCCACTTAAGTCACAGTCACTTATTGGGTTACACAGATTTCGAAGGTTAAAAAAAAGCAAATTTTCTATTTTTTTTAAATAAAAGAAATATTTTATTCAAACTTTTAAATATAACAAAAAACAACATTTAAATAATATTTTATTGATTTTCATGAAAAATTTTGAAAATTTAGCCCTGGAAACCTAGTTTTCTGATACCTCTTAGAGAAAAAAGTTTTCTCGCAGTGGGCAAGATAATTCATGATATATATATATGAAATCAAGGGACCAAATATTTTTTGTTACATCACGTGTTGTCTTGTAAAATAAGTTGTGATGAAATAAAAAAGAAAATCTATTTAAATGAAGTGTGCAACTATGTTGCACTATTAGATAATTTTTTTTAAAAAATTAATTTTTGATACTTTTAACGATTTTTTTTATATTCGAATCCACCTTGTGAAAATGCGCAAAAATTAGAGAAGTATGCTACAATGTATCTCTGAATGTTTAAAAATAATAGGATAACAATAATTTCTTAACAAGCGGAAATTCCTCAAATATCTCTGAAACTGTCACACTAAGCGATTAGATATACTTCATTGAAAAGATGATCGATAAGATTTTTAAATTTCTATGACACCATACCTAATAGATCAAACGGGCTTCAAATTCAAAATCAAGGGTCAATTTCAATGTTGTATCTGAGAGTACAAAACCTTGTTGACTTATGCTTCTATAATTGATAACAGTTTATTTAGTGCTTCTCAAGCATTCGTATTCTCAACGTCATAATACACAAAATAGTGTCAAAAAACACAAATATACATAAATTCAAAAGAATACCATGTGCAAATATTTTTCTCGAAAGTGCACAGAAACACATATTTTTCATATCTTAATTAACGGTTTAAAGAATGTTTTTTAATTATTTAATTTTCATTAGTCATCACATCTACAAACTCTTGGAAGCTGATGAGTTTTTTTTTTCCATAAGAAAGCTCTATACAAAAAATTATATTCATGGTTTAGTGTTTGCGGAAAAAATAAATTAAAAATAAATATTTAGTTGCCTTAATTCTAGAATGTTGGAATATTTATTCCTTATTAAAAAAATATGTTTATAAAACACGAAATGACGAAACGACAATTTTCCAAGAATCCAACAATAGGTATTGTAGGCAATAACTAAACCTCAACCTTCAGTTAAATTTGAAGATAATTTAAATAATTTAAATAAAAAGAGCTTGTAGTTCCATTAAAAATAAAATACTCTAAAGATGAACATTTGCTCCAACTTTTCTAAGAAATTCTCTTGTTAATTAACACATTAAAACTTTATAGATGCAGGAATAAGTACATAAACAAGGAGTGACTACAATGACTGCTATTGTATTTTCTCGTATTTATTATTCGCACCCATGCTTCCCAATGTGACCGGTTTGTTGACCTCCCTTTTGCTAAAAATTTGTATGCAACATTAATTCAACATTTCATAACTTTTTTTTGATTTAACGCAGCCAATCTCCTAAAATGGATTTAGAGGTAAGTAATAGTTTTAATTCGTTCAAAATAACGTGACTGTAGACACGTCCACGCCTCAGGGCATTGGCGCCCAACATTAATAATCTTACTCAAAGTAAATTCGAATTTATTGCATGCTGCACCAGAAAAAGGAGTTAGACAACAAAGACGAGAACACGAATTCTCACACATCCACGACAGCATCGGCTGTCTCCAAGCTCGAATCGGTAGGTAATTTTACATGGTAAATATAATCAAGAATGGTTTAGACGGACAAGATGACTTAGTGCGTTTAGTTAAGCTGTTTGATAAATCTGTTTACTGCTTTATTGTTTTAAATCAATAAGACAACAACAATTTAGTGAGAATGCCTCCACTTGACATCGAAATTCTCAATTAACACCAATAACTATCATTATATTTTCGAATAGGTTTTCGGCATTTACATAAGAAAAGTCGTGTCAGCATTAATTTACATAATTGGTTGGGTCAACATCAGTTTTTGATCTTTTTACCAACATAAGAACTAAAATTAACTGGTTTGAGAACGTATGTTTGCAATGCGTTGACGTTTGTTTGAGTGTCAGTTTCATGGCCTCTTGTTTAAACCACGAATACTGAAACCTGTACGAAAACATTTTTAACGAAGGCCTACTGAACCGTAGAATTAATTTCAAGCTGTATTGATTTAATCAACGAATCTTTGTGCGCTCAATTCATTTGAGCATTATGAGAAAATATTTTTGTTATCACAGATGTACTCCAGACATGACGTCTTTTCGAGGTGAATCTTCCAGATCAAAGATCTTTAATATGAGACATATTGATTTTTATATCCAGATGTAAATTTACCCGAATATAACGTCATTACTCAGACCACAACCCACACATTTTTTACTAATATTATCTTGAATGTCTCGTAAATAACATGTGATAATTATTTTGATATGTAAACTGAAGCGGATGTCGTCAAGTAGCAAGTAATAATTGCTTGAATCTTGATATTTTAAATTTTTTCTTGTACTCATTTAAAAACACATTTGTTCCATTTGTATAGTTCTTTGTTTAAGCCTTCATTACTTCGCTAATTGTACTAATTGAAATATTGTTATTGTCTTAAGTGATTATTTCATTTGGTACGTAGCACGCAACGGTACCAATATTGGTAAAACTTTTGAAATAACTGTACATGACTTATCCCAGAATAAGTTGTAGTTTTTACACTTAAAATATCTAGAAAATCACCAATGGGCGGATATTTTCAGATGTCAGGTCCAGGTAGATAAATGAAAAAAGAAATAATTTATTACCAATAATTATCCCTAAAACTTTATTTTTTTTTTGTATTCTAGAATTTTTTTATTTTCTGTGGCATGCCATGCAATATCCTATTTATCATTTTTGTAAAAGATAAGAAATCTTAGAAGTGATGCAAATTGGATAAGCAAAAATTGATTGAGGAATTTTGTTGAAAAATACAAATTTCTCGCCTTAAAACTATTGCAAAATTGTTGTTGTAAACGACCTAAAAAATCTATAGACAATTTTATGTAGCATAACGATACAAACATGTATTTTACCCATCAAAATCTAGCATAATTATAAAATTGGAAAACAACGTTAAAGTTGGAAAAACACGGGGTATTAAAAAATTATCATATCCATAATAGTGGGCATGAATTTTGTATTATCAATATTGTTACATTTTAAACGTTTAAATGTTTGTTATGATCGGTTGTGGCAAAATAAATTGAAGTCAAGATATACGTATAGTGAATACAATAATTAATTGATTATTGTTAAAAAGCACTTGCACAGAATCATAATGCTTCTTGTTTTTCTTATGCGATTCAATCTGAGACGCAAAAAAAGGAAAATACACTTCAAATAATTCGCTGAACAGCATTTATGGAATAGTTCACTGAAATATGTGGGTAAATCCAAAACCTGAAATTTTTCTTATAATTTCAATGTATGCATTGGAAAACTTGACATATCTACAGTTTATTGCACGACCTACCCTGTTTTAATTTAATTCAAGTATGTAAAGTGGCAATATCTACACTATTTTTAAAAAGTGGAAAAATTAAAACGTAGTATCTTAATACGATAAGTTAAATCCAGATAAAATATACAGAGATTTTTCAACATAAATATAGACGCTAAGTAAATAATTTATACCTATGCATTCTTGCAAAACAAAAAAGAAATTAATTTGAAAAAAGCTAATTCCAAAAATATTTCAAATATCACGTTTAAAAATAAATACCAAATCTAAAATTTTAAACGCAAAACGGGAAAAATAGAAAACTGAATGAGTTTCCAACATAAAAGGTTTAAGATATTTAATTCCAACATACAAATATTTATGAGAAAGGACAATATAAATTCACAAACTAATATTGACAGTAACAAAAAGTTTGAATTGAAAGACTTTGAACATTATAAAAAAATGAGCGCAATTAAAAGAAGAAAATACGATCAAATGGAAAATACGGTGAATGCAAACAAATAGTAATAAAAAATAGGCAATTGTATAAAAATTTAGAAAGAAAGTAAAGAAAATTTGTAGAAAAAAGAAAGAAGAATACAAATGCAAAATTTGGAAAGAAACCGTGTCAAAAAATACGGAACTTTGTCGAGGGATAAGAAATAGACAAAGGAAGACATTATTTATGAAAGGAACAGAACAAAATTTAAACAGACGAATCGAGCATGTTCACGAAGTGAAGTGAAAAATTCGAAGAAAATATGCACTCAGAAACGAACAAGAAATTTTGGGTGCAAGAATAATAACGCGCCTGGAAGAAATGCATTAACAGCAAGCAAGTTAAAACTTGGAGAAAGCCTGGAAGAAAATATATATCAGATAACTGAAAAAGTTACCTTATGACCTTATGTTTAAAATAAAGGCAGATTCAAATTTTAAAACTTTCATTTTATAACGTCAATCAATAAAAATCCACGTTCTGATGTAGTCACTTTAACGATAAATATAAACTAAACAGATTTATTTAACCTTGAAGACGAAATTTATTTCGGAAACTTTTTTACCATATTTACATACCAAAACAGTTTACGTTTTACGTGATTGATTTTTGACTTGACCTGAATGCTGCAACTACAATTCCTAATGCATTTTTTTAAATTAAACTTACTTGTATTGCATTTTTCTATCAATTAATAAGTAATTTACTGGGTATGACTTCATCGTGTTGATATAATAACACATTAGCAAAATGACTTGCACTTTTTGATCATACAGTCATGAACGAGTTGAAAAATGTCAAAGCGCTAAAAAAATGATATTTTTATATTTTTGAAAACGTTTTTATTAAACACAATCCTGAAATCCCAAAACGTTCTCAAAATATATTATTTTGTCTCAAGCTGGAAATCATTTGTTTCTTTAAGCGTATCCACTACAAAATTTGTCTTTAAAATCAACAGCATATTTTACAAAAGATCAGGTGTAGTCATTTAACTAAAATTTGTATAAAATTGTAGTAATAATTTTTGAACATTAGGTACATTATATTGGATCTATCAAATTTTGACAGATATATCTTTAAATTCTACGAAATTTATGAATCATTTTTATTATTCGCCTCAATTAAAAAATGGAAAATGGAAAAATGATTCTAGTATTTTGCGTTTATTAATTTTATTTTATTTGAAATTGACCACTGAAAGCCGGAGAGGATAAATATATTTATAGTTTGAGATTATTGTTTACATATATTTCTTTCAGTGTAAATCAATCGGTATTAAAGTCACCCCCCTTTTTACGTCAATGTTCCATCTCCGCCCCTCACTCACACATTTATCAATATTATCTTTAATGATTTCACCGAGCAGATGACATACATTTTGCTGAGTAAATTGTAACAAATGTCACGAAATGATAAGCGAAATGCTTATCTTTATCTTTTAAATCATACTGAGTAATGAATTTTTACACTGTAGGTTCCCCTAGCAAATATACTTCTATATTTTTCAAATACGCGCGTGATTATGTTTTTTTTTCTCTAAATCTAAATACAATAAAAAGTGTAGAAAGCGTTCAAAGATATAGAACAATAGAAAAATGAGAGGATGATGGAGAATTTCAATATCTCTCCTATTCACTATTTTCAGAAAGATATTGATTTTCTCGACATAAAAATAGCGCTTTTTTGTGGAAATATGTGATTGTAGAATTTTGATATTGACTGTACTCGGAAATTTTCACATGATAACAACTGGATAGAATATCTTTAACAAAAAATTCCTAAATCTATAGGAACACGTTACAAATACAATTTAAATAATTAGTGACATAAACAAAACAATATACTATAATTTATTGTACAGCAAAATATTTGTTTCCGATAAGTAGTAACGAAAATAGAAAATAGATTAATGAAGATAAATGGTTCAACCATGACCAGAAGACATAAATTCTCGATAAAACTATACACTTTAATATGTAACAATGTTTAGATTCTCCGATGAGGCAACATTTTGCAAAACAACATGCTCTAAATATGTATCCGAATTTTTTTGATTCCCCAATTCCGAACTACATTATCATATTTCCCGTTGTATTGACCTCTGATTTAGTAGAAATTAATAACCGTGCAACTTTCACACACCTAGACCAGTTTCTACAATTACCCACTATCTCCTCTACATTTATGGAATAAATCGAATTACACTCAACGTGTTCTTCGGTGCATATAATTTTTCGAGTGTTTGTAGTAAACCATATGGTCTTTGTTGTACCCTCATGTTATCCTCTTATTGCCTTAAATTGATCAATTAAGCCATTAGTGTGATCGTCGCCCTCTCATAGATTTCGACCATCTCGACATTACTCCATTGTTTAGTTTATCCCACCATCATCCTACAATTCATTCTTCCGTTCCGACGCTCTGACCCTGTGTATACGGCCAGTTTGTCTACCTACGTCGTCCAGCATGGAATGAGTTACCTGCGCTCGAAGTCAGACCTTCTGTTAGTTCTTTGATGATTAGAGACTGTGAAAGAGTGACTGAGAGTGACTTGTGAATCTAGCAAGATGGGAAAAGAAGAGAATAAGGTTGGTAATATCAACAGGGTGAATGGTGAAGGCTTGGGGTTAAAGAGACAACAATGACGCCACTCTTATGATCCGGCATGAAAGTTTTTAGAATTAATTAAAACACGCACGCTGGGGTCACGATAAATATCACTTAACAACCCGGTTTTAAATGTCACAGAAACTTTTTACTTTGATTAATAAAAAAAAACAATGCGTCTCTTATTTATAATACAGTATAATGTAAAACAATTATTTCAATCATTCACAACGCCAAGGCCGGTGGCATCATTCTTGCAAAACACATTAATTGTGCCTTACAACGATGCATTTATTGTAAATGTTGTCAATCGAATAATTATGGTTTTTATTATCTAAGGAAGTTCAAGGATTGTTATAAATAATTTACTGGATTCGTCTTGTGTTGACGAAGCACTGTTTAATTTATTTGTTCTTTGCTTTGATTATGATTTACTTGCACATGAACGCAAAAGTTGTAATGGAAAAAAATATAGACTAGTGACATCAAAGGTTATAAATATTTATAACTCAGAATCCAGTGTATAATACTTGTTTTTACGACTAAATATGTAATTCCGGGGTGAAGTCAGTGAACTAACATCATTTTTTCCGAATTCAACTATTTTAAATGCTTTGTAATATTAATAAACGTCGAACTTAAAATATAAATCAATTTTACAAAGAAAATTGTAGAATGAAAAGCGAATTTCAAACACATCACAAAAGCGGCAGAAGGGCTAAATTAAAGTGACGATATTTGGTTATTACATTTTTTTAAATGAAGTTAAACCGAAAAGTCGTACTTTTTTCTTAAAAACGTATTGTACACAAATTGCATCAGATTTCAAGTTTGTGCATACATTTGCATCAGAATTTAATTAGGTCACAATTAATCTTCACGAAGTATGCCGATATGATAATTTTTTAACAAAACAATTTTTTTAGTTTTTGACGTTCTGATATAACTCCATAAATAATTAATTTTTCATTTCTGTTTACTGTATTCTTCTGATAAGTCTTTTCTGAGAACAATTCTTGCTTGAATTGAAAAATATCATTTTATGACAATATTTACTTTTCTCAAATTTATCTAAGTGTATGAAGAAGACGCCACTATTATCTAGAGGCCTTCAAGAGAGCAACAAAACGTTGATTTATTTTCACGGGATTTTTAATTAGGATTTACAGAAATATCTGGTTAGACATGTACTCTACAATGCTAGTTTTCAATTTTTATGCAATACGATCACATTTTATTCTCTAAACTAGAGTTCAAATTTCTACGAAAGTTAAAAAAGTTGTAACGAAGCTCATAACTTCCAACTTTTCTCAATTTAATTTGTTGTCAGTAATAAATAGTAAAAACGATTAAAATTATGAAAAATGTTATAATTAAGAAAAAATAAGGCCACATACATAAAAAATGTGCTAAAAAATTGATTTTTTTTATTCGGATGTCTTTTAAAATAATACCTCACAGGAGCATTATTAACTTTTTGTATATTTTTATACTGCTTACTGAAATGCTGTTAGTTACCAATTTTACATGATAATTAAAGAAAGAGATTTCAAACAAAATATTCTCCAAAAAGAACCAAAATTTGTTCTTAATAGGAACTTTTATTTTTGAACCCTGTAAAAATGGAAACTTAATTTTCATTTCTCAATCTTTTTTTCTTCATGATTTTCTAAATGGTGCGTGACAATTTTTCACCAATTTTGTTTAATTAAAACTTTTAGATTTGGTTTTTATAAGTCCGCTCTAAATGTTGAAAATATGAATTTTAAGTTATTTTTAGTCATAAAAATTATTTAGTAGTTAAACGCGTATGGAGAGCAATTCTCGGGGACAAATCTGGTCGTGTCATAAATTTTTTGTTCAGTTTATTCATATCATATCTATCATATCATATCTTTTAACAAAACAAAGTTCCTTCTGGTCGTTGATGCTTTGAATACCTGCTTATATTTCCAACGAACACAAAACATTACTAAATTAAAATAATTTTAAAAACAATAAATCTCGTGCAGTCACGAGAATTGCGCAAAAGATAAAGTTCATATTTTGCCCAATAAACTTTAGTTCCGACACTCTTTCGACTTTGGACTTGACCATCAAACTCCGAGATAACGATTCTCGAGAAAAATCCGTTAGCTCTTTTGCGGCTCTAGACAAATGTGTTTACACATTGCATCAACACTGAGTGTTTAACTCTTATCTAAATTGACGCGCCTCGCCTCCGATATCCAGCCAATCGCAACTGAAATAGAGCTCACACCCTCCACCGCCTAAAAATATACAACTTCTATTGAAAGCAAAAGTTTTAAGCAGATACAGCATATTGCTGCTACACGTGATAAGAAGTGTGTGTGCGTGAGACCAGTGTAACAAAAAATGGGTAAAGGCGGAGAAAACATGACCCTACAGTCCCTTGAAGATGGAATAGACAATACTCACAAAAAACATGAACCGGGGAAACTAGAAGTAAGTACCGGAAATGGGACAAATGCAGTACCATGACCGGATATGCGCTAGGTTTTAAATATGATTTTAATAATTTAACTGGGCGTTAGAGGGTGGCTTGTTTAAAACGGAAGCGTGGACCATTTGGAATTTCCGCGTAGTGGACAGGATTTCCTGTGGCTTTTCTCGCTCAGATAATTTTCCAACTCGGAAGATTTTTTACGAAGCGTGACTTAGTGCTATAAATCCCTATAAATCATTGTTGCGTTTTCAGGGTTTCAATGGAAAATTGATATTTGCTATCATTGCGTCAGCTTTTGGCTCTTCATTCCAACACGGGTACAACACAGGAGTCACCAACACACCAGAAAAGGTAAGAAAACTTAAAGTTGGTACTAGTGATGTCAATTGGCATTGAATGGGTTAGAGTACAGAATCTAAATCATAGATTATAACTGCTTTATTTCATATAATTGATAAGTTTTGCAACATAAGTTTTTGTAATTCAAGTTTAAATATGATGACTGAATTTGTAGATAGCTTGTAACTTTTATTGCAACTCAAAGCAATACTCGCGATAATTAAATTTTATTTAGTTTTGAATTATTGGGGAGTACCTTAGCTTTTTCGATTTATTGTTGATATACTTTGTAATTTTTGTTCCAAAAACATGAAAGCAAAAGTCGATACCGGTTTTACATTTAGACACCATCTGCTGTATTTCACCCCTGTATTTATACTTTTTTACCTGTCCAGGTGTTGTTAGGATGGATATCCAACGTTATCGGAAACCGTACTGGCGAAATCCCCGAAGAGGGTACGGTCACCATAGTTTTTGCCCTCGCGGTGTCCATCTTCTGCGTGGGTGGGATGATTGGCGGCGTTGCCACCGGCTTCATAGCTGACCGTTTCGGCCGCAAAGGAGGCTTGCTACTCAACAACATTCTAGTTTTCATCGCGGCGATATGCTTTGGTTCCGCTAAAGCAGCATCCTCCCACGAAATCTTTATCTTAGGACGATTACTCATCGGCATTAACTCGGGTCTAAATGCTGGACTTGCACCCATGTATTTAGCAGAAATTTCACCTGTGAATCTTAGAGGAGCGGTGGGCAGCGTGTACCAACTAGTCATCACTATTTCTATCCTCATTGCCCAGGCTTTGGGTTTGAAGTACGCATTGGGAACTCCAGATCATTGGCCGCTGCTTTTTGCTCTTACGGCCGTTCCGGCGCTTTTCCAAGTCCTTACTTTACCCTTTTGTCCGGAGTCACCAAAGTACTTGTTGTCGTCGAAAGGAAATGAAATGGAGGCTCAAAAAGCGTTGGGATGGTTAAGAGGAAGTTTAGCTGTACACGAAGAACTGGAACAGATGAAATCAGAAAATGATGCGTCGAAGTTACTGCCGAAAGTCACAGTTAGGGAGCTGCTAACGAACAGAGTTCTGAGAATTCCTCTTATTATCTGTCTGTTTGTGATGGTAGCCCAGCAACTTAGCGGAATCAATGCTGTAAGTTAACCACTAAAGTTTTAGGACCATTTTTTATTATTTTTTTAATAGGTCATCTTCTTTTCAACGTCCATCTTTAACCAGTCAGGTCTTAAGGACGATAGTGCCACTTTTGCAACCATGGGCATGGGTGCCATCAATGTCCTCATGACAATAATTTCGTTGGTTCTCGTGGAAAAAGCCGGAAGAAAGACATTGCTGCTTCTTGGTTTCGGCGGTATGGCCATCGACACTCTTCTTCTTACCATCGCCATGAACTTTACAGTAAGACTTTTCTTTCACTAATCATACCAAAATATAACTTGAATTTTCAGCATGTTGAGCCAAACTTGAGCTACGTTTGCATCGTTCTTGTTTTTGTCTACATTGTCATGTTTGCTTCGGGTCCCGGTTCCATTCCATGGTTCTTGGTGGCTGAACTTTTCAATCAGTCGGCACGACCCACAGCCGCGTCTCTAGCAGTTTGCACAAACTGGACTGCTAACTTCTTAGTAGGTTTAGCGTTCCTACCTATCATTGTAAGTTACCGTGAATCGTTAAATTTTAGGATTCTAACAAATATTTTACAGAAAGCGATTGGGGCGTACGTCTTTATTATCTTCGTCGTGTTAAACAGTCTGTTCTTCCTCTTCATCTACAAGAAAGTCCCTGAGACCAAGAATAAAACCATTGAAGAGATTTCTGCGTTGTTCAGACAACAGTCGTATCAGTAAATGGAAATTATTACTCGAATTGTAAATATAGACTGAAAAACTAAATTATTCTGAGGGCTGGTAGACCGAAGAACTATTTTAAATACGTTCATTTTGTAGGACATATTTATTGTAGAAGATCTTCAAAAGGAATAGTATCTTTGTGTAGTTAGGTTTTCACGCTCTCTTTTAGTTTTTTGTTTATTAACTTTTTAGATGTTAACAGTAATTTATTATTATTTATTTGGCTAGGTTGAGGTAGTTCTTCTAGCAACTAATTACGCAATTGTACTATTCGCTCTGAACTCTTGTGACACATATAAACCTAAATGTTCGATGTATCAGGTTCTAATACAACTTTTGTACAATTTATTTAAGCAATGAGAGCTAATATTCTTAATAATGATATTGCAAATAAATGTTATAGTAAGTGTATATCTAGTGATAACTGTATTTTAATATTTGTTAAGATTAAGTGAAACAAAATTAATAAAATTTAAGTTTTTAGACTTTCTTTTACAATTGTGAGCTTTTATAACAATGAAAGCTATATTTCATTTCAGTTGAACAAAATAGTTTTCTTATACACAAATAACAGTCTTTAGTATCATGTGCATTGTATATTTTTCCACACAAATGAAAACAAAAATTTTTTAAGGTAAAGTACCATTCGCCATGATTTTTAGGTCCATTGGCTGATAATTTCGTCTACTGTTTTGTTTTTGGTTTCTGGTACAAATTTTAAAATAAACAGGAAAAATATGACATCCAAAATAACGAAGATCAGAAATACAAACGGACCAGTTACTGCCTATAACAAGTCAGATACATTATGATGTTTGTCCTAGAACTTTGCGTTGCTTTATTTACCTCAATCGACGGGAATGTTAGGGTGACTATAAAGTTTGCAATCCAGTTAGTTGGTACGGCCAAAGAAACTGCTGTTGGTCTTGCTGACTGGTTAAAAATCTCAGTGACCAAAAACCAAGGAATTGAACCTGCTCCGGCGGCAAAAAGTATTATGTAGATGAATACGAGAATGATACACATCCATGGAATGACGTCATTTTGATCCTACAATAATTATTGTAAAATAAAGGTTATGAATGTTTGTATTATACAGCAAATTTCAATGCTACGGTTAAAATTGCAGTAACAATTGCCATTCCACCAAAACCGATCAAGAGAAGAGTTTTTCTTCCAGCAACTTCAACAAGATACACCGATACAAGGGTCATTAAGACATTAATAACACCGATTCCAATAGTAGCATATTTCGGGTTGTCTCCTGTTAATCCAGCTTTATAAAAAGTGTCAGTAGAATAAAAGATGACCTAAAAGAAACCTATCAACTTGAACGAAGTAAATTTGAACTTACAGCGTTGATTCCGCTAAACTGTTGTGCCAACATCATGACTAGAGCAATCATCAGGGGAATTTTTAGATGACGGCTTTGAAACATTTCTTTTAAAGTCACTTTTGGAAGACTTTTAATCGTGGCTTCTTCCGATTTTAAGAGATTTAAATCCTCTGTGACATCATCAGACATTCGCAAAAACTTTAACGCATCTTCGGCTTTTTTTACATCTTCTTTGGCACTGATAAGATATCTTGGTGACTCAACACAGAATAGTAATGTGATCACCTAGAACCCATTCTGAAAATAGATCCGTGATAAGTTTAAAAACTTACTTGAAATAAGGCAAAAAATATAGGCAGTATAAACAAAACTGGCCACATTGATTCACTGCCCAAAACATATTGTAATCCAACGATTTGGGCTATTAAAATGGAAATTGTAATCACAAGTTGATACACA
This sequence comes from Cynaeus angustus, assembly GCA_030157275.1. Taxonomy (NCBI): domain Eukaryota; kingdom Metazoa; phylum Arthropoda; class Insecta; order Coleoptera; family Tenebrionidae; genus Cynaeus; species Cynaeus angustus. The sequence goes on from CM058060.1 coordinate 18,537,662, forward strand.
CTGGAAACGGCCCCTCTAAGATTTACGGGGGCAATTTCTGATAAGTACATGGGACACAATCCAGCATTCAACCCACAGTTTACACCAATAACAAATCGACCCATTATCATCGATTCCATGGAACTGATAGATTTTGCTATACCCATCAAAACTGTCGCGATCAAAACTAAAATGTTGTTGAAGAAAAGGCCTCTTTTTGGACCAACTTTACTGGAGACTACCCCGGTTAGGAGACCTCCGATAGTACCACCTACATTCATTATAGAAGTAGTCACACCCCAGATGACGTTTAGAAGAGTGCTGTCTATATAGGACCCTCCCCTTGTTTCGTATGTTGAATTCAGCCAGTTTTTCAAAGTCTAAAAAGGAGTATGAGGAGGAACCATCTGAATTTGTGTTTACCTCTTGAGGAACATTGATGACGCCTGTGTGGTAGCCATGTTGGAAGCCAGAGCCTAAAGCAGCAGCAATAATGGCAAAGACAAGTTTCCAATTAAACTTCTCCGATTCAGCCATACAAAACAATTATTTTACGAAGAAAAAAACTGACAAACAAAATTTCAAACAACCGTAGATAGAATGATGATTTTGAATAATAAATTTTCTGTCAAGGCATTGTTCATTTTTCATGTCAAAATCACTTGTGATTGTCAGGAAAATGTCACACATTCCTCGTACGAAGTTTTTTTTCGCTGTTATTGTCATCGCTTTTGGTTCCGGTTTTCAACACGGCTACCACACGGGTGTTCTTGATCTACCTACAAAAGTCTGAATTTCTATTACAGCAATATATTATTCTCTTTGTAGATGTTTCAGAGATGGATTAACGAAACTCAAATTCAAAAATTGATCGGAAAAAGTTATATGGTGACAGTAACTTGGTCAACTGTCGTATCCATATTTTGTATGGGTGGTATAGTAGGAGCTTTTTTAGTTGGGTACTTGTCAGACAAACACGGTCGCAAAAAAATTCTGATGTGGAACAATGGATTAGTGTTGTTAACAATTATATTGTTTGTTGGTTCCAAACTGGGAAACTCTCTTGTTCTTTTTCTGTGCGGACGTCTTATCGCCGGAGTTAACGCGGGACTAAACTCGGGAATTTGTCAAATTTACCTGACCGAAATAGCTCCTAATGAAATACGTGGAGCCATTGGTAGCCTATATCAAGTCATGATTTGTATTTCTATATTTATATCGCAACTAGCTGGATTAGCTTGTGGAAACGAAGAAACTTGGTCTCTTTTGTTTGTTTTACCAATTATTCCTGCAATCTTTCAAGTGATTAACTTCAAACTCTAAGATTTGTTAATCGTTACTTGTTTAAGGTGATTAGTTTATACTTTTGTCCAGAATCTCCGAAATATCTTCTGATGACCAAAGATGACGAAAAAGAAACAATAAAAGCTTTAATTTGGTTGAGAGACAATCCAGAAGTCCTCGACGAACTAAATGAGTTAATCACTGAAGATAATTTAGTAAAACAGTTGCGCATTACTTCCTTAAAGAGAGTGTTTTCCAATCAGTCTTTAAGACGATGTTTATTAAAATGTACATTGATGAACATTGGTCAGCAAGTGTGTGGCATCAATATTGTAAGAAAGCTAATTTAAAAAAAAGTTTTACTAACACAGATTTTTAGATGATATACTTCTCACCGTATATAGAATTAAATTTAAAAGAAAATGTAACTGCCGTGGCGATTGTACTAAGTATATTTTATATAATATCAACTGTTCTTGCTGCTCTTCTTGTCGATATATTAGGTCGTCGCATTCTCTTGATGAGCAGTTTTTTCGCAATGGGAATAACAACAATAATTTTTGCTTACGTGTTAATAGTTAGTATTAGAATCTTCCTCAATTATTTTTAACTATCCGTTATAGAAAAGCGAAGATAATTCCAGTTATATTAAATATTTCGTTGTTGCTGCCACCATATTGTTCTTCATAAGTCATGCAATAGGTGTGGGTTCGATTCCATGGTTCATTACAGCAGAATACTTTAACTATTCGGTTAGGAGTTTCGCGGTAGCAGTAACTGTCGGTTTCAACTGGTTTTTTAATTTTCTAATAAGTCAGACCTTTTTGCAACTGAAGGTAAGCTTAAAAATCAAACTGTCAGTAAATAAGTTTTCTCTTTCTAGGAAGATATCGGAAACTATGTCTTTGTAATTTTCGTAATCTTGGACTTTTTCTTTTTTTGCTATACTATAGATATACGGGAAGTTAACCAAATGTCACCTATCGAAATTCTAGAAATGTTGAAAAAATAAAGTTATATTAATCTATGTTGAATTTGTCTAGTGTCGGAGGTTACACACACATGACACTTATATTGTCAACGCAAACATGACATTTTTTTTATAAAAAGTAACATGGTTTGCCAACCATGAACTTGAAATTTATGTTTGCCGTCGTAGGCATTACTGGGGGTTCAGCATTTCATCATGGTTTCCACGCCGGATTACTTAATATTTTGTTTCAGGTAAATTTTATTGAATTTTTCGTTTCAGCTCTCAAGTTTGTGTTACAGGTGATCCAAGACTGGTACGCAAACATACAACTTGATCGAAACTTCCTGTTGAGAGGCTTCTACCAAATTGCGATTATAGGACCTTTTATTCTGGCTTCTCTGGCACTGGGAGCTATTGTTGGAAGTTTACTTATATACACTTGCTCGGAATTATTTGGACGAAAAAAGTCCTTAGTAGTGAACAACATTATAGCACTTATCGCACTGCTGTTACACTCATTGGCTTATGTTATTGATTCATACGAGCTGTTGATTTTTGCACGTTTTCTCATCGGAATCTGTGCTGGCTTGGGAAGTGGAATTACACTAATGTATTTGATAGAAATATCCCCTTATTGTGTCCGTGGTGCTGTTGGCAGTTTTTACTACGTTATGGTAGCTGCATCTATAGCTTTTTCTCACTGTTTCGGTCTTAAAGACATGCTAGGACAAGAAGGCGCATGGCCATATATATTTATCTTCTGCATAATACCAACAATTCTTCAAGTATTGTATAACAAGATAATTGGCCTTGAAAATATTCTTAATTTAAGGTGTTCATGTTGTTGGGTTGTCCAGAAAGCCCCAAATTCTTGTTTATTAATAAAGAAAACGAAGACGAAGCGGAAGAAGCTCTACTTTGGTTCAGAGGTGATGATATCTATGACGAACTAGAAGACATTAGAGAAGAAGATCAAATTTTAAAAGACCAAAATCCTGTAACTTTAGACAGAATGTTATCGGACCAAATTTTACGATCACCGCTTATTATTTCTTCTGTGATACTAATCGGACAGCAAATTTGTGGAATCGATGCAGTAAGTAAAAATGTTGGTATTCCGACATAGTTTAATAGTTTTTAGATGTTATACTTTTCTGCCTATATTTTTGTAAACTTAAAATATGAAGTAGGACAATCAATAGATCTAGCCATTGGTCTTAGTGTTGTTAACATGCTTGGAGCTATTATGGGTATGATTTTAATGGACAAAGTTGGGAGAAAACCTTTAATTATGGGAAGTCTCGGTGGAATGCTCGTATGTCTAACATGTTTTGCTATCACGATACTCCTTTCTGTAAATTCCATGTTTTCATTTACTTTATACTAATATTAAAGTTTTAGGGTTTTGAAAAAGTCCCAAACCATGTTGTCAATATTGCTGTAACTTTCATCTATATCTATGTGCTGGTGTACGCTGTCGGAGTTGGAACTATACCATGGTTTTACGCAGCCGAACTTAACAATCATTTTGCAAGACCTATTGCAATGTCCATTGGACTAACCCTTAACTGGTGTGTTAACTTTGTCATTGTGATGAGTTTCATGCCACTATTTGTAAGCACTGACAAAGAAAATGCAACATAAACTTCGTATTTCGTAGTCAATTTTAGGAAACTTCATCTTCTTCATATTTTCTGTTTTTGATTTGATGGTTTTGGTGTTTATTACAATGACAATGAGAGAAACTATGGACATGGAAACCGTCGACATTATAGAATTATTTTACGAAGATTAGAGACCAGATAAGCCGATTTTAAAATATCGATCAACTTATCTTAAGGCCAACTAAATATCAGTATAAAGACTCAAACAATAAAAATTAAAGAAATATTTTTAATCTCATACACTTGTATGACATCAACGCAAATTATGCTTAGACAGTGTTGTTCGTTTCTAGAAGTTTCGGATTCCAATCTTTGAGGTTGACGGATTCGGAAGTTCTAGAAAGAAAAATAATAAACACGTGAATATCCGAGGATTATAATCATAGCAGCAAATTATTAGCCAAACATTGGAAGACAATCAATAGAAGATGAGTTGCCGCATTACAGTGCCACAAATTTCCAAATTCGTATAAACTTTTGGACCCTTTTAAAACCTCAAAAGTCTAATTTTATAAGAACACATTCTAGTTTTTTTGCTTACATTTATTTTCTATAATAATAATAATAATAATAATAACTCCATAAACAACAATAATAGGTTTTTTAATTATAATGATAATAAAAGTCCAACATTTGACTCTGCCATCAAGTGGACTTTGATGGTTATTTTCCATCCCTCATATAATAAAAGAATAATGAGAAAGCATAATTATCAAATTTTTGATTGATGAGCAACGACAATAGTTTTAACATACCCTGCAAAGTGTCATTGTTCTCGATACAGGATCTTGACGTAGATAGCGATATAAAAAACCCGGAGACTCAAAGTAAAGCACGACAAATTTCAAAACTGTATTTAGTATTACTGTTCGATACGGAACTGATTGATCCACGACGGATTTTATTTTGCGTTTCGAAGGACCAGTCGTTAATCTTTTGTCATAACCAGGAAAACGCTTTGGTGATTTTCTACGGTTTAATAATAACACACAACAACAAAAATAAAATAAAAATAAAGTGAACCGAAAAGGAACGACCAGGCTCTCTGAAGGTTCCCGTAAGACCCTTGTGAAAAAAGCTCAGAAAAAAGTAAAATAAAAATAGTGGGGGTGCAACCCACCGGATAATGGCGTTTGGCATGGGGCGGAACAATTACTCATAATCAACAGTAAGAATGAAAAAGTTTCTATTTAGAATTGATTGCTCTTATACTAATAATAACACACAAATTAAAAAATATACATACAAATATAATTTGGATTATTAATAGTTTTTTAGTCGTTTTTTCCATCATGTTTATTGTTCTATCGTAATATCAATTTCTTATGTCGCCCATTTAACAAAATCGTCGTGCAAAAAAGATCTCCACTACATTTTGAGATTTACAACTCGACAAGAATGCTGAGAGGATAAAAAGAGAGTCAAAGAAACTGTTGTAAGCAAAGGAAAAGAAGAATCTAAGCTTCAGCACCAAATATGATTAAATTTAGCGAAGAGGAAGAAGAAGAAAAGAAAAGACCATGAGACAGACGACAAATTCCGTCTTGTTCCTATGTAGTTTTTTGCGAAAACTGTTTCATAACGAAACTAAATTATAGTAATATCTCGTATCACAATAAGATGTGGCACATATTTGCATAATAACTGCGTTCCTTCTTGTTTTCTTTTGAAGGTCTTAAACATTATATGCCTAATTTTTCCCCATCTTCTCTAAACATTTTATAAGTGGTAAAAGTAAAGTATTATTATTTTAAGAAAGAAACAAATGAAAAATCGACGGCCTTTTGAAAATTATGTTGTTTGTATATGTATTTTATTATTAGTAGCAAAACAATTGTCGTTGGGCTCATGTGGGATTCGAACCCACGACCTCCGCTTATTGTGATCAAAGTGCGGTGCTCTAACCACCTGAGCTAACGAGCCTACGTATATTAGTTACTTCAATCATTAGGTATTATAACAATAATCCGTCATATTTTTGTAACAGATATTTTAGCAGTGAATAAAAACGAAAACAAAAATTTTCTTTATTACTAGAAAATATACAGGAGCAGAAAAGATGTGAGCGCTCACATGTTATAAACGAGTTTAATAAAATTTACTAGTTTTTTTTTAAGTTTCTTCAGATTGTCTATTTCTACCATGTTGTAAAGCCGTGTAAAATTTTTTTGCATTGTCGTTACACTGGTTTTGGAAAATAATCTGAAAGGAGACAAAGGACAGATCTAAAACAATATAGACAAGATATGTATAAAATCTGAGTTATCTAAATCCACAATTTATCAGTCAAACAAGCTTTACAAACATATCTGCAATTGTAAAAAAAATATGTTTACAATAATAGACGTGCGTCATTCAGATGGTATAATTAATTGTGAACATGGTAATAGCCAACTGATGAAACAGCTCAACGTTTGCTACTTCTGCTAGAATAGGTATTATCATATTCATAAAAACTTAAGACATTCGAATTTTGATAGTGTAAATTGGACTATGTATAAATGTCAAATATAGACGTCTGTCAGTCATCAGAGACTTTAAAGACAATATCATAAAAACAAATCCCAAGATTTTATTTCTTATGGCTTTTCATGAATACGTCGAAACTTTTACAGCACCGAATTTTTAGAATCTGACATAGCTATGATATTTTGCCGTCCTAGTTTTCTAAGAATACGATCATACATATTCAGTATATAAAGCGTATCAACCAGTTGAAGCATCACTCCATTAACTATAACTATAACTAGGATAGAAATACTGACCGAATATGCTAAGTAGTAACCATTTTGGAACCGCAAACATAATTTACGAGAAATCAATTAATTTGCTGTTAATGAATTTAGTTGCCTTAACCAATGCTTGAATTTTTATAGCCTGCATTTATTTCCTTGCCGCAAAAAATATCAAAATATTTCTTTACTACCGACGTAGACTTCTAGCCCTTGTGCTGTTTTAAGGCTGCGCTTCACATCAATCAAAATTGTAGCCGACGTCCTGCGACAGCAACAATCTGTGTATAACTTAGTATAATTTTTGATAGTTTTTCTATTCAAGATTACACCATCAAAATTCTTAAGGGTGCGATCTTGGGCTCAAAGAGGAGGGAAAAAACCTAGGTAAACGAGAAGTGGCAGCAAGATCTTGCATAACTATCTTTTGAAGCCAAACGTGGGCAAGATTTTGATAAATAGATAAAATAGAGACAATAGGGTAGTGTTGAAGAGGTACAGGTTGTGGGAAGGTTCTGGGCTAATTTTTATTGTAAATTGGCGACCTCGATGTTAAAAAAAAACATTTATTTTGCTTAGTTTTGAGGTTTAAATTGTATACATATATCGTGCTTCTATTTTTATACTATTTAATTCGCATGCTCGACATGCGCCCATTAGTCCCCCACTTCATATAAAATGAAAAAGTGTCGAATGTAGTGTGCCTTTATATCTATATATAATTGATCTGGTGTAGTTATCAAGAAGGTCTTTACTTTTTCTGGGTTAACGATATTTGATTTTAAAGAATGTAGTTTTACATATTTATCAATCAGCATATCATGACTAATAGCGCACTCGTTAACATAGAACAAACGGTCTAAAAACTAGATAAAGAATATCTTTTGGCTAATTCCCCAAAATACATGAAGTTTCCCTGTCTTCCGTTCTATAAACTCATATTTTTACTTCGACTTGTTTGGCAATGGGCTCAAATCAACAATTTTGCCATTTCAGCAAACTACACATCTTGAAGTTAGGGCTATTATATTTGAAGCCAAAGAATTATAGCGAATAACCAACGTGCCGTTGATAAAAAAGGAGTTTTTCACATTATTCTACTAAAATGACTGACCCTACAATGCGTCGGCTCGTTAGCTCAGATGGTTAGAGCACCGCACTATTGAAAAATGAGCGGAGGTCGTGGGTTCGAATCCCACATGAGCCCAGCAGCAACTGTTTTGCAATAAGTGCAACAAGTTCATAATCGAAAGTCTGTATCATAACCTAAAAAGCTGTTAATTTAGATATGGATTTTTTTTTTCCACAACGAATTTGTCAAATGGTCGAATTAATAATCCGATACAAGATGACGATGTAAGATAGGGCGCCTTTCTTTCATGCTCCGGTGAAGTTTTTTCGGCTTGCTCTTTTGTTTTAAGCACCAAAAATGATTTTGACTGACATTATTTAAGATCGTTTGTTAACACATATGAAAAAACTACACGGTTAGAGGATTGCGTAAACCAATAAACCGAATTATATTGTTATCTTAGAGTTTGCCTGTTAGTAGTACCTGTTAATAGTAAAAGGAATTTATTCTAATACAGTTTTGAAATTTGCCTTGCCTCACTTTTTTGTCTCCTGCGCTTTTTATGTCGTCATCTACATAGATCAATATCCTGTATCGAGAACAATGACACTTTGCAGTGTATGTTGAAAATATTGTTGTTACTCCTAAATGAAAAATTGGATAATTATTCGTCTTTATTATTCTATTATTATTTGATAAAAAGTTTTTTCAATGGATCTTAAACCTCGAAGTCTCAAACTAGATAATTAGAGGAGAAAAAGCAAATTTTATTAATTAAAAAAAACCTGTAGTCTCGGAACTTTTTGAACATATTGCATTTCCTAATTGCTAATTCAAATTATACATGTAGATTTTTTTTAGCCTTCAGCAATACTTAGGTAGGTTCTTTCACTACCCTTCACTACCATTATTAGATCAATAGTTTCTTTAGTTTTTAGGAAATACTTAATTTTAAGTGATCCCTTGTTGGTGCAAGTGGCCATAAATTTTTAAGTTAATTAGATATTTAATAATCAACGTTTATTAAAATGTTATTTTAAGATTAAAAGAGATTAGCAAAAAAAATCAGTATTAGGTAAAAAAAATATAAAGTAAAGACCAAAACTGCTGACAAAGTAGTCGGTAGTCTGAATATCAGTAGTTGAAAAGTGGCTAGCATTTTATTTTTAAACTAATATCAGCAATTGTCCCATGCATCGATATGACATCGCAATAATTCTAATCAATGGGTCGTTAGCTCAGGTTAGAGCAACGCACTAAATATTGATTTTGGCGGTGGTCGTGGCTTTGATTCCCAAATGAGCCCGATTTATTTTGTAATTTTCTTAATCCTCATTCTTATTCTAATTATAACACAATGCATTCTTATGTGCATCAATGTACTATATTAGTAAATTATTAAATTAGTATGATTATACCTACTGTTAAACAAGGTTAACAGATCCGCCAATGTTCATCATAAATTACTATATTTCAGTTTTTGCTAATTAAATTTTGAAACTATTCTTTAGATAAAAAAAGTACGTAACTACGTACTCTCGACCTATAATTATAAAAATGAGACGAGCCAAATATTTTTTTTTATTCAGTTCCATATGTTTCACTGCAGCAAAAATTTAGAAAAATTCACAAATAATGTTGAGCTTGAAGTGTTTGTCTTTTAGAAGGGAATACTTGTTTGTTTACAAATATGTTAAAAACGTTAAAATTAAAAAAAAATAAAAAATGGCAATTTCTTCAAAATTTTAATTCAGTCATGCATTAAAGAAGGAGCTTCTTTTACTCTAGTGCTCCAGAGAAAATTGGGCCTCAGTGTAATTGCACTCTCCATTTAAAGAATTCGTTATCATTTCGTGTCATATCAATCAAATTGAATAAAACATCAGCAGTATAGTAAACACAACATGTGAATCAGCGGACTTCATTTGAAGTACTTGAGATTAAGCATAATTGACCGGAAATTTTGAAAACCAAATAAACATGTTTTGCACAATCTTTGATATGAAAACATGAAAATAACGACATTTGGATTTTGAGAAAAAATATGTTTAATATTATAATCAGTATGATACAAATATTAATAACAGTAATACTAGCGTTGCAATATATTACAGAAGTTATTTACATTGAGAGATTTCACCAAACTGTAAGGAAAAACTCGTGAAAGTATTCATGGAAAACCGAAAATAGAGTTTCCCGTAACAAGTTGCCTGCAACTACAAATCTAAACCTGTCGTGCTCTATAAAAAATTCTCTTAAATTTTCTATAAACATCAAATAGAATCCTGCGTCGATCTCCCGAACTCGAAAAACTAAAACCAAAACAAAGAATAGAAAAAATGAGATGAAACTTGGATAACTTGGAGGCCCTAATTGGTTTCAGATGCCGTTGTTATTACTACGTATTTGACCGTAATCGCGAATGCAGCAACGCCAATAAATACTATCAAATTAGTAATACATGATTGGAAACTGCTGGGCTCTGTTACTGACCGAGAGGGCTTCTGAGTGTCAAGCACGTTGTTGTTCGCGTTGCTCCGCTGTGTTAACACCTCCTGTAAATATCAAATTGAAACAAGGACTAATGGAGTTAGTAAAACAGGCTACCTGAATTTTAGAAACTGTGTCTGGGAACAAATCACAAAATTCCTTATCCTTGAGATTAAATTCTAAAGAATGATACGCGAACTGCCGCTTGTCGTACTCGGAAGTCTCAATGCTACCCAGAGTGGGGCTCTTCTCTAACTACAAAAATAAGTGACATCTAAAAGTAAGCCTTTAAATTTCACTAACCATAAAACTGAGAAGTCCTGTAAGAATGGTTGATACACTCCACGCGGGGTTCCATGTATCTGGATGAAAATCAGATATACTCAAACACAGTTTCTTGTTGGTTCGAAACCGTCCATTGGGTGTTATCATGTAAATAGATGGAGGCTTAAAAGGAAACTCTCTTGGAAACACCAACTTTCCATGGTAAAATCCTCCTTCATAAGGAGTGTTTTCGGGTCCACACACAACATAGTGCCTGTCAATTACATAATAATAACAATACTGAAACCACAACTTATTAAACTTACCATTCTAAAATATTCGACGGCAATGGCTCTGCGGTAATATACGGCACTGGATCTCGTTTTAATCTTAAGTAGTCTTGCTTTAGTCTGGAGGTAGCACTATTGGGTTTTCGATTCGACATTTTTTGACTGTTATTAAATTGCGAAGTTGTACATTATTGGAAGTAAGGTTATGAGTACTAAAACGCACTTATTTATGATTTCTTATCAGGGTCTAATCACTGTGAACACGTAATCAAGCAAAGTCTAGATGCTGGGAAGCGTTGTAGAGATAGTAAACTAGGAATTTTTTCCAAATTTCCAAAAACTTGGTATTTTGACAAGTGATGTGATGGCTGACTGTCATTCGAGCGATTTGGGGGAATTTCGACTTCAAGGTTGTTTGGTAAAATTGAATGGGTTCGTCATGGTACAAAAATTTGAAATGGTAATGATGAGTGTCCTAATTATAATAGAAATTCTACCGGAGGGGACACAGAATGCATAGATTCGTAGAATAAAGTAATTATATATATGCAACCAATTATACAAGATTTATCTTCATTGTTTTACAGTGACGGCCAAAAGAAAGTGATACAGTTTGATTTTGTCATTCTAATATAGGTCAAAAATTAATACATTGAACTACTAATAAGTCATCTGTACCTAACAAAGCTAGTTCTCTGGTTTAATTTTTTTAATGACAGTACTGAGTAGCTAATTGAAATGAAACTTAAGATCACATGTACCTACTCCATTGAAAATGTCTGGATGCCGAAATATTGTTATTTCATTTTATTTTACACCATCTGGAGAAATAAATTAATTAATATAGTTATTAATGCCTGTCAAATCATGACATATCGGTACTTTAATACGAAAAACATCAACCGACTGACTTTGGTGCAAGACTTGGACCACTTTACTACGGCCGTCAATGTATAATAAAAAACCTTTATTGTTTTTTTTTAAATTATACAAAATTAATGAAACAAAACTTAATTTTTCATTATTTTTTTTTGTTTTTTGAACGACTGCCATTCTCCCTGTAGCCTAATCGAGCACTAACTATGGAAGGAATAGAAGCTTAATAAATATTATTACTTTATAAGTACCTAAAAGAATAGGTGGAATAGATGTAATTTAAAATCAATTATTTACTAAAATTTTACAATGTAAATGATGATATCAATTTCGTTAAAGTATTCGAAAATTAAATTTCCTAAACAAGTGTAACAAAAAAAATTATCTATATAAAACTATTTTTTCTACCTAATCGCAAGTCATGTAAATATTAGCATGTAATACCATGTAAATTTTCTAGTGTTGCGTAGTGTCTGCTGAAAAGTTCAGAATTTGTTTTTTAATAGATACGTTCATATAAATTTTAATTTTTCAAACTACACAAAAATGGCTAAACATTTCCTCGTCAAACAGAACGAGGATAGTTTGATAAATAGCTTAGTTTGCTAATTTTTACCGACTACAAAAACAGTGAATGTAATAATAAAACATCTTTTCTATAAAAGAATGTGAAGACAATTCATGAAAGTTTTTCTTCCTTACTTGACTAATCTATACTGTCTTATTTGTGAGTTTAGCTTTTGTTCATTCGAAAACAAGGCTCAGGAAGGAATGTGTGATTTAAGCGAAGGTTGTGCTTAGATTTCAATACAGCAAGTTTGTTTGGTGTAGGGGTAGTGGGTTACAAATACAATTTTTTTACACAGCTGAATAACTAATGGCATATACGACACATCACATACCCATCTTACATATCCAAGCAAGTTTGGAAATCTTAATTCAAACTAGGAAGAAAAAGCTTAAAAAAACCTACAGGTCCAAAATTAAGCGGCAATATCCGGCATGACATAATTTTGTAGAGTTAAGCCTGAATGAGCACAAACCATGAGCCTCCCAACTAAACGTTTTTTTATTTTGCGTTGTGAATTAAAAATGCACAAAATTCCCTGCAAATTTAGTACTACATTTGTTTACTTCATGACACCGTCTCGCCTCCTGCACTTCAAATCGTTAGCAAAAATTGGCTGCATTAATTTCAATTTTTTTTCTCACTACTTATTCGTTCAATCTGACTCTTTCATCTATTTCCGAAAATTTTTAATATCTGCACAAAATCTTGAGACAAAGAAAGAGCGTAAATGAGTATTTTGTGGAATATAAAAAAAACTCACTTTTGTCAAAAAAATATGTACCTGGAGAAACATTAGAGCCCTTGAGTTAAAGTGCAAAAAACACAAACAATAATACTCCCTTTGTTCGAAAATAAGTGTCCAATTCAACAAATGTTTAGGTTCAAAAATAAAAGTCCAATTTTGAAAACAAATTTATTTATATCAGAATCAACATCAAAACCGTAATCTATATTTGAGAAAAAATTAACTAGTTATAAATACTATAAATGCGTATCACTCAATAATTTTATTTTTAATTTTGTGACGTATAATTAAGAGATTTAACGATGAGAACAAATCTATGATGATTTTCATTTTTTGTTCAACCCTACTAGTTAGACTTGATGCTATATTGGTGTATCATTTATTCTGGAACTCTCTCTCTCGAATATGAGTTGATATTTGTCAGTGAAATTTATTATTTATTTTCATATTATTGAAGGCTTTAAACGTGCAAATATTCTGGGTCTATAACTCACAGGCGAAAGTCGTTTTAACAATGTTTTTATTTTTGGTGATTCAACACGTTAGAATATAACAAAATGTTCTTTATTTTTTACAGCATTAAAAAAAACAGAAATGACTGTAGAAACATTATCTATTTTTTGTTGTTATTATAAGAATAAAGAACGAAAAATATGTCAAAATAAAACTTCTTTATTAACACTTATTTTACAATGTCCTTTTTATAGGTTTCGGGGCTACACTAACCTTCACCGGTTTGCACAAATCAATCAACGTTGGTGTCGAGCTAACACTCGACTTTCTTTTCCCCACATCAGCTTCAGGAATCGCCAACGCAACATTAATCTCCACGTTACAAGCCTCCGACCACACTTGATGTGATATCAAGGCCGACGTTAACAACCTCAAATTATGCCCCGCTTGCGAATCTAAAACTTAAAATCAACAAAAATCAAATAATCAAACAACCCACCTTCATCACCGCCATCTAAATACCACGGCTTTAAATGCGCTGGTCTTGGCAAAATAACTTGAGTCTTTTGATCAGGATATTTCACCTTCAATCTGATCCTATTAGGATCGTTAAGATGTCTTAATTCCGCTTCGAATCTCACGGCCATTACTAAGCCGGCCGTGAATTTTAAAGAAGTATCCGTTTGTCCGCTTGGTTCTACGATCTCGGCAGAACTCATCCGGATTTGGGTATTGGGTCGTGGGATTTTTCCTAGTTTAGATTCGGACAGAATCGGGATAAGGAGTCGGGCAACAGTTCCCGGTTTGGGCTCTTCTAGAACTGAGAGTTCTCGGAAAACAGCCAAAGTGAAGGTGTCAGGTTCGAGACCTGCGATGGATAGATCGCGTTGCATGTCTTCGACAACGGTCAAGAAGTGGTGACATGGAGCTAAAGCGGACGCGTTACTACCTTTAACGATGTAAACAAGATTAAGGGCAAGAGCTCGAAGTCTGAACATCTTCACTGCGCATTCTTCTAAAGGACTTAATCCTACGAAGAAAAACTGTAGCTTGAGGCAGTATTCAAGAAGGTTATTAATGTTGGTTTTAAGATTGTTAGCTTGTTGGGTCGCAAGCGTAGAGGGATTAACCCAGAAGCCCTTTTCGAGGATTTGAGACATGATGAGTTGGGCGCCGATGTAAAGAGCGGTAAATTGGGCAGTTCCAGCGACAACGGAATCGATCTCGCTTAGACGGTTCAAATGCTCCTTAGCGGTTTGGAGAAAAGTTGTTTGCACTCTAGAAAAAATAAAATTAGCAGTTTATAAACAATGAAAGATTGTACAAAGAGAGGTTTCCACGAGCTTACCTTAAAGTGTCTTCTGTCATGTCTAAATTAGAAATTACATTGTTCAAAAATTCTAGACTTTCTGGAACGGTTTGGGGACGTGAAATAGTATTGCAACTCGAGTCTGGGAGGCTCAGAACAGGAACTAAGGAGGGCATTGTATCGCTTATGTACGCGTAGTGGCGAAGGGTATGAGGTTCCAGAAGAGGTATTATTGTCGGAGACCATTTAGCCGCGTTTAGAACCAAAATCAAAACACAAATGTCTGCAATGTGTTCAGGAAAATATAGAAATAGAGCAATATAGTAAAGAAAAATTTGTTTTTTTTTCAAGGATACATTGAGGATTCTCAACATCCGGTTCGGCGGTGTCAAAAAACGGATGTATATTCAGCAGTTGGGGCACTAAAGGCAGAACCAGTTCTGGATGTTGGGCTCCAATTCTTTGCAAACACCGATACGTAGATCTCTTATCGTGCGGATACTTCTTTAAGTTGTCCAAAAGCTTCTCCACACACATTTTTAAGCCTGCGGTTGTCGACATCCGACAGGAAGCTAACATTCTGTGGAGACCTTCTCGTACATCTTGCGAGAAATCCTCTAAAGCTCCTAAAATTGTTTCAAGTTGATCATCACGCAGGATGATGTGCTCAGAAATGCGTCGTAAGCTGTCTATAGCTTTAAGACGAACGTCTTCGATCTCATCGTTGAACATATCGACCAAGAAGTCTAGAGACATGTTAGCGAATTGTGAGTTGTGGAGAGATAACTCGCAGAGGGATTCAACAGCGGCTGAACGAACCTCTAAGAAGAAAATTAGATTTATTTGTAATTTAAAGTCTTAGGAGAGAATTACCTAAAAACTCGTCTTCTAAACCATGCACGAAAGCTCCGCAAGCTCCACTGCTCATAAGATTGATACTGTCAGCATCTAGAACTTCTCTGGGAGCGTCGTCGGCCCATTTCTTTCCACTAGCCCATTCGCCACTTGTTACATTTTCCCAAGCTAACTCATGGGCAGTTCTCTACAAAAATAAATAAAAAAAAAATGAATTTTCCCCTATACAAAACACTATAAGATACCTTTCGTCTCATGTTGGACATCAGTTTTTTATCCAAAGTCTGATTAAGAAACTTTGCACTAACAAGTTTCATGGTTCCTAACAATTTTCCAGCGAGGGTTCTTACGTGAATGGATAAATCCGACATTGCGTTGCAGACTTTTCCAAACGCGTCGTCAATTAAGCGAATTTCATGCTCGCTGCCAGGAACAACAACCTCACTACAAATGTACCCAAGTAATAATACAGTAAATTATTAAAAAAAATAATTACTTTTCAGGATATGTGTTTCCCAATAAACACACCAGTTTTAGTACAACCTGGCGTACGATTTCATAGTCGTCTTTTAGTGCCTCGCATACATCCACATAGATGTCTGGGTTTATTTTGAAGTTTCTTTCATGCAATGTTATGATAGTGGAAAAAGCTTGACTCCTGACTCTAGCATCATCATTATTAAAATAAGAGCTTACTAAAATCATCAATTTCTCAGCCTCTGTCCCCGAACAAACCGGCGTGTGAACGCCAATAATTGCTAAACATCTACATTTTACAGCATGACTGACATCCTTTAAATACCCTTTTGCAATATCTACTAACTTTTGGTGCAACGCTACCGCGTTATCAGAAACCAGCTTTCCAAGTTTTAAAATTGTGTTCATTCCTTGTGCTATTACTTTATGAGAATGATCATTTTTAAGCAATAATATTGTCTCATCAATAATAGAGACGACATCTGCATTAGGTAAATGACCAATATCAGATAAAAGTGATAAAATCTTCACCCTGACCGCTGATTCTGGTTCGTTTTTGAAATGATCGCTTAGCTTTTTTACAGCTTCAGGAATGTCGTTCTGTTCTAGTTCAAAAGTATCAGAGACACGAAGGAGAGTTCTAAGAGCATCACTGCTAGATTTAGAACTCTCAAGACAACTGATTAGGGCAAGGGAAGAATTGCCAGTGCCTGTGGGTGTTTTTTTGACAAGACGCAGCTTTTTGACAGGCTGGCTAGAAAAAGTTTCCTAAAAGAAACAAGTTATAACCACACTTTTTTATAGGTTAGGTGCGTTGTGTTAGCGTACCTGGATTGTTTGGGTGTATTCCGCCAAGGCGCGTTTCTTCAGGACAGCAGCCATGGTAAAATAACTTAAATCAAGAAAAAAATATTCTTTTACGGCGTATTTATCATGATTATAAAAAAAGTTTGTTAAATTTATTTACGTCAACTTTACAGTAAATAATTTGCTTTTTCCACTAGACTTGAACATTGCAACTAGTGGCCATTAAAATCCATAACTTTGCGGGTTATTTAAAAAACGACGAATTTGAAGATTTTATTGAGGAGGACATTGTGATGCAATGCAGAGCAAAATTTTATTTATAAGGTTACTTTGAAAACTATCGCATATACAGAATAAACCTTTGTTTATATCCATATAGTTTTTTAGACCTATACCTAATGTACGACGTGTTGATTTTTTTTTGCAAAAATATGGAGATTGTCTAAAAACATTGAAAAGATTGCATTTTTAACAAATAATTTTGATTAAAAAATTATTGAAGAAATTACAGTTTAGATTAGATTCATTTTAAAGAAATAAAATTTAAACATTTTTCTAATAACAATGCCTTTTTGGTAAAAAAATGGTTGTAAAATTAAGTGCTAAATGTGAATTAGTTTTGATCAGACAGGTAATATTTCCTAGAAATAAATAAAAAATTGTTAAAAAATTTCATATAATTATTCTTTTTCTTCAGTTCAGTTTATAAGCTATAAAATTATAAAGTTGTTTAAGACTTTATTTAAAAGGTAATTAAAATGACTTCTATTAACCTATAAAACTCATATTTAGATTTAATAGCTCCGGAGGCGTTTAAGAAAATATGATTTTATTTTCAATATAAAAGCACTTTGCAAACTCATGTCTAAACGTTTTTTTATTGCATTGTAAACGCTTATACATATGTTAACTAAAACTTTCAAAATTTACAAATAGTTGCTATAATTTTTTTATTATAACTTGTGCAATTTGTTTATTTATGTTGCAAAAAAATTTCTATTACATTAAAATGAAAAAATATATATTTAAAATATTCCCGGCGCATCCACCATTTTTAATTTATTAGCTAAGATACACAAAAGTGCTTAAAAAGTAGTAAAACAATCTATTTCCACTTTGCCACACTATTAACAATTATTGACACCTATTTTAGCTACTATATTTAAAATTAATCTTAAAAATAATGTATATGTATAGTAGCAATAAAATAAATAAATAATTTAAATATTTTAAAAAACCCAACTTCATAATGAGAATTGATCATCCGAAAAAATCCATGATTTGCCTCTTTAAAATAGCAGGGTACATACTGTTTTATTTTAGCAATTCGAGACATGTTTACAATGATTAGTTTATGTAAATTTACAAATTTATATACTAAAATTAATTAATGAAATTGTTACTTTTAATTATTAAATTTTAAAAATAAAATTCAAACTAATTTAACTATAATTTAATTTTTTTAAACAATAGTTTACTTTAATTTATTTATTTAATTTTGTTATGTAAATTATAAATCACATTCAAAAAACATATGTAGTTATGTATAGAATAAAAATTCGATTTAAATGATACATTACGTAGTTAATTTATTTACTATTAATTAATTATTTTTGTATAAATTATGTGTGGATTTTTTTTAAAGATGTTGTAAATAAACCATTTTTTGAGATTAAACACTAATTTTTACCTGACATTTTTACTAAGTCGTTACTATAGCAATATGCCAAATATGTGGTCCTAACCATTGAGTTTAGTTTTTTAAAACAATTAACAAAAGATAATACATTTTAATTTCAGTTCAAATTTGAAATTTCAGAATTGCTGTGGGAATACATAGACAACGTTTTTAAATATCATTTATTTGTAATAAGTTCACAATTATTATATAATAAAAAGTTATAAAATGTAAATATATGAATCTAGGTATAAAAATACTTTATAAAATCAATAATAAAGAGGAGATAAAATCTGATACAACTATACATAACGTAAACTGAGTAAAAAAAAAGTTCTATGGCGAATATAAACAAAAGTTTATATAAAAGTGTCTGGATGTACATATTTTAGTACGTATATGTAGTCTATTTGAGTATTGTCTTTCAGAGAGAACACAGTTGAGAGACGTTGGCAGTAATGAGCCGATGAAGCAAGCAAAAAACTAAATTGAATGAGATCCAAATAGAACAAAAAAAAACACGTAATAATAATATAAATCCCTTTACCATGGCAAACTGTCATAAATAGAATTAAGAACATTTACAAAAATCAACAAATACTGATTATAATACAAAAATAATTAGTAAACAAGAGCATTAAGTATGATCGATTTACAAAACAATTGTAACATACGTAAACATTTATAACATAGATAACAATTCTAAGATGGTAAAGATTAGAAAATAACAAATTACGCGACCAGAGTCGCATTTGTACTCACATTTGCAATGTGTACAACAAATTATACTATTTATCAATATACAAAATAACATTTTTATTTTACAAAGTGAGTATTATAAGGTAAAAAGGTCATATAATGCCTTGAAATATGGTAAACTGAAGTTTTCTAATCACTAAGCACTAGCATAAAACTAAAAGCATCTGTAACTAAATTGAATGCTTCGTCGAAGCACCGCGCAGTAACCTAAGACGGAGATGGAACAATAATACTTTTAAATATTAGGAAATGACAGAAACAATTAGACACGTTCCATCTCGCGATAACAAACTAATCATACGATAAATAAATTAAAAAATCTAAATTTTATTAAGTAACGCGATAATACAGAAATGGCAAGAAATTTTAGGCAGATCTCCATACAATAAATACACAAAATTCCGATTACTTTTGAATAAATTTCACATAATCACAGCACATAAGTAATATAAAAATCAACAAACAAAACAATGCTTAGGAACAATTGGCGAACCACCAATTTGATAATTCTAGTACGCGATGAGTATTTGCTTTTCGTTGCTGTTAAGTCACCAATGAATCGACAAGAATTTGTGCGTGGACGGAATGTCGTCAGCCAATTCTAAAATAAATAAATAAATAATTTAGGTACCGACGTGGAAGCTGCCGCCTCCGAGCCTAACATTCCGACCGTCTCTTAACAAGCTACCTAGATTTGGCTTTGGCGGTGGCGACGTTGCCCGCAGCCGCTGCATTCTTCTGCGCTATGTGTGTTTGGTAATGCTTCGCCAGATGAGCTTTCTGCCTAAAACTTTTCCCACATAAACTGCAGGCGAACGGTTTTTCCCCTGTGTGGGTTCGAATATGCACATTAACAGAGTATTTATCCTTGAAACCCTTCGAACAGATACTGCAGTAGTGCAGGGAACGCTCTTTGCGCACACCATTGCTGGTGGAAGTTGCGTTTTGTACCGTCGTTTGTGCTTTGGTGCTGCTGTTTGAACGCTTGTATTTCTTCGTTGCGGGTTTGGTACTGCTTACTGCGGGAGTGGCAAGGATTGGAGAGTTTAGGTTGTTGAGAAGACCTATCTGCTCTGAGCTTATGCTGTAGACGGTGCTGTCGCCGGACGTGTCGATTTGGCAATATTGGTTCACCGACTCGGCCACCTGAAAAAAGCAAAAAATTAAATTTGCATAACAATATCTTGAAATAAAATGCAACAAATTGAAAAACTATTGTTTAGTTTAATAAAAAAGCTTTCAGAGTACACTTTGATTCGTTTTGAATTTATATTTGTGAAATTTCTGTTGCCGTTGTTATTCTTTGGATTTTAGTAGAAATGTTATAAGTATATGTTTACAAACCTCATTGGCGATCCTCTTCAGCTTTTCGAAGTCCTCAGGATAAGACTGGTCAAGCTGCGACAGCAAAAGGTCATCAACGTTATGCGCCGCAGGATTGGTATCTTCCGTCCTTTGTGGCATGTGTTCTTCAAACACCACCTTGCCGTTGGCATCGATCCCTGCGACTATCGTGGGTATGTGTTCCGGTTGTTCCTCTTTGATGTAGATTCCTTCGTTTTTCGCTGGAGGCGTTGATAGAACCCGCCTTAGCTCCGTATTATTCTCCACTTTGTTCGTCTTCACAGTTCCATTATAACGTACGAAAGCTTTACCTTGCAAAGCACTACGTAACAAAGAATCCGGTGAACCGTTATTGGTCGTATTATTATTACTTAATTTCCAATCGTTATTATTATTATTAAAACTATCGTGCGCCTCGAGCAGAGGCGTATCTATAATAAGAGAATTAGCTAATTCGTCCTTGTTGTCGGCGAAACCACTGTCTTCGTACGTATACGTCTCCGATTTGATAAGCCCATCAGTGTTGGGACTCATGGTACCTTCGTTGTAGTTGTTATTGAACCCGTTGATTTGCCCTGGGATGATGTTGAGAATGGAGTCTATGTCCAAGCCTGGTTCCATCGTTCCTGGGCTCACTTCTTCCTCTTTTACGATCCCTATGGAAGACAGTGGCGGTCTATACCACGTGGTGTTCTGATCCATACCATTTAATACTGTCAACGTGTAAATCTGCCCATCCGTGTTTCCTTTCTGATTGTTAACCACCCCATTTCCATCTTCTCCGCTCCAACAGTATTTGTTTAGATCTTCCAAGATGGCAGTTTCTAATCGTACTGTCTCTTTATCGCTCCAGAAGTTCGAGTCGAAGTTACCATCAGATGTCGTCGTGGGAACGTGGCTCAACTCCGTCGTTAACATGTTGTTATTGGTTTCTTTGTTATCTTCAGGACTTGTGTTGCCTAAAAACGCGTTCACTGTACGCATCTGTTTGGTAAATTGTTGAATCGAATGTGTGTCGTTCGAGTCCGGAGTCACCACAAAGTCGAAAAAATCGGTTTTTGTTATGTCCTCGCTGCGAAAGGCTTCGGTTATATCCATTATCACAGATTTTCAGCTGCGGATGATTAGGCACTTGGTGACGCTGGCATTTCTGGCCGCGATGAAACCGACGGCAGAAGAAATCTGCAACAAATAATAACATTAGAACGTGTCCATCGTCTAAGATTTTACTGTATCAATCACATAGCTTTCATTCCCACAGTTTGTGACTGTAGATCTAAAGTTAATTTAATCCTGTGCACGCTTCGATTAATGCACAAACCCAATCATCATCAATAATGATAATTATAAAGATGACCCTATATAGGCCGCAGCGGTTATTATAATTGAAACGTTTATGTGCCCTACTTTCGATCGACAATTTTACGATTTTATTTTTCAAAAAGTCTTTATTACCAATCGGTTTTACTGCCCTTAATGAAGTTTATCGTCACAGACCAGCTTTTCTTGAGGGCATGAGAAATGCGATAAAAAGAGCTTGTTTAAGGTTGTGGACGCTGATGGCGCCATCTCCATCTGGAGAAAGTGAGTGCAAAAGAAACCGTGTCTAAAATCTAAGTAGACTTCAAGACTGTGTTTTTCGTTGAGATTTTATGTTTACTTTGAGCACGAGGATTTGTAATTGCCATATGGATCCCGTCTGGTTGATTAAATAAAGTTTTCCTTATTTGCTTTTCATCTCAACGATAGATAATTGTTTGTATTATTAATGATACAGGCTGAAACATCCGTGATCAAGAAAAACGCCGTTTGAGATAAAAAAAAGATCTAAATTCTTCATTAACGACTTTATCGGAACGGTGGAACGGCAGACTTTCATGGTTGATGCTCACTCGTCATTCCTCTATTTTTTTTTCATTAATTATTTACACAGTAATAAATTTACTTTATAATCATCGAGTTCAAAATGGACACGCTGGATTGTTCTGGTGGGTAATTAATACGAAAATTCATAATAAATCACCTTTGCTTTTCCGTTCAAAATGCGAGCAATGCTCTCTAAATTTTGCAATCGTGAAGGAGCCCAAAACAATTTACGAAAACATCAATCATCAGGATAATAAGAAAGTGTGAAACTATTTTAGATAATACACAATAATTAACACGGTTACGTTGGGTAAAAACGTGATCTCCTTGTATCTCGCGAGACTTCCGTGAATTTATGGTAAGTGATGTGGAAATCTCGACCAATGTTAAAAGAATTTTTAAGAAATCAGTTTTAAGTTTAAGTCCTTATTTCTTAGAAACACATTCATTTCAAAATATCATTTATTTATTTTATATCCTGTAAGTGATGGTCATAAACTAGTGAAATTTTCAAAAGAATTACTGAAACTAAAGAAAAACGTTGATTTTAAGAACTGAGAATAAAATTAAAATTTATTATTTTGAAATTTTTATTGCGTGCACGCGAATATTAAGAAGTGGCTTCAATGTGATCATAAATATTTCAAAGTAAAGTATATGTGGAATAAAATAGACGTTGTTTAAATTTCTGAGCTAATACTCAGTAAATATAGGTTAAGTCGTGCGTCGATGATAAATTTGCGTCATAACACGGCAGTAATTATGGTTTTTTTGTTAATTCGTGTGAAAATATGCCAGCTATTCTCACTTAGCCCCAATAGTGTTCAGCAGTACCGGTATAATGCTGATGACGCACTTTGACAAATTACCGTCAATAATCCAAGTATTCCTATATAATTTTTCATTATAATCAGTGCATGTTGCGTCCGCGTCTCTAAATTACTCGCAAGTGAAGAAAAAAAAATTTAGAAGTACGATTATATTACCTAATCAGTTATTCGTAATGACGCTTCGCAAATTACTACATTTCTCTCTTCAGGGCTACAGACAGATCCGTAACACGTTAAGTGCTTTTTGCGAGTTTGTGGCCCTAGAACTTGTGCAACGGCGGAAATGAGACATGAAACAATCTTGAGCAATCTCTTGAGATGATTTATAAAACCATGACTATTTGACGAACGTTCGTAAGATATTTGATGTTTTTCAACTTGTAGTTTCTTGCTATCGAGCAACTAGTTCCACAATTATCAGCGACAGGACATCTCTATATATAAGAACGCACGGAAACCCGTCATGAAAATGTCGTAATTCCAAGCTGGTACTAGTTGCTCTGTGTTAGATAATTTTATTTGAATTTTAATTAGTCGATAGTTATCGGCAATATCGATCGAACATTAACGAGCACCACTATCTGGTTTATCTCTTTTTTCACCATCTTCCAGTTACTTGGAATAGCAAAACAAAAAGACGACAGCCACCCATGCGGCGCATGCTTATGGTAATGAGACGATTAAATTTGTTCTGGATTTTTAATTGTTTCATGTTGAAGTACAACTCGATATACTAAGATTTACTAGCAACGGACAAGGATAAGATAATCCTTTGAACGAATATAAATGTTACAGAAATTTTGTTGCTTTGCTTTTGTTTTCGACTTAATTCATTAGTTGGTAGAAACTAATTTAATTTCTGTCTTTTTGCTGTTAACGTTTTCAATTATCCCGATTTGATATTTTGTTAATTTAGTTGCATCATTACTAGTGTCCTTTATTTTTTCTTTGTACATTAGTACCATATTTTCTTCTTTAGATTAGTAACATAGTTTTTTTTCGTACAACTAGCTTCTTTACCATAGAATAGATTTCTTTTCTTCAAGTTAATTGAAGTTACTGTAATTACTAATAGAAATTAGAAAAACAGAAATTGTTCGTGGGCGGCTGTCAATTAAATTTCACTTCGTGAACAATTCCAAAATCGAATCAGAATGTGCAACCTATTAAACCACTTAAAATCCTCATATTCAATTGTCCTCGTCGAATAACATTTCTTTTAAATTCCACCCAGTGCGGTGAAAGTACGCCCTTAGTAAATTGCCTCGATACTAGCTCCTTTTTTTCCTCCATTTTTGCATCTTACATAAATGTAATGATCTGCCATCGTAATTTCACTTTTAACTACCATGTACCATGTAGATTGATAAAGCGGTGCGATGTCGTAAAGCCGTGTTCACAGTAGGTGGAATTTGTGTCAGTTTTTTCAGGCAAATCGTGATCCGATTGTGTAATCATGCCGATTTCAGGGACAAAGCTTAAGCTTGAAATATGTCTTCTTCGCTTGGGCGTTACACGCGACGTCAACTTCTAAGACGTGTGTGTAACACGCAACGTCGCTTATGGTAATGGACGCTTTGGAGGTGTTTAGTCACCGTGAAAAATATCCTTTATCATTTGCAAACCCTTGCAACATTTAATTGCCTGTCATAAAACCTATTTCTAGCACTTGTAAGCATGTTCCGCATTCTGTTTTTTGTATGCAAGAGAAGATCGCACTGAAGATAACAGTGGCGGAGGCGGACGGGGTTTAAATCGACACAATGGGTGCTAATTGTTTAGCAAAACCGTGCCAGCGATAAACCTCGATGGACAAAGAAGCCACAATACTACCCACGGCTTTTCCATTTACTGCACTTCTAGACGACCATTGTCGGCAATGTAGTTCCTCAAAGTATCATTATTTCTTGAATTTGGCAGCCCCATTTTGTTTAGCTTGGGTGTTAGATAAACGATAACAAAAATATCACGTGGAATGTAGAACTTTTCGTGTACCTCCTTTCAGAATTCTTCAAGGTTCATTCTTACGCCCTCTTCTTTCGAAATAACTTTTGTTTCTCTTCCGCAAAATTGTACACCATGTGAAACATCAAGAATTTAAACAAAGTATAAATCATGCGGCTCCTATTTAAGCAATCAAATGGAAAAATCTTGTAGTAAAAGCCATAATTAATTTCGTGTGGACAGAAAATCGACATCTGTAATTTATGGGTATGTTTTTGATTACTTTGTTTGTAATAGACTGTTTGATAGAACGAATTTTCCGATTTATTAGTGAGATATTTATGACTTCATCGTCTGAGATTGTAATAACTCTCTTACAAACTATAACAGAAAAAAAAACGGCAATTATTTGTTACAAATTTAGAATTTTTAAACTAATTTTTCTTTTAAAGAATATAATATAATATAATATAATATAAGAGTTTTGGTATTTAATACTTTAAAAATATAATAGTTGATATCACGCTAGATATTAATTAGTAAGACAAAGCTAGTTCGATTTGGCATTTCGATAAATAATGAATCAGCAACTTCTTTTCATTTTAGTATTTCATACATTGTTTTTAAATTTCGTATTAAATGTAGTAAAAACTTTACAGCAGTCAAGACAATTAAGATGTGTGTTATATTTTGCTGCAAAAGTTATTACACTTTTATATATTTATTATATTGAACTTGCTTTATTCTGTCATGCATGTCAATAACTAGCACACCAATATTCTTTGCTGTAGTTTTCTTTAATAATAATTAAATGGACATAACATCTTTGTAGATTGATTGATTTTCATTTTCATATTGTCATAAAGTACACAATAACTTAGGATGAAACAAAAAGCAATTGTTTTCATGAATTCTCTTCAGTGCATAAACAGTGTCTGCATTTTCCGCTTTATTTTCTTTGAGTGAAATGTTTACGACTGTCGTATCCGCAAAAAATCCTTTAACGTCTCCTCAACTCTCCAGACCTCGATCCAATTGAAACCGGCAATCGATCGAATCTAACTGTACATTGTTTGCATAACGAATCGTTTGTTACCTTGATATTTATGAATATTACGATTTTTCGCGACGTGCGCGGAATTCGCAATTGTGCAAAAACGTCAACACCGCAAAACCTTGGGAACGATTACACTTGAAATCTCTTCTCGGTGGAGTCGAGAGAGAAAAATTGTAGTTTTCAAGGCGACAAATCGACCAGTGTCAATGTTATTTACGCAAAATACGAGAAAAACCACAAGAATTGCTACGGTAGTCGTTGTTGTAAAGGTTAGGAATTAATTGAATATTTATCGGTGGTAATTATAAATCAGTTTGGTTTGTAAACTTTGATTAAATTTCTACTCCTGCAAGGCGATAAATACAGGAAATTAGTGTTGTGAAACTATGTCGGGTTGGATTTTTTAGCGGCAGGGAAACACCTTTGTGCGGTTGGGAATTATCACTAACCATAAATGGACGCTGTTATAAATATCATTTTCTCCTCAGCAATTTTTCCAGGCTTGTTATTATCTATAATTTATTCCAGACCGTAGTGTCAGAAGCTGGGATTCTCGACATACTAGGCAGCGAATCTCAGCTAGTGTTGATTTATGAATTAAAGTACCATCTCTTGTAGAGAATTTTATCTGTGGGTTTGGATTTTTTCTCGCACAGCGGGCGCAGTTTGATTAATAAATTGATAATTATCAACGATAATTAATTCGCTTGTCCGAAAAGTAGGTTTTTTCTCTGTGATAATTAATTTCAAAATCTATAACCTGGATTCTAACCGTATAAATAAGAGTTATGTAAAGCTATTGATCAGCGCATAGTTAATCCTTGTAATTAAACAAACATTATTGAAATCATGATAAAAATATTGCACATAACAAACACTAATCTCGATAGATATTAATAACGCTATTGTTTACATTTTCGAAAGTATATTATAGTGTTCGTGTTAAACCCGACCACATTGTTTAAATGATGACAGGCTTAGATGTAATCTGGTTAGGCTTGAATGGGAATAAAGCAGCAGATTTTTTTCTTTTCAAAATGTCCAGTCCGCTCTTGTAAAGCCGTAATCTCGATCGCTTTATCTTGATATCTATACTTAGTATCGAGCTTATTTTACGAGGAAAAACCAATCTAATTTAAATTTTTCATAAAACGGACCTACTTTCAACGATTCAGATAACAAAGCCAATATTAGAAGTGATAGCTTAATTACAGGTGACGGAGGAATTTCATTGGCTTCCATAAATGAACGTAGAGAACGTGTCTAAGATAGATTGACAGAAGTCTCATACTTTCCAGAAGAAGGTAACATTTTTATACATTTCAAAACAGAACAAGGGAGATAATCAAACAATTGAAATTAAAATTTTTGCTTAAAGCAAAACTCGAAACATCTACTGATTTTTTCATAAAAAAAACTCTGTTCATAATAGGACTGCGGTCATGCGTCATCATAAATCCTACCAACGCTGTTTTTCCCCATAAAAATGATTGTGGTGTCAAGCTTTCACGGCCTTTATTAGTTTAATTTTTTAAGGTTTCATTCGTGTTGTTCGTTGCTTTGAACTTCTTTATTAACAATCTTTGAAACAAAGTATCCTTATTCGATCACTTTCTTTGATTTTGTACTCAGAAATATAGATTCTAGAAAGACCTAGATCTGTCAAGCGCAATCTAATTCTTCTTTTAAAATGACTTGCGTCTTTTTGTAGTGTAATGACCCGACGAAATGACATCAGTCCATTTCTAAGTCTCTAAGTCGTTATTACAAAAAAATTGTCATAGTTTTACGATCTCTTCGTTATCTAACGCCATAAAGTAAAAAGTGCACCATAATAATTTCAATCTTTCTACAGATAGAGGTGCCAGTAATACCGGTTCTAAATTTCACTTAAGATTTAAAACAATATAAATTACAAATTGCTTTTCTTATCTAACTGTCATCATTGACGCAACTTTTTCTTTGAGCAATTCTACATTTCTCTCTATTGGTTCCCATGAATTATTGTCTTGTCATTCTAGTGGTGAAAAAATTGTCAGTTTTGTTGAGTGTGAGTAAGCTGCTCACATGGGATTAGCAAGATTTATATTGTGCTTCTGGCGGAAATTGGAAGCAGATGAAGAATTGAAAGCGAGTTGAAGAAAAAAGTTCATCACGCGATATTCCAGTCGGTGGTCTAAATTGATGTTGTATCTAAGGTTTTAAAGTCGATTTTACATACTGCTCGTTTTTGCATATTTGATCGTGACGGTTAAATAAGGTTTTAGGTTAAATGAAATATAGGAGAAGTAATATTCACGCGAGCAGCTTTAATTAGAGTTTGCGATAGCGATCGAGATGTTTATTAAGAAGAAAAAATTAAATACCTGTCCATTATTCTGTTTAATCTGCTGCGAGAGTCGCTAAACGACCAATCACAATTAATTAAAACATTTCTTGCTCGTTTCATGTTGTAACATTAAAACTTCCATTAAGTCAAATCTATGGAATTAATGATGCGTTCAAAATATTTTAATTGATTTGAAACATACGTTTCTCTCATTACCTAATAACCGTATTATTTGCATAGTACTTTTTCGACTTCGGCGTCTACTTTCCATTGTCAGATTTCGAGAAAACTTCCGCGATTTCGTCAATAGGGGGCCAATTACGAACACCTCCGAGCGATTTCTATGAAAAATTTTTAAAATTTGGGTTAAGTTCATAAGTGTAACGAACGGATTTGCTGGTAATTCACACACGTTCAAGGTTATCTTTCAGGGTGCGCTGTTGCAGTTTCCAGAAAAAGATGATAAACGCAATAGAATATTAATCATTGCAGACTATTATGGAGGCAAATTGTTTCGCGACCATAAATCAGTCCTGATGGTTGCACACTGCACCTCCGAAACATCAATCAGCGTTGAATATTAGTCAATAACCGCACGTTCGCGGTTTCGCTAAAGTTGTGTAGATTTTACGTAATTGATACGTAGTAAATAATGAATCGGTTCGGTTCTCTTATTAGAATCAAAAAAGGATCAAAGGATACTCTCGTGACCGCCTCACAATGCTAGCCTCGTTACCGAGCGTCTAATGCGTTTTCCATAAGTTATGGAATTACGTCCAGCAAATTGTATATGGTATTGTGGAGGTAAAAAGCCAAGGATGATTTATCGAACGTCTTGAGAGATCGCGTTTTATCGGATTTCGTTAATCCTTCCCGCTAAAGCAGGATAATAAAGTCATAAATTCGTTCGGAGCAGTTACATAAAGAAAATGCTCTGGCACTTTTATTACCACTAAATAATTTCACATAATTGCAGCTTTCTACTATATGCTCAACTATCAACGTTTTTATTGCTCTGGTGCGAGTTTTCCCATAGTTCGACTGAAAACCGGGAGCAAAACAACGCTATCAAATTCAATTATACACCATACAAGTCTGTATTAATCGGCGTTTTAATTTAAATCCAATTACAGACGACATTAGCATATAATAAGTGGGCAGGCTTGCACCTAGTTGTCTGCTTGAAATTTCTATTATACGGAGGTCTTGCAGTTGTGTTACGTCACTGTTCCCGATCTAAATGCAGGTGCTAAACGGCCTCAACTTGCGCAAACAGAATTCTAAACATGACAAGTTGTGGCCATAAAGGCCGAAGTATTTACGCAAAAGAACGTTGCTGGATCCAATCCAGGTCAAAAGGACCAAGTAGATTAACGTATACAAGATTGTTTATTCATTAAATTCACTGTTTTAGTACTTTCATATATTATTACACGCGAATGTTTTTTTCATACGAAACTGTATGCATTTACATGTATAATTACGATATTGTTTTTGTGCCAGGGGCGATTTAACGGGCTTATTTACAAATCATAATTAGCAAAAATTACAATTTGGAATGTATTTTCTTTCCATACAAATTTAACTTTCAATTTCTGTCTTTATTATTACGCTTTGTATTTATATTTAAGGTGCCAGTTATTCATTTTGATCTGAACTTTGAACCTAATGAATTTAAACTTGTTTCAGATTAAACGAAAATTACAATTAATAAAATTTTACTAACAAGCAGATGTATAATATTGGAATTTGATTATAAAAATTAAAAAACTTTCATATTTAGAAATTTTTTAGGATAATAAAAGAATTAGATTTTAATGTGTAGGAAAACTAATTGGTGTACTTCCTTTCGAAACTTAATTACGCATATAGTGGCTACATTTAAATATTCAAATAAATATAATTAAAAGTATTTAATGTAAGTGAATATCGAACTAGATTTTGTTGTTATAGTAATAGAATAAACCGAATTAATTCTGATTAATTCTGATTAACAAAGTTAAACACTAAATTAAACAAATATTAAAATGAATCAAGTTGAACTAATTACACAGAGAGTTCTAATTTCGTATAAATAGAAATTACACCTTGCTATGTTAAAGTAGGTCGGACTAGATTACTGCAAACTACAATTCTTTGATCTAAAGAGAATTAATTTTAATTAGGTCGGTTTTACTACCTCATTACATTAGGCTATGGTAATCAGATAATGTAGATTAGACTAAATTTAAATAAACTTTTAATTTTACTAGACAATTTTGTTAAGGTTAGATAGAGTAAATTTAAGTGACTAGCTACTTTTGATTTTAGATTAATTTAAATGAATTTATTCGGGTGGTACTAAATTAAACTATATTAGAAGGAATTAGAGCATCCAATCGTTATATTAAATAATTTTATTTATTTTAGGTCAAATTTTGTAGAACTAGACCAAATTAAAATGTTACACTTGATTAAGTAGCTGGACTCATTTGAACTAATTCGGAATTAGCTAAATCAATTTAATCTGGATCAAAACGAACTAGGGGGCCCACTTTGTATCAATGACTAATAAAAAATGTGTTTGATAATGGATTGCTACATATAATCGTACCGTTAAGAAATACAAATAGTAGCTAAATTTATTAATGTTTAAAAGTTCCAGTATAAATAAATTATAAAACATACCTCTGTCTTTGCCCCTTTTTGATAAAGATTATTCAGATTGTCAACTTAAAAAAAACAGAACCATCAATTTCGTAAGAAACGGTTTTGATTAGCGGTTATATTAGGTGTTGAGATTTTTTGTTTTTACATATATGGTCATAAAATGAATGTAAAATTTCCTATATATTAAATTAAAAAAGGTACTGGGAATGGTTTTTCAATAAACAGAATTCTATTTATTTTACTTTATTTTAGATATTTCAAAATAATAGCGAACAAATAATTTCTCAGACATTTATTTTTAATTATATTATTTAGTTAAAATAAAGCTAAAAAATGTTCGACCATAGGAAATATTGAACTTATTTGAGTCAAAATGTGTAAAATAAAAAATGTAGAGTTTCCTCAAACATGATCTGATATCATATACAAAAAAAAAACTAGTTCATAACATTATTTCTAAAAACAAACGTACATTTTTTGTAAATAGTTCGTTCCCAAATTAAAGAAAAGGGTTATTCTTTTTATTTCTAATAATATTTTTAGAATATCATGTCTCATGAAAATATTTCCTTTACTTTGTTAAAATATTTTTAAATTTGCCATTTGTATTTTAAAAATAAATGTGATCTGATTAGAACAATTTGCAAACAGTTCATAAATATTGTTTCTTAAAATAAAAGAATTAAGCTAAAATATTAACAGTTCTTAAACAGCACAAAAAATATTCTCTATTGCCTTTTTTTCAAAATTATGTGTAAAATTTAAAATAAAAAAAAAAATGTGGAGACGAGTAGTTTGCTTTTACAAAACGTGATTCTCTAGACCAGTGATCCAAACGATCACCAAAAGACGTTTTTTTTCTAAAATAAATCAATAAATGTATTTACTGTTAGATTAAAGTCAATAATTATTGTTTTTTTACGATTAGTAATAAAATAGTTTAAAATTATTTTAAATTAATTTAAATAGCCAATAAAAATTAGTTTCAAACTTAATTACCTCCGGTATTTATTGGCAGATGCGCAGTACAGAATGTACACAGATTTGTATCTAAACTCAACTTTCAATTACGTTTAATCATTATTATTATAAGAACTACCTACGCAACAACTAAATATCTAACTATCTCATGCGAATCTAATATAAGTTGTATGTGCACCTATATAATTCCAAAATCCATATTGCTTCTCAAAAAGAAGAAATCTAGATACCAGAGGCGCTTTAGTACATAGCTCTTCTATGCACAATACAAACTCATAACTTATACTCTCCACTTTTCCGCTGTCTGACACTAAAAAAAAATCAGCAAAAAGCGATGATTTATGACTCAACGCCACCTCCTAACAGACACAAACAATTGTAACATGCATCCCAAGAAGATTTAGAATAAGGAAGATATTCCCCAAAAGGCAATCTGAAAGAAAACCGATTACTCTTTGGGACTTTCACTCTATGGTTCAACACCGTTTCGCCTAACGCGCACAAATGCAAATTGAAAATATAACCGTCCACAAAACAAATATATTTCCTCATTAATCCGTTAATAACTTTAGTACCGTTATTGTGACCTGTGATTGATATGTAATTGATTTACAATATACGCAAATAATTTAAATATTCCCGTAATAAACAATCCTGTCACCGAGATTGGATCTGCTCGGTCGAATTGGCGTTCCGATTGTGCCACCATTCAGTTTCTTCGATGGAAGATAAAAGACTCTTGTTAACCGCACCTCGATTAAGCGGAAAAAGCGTAAATGTTAAGACGTTAAATGGTCACGAGCTGCGATACACATACTCACCATATTTCTTATGACACTAAGAAATACATCCAATTCGTGATCGCAGAGCTATGAATATTAATTAAAAAACAACGCATAAATATGTTCCACGTCTCAAGAACATCTTATAATAAAACGACGAGAATAACAAGTAGATACGCAGGAAGCTAGCACGGCGGCTTCCATTCGGAAAAACTCATCGAATATCCATTTTGAGTAGTAGCAATTGTGAGAGATAAAACTGAAGCAACAATGTTTCTAAGAATTTCTGTGATTTGCTCTTTGTTACTTGAAAGAAAAATTAACAAATAATGCAACATTGTGATCATAAAGATCAGCAATAAAGTTGTTCTGTTGTATCGTGGTCAATAAGTAACAATTTTCTATTTGAAGCTAGTTTTTTCTGAATTTTTAATAGATTGACATTAAAATATTTCACTTCCATATAACCGTAGCGCAATAAATTGAATAAATAGCATAACACAAGTGAACACAATGAAGTGTAAAACATTTATTGATATAATACTCCGAGTAAGCAAAACGATTTCCACTATTTTAAAATTTTAGGGAACTTTATTAGAGTTATTTTTTTTTTCGCATAATAATCATAGAAAGATTCTAAATTACCAGTCATATACAAGATAAGCTTCATTTAAAAAAATCGCACGCCAAGTTCTGAGAATCAAATCTTCGAAGTTGCTACCTTGGTATATTTATAGATACTTCTTGCATGACTTAATGCTTCTAAAGATTGAAGTAATACGTACTTAAATTAATTGCTCTCTAATTCTCGTTTTGCAAAAAGGATCTCTCTTTAATTTAGATAATAGCACATATGCATCTAAATATTTTCAGTTTCAGATGAGTTTGCGGTAATGCAAAACCATCTTGCGTCATAGTATGATCATCGAGTAATTAACCACCAGTCGATTTAATTAAACTCGACTTTAAATACCGTGAAGTTCAAATTATATTTATGTAAATGTCCTGCGCTTTAACTTATCATCAAAGTTAT
Source organism: Cynaeus angustus (assembly GCA_030157275.1). Lineage (NCBI taxonomy): Eukaryota > Metazoa > Arthropoda > Insecta > Coleoptera > Tenebrionidae > Cynaeus > Cynaeus angustus. The sequence continues at coordinate 18,571,755 of CM058060.1, forward strand.
AATATAGCTTCATTCACACACTTTTTCTCTAAGAAACATTAACACAGTAAATAAGTTTTTTACGGTTTATTGTGCTTTGGTTTCTTGTATTACATTACCGTTACAGTTATTTGAAATATTTCTTTTAAAAGAGACTTTCTTCCCACTTATCAAAGAAACTGACGGTAGGTAGGTCATAAATTTTGCCATCTTGTCATTGATAAAATTGCTTCTTAAATATAAATGTTGTGAAATTCATGCTAGATTTATTTGATTACCTTTTTCCTGTATTACTGAAAACTAAGAAAACTAGTAAACATTCACTTTTGACAGATGTTAAAGTAGGTTTTTGAATGAAACAAGATATTACTATGAAGTTTGGTATTATATACCATAAAATAATCGTGTAGTAGATAAATGACAAAAATCTCATAAAAAAATTCATAAGATCTGCATGTGTGGTCATTTAGCATCAAATTAAATTATAAAAAAAACTAAACTATGGTGATGTAATTAAAATATGTTGTAGCTGAAATTTACATTTAAATTATGATTGTGCTAAATGCTGCAAATTTAGTTGTAACTTTTTAAATTATACCAGTTTAAATGTGTAACCAAAACTAAGTTATGCAAATAGACTCTTAAAAACAAGCGGTACTAAAATTAAGTTAATTAGATTGCCTGCAACAAAGTTATGTAAAATTTAAGTTGTTATTCTTGGTTTGATTAATTGCATTTTTGCGTACACAGGCACACGTCTTATTTCTATATCAAATCAAAATCAAATTTTGCCAAATGTGCGCTTTTATCATTTATTGCTTAGACGTTGAAACTAGTTCTGAGAGCGACTTAAGGCTAGAAAAAATATTTCACATCCTGAAATTAACATCAATGGTATTCTAATCTAAAAAGAAAAGTTATGTACGTTTCTTTGGTATAAAATTAACGCATTGGATTTCAGTTATTTGTTTTTATATGTTTCAATAATGATTGTTCTATGAAGACTGCTGTTTGCAACTCAAATCAAGTTCAAGCGTAAAATTACTGTTTTGTTTAATATAAATAAAGAAACTTTCAAATGACTTTTGTATTTCGCTAAATAGAAATTCAATAGCAGCAAGTAATATAATTTTTTGTCGGAATCGATTTCGGCTCTTTGTGTTCAAGTGAACGTCGTTGCGACAAACCCTTGCAATTTAATTATTGACAGCTGAGGTCGGTTTCATATCGGGAACCTTCGATGCAGCACGCAATGTCTGTCACGAATTTGTGTAATTACAATTAGGAATTTGCTCGAAACCATTTAAGACGTCGTGTCCTACAAAATAGGTTAGAAAAAATTCACGCCGACAAGGTTCGACTCCACCCATCTTATCAGGAAATAATTTCATTATTTAATTGTCTAGGTTATTACTTTTTGTCGTTGCATTGTACTACGAGTAATCAGAAAAAATCAACAAACACTAACGGTAAAACAACGTAACTAATAGCTTCCTTTACTTCGATAATTGGCAAAACGACGGTGCAGATTCTTCGCGGACCCACCCATGCTTAGCTGTTACCCTGTCCATGCACACGTGCTCTGTATTCTCTTTAGGATTTATTATTGCGGCAATTAATAAGCTCACTTGCGCTTCCTGCGTGGCGGGTAATTAATTTTGCTGGAGTGTTAACTTGACGATGGTTGCGACAGTAGAAAGGCGGGTTACGCTTCTCATCGCACATTAAAGTCTCCACCGGAAGAAATGTCTCCGGGGGAGAAACGTTCTCTCCATCGATCATTGTTGGAAATTCTAATGAACGATGCTACTACCTTGTACTTAGAGCCAGAGGGGACAAAGATACAGATAATGAACAAAAATAGCAAGTAACGTGGAAATAGCTGCAATTACAAGGACGTTAGAGATAACAATTAAAACACAGATCCGGTTAAATTTATAAATAAAAAGAAAAAATACGCTATTGATCTAATCTGGATCCGGTTTTGGAAAAAATACGGTGTTACCTGAAGAAATAATTTTCCGGTGCAATGGGCAATTCAGGTACATGTTAACACATTTTCATGTATAATTATTACAGGTCAAAATCAGTTACAACAGGTAAATAGCAGTTTTAATTGCAGTTTATTCTTTAATTAAAGTCTAGTTTTTTCTCTCTTATTACCTAGATTTTCAAGTTTTCTAGGTAGGTTTTTTTGCTAAAATTTCTTAATTAATTAAACCGTTTGTAGAAGCTCGACAAGAATCTTTTAAACGTTTTTTTTAAACTCTGAAAGGCAAACAAATAAAACTGAGAAAAAAAGTGAACAGACTCTTAGAAGACATTCAGAGAACTCAGTATCAGCTCATAATTGAAGAAATCTAGTAAGAATGTTAAAGATTTGTGTTAGAAAAACTTAGATGCTTGAGACTTTTGGTAGCATATTTACACTTTGCCAATAAAACATAATTAGCATAATAGCAAAAATTATAGCAATTTTATTTACTAAAACAAACTTGTGGAAAAAAATTGTTACAGTGTAAAACTCTATATAAACATTCACTTCCCACTGTATAATTAACCAACAGCTGTCTACCACGTAACAACAATTATTAAACCATCTAACAGCTCATCCGCCCAAAACTTCGCCCCATTTCCTCAAGAGCCCTCCAAATCTGCACCACCCACGAACTCACATCGGGGTCAATACATTTCAAGTGCCTCCCGACATTTAATTGAAGATCTTCAGATAACAAACATCGCAAAAACACTTTGACTTTCTAACAGGCACACCCATAAAGATCTTTCGATAATTACTGTGTGTCACTTCTTCCTTCAATGGTCCGATCAACTTCATTTGCCGAATTAAATTTTAATTACAGAAACCGTTATACTAGGAGCTCACCCTCAAAATTTAACACGCAATCAGAATGAAAAAAATACGTCACGACTGCATTGATGAGTGATGTCTTCCTAAACCATGCAAGAATACAGCTTCAGAGCGGTGAAAAGTTTTTTATGTGTTGAAATTAATAGGTGTTTTTTGGTAACTGGAGTAATTAAATACGGATTTTGTAACTGTAGTCTTGGAGGAATTTTTTTGACAAATTACCTACCATATCGCTGCTATTGTGGTTCTATGTAAATAAGAATTTGCTCGGATTTAAGGTGTTGCTGAAAGAATTATGAACTCATGGTATTTTACAGCTATGGAAGACATTAGTTTAACAGACCTCGGAATAAGTCAAACGGTTATTTGCTTTCATGGGCGTAATCACGACATTCTAACCCATCTTTCTTAAAAAACTCTTCTTTGTGCGCCAAATCTAGGACCATCGAACAATGCGTTTCTTGTCCAAAACTGTGATTAGACGCATTCTTTTGACAAAAGAGCGTCTGTCAAGCGAAGATGTGTTAAAAAACCATAACGACCCTCATGTCAAATGTCAAAAAAGTGTTATCCTACCTTCACGACAACGCAATCCCAATTTCGTCCCACTTTTCTAACACTCATATCACAGACTAGGTTACCATTGTTGCGAATGCTGTGCTTAAGGTCGACCGTGTTAAATTCAATGTAAAAATCGTGGGTGGGGTCGTAGATCGATCTAAAGAAAAAAATTATGACGCAGCTAATGACTCGTTCTCATTTTAAATCAATAAAATGGGACAGGTGGACATGGTCGCGATGGTATCAATTTTTTTTTTCTTCGTACAAATGTTCTTGCCATGTTCTGTGATATATAAATCAGATTCGTTTTCATTATTTCGAGCGGAAATTGATCTCGTGTGGTCAGCTATTTACGCAAGTCCTTACGCAAGAATTTTCCAAGTGAGATTTCACCGGATACGGTCGGGCTCCGGGCGGTATGTCTTGTGGTGTACCACGCATAGTGCAATTAAAATTATCATTTTACGATGCGAAAAAAATTAAATGTTATCTTCATATATTGCCGGTTAAACGTGATGTGTTATTTAAGGTTTTATTAAGGCCGCTCCGTGGGTTTTGTTTTACGATGGTTTATGAGCTTTTTTATACCGTGATGGGCGGCCGGCTTTTCCTGCAGATCCGTGTTACTAGAATACAACTTATTCTTGATCGAACTCAACAAAGAAACCTTTTACAGGACGTACCTCAAAACCCACAATTACCAACAATTCACCATTGTTGTCAATGTCTAAAAATTTATATAGATACCATCAAAAAATATCTTAGTCAATTCTATGTGTACGAATTATTTGTAACATTTTGTTGGAGAATTCGAGTTTAGAATTAAAAAAAAAGTCACGTACTTGGATTATTTATATGAATTTAGTAATTCAAGGAAGCGATTTTGGATACTTATATAAATTACAAGAACTTAAAAAACTCCTTATGATTACTTACATTGTCTACAAAAAATTTTTGGCTTTAAAAATTTTTTTCTTTAAAGAAGTGCTTACATGGTAGAAATAAAAGGTGTAAAAATGATCCAAGGCTCAATCAAAATATTGATGGGAATATGAAAATGGAAAACTTCAAAACATAAGCAAGCTACTTTGTTTTGGTGGTGTCCTTCCTTGACCGTCAATAAATGTTATAACAATTTCTCCTTGGAAGATTCCAGCCTCACGCTATCTCGTCCAAACAATCAACAATTGCGCAAGTCATTTTAAGTACATTATTATTAGGCAGCTGCTCCGTGTAGTAATTTTTTTCCGTTTAATATAACGTTCAACATTAATAACGATCGTAATTTTCTGAAATGGGTCAGCCTATAATTCATTTCGTCGATATTGCGAGACAATCTTGACTTATGGCAATTTTTATTCGATAATTTGATACAGTTTGAGATCGTGACTCGCTTTTTACTCTAATTCGTTTCTATTGGTATTTTTCGGGAGATTAAGAGCGCAATAAATTCACGCTCCGTCCAAGTGGAGCAAAGAGGGCGAAATAAAGGATATTGACAGAACGATCGGCAGGAAAATGATGAAGAATTCCTGCCGGCAGCTACGAAAGATCCAACTCTGCATTAAATGCAATTTTCAAAGTTGCAAGCGATACATCAACTTGGCGGCTAAGATTACGCAGGGTGGAGTAATGAAGGATCGATTGTCTTGAAACGTGTTTGCGCTTTTGCAATTTTCAGCTTCGAATTTCAGGTGTGTTATGCGAACGAGGAAATTTATGGCGGCAGACGAATGAGATAAATCAGAGAATAAATGTTGAACAAAGTGGAATAGATTTTTTTTGAGATTTATCTTTGGTGTAACGCTTGTGAAGAGACAGTTCTGAGAAGTTGACAAATATCGCTTTGTGGAAGTGCGTTTCTTGAGGACATCTTAAGATGTTGTGGTGTAGGCAATATCAATAAAAAAGTCATTAGCCTTAAGGTCAATATTTGCTAAATGTTCGAGTGTTTTTTGCTACATGTTTCTAATTAAGTTGTTTAGTTTGTAGTTTTATGAAGAGTATCTCTCGGAATATGGAACTGTACTTAAGTTGTTTGTCTTGTTTTATTGGTAGGCGAATAATATTTCCATTTCCAAAACATGGAATACATAAAAATTAGAACGTATTTTTATAGAATACATAAACGGAAATTAATGGTACATATTCCATCTATTTTTCAAATTGTTTATTACAATTTTTAAATAAAAGTCAAATGTTTTAGTAAAAACATAAGAATTCTAAATTAATTTAAATCTTTTAGATCTGTTAACCAAATTTGTTCAAAAAAAGATTAAAATGTGAGTTGCTGATTGAATTATGATTCCTGCTGAGAGCTTTAGTGCTTTACACTTGCCGGTATTGTAATATACCTAACAATTTATTATTCTTTGTTAGAGCTTCACAAAAAAAATATCTAGTGATTTTATTTCGTGACTTTATTTTTCAGAAATGAACACATTGGAAAGTTTTTTAATTCCCAGAATCACCTAATTTGTCCAGACCGCTCAATGCCGGATATGACAAATAACAATCTATCAAATTATCCATTATCCATATAAAAGACAAGACGGAACATAATTTCTTCAAATTAAACTAAAAAAGAAATTTCACACTATTAAAATTTACACAAGCACTAGACTAGATGTAATTTAAAAAACCCATCGTTCGCAGGAACGGACTCACTTCCGCGAATCGCTATGAGACATGCTCGTTAAATTCGTTACGGACCTGCATGAAAAAATCGTCCATTGGTTTATTTAAAAGATTGTCTAAGATTTTCATGGTCGATGGTTTCGAAATTAATAACTATAATAACATGAACAAAGAACCGGTGCTGAAAATCGCGCAAAAATGGGTGAGATCGCATCCGGGTTTCGTGAAATAATTCGTGAAGATGAAAAAGCGGGCACATCAATGGTCATTGTATTTACATAAACGACAGTCATTAACTAATTTCACGTGTTGTTAAAAGGATTGTAGGAACACCCGCACGGTTTAAGCGGTGAGCTTGTGACAACTTGAAATTTGAATATAATAAAACGTAAAGCGGAGTAATTTGCATATTCATGTCACGTCTTGTACGACAAAGAAACTATAACACCTATGCTAATGCAGATATTTGTCAACTTCTTTCGGACGTTCTTTTATAGAGTATAGAATTACAAAATCTTTCTCTATCGACTACGATTATTATGTGAATCTATGTGCGGCACTCACTGCAATTTCTTTTTTTCTAACAAGCTAAGCGATAGCTCGAAAGAAGCGATTTATCACGAACAGTGTAAAAAAATGCAAAAATAAATTACAAATTGGCACCTGACAGTGCGCTTATTTATCGGCTATCTGATTAAAGAAGAACGAATAACAGTGGGAATAAAACGAAAGAGAGAAAATTATCGGTCGTTCTAACGTTTCCAGAGATTGTCTCGGTGATTGCGTCCGAGCAATTTTCAGCAATTTCTCGAAAATGAGGACAAAAACCGACTCACCTTTCTTTCATGCAGACCAAGATGATAGAGAGGTGTTGATACAGGGATCTGAAACAATCATAAATCTTATTAGGATAGGAAAGACATAGATGATTTACGCGCCGACCATCATAGTCGCGAGTAATTGGTATTGATTTTTCTTGTCTTTGTAGTTTTGTTTTTATCAGACGTAGTGAATTAGAGAGAATTGCTCGGGGAAAGTTTAAAGTAGTTTAACATAAATAAATAATGAATATTTAATATTTGCTTACATTATTTAAATATTAGGAAAGATTATTTTTATATTTTCAATTTATATGCAAAATTTTGTACTTATATTAAAGTAATCTTTTCCCAAACCAAAAATATATGATTAAAACACTGTAGTTGAAAAATACACAAAAGTAGAGTTCTAATTATTAATCTATACCTAATAACAGAAACTGTAAATATTACAAATATTACGAGAAACTTTACAAATAAATTGTTAGAAGTTGCACTTATAGATTTTTGCGTATTAATGATTTTATCAAATAGTTTGCAAAATTTGGTAAAACCCGCAACGTATGTCATCTATTATTCATAGTTTTTATCACAATAGTTTAAATCATCATTTGACCTGTTAAAAACTGGCCCATTCGGAAAAAATATTGTCGGAGTAGAAAATTGGTGTAAATTTAGATATATGTTATTTTAGACCAAGTAGCAAGAATTTTAGTAATAGCGTTTAGCACCACGACTTAAAACTATTTTAACACATCTAAGTAAAATATTAATACGGCTTATATTCTCGTTGTCGATACAAGTTTTTAGAAATGGTCATTTACTTAGTGTCTCGTTCAAACTTACTAGAACAATACACACGTCCTTTGCTTAACCAATTAGCATCCAGTGCACCTTTAAAACCCGTAAACATGCTTAATCTATAAATAACGAGCTTGAAGATTAAACAAGAACGGTTTATTTGCCTTAGACGCCCACCACGTCGAAATGATGATGCTTCGATTTTCAATCAAATGCCAAAAGACTAGTTCTGTAGACGACAAACCGATAAAACCAAACCGACATATTTATTACTTTGCCTTTGAACAATAATTAATAACAGATGATGTTATCTCTGGCTGGTTTATGAGCACCATAAAGGTGGAATCGTTCGATGAATGTTTGGTATTTTTCTGAAAGTCTGAAAGGCCAAGTTCTTCAAATTTTATTAGCAAACTGGGTCTGTGTGACAGGAATCCAAATAAAATTTTGTCGTTTAGGATGTCGCCTCCGTGTGCTGTTTAGTACAAAATCTGGAGATAAAAACTGTTACAAGCGTTTAGTCCCGGCAGTTTGTAGGCGAGAATAGAGTCAAAGAGTTATATCGTTGCCTAGATCTGGACTTTTTCAATGACAGGTGTTTTGAAATGTTCATAGGCGTGAATAATTCGTGGAGGATTTACATATAAAGTGAATTTTTAATGAAAAAAAATGGTGTTTAATAACAAGTCTCTCGGCTAAGCTTGCGTTTACTTTATTTGCTTTATTTTAATTAGGAAAGCGTTACATATACGCCTAAGCAAAAAGACGGAAACGACAGTGTAGAATTACAAAAAAGTCAAAATGAGAGACCACAGATGTGGTGTTATAGCGTGCCAGATGTTTTTTGGGATTCTGCATATGTTGGTCTTCTCAAATTTCGCGGAGAAATTAGAGAAAGTGTAAAAAAACAATGTATCTAATTTGTAACAAGTGTTATTTCCCTGACATGAATATGTTTCCCGAGCTTCACGCTGCGCTCGTTCATCTCCCTCTTTTTCATTGTTGTCTTTATTCCATCCTTCTCATTCCACCTCGTCGTCTTATTCATATGCAAATTGAATTCGCTTCAGTTTTGATCATAATGCGTTCATTCCCACTTTGCTCACCATAATCTGTGAGAAAACACAGTTCCATTTTGTCGAAAATCATCTTTTCTCACTATCATAAATCAGGTAAATTACAGAGTATCCCTTTCAACCACTCATTAAAATCTCTTTATCTTAAATAACTGGGATAACGTAATAGAATTAATTTGGACCACGTTCGTAATATGAGAACAGAGCGGTAATATCGTAAATCACAATAGATATTGCGACAAGACAAGAGTCGTCAATCATTCGGTCAATGACGGAACAAATCGGGTCAGAATGACGCCATTTTGACTTTGTGAAATTTTGAGGTTAGGGCTTTTCGATGGGGAGTGCTTCTTTGTCGTGGGTGGCCGTGATTGTCGCTTTTTTTCTTGTTTCCGCAGCTTGTTTGATTTCTCACAGTTGACCCCGTTCGAGATGGAGAGTTTTGCAAGCGAGCATTAGACTTTGTCTGCCAAAGGCTAGAGCATTATGTCTGCACACAATGTTATTTAGCTTCACAAAATGTCTAACTATAAAAAGTTTCTTTAAAAGCTTTTTGAAGCGTGCCTACAGAGACAATTTTTACTTATATGAAAATATCTTTATTTCATTGTTAATGTTACCAAATTTAACATTGAACATTGAAAATTGGCACAAAACACTAGCTGGCAAAATTAATTATAGCAAAATCTAATATAAATTAATATATAGTATTTACGGCTAAATTGTTAGAGTAGTTATAATGTTAGAAAAACAAAAGATTTCAAATTTTATAAATGATAAAAAAGTAAAAATTTTGATAAATCGAACAGTTTTCTTGTAGCTCCTAAAATTTTCATTATTAAAAAAAAATTAAAATAGTAAAAAAAGGAATTGATAACAATGTTGAAAATCTTTTTAAAAACGAGATTTGAAAGTTTTTTAACTAAATGAAAAAGTGTACATATCAACAAAAAGTGCATAAATTGTAAGCATAGGAGAAATTTATTTAACAAGGACCTAATTAAAATATCACCTTTTAAATTAAAAATTCGACACATACATAGATTGATTTTCTGACAAGAAACTAGGTTTTAATGTAGATTGTAATAAATTAAACATGATCGTGCTGCGGTGGGAACATTTATCGCAAAATGCTTGAAATGGTTGCATTTTTTTGCAAACACTTTATCGATGGTTCGATGGTCGATTGACGCTTCGAGGAAAGCCACTTCTTCGTTTCCAGTCTGGGAAAACTAGTGAAATTCCGAATTTGGCGCGAAAAAACATGAAATTCCACGTCGCAGTTACCGTGACTAAATCCAACATGAATTTTTTTTGTCCGCAGTTACAGTTAGTTCCACTTTGGCGTTTTTGCAGGTTTAGCATACCTTCATCGACGATTTTTGTGGCATCTGCGCGCTTAATTGCCGGATTTTTTGATTGATTTCTTTGTAAATATGTAATTAAACGGTTGAATGGGAGCCGGCTTGAATGCGAATGTGCTCGCTCAAAGAGAATCAATTGCTAATGAGCAAAATCTGAATGAAGGATGGCGTCTTTTCAAAGAGAGAAAGTCGGATCGGCGCGGATACCATCCGAAATAATTTCGACACAGTTTTTGCGCAAAACATGAACGAAAAAATCCGTAATGAATTAACTAATAAATTACTCTCAATTGCAGTTTCTATATTTGGTTAAAAAACAATTCGAGTTCGAACTCACGTTTGGGTTAATTGCGGCTCGGCTATAAACTAGTTATGTAATGGTTGGTTAATTAATTACCAGAAAAAGCGAGGAAAGTATGGGATATTTTGCCACAAGTCGGGAATATTTTCGAATAATAAATGGTTATTCAAAGCTAAGAAAAATCGACCGCAATGCAGTCGTGGAAAAATCATTGCATAATAAACGACTTAATTAAGAATGTAATTATCTATTAGTAAAATAATTTATACACTGAGGAAAACCTAACTCGTTCAACGGAGCAGAAACGTGAAAAATTCACCGCCAAGGTAAACTACTTTGATAACTGTGAGATGGATTCTGTGCAAGTATCCGTTTTCTATTATCTTTTTCTAACAATAGATTCAAGCTTGCCTCTTGCAAAATACATGCTTGGATTTTTTTTGCTATGAAAGATCATAATTTCTTTTATTACCGTAATTACTTCTCAGACAATGCTATCATCATTAAAATATGTTAATTAACATTTCGATTTCCCAGTATTGGAGCTTGTTTATTGAATTCTACTCTTTAATTAAAACAAATCGATTCCTTCCTCTTTTGTTCAGCTTGGTCGGAGAGGATGGTGCAACCGTGGGTCAATTATTTGTAATTTAATCAATCTTATGGACCGCTTTTTGACAAAATAATTACATCGTATACCACTGGAAACTTATGAGGCTACAGCTACTATGTTCACCCATGAGACACGATGTGATCTTTACGAGACAAATAATATGTAATTTTTGGAGCAAATACTAAAACACAGCAAATAATCAAAAAAACTTGTTTGAGAATGTTTATTACTACATTGGATGCCAAAAGAGATTTACTACTACTATTTATTACAAAAGATAATAGTTATAATAAAACGTAATTTACGAGAATAAGACAACTTTAATTTTTCTCGCAAAAAATTTTTAATGCTAGTTCTTCTTCGAGGAAGTGTAATTTAAATAGGATAAACTATTAACTTATTTTTTATTTGTTTTTATCACAAGCTAGTTGCATTTAAATCTCATGCATCTTTCATAATTAACATTATGCGTCATTGAAAATGCAAAAAAATATGCGTAATACTTGGAGGCCGTCCAGACTCAAATTTTTCTCTCTGCTAATAGTGCAATTTGCTTTGTCCTTTAAAATTACATCATCAATAAACCTCGTTTTTTGAAAAATATCAAAAAATTACTCCACAAGTGAAGGTGAACATCCATTTACTTTCGTATTATGTCACCCAACTTTTTTCGAAATTTGCGTGATTAATGAATCTCCCATTTTGTCAAAGAGTCTGATTTTTTCATCACCATTCTTTTAGCCCACGCAAAACTACCCATTGTCATCCATCAAACTCGTGATTGGCAGCGACATTTCTTGTGACACACAGCGATTTTGATTGATTTAGCGTTCTATGTGGTATTTGCATACATTTACATGAAAAAGTCTCGAGTGGAGAAATTTCAGGAAGCATTTTTCCTATACTGTTGATTTCCCTAGCAGATGTCGCTAAATATTGGCAGAAGAGCTTCACGGCCTTGGTTGTGGCTTTTCTTCGGTTGAGGTCTGATCGTTGCATTATTTATTACGCACTCCTTGGAACATCGTATTAACACTATGTGGCTTGTCCCATTATCTTATCCATTAGAAGATCTTCAGCGTCGAACATCCTCAAAATGGGTTCAGGTATACTTCCCGGATATTAAAATCTGAATAACAGTTAGAGGATGTTGGGACTGACATGTACGCTACCTTGAAACTCTATTTAAAGCAGCGACGTTAACCACGGCTGATTTATTTCTCAATGTCTTTGAGGCCACGTCATCCATGTTGTGTCTTTCCCTGCTGCAACCTCTAGATAAAGTTCAATTACTACGAGTATTTTTCAGTGAATTTTATTGTTATGAGTTTCTATCAAAATTGTTATTAGTCACACTCTGAGTAGATGGGGTCTTGGATCTTCATCAGTCATCAGCAAAAACTAATATTATATTTTTCTCAAAGTTTTCTGACTCATCTGTTGTTTGCCCTTCGACTCCTGAGAACCGAATTGCGAAATTTTGTCGATGAATCATCGTTCATTTCTGCAAAACGGAATGTCCCTGCAAGGTATCCTTGCCGCAGGATACCAAGTTCTTGTTTCCGCTAATACGAGTGAAAACGATAAATTTACAAAAGCCGTGTGATATACTGAATGAAAAATTTAACCACCTGTTCAACGGTCATGCTCTGTTACACGGACTTTTGCCCACTAATTGCTCATGGGACATTTCTAGTCCAGGATATTTCCATTATTACTTTCGCTAACCGTATGCAGTTTCGCCGACTCATTTATCGTTCACCTTTCAGAAAAAACAGTAGTTTTCGAAAAACTAAGCCAATGAACTTCAGGGATTAGGTTTACAGATGTCGTAAAACATTACGAGCGGGATTTGCGGTTGTAACTTCAACTTTTATGTTAGGGATTAATTAATAAAAGCTCGTTTTCTGTAAATGAATTTCATTTCTATTGATATCTTGTGTTGTTAAATCATAATTATACGTTAACAGAGCGTTTACCTCGCGTTGTAAAGTGCTCTACCAGCCGACTGTAAAATGATGATTTTCTGTTTTCTGGTACTTTTAGAGCCGCTACTGCTTTTACCTTAATCGTGATCATTCTGTGCAGATGAGCTGATATTACTGTGAGAAGCGATTTGAGAATTTCATTTCAAGACGATTTAAAAAGATTATGCTTGTAAAAGAAGTCACGAGAGTATTTAATCGCATGGTAATTATTTTTTTTATAAAATATTTGCCAATAGACCTGACAAGATAATGTTTCCACTATACATAAAAATCAGTAAGTACACTTGGCCAATACCAATTTGTCAACATTTTTTTTATAGTGGATACAGTTTTTTCATAAAAAATTACCATAATTTTTGTTCTACCTAATTTCGATTTTTTATAATTGTAGTAGCTACGTATTATAGCTATTATTACTATAATTATAGTATGCTATTATGCTATTATGCTATTATATTACAATTATTTGTAGTCTTTAATTCAACAAAGTAACGTTAAATAAATTAAACAAATACAGTTTTTTCACCAAAATTCAACAATCAACCTATTATTATTTAACTAACAAACAAAACTTTAACTAAAATTGTGGTGCTAGAAATTTAAAGTTTAATAATTTCATAAATAGTCCAAATCTAATTTTGAGGCGCAAAATAATCATTAATAAGTATTCTTGTGTAGTAAATTTTGTTCAATCAAGATGTCTTTTACTTTTACTTAAAAAAAGTTGATTTAATTTAACTTTTCAATTTAACAATTTAAATTTTCAGCGATTGTCGGTAAAATTCTAATCAAACTCAGCACTCAGAAGAATTTTGCGATTGTGTTTTAAAAATAATAACGTAAACAGTTTGTAGAGCTGCATTTGAAGAAACTCGTGACTCGTTATTTTAAGCAATGCATTTTTTATACTTACTTACTTTTATACTTATTTGTGCATTTGAAATTTTTTAGTTTAAAATTCTTAAAATTGTAGCTTTTTTGGTTGTTGGTAGACTACAAAAGTAAACTAAAAATCATTTACATCAGTGCATTAAAGAAATTAATGGTAATATAATTCTCAGAAATTGTTAAAGTTGATTCAATAAAATTTGATCAGCAGAGAAAAATGTGAGGGATTAAAATAAAAAGGTAGGACGATTTTAAATTCTTAATAAAAAATGAACTTTTATTAAAAAGTAATCTCACGAAAAAATTTTTGTTAATTTCACATTTTTTTACCATGCTCTAAATGCAAATATAATTAAGTTAGAAACTTAAAAGTTGCTACCGATTTTTTGTTGCAAATAATAGATATTTTGTTTCATCAGTTGAAAATTAGTTTGAGAAACAGTTATTGAAATTAAAATCTTATCAGATATTTATTACCTCCGTTATTTATAATTGGGCATCTAAAAACTTTATCTATACTGCTTCACTACTTTGGATGATAGATAATTAACCGTAGATTAGTTACAGTAATCCACTTATTAAAAATATGTTAAAAATTTGCGTTGACTTCTTCTAACTGAATGATGATGTGTGGACTTGGAAGTGATTTTAATTAAGGAGAATTTATTATCTTTTGGGCAAATCTATTGACATTTAATTAAAAGTAGTGAAACATCCAAAATTCCAACTAAAACAGAACTATCGTAAAAAGTGTCAGAAAAAACGTAAAATAAAATCTACACACAAATACATATGTAAATGAAATACATTAATACAAATTAATAATAAAACTAGTTTATCTGTTTGAGTTCAGCACACCGGTTTTCGTGGACGAATTAGTTTTTTCATTGGTGCTTCGGCGTTGACATAGAAGCCAAATTAAATAGAACTCGATCATTTTTGAATATTTATTGCAAAACAGTGAAACAGTAATAAATGAGAAGCTTTTGAATCTGGTCTATTCGCAATCTGTATCTCTGTTTATGGCCGGAGTCGGCGTGAAAATTTTCATTTAAATTTTAAATCGGTGTTTACATTTAGATTTCTAACGGTTGTAGGCCGCCGGTTTTCGTCCTCATGCGGTAGCACAAAGAAATCAAACACTCTAAAAGGAAAAATTGTTATTTTTAATATCCGAAGAATCTTAAGTGGCTCTATAAGACATCTTTATGGTGTGTTAAAACGTGTTTTCATTATTCAAATTTGCAACTGTTGTAATGGGAATGACAGGTGTTGTGTCGAATGTAATGGATACAATGGACAACCAACAGAAATTAATGGCGCGATTTTTCACGTCGTTTTGAAAAAGCGCCCCGATCGATCATATTTCCCGACCTTTCAGGCGTCATTTGCATAACAGGGTTCGGTCGGTATCCGGCAGAAAGAAATCAATCGAACGATTGTCTCTCAATTTCTCCGCGTTTATTGCCATTTGTCGAGAAGGTCGTTGGTAAAGCGTGAGTGCCCAGAGGAAATACGTGTAATTGTTTCACACCTCTTTGTTGTGGATTTTCCTGCGAAAATAAGGTCGTTCAAGGCTGTTTTTGGTCCGCAGACACGCCCTGTCGAGCAAAAACGCAGTCGAAACTTTTTCGCCTGGAGAAGAAAAAAAACTGCGCGAAACCTCACGAACCTAACATACAAGCCTCCAACTAATAATTTAAATGCAATTTGTGATTAGATAATTACGGTTTAATCCAACATAACCTGAACATTATGTTTAATAATTGATAATTCCGAGAGCCTTACTTAGTCTGCTCAGAAAATGGAGCGTTTGTTAGCCGCAATTACACTAATGTTAACTTTGTGCGCTTTTTGCCACTTAGCGTTCGGTTTTAGAAAGTGTTCGACAAATTCGATTCCATAAAACGGCCGTAATTGCGTTTATATAACGACATTTTTACCACAAATCTATGAATATTGAACATTGTCTCGCATTTAATAATCGAACCCTTGCGCAAGTTTATTTTTGCTGTCCCCTTGAAATTTCAATTAAGCGCTCGGTGAAAAGTTAAATAAACAAATTTTATATATTTAAAGCATTAACAATGTAAATACGCGTTTCAAACGGCATTTTAAGAAGTCAAGAGATCCTCAATTCGATTGTTTGCTCAACGATCTATTTTTCCGAAGAGGGGACCATTCGAATGTTAAGTCATGCCTATTCTTGTACCCACGAAAAAGAAATTCTACAACCTACGAACTATTCTCATTCTTTACAGATGCAACAGGAAGGAAATGTTGCGAGGCCACACAACCGTAAAAACGGTCAGATTTTATCTTGGTTCCGTTCTTAAATTAATTAGAACCATTTACATAAGAACTGTGACGAGAAATTGAGCTTTTTGGTTAAAATGTACGAGATGGTTCATGATTATCATGTGAAATCGACGAAAATTACTTTTGACAGGATAGTAATTATCTTGACGTTTTGGTGGGTTTTGCATGATATTTGATGCGTGCAGAGACTCCAAAGATGTGGTCTGTATACGGTGCTGTCGAAGAATATGGATTTAATGATTTTGCATAATTGTAGCTTAACTGTGTAACCGGCCTCACAATTTATGTAAATATTATTTTAGAAGGTGTTTTTACTAGTAACTGTTTTCGTTTCGTAAGGCCCTTACGGTGTTTGTCTTTCGTTTATTAAATAATAAACACGGAATGAAGTAAAATAATAAACACGTCGTAAACTGTTTAGAGGAGAAAATTAATGTTTCTAAACCGAGTTAATGCTGGCTTGCCCTTTGTACAAATGAAAACTACCGCACATAATTATGGTTATTATGAAAATTAACTTCTTGTTGAAATACAAAGTAATAACTACATATAGGTTCAAACGGAACCATATCTACCTCGATATAGGTGTATATATAGCAAACTACAATTATCTATGAACTGCTCATAAACCGCAAATTTTACAATCGCTTTCAAATAATTTGCGTACACTTTAAAAATTAAGAAATTAAATGTTAATAATTTTTCTGACTAGGTTAATGTGGATTTTCTAGAAGTAGGTTGCACTAAACTGACAAAAAATATCATTGACAATTGAAATTTTAGCTAATTTTTACGTTTAATTCTGTTAATAACAAAAATTGTTTCACGAAATGTCGGCAACTACATTTTTTTTAATGCAGCACTAAAAGTCACATCTAATGTACATTTTATAGGCATATATGCGCTTTCTGTTTTTGTTCGTTTTAATTTAAAGCTTAATTTCATTTGGTAACAGTAAAAGTACTGTTTAATGCCATAGGAAATCTGGAAGATTTCTAGTCGTAAGGAAAACATAATATAAATTGACCTATATTTTTTATTGTTAAGGTAATTACATACACTTTAAACCGCTTTATAGGCAAGCATTAAGAGATAGCTGTATTTGTATTGCATTTGTAATTTGTAATGTGTTATTAGGAAAAAACAAGATTTAAAAAAAAAAAACATGAAAATATGAGTTTAAACATAAAAAGCAAAAATAAGTCAAGAGAAAAATTTAAGCTTTATTATAGTCCCATTATTTAACAATAAATTTCAGTAAAAATTCAAAAAAGTCTGAATTTTTGAATTTGACTGAACAAATGCTAAGTATCAAGGATGAAATACAAGATCGATCATTATAATTTTTTTAAAATTCAGTCACATTTTTCTGATTGATACGATTTAAAGTTTTAGATTCTTGAACATAAAATAAGAATAAAAATTAAGCATACACTGTAATTGCATATCTATTATCTAATTTTAATAGACATCTTTTGATTAAGTTGTTCCTTCTGTCCAGAATGTCAATAGCCGTTGGCCGTTGGAATGCCTTTGAAAAAAACACTCATTTACTCTATTATTGAACGTGTAGGTACGTAATAAGGTTTACACAAAGCTCTCAATTAAATCGTTGTTTTTTGAGTTAAAGGGTGTAAACAATAATGAAAATGTTTTCATGAAAAACATCCAATCGAATAGAAAACCTGTAGAGATAAATCACTTAATGATATTTAATATGAGCAAAATTAGCGGTACTTAGCATAATTATATAATAAATAAAATTGTGGCTTAATTGCGTTTAATGGTAATAACGTTCCTTTTCCAACTACGCCGTGACAAATCCCATGCCATTTGTAGTATAATTTGTCAAATGTCAGCATACATTTTAAAATCCATAATTTACCGGCGCATTCATGATAAACTAATGAGCCCTACCTAGATAGGAAGTGCCTACGATGCTCAAAAAATGCAAAAAACCTAATAATAGTAATAATAACGTTGATTACATCTCGAAAATCTCCCGTAGGCGTTCACAATCGACGAATCATCGACGCATTCACAGAAACACCCCGCCGAAAATAACCATAAAACCACAATTTGTATAATCAAGAAAGCACAAATAAAACCCAAGAAAAATCCGATCAATTCTGAGATAACGCGCGTTGTTATAAAAACCTGCCGAACCAATTTAGTCTGCAATACCAACAGTCACGGTTTTTGTCACGGCTGTCGAGCATAGGGCGTCCATTATGCAAATCCTGATCTTGACCATTTTTCGCAGGAACTAAGTTACCGTTTAATAATGGACCTCTTTGTGCAAATAACGGAGGCTGCGGGCTGCAGAAACAGTAGTGGATGCAGCAGAGAGAAAAGCTGTATTTAGAATGGAGGAGCGGGGGGTGCTGGAAGTCACGACCTACGCTGCGTGATGTCCCCCCTCAATTTCCCCCCTGAAGCGCTGACCAACTGACCATGCGGAACTACTCGCCAAGTGATAAATGTCTGCTCGAGCAGCGAGACGAAGATGATTGATAGATCCTAAAAACAGACACGAAAAACGAAAAGACACAGATTTGCAGGATTTCTTCAGATTTCTTTGGATTTCTTTACTGTTAATAGTTAATAGAGTACTCATTCCACGCTCTATACGCTGCAGTGACGATGATATATATATATATATATATATATATATATATATTCGAATATAAAATATAAACAATCCAGTTTCTGTAATAAAATCACCCACTTTTACGTTTTTTAGAAACAAGCCTCAAGTAGGCAATTGTGTTAACAGGTACCATATAATCCCAAAAACAGTGATTTCTAAAATTAAAAAAAAAAACACTCTATAAGACAATATTTTTCTTGATTGTTACGAGTAGGTATTCTTTCAAAACAAAAAGAAAACATGTTCCATAGTTTATTATTTCTATATTTCGAAATATTGATTACAAAACATGGGATTATCTTGCTATTGATAAGTGAAGGTGCTAATTTGATATTAAGTCGGCTAATAGTCAATTAAACTTAATTTTACACGTAATGTTCTTTAAATTGATATTCAATTTATTTACGAAAAAAAAAAATTCCAGCTGCCCACGCAAATACTATAGTGCTAGTAATTTACCGTTGATAATTTGATAGACTGACAGCTTAAAAACATATTCATCTCCTGCTTTTGACCACGACACATTGTTGAAAAGTGAAAATTGTTTAAAAAACTTCAAACTGCAAATATTGCCTTAAAAAAAACATTTTATCAATTTTGTCATTTTTTTGCACAATGATATTTTCTTATTGCTTTCTTTTTCGCTTGTGCCTTCACTGACACATTGATATTAATGTTTAACAAATGCAGAATCACTATGAAAACGAGGTCGCATAAGCAAATTGAAGTTCACAGTCACCTAAATGACCAACAATAATTATGAACAAGTGCATCGTCAAGATTTATTTCATTAAAAATAATTTTTCATAGCTTTGATTCTCAGAAAAACGGGGTTAAAAGATTTTATACTGCGAAAAGTATCTAAACAATAAAAAATATTGTTTTAACCGTACATTGTAATGTCAACATTAAAATGGTCTACTGTCAGTAATGCTAAAATTAATTATTGCTAATTTTTTGGAAAAACTTCTAAATAATTAACTAGTAAATAACATTGTTTTAATATAACGACTGAGTTTAAGACAGTATAAGACATATTGCGGAATTATTGGTAGTTAATTATTATTGTTTTATAATTTAATTATTTTGAATGCTCTCGTTACATTTAGACAAAAACTCATATGTTTTACTCGTGTGTTGTTTCATAATGTAGTTATTTCTATACCGTTAGAACATAATTTTACTTAATGTGCATAGTTTTTACAGAGTTCCACTAGGTGTTTCGGTATTAATAATTTTAAAACAAAGACTTTTAGAAAATATTCTTAAGAACATCTGTCCAGTTGTGTTATTTTCCTGTTTTCAACATTTTAAATTAGAAATTATTATTTCAATCAGATGTAAAATAAGATTTAATGTCGATAAGAAATTTGCAGAAATATTGGTTTACAATTAAAAAATGTATTTTTTTTTTCCAAAAGCAATTAAAATAAAAAACGTGTTGAGGCAAAAATCAAAAGACTTAATTGCATTTGCGCTTTTTTTCTACGGGATCACACAACTATAAAAAAAAACTTAATGTGATACAAAGATATACGGTTATTACGGAATGATTATGAAAATCATAAATGCATTAGACACCCAACCAGTGTTAGTTGAGCATCTACTTAATTAGACGCAATATCATTTTCTTCATGAACATGTTTACGTTTTTCTAGAGTAAGTATATTGTTGTTGCGTACTGAAACAGTACAGATTTTACGTAATAAATTTTCTAAAAAGAACATATTTGAGAAGAATTTCTAGAAAGCTACTTTTCAGCATAAAATGATAATAAATATGCTTAGTGCAATGCATTTATTTTAAGTAAACATCTACACGGAACTATTCATCAATTGATAAACACTGTCACCAATTAGTGAGCATTAAAAATGTGGAAAATCAAGAATCCAACGGGAAATTCTAAGATTTTCCACTTGCTATTAGCTATCAAGAGAAAGTCGCCATGCGCACTCTCAAAAAAAAAGAAAATTCTCTAGATGAATGGTTCCCAATTAGTGGTCGCGTACCTTTAGGGGTACGCATCAAGAGGTACGCGCAGCAATCCCTCAACTAAGGTATTAAATCAGTAAAAAGATATGTCAAAATATATTTTTAAACGATCAGTCGATAAGTCAACTGTAAATGCATCGAGCGCTTCTCGCTCATGTTCTCCGTCGTAAGAATATATGTAAAACTGTATTTTCATGATAATAAATGTAAAATATGTCTGATTTCATTTTTTATTTATCATTTCTGCAATAAGGGGTACGCTAGTTTGGGGTCTTTCTTAAAGGGGTACGTAAAATAAAACTAATTGGGAACCACTGCTCTAGATGTACAAACCTGACTTCATGTAAATAGTTTTTAAATGGTTTGTTATTGTCTTGGACTCTTATTAGCTCTAGTACTGCCGTCTTGCATTACTGGATTCCAGAGTAATGGGCAATCGACTGGTAATAACAAACATCTATTTTACGACGGATCTTTGACTTGAAGTAAACATAATTAATACTTTTACTGATACTTGTTCTTTCTGATTTATATTGAAAGAACGATTTAGTGGTAGAGATAACGGCACTGCGCTTCAATCAATTTTAGTTTATGTACACTACCAGCGTAACAACACGTTTTCTGATAACTAGTGGAATGGGGTTTTGACGGCCTAAGGCTATCGCTTTCATTCATACCAACATTCCGGTAAAAAAATAACTAAGTAGGTTGAATCGCTGAGAGATATCTCAATAAGAAATTATTATCACAACGCCTTGCTACTTGATAAATGACCACACAAAATCAAGGAAAAAATCTACATTCTCAGAGATATGCTAATGAAGAAAAGATTAAGCAAATTAGTATCAACTTCTGTTAAAGCTAATTTATTTGCGAACAGCTGCTTGCGTAAATGGTTATTCGTGCATTTTTCTTTCGATACATGGAATGAAAGAAATCATGAAAGCTTCGCATTTTAATGCTCGGTTTTCGGTTGAAGGAATCAAGTTTCAAAAATCCTAAGATTTGTCCACGCCTGACTGGCGATTTCACAATGTTAAAAGGTCGACCTTTGGGCCATAAATAGTTAGCTTTCTACAAAGGCCGTATGTCCACCACAACAGCATTGTGTTTGAGAATTTTTTCACTTGCGATTTCAAAACTATAAAATGTGTACAATAGAAAAGATGAATTATTGTAAGAATGCCACTATGTAGCTTGCTCTTTGATCATTTTTGGCCATTTTTATTACAAAAACCAAGTAGTGTCCTAATTAAGCTAGAATTTTTTTTTTTTGCATATATCAACTTAGGCAGAATATCAATAATGATAGAGGTTATTTTTTATTCAAAAATTGACAAAGCTACAGCGGTTTCCTGTTTGGTTGGTTTCATTCAGACTGGGAACATAGTTTTTATTGATCCACAATCCACTTTTTTTTTACACCTAAAGTTAAGTATACGTCTCAATTTTTTTTTATTAAAAAATGACATCACCTAACTGTTGATGATTTCTAGACATTAATTTTTGTAATTGTCAATGTCTTACGCCTTAAAACACTAAAAAACTAGACAACAAAATTTTGCGTTCATTTGATAATTCATATTTACATATTGTGAACGGGTTTTGAAGTTTTTTTGGTTGAGAATTTTAATGGGGGGTTGTATATTAGTTAAATGACCAACCTAGATAATCAAACGTGAAAGTTAATTAGTAGTTTTTTATGTTTTTAATCTGAATAAGAACATAATTAAAGACAGATTAAACACATTTAAGTGAGTTTACTCCTACTTTTTTGGCCAATATAGAAGTGTGATTTTCTTAAAAGGTATTCGCAATTAATTTAGTTTTTGTTATTTAACACGATAAATAAAATAACACTAGTTAAAGCAAGAAATGAAAACTGTAAGTAGAA
The DNA here is from genome assembly GCA_030157275.1 of Cynaeus angustus. NCBI lineage: Eukaryota > Metazoa > Arthropoda > Insecta > Coleoptera > Tenebrionidae > Cynaeus > Cynaeus angustus. The sequence continues at coordinate 18,594,505 of CM058060.1, forward strand.
TTATAAATTCTAATGATTCATGAAAATTGGTCTTTTCTCAAGAAATAAAACTCAGTTTCACGGTTTGAGATACTTATGATTCTAAATAATTAGCCAACGGTGTCTCTTTCTTGGATTGTAGTTGTATGAAACATGCACTTTTACATTATCAAGATGACAAAGGTTATGTTTTGTTGCTGCTTGACTAATTAAATGAAGAGGTCATCAGCGATAAAATTTACAAAGCCGCACAAAAACTAACAAAAGGATTTGTACAAATGTTGTAAAAAATAACAAGGTTTATCTTTTCATCACATTTATGTATAGTCCCGTGATAAACATGTGTTTTAATGTATCAAATAATTTAAGCCGTTTTGCGAGATTGTGTTAACAAATGTTTATTGCCTTTTCTTTGTAGGACTTCGTGCTTGTAATAATAAGGCCAACGATCCATTTGGTAGGGATTTGCCAACGTAACGTTGCGAAATGTGCTATTGAGAGCGTAAGCAGACATCCGATAAGGCGGAAAAGCACCACAATAAATTACAATTAGTTAATATTGTCAATAATTTCAGTGGAAAACTAATTGGCCAATACCCGTTCAAGTATCTCTAATAGAGTCTACAATGATTAATGTCGGTGTAAGTCTCAGATATCATGAGATTAACATAAATCACACCGCGGTACGCAAACAACACAATGACATTTTTGCCACACAACGCTCAAATGAAGATGGAATTTATAATTTGACATGAATGGATGTGAACGGAGTACGAGCAATTTTCTGTCAAGAGATATCTCGCAACAATATCGTCATTACTTCGTATATTCGCACTTAAAATTTCAGGATTACGCAGCTAATTGAGTTTGCGTAATTTCGTCGACCATCGGATAAGACAATATTCGGACTTGTGCAACCGGAACACGCCCTGAAATTATCTTAAATTAATCGAATCAATTGTCTCTGTTAAGGAATATTCCCATTAGCTACGACAATCTGGCATAAATCAAACAACAGTTGTAATTACGAGATTTCTAATTGCTTCAGTGACCTACCCGCCCCAAAGAGGGCACCATTTCTACCGAATTAGGACAAGAATTCTTCTAGGTAGGCGCCCAACGCTGGACCCAACTACTGTTATGTTATTAGTCGGAGGCTGGACATTGACAAATGTAAAAAGTCAAGATGGTGAAGATATCCTCAACAAGAACAAGCAATTAATGATCGAAATGCGATTCGAAGAACTTAATTTGGACACGACTTCCTACCGAAAAAAGACGTATAACCCACGATATTTGCAAAGATAACAGTGATCTATTTTCTCGTCATTTACATTCCAGAAATGAAAAATAGTTGGGTTCGCCCAAACGCCACTGATATTCTTCATCTCGTCTTAATCGTGACCGAACTTATTGGTGTTTGTCGCGTGATAGAAACCTTCCTGTTATAAATTTTTCCATCCGTGGAAGCGTGCTAACAATGAGTGGTAATTCCACTACCAAATCGGTAAAGCGTAAGATCAAGAAGCGATTAATCTTGTCATTGAAAGATCGCACTATCATAGTTCCGTATGTACGGCTGATAAATGGCTGGGCGTGTAAAAGCGATGTTCATAAACAATATGAATTATCTATTGACAAGAGTGGGACGCGGATAACACCGGTGGGCAATCATATGAAATTGCACCTGTATGTGGTCATCCGGGAAGCCTCCAGCTTCTGAAGGTAATTGTGGGGTAAAGACAAGGCTTAGGGCTACTTCGCCGATGGCGAGAAGGAGTTGGGCATATATGGATTATGGAATTACTTGAGAATTGCAGTTTTTTGGCCGATAGACTTTGTAACAAGAATTAGAAACTTATCTATGCTACAAATGGTATAACAGCTATGGTATAATAAAGAAAAATATATGCAATAAAATCTTTATTTATTTAAGTATGTATACAGATTTAAAAAATACAACAAAACGATTTAATTTTGTAGCGTTTTAGATGTGACTGAATTATTTTAAGTTTTTCATTCTTTAAACTTTTATTTTTTTTAAATTAATTTTATTTTTTTTTAATTTTGTGTCTATTCAGTTATATTATTTTTTTTTATTCTTCGATATTTCAGTACATTTCATGCACTCTTAAACCCTAAGATTTAATTATAAAAAAATAAAAACTGGGTTTCTATTTTATTTATTCTTTAAATCCTTTTTCAATTTTGAAAGGTATTAAATTCTGAAATTGTAAACGTTTTACAAAAGTTGTGAATTCGATGACAGACAACATGAAACCAGAAAATATGACAAATTTGAAAGTCTATTAATTTATTTCATAAATATTAGAAATTATAAATTTAAACTAATAGGTAAGAAAAACGAATACATTTTTTTGAATATTCCTGAATTTTATAGATATAGATATAGATATAAATATAGATAGATAGATAGATAGATAGATACAGATTTCTGAGTAATTTGAAATCTTTTTAAGCTTATTTTTTAAATTCCCATGTTTCTAGAGTTTTATTTTATATTCGATTTATTAAATTGCTTTTAAAATATTTACATTCTTAGCATTTTTTTTTAATTTTTTGACCTTTATATTTTTCGCCTTTTTCAAATTTTTTAAAGCTTTTAATTTTTTTATATTTAGGTTCTATTTTTATATTCTTACAACTCTTATATCTTTATTTTTTTTTAAATATTATATTTTTCTAGCTAAACTCAATGGATTTTTTTTTTCTTTGGCAAACTGCTTTTGTTTACATCTTCTAGATTCACCAAATTTTCAATACTTCGATATTTAATTTTCAATTCTTTCAATTTCAATTCTTACAAATTTGTTTCTTGCTTTTTTTTCCTATTCCTTAAGTTCTTTCTTTTCTTTATTACATGTACTTCATGTACACGATGTAGAAAGTTATCGAAAAATAAGAGCTTAAATGTTATATAAATTTTGATTTCATAACGTAGAAACTTAAAACTTAATATTTTCTCGTTTCCTTCAATTTTTTTAAAAGGGTGCAAAACCTTTTCAAGCTTTGAATTTTGGATTTTTTAGACTTTAAATGAAACTTGAGTAATTATATCAAAAATTGTGCACAAAATGCAAAATAATAATTAATTTAAAAAAAAATAACAGTAAACATAATATCGCTATGTTAATGAAATCAGTTAATTTAGATTAATTGCTGTGATAAAAGTCGTGTTGAAAAGTTTATCTAAAGTCTATACAAAAAATATAAACAATATTGCATTAAAGTTTAACGACTGTAGTACTTATTAGACTGTTAGCCAACCACTAAAATGACAAAATAACAATCTACGGAATCTAATTTTAAGTAAAAGACGTAATTACCGGGTGAATATAATTAAAGCGAAGTTCATTTAGTTTTATATATTCGGGTTAATGTTCCATTTACTAAAAGGAACAGAAATAAATTACGAGATTCTTTATTAAATGTGAAAACTGACTACAAGTGTTATAATTTTTGTAATTTCAGTCTTGCAATTTCCGCTTTGCTACTGTAAAAATATCATTTCGATTAAGAGAATTTAGAGTTCGGTAAAAGTACAACAACAATGTTTTTCCAAACTTGAAAAAATTTAATAATAAAGCAGGTGATCGACGTTAACGGTCTAAGAATCTGACAACGACTGTATTTATGTCTAGTTCTAAATAGTACCATAATTTATAAATTAACTCTCCCGGTTTCCGCATGGTTGCGACTCGGATTGGTACTGTGGGTGTGGGAAAAGATGTTCGTTAAAGATAACATTTTTATCAAAAAAATATTACCCATTTTCTAGAATTTTAATTTCTTCTTTCGTCGATATGTTATCTTCGCGACCTGAACTTCTTAATTAGTTAGAGTTTTGTGTTTAACGAGAACATAAAATGTGAAGAATCTTTGATGGAAACTTTCAGTTAAGACAAACCTTGATCCATCAAAATCATCATTCTGTTCTCACATTAATGAAATCATTTCGCTAAAATTACCCAACTACCTTGAAATAGTGGCGTATCATATTGAGAATATAAATTGGACAAATTAATTGCTTTTAGATTGATGAGAGTTGTCATTATTGTTTGGATTTTCCGGAGGTAATGACTCTGGTTCCACACGAAATCCGCAAATTGTCACGATTGCAATTTCGCTCTAGTTGTTTTCCGCCTAAAAACCATTAATGACTCATTTAAATAATGCACATAATTGCATTAGGAGCTTTTTCGAGAATATCTAGTCCGTAGAAGAAATTAAGTCTATAAATCAACATCTCCGAAGGTGATATTAGTGTGTTTGCGGAGCAGAACTGCTATTCGCAATGGATAATTTAATTTTTTATTTGATGTGCCGCCACAATTAATTATAATACTTTGTTAATATGCACACCCACTGTGAAACTAATGATAATCCGTGCTCCATTATGCCTTTTTTAATTTCAGTGCCTTATGTCTCGCGATGCGAGGAAACGAGAAAAAACACTCCCCAGGCGAGAAGCTTTCTATTTCATTAACGCTTTTTACCGATGGAAAGAAATTATCCGGATTTCTAATCCTATTAATAATAAAACTGTGGTAGCACATCATCAGAGCAAATTACATAAGCAAAAAAAAACCCGCTTTCTTTCCATATCGAACATTCGCAAAAAGTCCCTTTTTACCTCCATTAATCACAACAAGGTGTTTAATTAAAACTGATTTTGGGCAAAAAAAACGTGTCAAATGTGTGGAAAAACACTTTAGAAAGTTTCTTGCGCGTGCATATTTCTTCTTGGTCATTCGGTGATTAATTTCTAATGTTCATTATCAACACTATGCCCACGTTGCGCCAAAAAATCGCTCGTGGCTACTCTTAATTTTAGAAATTTCCGAACGTTATTTGGATGGTTTTCCCAACTCGAGGCAACCATGGACAAGAAGTCGAGGTGCAATTACGATTCGTTCTCTCCAACTTAATGCGCATTACACATGCCATTGTGGTGTACTTAACTATGATGGAATGCGTCGTTAATGTAGACGATGACATGCCACGTGCGAGAAAATTTGTTTGTAAAGGCGAAAAGTTGAAAACGTGTTTCTATCTGATTTCTGGTTATTTTTTAAACTTTACGTCCCTGAGGTGTTGCTTCTGTTTGAAAGATCATTAGTCAGCTTCCAAAAATGTTAAAATATTAATTTCTCTCATTTTTTATACACCAACTATACGTGTCGTGTTTCTAAGAATTAATTTTATCTCCATGAAAAATATGTTCCTATTAATATATGTTTTATAATTTAAATTTATTGACAAAATTATACCAAGCAAATTACTTCCAATCAATAAACTGCTATTACTAATGTGTTCTACATTTACATTTTGTGACTTTAAATATCAAAAATTTAGTTGGCAAAAGTCTCATATTTATTGTATAACCTAAAAAAAATGGGTCAATCATATATAAAAATTTGTGAAAAAGTATAAGTTTATTAACTTACTTTATTTAGTTTCCAAAAAGTCACACTTATTTACTATTTTTTTTGTAAAAGTGTTGTGTCATAAACCTGAAAATAAAATAAAATTGTTCTACTTAACATTTTTAATTGAGATGTTTATATCTTTATATTTGTTAAACTGTTTAAATGAGTTTGATTTTCATGTTCCAATAGATTCTCCAAATTTTCAATAGGATTTATATTTGTGTTTAAATTCTTTAACTCTAACTCTGCAGTTTAGTTTTTTTTTATTCTCTTGGTCGTCCTAGACGCTGCAAATTTCTATTTCTTTAGACGCCTAAAATATTTACTTTATGTTGCAAATTTTATTTTTAGACGATCAAGTTTTTTCTTCTGCATTTACAGAATTTGCATTTTTCGATTGGCTTCGTTTTTTGGAAAGCACTGTATTTTTAGCATTGTATTCTCTATAGTATTCTATACTTTTTTAAATTCTTTAAAATTTTTATACCTTTTAAACATTTCTGTTAAAAAAAATTTCAATTGGTTTAAAGTATTTCAAATAAAATATCTGCCTCCGTTGCAGTTTTACAATTCTTCATATTATTTTTTTACTTTATTCTTCGTTCTCCACTTTTATTATTACCTATTTTTTATCTTTGTATAATTGTTTTTTTAACATTCTCAAGTTCTTTTATTTTGTAGTTTTTTTAATTTTAAAATTTACAATTTGTTTAGATGTTTTAAGTTGTGTAAAAACTTTTAATTTCTAATGTTGAAAAGCTCAAAAATTTAGGATATGCTCAGACTTTTGATACCATAAATGTTAGAAACTAAATAAATAAGTCGTATTTTTTATAAACTACACACAATTTAATGTTCATTCTAAACGTATCTTGTGGAATGAACCTGAATTAAAAAAAAAATTTACTTGGTATTTTTATTTTATCTGCTTGCATATGTTAATGTCTTTTTTTAATCGTAATTATAAACAAAAAGAAAGAAACACTTAAACTAAAACTAGAATCAGCTTAGAAAAAACAGACAAAAATTCGAAATTTTTATTTTGTTGATACTTCGATGAATTATTATTTATAGAAATTTAATAAAATTTCTGAGCTGGTTGTTTGTTTTTGTAATATAAGTTTTTAAATCAAATAATATTATTTTTTTATGATGATTTTCTTGATAACAACAGGACTGTTAAATAATAACTATAAACTATGATTTTTAAGTATCTGACATAAGTAATATGACGATCCTTAAATTTTTTATTCTTTAAAGTTTTAATTCAATTAAATTAATTCAAATCAATTTAGTGTTCGCACGTTTTACAGTGGCAAACTAAAAATTTATAGAGTAATTAATTACGACTCAGGTTTTGACAAGATGAATAGTTCTTCTAATATTTAGCTTTTTATTCATATTTTGGTGTAATCTATTTGTATTTTCTTTAAATAAATACATAATGTTTTTAGTGACCTACCTGTGACCTACCTATGAACAGCTTCATTATAATACTGAAACATGAATTAAAACATCTGCTACCGAGAAATTAATTAGTATTTTATTTTTAAACAAAACTTATAGTTGTGATTGGTAAACCATAAGCAGCATTTAAAGTAATTTATTGTACACAATATTTCTACCTTTATCAGTATAGTGGAAGTAGTTCTCGAAATTCAGGGTTGGGATAAAAATTAAGTATTAATCGTTATTATGAGCCAATTCCAATAAAAGATTTCATGCTGATCTTGAACATCGAATAATCTTAAGATTTTAAATTTTAATTAATTTAATTTAAGTTATTATTTTTGTTAATTCAATTCAATTTAAATAATTTTGGGTGATATAAGTTATTTTAGGGACAGTCTATGGTTTACCAGTCAGTAGCATAAATCTTAGAAGATAAAAAAATAATTCCTCGAGACCAAAGCTTTTATTTATACGTGCTTCAATTTCATTTTTATGCTTTTTACTATAAAAAGAACAAGGTAGGTTAGTTTGCTCCTATTTTATTGCTTTCGGTTTAAATTTTATTTTTTTTTGTATAATATATCTCACATATGGTTAACAATAGACAAAATGTGATTGAGTCAGTGGTGCTACATTGCTTCATATGCAAAAAATCGTATATATAACTTGATAATTAAATAGGTTTACGGACCGGGACATAAGCTTTGGCGGATTCGATACAAATATGACATTAAAGTTCTCTTTTGCTAAAATATTTTTTGCACAATCTGTATTACCTTCAGAGCTAAATTAACTTGAAAACGCTTGATCAAGTACTAATATATAAATAGAAACTTAAAACAATCTCATTGAAATTATTCAATCTGATAAAAAGATTGATTAATCTTGATATACATCGACATAACATGTGGCTCAAAAGCTTCTCATTCGTCGTTACATAAGTGCGTAATGTATGTCAAACTGTCGACCTTGATCTAGTTGTCAATATAAGATGACTTCCATTTTTTAATCTAACCACATTGAATTACAATAAAATACTAGTCGTCGCAACTCTCATTTCGAAACTTCCATGTCATTACATTTTGCGTCTCACCAAATAGAAATGTTACGCACCATAAACAGCTCATCTCCAAGAATCATGTAGGTCAGTTAATATCAAGCTTAAGAATAGTCTATAAAACAACTTAACTGTCATCCTGTCATTACCTCGTCATTTATCGTTGAAAGTATTTCTCTATTTGTTACCTTCATTCCAGCAGTGCTAGAGGAGGCTCTTCATCAATAATTAAACTCGCGGAAGCTGCAAGACCTTTGGGACAGCTTTCTGATTTTGTCTTACCAACTAGAGGTATGCTTCTGGCGGTTGTTATTGCAAACCTATGGTTACAATTTTTGAACAAGTTGACCGCAATCTATAAATAAACTCAGTCCCGCAGGGAATTTTTTTCTTTCAGTTACAAACACTCTCTAATGTTAAGAAAAAACATTGGCAATGTTGTCTCTCGATAAAAAACAATTAATTAATCAAGAGATAACTTAATAGGAGCTACTAGTCTGATGGAGTTCAGATAAGGCGCGCCACTCTAGATTTCGATATTTCAGTCACTTCAATTAGTGTTTCAGTTTTTGTCGCGTTGGTAGACGTAATTTACGGTGATCTTCTTCAAGTTTCTAAAGTGGTTAAGGAGGACATAAAAATAGAAAACCTTTTTTGGAAATTTCGTAATCTATAATTTACGATCGGAATATTCTAAACGGGAAAATAAATTCCCGGATGATTTTTAATTGGTTAGCACGTAATATCCCCGGTTATGACAGATTTATCGGCGCGATGGCTCATTCAAGACCATAAAGAACATCGGGGCTACAAGCAATAACGGTCTCTTTATTTCAATGTTGAGGGGTAAAAAACATGCCCCAGTTGCGGCAAACGCCTACATTTTGATGTCCATATTGAGTCGGAGCACCTGTGGCTACTTCTTCGGCAAATCGCGCAACGAACGTAATTACTTAAGTGCTTGAGTCGTTACGATGAAGTGGGCACAAAAGAACACAATGTATTTTAGTGATTTCAGTTCTTGGAATATATAATGGATATTATAGCAAAATACTAGACCTTAAAGACAAATTAATAACAGGTATTGAGTGTCACTACTATTTAACGACTCTTTCAGCTCGTTTATGCACGTTCTTCACACAATGGTGATAGTTCTTCAAGAATGCAATTTGATGGCAGATTTACTGCCTACTGTTTATGCCAAGAATAAAGCTTTTCATTGACGTTAAAATCAAATAATGATTAGTGAGTTCACATCTATCTAAACATATTTATTTCTTCTACAAGATGTTTTTATATTTTATATTTGCTGGACGTTTTGTTTAATGAGCTTTCGACTAATCTCACCACACAACGTCCAGTATTCAACTCTAATACGATATACTACCAGAAAGATCTATTCCAGTACTCGTTAATGTAAAAAGTCAAAATTTACAAAAAAAAAGATGTTTGACCGCAAGTAACAGTTCTAGTAAGAAATAATTAATTTGTTATTCAAAATTTGGTAGACAGACATGTTTCCTTGATACGAAATTGGTTCCAGTCTACTGAACAAACTTTTTCCGAGACTAAAATTGAGTATGTAATATCTATTCAATAAAAAAAAATCGAAAATTAGAACACATTTTTTAGACAAACCAACTTAAAAATTTCTAAATTGAACTTTGGTTCAGCTAATTCTTGCTAATATTAATAATATAGAACAAAAGTAGTAATTATAAAGATATTTGTGGCTTCAAACAAGCATCTTTATTAAACATTGTCCCGTTAATTTTTATTTCAAATTTTTTTTCGCAGTTAAACTTTAGGAAGCCTGTTTCATGAGTCAACATGTTTTCCTAAAAAATCTCACTTGTTTATCTAATTTAAAGCTTCTCTTGTTTTCCACGTCAAGTTAAGCCCCACTGGTGCGTATTTAATTACCGCTGTCGATCAAATGTTCTTAGAACGAACTGGTGAGGAAAGTCAGTTGTCGTAAACACGTCGAATGTATCGATAGACCATAATAACACCTTGGCATCGCGAAGATTAAACCTGACGTTAATATATTACGTGTTTGGATATTGTAACGAATTCGACAGATGACGGTTATTATAAAAATCAAAAATTGTATAAATTTCTTTATTCCTCTCCGAGAAAATTTAATGAAACTGCATTTTTAGCAACTTGTCCATGTCTAACATGATCTTAATTTAAAATCGGCCAACGACCATCCTAGTAACTAAAATTGGGCATGAGCTTGGCCAATTAATTAATGACGCCAGTGATTAATTAAACGCTCAAAAATTCCATTTATCGCGTTCAGATAAAATCTAAAGCTAACAATTTGTAGCTTTGGGTGAAATTAAAATTCTAAGAGTTCCACTTTTTGGGAACTTTCGCTGTTTGAAATTATTTGGTAAATTTTTTTTTCATTAGATTATAATGTACCCGTTATAAGGGTAGATTCAACAATAAATTGCAGGAATTTAATCGAAAAGTAATAGAGACGAATCTGTCGCTTTAATTAAAATTGCTATTCTTTCGGTACTTACCTTTAGTCACGCTGGCAACTGCGAATCAGCCCATGGCAAAATCTGCAATAAAACCCATAAAATTAGAAAAAGCACTTTCCAAAAATCTAATTAATCTCTGCAGAATTAAATCGACAAAGTATACCGAGCGTTGTTAACCTCTTTAATAATTTTTTGTCGTTTATAATCGCATAAAACCTCGAACAGTTAGCTGTGTACTTAGTTCCTTGTCGATTTTTATCGCTGTTATTTTCTTAATTGCAAAACCACTTAAGATCACATAAATGCTTTATAGTGTGCGATTAGAATAATAACTTGACATAAGCAAATAATCGTCGTACGGCACAAGTGCTGCTGCCTCAGGCTCTGGATAATTAAATTTTGCCGAAGAAAAATACTGAAATGCTCTATGAGATGTTGCACACAGGTCGGAACGAGCGATCCATAAAACAGGCTAATTAATTTTTGTAACAAGCTCTTAAGTAACGGTTGCGAAACGGAAGATGATGAATTTAATTAAATGTCGGAGTTGAGGGGTTCTGATGAGGCTTACACAAAAACTGTTTTATACGAAAATTGAAATTGGTTTTCGTGCATTAATTTCAATTCTTTAGTGTAAATTATCAAAGATTTAGTCAGAGTAAAGCGAGTTTTGATGAAATTCGTTGTGAAATCTGACTCAAAACTTTATTTGATTTAAAAACTCACGATAATGTGAAAGGAATAAGTTTTGTTAAAAATTAAGTCTAGTTAAGTGTGGAAACTTGGCTGATAATCCAGCCTTTAGAGAGTTAGCATCTGAAAAACTGAACGTAATGACACTTTTTTGATCAAGTACAAGTGTTATAAAGTAAAAAAACACAAATATAAATGTAAACTATAAAATTTCTAATTACTATGTTTATTTATAGGTCACACTTTAATATTCCTATAATAATAATAAGAGAATAATAAACACCTTCAGTAGTTAAATATTTACTATCAAAAGTTTGAAATTGCATTTAAAATGAATGTGCGAGTACGTGTATCTTTTCACTTACACAAAAATTTCTACTGCAATTACACTACAATGAACAGCATTCTGTGCACCGAAACAATAGGTTCCCAGAAGAAAAAAAACCTACATGTTTTCACGACTGCTCCAGGAAATTCGCACACCGAAAACGAGGCATGAATTTCAGCCGTGAAATTCATATCTTTCACGATCAAAAAAGAAAACCTTAACATCACGATGCTGCGATAAAGTTGCTTTAAATTTCTAAGTGAGTTTGTCCCGTAAACAGTTTAAGTTTTCATTTCTCCGGTGATTATCGCTTTCAGGAGTTATTATCCATTAAAACAAATAAATATTCCGAAATTATGTAGAGCTATTATTGGAGAATCCAAGCGGTTGTCGGTATGAACAAACTTGCACATTCCTCCGCAATTATAGTCTATTATAATAAATGCCTTAATGTGTGCACTTGTAAATAGACTTCCTAAAGTCAAGCGAGGAAAATCGTTTTAATGGCGAATCGCAGAATAGGGTCAAGACTTCCGTAAACGAAAGAAATAAAAGAGCGACCTCCCATCATCGTTTTATTACGATTTTTTACAAAGAATTAATGAGATGTCCAGCGCTTGTAGTAAAGTCGAGGCCGTAGAAAATAAAACGAAATAAAATCAAATGGCGTGGAATAATAACACACCACGAATACCGTAGGCGATAGGAGAAAGTTATGATGATCTCTTTTGATTTGGTTTAGTTGGTGGTACCAGTGGCGTGTGCATGTATATTAAAAAAAGCTTGCCGCCATTAAATGAGTGAAAACTTTTAAAATGTCATCAAAGCAACATGTAAAAAAACATTTCGGAGTAATAATTACAACTCCATAGTTGTCTATTAAATCCAAATTTGCGGTAAAACGCTAACTTTAATTATTAGCGGCTATTTTCTACCGGTTTTTTAGACCGATCTGGGTCACGCCGAACGCCTGCAGCGAAATGTTAAGCGGCGGTTGCGCATCTCCAACTTTATTTTGAATACGTTGCAAGAATCTGTAGCAAATCAACGATTGAAGAGGTGTTTTTTCAGTCTTAGAAATAAACGGTTGTAGGAGATATTTACGAGAATTAAGACAACGTGATGGCGACCACTAGCGCACATTTCACACTTAAATTCGCTGGAAAAATGACGAGAAATGATTGTTTTGTTTAAGAGATTTGATGGTGTTTTTTCAAGCAGTTTCTAGAAATACTGAGATATAATCGCATTGAATTCAGCACAGCTTCTACAGGTTTCTGGGAAAAATGTGACAAAAGTTTGTGTTTTCTGTGTGTTTTATTAAGAAATGAATTGGCTAAACTGACGTTGCAAGATTTATAAAACTGACAAACGTAAAATTGAAATTATTGAATCATATCTAAACAGTTAGCACCCAATGGAAAGCCACTTTCTTTTTGTAGCTTCTTTTATGCAACAAAAAAAAAATAGTTAAGAGAATAATAATCTAGAAACAAAATTTAAAATCTATCGTCTTGAGCTTGTCTTAAATTAGATATGTAAGAGAATGAAATTAAGATACAATCAAAAATACTTAGATGGATTGTCCTATAATATTCAATAATTTCTGTAGTACCTATCTACCTACTTAATGTAAAATGTTTTCATTCCGTTATATTTTGTTCTATTCATAAAAACAAAACAATGCAAAATAATCTTCTTATCGTATCTATAATAAACGTATGTTCTAAAGAAATAAAAATTTATAAAACAAGTTTTTATGACACTTGTAGCATGTAAGTTGAGATAAGTTCGTCGCTGAATCAGACGTTAAAGTCTCCGCTAAAGAAATGGTTTCTGATTGACATAACACTATGTTTCCGTAAAAGTCGTGTTTACATGTTGCAACAAAACAATAAAATACCTATTTTAAGGATGAGTTTTTTCTTGGATTCTTCAAAATTCGCTATGGGTTCGTCGCTTGACCTGCCGTTAATCTTGATTGTAAAAACAACATTTTTGAGCTTAATACCGTTGTCGAGTTTCTTGATCCGGAAGCTTTGAATCGTTATTCGTTTGGCAAGCTCCGGGCAGCGTGCGCCGACTTCCGGATTCAAGTGTCAACCGTTTTCATTGCACACTAGCGTGAGAAACACGGGACAGATGACTAACGCGGCCAAGTCAAGGCCGACTGTGATTTATGGCCGGCTGGACTACCTGGCTAATGCACTTAAGTAGGCCTCGGAATGGCGGTGTTAACCGATGTGATAAATTAATATAAAACCGATACAACGACTTCGATGCTTTATGGCTTATTAAATCGATACATGTTCCGTAAATTGACTTAATGTGTCGCACGTCGAGTGCACAGTGTATTTTCGACCGGCACTTTTTGTCCTGCTGTCATCCATTAACGTTGCACTGCAACTTGAAAAATGTCCTGTCACATTAAGGACTGATAATTCGACAAGTCGCGGATTTTAACGACGTTCTTGTTCCAAAAAGTGGTTGTTTTGGACGAAGTTTTTGTTTGCGTTTTGATTGATGATGAGCAAAGAAAATCAACGGCGAACTTGTAATTTAGGTTACGTTGAGTTATCGCCGCTTCTAAGTGCGAATAATTGAAAATTGTTGTGAAGATTCATGTTGTCTATTATTTATCAGATACCGGAGGATTCCGGCTGATGCTAACAGTTTTAGCATAACGGAAATTAAAATAAATGATGGATTTATTACTTCATTTGAAAAGCGCGTGATGGCGGCACGTAGGAGGTTTCTGTACATGTCAGAAATGAAATATTCGGAGCCATCGGTGCGAAGGAGGCTCTCTTACACATTGTACTGAAGAAGTAGAGCATGCCCACACTGGGAAAACGAGACAAAAACGTGATTTTGCAAGCGATAGCCCAAAAAGGATTTTGGCTCAAATTGACGACGTTTTTAACATTTTATCAAAAGGAGATGACGGTGGAAGATCGACGATTTGGCTGTTGTGCTGCATTAAATGGAACTAACAGATCTTCAAGAAGAGAAATTGTGAATACGTAATGTGAATTCTACTTATAATATAAATATAGCTACATATTTATGTTATAAACAACATGAAATTTGTTACTTGCTGTCTATGAGGAATATTAAATTTTAGACTTTCAACATCATTAACAAATACGTCGCACAGCATGCAAATGTAGATTTTTTAACTTAAGACTTCTATTGAATAAAATTTTGAGATTTCTACCTCTGAACAGAAAAACTATGAAAATTATTCTCCGACATCATTAAGTATTTATTACCCAGAGATAACGCTAAACTTTTCTGCATAATTTAACCATTTCTCAACTTCAGTTTTCCATTTCTGGGTTTAAACTTAAACCAGTTAAGCAATAAAAAAATGAAGAAAAAAAGAAAATTAAAGCACTTTCATACTATATTTTGACAATATTCAAATAAAAACGTGTAGTTGCTTAAAAATACTTTATTTTTTATTTGTATTGCCGCAGGATCTGGCAAAGATCAACAGGTTATTTCGATTAGTTAATAATAATAATAAATTATTCTTGTAATTTCAACAACATCTTTGATATGGAAGAGTTTTGAGGACACACACTGTTTTCTTATTGTACAAAGTGGTTCAAATTTAAATTAAGGAAGTCATTTTTCTAAATTTTTAGAACTAATTGGCCTTCAATTTTAGTGCAAAAGTTATAATTAATCTCAGATTATAATAAATTGAAACTAATTCTTGAGAAACTGCTAACATCAGCGTCCCTCAGACATGAATTATTCACTGTCATGAATTACCTATTGATTTATAAACTTGTTTAAGTTAGCTATAGTTATAATCCGAAACTAATGCTTTGTCAATTTTCACATTTTTATGACCTTGTTTTCTTATGACCTTCTCTTACTATGTTTCTCTTTGATTTTCCCTTTTTTTTCCTTCTTTTTCGTTAAAATTATGTAAATTTTTTTTATAATCAATTTTTATTTTCTTTACAATTTTTGAACTCTTGGTTTTATTTCTGTTTTCCCCAAAATGTCTCGACTGTCGATTTTTTTTTAGTTTTGCGGATTTTAAAATTTTTGATATTCTTGTTTAAGAGACACTTTACTGTTAACAAATTCAAGCAGTTTGACAGCACTGCACTTATTACAAAATATTTTAAATGTTCTTCTATCAAATAAGTAGAGTTAGTAAATTATTTTTGCAAGAATAGCATTTATTAGATTCTAGTTGTACTTTACAATTTTCAGTTATGCTTAGATCTTTCATTGGCTCCTTACATTACTTAACAATATGCGTGCTAGTTAATAAAATATTTTTTGAATATTTATTTATACATCTAAGAGAGTTTTTTCTAACTGAAATATCATTCTAGAGACAATATGTAAAACAGTGATGAAATTCTTGCTGCGAAATTAAAACTACACTTTTGCAGATAAGAAAACAAATTTTGCTAGAATAATTTTCGGTTTATGTTTTCTTAATATCCTTACTTAAAAAAAGATTGAGATAATTGAAATGTGTACTTCAGAAAGTTTTTGAGAGCAAATATGTTTTAGAAACTTCACTGAAAAAAAAACATATTTTTTTGGGGCAAAACTGTGTAATGCATCTTGCAATGTATTTAAAAAAATATTTTAAAAAAGTTGACCAGTGCAGTAAAAAAATATTTATGTGAAAAACAAAGTTAAATAAGTTGTTTTGATAAGCGATTGTAACGCACGCAAAATGGTAAAGTTTGTAGATGATTTTTTCGATCATATTGTAAAATGTTTAATATTTAATGTTCAACAAAATGTTTCAAATAGATAGATGCACAAAACTAACAATATTCATCAGTAATCGATATCTCCACAACTATTTCAAAAAAATGTCTGTCTTACAAGTTTTGCTCAATTTAAAATTTGATGGCTTTTTTTTACTACGAGATTTTATTGAGAAAGAGTAATTAGAAACTGAAAAGCCGTTTCCAGTAGGTGCACCTATTTCTTGATAATTTACAAGTCTTCTAGTAATTTTACGCCGATTATTGAAAGATATAAATAGTCAAGTTATCTATAAAATCTACGAGTGTTATTAAAGTTCGATCTTAATGTTAGTCTTTAGTAGGTTAGTTCGAAAGCTAGAAAATCTCGAACACATAACTACATAAAGTCGTTTTGAAACAAAGTAAGAGTTGGTTGGATGTAGTTCTAGTTTTTATTGTTCAAGATATTTTACAGCTAGCATGATATGTCAAACATCAAATGATATTGTTATTATTGATTATTGTGCCATGCATTTTTTCTAAGTAATGAATGAATTTTTAGGTCAAATTTTTAAGAATTTTTAATCTAATATTACAAAACAACTTCTGCTTGGAAAAACCCTACCGACTTGATGCAATTATATTGTCCACAAATATTCCACGAAAACTTTAGACTTTTATTTATAACTATAAAACTCATTGCGTTAAACCAGTCGAGTTTCGTCTATCACGATTAACTATTTTGAAAAAGCACATTTTTTTTTAATGTTTCTGGATCTACAGCCGTTAAGATGTTAAGATAAATTTAGGGCACTTATTTCCAGCTGATGCTTCAAAGGCACTCTTTATATAATTAATAACCAAAAATCCGGTCTTTTTGTCAGCAAATAACATGTAATTCAATTTTCTTTCCTGTAAATTGTCAAGTAAACCGTCGTTTGCAACAGCAGTCATAAATTACCCAATTAATAAAAGATCTCGTTCACGGTCTGGGTGAAAACCTGGAAATTAATAAAAAACCGGTTGCTGTTATAAATCGATGATGCATGCAAATTTCTGACGATGAGTTAACGGGCCATATGTGATAGACGCTTTCGTTCGCTAAAAAGTGCATCAATAGCCGCAATCAAACTTTCCGATTTAACGACATTCCGAAGACTTAAAATTGAAGACTGCAACAGGTAAATAAGACACAAACCCAATGTCGCGTCGCCATTTACGGTTTCCGGCGTCCAATAAGATGTTGGTAATAAATTGTTGAGTGCAAAAAATTTAGGTCCGCAAAAGAGAAAAGATAATTTCCAATAGTAATTACCGAACATCGGCTCGTTTATTGGTGGACGGCTTCTTTATAAACTTTAGCTGTTTATTGCCTTCATATGCACAGTGTTTTGTCTTAACATACTTTGCTTGAATACTAAAGGAGTGCACGGATGATTAAAAACTGGCCTGCACCTTCAGGGAGGCATTAATAATTCAGGACTTGGATGGTAATATAAATGCGGTGCGAAACTGAGTTTTCATGTACACGACTGGTTTAATAAAACCGCACGCCAATCAAAGTGGAAGAGTTTTTGCAAGAGCGTGAGGTAACGTATTAATTGCCGAGACAGTGACTTTAGATTCGTGAGACCGAAAATAGGTAGAAAAACGCGAGGTGATAATTTTAGACAAAAAGTAGGTAGGCGTAAATTTTTATAGGTATAAAATTTTCTCTTAAGACTATTTTTAGTAAGTGTGTTACTCCTTTCAACCTTAAGATGCAGCGCACGTTAAAATTCACGCATAATTTTGTAAACAGTGAATTAAATTAACTGGGAATTAACAAATTAATTAAAAGAATTAATAATAAAACGAGATGTGTCAGCTGCTTTGCAATTTGGCTTAACTAGTTAAAATCAACCTAATTAAGCGTATAATTAAATTTTATTTTTTTTATTTCTTAAATATTAGGTACGTCTTTAAACAAAAAATGTGCTACTTAACATTTATTTTTACTGCAAAAAAGTGGTTTATTTGCTCGTGCTGACATTTCTCAGTTCCGGAATCGGTTTGCTTGACCACCCATTACTGATTATTCCCTATTCGCATGTCGATCGCGACGATTGCAACAAAAAAATCCTTCGGTAGGCACAGCGTTGGCGTTCATTACTTCTAAAGCCCACATACTTCAACGTAATAATAGAGAAATATATGACATTTATTTGACATCGTGATCACGTGCTGTCATTTCAACAATATGTTACTGATCAGTTTTGGGATTACAACAGTCACGTTTAACAATGCACGCTTTTACCACAACCTTCATGGCCAAATCACATTGATTTTTTGAACGTTAATCATCACAAGATAGAATTTCTCACGGCGACAATTAAACGCAGCGCAGCTTTAAAAAACCTAGAAATGACGTCAAAACTTAAAAAACAACTATAATAAATTGTGATAGCAATTACAATCATCAAATTTGGCCGAGAATAAATGAAGAGAATTTATGGTGGAAGAATGTAATGCCAAACGTCAAGACAGTGTGCTAGACGTCGAAAATGCCCGCGTAAATTTGGCGGAGCTTTTAATTATCTGCAAAAAGTGCTCCAAAACTGGTCGGTTAAATGCAAGATGAACGACCCAATTCAAAAAGGAATCTTGACTTTTGGCATTTCAACGTCTTAAAATTTTATGGTGATGATCTCATTTGAGACATGGAAAGTGTCCTTTTAAGTTAAAGCTGGATTCTTACACTTTTAAATTAATTTTTAAACATGCCAAAACTAAGATTTTGATTTTTATTCCTCATTTTTAAAATCAGTAAAATTTCAAAAGCTCTGAGCTAACTTATCGTTTCAAAATTTTAATAGACAAATTTCAAGAAAATTAGACCCAAACTTTCCAATGTTAACAATTTTTGTACTGGTGTAAAATAAGAGAGATAGAATAACAATTCATAAATATAGAACAACTTTTTAAAGAAAGAATATTACTGACCGACCTTCCGCATAATGTTTGAAAGTGTGTAAAAAAGATTTTAAATTAGGATTTTAGTCATTTTACACATGTTGTTAGACAACTTTTAGCAAGCAACCATTTTAAGCTCCTCGTAACTGTTATCCTCGCGTTTTTAGCCATCAAAACCTGTAATTTCGTGCAATGGCAGATCCTATCAGTTTCATTGTCCTTCGTGGATAGCTTAATCAGCAAGAAATGTTAATTCACGACAACATAAACAGACGAAATAACTGTAATCACTGCTGAGAGGGGGCGAACGAAAGTCAACGGATTCGTGATGAAAGAATA
This sequence comes from Cynaeus angustus, assembly GCA_030157275.1. Taxonomy (NCBI): domain Eukaryota; kingdom Metazoa; phylum Arthropoda; class Insecta; order Coleoptera; family Tenebrionidae; genus Cynaeus; species Cynaeus angustus. The sequence continues at coordinate 18,613,980 of CM058060.1, forward strand.
AATAAGATAATTTTTACTTGTCTACCGATTCATTTAAAACTTACTTGAAACCCTTCGGACTGACAATTCAGACAATCTTCGCTGACAGATTAAAATGTAGCCCAATTTTTCAGTGAGGCTCAAGCATGTAGCCATAACAACCTGATAAATGATCCTATAAATGTGAAACAACATCCAAATAATGAAATCTTAATCGAACTAATTTGTTAAACTGTAATTTGTTAAAGTAAGATCTCCAATCGTCCGGTTCCAATTACAGCTTTCGTCTTGGGAAAAGCCATTTTTAATTCAGTGGGGTTCGCCGTCTGACCTGCCATCAAAATACAGCCTCTGGCGTGATTTTTACAATTATATTTATAGCAGCAATTAAATCATTCATTTGCGCTTTTTTTCTTTGCTTCAGCATCACGATAATTACTGATTTTCATGTTTACATCGCCACAAAACATGGTAATTATTCTTGTGTTAGCTCTTCACTAGTTCTTCTTAATGTTAACTAGAAATACGCACAGTTGCTGCGACATTTATAAAAATGTAGTGCGCTTCTTTTACCTACAAGGCGCCTGCTACATACAACAAAAACACATAAGCGCCGATTTTTGTACATGAGCGCTCGTAAAACAGACGTTTATGGTGTACCGAGAAGACGAAATAAAAATGAACTCGTAAATTATCTTCGGCTTCGTGGCAATTTATAGTATCGGATTATTAACAGACCTGGGTTATGTCATGTGGACAAGAGTGTAAAAAGGTTGTTAATGTTGGTAGACTCGGTTCCTTCCTGCGAAGCCTGTTTATATATACCATGTAAAAGTTTCAAGTTTTATGTTTTTGGTGTTAAGACCTTAAGAAACTCATCTGCTGTGTGTAATTTAACGCAATGGTATTTAATAGTTATAGTGATTATCTACCAGTCTCGTCTTTTTTAGCTGTCCGTAAGATACAGAATAAATCTTGTTTGAAAAACCAGTTCATGAAGTCATTTTAAAGAATAAATGTTGTCTCTTTTGTTGATTTCTGTAAAAAAGTTGTCTGATTCTCTTGCATTGTCAACATTTTTGGAACGCCTTTCTAAATCCAAGCTCTCAACTCAATTAATTTAAAATTGTTAAATCGGTCAACAATAAACACCGAAAAACCTCTAAGCCACTTTAAGAACAATCGTGAGTGCTTCAGAGCGTCCAACGCTACTCACATACAAAAAACAAACTGTCATGACGGCACTTACAGAGAATAATTGGTAATTACCAAAAACACTCCTGCCGGTATAAAATGTTATTTTAAAGATCAGCTAAGACAAATTGTGTTGATTGTTTAAGCTGATGGCTGCCATAATATTGGCTTGATGACTGTGAGAAGGTTTCCATTCTTTATATAGGCGAGTTTTTCGAGCGCAGGAAAACAACAGTTGCAGGATAAACGACAGCTCACAGTTGATAATTAAAGCTTGAGTTAAAGCACTTCCTAGCTTTAATTACTCCACATTGCTACAATTACTGCAGAACGTGTCGCTAAAAATTCCGATTATCTCGTGTAGCGAACGTGAAAATAAACGGATGTACTTCGTTGACAATTAATCAATATGCGGCGCAAACTTGCATTTCCACTAAGTTTATTAATTGCAGAAGAACGTGCGCCTCATTCCGCAACGGTCAAAGATGTCCAAGCGCATTAAAACTAGTTGCTAATTACTTGCCATTAATAATTTCTTGGCGTGGACGGTATATAAATTACACGTTTTCTGTTTCGCCATTTACGACGTTGATACAATGTTGTTGCTTTGTATGAAGCGGTCAACGCGTCGCCGCCCATTCTTCTTCATACGACGTCGTTCCGGGGCCTCACAAGGTTTACCACAGCACCTAAACTGTATCCAATTACTCCAGAGCTCGTTCCATTTCTTCAGGACATTGTTCCGATGCATTCAGCCGAATCGAGAAGCGTCCACTGGTATCTTAGATCAACTTCCGTCAGCCGACACATTGTTAAGTCCATTCGCGTAATGGAGATCTTCTGAAGATTTCAACGAAAAATTAAGAAAGGAACGCACATACCTACGCTGGAAACTCAACAAGTAGACAGTTAGTTACATCTTCTTGCGTTGGCGATTTTTCTTTGATTAGCCAAATTGGCACGTGGGCTGAAATTTCTTAATTCCCTTCAGCAAAATTCGTGCTTAGACAAACACGCTATTGTTTAGATTCAATTCAGATTTCAGCCTACATGATGTGTGCATCTCAACAAAGAAATGGTGTTAAGACGAGCGCGTGCCATCATAGAAAAGAGAGCCGACGGCTATTTCTTGTTTATTTGCATGTTGATGAAACTTGGTCGAATTACGGGAAGTTGTTTTTTCTTAAATTCTTGATAATAGGTAACACCTACAAGAATTTCACAAAAATGAGGCAAGGTAAAAGATGAATTTATTAAAAAATAAATTGATTTTTCGGAAATTCAATTTAGTTTAACAGATACAAAAGAAGCCAATTTTGAAAAGCCTTAAGGATAACCATCGGCTCGTTGAGGTCGAATAAAGCAGATATTGGGTCAAACTGATTACTGTAAACTATAGTAAAAGTAGCTAAAATGTAGATTAAAAACTAATTTGCACAAATAGCAACTACTAAAAAGACAAAATCCACTGTTTTGTAATTTATAATGCTGCAGCAAGAGAAGATAAAAATAAATTTCCAGGAATTACCTTGCCTTGAGAACTATAATTTGAATGCAGTTTTAGCCTTTGGATATATCACCTGACATTAAAAATCTTTCCATTGTATTCTGTTAACAATCACTAAACTCCCGCTGACTTATTTTGTTGCATCTATTAGGAATTACGCGTGTCGTCTTGAACATTACGTCAGTGTCTAAAACTTGCCCATTGTGGTTTCGACGTCGCGGACAGGTCGTCCGTTATCCTGTCGTGCTTTTCGCCTAAAGCTCATTTATTCATGACATTTGTTGACAGCGCCGTCAAAAACTCAAACTTTTTGATCCATGTAATTACGCAAGAGGGGTTTCTGAAGCCCCCCGCGACTTCCAATGAATATTTACGAATGTTTTCGCACGCCCAAGTCTCTCTAGGCACGGCATAAAGCAATAGCAACACACCTTTGACTTTATTACAAGCCGGTTAATGTTGCTCCGGGACGTCTTGTCCCATCTGGGTTGACTTATTGCAAATCGAGGTCCTGATCCTTGCGATAGCGGAAAAAGAGTTTTTCGATCTTGCGCAATTTCCCCTATAAATGACCAACACAAATAGTCGCAAAAATGGTGATTGTCAATTAGCAGCTCTTCGGTTGTGTATGAAAACCATTAGGGAACAGAGCTCGGAGATGAAAGTTTCGCGCATTTCCTCCATTTGTGTTAACAGGATAATTGAAAATGTTATATGATTGCTAATTAATGAAAATTTGTTTATGACAAACGTGAGAGTTTGTCGGTTCTGTTGGATAATGGATGGCGGCTTATAGGTAAACTCGTTCTGCAAACGTGACGCGGAAGGTTAAGAAATTAATGAAGTCAATAATAAATCTGTGTGGTGGCAGATACTGCAAGTTTTACAAAATTAGGAGATTTATTTGTGCCACGGCACTTAAACTCTTATTGTGTCAAACTGAGGTGTGAAAATATGTGCGAAGAATGTTTAGAATTTTTAATAACTGTACAAACATCTACATGATTTGTTGGTTCATATAAACACAGCGTTTAAAACTGATAAACAGATCTTTAGAATCATTTGAATTCCCAAAATATCCCACCAAAAAAAAAGAATCATTTAAATAAATAATTAATGTTTATTCAAGATGCAAGTGCGAAAAATTTATTTACAGCCCGCCGATACCACGGTTAAAAAATATTTATGTTTACTCATTAACAGATGAGATGATTACTAATTATTCTTAATTGTAGCTCATTTAACATAAAAAGTGGAAACAATAACTAAATTTATTTAATATTATGCTTTCGAGCTGAGAAATTAATTATCTCTACTTGAGAGAACTAAAAAATTTCTCTCCTGCTGGTAGACAATAAAACAACAAATATGAAAAATTATTACAAAGTATTAACCTTGTTTAACATCTCAGAAAAAGTAGATAAATGAAATGTAATTAAAGCAACCCCTTTTTCTAAAAAATTAACAAAAGCTCCTTCATTTTGTTAAAAACAATATGTTAATGAAGCTTTTATTTCTTAGCCACTATAACTGTCTTGTGTTTCTTCATAAATTGTGTCACTGAGCTTCCGTTCCCGCCTCTGACAACAAATCTGCCCCCACCTGAGCCGCCACCTGTTTCCACCATTAATCACTGTATATCGTTCCTGTCTCCCGCCTCTTTGCGTAATGCAGGACAAGTACAGTAATTCCTGCAAGTCCTTTAGTAAATTTGTGCTGACGGCAGTGAAGACAGTTATTGTAGTACCGCCCATAAATTTTTCCTTCTTGAAGAAAATTAGAACACGGCTAGCAGTTGTACTACTGACTTTAAATAGCTTTAAAATCACCGTGTTGTGACTGGCCGAGGGTCGCGTGTCCTGCAATAGATTTGGATGATTAATGAACCGGAGCTACCTGTATTGAGCATCCGGAACAGTTATTCCATTTCGTCAGGTGCGAACTGAAAGCCAATTATAACGTTCCAAATTGTTTCGGATCGCGCCAACACGCCAAAATATTTACAAAATGGCGATATTTGCCAACGAATAAAGAAAGTTAGTGTTAGAGATGCGTTAACCATTTTAGGCAAAGTGCTGTTAGATGTGTAAATATTTGTCGGGACGATTAAAAGGTGCAAGTTGGGTATTAGCACGTTTTGTGCAAATAATAACGGATTTTATTGTATGTTCTATTAGGCAATAACTTTCGTTTCAAGAGCGCGGATTAATTAAACAGCAACTATTCGTTAGCGCGACTCTTCGTGACATTGTTGTTTTAACCCATTTGGGAACTGTGACAGCTAGTAGAGGAAAAAAGCCCGCCCGAGGGCGCACAATCCAATGCAAATGAGCCGTGCTCACCGAATTATAATCAATTTGAGCGTATATAAAAATCAATATTTACTCACTTAACCGGTGAAAGATTAATTAAACGAGCAATAATTACCGTGAATTTTTCCACAGATTGTTGCGCATTTTTTATTGCCCCTTCAGTGTCGTAAACTTGAAATTTCACCGTTTTCACACAAACCTCGTAAACACAGTCGACTAAATAGCGCAAATTATCAATAAACAACCGTATTTACATCAAATCTGACACGTTTATATCACCCCATGCCTCTAATTGATGGTATATTATACGGTTTATAGAGCTCGAGTCAAGAGTTCAATAACAAATTCAAATATAAATTATCTTTTACTTCCTCTTCTCAACATAATCAAACCAATTGGAACCGATTTTATTGCGGTTTAGCGAAAAATACTCGAAAGCGGCTTAATTATGCCCATTACTTTAGAAACAATTTCGCCTTTGAAACGGGATTTATGAAGGCATTAATAATAAATTGTTTTATTAAATCTACTCAAAGTCCGTACCTAGTTTTCAACCATAATAATATAATTTAATGGCTTACATTAATAACAGACTTTATGGTCGTGAATAAAACAATGATAACGGCCGGACCAGTTACCACCTACGGAGCGAAGCAGATTCGCCATAAAATCCGGATTACGGCCTCTATAGGGAGCGGGTGCCTCGCGGGGGATCAAGGTCAAAATGGCTCTAGAACTTAAACATCGCACTTCCTAGATTTTTACTCTAAAAAAGTCAAATTTTTATTTTGTTTCCAGGCACTCTTTTTAACTGTTTACATAGTCAAATACGGTAAAATGTTTTTATTAATTTTTAATACACGCAGTAAAAATATTCATAAAAATTTAGTACCTATTAGGCAGTCAGTTTTTAATTTTTTGTTAGTCATAATAAACATCCTCTATTAAAAACATGCATAAAATTAAAAATGCACAACTAATTTTCGTTTATGTAATAGCTGTTTTAACCTTTATTGACAAAAAAATTTATGACCCAAGTTGCTACTGAATATTAAAAAATAATAAAATCAGACTAAATTAATGAGCCAATATTCAGTAGTATTAAAAAAACAAGCACACATTTTACAGTTTTTTTAATTAGAACAATTAAGTTTTTAAACTATTTAATTTAGTCTATTTATAACTTTTAAAGTTTGAATCTTTTATTTTTAAATTTTTTATTACTACTCTCCGTTTTATTCTTTGTTTTAGATTTTTTAATAATGCGGTTTTTAAGTCTGATTTCAGTCGAAGATTCAAGATATTCCCTCAAATCATTTCTTTCTGCGGACTCTACAAAGCCTTTTCTATTATCATTTTGCTTTGTTTTCTTTGCAAGCAAACAAAGCTTCATTCTCTCTTCAATCTTGTCTACCTACAGCTTACGCAAGAAAAGAGCCTATTACAATAGACCCACAATAAATTGATTTTATCTTCGATCTGGGATGGTCCACCTCTGTCGCACCTGCTCCAAGACATTCTTCTTTATTTAATAGACACCAATTTTTGCATCTAACTCAAAACACTATAATTATTTTTAATTGTACATTGTTTGTAGAATCTCCATTGAAACCAGGCCACTTCTGTACAAAATCTGAGATCTGGCTTTTTTCTCCTCACACGACCTAATTATGACGTGTTTTTTTTTCACATCAAATTTAAATACTACGATGAAATTATGTAAACAGAAAATGCCATCGCGTCGCGCGATATTCACCTGTTCCGCAAAATGTAACATTGTGTTAAAATTTACAAACAAAAGGACATGGCGGTGCGATCTTCATGAATTATTCATAAGAATACGTTTAATGGATACGGAGCTCTTTACACACATTCATTTGAGACATTGTGTCAAGAAGCATGGAAATTTTATGAGGATTTTTCACTTATTTTATAATCATAGAGTTTGATTGATGGTTATTGCAGGCTGTAATAAGGTGTAAATGTCACATAAACCTAAATATCTTAGAGAGGATGAGAAAAAATGCAAAAGGATTTTTCAAGAAATAAATCTTGAAAGCGATTAAAATCGAGAGTTGACAGATGCCAGATGGTGTCACCATTAACAAATTTATGCGAGGTTTTAGGCAACTGGATGCACTGAGAGCTTGTAGTTTTTATCAAGCTTTTTAATGTCGCAACAGGTTGTTTGATGTAAGAGACGTATTATCAAAATATCATTAACTGTATCAAATATGTACATCCATAATAAACATAATAAAAACTTTTGTGACCAAAATTTATGAGTCAGTTTAGAAAAAAGATTCATTATCATTTATCAAATCCAGGTTAACACAAACAAATAAAAAAGAAGCTTTCAGAATTTATGAACATTCCCGATTCTCACTTCCACAAAAAGATTTTTATCTCTAACACATGATTAGTTTGTTAATAAATTTAATCAACTTTATTGTTGTGTGATGTGCTAATTGGATTTTTAATATAAATGTAATTAGCGGTTGAGTAGTTAAAAAATACGGTTGTAAAACTGAAAGATCCTCTTAAGATTTCCAGAAATGTGGAGACTGTATAATCTCTTCCTCTTGTCAGTCGGTAATTGCTCCGATTTATTCAAGCGTCACTAATTCGTCTTTTGGTTGAAAATCAATTAAGCTCGATCATAGAAAACCGAATTTTTGCCCGGTGTGACAGAATGACCTAAAGGCATTGTTAAGGAGAGAGCACCGTTGGTCAGTGATTTATACTTCGATCCTTCGATAAACAATTGGAACAATCGCGAAAATGACGTCTGGTCCGATAGAGACCTTCCTCTATATTAGGCGTTCATTAAATCCGACACCGGTACCGATTCATGATTTAGTACAAGCTCGCATTGTTGAAAGAACGATTTTAACGACGACACCCGACTGATTTACATAAATTTACAATGGCAGACAAGCGCTGAAAGAGATAGACGGAGTCGAACAGGCGATTGTAGTGTTTTCTCGGAGGTACTTGGGCCATTAGAAATGTAAATTTCGTGCCCCAGTTCTGGGTTCGCTGGAGCGTACACAAAGAAGTGAAACCATCGGGGTTTTCTCGGTTGCATAACGGCGGTACCACCTCGTTAAAGCCGTGCTTGGGCGAGGATTTCTGAGAAAAGCGCAGATTTGGCGTCGCGGATCAGCTGATACAGCAGGACGGCTAACGACTATTCATGATGCAGGAAGTTGCTGGAGGGGAAATTTACAGTTAGTCGGATCCAGTCGGCCTTGGAACGACTCGGATTCATGCATAACGAGCAAACACTACCACCCCGTGAAACTTGCTAGAAACAGATTTAAAAGCAGTAATATCAAATACGATTTTTCTAGTTACTGCACGACCTTTAGTATCTAATATTAACATTCTAAAAAATGTTTCTAAACTTAAAGTATAATCCACAACAAAATTATCCTTCTTTTGAAAATTACAGTCGATGTTTGAAGTTTGTTTACAATTACATTTATACCAAACAACAGTTAATTGATCAAAAACAATGATCAAAATTAGTGATAAAACTTTTTGTATGCGTAAGCGTCGAGCACGTGGTAGGTGAATTTACATATTTTTTATTTATATGTTTGTAACGGTTTTGTGATAATATCTACAGATACATCATAATTTCATTAGTCTTGTGTTAAGTGCCCATAATTTATAGTTATTGTTGCTATTTCAAGATTCATTACTTCCGGAAGAAATTTTACTTGTGTAAATTGATGTGTTTGTACAACGAAATCTTTTATTTAGCAGAATTAAAGTCTTTATAAGTAGCAGCTTTTACTTGTATTTATGCAGAAAATAAACTTATAGCTGTGTCAGTGTTTTTATAAAACAAGAAAAGATTTTCTGTTAAAAATTTGTTTTCATTGAGAAACAATTTTTATAACAATGAGAATAGTTGCAGTTTAAATCCTAATTTTCAGTCAGCTAAAGAATAAATTTCGAAGTGGAAAGAAAATTGTTTCTAGTTGAAAGCTCTAGATGTAGCCTCATTTTCTTAAATTTTTGCGCCAAAGAAAAATTAAAATTCCATTCAATGAATAGTTTAAACATCAGAAGGAAAGCGATTTAATGAGAGTCCTTAGAGCGCAGTTTCTTTTTGCTCAGGTTTTTTCTTTCGAACGCATAAACATATAAATCCTATGAATGTACCTATTTGTTTTACTGCGTTTTTTGCAAATCCGAGTTCCGTTACAACGTATTTCCAGAAATTTGAACAAAATAAGTTATTAAGTAAATTTCTGCGTATCCATTAAAAATAATAGAAATTAACCGAAAGTGGTAAAAACCCTAAATACCTCTTGTTATTCCCATAGCTTTTTATAACTGCATTGTTCTCCGAAATAAGTTGTCTTTATTATTTCTTGTAACAAGAGTTGTCCGCGTCTGATTCTTCCGTCTCACCGCAAAGACCGAGCCAAGGCTTCCGAAGTTTCACACTCCATCGACTGTCTTTACGGCGCCAAGGCCGCCAAAGTATATCCGGTGGGAACCGAAGACCACTCAAATTGTCGAATTTGTTATTCCAAACAATTGAGTTAATTGACACCGTCAACAAGTCTGAGTAATGATGATCATTATGATGTCAAAGTTGCTGGCAGGTGAACAATGCGATGTTGAGTAACAGAGTCTTCTTTTGGGAGCGTTCGTGTTTGATACTTGATGGGTGGTGCGAAGGCACGAAAGCGGAATTTCGTTGCGAAAGAAATTTGCATTTTTCGGTCAAAAGAAAACCCGATGGCGTATAGGATGAACATGCGTTGTTAGTACTTTTAGTTTAGTGTTAACTTTTCTGTGTTGCAGCGACCTGGATGACGTAATCGCCGTGATTCTTCATTCGTTCTTTTAGCGTCTTCTCTCGGCATCAGATATTGAAATATTACCACGATGTATGAAATTTCGGCATTGACCTTAGTGTTAGATGCTGTTCTCACACTTGGCGGAATGTAACGGTCTCTTCACCGCCGATTAATTATCGAATTGTGTTTGGAGAAATTGCACGTTACCGGACAGGTGAAGCAAACTCCAGTAGAATGTTTGCATAGAGATAACAGACGTGCTCGCTCCGCAAATATGTATAGCCGATGTATACACAAAGACATAGCGAAACACATTACGTACACGTTTCCTCATGTTTGTTGCTGCTAACTTAATAAATATCCTCGTTATATGTGGAATAAAATGTGCGAGGCATTCGACGTAAATAGATGAATAATTCAGGATTTGCAGCCGGAGAAGTATTTATACAGAGCGTTGCAAAAAAAACGGCGCGTTTACACCACATAAGAGGACTAATAGAGTAATATATCTCTCTCCAGAAAGATAAGTGTATAAATTGTTGCATCGTAAGAAGAGATTAGAGAAATTCGCACGTGCACCAAGCTCCCGGAAAAGTTCGGGTTTTTTTAATAATATACTCCTCCTCTTAACCCATGTTCGGGTAATTACATGGGAAGATGCTCAACGTGTGTGTTCATCACCCATTTATTAAACCCATTAGACCACGGCAATTTGCTGATCGAGCGTTAGAAATTCGAAATTACACCATTGGCTCCACCGGGGTCAAGAATTTTAATCAGAACTTTTGCCCAAATCACAGTCACTGTGTCGCACCGATGACATTTTCATACAAGAACCGGTCTACTTCCATTTATTCGATTAATTGCACTCGCATACGAAAACCGTAAAATTGATCATGAGATAATGAATTCTCGGGTCGTGGGATTGGCGAATTGTGTGGAACGAATTTCGTATTAGAAATGCACGAGCTTTGATGAGGTTGACGGGAAAAAGTGAGTAAATGGGAATCATCAAGAAGATTCTTTTGATCAATGCTGCCTCATCAGAAAGAAAGGGAACATGTAAGAAGGCGTCATTAGCTCAAGTTTTGTTTTGGTCGTGTTTTACATTGTGCACATTTTGTTTATGGACTCACCGAGAAAGAGGTCGGAAGGTCTGGTTATTTGCAGGCTATTTGGTGGTCGTTAAGAGAAAATAGCCGTTATTAATTTATAAAAAGTCGCTTCACCCGACGAAATATCTTTTATTAGCTCTTCCGGTACATTTATGGTTCAAAATAAGTTTAAAAAGGACTGAACATAATTTCAGAAAACTGAATAATCAGTGATGAAATAATTCTATCAAAATTGGTGTACTGTATTCTGCACAAGACTTTGCAAATTTATTAAGGTTTACAAAATTTGATACTATCTCTCCTTTGTCTATTAAAATTCTGTTATGATTTATTTTAATAAATTGACTAGAATTGAAAAAGGAAAAAATGCAAATAAATGACGCTGTAAGTACATTCAATTGGTGAATGGTTTCTCGGTAAATAGATGAGAATCAAAGAAAATTACAGAATGTGGATATCTATTGAATGGAAACAAAAGTTTTTCGACACGCACAGGCGTTTGTGCTTCGAGCTGTGAAAAATGTTCGACAACTGTATTAGAAGCTAAATTTGTAAAGCAAATAACTTTCCGGTATCGGGTAATCATATCTGTAAATGGTTTGTAAAATACTCAAGTGAGCTTAAACTTAAAAAAGCTTTTGAATCTAGAACTTATATCGCAACATAATTATTTCCATTGTGTCAAAGAATTAAATTAATGATAATAATAATACTAAAACTTGCAACGCCAAACAATAGTGAAAATACGGACAAAGTCAAGAAATGTGGAGCCTGATAAACAACATTACGCAATAAATAAAAATTTAAAATACGCATATCCAAGATAAACTTCTGCATAAAAGTCTTCTAGCTGTGCCGCTTTTCTGCGAAAATGCATCAATTTTCGCGTCGCCCCCCGCACATAACCGAATTTTTCAGATGTCAAAATCAAAACTTGTTTTCCATTACCACCGGAATCTTGATCCTGGCATATCAAATAAATCTCCAAATAATTACACCCGTCCTCAAGCATTTTAAAGCAGGACCGTACCGCACAGAATCCCAAAAAACTTGTCCACGTTCCTGTCTAATATTCAATTTAAACCGATTCTGCGCTATTTGCCATCGCATTTAATTAAAAAACTAATTAAAAATAAATTACCTGCACTACAGGCTATCATTAAATATACGTTAAGTTTTTACCAAGTACAGAGTTTTTTTTTCTTGTGCTCGTGACAACGTTGCAGGTCTTTAGGATACGTCGACAGTGAAATCCGCTCATCACTACAAGATCTGAGCTCCATCAATCAAATGTTAATGGCTTTTGAAAACATTTATTTACGTCCACGCACCGGGCTCGTATTACAAGAAATTTTGCCGACTGACGAAGACAATGTTTCTAACGCCGGAGAATAGAGATATAAATTTTGTCTCTGCACATGAAACACTTAAATTGACACGTGATATTCGTTAAAATTTACGAGGAAAGCGGATGAGTTTAGCACGTGTCCGCATCAAAAGATCGGTTTCAATTGGAGCTTGTTAAAGATGATATATGAAAGCCACGAAAAAATCGCAGGTATAATTTAAAGGATTATAGGTCTCAGAAACGGAAATCGGATACATTTTTAGACCCTGATTTCTATTCCTGTTGCGGCCATCTAAAAAATGTTATAAAATTCTAGTAGCATAAGCAGTAAGAATAGGAACGTGACGCGGGGGCACAAATTTCCGCATTGTTTCGGTAGTGATTTTTATTCCTGCTGCACGATTTGGTACATTAAAAAGTATTAAAGTTAGTCATATTTGTGGCAGAATTGTCGCTGCTTTTGTGGCACACAAACATTTCTGCTGAGACAAAAAGTCAAAAACAAGTCTACTTTCCAATTTTTTCATCAGTGCGTATATAAAAACAACAAATTTAGCAAACTTAGAATCTACAACAAATAAGCAAATAGCAAATATGTGACTGCCGGTATTTCTATGCATTAACTGTGACAACTGAAATATATCTCTGCACAAATTGTGATGCTAATTTTAAATTCAAGGCGAACGACACATTAACTATTTGATGAGATAATTAAGTATCTGAGCTTAGGATTTACCTATAAATCAATACCGAGCATAAATTTCCAACATGATTGTATTTCAACTTTGTTGGCTTAATTTTTTGTCTAGAAACTGCTGTTGTGGTTGACAAAATTCATTTTAAACCAGTAATTGAAAAAGGTCAATTAAAGCAAGATAACATTTTAATCCAATTTACAGGAGAAATTATATCAGAGTAATTTTATTTGCAACGCTAAACAAAAAGTGTCCAGAAAAATTCAATTTAACGTTTATTTGTGACTATTGTGTTTTTCAAAATAATAAGTTTCTTATATTAGTTAGTAATGAAATGTGAAATCAAATTATTCAACACGTTAGCTTCCAACTTCCATCGGCATGGTGCCGACAAGAAAGCTGATTAATTTAATTAAATAAAGACGTCTTATCTATTTCAAAATTTGAATAAGCTCTCTGATGAGCAGTAAAATTTATGATGTTTTAAATATAAAATACATTGTCATAAAAATTTTACACAGATATGATTAAATGCGTATAACTGTGACGGCAAACATCGATTTATCTTCCATTATTTTGTATTCTTTTGGGTCACTTCAGGTAATGAGTTCTATTCAAAGTCCCAGCGGATGATGCTCTTCCAAAATAATCACTGTTGACACTAACCAAATGGTATTAACCTTTAACATTACTAACGAAGAGTTTAGAACCGGTTTTTGTGTAAAATAGTGAAGCAGGAAACGAGAATTCTTCAAAACACTCAAATGGTGGTCGAATTAAAAAGCCGTTTTGTTCTCAAATCGGGGATGATTTACATAAGAAACCAATCGATCTAACGAACCTACGTGGACCGCCTCTTATTCTTATTGGTGAGAAAAAATCATTTGTCATCGGAGACAGCGAGTTTTTTAACTAAGAACTCAGTAGAGCGTGGAATTTGCAATTTAAACAGACAGTTTTTCAGCAGTGATTTCGTCATTTTCTATTAATTTAGCTTAATCTGTCACATTAGAAAGTAAAGAAAGTTAGCAATAGAATAGTGTTTTTGTCATATTTCAAATGGAGGTTGTAAACATTTGAGTCGTAAATCAAACAAAAAAAATTCTTATTGACTTCCCACGTCAGGGTGCATTTGCCAAAAAAAAATGTTGAATTATTCATGCAGCAATAATTCTGGATTTTACGATGCAAATGTTTTACATAACGCTGTAAACACGCATTTTACAGTTTGCAGAAAACTATTTTGACTCAAACTTTTCTGGGGTTTATCTCTAAAAAAAGAACCGATAATTCAAAATTCCAACCTTGTCAAACTCTATTAAATTCGAACATCGACCAGTTTCACCTTGAACTAGTTAAATTTTTTCATTGTACGCAAAATTAAATCACATTGAAAACCATCGCAGGCACCCAATAAAAAGTAATTAAACAGTTCGCTCCGGCGCTCGCTCATGCATAATGTCTGAATATTATATTTTTTACGGTGTTAACGAAACGTCTATTAGGCTGTCGCGGCCTCTTTCTTTTATTAAGAAGCTCAAACTATCATTAAAGCTTCAAACACACTAATTAGGAAACAATGCTTACAAGCACAATTAAGTCCAATGACCAAACTATTTAATTATTTAAATTAAAACCGGGCCTAATTTTCGTTTCGCAATTAGGTCTATTTTTCCGACGGTTTATGTAAGAATTCCTGGCGTGTTAATCATTTTTATATAATTTCTTGGAACAGCCCGAACAGAAATATATGCGCCGATACCGTTACGAAATATTTTTCACACCTTAAATTGAATTCGTTTCACAAGTTCTAATAATAACGATAACAATACGTTTTTTTGAAGTTCAGTGCTACCAGCTGTGGGTCAATTCTACAATATGAGAAATAATTATCAGCAATATAATAAGTCTTTTGACCGACCGCAAACACAATTAACGGACATGTAATTGGCCAATCTAATCGTGTAACTAAGTTGGTATCTCTTGGAATGTGGACGACGGGATAAATTTTTTTCACCACTGAATATGGTAGCCGAGATTTGTGTTCGATATTCTGAAGGTGACCAACAGGTATTGTTATCTTTATATCTGAAGATAGACAGATAATAATTTAAATTTTATTAGGTCCTAATTAGTTATTCGGGATTTTGCTATTTACTTAGATATTTGGAGCAAATGTGAAACTGCATTGTTTAAATAGCTTTAATTTTATTGGGTTTTTGGTAAAAATGTTACTAATTAAACAAAACATCTAATGTTAATTTCGACGAAAAATAATGAGTTTCGTGAATACCAACAACAATTTACATAACATGTGCTATAATAATTATTTTTAAATAGGAACACGCTATTTATAAAGCGTCAGAACAAGTACCTAGTAGTTATAAAGTGTAACTACCTGTAAACAATAACTATATGAAACTATAAAACAGCAGGAAGAATTTTCAAATATCCTGCTGAGTTCCAATTACATTTACGTAGATACAGCTACGTTAAATAAACGAGAAATAGCTTTTCACATTGTTCTTTATGTCTTCATTCAACAAATGCAAAATTAAAAAACAAGTTTTCATGCAGGAGGTGAAAATTTATACTGAAACTTCCAATAAAACTACGGTCATAACACAATCTCCTGCAGATTTTTGTTAACAAAAAAATATTGAGTTGAACACAATGTCTAAATGAGAGAAGTGAAAAATATTAAACTTTATCTAATCCATTTTGAGAATTTAGTTTTTTAGAGGTGAAAATAAGTATGAGTGTTGTTAATTTATCTGCTGCAGAAAAAAAATCATGATACTTAGAAAGTCAAAAGGTTAAAAAATGTGCACTTGAGCTATTGTATAAGAAAAATTAAAATCGTGGTGAAACATGAAGAAACGCTTTTAAAAACAGTTTTATCCTTGCTCTATCTAAATATTATGAGATTATCGCAAAAAATGTCAAAGTACATTTCATTTCTTTCTGTGTTTAAAAATGAGTGTTATCACCAGTTAAGTATAATAACTTCTCTTGTTTAAAGATTTCAAAGATTTTAAATAATTTTTCAAGTCTCTGGTCCGTAACCGCACCGACCAGAATTTGCAAATCGTCGGCATTTATTGCATTCTCGCCTTAATTAGCCAATTTTAGCAACCCAGCATGGCGACACCACAAATCTCCGTAAATAAATCAAGTTAATGTGCGTAAACATTTGGCGATTTCAACGCGACTTCGTAAACCACAGCTCGGAATCTTAAGACGGTACCTGCGCAGCAGGAATCATTAATTTAAGAATTTCATTAGCAGTGAATTTAGCCGTCAGAAAGTGGCAACGTAGACATGCCGACTTTCAAACAAACTAAAGAATTTCTACAAAAAAAAACTACATACATTGCTCATTTCAAATCGTTCCTGCGTCGATCCGTCAATTTCGCAATGGGCGCCGTCAATACAAAGCTCCTCGTAACGTCTCGATCCTTCGTCATCGTGAATTAATGAAATAAAAGAATTATTTTGGGGACGCTCAACGAAAGCTCGCATAAAAGAAGGTCAAAGGGAATACACGACGTTATATAAAGCGAGTAGCTTGCGTCGTTCCCAGCGCATTCCTGCTGTACGTGCTTGGCTTGGTATTGCTTCATAGGTCAGACCGGCGCGATGTATCTCCTGCACACTCAGGGGTCCGCGAACGTTGTGACGAAGGTCGCCCACTCGCGGAAATGTCATGCAATGCGCTCCTATTCATGTGTCGCAAATGTACGATGAGCTACGGATTTACTGTGCTTTTTGCACGCGACTTGGTCCCGTTCCAGCGCGCCGAGACACGCGATAAATTGCCGGAGAGTTGAGACCAGAGCAGCAGGATAACCACGACTCCTGCGAGAGCGCGTCCCAGTTAGCTAACAGCTGACGAAAAATCATATTAAACTTACTCGGATTTAAAAGAATCGAGCATGGTTCCTCGAGCCGGATGTTTTCGTTGAAGATACATAGATTGAGCGTCAAAACTAGCGAAGGTAAAATCCTAAGAATCAATAATTTTACGTTATAAAACGTACAGATGCTGCAGGCCGTTTAGAAATAAAAAAAAATATATAGATCTACTCTAAACGCATTTCTGATTGTTCTATTCTGGGCTTCTATAGTAAAAACATGAAAAGTACGAGTGCTTAATGGTGCTTTTATTCTTCAAAATAAACAAAATTAGAGAAAAAAAATACGAAAAATTTCTATTGAATTAATTTTTGTTACGATACTTAAGTAAAGAGTAAATTGAATTCTCTATGGCGCAGTGCTTATCCACTTGTAATTTTTTGATATTAATAAATCTACAATTTTTTTGCCGATTTCCTCCTACCAATTGTCGCAATCTGTGTCCCACAAATGCGTTTCTGCAACATTTCGTGCATTTTTGTGGAGAAACTCGTCCAACTAAAAGTGTAACGCTACAATTATCACGATAAATATTCATTAAGTACCATTAAAGAAGCAACGAAACGAGGTACATTGTTTGGCCTGCTCCACAGGAAATAACCAAATTCTCATGAATGATTCGCAC
Source organism: Cynaeus angustus (assembly GCA_030157275.1). NCBI lineage: Eukaryota > Metazoa > Arthropoda > Insecta > Coleoptera > Tenebrionidae > Cynaeus > Cynaeus angustus. The sequence continues at coordinate 18,631,490 of CM058060.1, forward strand.
AATAATTATATTGTTTTAATTGTTTTAAAATTTATTTTCATTTCCTTCGACGCCCGGATAATGGGAGCGTCAGCAGCCTCCGGCTCATTGTCTTCCCATTTCTGTGTCAGAAGCCAGCGGGCCACTTTTCGTTTTTTCTGTATTTGATTTTTTCGTCCTTTCCGACATCTCTATTAATGGTTAATCCACGCTCGATGTAAAAAGCCAAAATTAATATTAAACAAGTCATCGACTCGTTGATTTATTGTCCGTAATTAACGTTTCCCTGCTATCATTACCATCATTTAACGTGCCTCTTGAAAATCATCGATAACACTTCTTTAGACGTCATCCTGCCGTAAATAACGCAATTACGAAAGGTATTAAACGTCACACTTGCATGCATCGGCTTAATAATAAGCAACTTACCACTGGAAAAACTGCCGAATTGTGAAGAGACGATTACCTGAAAAAGATTAAACATAATTAGACACGATTTTTTCGGAGATAGAAGCAGGTTTTATAGTTTCAGCTTCACTTGCTTCCTTGAATGGAAAACTGTATTCAAGGACCAGTTGTTTGCCTAAAATAAGATTGATTTTTTACCTCCATTATGGAGTCGTTCAAGTAATACACATGGATAAAATTTAAGATGGTTTTTTCTCTTGAATATTGGTTTTATTATAATCATAAATAATTAATAATTCAACAAACAATTCTAGGTGGGTTTAAAACCTCAGCTTCTAAAACAAACTTCACCTGTCCACTTTCTTGAGCCATAAAACGTGTACAATCTCAAGTCGCCCACTTTTCCCTCCACTGAAAAATGCAAATGCATTTAATTTCAAGTTGTTTCACGCCACGATTCCTCGCAGAAATCACTCACATCCGAAAATTTAAACAAGTTCTTGAGATAATTGAAAACCGGCATTTCGTACGTGTAATTTCCGCCAATAAAAATGTTGAACGTCACTTAAATTTGACTCATAAACCATTATTACAAGTCATAAAGTTCAAGATTGCAATCTAGAAAGTGCAGCTGATGAGTGATCTTTATTGCATCCAGTTAAGAACTAATTCGTTAAGAAGTAAATCGAATTGTTGTGTGTCGGGTTTGGGCTTTGCAAGGACGTGGGTGTTGATAATATCAGTGTAAAGAGATTTGCTGGTTGTAAAGACCAAGCTCGGAGCTAAATGTTACAAGGAACTTTAGTTAGCTTTTGGTAAAAGTTGGGCCTTTTTAACTAAGCGTGTGAGTCATGATTGTATGGTTATATAATGTCAAGCCTGTTAGTTACACTTACACTCAATATAAATTTTCGTTTAATGATAATTTTAGTTACAATATCGATAAAAGCTTCCTGAATAAATGTCATCAAATTGTTTATACAGTCACTTTTCCGCCACTATGGTGCAAGAATTGATTAAAGCCTTGTTCTAAAGTCCTTTGTGGAATTTGCCGTCGCCATTTTTTCCAATTCTTCTTTACAGTTATTTATTTCGGTACGCGACTAAAATACAAAACAGCCATAAAGTGCCGAATCGGTGTTAGATAAAGCTAACCGTTGCGTCTAACGGCGTCATCCGAATTTTATTTCGATGTGTACAAACAAATTTATTACCATTATATTTCCAGATGTTTGACGTGTAACCACGTGGTTTAATTATCAAGCATTTTTCTCAGACTACGTTTCTTGCACGGCTAACAGCAATCTAACAAAAAGTAAATGGAGATGCATGCACGATTAAGTTAATTAATAGCGTCCACGCCACACACGCTGGTAAAAATCGCGAGATACCTCCCGGAAAAATCCGGGCTTTATGGGTCACGTAGCGCTTTTCGTAATTAGTGGTTTCAGAAGTGAAGATTATGACATTATGAAAAAAGATCGCGTGAAACGGTTTCAATTGAGGGCAGTTATTCAAATTTTAACTGTTTCACTTCTGTAGTGTACAAAGCGAACTAATAATTACAACTAATAATTTACGACGTGATAATAAGCTCTTTCCTAGTGCTAGCTTTAATTATTATCTTATCTATTACGAATATGGCTGACAAGTGAAACTGCACATGGTATTAATAAGCGCAATTATGACAGGTTGCGAAATTACATATGCCACTGTTGACAGACCGTAGAAACTAAAGTACATAATAACATAGTACGGAAACAAAAATTTTGGGTATCGACTTGAAAAGGTCAAGAGTACTTTATGGTAGTCGCTGTATGCTAGGATAGTCATTATAGTCTTCTTTAGCCATGGGTGGAAGGATAGATAATGGAAGCGTTACGAGTCAGGCGTTGGAACGGTTGTACGAAAAAAGCTTGTAAAAATTGTAAAAATTTTGTATTTAAGTATATACATATGTAAATAGAAGAACCTATTATTTACAAAATGTGTCTATTATTACATACTAGATTTCCACCTTTACTGCACAGTCTGAAGGAAGAAACAATAGCTCATTATAGTGGATGTAGTATATGAAGACATAAAGATAATTATAAACTATATACCATACAAAAGTCATAGTATCGATACCCACTCATAGTTTTCACATGATAAGCTACAGGTTTATGAGATAACATTTAAGTTTTTTGTTAAAAGTAATAAAGGAAACCAAAGTGAAGTGAAGTTCTTTTTTAGAACTACTTAAATACTTACAATTAATTACACCAACTTCAGTGAATCTTGAAAACTGGCACCATAATAAAACAAGCATAAAAATTTATATTTAAAAGAGATGAAGAATAGATGTGCGAAAGTCGTTGATAATTTGGCGCTATCTGATAGCTTTTTTCTGATAGTTTTTTTTCTAACTTTTCAACAGATCTGAAGATAAATGTTAACAAAAAGTCACTTTCAAACTTTAAAAAAGACAAAAATTTCAACATTATATAGGTGGTTGTAAATCACAGCTAGTTGATTTGGAAACTTCTTTACATGTTAAAAAGTTTACTAGTCTTCACCAAAAAGCCTTGATCTTATTTGCTTACTTCTTGCTTTCCCATGGGAAATTTAAGAACACAGGTGTTAATTTTCTGTGGGAAATCTTTGCAAATTCCCGATGAAAATTTTTCCCATGGTTTCAAGAACTGCACCCATTGAAATGATAATGAACAATGCACATAATTTTTTGTCAATCTAAGTTTTGTGATTTTGATGTATTGTTCATTTTTGAGTAAAATTTGAATGGCAGGTATCACATAAACCTAGTTAGTTATCGGACATTCTTTTTTCAAGACATAGCAGTGAAAAACGATCTCGTTTCAGATGAAGCCTTTGTTAGATTTTTTTTCTAAATGAGTTGCCAAATATCAATTAAAAAAATAATAGATTAGAGAGCTATATATATATATACGGTGCTCAAAAAGAGTCAGAAGATTAGCTAACTGATTTTAGTTAACAGTTTTTTAAAGTAAGTATTTTAAAAATATAAACGAAAAGTAAACTGATAAAAAAATAAGTGAAAATAAAATTTTAATATTTTAGAAAATATGTACTATTTAGCAATTTTAAATTTAAGGGACAATATCTAGAGTAAAAGATGCCAGATTCTATTTTAGAGAAAATTCCGCACGATTCCACAATTTCAAGTTATTGCAAAATTAGGTATCAGTTTTAAGAATAAATTCATTCATTTTATTTATTTTAAGCCTTGTAGTTTTTAAACTTGCGTAACTTTTTATCTCCTTGCTTAAAACTTTAAAATGATTTTGAAAGAAAACATTGTAGCCGATATCAAGTGCTTAGATCCATATATTTAAAAGAATAAAATTTGTTTCCGTTTTAGAAAAAGTGTAGGTAATAGAATTTTTTCTAGTTTTTTTTTTTATATAAAATGTCCATAGACAATTTGTCTCATGAGATGTTCCATACTTTCCAGTTTTACAGTTCTCTTTATCTGAGACTAATTTGTTTATGTTTTCGTGTCGTATTTCTTTATCATTTATGATCCGGTCTTCGTTTTTTCTTTTTTCTTCTGGCTTATGTTCGAGTAGATTATATGAGTTGGATATTTCTGAAGTGGGTAGCCAATCCATTTTCAGTGTTTCGTTCGTATTATTTTTATTTTTTGTATTTTACAATTTTATATTTATTATTTCATTGGTTTATTAAATGGTGCATTTTGTAGTTGCCAAATATTTTAAATAATTTTAGTCTTTTCAGTACATTTGTTTGTTCACCAAATGTTTTTCAGAAAGTGAAAGATGTGTATTTATGTTTGTTTTTATGACAATTTTACTCCAACTTTTTTTTTTAATCACAGTTAATTACTGTTATGCTTATTTTCACTGATTAGATATTATCCGTTGAATAATTTATGTATTTCTATCAGTTGGTTGTAATTGACTTTAACACCTTAGATGGTAAATTATAACTGCTTCTTTGTGATTTTTTGTTGTCTGACCGTCTTTTGATTATTTTTGTTTTTATCTTTAATTGGTATATTTCTTTTTTCAGCGTCTTGTGTTTGCATATTTCCATAGAGTACTGTACACATTGTTGATATTTCTTTTTCTGTTTGGAGTTACTTGTATGTCTTTATTTCTCTTACATTTCCTGGTTTTTTCCAGCCGAATTTTCATATCATCACAGGTGCATTATAATTATTATTATATTAAAATAGTAGACGGTAGCGCACATTGTTCTTAATATAAATTGATATTGTTTTTATGTTGTAAAAAATTGAAATTAAATTTCAGTTTTAACTTTTAAACATAGATAGTTAGACATTCCTACCATATCAGCAAGCGCTCTTAACGTCAGATTATTTCCTGGCTTTACTGGATGATAGGTAATCATTAAGTCGTTTTTGTTACTGTATTATAACATAAAGTTTAAACTAAATAATTGTTGAGAATAAAGCAGACCGGCTGAGACATAATGATTAGGCTGTGGAAGATAAAAAGCCGTGGTTACATTCATTATTAAAAAATTTAAAAAGAAGATTAACATCAAGAATGAAGCTATATTTTCATAGTACAAAGTTCGTTACCAAATTGCAATATCTTTTACTTCTTCACAATATTTGATTCCAATTGAATGTGCTGAAAATTGCAGGCTGCCAACTCATTTACCCGCTGGCCATGTGCATCCTCTTCTTTTGCAATAATGTAGCAGCGCGTCACTCGTGCCAATGTGACAACTTAATAAAACATCTCAACGCAACCAACACAACCATCCAACTTCCCTTATAAAAACGCATTCTTCTGTGATGTGGGTGCAGCAGTGGCGCAATCTTTGCATAGTTGACTCGCCTGTCGTGCACTAGTTTTAATTTCAACAGAGAAAATCCGATTTTAAATTATCGCTCCATTTTGCCGCCAGATTAAGCTCCTCAAGTTGCCAAATGGCGGTCATATGAAACATGTTATTCCGCAAGCAAGGTCTAAGGTCGGTGCGCACTGTCGACTCCGGACTCCGGGCGAAATCCGGTGCGTGTCAAGTGTCAATGTTTCCATTAGTGGGTGTTTAATTTATGAGACTCCCACCGGTGGGCGTGGGCTCGTTTTGCAACGGTTTAATGTCAAACACAAACTTTTTGAAACAAAGATCCTGCGTGAAACCGGTAGCTGTTTATCAAAAAAAAAACTTTTCTTTTTTATCAAAATTTTCTTTGAAATTACTTTTTTTACAGGGAATCACTTATTTGGGGAAAGATTAACGGTAGGTGAAGCAACTAACCTAATAAATTTTTATTGGAACAAAACGTTTCAAACTGTGGCTTTTGTGTAAAACCGGTGGCTTTCATATAAGCTCCGTTTTTGCAAAAAGGCGTAATTTATTCCCAGCAAGCCTATACTTTAGCATCTATAAACTCCGAATTTTTTGGTTTGCAGACGGAATTGCACGCAATTTCCACAAGGAAGAATAAATAAGTTCACGGTTCAAGCTTAAGAGCGCAGATGGGAAGGTGAGGGCCGTCTCGCGATGACCTTATCTAATCTGCAATTTATTTCGAATTAGAGGCGAGCTGTGGAAACGCATCATGTGCGAAAGGAGGCTTTCATTTATCACGCGTACATGGAAATCGCCAAATAAGGTCGAATATTGCATTTTTCGTTAAAACTATCCAAGAAACTAGAACAGCTAATTATATAGGCATAGAATATTCTAAATTGTAAATTCCTTATTTTGTCAGGTTTCAAGGACCGGTTGGGTTAGGTCGTAAAATTAAAATCGAAAAATATTAGTTTTTAAATGTCGATAGGCTGTCGTTTAAATTCTTATTTTTCACGATGTGTTGTGTAAGATTCAATATATATATGTAAAGACATCCACAACTGCGAAAGTAGATTAAGTTCAAATTTTGGCATGTAGGTACATACAAACAGCAGTTACTTAAACTTAAAAACTTTCCTTGATTCTGTAGGTGATTACCAGTTGTGAGATATGATAATGAACTCTTTTTGCGAATAAAATTAAGGTTATCATCCAAAGAGATAATTTACCAGTTTTGTGGGCAAACGTGTGGATCAGTGACTCACTGTACAAGCTTAAGTCTTTTTATAAGTAAAAATCTTTTAGACATTTATTTTACAAAATTTCAATACGAATTCAATAAGTTATAAGTAAATCAACAGCCGAAAATTTAGCATTTATAAGTTTTTTTTCTTTATTCGTAAAAATGCTTAACCAGAAAGCAAATGTAAGTATATTTTTGATTTTTTTTCGGAAATGTGTGTAAGTATAAGTATATAAACAAATCTTAAAATCGTCAAATTATTTGTTTGCGCAACAATTCATTTCATTCAATTAAGAATTTAAAATTTAAAATGAAACGTGAAGTATCTTTCTTGTATCTATGTATTTTATGTCTAACAAATGTATGTAAGCAGAATCAAATATCCCCACGCTAACTTTCCATCCACATGACAGTTTAACGGCGCCGCCAGCAACAAGTTTCAAATAAAGAAGCTTATTTAAATTAAATTACAGCAGTTTAGTTGAGCGTTTACTGCTTATTACAAAATCCTGTAACACTAAAATCTTGTAATATATTAAGTTTGCGCAGAACGAGTCTTCTCACAACCTTCAGATCCTAATCAATTTCTAGCGGATTGAATTCATTTAATTAATGGACCTGTTAAGTCCATCTATGCGGACAAAAAACTTCCATCAGTGTCACCGGTTCAAAGTTCCTTGACGTATTAACCCACAATGCACCAGACACATCAACCACAACTTAAATCAACTTTCCCCGAAGCTTTCCATCTTAATAACAACGTTCCGACTGACAGTTATTTTTAACGTTGTAGCAAATCGCTAGAAATGTAACATAATCACACGTTCGAGCTCTAGGAGGAGGATTTTAATCCGTTTCTTTAGCGCGCACCTCGTTATTAAAAGTTCAATAAAGCTGTCGGTGGTCAAAAAAATATGATGACGTGAAGTTAATTAATGTAGGAAATATTTTATTTACGCACGTGCGTCCATAAACAAATAATTTCGTGCGAAGCGAGTCTAAATTTGCCAAATTATCACCTCAAAAAAGCAGGAATTATGGCATTTCCGGCGTGATTATAACGGTCGAGTTTACTTTATTGTTGTTTTTGTTATTAGTTTACAAAAACGTGATATACTTTTCGTTTGAATTAATCGTCTATATTAATAGCTTTGTTTACAGTTATTTATTAGCCGAAGCAAACTCGTTGGTTTGGTTTTCGGTAATTAATTTTTTGCGAAGCAAACCTCTGCTCGAATTTGAATTTTCTGATATTTTAAGGACGTTGCATTGCACGCTACGTCAGCGATGACCTTTTATTTTTAATTCGCCTAATTTACTTATTATCCAAATTAACTCGCTAATTTGAAATTTAAGTATGTTTTGATAGGTAAAAGATGTCGCGAGTTAATTTATTGACTGTTAGCATAACAAAAAAATTTAAATGTTGCTGATTCCTCGTGTTTCCTTGTATTTGTAAAATAGTTTGGAAACGATTCAGTGGTTTAAATATTTACCATAAAATGTTGTTAAAAAGTCAAGGTAAATGTGGCGAAAACACCACTTGTGGGAAAAACTTATTTGTATTCGTTTCAAGTTGTGTACACGATGATGCATATCGTGTTATTGAATCCAAAATGTAAGCTTAGTATGTACCTAGAAAACGTAATAACAATAAATTAATGCAAAACGAAACCGCAAATAAATTATTTTCAATTGCTGGATGATTATAAACCCACAGTTTTCTATACGACATGGTAACATCACCAGTAATAATAAAAGTTGCTTCAATTTCTCACGTGCACGTTTTACCTCTTGTTGGATAAAGTTGGAGTTATAAGGCTGTGGAGATTTTTAAAACGAATTTAAGGACAAGGCGTGAATAATAAAACGCCAAGTTAAAAGCGTGGCAGTAGAAAGCTTGAAATATTTATTCTGTAAATAGTTAGATAGACAATTTAATCTCTCATAAGAACGTATTTATTACAAGCATTGAAGGTAAAGAATGGAACAAAGACGTAAAGTTGGAAGATGGAGAGAGGACGGACAGCGCTAAGGACACTGTTATTAATAGTAAGAGATTAGCATTAAATCCTGCATGACAGAGCCGTCTTTTCTTTCGAAAAATCGAATTTCCCGTCGTGCGTCACCGGTGAAATCGTAAATCTGTGACATTTCGTCGTGGCAGCAGGAAACCGATTTCTTCTGACATTTACCGCATTTTTAAAGGTTGAGGAGCGTTTTTGCAATGGCGTCTTCGCATCTTGACCTTTGTTCAAGGATTCTCTGCAATTCGATTTGAAACTTCTTTCTCGCGATTCCGTGACGTGACTATTGAATTGCACAATTAGCGGCTGATTGCTCCAGTTGAACAGGTAGCTGCGTTACCGGCAGGGTTACCGACCCCACGCTTACGACACTTGCAGGATTTAGATCTGAACTTGTTAACCTACTGACAAGAACTGTATCAAAAGAAATTTTTGCGCCGGTGCCAGATGACTGAAGCCGCCTGACAATAATTATATTCTAATTTAATTTTTTACGCTACGTAAGTCGACTTTCCGCTAACTTCTAGGCCTTGGGCGACATGAAGCGTGAAGATATTGAAGAAAACTGGATCGGAGTTATATCTTGATGTAACGCAGACAGTGAATTTCTGGACGATGGTAAGTTCGGGAGAAATAATTGACTCATTTTACATGAGGAGAAACGAGAATCGAAAGTTAGTGGTGCGGAAAATAAATTTTTAGGTAAAAAGTGGCGCGTTTTTGCTTATTTGTGCGTTTGATGAATAATGTGATAGTCATCAATTCTGCGAGATTGCGAATTTGATATTAGATTGCTACCTGCAAAGTTAAACTTATTTAAAGTAGACGATAACCGTCACATTAAGGAAGTAGAATAAAATGTTAGAGATATAAACAGATCAGTTTAATAATTCAGAAAACAATTACATAAATAAAAAATAACTAAGATGGCAAGACAAGAAGAAGAAACAAAATTCAACATTTCTGGCTTTAAATAGACGCATTGTTAAGAGTTAAAAATACATTCAAATCTATCCCCCGTCACAAAATGTTTAAAATATTTGATAAAGCTAGAGATGTTTTTCAAAGATTTCCTTACAAACAAAATAATCAGAGACTAGAGCAACGCTCCTTTATGAGTCGTAACTTGCATGAATTTGTTTTTTTTTTTAATTTGTACTGTCGATTATTCCCATAATATCTACAAAGTGTTTGTAAATAACTATTCTTTAACGTGACTGTTCCTTTTCTTTTGTTTTGTGCCGTCTTATTCTTATAATGACTTTTCATCTGTCATCTGTCAACCATTAATGCCAATAGACGTAAGAAGTGTGTCAACGATTTGCATTAATGCTCGGGTAAAATCTGAACTTAATGAGTTACATTATTAGTGCACTGACAGGTGTCAAAATGACTTTAGTCAACATAATTTTTACTATTTTTTGACAGTAGTAATTGACAATAATAGTACAGCATGTAGAGTCATTATCACTAAGAGTCGGCACAAGCAAAAGAAGTAACAAGCACTGTGTAAAATAAATTATAATTAGTTTTTGAGAACTGAAAACAAAATTCCACGTAAAATTGTTCTATTAGATTTTGCTATAGAAAAGTAATTAAAAATTTACCAATTACACGTACAAAATTTTTATTTTCTTATTGATTTTTTAATGATAAAATCAAAATTTAGCATTTTTAATAGTCAATAAATTTCCTCATTTAAAAAAACAAACTGTTATTTAAGTCAAATCCAGCTTGTAATTTGTTTAGATTTATAGCTTTTGGTGTTTAGATTTGTTCGTAAAATTCACCTAAAAATCGTTGCGTTCACTCTAGACCAAAAATGTATTTTAAATCAGCAATTAAACTTGAATTTATCAGTATGCAACAAATATAAAACGCATGTAAAATATCGTTCGGACGTGGTGAATCGCTGGTGGAGAAAGCAAAGAAGAATTGTTGAATAAATGCAAGTCTCGAAAAGAGGAATTTGAGAAAATCCAGTTTCACAGTGTCCAAGACGCAAAACCTTTCAAACATTTTTTTTCTTTTAAATAATTTTTTCTTACGGAATACCTGTAAAAAAGTAAAAAGTAGAAACAAGATTATATATAACTACACCTAGATTTTATTCGATATATGTCATAGTTTTCAGCTTTCTACAGCTTTTCCTCTTTTTGATAAATTTCTAAATGATTATATTAAAAACTATCCACTAAAATTAAACATCCTGAAAAAAATAGAAAATAAAACGTGTCATTATTATGTAGGTACGTGAAAAAACATTAAATTGTATTGCGAAGAAACATAAACTGACACTAAAGGTCCATATTAGAAAAATAGTTTAGAACCAATACCAATGTTGCCTTATACCTCATAAAGTAAACGCTCTTTTAAAAATTAAAATTATAATCAACTTTTATGTTTTTGTAAGCTTTTGATGTTTAAAATGTAGACAATAAAATGAAATATTTTTTTAATAATTCTGCACTTCACTTCAATTTTGACATTTGCCTACATAACTAATACATTAAAATTAGTACTAAAATTAAAAAGATATATTTCAGGTTGATACCTAAATAATTATTTATTATTATATAAGTTATGTAATTAAATTTAAAAATTCACTCCCATTATTCTTAGAGCTGTTTCTTCAATCGTTAGTTAACTTTTAGTTGTAGATTAATAATTATAGCAACAATTGTAACGATAGTGGTAACCACAACGCTTAACTTCTATTTATCGATTGACATTAACGATTAAAAAACCGGTCGACTGCAGAAATCAAAATTCGGCTTCTTTACTCAAGTATTTTTCTACCAACAATTTTAAAAAAGTCTAGTGTTTCTAATTTTGTATACTTAATGTTCACAATTTCAGTATGTTTAATTTACGTTTTAACCTCTTAGTTAAACTAAGACATAATAAATATTGTAATAATCTATTTTATCTAAATGTGGTGTGAATGGTAGTACACCTTAAGTAATGCGTGAATTTTTTTGGAAACTTAGAAATTCAGTTGATTTTACATTAAAATTAAGCTACTTTACCTTTCTCTATAAAATCATAAATTTACATACATAAATAGAAGAAAAGTACTTTTCAAAAAATTTCCTATTAAATTATAGTATTTATTTTTTTCTAATAATTCTAAGGCGCCAACGTAAAAACAAACGGTTTTGCAAGACCACTAGAAATTCATACTGAACAACCTCTTAATTACTTATTAATACAAATTTCTGCATAGAATTATTCAAATTTCCTTTCCGATTGCATAAATAGCTTCTAATCCCGACGAAATAATCCACCGTCTCTTACATAACCAAAACCGATTTGTTTTATGTCGTGTCTAGATCGCTAGCGATTTTTGCCCCCGGCACTCATAAATAACGATTGGCGAAAATTATAGTGCGTAAGCGCAATAATGGTACGACTACTGGTCAGTGGTGCTGCAATTAATTCGCGTCACCCAAGGGTACTGCAATTTCGGCGAAAACTCATATCCATACAAGTTCAGAAATTACCACATAAAGCAGCTGGCATTACACGACAGCCCATCGACTTTTAGCACCACATAAATCACTCCAGAAATTAATTTGGTCCATATATTTCGCACCGTGTGAACTTTGCGTAGGTGGTATACCACAGGTTCCGGGTAGGACAATTCGGAGGACTTTCCCTTTGTGCACGTTAGAAGAAGTGTAATTGGTCGAAAATCGGGTATGGCGATGTAGGTGGGTACCGGGGAGTAGTTGTCGCTGCTAGCAATTTTACGATTCGGCCCACCATGAAACGGATTTTCGGCCAACTTTGTTTTTTCAAACAGATGGCAGGAATGCGCCCACATCGTGCATTTTTAGAAATATTCGTGTTAGAGCCGACTTTATTTGCATTTGACATGAATTAAACTAACATGTTCTGGTGTAATTAACAAAAAAATCAGCTCACGATCAGCTGAGATAATCTACGAATTTAAATAATAAATTGTAGCCCTGCGGATAGTTTAATTTGATGATAATTACGCAAATTAAGTAGTTAACGAGACTGCCAGTTCGAATTTGACACTAGTTCGTGCATGCCTGAATTAACCACAATTTAGTTAATTTTATCACGCTTATACAGTTCGCATCGCAGAAGTGGACTAAGAATTATGTGCTTGCTTTTCTTTTAGTGATTCATTTGCAGTTTCACTCGTCTTATCTATAATGTAAACTAGTTTAGACTTGTTTACAATTATCGTGCACTTACATGTTAACTTACAAGTTATCGAGTACTGATTCGCGTATATGGCATAATTCAAGTTAATTAAATACATTGAAACAAATTAATTTATTTTCTTTCCTGATTCGTAATCCGACAAATAAAATATCTCCCCGTATAGTCTAACGTGCTTAACGTATGAAAAGAATTCAACCGCATTGTCACTGATTTATTGCAGGTGAAAATCAATAGAAAAATTTAAACCGAGTAAAAGCTGTCTCTGTTTCTCAGATGTGTATCTAAAAACTTTGATGCTCTATTGCACCATTTCTAATGAGCTTTTTATTCGTTGCTGTTACAAAACTCCTGTCCTTATTTAGCATTAAAATCTCCCGAGTCCAATTAGACCATTACACTAATATCTAATTATTATTTCCACCACAAAATTCTTAATTTGTATGCGGCGCAAGACTGATTATTGTTAAAGTCGTCGACCTGCAAATTCTTCTTAATTCGCTCTACTCTTTAAATTGTTTGTTTTTAAATTAAGAATGATGATGTCTGATTGATGTTTCCAAACTACATTTGCATACATTTCCATTGGAAGACGTTGATTAATCGCGCCCGTTCGGATCATCGATATCGATTTATGTTTTTATCAAAATTGTGCCGCCGGACATGAAACCGGAGAAAACGATTTTCCAGACTAATTCCATTTCGTTGCACAAACAACGCTGGCGAACAGCGCAACGAAAGGTTTCTAATCGAAGGTGTTGAGCTTATCATTGCCGACGTTTATTAGTCGAGATGTGACCAATGAAAAAACGACGCAATTACGCTACCATTACCATAAAACCCAATAGTGACAGTTAATGGTTGCGATTTCAACCAATCAATTGCAATTTGCGAGTTATTAAAAGCATGACATTTTAATTGGCGGTTTTTGCTTGTGAGTACGGTGGGGGAAATAGATAATCCTTATTTAAGCGACATCGGTTTTTTCTTGTCACAGTTAATTTTTTAGTTAATCAAGGCCATTGGAAATGATAAAATCTATATATACATTTTTTAGATTCATCAACTTTTTTATTCCCCGATTTCTTTATTTTTAGTCAGATAAAATATAAACTTTTTGTCGTAAAAACTTACAATCTATAAAGAAGCTTCCACCGTTTTTATTATGATATTTTATTTCAATACTGATTAGTAATTATCCCGCGGAAGACCTTTCTAAAGAAAGCATGGAAAAATGATTAACTTAGAATTATTAAATTATGCCAGTCCCTAAAAATTCAGTTAACTTTACATTCACAAAAAGAACATAAATTATGTCGTCTATTTACAAATTGTAATCGAACTATTCTGTTTTTTTTTACAATAAAATCGATTGTTTTAGTTGTTAAAACACAATTACTATGTCATTTTGAACACTTTAGTTTAGCACTATTTGTAGCGTCGTTTATTTTGTATCAAGTAATTTTACAGTTAATGATTTTAATATGTGCAATGAATTAGTGATAGTACACCAGTTACACTTTTTAACTCTTTTTGTGTATAAATAATTTTAAAACTATTGAGGTGTAACGAGTGTTTAATTCTTATCATGTTTTAATTGTCTTGTGAGTTTCAAAATACACCTGCAATAAAAAATTGATAGTTATTATTTTTCTTTTCTAAGAATAAAGAAATAATGACACTACTTATATTTATTACAAGTAAAAATTGTCTTCGAATTAATTGTTATATTTTATAAATTAGCGACAGATATTTAGAATTTAGTATGCTATAAAATATAAATTTGCATTGTTTCAAATATTATTTGAACTATTATAACTAATTAATTGCACTAGCCGTATATTAAATTTTAAGTTTCAGTAAATTTAAGTGCGGCGTTTCGTCAGTATTGGTTAAACACAAATGAACTATTAAAATGAAGAAGACATGGTTATACTATAATCGATTGTAATAAAGATTTAGTTAACTAACCATAAAATATTGCATTTCTCTGCAAATTTTTGGACGGTGTTCTGCAACATTTTTGAATTGATGGAATAATAGATACTTTTTTATTAATGTTCAGTGTTTAATTATTATTTATAAAATTATAGCTGTACTTTAACATAATAATACGATAAAAATGGTCAATAACCTAAACGCATCTTGTTTTGCTAGCAATATTTAAACTAATAACGTTTACGCACAATTTTAATAACGCTAATGAATAAAGTTCTGGGTAAGCCAATTTTTTTTTATAAAAAATTGAAATTGAGAGGAGAAACTGTTTACTGTAAAAGTGATAGATGAGAATTATAATTAATTCTGTGATAATGCCACAAATTACTCATAAGTGAAATTTTATTATTACCAGCAAAATGTATTATTATAAAAATATTTATTTTACAATAATACATTATGTATCTATGACACATTGTACTTAATAAACAAACAACATGTTTTTGCATGTAATCTCCGAGCTCTCTAAATTATAAACAATTTAACATTACATTATGCTTTAAAGAAGAGTCTTTTTCGTCAAATATGTTTTCACTTGCAAATGTTGTCGTCTCTGACTTTCTAAAAAATATATTTTGTGCTAAAAATTCATAAATATGTTCGAGGTATTTAGTTCAATATTTATTAAAAAAAAGACTGTTTTCACACTAGAAATGTTGGTATCAAAAATTATTTTGACCAGTGGGAAGCCGAAAAATCATTTTAGAATGTTTAAGAATATTTGTTAGTATCTTTTTTTAAAATTGCTGTTGCAGTACTATACTACCAACTATACAGATAGTGTTTTCTCTATTGTTTGTTATTATGTTGTTCTAGTAAAAGTTTTTTTAAAGTTTCCTTAATTAGTAGAAGTGTAAAAATATTTTTTCATTAATTAAGTCGATTTGACACCACAGAAGTAATGTCATTGAATAATAGGTGACAAAATATTTTTTGGTGAATCATTGGTTACGTGGGACTGTTGCTCAAAAAGAGAATATTAAATGATTTTGTTGAACTCGTAGTGCTTTAAAGTCATGAATGAACACAGTATGGTATGTTATCTTTAACATCATGTTGTTACGGTTTAGTAATTGCATATTAATCTTTCATGTGCGTCTTCAGTTTTCTTGTAATTACGTTTTCGTTTAAAACTATGTCTGGTATTAATAAGTGTATCATTTGGAGGATGTGCCTACTTTCGTACATAATTTAAAGAAATTATTTTGGAAAGGATGAGAAGAATTGTGAGAGTTTCTTTACGTTTGGTGTGTTTTAAAGTGTTTTCTATAATTAAATTGACAATAGAATTAAAATGTCAAAGTTGACTTAGTCGTGTGTGTTAAAGTTATATTCAAGCTCACTTTGACATAGGTTTATGAAACTTACGTTAAAGATGATTAAGAGCGAGTGCATAAACTAGTCGATTAAGCGACCGTTGCTTTTGCAATTTTGAGCCAAAGATGGTAATTATGGTAAACCAGTCGCATTCCGATGTCGTAGACTCCGAACTATTTCAACTACTTACATGCATAGGAAATCCAAATTAAACAACATAGAGTTTCACTAATTATTGTCGGTGTAGAATGAGGTTAGACGAAGCGTGGCGGCAAATATCCTCAACGCACACAACAATCCGAAGGACACTGAACGAAGAGGAAGAACACCAGTGGGCGATCGTCACAGTCTTGTCAATATTGACAGAATCTCGCAGCTTCTGTTTGCTTCTACTTCACTTTTGTTTTTTAACACAAAAGTTTACTTTAGTTAACATTCTTATTCCCGAGCAAACTCGGCGCGTTTATCGGTTCTTTTAGCGGCTCAGCACTCGAAAAAACTAGAAAAATTCGCAGGCATGATCGAACTTGGTAGTCACTTCTTGTTCGCGCTCATTTGCATAAAGTCCACAAACCGGAATAAGCTCGGCGAAGGTCAAACATGCGAAACACTGACAAAGAGCGTCCAATTAGTCGCGGAGTTTTGGTGGTGCCGGCGGCGTCGATGTCCACGCAACGCACCACGGCACTTTATTGTTGGGGGTGGTAATACGACCGTCCCCAAGCGGAAGTCCACAAGTTCTGTACACTAGCGGTACCACAGAGTGCACGGACAGACTGAATACCACCCACCTCCATTGGGACCCACAGACCTACATTTCGTCCCCTCCAGTCCCCACTTGGTGATGGTCCCCACCGCCGCGGACTTGCTCAGGTGCATGTTTACGCCACCCGAAAAGATTTCAGCCGTTTCAGCGCGTCTGAAACAAAGCGACTTCAACGATACGACAAGCGGCTAACCCCGCTAAACAAAACGGACGAAATTATCGTCAACCCTGACATTTTCGCGCAAACCCTATTATCTTTTTAGACAAGCACAAAATTGATAATGGGGCGATATAATCGATAATTGTGTTTGTCTGAGCGATCATAGATTATTAACCCAATTTTTTGCATGATTTTAACAATTCTGACGAGGAAATTCTGCTCTCTCGAGGTGAACGGTTTATCAAATGCAAAATGCATATTTTGATGTTGTTGCTACATCAGAATTCTCTTTATGTGTGGTTGTTAATTAACGTCAATTAAGTTTAGCATAGTCGGTCAAGCTAATGCATATTATTTGGAGAGAATTTATGGAAAATATTTCAGGTGGAAAAAATACGCTGCTGAGGATTAATGGTTATGTGTTGCCGATTTCAAATTTGGTGAGGATTAGCAAACTGTTAAACGTGTTTTGCAACTGTGGAGATCGTAGTTATATTTGAAAATGACGGAATTGTTTGAACAAGAGATGAAATCTATAAGTTTTATGCAAAAATTGATTTTTACAAAAAGTTTTTATCAATATGACAACGAAAAAATTATTAACAATAATTTTTTACAATAATGTTGAAAAATACTAATTAATTTTGAAATTAATAAAAGAGCTTTTATGACAATGTATACAACATAAACAAACTTCAAAGAAGTTGAAAATAGAAAGATTTTTATAGGATTTGTTTTATTATTATTTTTTATTATCATTATTTATTATTACTAATATTATTTATTGTTGTTTTTAAATAAATTAATGTTAATTTCAGTAAATAAGTCTTGTTCCTTTTTCCGAATTTTTTTTGTTTAGAGTTTCAATTTTACTACTCAGATTCAACAAACACTTTTTTGTTGCTGATTTCTAAATTGATCAAGTGATTATAATTTTAAAACTTAGTTTCAGTCTTAATTAGATAATTAATTAAAAAGTAAACATAAATGACGAATTTCAAATTTTTAGATATATCTAAACACAGTGATTTTAGTTGGAAACTACATTGATTTAACTGAAACTTGTATTAAAGTATTAAACCAGATTTCGATAAAATCTAAAACATTTTCAAGAATGTAAGCAATACATAAGCCCTAAGGATTACAAAATCCAAACGATATAAACATACCAAGAAAAGGGAAATATCGAAATTTTAACAATCGAGAGGTAACAGGAGTTATAGAAAATAAACAAATCGCCGAAACACAAAAAATTAAAAAACATATTGAACAACATTTTCCATAAAGAAGACGAAACCGGATAAGCAAGAGTTCGCAGAGAGAGGAAAACTGATTTTCGGAAACGGATTCAGAGCTGTTGCCAATAATCCCACAGCCACACAAGCCCTCGCAAATTTCGCTAAAGAAAGCATGAATTTCTTCGGACAAGATGTTCGAAATTTAGAAAGATTTTCCACGATTTTACAGGGATAAAAAATCGAATGAGTTTAAGACAGCTAAAGTATAATGGGTTTGTATGTATAAAAATACAACGATGAAAAAAACATCTAAAATTTCCAAAAAAAATAAAAATATAAAAATGTATCTTCAAACAATTATCAGATTAAAAAAAATACAAGAAGTTCAAAGAATTAATGAATACAAAAAAAAAACAAGGAAGTTGAAATTAAGATATCAAAAGATTATGAATTTTAAGGAAGCAAACAAGAAGTAAAACCATTTAAGAAAACTAAAAGAATTTAAGAAACGAAAACATTTTGAAAAGAATTTAAAAATATAGATCAAGTGTTTCAAAAATTTAAAGAATTAAGATAATCTAAAACAATAAAACAAAATAATCATAATATTAATAACCAAGGAAATCACAAACAAAAAAATCTAAATCATTTAAATTTTCCAAACGATGGAAAAACCTAAAAAATTACATTCAAAAGATTTCATTATATTTTCTCGTATTTTTTTTTATTTGCAACAAAATCAAGAGTTGATAACAAATTGTCTAAAATTTATTATTGAGACGCTTAGAACATTTTTGTCTAGAATTTCTAACACTAAAAAAAAAAAATCATTTATTCAAGGCGTAGGTAAAATTAGATTAGTGAAAACGTATTAAAGTCGAGTATCTAGGTGTACTTAAATTTATTTTCGTACTTAATACTTTCTTCTAGACCGGCTTAAAATGTTTATTATAAGAAGTTCTCTTGTCATTTCTTTTTTTACCGTAGCACGTATAAAATAAATACTAAACTTTAACAATAAACGAAATAAAATTAGCAGGTGGGTATTTATGTGACAAAATAAAAATAAAAATTCTATTTTTTATACAGGATTTATCATTTGGATGAATTATATATCATTGTATTAAACTAGTAGTAGCTACCAATGTATTACAAATTTAGAAAAATTGCAAATATTGCTACCTGGTTAGGAATAAAATCTTTCACCTTATTTTATGAAAATATTGAAAATGATTTCGGTTCAAATCCTTCTTTTCTTTTTAAGAAAGAGGTTATTTCTGCTTCATTTTTTTTATTGTCTGGGAGCTTTTTTTGCCCGTTTCGAGGAAAACTGAGCAATGTCGGAATAAACTTGCGCAAAAAGGCTTCTAGTGCATTTCGTCGATTTGTTGACAATAGGTTTCCGATGTAATCGTTTCGTCGGGATTCAGGAAGCTGTGGTGTATCAAACCCGCTGGTGCCCACCAAACAGTCACCATTACCTTTTGATGGAATTTGGGCTTGGGGAAGTGTTGTGGTGCTTCAGCAGCGTCCAGCCACTGCGCAGAACGTTGCCGGTTGTCATATAGAATCCATTTTTCATCGCACGTTACAACTCGATTCAGAAATGGATCGTTATTGTTGCGCAGAAAGAGAGCCGACGAGACTCCAAAACGACGAATTTTTTGATTTTCGGTCAATTCGTGCGAAATCCACTTGTCCATCTTTTTAACCTTTCCGATGGTGGCTTATTGTTGTGGAAGTTACGTTTAGTTGTCCTGTGTACTCCCTAACAGTACTTGCGGAATTGGCCTTTACCATCGTTCGTAAAACATCATCGTCCACAACCATTTCAGGTCTTCCTCGGTCCTCATTTGCAAGGCTCTCATCTCCAGATTCAAACTTTTCGTACCAACGGCGTATGGTACGTTCGTTTATCGTGTTGGTTCCAAATGCAGAGTTGATGTTTCGAGCGAAAATCACGAGAATCCATTCTACTTTAAGCAACTAAACCAATAGACAAATGAAGAAAACGTTAAAAAATCTATACTAGATATGATAGCGCATGACATTAGCTTTAAAATGACAGATAACAAGAGCCTATATAGAAAGCCTTATTTTAAAAAAAATATATTTCCAAAGTAAGAAACCAAAAATCGGATCTTATGTTACAACCTAATACTACGATTTTGGCTTCAAATCGTGAATGCCTAAGGCTTCTTTGCGTAAACCGATCAAATAAAGTATATATAGTTACAATTACGGAGAGTATGTTTTCAGAGCTTCGATTCAAAGTCATTTTTGCAGTGTTCACAATAATTCAAATTTTGATCAAAAGCCAAAACCTTAAAGTTGTAATGTTACAATAATAAAGATGGTCCTTGATTTTGTCTAACTTCGTGAAATGAGGCTTATTTGCTTTCTAATCATTCTTGTGCCATTTTCAGTATTGTCTCCAAATTTGATCAAATAGACTTGCAGTCAATAAAAAATTAATAGCAATGAGCTGCACATTTACAACGGCATTGTTTCTCAGACATAGCTACGAAATTGGTAAAATGTAATTGTGGCAACTAAGACTATGGCAATCAATAGCTATCACCGTATAATTCAATAAAACCGCAGCATCCAGATTACATTTGTTTATAGTTAAAAAAATGATTTTGCATTCATATTTGAACTAAATTGGTAAAATCTAACAGTACCCAAGACGTTTTACACATTTTGTAAGTATCTGTACCTATACTTACTTTTACACCGAGTTACACCTCGCAAGACTTTATACAAAACTTTATGCATTTAGAAACAAATTTCTCAACAAGCCATTCACCAATGATTTTTAAAAAGAACGTCTCATTGATTCTCTACTTCCACCTGCTTCGTCAATTATGCAAGTGTGAAATGATGTCTTTACTGGTCATTGAAGTCTCCCGCGCGTACGATGGTAAACACAGCACGTTAAAATTACATACGTACTTATCATCATGAGAAATCATCTTTCTAATAAAAATTCTACCCATTATGAGAAGCCAGCTTCGCATTAATAAATCTATCAGTTCTTGTAAGATGATTAAAATGTCAGAAGCGATGTACCGTTGCTGCTCGTATCGCTGAAAAGGGCGATTACGCGGAAACTAATTTATTTTTAATAATAAACACGCTTTTACCAACGTTCCATTGTTTCTCTTCTCCATTCAAAATCAAGCGCATGTACCGCCACAAAGAACAGCCGGAGGCGTCAACATCGCAAATCCTTCGTGTGTAATTATTTTTCAATTTCGATTCGGAGAGATATTAGATATTGTATCGGATATCGGTTGTTTTGCTGTGCATTGTGATTCGATTGTAATTATCAGATAATTGGTGATAAAGTGAACGCCGAATCATTGTGAATTGTGAGGAATTATCTAGAAATGTAGGTTTAATTTATCGTAAGAAGACCAACTTTGAAAACTTGTATGCAGATTAAGATTTTCGTGCCCGGTTTGGTGGACGGGTATTAGCAAGGAGGTAATAATTATTAGCGGTACATTTTTTCTATTTATTATTAAGTTGTAAAATGAATGGAATACAAAAAAATTAACGAGTGATTAGACTCGCATCACGATTTTGGGCATTTCCAAACACGGTCCATTGACCGAATTCACTTGACAAATATTGAGATCCGTCTAAAATTGTTTAGCAGAGACTACTTTTTCTTTATCATATTTTTTTTTATTTTATGCTTACTTCATCGTTCTTGCGATGCTTCTTACAATTAGATAGGTTCACAAAATTATAAAAAACATGATAAAATGTACTTAGGTTTTCTGGCTCTCAAGAAAAAAAAACTGTTTTTAACAACTCTAATTCAATTAGTTAACATTCTTTTAACTATTTTAAATGTAATTTAAGACGGTGACTGTAGATTTAAATAGTTTAGTGTACCACAAATCTGTTTATCCTGGCACTAATTATCGTAAAAACGCATTTTCTGGATTAAGTTTACTTTTTCAGGAATGTCTGGAAACTTTAGGTATTTGACATCATTTTGCCCTGAAACAAGAATAAAAGACATGTGTTAATGTATATTATATAACTTTAGTTTTAACTAGTAGGCTCATAAACTCAACATTCTTGTGTGTTATAATCTAAATCCTGGACATTTAAAGCTTCGTTCTCTACAATAACCGCCTCCAAACCCACATTCACGGCTATAAACTTAGCAATAAAATCATTAGAATTCAGGAACTGTTTCACAATAATTTCAGTTTAATTAGAAGTAAGTTCAAAAATAAATCAAGTTTCTATAATTAAACTCGTCATCATCAAGGCATTTTCTTTCACATTTCTAAAACAACTTGCATTATTAAAAATTGTCTTTGATGATGAGGGTTACGCGTTCACTCATAAATTGTCTCTTCATCGGCCACTAAAACATCGCGATGGAAACGTGAGGATTCTTCAGCTTTCAGCACCGCCTATTACTTAACAAAGCCGCCGATCGAGCAGGTGTTGGTGATAGGAAGATATTTATCAAGCCCTTTATGTGGAAAGTGCATCAAAATTCTTGAGATGTCGTTTGCAATAGCAGAAGATTTTTCCAAATGCAGTTATACGGTTTGATGATTTGTCACTTTATTACTTTTTCTCCTAATTTTTGTATCGATTAATCAGAGCCGTTACAGCCACTGCTCCTAACTGTCTATAAATGAAATTTACATAAGCGTGACAACAGTATTGCATTTCGCAAATCTACATATGAGCAAACATAAAGGATGGATTTTATGAGGCGTATTCGTTACAAGTTTTCTATGGTTCAGTGACAATGTCCTTTCTTTGTAATCAATATTGTGCAAAGTTTGTAACACCTTTTATTTTGGGCGGCAGAAATTGTAACTCCCACCTGCTATGTCGAAAAGCTTCAAGCTCCTTTTGCTTTTACGACGATTTTCGGTGCAAAATATGTGAGTCACCGCCAATAAAACTGTGACAAAGTTAATGTTGTCGAAAGCCATAAAACGCGACACCCTGTATGTCGCAGCAATCAGAGCGCGAATTTTAAAAAGTTATTGTTATAATTTCCCGTTTAGTTGTTCTTTAGAAGCTCTTGTCCATTCGATTTTATCCGCCTACATAATTCGTCCATATTCTTAACGACATTTAAATTTGCGTAATTACAACTTTCAATCGGTGCCTCCATTAAAGCCAATTTTTATCTTTGCATCTTTTTCTCGTTTCTTACCAACATTACAAATTCATATTTTTCGATTTTTATCGCAAACTTTACAAATGACAAAAAGCCACCCATGACTTTGCGAATCGCGGCAATTCCGCTTCTTTATCCTAATTAAGGAAAAATTACAGTTATCGTTTCTTGTTTTAACAACGAAAACAACATACGTTTATAAGAGATTCGGCGTTTATCGGACCATTTAGACAAGCTCTAAAATTATTGGGCTGGTGCCTACACTAAAATATTTCCGTCCATTAACATTCGCATGCATTTAGTTGATACAACCAGAAACGTAATCAAATAAATAGCTACCGACAAATTTGGAGATCCAACTGAGTGATTTTTGACGTAATTATAACTCAAGATGTCGCATTCCGATGTGTAATTACGCTGTGGAAGATGTAGACAAATGCATTTCAATAATGATGAACACCAGGACACGGAACAGACTGCCTTCGGGGTCACCTAAATTGCTTGTATACAATGTGGTTGCAAATTTGTGTTTTAAATTGCTAGCTATTGAGGTTTAGTCATAAATCCTGTTACTTTTATTTCAAATAAAATGAGGAATAGATGAAAAAGATCACCAAGAGAAATATGTGTTATAACTAAAAATATGAAAATAGATCTAAAACTAAAATGCATTTTGGAAGTTTTTTAACAACTACTAGATTTGTTTACAAGTCATTATCCAAGTTCGTAACCTTTGTCGGTCAGTAAACAAGAATTTACTTATTAGTAACTACCAGAGAAGAATCATAAATTTTATAACTACAATGAGAAAAAATTAGGCATGCTAATGATCACTTGATAATCGCTTAAAAGCTGCCAATCATTCTTTTGTCCAACTAACTAGGTACATTATCGTTGACTCTTATGCTGATTGCTGTTATTTTTCAACACTTCTACAAAGTATATAAATATTAAAAATTCTATATCCCATCGCAAAATGAGAAAAATTAAAAGTGTGAGCACTAAATTTGAAATTTGCATATGTGTCCTTTGCTAATTAATGATTTACATATTTTTAATGTTGATGTAAATTATTTTCTGAGATTCTTACTTTAAGTAACGAGATGAGATGAAATGACACATTTAAAATCTAAAAATATTTCAGCTTGAATAACCATTTTTTTTTTATTTTATACCTGCGACAACTTGAATGGATCTCAGATGGAAGTACTAGGTATTATTGTTGAGAAAAAACCTTCCCACATAAATAAGCACGATAATCATACTTACATAAATTCTCATCTCCTTAACAGATCTGAATAATTTGAACAATTCAAATGAGCCAACATTTTAGTAAACGTCTTTTAATTGCAGGTTAAACCTTTACAGTAATTAGAAGACGATCCCCAAACGAGTGAATTCGAGCAGCTCGAGGGAGCTAATTAGAGTTGCATTTCTCCAGCAAAAATGTCAGCGTAAAGACCACTAAACGGAACTAACTTAACCTAAGGAATGTTTCGATGCCTCAATTATTCTAAACCCACCTGTTTCGACAAGAAATAAGGAAAAGTCTCTTCGAAAACACTACCATATATTATCGTGTTTTTTTTTTTATTCCTGAGAGTTCGCAAATATTTCTAAACCGTTACTTTCTGATTTATCATCAAATATAAATCTCTGCTCTTTTCGATCCGGATTTATAATAATTCACGAAATTGCATATTAGAATCCACGATGGAATCAGGGATCTGAAGTAGGACAAGTTTTATACATTTGCACCTTCTATTTAATTAGTTTCCTGTTGTTGCCAACGTCATAATAAATCGTATATTATAATATTTATAAATTCTCCCACCAATGAATGCGAATTTATTGTTATTATAACAAAGTTCCCGCGACAGTGCAATTGCAAATCGACAAATTACGAAACGTTTCGTATGATTTATCCACGACCTTGGCAAGGTTAGCGAGTTTTATTATTTTAAATATTACAATAACAATGAAGTGGGTAAGATTCCTGTCATTAACTATGGTAATTGGCTTTTTTTTTCTAATAATTACTGTATCGTGATTAAGCACATTGCAGGCGACAATTAGATTTTCCGCCTTTTTCTCTCAATGAACTTTATCTTATTTCCCGGAGCATTGTTTTGGAAGTTGTGGTTTCGTTATGTAATCTGCACTGTGACTGCCGTTAGTGCAAGAACAATTTTCAGCATCTAGAGCAATAACTCCTCAAATCTATTAATTATCTCGTAATTGGCTAGGAAACGGACAATTATTCTGTTGGTTGTTTGGCAGCGAATTGAACACTTCTTAGGCAATATCCGCAAGGTTGTAGATTAAATCGAACAATTCCGTTTCTAGATACAACGAAATTGATTTAATAGTCCGCGAATGAAATTGTGCAATTCATTAAAATATTGACCAACAATGATGCCGTTAAGTAACAAATGCGCATATGTTATGCGAACGACTGAAAAATCCATTTCAGCACGCTGTTTTCATTACGGTCATCTTCCTTTAACGGTCGTTGATAGTGATCGTCAACGGTCAATCTAGCCATTATTACTTCCTAGTCTTTTGAGTGATGATAGCACGTGTACGGGTGCATTTTTGTGTTTGGAAATAAGTAATCACCCGGTATCTATATACCGCAGTCACTTATTCACGGCTTACGGTGTTGAATTTGCGCTTTGTTCGCCAGTTAGGCACGTCGACAGCAATTTGTTTTTTTGATGTGTTTTTAAACAAGCACCAAATGAAAGAACAGGATTTTGAGAAATCCTAACATTAACAGTATAATGGGTGAAACTTATTTTTGGTTGAAACGGAAATTTTCTTTTTTCTAGGTTTTCAACCACTATTAGAAGACTTCAGATTAAAATAAAGCACATTGGTGAGATAAATATAGATATAGACTTTCATTAAAAAAATACAAACATTTTTAAAGACTTTTTAAATTAATGAGAATTTCTCAAAAGTGGGACAAACCATTTTTTATCACAGCTTTATGTTACTTTTAAGAATATATACGTATCAAAAGTGAATATTTGTATCTTTGAGTGCTGCAAAAAACCGGTTCAAAAATTCAATTTCTGGTTAGTAATTTTCTAGGTCTCAATGAAACAAAAACTTACTTGATCAACTTGGCTTCCCATTTTAGAACTCTTTGAATTACATTATTTAACAAATTTTATTTTTTTACTATTCCATAAAACAGCTTATAAATATTCTGATAGAACAGGTTTAAAAATACTTTTCAAGACCAATCAGAACCCTCTTTTACAAGAAGTTTTTTAAAAAATAATTAAGTTTGCTGTTCTCTTGTAAATCCAAACTGATAAAAAATAATTATGGTATTCATTAATAGTAAAATTTTTGCTGTTTAGTATGGGTGTGACAAAAAAATTTGAACCTGACTTTATGAAGCTCCGATATAACACCTTCTGAAAATCTGTACATTTTACATACACTTAAAATATATCTGACAATAAATCCTATAAAATTTGTTGCAATAATTTATTCCGTATGAAAGTTAAATCTTTGAGCAAAAGTGACCTCTGGTTGATAAATTTTAAAATAAAATCAACATAGTAGAACAGTATAGAAAAAGAAAGAGAAAAATCAGCTAAAAAACTAGACACACAAGAATGAATAACTCCTAAAAAAATTTCCAGAACGTTTTTCTAACTTGATTACATAAGCAAAAACGGTAAAACTATTTGGTCAACTCTCAGTTATTTTTACAAAATCTGTCTCTATCAGTAAAGCGTTAAAAAAGTGGCAGAGTCTCCTTTGCAAAAGATTAGCAAATTTAGATATATGTATAAATTAAATTTTTAAATCGTTTTAGACAAGCTCGCTTCCGAGATACTAATGGAAGGTATTCATTTACAATTCATAACATCTGAACTAATACAGAAACGATATATTTTTTGTAAATATATTTAATATAAATATAATATACATTTTTTTCGTAAATAAATTAATTAAGGCGGTCTTGATCATGATACGACAAGTCAATCTGTTCGATATGTTATTTAAAACATAAATTATTTAAATAGTTGGAGCTACATAAAATTCGCTGTTGAATAGTCTTGTTTTGAAAGTTGTACAATAATAAAATAATGAAGATGATACTTTGACTAACAGTCTATTTCATGTATCATAAATTTTAATATCAATCAATTTCTCGCATAAATGTCCCATTTACCGTCAAGGGATCTCGTTTATTCCTATATGTGTTGTTTATTTGATATTTCCTTTCTATTACTGTTTTCTTTATTTTTAAATATTATTCGCGCTACATGTAGACATTTTTTTCTTACTTTATGTCCCAATAAATAATATTTTCACTTTGGTCCTTTCAACAACGGCGGTCGTTCGAAGCATCCACTTGCCGCACCATAACTTCTCATTAACTTATCTCGTTGGTAGCGAGCGGTCGTTGTCCAGCAGCCTCCACATCTTCGTCGACGACACTTGCTCGACCCGACCATTTTAAGACATTCCATCCACGGCCAGATTCAAGTCCTTCATGCAAATTATATTTGAATTAAAAAAAAAAAGAAGCAATAGGCTACCATTTACGAATGATTTGTGTATGACCCTCACCCATCATTAACAGACAACATTTTCTTTGTTAATCCTATGCAAAGTATTTTACGAGGAGTCGAATGGATACTTTGGAACATGTTGTAGATGGTGCTTATAGCTTCTGGTATTTTGACGGCGTCGTTGCTGCGAAATAAATAAAGATGATGGTATCAACGTGTAATCTAAATACTCACAGCGGTAATATTTATGTGAACGAATAAAATTTTATGTCAAGAAACGAGTTTATAGCGCTAGGGAATTGGAACCAAATTATAAAGTAAAAAAAACTTGAGTTGTATTACAGACAATGTTTTGTTTTTTTGCGAGTCTGCTGTTGCAATAAGACAGTGTTACATCCTGATGCCAGCCAAAAAAGAAATGGTTAATGGGTTTAAAATTGCTGAACAGTAAAAATTAATCCATTCTGTTAAGGTCAAAATTTGTACCAAGTTTACGTTTGGTGTAAAATGGAAATTGTCTGTAATTAGTGCTTTTGAAGGCTGTCTTTATATTGTCGATAAAAACTACTATAATTGGTTTGAGTAAGAAAATGCTTTTTACAGCCTCCGGCCAGCCAGAACTCGTTATTCCATTTGAAAAAATCCGCTATAAATATTAATTTTCTCGTTACACACCGTCGTAATTTAATTAATGCTCGAGTAAACAATAAAAGTTGTAGCAAGTCGAGTGAATCTCGTCGTCTATCGGTTTTTCCCGATAAAAACAATTTTTATGTGGTACTAACAGCCGTTTAGAATTCTTATCATCCTCTGTACCTGTAAACCATTGCCGATTATCTCGTTGCTCCAACAGATCGTATTTTTCAGACCTTGTTAAAAAGCAAACTAATGGTCGTTCAAAGACTTTCAGGTGCAAATTTGAACATTCGATGATTAATGGCCGAAATAGTAATTGTGATTAATTAACGCTGAAAGGCTCACGTGTGATTAGCATAATAGATTACAAGACGGACGGTGATAATTGCGCGATCATGGCGACTTTTTCCCACTTAATGTACCTTCAGATTTAGGACAAGTGTGAAACGGTCCTGAAGCGGACCCCTGAGGGACGGCGACGACAGCTTTTTCCGGGTATAAATGGACCACCAAGTGACCGAAGGTTGATTAGAATTAGTTGTGATTCTTTTAACACTACCAGAAAATATTTGAGAATCTCACCTGTCATCAGCTACAGCTGCCACTACAATGATCGTTTCCCAACTTGAGCTACAGAGATTATCACTCCAACAACTGACCGTAAAATACCTCATTTTGTAACGACTCATAATTTTATAAATTTTTAAAAAAATATTCAAGTTTAATTCATGTTTACGCTTTCTAAATAACGTGCAAAGTACTCATCACGCGTCGAAAATTAACATTTGATTACATATGTGTGCGGAAAGTGACAATTACTTGTGATTTTTTACAGGTAATTACACAAATGGACGTGATAATCTATTAAGGTTTGCAGATATAAAAGACGACAAATCGTGGACACTATCATACCTACGCAAACATGAAGAGTTTTCTAATTTTCTGCTCAGTGCTTATTTTGGCAACAGTTATGGTAAGAATTTTTCGTTTTTATTAATTAATTTTATTTTACTACTTTTTAGGTGGCTGAGGCTGCTCCTCAAAATGGACAGGGACAAGAACAGCAACAAGCACCACCAGCTGGAGGTTTTCAGGGAGGATTTCAAGGGACTGTGAGCGGAACTCCTGGCGGATTTGGAGTCAATGGAGGTTTTCAAGCAGGAACTGGTGGAAGTAAAAAATGAAGTGATAATAGAACATGCTTAACAGATTATAAATTCGGGCGATTTGTTTTATTTGGTACGTTTGCAAAATAATTTGTAGTTGATCACAATACTCAATATACATTCACTAATATTATATCTACAGTTATTCTATTTCATCACGTGTTTTGTTTCATATTTCGTTCAACGACAATAATTTATTTTAAATTGAATTTTATAACTTTATTTACTGGTTATGCAGATGATACCCCACACAGAATTTCATCGTAAAAGTCGTTGACAAACAACTTGTACCTACCTGTTAGTTGTTTAGGACAAATATCGATATAGCAAAATGAAAATTAAATTAAAAAAAAAAGATGTTAATATGTTGCTTACAGAAAACGGTTTCAACAGACTTAAGGAACGAAAACCATGCAAAAAATTATAGTTAAAAAACAAATGATCTTTGAGGATAAATCAGGAACATAAACAACAAGTCAACTTAATACCTATTATTTACCACTACAGTTGCTTTGGTAAACACAAAACTACTATTAAATTTGGTCGTCTTTTTCGATCGATTACACAAACAACAGACACTATAGACTACATAGCTCTTAAAGTTTGCCTGATGGTCTATAAAAGAAGAAAAATATTTATTGTTCCGGTGTTGCTTGATTTCCTGTTGTCCCTTTTTATTTGTTCAATAAACGTGTTATGCAATATGTCAAAAGGATATTATTATCTACCAGTACCGCGTATATAAAATAAATTGCCTTACCAATAAAATAAAAAACGTGTAAAATAATAGGTTTTCCATTACGTGCTGGAATAGATAATGCCGTTTATAATGTTAAGGTCAGGGCTAGATTTTAATTACCATTTTGTAGAAAAGCCAACAATGACTTACTAATGCCGGTTTTTATCGTGGCCGCATTGCCACCTACAGTTCCGACCACGCCCGTAATTGCGGCAAATTATCATAATATGCACATGTGTGCTTTAGTTCCCACAGTTGTACATTTATTATGATTTATGGGATTGCCTTTAGATTGATGGGGAATTTTCTGTAATTAGACAGAGAATTTTCGTGTGTAGAATGCGAATCTTGCCGAAGTTGATCGGACATGTGTGGTGTTTCCTGAAGAGATAAAAAGAGAAATTCTAGCTAATAACAACCTTGTTGAGATATTATCTATAATCACACAAAGCCAGTAACTCCCCAATGATACAGATTACGCCACATATTGAGATACGATCCCGCTATAATTACAGACGAATGTATTACCGGTGCAACTTTGACACGATCGTTTCGTCCACGCTTGGTTCGTGCTAGAGGGACATTAAATGAGATCGTAGCCTCCGTTGGGCGCCAGAATTGATAGATTGCCCAAGAAGAGATTTATAGAAATGGGAATAGTAGATATTTGCTGAAGACGTAACTTGATACCAATTAACTAAGTGGTTTTAATAAAATTTAAATAAAGCTTCGTTTGTGCTCAACGTGATCAATCAACAATTTTTATAGTTCAAAAAAAATAACTATTAAGTTGACCAGTATTTTAAATGTCGGCAACAACACGATAAGCAGAAGAAAAAACAAATCAGCATATTGCGACAAAGTAACAAATTAATCACATTCTAAATTTAGTCAAAATTAATGCAAGATGAATTTCATTCAATGAGTAGCTGTGATGCTTCAGTAACAGCCAGAAAATAAGACGTTTTATGTAGTATCATTTTTATTACAAACGGTTTTCTTTTCTTCTTCGCTCTAGCCAAATAAGTTGTCGACAGGACATTATTAACGTTTTGAAATATAAAAGACTAACAAGTCAAGTATCTGGGCATAAAATCGGCGTATTTAATCAGAGAATTAAAGTATTTTATAAAAAATATCCAACTTTGCCAATCAAATTAAAGAGGATTATTTGTAATGAATCTACTCAGTAAAAGCAAAAAACTTACTAACTCATAAATAAGCAACATTTCTATTAAAATGCACCATGGAGACGGTTCATTTTCTAAACGTTTCATTGATCTTTTAATTTTTAAGTTGCAATTGTATTTTTCCACCTCTCGTGATAAAAATGCTTTGAGAATTTCGTGACAACGCAAAAGTTCAACAGCAGTTTTTTTTCTAACCCAAACACGAGCGAACCTTCAACCACGCACTGTTAACCAACAACGAGCGTGACGCCCATCTGAAAAACCATTACATCTCCGTGAAAAAATCTGTGCAAAATCCATCTCTGCATGACCCATCAAACCATAATCCGGCATGACGTCCACGTTTCCAACACCTCTGATCCATCTCGAAGCAATTAGTTCACTTCATGCAGCGAGTACAAAGTTTGCGGAAAAATTCTTCGGATTGCAATTGCAGAATATTTCGAAATCCCATTGTGTTGGGTTATTTATATTATAAAACGACCTCCGTCTGTTGGAAAACAAATTCGATTAGCGTGCACAGTGAACATTGTAATCGAAGCTCGTATAGTGCTTTATTGCCGGCAATTGCGTGTAGGTTTATTATTAATTTCCTTATGGGAGAGTAATAAAGAAAATTCCCAAAAAGTAGTACAGTAAATTGATTGTAAGTAGGAATACCTTTCTTGGTTTTTTGGTTGTAGAAGGAGCGAAAAATAACTTTTCCACTGCCGGCGTTTTCAAAGTTTATGTGCTGCTGTTTTATGGTCGTAATTGCATTAACGAATTTCCAAACAACAGATAGACAATATATTAAATAACTGATCCGTGAAATGAGTAATCGCAGCAATTTCCACGATCGCGTTCAGTAATTAACTAGACATTTCGTAATTGTACACTTTGCGTCATCACGACCCCGCTTGCAACATTTTTCCATCTGCACAAGTATTTTTTGGAAATTCTCTCACTAATTTCTAAATTATGCACGTGTAATTTTTTTCATGTAATCGTTTTGTAATCAGTGTGTGATTACCAGGCGGGGGAATTGAAGCGGTGATCCGTGAAATGCACGCATACATTTTCCAAGGAAATGCATTGGAAAAATCCGTTCTTACATGAAATCGAGAGCATGTTACACGTTACAACATTTCCATAATTTCTTCGTTACACTTCTTGCCACTTTCGCAAATTATCGGCGTAAAACGTAGATAGGCAACCAACATCACTGCGACTGCACATTCCTGCCGTTTTTTCCCGCGAATCTAGGCTGGTCATCTCGAGGAATTTTCGGGTAATTACCGCAAACTAGTTTTATGCGCTGAAAGATAAGGATTAATGTGGAAGAGAAAATTTGTAATTTTTATCAGTGGAGCTCCAGTTGCAGGAACTTGTTTCGAGGCTCTGTTTCAACCTGCTGACCGCAGGAACACATGGAAAAAATGACGTTGATGACACTTGACGGTCATTAATTAATATGCGGCTGGTATCAAAGTGTAACATCGAGAATTGCTGCGTTGAAATGGGCTTGCGTGACTTGGGGATATAGATGACGGGAAGCGGCCCTTTGATGGATTTTTGGACCACCTGATGCACTGAGAAAAAAGTTAATTGTTGTGTTTGCCCGCAGACTGTCGGTATAATATATTAGCAAAAAAAGTAACGCGAGCGATCAATATCTTTTATTTAATCGTTAAACTCTTAAAAATAACTGCGTGCAAAAGATTGACACAAATTAATTTCGCGCAAAGATGTATCTCAATAATTGCCTCAGGTGTTCAGCTCGTACGAGTAAAGTAGAACTGCGGAAGGATTTAAAAATCAATTTCCTTTTCGAGATTGCTAATCAAATCACATTAAATGTTTATTTTCACAAAAATGACTTCACTGAAACAGGTGTGCTTTAATACGTGGAATCAAAAATTTGTTTAGAAAAAAAGCATACCCTTTTTTGGTTAATTCATTGGAACAAAATATTTAAGTGAAGAATCAAAATTTATGGTAGAAAGTGCGTTCAGTTTTTGTTTGTAAAAAATGTCTAGCAGGAAAATATAGTAGAAGCAGAAGTAGAAAATAAAAGGTTTGAAAACGAGATTTTGTTGTAATAGTGATTTTATCCAATAGTTCTTATTTTAAGAAAATTCCTTAGCCAATCTTTCTTTCCGATCTTTTCTTCGGTGATTGATGCTCTTCGCTTGAGTGAAATTTTTAACTAAATCCTAACTACATCCAAAAAAATCGCTTACTCATCCGTGATGTCAATGCGCCGTGACATCACATCTGTCTCCGGCATTTCTAATACCACCAAAGTCGTCACAATGTTAGCCTTTTTCATCCTCAAACGTATAATAAGATAACCAATATAGCATCGCTTGCCATGTACCTACCAATTGTAATAACCAACACTTAACACGCTTCAACGTCAAATTAAACAACTACTGATCTATAATTACTATTGAAAGTTGCATTCTGCAAAAGAACATAAGCAACAATTTGATGGAAATAATTATTTAGCATTTACTTAGTTGCAGGCTTTTTCACTTCATCCTGCTGCTTTCTTTAGAATTATTAGCCTTTGCCAGTGGACGCTAAAGTACAAGCTTTTTGCACGAAATTCCTGAAGAATCCGTTAGAAATTTTCTGCCTTGTAGTTGGTAAATACTAAAAATGCTGTTAATCAGTGTTCTTGCAAAATTAAAAACAGAAAGCCTGAGAAAAAAGAGTTAGCTAGAGAATTAATTGGATTTTCAGTGGGTAATAAAAGAGTTAAAACAATAATTAAAGATCTTTAAAATCTGGCCTCTGTGCCGACGCTAAAAATTTTCATGTAAAAAAAAGGACTGATACCGTAAATTTTGTTTGTTTATAATTGTGGTGTGTAAAAAGATCTTATCTGAAATTTATTTTTAAGAACATACTGAGATTACAAAAAAGCTCTAAATCATTTCAGTATATGTTCTTTAATTGCTGTCATTTTTAATAAAGCTCAACTTCTCGTCTGAGTCGCCGAAAAACCGGTACTGTTATCCTTTGTGTGCAAGTCGTGATCAAGTCTCACGTAAAATGCACTTATTTTAAAAAACACCCGGTATTGTTTTATAATAATCCAATATACAATTTTCGTAAACCGCAAAAACGTCTCATCTCTCGTGAGTGCTCCGCTAATTAAGTTCGAGGATCACGTTTTTGAACACCAATACCGAAACTGTCTCGAATTATTCTTCTACAAATGTTTCCGAACACCCACGTTGTGGTCAAGCTGTTAAAATACAATGTGTTTACTTTGTTAGAGTAATAAGTATCGGTCGCAAGTCGTTAAGTATTCATTGTTATTATAGTATAATATCCTGATAGGGCAAGAACTGACGACTGTAAAACATGATTTAGATATTCTTAAAGTTACGTGCATTGAAAGTGTAGCTTACTCGTGAAAAATACCAACATAGTTTCATACTACCACTGGCTACAAATTTGGCCGTGTCACACTTATATTTTTCTTTTATTTGAAGAACTATATTTTAGAAATTTCTCCACACATAACGGCTATCGGTGAATTTCACTATATCAAGGTCGAGATGAATGCGTGTACTATTTCTCTACAAAACGCCCATTTGGTCCCAGCTACGGTTATGAATTTCCGTGACTAAGTCATTGATCACAAAATCCGCCAAACGGAACCGAAAACAACAATTTATAGGCATTTGCGAACCCATAACAGCATTCCTGTTCAAATCCTGTTCGATTCACCCAAATAGCTGAAGAAACATTTATTACTTCGGAAAATTTCCGTGAATATGAGCTAGGTGTGGGATGAGAGAGAAGATTGAGTAATGAGGATTAATTGGGTGATAGACGCGGTTTTTCGCCATGCTTGGACGTTTTCGCGAGAGCTGATTATGAGTTTGTAGCCCCGGGGAAGTCCATAAATTTTCTTTTATGATTTATAAGACGCTGGATGCATTACAGGCAGGTTATAAGTTACGGTCCGAAAAATGAAACAGATATCTTCATCATGAGAAGTTTGCGCTCTTCTGGTGTTTGTTTGACGCTCGCTTATCCTGAATTTTTAAACCAGAGATTAATATCGGCTTCAGGTTAGATAATAGAGGTGTATTGAGAAATTAATCTCGCGTGCCAGATCTAAATAAAGAAACAAACAACATACAAACTATCAAAATTTAATTATTTTGATCATAGATAGGTGGTATGGTTTGTTTAATTGAGAACTGTGTCATTCTGACAGACCAATTAAGCAATTAAAGTGATCCCACTTTTCTTTTAACCAATCTGTCAAATTTTTGGAATTTTCTCTTCCTTTGTGCTCTCGAATCATCTCCCAATTAACAAGGAAATAAATCCCCGAAATTCCGCTGCGCCTTTAATTACCAGAATCAAACCAGCTTGTTAGCCGAAGACAAAAGCAGCGAAATTACCACTTCGTTCTTCAACCTCAGCAGGTGAAACTTAATTCGAGGGAAATGAAACAGGTTTAAGTTTCCTGTCGCCGGGTAAAGAATCATTTCGCCCTAATTCTTCGTTCACCTTCAGCATTTTCGCTGAAATTTCAGCCGGGGTCTACAATTACATCGTACATGGAATTCATAACGTACATGGAAATTCAATTATCACTCTTTAATAGATGCGATCAAAACGTATTTAATTTGTTTTCTTCGGTTCATAAGTGTATAGAATGACGTCTAACTGTACAGAACGCGAGCTTTATTCACTTTTATTGATCTGGTCTGATCGGCCATTGAAATCTCCGGTCGTTCAAAATAGATCAGATTTCATGTCATAGTTCCGACAATGCTTCATAGTCCACTTGAAAAGAACAAGTCCATCATCAATAGAATGACAAGGTATCGCTTACGGAGAAACGTATTATGACTTGGGTAATAACCTCGATATATACAGGTTTAATATTCTGAAGTCAAGGTATGTTTTTATTTAACAAAATAAAAACTTTAACCATTTTTTTAATTGTTTATTTTAAGATGAAACGTTTTAAAGTGACACTTGTATAATAGGTGCCTATAGTAACGTCAAATAAAGTTACTTAATAAGAGAGCCTTCAGTCGTAATGTGTTGTCACTGGTTAACAAAAAGGTCCAACAGTTGCAATCTGCATAAATTCAGTTGGCGTGGATGTGTGTTATCCTGTCACAAACAGACGTCTTAAGTTCAGTATCTATCAAATGAACGAAACTACGAAAAACAAGAATTGCTAATTTCGCTTAGCCACATGCTTAGTACGGGTATCAAATCCAATAGATACACATCTCTATTTTTTACTTAAAAAATAATACAAGCAAAAAACTGGAAACGATGGTGTGCGATAGTAAGGAGTCTTCATACTGATTCAACCAGTAAAAGGAGGGAAAATTTAGTGCACTTATGATGTATTTTGTATTCTGCCCTGCTAGGTATGTACACTTTCAATTTTGTTTCGGTTAATTACTATTTTTTCCTACCACCCTTCTAAAAGTCTCAAAATAGAAGAAGTATCTAGAAAGCTACAATTATAAAAACAAATCAAAATTCTATCTTGTCTCTTAGACTAACTTAAGCAATAAGTCGTAAAACAAAAATGTCAATTTGCTAACACTAAATCAAATAAAACATTAAGAAACCAATTTAGAACTCAATAAACATAAATAAACCATTTTTTTGATTTTAGCTAGACGATCTCAGTGTTCTTAGTTTCGTTTTAAATTGGTTTTAACTTTAGTATTGCTAAAAAAGTTTATTCGAAAAAGACCTATTATTAAGAACGCTTGGATGCAGATGTATGTAGGTTTATGACGCTCTTAAAAACTCAATAGCTGCAGTGTTTTTGCCTGAGAACCAACATTTGCAAAACTTAATTGCTGTTGTTGCACAATTGTTGAAATCAAACTCGACAAAAGTTCAGTACAACACCCAAATTTCATCGTTTTTGGATCATAAAACCAGAAAAAGCAAAACAAAATTTTCAAATATTTTCAACATAACAGAAATTGTGCAGAAGAAAATCCAAGCTCGACTAGACTAAATTTTGAATTCGTAATTACAATTAGTATGGAATTAGCTTCAATCAGCTGAAATTTTGTACCTATTACATACAAAGTTCACGAGAAAAAAATATTTTTTAGACAGCTGACAAAATCGTGAGCTCAGCGTCAAAAAAAAATCTGATTAATTAATCAAAATTCTTTCGATAATAGCATCTCTGTTTTCACAAATTTTACTACTTCTCATTAGCATATACTTTAACGAGGTTTACCTAACACGCACTGTTTCTATCAAAACAATCACAAGTGTCTCTCAACTTTCCATCACAGAAAAAATCTAAAGTGAAATTTGTCTTTAAATCAATTTTTTTATTAGGCGATAAACTTGAGACACCCTACGTTATTTTGACAAGACGCATAAATTATTACCGCAAAAATTCGTAATTGTTAATTAATTTTACGTGTGTTCTAATGTGAATAAATTAATTACACAACGAATGAATTGGAAAGCTAATCAATCAAACAGTTTAGTAAATTTTTTTCTGCGAATGTATTACTTTTGATACTTCCGGGCGCAATACCATTAAAATATGTCGTTAAGCGCAAAAATTACGGGGATGTGTAGAAATTAATTTAATTGCACGCCGCTGAAATCATGTTTACGGTACTAGATTTTTTATCACCGATTTATCATCTCAGCATGCGGTGGTACCGCTACACGCCGAATTTGGAGCAAATCGAATTCTCTCGCATTTAAAAAATTCCGTAGAATTTTTCTGTAGAATGAGGGTGATTTAAAGCCGTTCGAAACGTGACGTATTAATCTTCAAAGGTTGTGATTAAGTCATGGTCCAGAACGTGAAGAATTTTCGACGTTGGCGTATTCTTAATTGTTTAGACGTTTTTAGAGTTATTTATTAGAAGTAGCAGAAATGAAAAGAAAGTGTATCCAATTAAAATCGAACAAGACAAATTAAAAACTTTTTTCATGTACAATTACCTCGTAAAAGAACTAATAACCGGTAATACCAGAATATTCGCGATGCTTCGTAAAATCTTTCAGATTTAGTGGCGGTCAAATTTTACGGGTAAATGTGTTGTTAATTTGTGGTTCTTTTGCTTTGTTAGTGGAGCCAGTAGAAGCTACTTTCAACTCAACAGGACTTTTATTGTCTATCATATTTTCAATTTAAAGGATCATTAGCACAACTTAAAGTGTAAATGCCTTGCATATAAGACACTGTAATTTGAGAGTACGTTTAGTTCGATCATTAAATTAATAGGTGATAAAGGTTTCTAAACTTTTCTTATGATTGTGATAGATTTTTGAAGAGTTCTTCTAAGAGTAGTTAATAAATTTGTTGTGCTAGTAAATGGTGACAGTCTATAATAGGGAAATATAGAAACGTGGTATTCTAAAAAAAATAATCATTCCATTTTCAATTTTTAATTTATAGACTCAAGAATTTTTTTTATCGTGTACATTCAACCACGTTATAGCAGAAATGAAATTTTTCAGGTTAAATTAGTCGGCCGTCACAACTAAAGGTAAAATTCAGTTTTAGACTTCACACAGATGATGTTATACTCCTTCTACATAAAGAAAGATAATTTCTCACCAAGTAGGTCATTATATCGTCCTTTTTCAGTTTTGTTAAAGTGTCATTTTTGGATTGCACGGTGGTCGGATGCGGTAACAATTGTACATCTTCATTTCGTTGTTCACATAAAGCAAGCGGCGTATTTTGGAGTAAAAACCAGGCCGTAACTACAGAGGATCGAGAAAACCATAAATAAATATCATACAGTGCCGCAATTTGGTAGCGAAACCGAGCCAATCATCCTTAAATGTTGGTCGGCCTCTAACCGCGATTTTCTTTAATTCCAGACGAATTTAACCTCAAACAATAAAAGTTTTCGGTAAGTTATTACCTACTTTCACGCATCCAAACTTGACAGTTAGTTAATCGGGTGTCATTAAGTCGTCACTTAATGAAAAATTATAATGCGACGTGAAATATAAGGTCTCCCAGGAGCCCTAAAAACGGGGAATGATAGGTTGATAATCGGTTAACATAACAATAATCTAAGCGCAAAAGATGCGTAACGAAGTGCGGATAAGTATTACATATGCAAGCGATCGCACAACCACTAGCGCTGATTTCACATAGCAAATGCATAATTCGATCCTTAAGTGCCACAAATTGTTAGTATCTACAAGACAACAACCCATTGCTCTACTTGTTACCGATACTTAGAGATTATTTTGTCTTACGTAAACGTAATTAGGTACTTATTCAACGTGAGTGATGTAATGCTATAAGAGAACCTACAGCAATCTTGCCCAGTGGTACTCGTTAAAAGACCATTCTTTTTTTTGCTCACAGACTC
The DNA here is from genome assembly GCA_030157275.1 of Cynaeus angustus. Taxonomy (NCBI): domain Eukaryota; kingdom Metazoa; phylum Arthropoda; class Insecta; order Coleoptera; family Tenebrionidae; genus Cynaeus; species Cynaeus angustus. Next base: position 18,671,428 of record CM058060.1, read on the forward strand.
AGATTAATTAGAAGCTCGCCGGATCAGACGTTTATCGGCTGATTGAGACGAGTCGTGTCTATAAATCCGCATTGTTCAGAATAAACGAATTACTATCTTGAGTCGGCATAAAATCGTTCCATCGTCACATTTGTTCTTAATTGAGTCATAGTTTGTTTAACATTTTCCATGGCAGCTGGAATTTGCGCGATGGTGCAACATGGCTCATTAGCAGAAGGACTCGGTTATTGTTTATTGACACGAGTTTTTACCAAGCGCACAGATGCGAAGAAAGTTATGACTTTGGAAGAATCTGGTGATCTTCTGCTGGTTGCTTCGAAAGCCAAAAAATTGCGCTTTCGAAGAACAACTACCATCAAATTGACGTTAAAAATGGTAGATGGAATTGATTAGGCATTGTTGGAACGGTTACTTGTTAATTTAATTATTTGTAAGCTGTCTTTGGATATTTATTGCTGTGTGTACGAGTTGTCGTGTTTTCTACATGGAATTCATTAGAAGATTATTATCATTGCAAAAATATAGGTAACAAATAAGACCTAAATCTTTCTGGCTATAATAAAGTATTTGGTATAAATCCCCTGTTACTTAATTACTGCTGCCTTAAAAAAGTTTTAGCTTTTTTATAAAATATTCGTTTAATAATTTTAGTACCTTTATTTGGAGTTGAATCAAATTCGTGATCTTTGCGGCCTTTGCTCTCCGGTTTTATTATACTTCCGTTTGACTAGACTTCTTTTCTATTTTTTTTCGCACCTATTGCCAATTAATCTCCCTCCTCAGTAAGGTTTTTGAAATTCCCGCACTTCACGGGTTTGTTTATCAGCCCACACTAATTTCACTTCTTTCTGCTCCTCCATTCTAATTAAATGTTCCCACCATGTGAGTTGTTTCTATTTTCGCAATTAACTCGCTTTATTTATTCTATGCATTCTTGATTTTTTCATACAATTTAGATATATGCAGCAAACTTTTTGTTCAAAGTATCTGTGGGTAATTATTTTATTGCAAGTAAAAAACTTCTTGCAAGTATCAAGTGGCAAGTTGCCAGCTAGCAACCAAACGTTACCTTGAGATGCATTTGTGATTGGTTAATTTAAATAGGTTATATTTTAAAATCGTTACTTACTACTTAGAACTTACTACTAAAATTGGGGGTGAGAGTTTCAGGACAGCGTGTATATAATCGTTTAATGATTCGGTTCTCATTTTTCCTTCGATTCTACTTCACTTCGTCTTTGTTTATTTTCTATGAATTTTTTATCGGCTTCATTTTAATATATTGGTTTAATGTCCTCTTTGTGTAGTTGTTCAGTTGTGTTAGTTGTATTTTTTCTTGTTTTTCTCGTTTTACTGATCGCTGTTTATGTTTTAACTCTTTCTCTCTCAAATTTCTTATGTTTTGTTTTTCACTCCGTTCTACACAATTGAGGTTAAGTTGACAATAATGTAAAATCAGACAATATTTAAAAAATGCGAAAAATTTTCACGAAATAGAGATTTATCTATGATTTTTTTTCACATATGTTCAACAAATATGTTGAAGTTTGCAAGTAAAATAAAGTTCAGCAATCAACAGGACATTTATTTCATTTGCAACAAATTACAAAGAAAAATGTGTTTCTTCTATTATTCGTCTCAAAATGGAAAACTATCTTAGATTTTAACCTCAAAGGTGGTAAAGTGATATTTCAACATCAAGGACAGATAAAAAAACTTAAACTTTTAGTTAACTCTAGCACATAAATGATACAACTGATGTTCCCAGAAACATTTATTTTAGGAATAGAACTCCACTGAGTTATGGGTTACCTACACTGTGTATTCGTAGCTGAACTTGTAGTAGCCAGATTCTCGCAAACAATTGTATTTGAAACGGTAATTTTCTTCGAAAAACGATCTTCAATATAGTTTTCTGCTTCCGAATATGATTTTCATTTTTCTATACTTTTAAAAGTGACAAGATCAACACTGTGTTTGCCAACATCGTAGCTGCAAAACGGCGGAAGTAACGCTCAATTACTTTTGCTTCAAAAAATTGGCAATCATCGTCGAAACTTTATACAATGTATAGATTCTTACAGGATGAATGATACACTTTTTCTGTCTATAGATGACAAAGAATTTGCTCTGAGGAACGTTTTTAGGATGCCATAATTTTTATCGGTTACGCAAAACGCCCGATTTTTCTTGATCTTCCAGTTAGTATCATTAAGTAAAACAATCATTAGCGTCAATATTAAAAACTTCTAACTTATACAATTCGTCCTTTCTGAAAGTCCCGTGCAAAACTTTACAATGACAATCTGTAAGTTTAAAACTCAATTTTATACATTATATTTTAAAACTTGCGATTAATTAAATATCTAGTCTTAATCGATTTTGTAGACTTTTTTAGACAATTCTAATTCATTCTCGTACATTGTATTTTTAACACCTTCGAAAATGAAAAATTTGTTTATTACAAAAATTCCACAACAAACGATTTTCCTTGCAAGTCATACTTCGAAATCACTCGTATGCTACTCGTAATATGGTGTCTTATTTTATTCGTATAATAACACACTATTGTTGCAACGAAACTATCTACAATATAGCAAATGAAAACACAGATTAGATATTTTAAGACAGAAAGAAAGTTTAGTGAAACATTTTATGTACCTTTATGCATAACACATTTGTTAAGTTTATTAATTTATGTACTTTATTTTATTTTATTATTTTATTATTTTAACTTTACAAAAACAAATTTCCATTTATTATCTCATAGAACAATGACTTATGAAATTAGCTAGGTTGTCATTACCGACAAATAGCACAATTTTTTTTTCCGTTAACAGTTCAGTTACATCTTGTATATATGTCATAATGTGTAAAATTCTAATAACAATTGTGCGAAAAAATTCTAATCATAAAATGTAATCAAATATCGGTAAAATATAATTTTTAAATTGGTCCAACGCCTATTGTTAATTACTTTTTTTTAATCGCCAAACCTTTGCTTACATAAACCAACTATATAAAATATCTCTATTTCCAATTTGCCACGGCTCTGGCGCTTTTTTACCGACTTTTACTGCATAAATATTTATTTTACGAGCCATTATCAATTTAATCGAATTTCGTTATCGGCACTTTGAACAACAAACAAACTAATTGAGTCATAATCGTGCAGCTTTCTTAATTTATAATCAACAATAAAAAAAGTGAAATGTGAAATGAAGATATCCGGATCGGTGCATGACAAACCGAAGCCGATTTTAAACAAAAAGCAAACTCACTTCAGCTCGATTATCCCAGGGCGAAAAAGGGAAGAGAAAAAACGGAGCAGACATTTTAATATTTAGCGTGTCACGACTTGACCGAAATGAGCTGTTAATCTTTAACACATCTCTTCACTCAAAAGGTGTGTTTCTATTTAAATAAATTAATATGCAAGTGGGCATGAATTCGTTTCGGTCCGATGGTCCTGCGACCTGTCGCCTCAAAAAGGCCGTTTTGTCAAGGACAGGAAGGATGTGGGTCGATGAGAAGAAATCGTGTCCTGTGTACCTGACAGATTCCTCAGCAGCAATGATGAAAATGGATGTTCATAAGTCGTGTTTTTGCTTGGAATTTATTTTTAATTCAGACGATGAGATGTTAATTTAATGACTCGTATGTTTAGTTCGTTGGAATGAAGCAGCTACCTACATCAATTAAGAACAGATATGTTTATCTGAATTAACTGTAAGTCCAAGTCGTGGTGCATTAACATAAGAGGTTTTTCACACGTGGCGGTTAGCCCCCAGATTTTTGGAAAAGTAACCCGAAAAACAAAAATTGGGAAAAATCTTTTTTACTATTCGTTTCAAAATAGTCAGTTTTCTGGTCATTAATTGTTACAAAGAAAGATAAATCAACGCCTCAAGAACTTGAGATCTTTTTATTTATTTTCTGCAAATAGTGCTAGTTGGAAAATTTTCTTCCATTACTCTGTCCCTTGCCAAGTTCGATTGGTGATTATAAGGTGCGGCAAGTGCGATTACCATGAACAGGTGCTTAATTAACTGCTTAATATCGAACCAATTACAGAATATTACTAATAAGGATTTGTTTTAATTTATGATATTATTTACGACTTTTAATGAAGTTTCATGCTTTTTCTGCAAATTTTACAAATAAGTCTATTTTTCTGTGAGACCGACGCCTGCATACGGTTGTGAAACTTCGTGTTTAATTAAAATATCATTCGTTGCGTGAGTTATTCAATTTATTCTTATCTTTTTAATTATCTTTAAGTTTACAAATGAATCTTGCAACTGCTTCGCGGTTTTCACCGCGAAAATTTATTGCTTAAAATACTACAAATTTTCATAGCAGTATTTATAGTTATCGCCTTTACCTGAAAGATGAAATGACACAAGTTTACTAACATTTAAACAGTTGCGAGTTGAATTTTAATGTCAATAGTTTCTACAAACGAATTTACAACATAAGCTAAAATTTTGAACTTTAAAAAAATATAAAACTAGAAATCTGACAATTTAAAATAATTACGCAATAATCTATGTTTAATTAAACAACTTTATTACTCGTTTGCTATTTCAATTGTAAAAAAATGCAACGTTGCGACAATTTAATACGCGTACTATTCAATTTATTCGATACTTTAACGTTTATAAGTTTATAAGTAAAACACTTAAAATGATCTAACTTAATGGTGTTATTAAAGTTGACGAATTAATTATTATTTGAAATATTAAGCAAAGATTCTCTAATGACGTTCTTATTTTATTTTATAATATTTCATAAATTTCATAATTTACTGTTTTAATAAAACTGCCACAATATTCGTCGCTTGCTACAAATTTAGTTTATGTACATTGATTAAAAGATAGTAGAGACAAGCCTTTTATAGTTTGTTTTTTTTTTTGTATTCGTGAGCCTATAATTTTGTCAGTTTTGCTGTTTAAACCTTTTATTTTAGGAAAAAAATTTCACTTACAATCTGTATACAGGTGTTCCAGAAAAATGTAGGAGCCGAGATTCGTAGATTCTTCTTCTGTAAAACATAAAGATTGAAAAGAGATTGAAAGAGAATAATTTTGATCTCACAATCAGATAGAATTTAAGTCATTAGCATTTTAATTTGACCAATTGTAAAAGACTTCCTAATTAATTTCTCAAGTATCAGTCATGTTACCACGTAAAAAACAAAAAATAAAACTTAAGTTTATTTGAAAAAATATCTGGTCTACTACTCAAATGTCATTGTCACATAAGTTGTCTCAAAACGTCACACTTGTGCAATAAAAATGCTAATGAGTTAGCAAGACAGTATGCTATCTGATTTCACCAAAGGCATCACCCTTCGTCAAATGCATTTTTGCGTTTGATTGCGCGTGCTGGAACATTTGGATCACTAACGCCACAAAAAAGTCTTGTTGGAGTGTCACGTACAGTAAGAACACCTGAAGTGAAAGAAATGGTCCTAGAGGCATTTTTCTTAAGAACCGATAACTAGTATTCGCACGATTTCGCGGCTCCATGGCGGGTCCAAAAGTTCCGTACAAAGGGTACTGAAGGAAAGTCAGCAATGGTGCTCCTCTACATTTTACAAGAAATGTGAGAGATATTTTAAATCACATGTACCCCCCTCTATGAATAGGATGAGGAGGCTCTTTATAAATTGGCCAGCGAGATCTCCAGATTTAACGCCGCTTGATCTCTTTTTATGGGGCCATATGCAAAATTACATTTATTCGGAGCCAATCGCAACTTTGAAAAAACTTGAGGGGAAAATAGGAAAATACTATTAAACGTGAAATGTTGCAAAATACGAAAACAAGTTTAATTAGAACGACCAAGGGCTTTGTTTAAAAATGCATGGTGGTCATTTTGAGCAACTCCTTTCACGTTTATTTGTTGTTTTGTTGGCTTTATTTTATTTGTTTTCTGTTCTTTTGTTTCAAATTATTTAAAAGTTCTTGGCTGAATGAAAATCATCTTGAATGAAAAATCACGTTGCAAAGATTATATTTACATTTTCTAACATAATTGAATTACTTTTTAATGTGTTTTCTTACGATTTTCGTTGTCACTTGTATCGTAAGTACACCTATTAACCAATTAACCTGTCAAAAGTAGACCAAACAAATATTCACGGTTTTTACTCACCTATTCTTTTTCTCCCTTTTTTAGCGACCAAAAATATATAGCAGTTTCAAACCTTCAAAACTCACTTGTCGTTTGAACCTAAACATTTATCATTTCAATATTAGTAATATTAATTAACGTAGCAGAAACTGTGGTTAACGGCTCCTCGACTTTTCCTGGAACACCCCGTATATCAGTATAAGAATAATACATAATTATAGTTGTAAATATTCTGCTTTAAAATGTTAGTTTCATTGGTATTTTTTTTTAACAGACATAAACCTACCAAGTCTATGGGAGCAATATTTAGATTCGATCGCATTCCTGTTACTTCTTTACGTTGACGTTCGCAGGCAAAGAACTTGGGTCATGTATTTTACTTCGCACAAGAACATTGTGATCAAAGAAATGTGGTCTCTTGGCAGCATAATTTTCACATTTTTAGCAGGTAAAAAGTAATTTACCGCGCCTCAAAGCCTTATTTGGTGCATTTACCCGATTACAGTAACATGCAAAAATTTACAGTGAAGTTAAACCCAAGCTTTAATACTGAGTGGCTTTAATTCGTAAGTGGATTATTCAGTTCAGCATTTTATTAGGTTAAGTGTTTATTAAATGGAATAAAAATGTTAAGTGTACGTTTTAATTAATTTATTAGTGTTGGTAAGTACCCATAAAGTCTGTTCTTTTCATCTGCAAAGAAATGTACAACAACTCACCACAGGTGTTAAATTGTTTTCTCTATTGTAATCTCCTTTGAAGCACTGAATCTAGATCAGACCACCAAAGTCGCTGTCTTTCCACACTCTCCTTTTCCAGAAAGGCGTAATCGCAGTTTTCTCGTTAACATCTAAAATGACAGAGAGGCACGCGTGACCCCTGGCCCTGTTGCAAATGTCGCCAGGCTCTTTTATCCTTATCAGAAATGAGATAATTTGCGATTGAATCATGAAAACTTCCCATTAACAGGTTGATTTCGCAAGGTGAGTTATGTGCCAGAACGTCTAGTTTCCGCCTGCACACACTTCCATATTTGCACGAATTAATGACAAATCCATCAATAATACATGCGGCGTTCGTGTTGTACCAATAATTCAGGCTTCTGCTGCAATGTCTCTTGCCTGTTCTCGATAATAGCAATCGCTTCGATTGCATTTAAATTACTTTATATCTGTGGCGAGCATTGCTTGTTCTAGTCAATAGGACCGGTCGGGGGCCCAGTTGTCGACACGAAATGGGAGAAATAAAGGATCGGTAAGGAGAATGGCAGAAAATTGTAGTTACGTTGCCAAAGAATAAATTATTCGGTGATTGACTACGATCTTTTTATTCTCTATGGTCACAACTTAGCCTTTTAAATTTTATAGATCTGATAAATTTGGCGCAACGCTCACACTGACATCGTTTGAATCGAATGACTTTTATCCGATGAATAAAGATCTTCAAACTACAATGCAAATCGTGAACTGATCTGATTAATCACACTTTCCAAATCTGTTTGATAATAAAAGGATTCCGAGCACGCTTCTCGCTGCTGAAAATTCGACCACTAATCTAAAGCTACCAATCGATAAAAAAGCCACACTGCGCGTCAAACTTATCGAACAACTTCAATTATGATTCTTATTTTGCAGTTTTCTTGTAATATCCGTATCTACTCCGTATCAATAAACTTGCATAAGTAATTTTTTTTAATGTACATATTTACCTTAAGCATATTCCATAAATGTTTATTATTGCAAGCCTAACAAGTTACAAACAATTAAATTAAACAAGTAATTAAAAAAATCAACAATAAAATTTTGTATATTTTTTGTTTTGGTTTTTAATGAAAACGACTAGTAATTAAAATCCTCATATTATTTTACAAAGTCGCTTCACGTAACAACCAATTGCCAAGAAGAAATAAAAGACGCCTTCCGAAGCATGTAAAATTGTTTTCAAGTTGTAATGCAATATACCTCTTGTTGGTAGTTTGTAAGAAATGCAAATGGTTTATTACTTTTTTAGTGTAAATAGATTTTTAAGAAGCAGCCTGATGTTAAGAAACAGAAGTTGAAATTTCCGTTTTAAAGACTGCACTTTAATTTTGCCGCTTAGTATATTTTCCATCCTCACACCTTTCACCATCGTCCCGCCCCAAACATCATAAATTCCGCACCTGAAAAAATTGCAAATATCAACACGAAATTAATCTTCACCGAACACCTACCGGAGTCGTGTCCAGGAAGCTTCCATCACTGCTGCAATTTAATTACAAACTATGAACGGAAGTAAGTTGATTGAATTAAAATTTATTTAAATTGCACGTGTCCTTTTACGGGTTAATCATTTCGTGATGTCGATTTTTCCCAAATCGTTAATAATAAATAATCGAGCGATGAGTTCCGGATGATCGACTTTGGCCGAAACGTCGATTTCGTGCAGCACCCGTGGCCCGTGGCCGCATCGTGAACATCAGATAAAAGTAATAATAACAGTTGATTTTTTTCGGGATCGTATTAATGGTTGGTCTATAAAACGCGCGGGAACACCCACTGATCGACTTCCGCGACGATTTTCACGTTCCAGGATCTGGATGTGTTCATATGAAAGGGATCATAAAGTAACAGTGAGTCCGGTCGTCAATCTGTTAAGATTAGATCCGTAAATGTGTAAATTATTATACTTTTGTTTATTAGCTATTTACCTTGGAATAACAATTAAGTCGTTGCTGCGCTTTGTTCGAGATAAGCACACGGACTATTTTTTATGTTCATTGCATGCGAAATACACTTTTCCATTAGCATTCATCAATTATTCTTTATTTTTAAAATTTAAATCGATGGCGGATGCAATAAAGTGTACTCGTAGTAAACATACACGACATTAGTCAAGTGCAGACAGAGCTATGACATGCTAAAATTCTTCAAACGTTTGTTTTCTTCTGCTATCTACTTAACTTGTGACTAAAACCACAGAAAAGGAATATGAGCTAGGAAGACCACAAAAACTTGCAACGACATATCTAATAGTTAATAAATAATTATAACGTCTACTTGTATGAAGTAAAGAGCCTTATTTATTGTTTATTCTATTTATTAACATGAATTTGCAATAAATTTTTGCAATTCATAATAAATTTCACGTTTTTTGTATAAAAATAACTGTAAAAAGTATACTATTTGTTATCATTCATCACAGCGTTAAAGCTCGGTGCTCTAATTAGAAACCATTTAGTTTAAACAATAAAATTACTTTGCAAAAGCACCATTTCGTGACACAGTCTAGACAACAATTTTCTCAACTATGGTGAATATTTTGTAACGATCAATTAATGAAATACATAAATTTTAATTAGCAAGTATTACTTTACAGGAAATGCAGCTCATCAGAACTGAATACTTTAGAAAATGAATTCATATTTCTCTATTAAATAGCTGTGATCTGACAGTGAGAAAAAGCTGTTGCAAGATTAAAAAAATATATTAACAGTTAGAACTGTCCATTAAAAGTTAACTCTAGAAAGACAGGAAATTTGAAATATCCAAATATGCAGATGTGCATCGTTGCTAATTTTAGTTCTATTGCTTCACTCATCAACTTCACGTCCCATTCGTTTTTTGTCAACGTTTTAATCACTTGTTATTTAGTTTTTACCAGCGCATACCTTCGTCTAAAGTTTTCGCCTCTAATGTATCCAAACATTCTTGTGTGCATAATTTTCGTGATAGTATCCTTGCGAAATTTATGTCTGTTTTCATGTGCACCCACCTCCTCCCATCGTTTCCTCGTGTCTTCTCAAATTTCGTTCTTGTGTGTAGAAATATGTAAATGAATATAAACGCTAATACAACACATTAATTAATTTTCCGTACACGTCCCAAACAGGTTTGCTGTCTTAAATCATTAGAAATGTGGGCAGAAATTAGCATAATCTATGGGTGCATTTTTTCAATTTATGAGAGAAATTCGTGTCAATTCTGAAAATCTGTAGTTTTCATCAATTAGTAGTTTCTGCAGTGCCATAATTACATAATAAAGCGGGCTCATAATAGCAGTTGTTCAACAAATTATAATATATGCTGCTAATGCACGTAAACCGTTACAATAATTGCGCGCTCATATTATTAGCCATAGTTTGAGGGGATAAATTATGTACTTTGATTAAGTAGCTCGATAAACTCGATCGTTTAATCCTGAATGGCGATCCAATTAATTCTGAAAAAATGTCCAAAGTTGATGCGTATTGTATCGCGGAATTTAGCGAATTTGTGTAATTAAGAAGCGTCGAACGGTGGTAGAAGCTCATGTATGTTTACGGTTAACTCTGGCAAGATAAAAATCTTGGACGATTTTAGCTTCCTGTTTAACGCGAGGTTCAGTTTGAGTAATGAATAGCGACACAACAAAGTGCTACTCGTTGCTTATAGGATTAGTCAAGTGGAGAAAAGACTATTGTTTTATTATACAGGATATGTGATAATATAATATACACGCGTTACAAAACACAATAGAAAAATGCACATATTTATAGTATAAGGAAATAGAGCATTGCAAAGGACTAAGTCGTATTATTAACATTTTTTCTGCGTAAGTAAATATAGATTGAAAGATCTGTTTTATTTAAAACTCCAGCCCCAATTTTTGTAAAACTGTGTTAATCTCTGTCCTTAATCCGGAAAACGTTATAATTTTCTGCACCTTAATGCATTTCCGCTAAATAATCCACCACTTATAGAATCTCCATCAATTCTCGATCAATTAGTGCCGGTTTTCTCCGATCGACGCTTCAAGACTCATCGTTTTTCCTGTCGTCTGTCAACAGGAAAGCCTTCCTTACATACATTGCATTATCCATCACCGTCACGGTGAATCGCCTCAGCGACAACACTCGAGGGTGTTACATGAATAATTAGACTCACATACACACACTAATGACTACAAACCATTCTTCCATTTGAATCGCACCCAACTCCTACGCAAGATGTTTCGCCTTGAGTATGCTATTTTTTTCGAAATTAACTTTATTATATACACTTGATAACTTTATTACTATGTTGTGTAGTTTATTAGTGTGAAGATACAAGCGATGTTGCAGAAGAGTGACATTTCCTGCAATGTACATGTGGAAGAAAAATGTGAGGTTAATTGAAAACGCTGACCGGGATCTACAAAAAATGGAAAGAAACACTCTTAAGGTTTTATTGTTTTGTTTTATATTTTATGTAGTTTATAGAGTATGTCAAAATGTGCTTTAAGCGTTATCGCAGTGCATCACTGTCTATTTTGCATTAGTAACGATTTGTTATCGTTTACTTTTTATTAAATTATCAAGAAACAGACAGAATTTTAGAAAAAAAAATAGAGTTCAAAAATAAGGAAGAAAACATTTACTAAAATATTTATGTTTAATATAAAAACCTTTCCTCAACGCTTATGTTAAATTCCTTTAAAGCTCAGAGGAACAATGAATGTTTTAATAAGATTTTCCATTTGAACTGTTTCGTCAAAATTTGTTTTAAACCCTTTGATTGCTTTTTGCTTATCTTCAATACATATTACAATAAAATATATAGGATTTTTTTTAAGTTGGTACTATGTTTTGTTGCCCTGGTGAATAAACTGTCGTGAACACACGTTTTCTTATTTTAATCATAAGAATTACTTTGGAGGTTTATCACACCTTAAATTATGGAATTATCGCATACTTTCTGAAGTCGTTAATATTTCTTCGCATTTAAAACAAATGTCATACGATAATATGTATAAAATTAGATTCTAAATTAAGCTAAATTAAAATAAAACAAATAATAACAGTTTAAATTTGTTCTACTTGAACTGTTGAATATTAGAACAAGAATTTGCAAAATTTAGTTTTTATGCCTCAAAATTTGATAGTATTTAATTTGTGATTAATCTTTTTTGGGTGCGTTTTTTAATGGTTATGACATATTCTACCTAAAGTGTAAACAGTAATTTATGAATGCTAATAATACCAAAGTGAAAGTTGCATTTCTAAAAAGTCAAAAATCGAAAAAAGATTTTACAAAAATTTGAAAACAAAACGTTGGAAATTGTGGAAATTTTAAAATCTGTAAATTGCATTGACAATTGCAATAGGACAAAATTCGTTTTCTCTGCATATATATATATATTTAATATCGATTCACTCACAAAATTTTCGTCATACTTTTTGATAATATTTTATGAATCCATTTTAAATCAACAAAAGAAGTTTCTGCAAATAAATTTGGTTAAGTCATGGTCAATACTTATAATAAAAATTTTAGAATTTATGTTAATATTTTAGATAATTTTTTTTCAATTTACATTTATTCGTTCCGAAAACATCAATTCATATTTTTAACATTCTAAAAAATGTAAAATTTTGAAAATCTTTAGTAACTTTAAATATTTAGACGATTTTATAAATTTATTATTATACCAAAAATGTTGATAGATACTTTTTATTTTAAATTTGTTAACCAAATTTTAAAAACTTTGAATAATACTCAATTTGAATCTTTAAATTATAAATAGTGAAAGCTGTTGTTAAGGCAGGTTAAGTATAAATCCTACAAAAAAACTGTAAGAAAATACTTTATATATTTTTATATTTAGTTTTATAAAAAAAATCTGCTTACTGAGTGAAGCAACTAACAACTTAGATATTTTTTAATCTGCATTTAAGAAAAAGTAAATTTTAAGAATTTCAAGATTTCAACAATTAAGCAACAAATTTAATTTTTGAGAATTTGGCAGAGGTATTAAAAGATATTTTGCGAAAATGAAAACTGTCATACATTTTTAAATAAACTCCGGAAGTATAAAAGATTTTACACCTTACTTCCGAATTCACTTGTTTTAGAAAAAGTTCTTACAGGCAATATCTATAATTAACAAATAAATATTTGTAAACTTGTTATCAATACATTGTCTCTGTGTACCCACAACGTTTAAGAATTTCCTCCAATGTGTTACAACGTAAAGCACTTTTTTCCTTTAAACTATGTAAATTATTTTCTGGGTTTCCTAGAACTTCCGTAAATTTATTAAACATATATACGAAATGTCCAACAAATAAGAATTTTCCCTACAGTGTTACCTACTTTGTATTTACAAATCTTAATAAATTTTCCCAACATGTAATTATTTATACCTCTAATCTTAACTATTTTAATTTTGTAGCGCGCTGTCCCATCAGCTTTCGATTTATTGTAGTCCTTCAGGCACATCCTTTTTATTCAAATTTTCTTAATTTTCATTTGGTTTGGAAACCTCTTGGGTGGACCCATTAAAACTAACTTCCTTCATTTAAGATCATTTAAAATCGCTACAACCATTAGCATGCGATGACGGCGTAATGCTACCAAAATTTAATCTGTGCCGAGCACATTTTTTACGCTCAAATAATAAGAGATTAAAATCGCTAATTAGCTAGGACATTTGATGGATTTTTTGCGCAAAGCGTGCACCATTCACCGAAAAAAAATAAAAAGAATTAGTGGTGGTGTAACAAACTCGCATGAAATGAGAGCATTAAATTTAGTTTTTTAAAAGGATGTCCCGTCGATCTAATGAACTAGAATGAGAGCAGCACGGAAAAACCCTGATGAACTGAACAACTATTAATTTCATTTTTGATGATCCTTTATCATGAAACTTTCACTGCTCGGATGTAATTTAAGTGGTTTAAGGGTTTTCTTCGAAAGCAGGCGACTATCATGCAAAATTACAACAATTACGCAAACCAACAATAATAAATCTAATGTAATTAAATCTGCACGTGCATATTTCAGATAATGGTATAATAATAACTTAGAAACAGGAATATTTTATCCATAAATTAATACTAATAGCACGAAGAGATAAGAAGACGATAATTGCTTCTCCTCATATTTTACCCATGGTGATGAGTTAATAATATCTGTTTCCAAAACCACCCAACGCAACAGAAACCAAATTGGATTTTCTTCCACATTAGCCAATAGACTAATAGCGTAATAAATTAAATAATCTTACGAAAGACAATTCAAACCGAGGGACATTTATCTACCTCGGAACTTGTATAACAGGTGTGAAATGAGAAAATTAAACCAAAACATGGCAAAACAAATTTGAATGTAAGTATAATCTAAAAATTGACAAGTTAATTAAAGCCCCACACAGTCATCAAAGAGTTGAACTACAACATCAAGAATCACAAATAATTTATAGCCTAACGTACATGCGCCATTCTTGGACATGAACAAACTAACTGTACGTGGAAGGAAAACGTGGAAAAATAGTTTCGTACTTCTCTGTAACTAAATCACATTCCTGCTGTCACTTTAAATTAATTGCGCACGGTTGTTTTCACACCTGATCGTGGTATACAATAAAGTTGATATTAATTTAGGTAGCATGTATACACACAAAATTAAATTATGTGTCTGTTTTTATTATAAATATTCTTGTTTATTCTGATTGTCAAATATACAATAGTGCTGTCAATTATAATTAGTTATTTGTTGGTTGATTTATATATATAATATCCCTATTACAAAATATCCAGTTGATTTGCTTTTTATGAAAATTTTACCTCTTGTATAATTCATATTCAAACGAGGATAAATGATTCTTTTTCTGTCGCCCAGCTGACGTTTCAAATTAGTGTGCTGTTTAGTCAAATTGTTATAGTTTCTAATAAAAAAATATAGGAAATATTACCTTTTATAGCTTCCTGTTAATAAACAGTTTGTAAACATAATGTAGGAAATACATTTTATTTACACTGTTCTGTAATTGAACTTCTGATATTTATTAAGATTTAATTGAGAATAAGTATTTATATAATGCCTGACAGCACAGGATGTGTGTGTATATTAGATATCCTTGTATTGTGATATTAGACTTCCTGTGATATGACGACGTTACGCTGCTCGGCTAATGACAGCAGAAATACGATGAAAAGATGTTTAAACTTTAACAAAACGAGTCATATTTCTGCTCGGATTCCAAAAAAAAAAAAACACAGGTACCAAGGAATTTAAGAACAGGTAAATTTTACGTGGAGTGAAATTTTTTAAACTTATGTTATACAACTTGCATAACGAGGACTGTTGGTATAAAAACACCAAAAAACTAACAAGTCTGTTAGATTGATCAATGATCGTTACATCATTACTCATTATTAGTAGCGGCTTGCAAATAATAAATAATCAAAAATAAAAGTACGTACTCGGATGCACTTTTTTGTAACCATATTTTCACCACTGGAGGTTTCCTTCGCAAATTTGTAGCGTAGAAAAAAATCACCATCCGGACTTGTTGCAAGCATTATTTTCACGGACGAGGTTGGATTTGCCCGCGACGAAGTGTTTAGTATTCATAATTCATAACGTCATAACACACATGTTCAGAGTGATGAAAATCCATAGACGATGCATATCTGATTTTTTTACTAAATCTATTTAATGTTTTACAGGACAAAGTATGAATCAATAGACGACGTAGTAGGTATGTAGATTTTACATGACGTTGACCACATTACGCAAGAAATGTCACTAATTAGCTTTATGTAAATTTTCCAGAAACTCTTGTATATTTAGACCTCAGAATAGCAAACCATTTGTGATTGCTCAGAAACAAATTGATCGAAACAAATTTTACGGCAGAAGTGTATACAAGATTTTTTGTGCGATCAAAATAAACTAACAAAATGTGAGGTGTGGATTGTAGGAAAGGATAATTTGATAGATGTGTTTATAAAATTCACCTTTACGGCCACAGGGGAGTCTGTAACGTAAAGATTTATAGAGTAACCACCCAAAAAATATTGTATACAGAAGATGAAGGTTCATAGTTTAATAAGTATTATCATAAGTAATTAAACCTGTTCATAAATTTACTCTGCAGTTTGTCGTGTTGCAATTCTTCTTATCGAAATTTTTACGAGCAATAAAATTAAACAAATGGATATCTTTTTTAAGAACAATTAAATCTGATATGTCTGTTTATTCGACGTCAGATTTGAATATTTTTAAGCTTTTTATTGTCCAAGTATCAAAATTCAAAAAACAGACTACGTTACCAGTGGCATTTGGGCTGTCACTTTAAATTATTCTAATAAGTTCTCTATCTTGAGTTTCGGATGTAAAGTATTCGTTACTTTTTATTTACACTTCGGTGACATTCATATTAACAAATTAAGTTAGTTTGATTTTAAATTTAATGATTTTAAGAGACTTAAACTAAAAACATATTTTTCCTCTGACCTAAATTTTTGATTACTACAAACAGCTTTCTTTTAGATAACTTTGTAAAATGTAAGAAAATTGATTCCTATGCAACACATATATAAAAAATCACTCGAAAAAATAACACACCAAAATGAAAAGCAATTCTTGTAGCTAATAGGTAATATTAACTAAAATTATTTAGTTATTATTTAATTATTTCATTAATAGATCCAATATCTAAAAATTTGTATACATCTCAAGTAAAAAATTATAAAATTTTACTCGATGTAAATAAGTGATAAATGGATTTTTAACGCTTCAAAAGCGAAGGGGCAAAATTTTGTTTTTTTTTAAATTTACTCAATTTTGAGAAATTACTGTTGCTTGAACAATTATAATGTTTGCTATATTCTGGAGCTATGGCAATAAAATTTGAAGAATTGGTACTTTACAGATGTTTATTTAAAAATGACAAAATTATAAAACAGAAGAGACAAATTTAGAATTTTTTTTTTACATTTTGTGTAAAATTACGTAATTAAGGTACTTTTATTTTATATTATTATACTACTGATATTAAGAAATAAGTTTACTATTTTTAGCTGGCATATGAACTGTGTCAGAGTACAGCATTATAGACTAGAAGACACAATCTTGGAAGTTTTTGTATTCAAAATAAACCAAAAACCTTCTACTAGTTTTAACTCATAACAGTGAAGATTGAAAAGGTTACTATAACTCTTGACTTTTTTATTAAATGTGCCAAATGACTGCTATGGAGCAAAAGAGGCACATTTTAGATTTTTTTGGTTTATTTTCTGTAGATGAAAAGGTTAAAAACTGTTACTACTAATTTTTTTTTTCATTATTTCACGCAAGCCCTTTAAGGTTGAAGAATAACAAAGTATTCTCTTCGTTCTGCTCCTTTGAAGTAAATTTGGCTAACAGGTAAGTTTTTTGCTCTCACGGGTAACTGGAAAATAAAACAATAGTAAAAAGTAACCATGTCTGATGTCATTTTCACATAAATACATGAATAGGACTAAATTTTTGGAGAATGATGTAAAATACACGATTTTTTGTTTTGAGTAATCAAGCAGAAAGTTTGTAGTGTTTGTTAATGTGACAACAATTTTTTTTCTGGAAAAGACAGTATTCGCAACGGTTAAGCGAATAAAACTAATTATTATCAGACACTTCCAAGAATAGTAAGTTCATTTGGATTTTTTTTTGTACCATTGCTATTGTAAGTGCATAAAATGTGTAAAAAAATCACTATTGAAATATTTTCTACTTGGAAAATATCCTCTCGATAAATATGAAATTTTGAGCTTATCTCGTCATAAAACCAACGAGCTGTCAGATTTTTACAAAAATTCGTCGATAGTAGAGTTCAGCTTCTCACGATGCTACCAGCATGATAAAAGAATCGAGATAAGTGTCTCATAAAAACCATAAATGTAATTTATTTCACGAACATCCGTATAAAGTAAGCGATTACACCAAAACCCATGTTGTATGGATTTTATAACTTATCTATACCTGTTTGCGAAACTTTTCGATCCACCACACCTACTTTCTGCAAACTTCACGATTTAAAAAATTATGCAAATCTTTATTTCTAATCTCAATCACCGAATTTGGACACGCATATTCTCTTACATGCATTGAACAGAAACAAATACTGATGATATTTCAATAAAATTCCTCTAAAGGTCACTCATAAATTAGGTAGAACTACTGACCTTTCGCAAAAAGCCGCATCAAGTTTTTTAATGATGTAGTCGACTTGCATGCGTTCAACGATTTCCTTATTTATAATCGACCTGAAGCGCTAATTTAATTTTTGAGATTTCGTTTCGGCTATCGATTACAGCGTTATAATTAACTAATTTAGTCAAATGGATGAAAAATGGCACGGATCGATTTGTACCGTTGTTTATAAAAATACTAATTCATAGTCGCAAATCGGCAGTTTCCGCCACGGATGTCTCTAACGTTTTTTTCCCGCCATTTCGATATTTCACTAGACATAATGGCTCGTGCTGCACAGGAAACGGGACGTTCGGTAATAATCTTCGAAAACAGTTAGAAATTTTAATCGTCAAACGTAGCCGCCAGGCGCGTTCTTTTTGTCTGTTTTTTTCCCACCTGCAATAATCAAATTAGAATTATCTGATGATGGCCTCCGCTGTCAATGCGTAGAGAAAGTTATCGCATTACATCTGAGCGGTGGCGTGAAGATTATCTTCGAAAAAATCAATTTATTACATTTTAATGACGCCCTAATAATAATCATTACTCGTTCACAGAGCAATCTTCAAGTATGTGTGAACCTAACGAGCAATATTTATCAAACTAAACGGCGGTAATTGCTGGTCTTCGGAGGCTCTGTTGTTCCTCTTGGCCAGGTGTTGTCCATTATAAATCACTTAACTGTTGCAACGCGCCATGCAAAAGTGCGGAACTAATCAAACAGACAAAAGTTAAGAGTGCCCGCAACCCTTGAAGACTCAACGTTGGGAACTGGGTTGGCTACAGAAAAATCGCGTGACTATCAATAACCATCGATGGTGCATACTTACGTCGATACATTAGCTTTGTCAGGAGCGTGATTTGAATAATTATAATGGACGATAATTAAAACGTAAATCTGAGACGTCAAGATAAAACCATCGTGGGAAAAAAATATTTTTATCAAACTGAAAAAAATTAACAAAAGTACTGCTTTTTGTAACTGTATGAGCACAGAAAATGCAGATGCACACTGAAAACAAAAGAGTGGATTGACATCCTTGGTTAAAGGGTATCTATATCTATAATAACATGTTTTATTTACTGGAATTATTATTCTCCTGACAGCATCTCTCTTGTAATATCAAAGTTTTATCATTATGATCAAAGATAGCAGAATCCAGATTGCTGGACACTTCTTTAAATCTCCATACAACTATTACAAAGATGGTTTGAAAACAAAAGTAAAAGATTTTATGTTGTTTTGTTAGCTTCTATTTCTTATTCTTTTTATATGCTGTCTCCAGAGAGACTTCTGTTCTGAGAGAAATTTCCTAGAACACTGTTTTTATCTCGACCGTTCGTTACAATCATTTACGCCGGCACAAATTTGTTTAAAAGCCCCCCCAGGCGAAAGAGAGTCGCCGCAACATTTCCTTCCGGTCAACCCACCACGCTTCTTCATCAAACAACATCTCATGCGAAGTTAAGACCTCGACCTTAATCAAGTGTCATTTATAATCGAGCGGACAAAAAAAATCATCAACAAAATTAATAGCATATTAAAGCTAATAACACCGCTCTCCATAAACCTGGGCGTTTCTTCCGAGCAAATGGTGCAGAATTCCCAAAATCCCAGTGGGTAAATCGTCGAAATACCTTGTAATTAAAACCTTCTCCGTCCATATGATTGGAAAATAATAATTCATCTCGAAGACCATTAAAGGGGACGGTTTGGCTGTAAAAATAGAAGCTCACGTCCGCAATTATCTTCACAAAAGCTGCCGGAAGATGGCGATGGGAAAAGTTCGGCGCTACCGTGGAACCTCTGCAAATCACTCATAATTAAGTGGCAAAAATACACATCGAAATTAAATCAAAATAATTGCCGTCCATCAATTAGAAAAGCGAGGTGACCTCGAGGTCGCGGGAACTCCGTTTTGACCAAATGCAACGGCCGCCTATCCATTAGGGTCAGCATAATTCATTCAGAAATGTTTAAGAGCGTTAAACTGTAAACACACGACGAACAACTCTGGCAGATATTTATTGAGAAAAGTTGAAGTGAGGTTAAGGGGTATCGACGATCAATTGACGAAATTTAAGGGACATAAATCTGCGAGTAATGTCAGACAATATTAGTTCATGACACAGGAATGGCGAAAATATTATGGCATGGCACAAATAACATTAATCAAAAAATAAATCATGTCGCAAATTAATTTGAGCTACAAGAAAGCGAAAAATTTAGACAATTAAAACTGTGCTAGAACGATTTTGGAAAAAAACCACAGATAAAAGAGATAAAATCATGAGTATGAGTTTTTATTTTTATAGTGTGGTAACCTATATTCTTTTCACCGTCAGTTTTGAATAGTTTAACTTTAACAATAAAAAATTAAGAGTGAACGAAATACTTTTATCTGCAAGAACGAGTGGAATCCCGAATTAGGTCATTAAACCGAATATAAGAGTGACACTGTCTATAATAATGATTTATTTATGTGTTCGTCATCTTAGATGTTCAGCTACTACTATTAACAAGATAACAAATTAAAATGAGCAGACAAGTTTTTGGTATTTTAGTGATAAATGTAGGAGAAGGACGGGCATAATGGCCAAAGGAGTTTGAGAGTGTGAATAGTACTGCAGTGACGCAGCAACAGCATAAAAATGTCTTTATGTCTTAACGAAGCTAGAAGCATTTTTTCGTAGTCGCATTTTTTCGAGACTTTCTGAACTAAAGCAAGCCGTCACTTTATGTAATTATTACAAATTAATCTAGGAAGTGAGATTTTTTAACATAATTGTGTTGAAAGAGTGGTTATGTAGCCACAAATTCCCATCTCGCCAAATACTAATTCATCGGAGGCCATCACAAACTAACAACTTTTGAAGAATGGCGTCTAAGCTGGCACAAGGGCCAGCTTAAACTAATACTACTTTTTGAAGTAAAACTTCGCAGAGCAGATGTTAGGCTTAAGCAATGTAAAAACTTGTTTGTAAATAATGATTTTTCCGTGTACGCATTAAACACATTGTTATAACTTTTTGAAACCACCTGTCTATTGTGTAATATTTATAACTGTATTTTATATATATATATATATTTTAACAATAAATCAGACTCAAGCATTAAAACAGATTTACTTAAAGACTACCGGTTTCTAAGCCAGTATTTGGTACGAAAAGCTACGTTTCGTCTGAAGTCTCTAAAGTATCTAAAAAAAAAACAGTAAAAATCTCAATACAACAAGCATCATGTAATTAATAAAAACAAGATAGTTTTAAAATAATACTTATAAGAAAAAAAGAACAAAAACGACTTAAAGAACACTTGAATCTCAAACAAAACCAACATCACTGTCACGAAAAAGATTACCTCATTCCGTAGTAGCAAATTTGTTTTTGCTAAATATTTTCTAGATGGTGGTTCAATTAGACAACGAATTTAAGCAAATGAAATATACGATATAAAAAAATAATAAAGAAAAAGCCTAAAACAAGCTCATAGAAAAAACGCAACAACGCACCATCCAAAGCTATGTCATTGGGAACGTCGGCAATATAGGCCACCCCAAAATCAACACTAGACACTTCAGCTTAGGCTTATTATGCACGGCTCAGTCTGTAGCAGCTTTAGACGTTTCAGTCCTTGGAGGTCATCTGTGCAGCATCTAGTAACTCAAAAATTTTCAATCGCTAAGATCTCAAAATTTTCAAACAACGGAATTGGATGCAGTTATTGGGACAAATTAGAACAAGGTTATTGCTCACCTTGAGCTGGTGCAATAAACCCGGAACCACCAAACAGAATTACTAAGCGATGGCAGTTGGTCTTCTCTAATATTCTCATTTTCAGTTTAAACTCTTCACAATTAAACTCAAATAATAGTAGTTATCAACTTTGGAGTGATGCTCACAAATGCAATAGGGCCTTATATTCTATTTTGAAGCAAATTTTTTTTATAATGATTAACAGTAGGTTCTGAATAAAGTCGTCTTTATACATATAGCTTTTGCAGAGACATTTTGGATATGGTGGTTATGACTAATAATAAAAAAGCCGTTTTTTTTTCAAGGTTTATAAGTGAATATTGAACAATTTTGACAGTTATATTACCACGATTAAAAAGCTAATATAAAATAGAACATCTGCTTTACACGAGCACAAATAGATAAGTTTGCTACGAACAACAACACAATAGAATGTTAGTTTCATTGTAAGTTTTAATCATCGCTTTGCTAATATCATCTCTCTCTCTCTCTCTTTATTAATATATTTAAAACAATAATTTTCTCGGAACAAACATGTTACTTTGTAAAAAAAATATATCAAATGCTATAGGAATTGCTATTACTTTCTTTTACTTTCTTTCTGACATTTTATGTACTTAGTTTTTAACTGCTAGAAATAGACGTTTTGTGGTACTTTTTTCTGTGTACATTTAAATTCATCCATTTTTTTCCGAGGAAGTGCTTTACACTTACTTTTTAATTATAATACAAATTCAAAAACCGCTAAACCTTAAACTAGCAAGTGATTAACGTTCTTAATTTGAAATATTGTATTTACAAAATTTTCGTATAAAGCACTAACAAAGTTTAGTTTTAGGAAAATCATTGCCGGATGTTCTTATGCAACTCAAAGTGTTTGTTTGAAAAAAGCCTTCAAATTGATGTTTTCGCATTCGTAATTTCGTAGATAATACTTTTCCGTGAAAATCTTTCTTCGTTTTGTGATAAAAACAATTGTAACAACTTTCTTTAAATAAAGCAAGATTCTTTATCACTAAGTATGTTTTCGTTGTTCAAAAGTTTTTGTTTCGCTACAACAATATTTAAAATATTTTTGAACTCCAGTCTATAAACCAGTCCTAAAGTAAATAGTAATATTAACATGGTTAAGTTAGTTAAGTTAAATTTGTTTCCACTTCTCTCTGAACTATTATTATTTTAGTTATTTTAGTGTTCAAGTGTACACTTAAAATATGAAATGTTGTTTGTTTTTCTTCATAAATTTAGGATATTAAGTATTTTTGCAAAAAATGAATAATTTACTATGCAAAAACATCGTTTTTGTTGTTTTCACTAAGTGGAAATCCCAGGTTTTTGCTCCAAATTCTATAATTATATTTGGGAGGTGACGCTTAGTGGACTGGTTAGCGTTTACCGAAGAAAAAAATTTGGGTCGATGCCACATTTCTTCTGATTCTGATTTAAATCAATCTAAAGCAACCTCAGAAACCTAGTATTCACTTCCAAAAAAAAACGAATTTTGCTGTTTATTCAGATCTTTCTGTTATTAGATATATTATTACAAAATAATTAAGATTAAAGCAAAGAATGAACATTCATTTTATTTTTTGCCAAACTTTAGTTTTAGTTCAATACAAGTTAATATAAGTTCCGGGACTGCAGCTGTGAAAAAAGAAATAGAAGCATTATTAATCTACCTGTAAATTTAAATCTAATCGTTTCTACTCATCTTACAACTTGACCAAGCTATTTCGGTATATTAGTTCGTCTTTTGCAACCGTTTGAAAGTGAGACGAATGTTTTCAGTTATATTAAGAAACTGAACAACATACAGCAATCAAATTTGATGATGCTTATTCAAGTCGTAGCAAAGTGCTTAAAAAGTGATCAAAATTTTTAAAGGATGGATGATACAAAGAATGAAAAACATTCGGACAGTAAGTTGACCAGTCAGGCAAATTTTTGATTCCAAGAAGTTACATCACAATGTACGGATTTGAAGACGAGTTTCTGACACCACTTTATTTTTCATTTCCTCCTATCTTTTGTACAAAAAAATCTTACGATTATCTGTCCACTGTTATTGGTCTTGTTCAATACTTTTTGTCCTAAAAACTTGAAAAACCTTGAAAACATAAACGATTTGAAGATGTGCACCTATTAAAGAGATTGTGATCGCTGCTTTAAACACAATCCCCAAAGAAGACTTTCTCGAAGACTTCCAGCCATGCTGCGAACGACTCAAGCTATGTACTATCTGTAGAGAAAAGAGGAATGTTTTGTTAATAGAAAGTTGGTTTTGTACTAAGGCTTGTTTTAAAAATTGTCAAACATACTGTGTAGATTTTTACAAAAAATGGGAGAAACAAAACTGTGAAAATAGAGTGATGCCGACTGGAATGATAGCCACTGGTCCTTCCTGTAGCAATCATTACCACTATCTAAATATCAACAGTTGGTAAGTGCTCAAAACAATAGAGATGTTATTCTCCAATCAATCAAAAGACTTCAAAATTAACAAAACGGTAGTTATTTGTGAAACGATTAATTTATGAGCTTTGAAGCTTTATTACAGAAATATTTTTGATCACGCTTAGTAGTTTCAGTTTGTCGGATCAGTTAATAAACTATTTAAATGACTACTCTTTAATATACTCATGCTGTATACTCAATGGTGCGATAAGTTTGCAGAATCCTGTAACAAATGGCATCTTGACCTAGGTATTCTAATTAATCTTCGTTTCGTTTTCACGGTAGTTTTACCACTTTCCTAGCAATAGACTGTGTTTAAATAGTACTTATATTTCATTACGATATTTAAAAATACAAATTTACATGATCTCAGTGAGGTGAACATAACGTAGAATCTCATGTTGGTTTAGTTTCGTGAAACAATTTATTTGTGGAGAAAGCGGTCCCGGCTGATATTTTCTAGTTTTACAAAAATGATTTTGTTAATATACAAACAACGTGATCCTAAAACTGTTTCAAAGCAAGCTTCCGAAAGATTTTTTTCCAGTTAGTTACAGCAACTTTTTAACTACATTAAGTAAATGTTGATACCGTGAAAATTAAATACTGTGAAATTTTAATGTCAATTTAGAAAAAAAAAATAATAAAAAGAGTGGTTTTCTAATCTTGTAGCTAGCATTTTTTTTCTTGTGATTTATATGGATTGTATTATTTTTTAAGAAATAAATTCTGTCACCTTCTGGTTCTAGCTAAAACACCTGCGTCAGTTTTGGAAAAATCTCACTACCCATCTCTGGCTCATTATCCCGCAAATCGCGTATGAAATTGATTTATAGCATTAGTCTCGGGTCGCACGGCTGTGACATCACTGTCTTCCTGTCATCCTATCTACGATGAAAATTAATTAATGTCTTCGCATATCGAAAATTTCATCTCACAAAGTGCAACGGACACCATCCGATACCCGCAAAGAATATCATCTATCTTAAAATACACTGGTGCAAGTGGAGCGAAACAGGTGGTTACCTATTGAACCGTGAATGCCTAATAATCAGACCACGTGAAGCGAGTTCGTTACAATAAATTTTCCCCAACAATAATTAATTGTCATTAAGACACAACCATATTTCGGAGTTTTTTATAACTAGAAAAAATGTTCATAACCGCTCGATTCTTCCAGATGGGTCCGGACTGTTACACGTCCCTGCTCTCCTAAATTATAGACCTGTACTCGACTGTAATTAGAAACAATAAATTTCGGCGAACAACTGTATTAGATTTGCAGTTATGTTAATTAGATGCAGTTTTCTGAATTATTAAAATTCATCATTCGGAATATGAAGCAGCGTGAATTCGCGCACTAATTATGCTGGAATTTCCGAATTTCTCGAAGAAATTGGAATTTTGCGGTTCAACGCCGATTTGCGATAGGATTACACCGGTTACATAAATCTCTTTATATTGCAAATTACCAATTCCTCCAAGCATTATGGATATATAATCAACCTACAACGATTTTCGAATAAACAGCAATAATTTAATATAATATTCAAGACTCATTTGAATTTATAATTTGTTAACTACATTTGAGCTCGACCTTATAATATTGAACACGAATGGCATTAAATCAAAAAAATACTTACATGGCAATCAGAAAATTCCAAGTGAATCATTGGGGTTTGGGGCGAAGAAATTTCTATGATCAACTCGATTTTTGTAGTTCTCGAGTCATACTGTTGTTTATTTGAATTTTGTGGGTTGGTGTTCCCACGCAAAACGAACTATTTGATATATTATGTATACTGATTAATTCTCCGGTTGTTGAGGCGATTTTACGCATAGCAAGTACGGATTTTTTTTTTATAAACAGCTTTCATAGATAACAAATGATAAATGTACAAATGTGCCGCTGTTTTTAAGAAAGGTATGTGGCGTCCTAGTCATTTCAAAAACTAAGATATGAGTCTGGTTTGTTTGACAAAAATAACTAATGTTTTTTACTAATTAGGTTCAATTTAGTCCTACGTAATTTGCCTCAGTCCAATTAGCTTAAACTGGTACTTTTGTGTTTGGTATTTTTTGATCCAGTTTCATTAAATTAGTCTAAAAACCTAAAATAAAATTATTAAAAAGAACAAATACAAAGTATCTTTTAAAAACACCTTAATTTTGATTCTTTGTATAAGGATTCTTGGTAAAATGGAGCTTAGCAGCTCAGGAGCGCCTGACCTATCCTTTAGATTTCATAAACAAATATTTATGGTTCGAACACATAAATAGTTTCTAATTTTTTTCGACCACGTAAAAATTCCACACATTTGGTAGTATAAATTTCCATCTCTCGGTAATTAAAACCGACGGTTATTTCGTTAAATACCTAACAGGATAAATAATTACACGCAATATAAATCATAAATAATGGGCCAGTTATCTGTAGCCGTATCAGCTGCATCCATCCAATAACGCCTAATTTGTTTATTTTTGAATTGGAAATGCGTCCGGTGTACGCCATGTTTTTCTAGAATCTGATAAAAATTTGCGTAATTCATTTACACAAATTGAACCAGTTTTTCAGTGGTACTTTTCCTCATTTAATATACTTGTTACAAAGTATTGAAATTACTTCAATCACTTCGTTGAGCGGTTAACCACTTCATCCACAATAATACATCTTCATCAGATTTTGCACGAAACGGGTTATTACGTCGACCTAATTTTGAGCCGTTGTGGTCTCGACAGACAAGTATCGGTTTCGAAGATCTACACCCGAAAGGCATTCGGCTGTGTAATTTTTGAGGGAAATGATAAAGGCAACTGTCGCTCATTATAGAGCGAAAGTTATTGCACGTGGTTTGTTTCGCAAGGTTTTGTTTTGTTTTCGGAGACCAACGGTTTTGTGACCACGATTAAGATAAAAAACAAGAATAACATTCGAAAAATAAACCATTTTGTTCGGTCCGCTTTTGGTCCCTTCCATTTATACTTTTCACTTTTGGTGTCATAATTATACAGATCACAGAATATTTAAATGTGTGATATTCAAAATGATAAGATAGTTGTAAGAGAAAAAATATATTTTTGGTGCGCCCACGAAGATATACTTGCAATATTTCGTAATGACCTAAAATGCCGCCCGTGCTCGAACAGCTCCATTAATTTTTCCCGCGTCAAATCTCGATAATGTTCGCAACAAATTGTTCGTTTAATTGTGCCCCTTATCTGATTGAATTCCTGTTATAAACTTCAAATTCTCTAAATACCTATTTCCAAACAATCTTACCGACAAACAACAATAAAAATTTACACCGTTCGCCTCCCGTAACGGTAAACCGTTTTAATTGTTTGTTTCGGTTTATCTATTTTTAAAAGTACACACTCATCCCTTTTAATGAATAACGCCGTTCGTTCTAACGTCAGCTCAGTGATAAGACAAATATCTTAAACAAAACGCTAAACAAACATTTATTATTGACGGATGAAATTAGAGAAGTCTTCTAATCCAATGTTAATAATTAGTATGCACGTGGAAAAGATTGATTTATGGATGCTTCAGCATAAGGAAATTCGTTTTAATTAGATGATTACATGGAAATTTGGTGTGTTTCAGTAATCCTTGATCCGGGTCAAAACGGTGTCTAGCTCAACAGTGGAAAGATGGACGAGGAGTTTGATGGGTGACTCTGCGGGGGATTTGTGGTTTTAATTGGGTGTTGCGACATGGTGTTAGGGAAAGGCAAGAATTTGGAGTCGCCCTCCACACTGAGAAGGAAACTGGTAAATATACCTTATTTGGATTTTAGGTGACAGAAATCTGGTAAATGCGGATCTAATTTAAACAGGATACGGATTCCAAGTTTTGGAATTTTGTTTGGTATTTTTATTCTGTTTAGTATTGTCGTGGCGTCGAGTTTCTGGTTTTGTAATTCATTTTTAGCGTCCTGGCAATCCACCGGTTTCTTTCTCTAAGTGCGCCAACTTACCTTGAGAATTTTACAAAATTATTAACCCAGAGTGTGTTTAATCATAGAATTTTGGGTATAATAGTATATTACTAAATACAAAACTGCCGCAATCAGTTTTATTCTCCGACGCAACACCATCGTATAGTCTTAGATCTAGCAAATTGCTATAAAGGCTTTGTAAAATTTACCATTGTTGATTTGATTACTGGCGGTTTATATTGATTTTATGATTGAGTTTATGACCGACCCTTTTTGACAAGCTTATATCCGGCTTCAGAAAGGAACGAATCCGACTATAAATTTAAACCACCAGTAATCAACCCAAACAATGGTTGGAGATTTCTAATAATTTTACAGTAAATTTATGGTAGTTCGCTAAGTCTTAACGGCTGTTGTACAGAAATTACAAAAACTTTTTAATAAATAATCTAACATGCACATACGTGTGTGGGCGTTGCAATAGAATCTAAGTTTGTTGCAAGATTACAATTGTAAATGAATAATTATGTACGACTCATTTTAATCTCCTAAAATATTGCTTCCTATAATAAATTTTAATTGCTTAATAATTATTATACTATTTGGTTTATTACCATTCCTACGCTATGGTTTTAAGCACACAGAATTTTTTCATAAATAAAAGCCCGAGGAAACGAGTTTTTACGAAGGCATGTTTGGTGCAACGACGTTATGCATACAAAAGCATACTACAAGTCTAAAGCACTTTCTCTATTGAATTTAATTGAACAAAGATAAAAAATCCAATGAAAAGATTACTTCTAATAGTTGTAAAGTAATTGAGGTTTAGATGAGATTATTATCGTTGTTCCCATGAAAATAAGTACTGGAAAGAAAATAGAAGCTCTTAAATAAATGCCAGAGAGTTTCGCCTACAGTTAGTTCAAATAAAGTGTACATTCTTACTTTTTCTAATATTTTATGACTTAAAATTTGTCAGAAATATTTTTAAGAATCCGAATGTCTCCATAAAGGCATAACACGATGATTGGAATAAAACATAAGTATCCCAAATTTTCCGCTCATAAATTTTAAACTATCTTGAGAATCATTTACGGGAAGTTTTTGAAAAAAAATACATCAGTAGAAAAAAGAGGTGATCATGCTCCGTTTCCAGCAACCTGAAACAAAAATGAAAAATTCTATTAGTATATTTTTTTTCTTTATAAGTTATTAGTTGAGAAAGGTTTTAATAATTATGAGCTGCTATAATTATTTTAAGTACACATCTAATGTCCTAAAACAAAATAGTTAAATTAATTCGTAAGGTAATAGAGCGGAAAATTGTCTATCTAAACTTTAATTACCATCTCGGAGTTTACCATAATCACTTAACGTTGTGTACTGTGGCTGGACTAAACCAGATTACTTAAACGATTGGTACATTTGGTCCAAATATTGTTGCAACAATTTTAGATTAAAAGCCTAAAGACGATAAAGAAGAGCATCTTTAAAGGTCTAGTTCTGAAAAAAAAAGCTTTTAAAATACTAAAACGAACACTAAAGTTACTTTTACATTTCTTATTCACAAACCATTTACAACCAGTTTAAGCACGGAATTTATCACAAAAATATGTACTGTTTAAAAGAAGCAAAAATAAAAAGTGTGTTGCTATAGATAGAACAAACAAACTTTGCTACGTTCATAAAGACCTAATTCTTAATTTTTCTATTTTACATGCGGTTTTGAAACCACTCTTCCATGATCGAATGCTCCTTGATTACAAAAGGAATGTAAAGTAGATTTAGCTGTGGTTTACTTTAATTATCATATTTGTGTTGCCAAAAAGTAAGAGCGGTGTACTCTTCGTTAAATAAATATTAAAATATTAATTTTGAAGTGAACAAGAGATTTTGAAGAGCGCAGTATTTAAAAAAAAATCTTACTTTATTCTCTACTCTTTAAAATTTCGTGCTCAGAAGAATGACTTACTTATGTGTATGTAGGGAAAAGCGAGCATAATGCTCAGTGCAGGCATAATGACCATTTGAGTGTGGAAGTCTATATAGTGCTGCAATTGCGCAGAAACCGTATAAAAGTGAAACTCCATCAGTCATACAATCACTTGAAAAAACTAGAAGATCGCAGTAGTATTTTTAGGGTTTTGAGGCTCTTTGAATTAAATTATGCCGTCACTTTACGCAATGATTACAAATTCACCTAAGAAGTTAACCAACATATAATATTTTTTAGGGTAAGTTTACGTTTTCTGTCACAGCGTTGCAACCTGACAACGATGGCGTGCAAATATATGCGCAAAAAAAGCAGTCAAGTTCTAAATAATAAATAAATATTAAATATACTTATTATGTTAATATCGTGTTATAAATGATTCTCTAAATACAATTTTTAAAAGTTAAAACCGGTTTTCTTAATTAACTTAGCCCCT
Source organism: Cynaeus angustus (assembly GCA_030157275.1). Classification (NCBI taxonomy): domain Eukaryota; kingdom Metazoa; phylum Arthropoda; class Insecta; order Coleoptera; family Tenebrionidae; genus Cynaeus; species Cynaeus angustus. The sequence goes on from CM058060.1 coordinate 18,702,103, forward strand.
TTTAGCTATGTAGCCATTTTGTCCGACGGTGTAAGGGGGGAGGCCCTAATACCTCGTCGGATTAATGAAGATTTAGGTATTTTATCATTGGTCAACAAGAATGAAAAAATTCAGGCATATAGTAATATAGTTCGACTGAATACTCTATGATTTTGAAATTTCTATATTGATTATAACTTATTAAAAAAAAATCAATCAAATCTTAGGGTGGTCGTTATGCCCTCCCTTCCGCTACTTATTATTAAAATTATTGTATTTTGACCTATAGCGAGATCGTTCACCTCTCACATCTCAAAAACGGCCAAACCAGAAAATTTCCATCATCCAATAAATCATAAAAGATAACCTTATCTGGTAAAGTGAACGATGACGTCATAGCCGGAGAAAATGCCGAAAGTGGAGTGAAACCATCCAGTCACGTGACAAATTTAATTGTATGGTAGCATCATTATCCCGTGTAATAAAACGAGAAACATTTGAGCATTACAAGCATCAGAAACTTAGTGTATAATTATAATTAATTTATTACGACCGTAGATGGCTGGAAGGATTAGGATTTGTTTTATTATGAGAGGAGGCTTTTCCGAGCGCCATTTATGATGATTAATTACAGATGAATATACTCGTGCTTCGATCAACTGTTACTAATTTCAAATGGCTCGAGAAACTTTGATGATTTGCCGATAAAATCGCGTTGAGTCGAAACGGCAATGTCGTGTGATTTTAATTTTAAGCTAATTAAAGAGCTGTTTAATAACGAGTTTAATTAGATAAGAATATGGACAATGTAACGAGTAGGTATCTCGATTATGCATGCAAAAGCAGAAAAAGTATTTGTCAAGGAAATCTAGGTAATTATCATTTTCTGGTGACAACTTATAACGATCTCATGTGCACGCAAGCTGCCAATATGAAATATTGTTCAATGCGTCTCGTATCAGTCAATATCATAACTGTACGGGAGCCGACGTTGGACACTTTCTTGTCACCAGATTGACAGATTTATTGTTTAATTATTTTTTATTACTATTTTATAATCTTATTGTTATTATTTTTGTTCAATAACATAATATATTAAACTGATTTTGAGGAAACATGTTAATTTTAAGATAAGCTAAAACGACATGCTATTCTTGTGGCAATATATGTTATTTACATTTTCCTAAATTTGCTTGTGAACACTGACCTTTTAACTTTTGGCAGAAAACGTGTTTTTCAGTCCTAGAGCAATACGATAATATAAAAAAAACTTTAAAAAAGTCATAAAACCACAAAATGTTACCAATTAAAATTTCAAAATTCTGTGTAAAAAAATGTCCATTTTGTCTTTGTGCAACAATTGCATTTTCTAAAACGCATTTTTATATTATTCACGGTCGTTAAGCCGCTAATTGTTTCTACTAATTTAAATATCGCCAATAAACCAGTCGGTTTGCGTTATTAAATCATTTTGTAAAAAGTTGTTTGACAGATTTAATTTGTATTCCACGTAACAGAATAAAAGTGCAGTTAGATTTTTGCATAACCAACAATTTTTACGCAATTTTGCATATATCAAAATGCATAATACACTCCCGCCCATACCATTACACTACCACCCCCAAAAGCAAAATGCAAATCGTTCTCCAGGTCTCCTCCATACATGCAAAAGGGGACTCATCCGAAAACACTGCTTCACTGCTCGACAACACGGATTTTGTGATTTTCCGCAAATTTCATTCTGTCAACCTTATACGCGGGAGCTCTATTCAGTTCCGTGGAGGATCCTTCGTAAAGTTCGTGCAGAAATTTGAGTTTCTAACAAACGACTAGACGTTAAAGAGCGGCCCCGAAGTACAGGTCTTCTATTGTCTTGTCCAGTCTGATGATACTTGGTCTGGGAGTCATGAACAGTACTTTTAGCAATATTCAGCAAATACAATACCTGTATACTGCGACCATCTTCACTTAATGCCTTCAGTTTTGCAACATTTTCGGCTCTAATTTCCACCCAATTTTAAACCAAGTGTCTACAATAATTTGAATTTTATCAGAGAAAGATGAAAACTGTCATTAACCGAAAAAATGCTCAAAAAATCTATTGCTGCAAAACGACACAACGTGTCATTTTTTGCAAAACTTACCATTATTTTTTATTCAAAGCCTTGGTCATTTCAGAACAATCAAAATGTGTAAAGTTGATTATAGAATTAAAAAAATATATATGTATCTCTCTTCTATTGTAAGGTTTTTCACGTTTTTCTTTTTTTTACAGAAGTGTACTTCATAGTAGATAAGATATGAATTTTAGAAATTTGTGTTACATAATATTGAACGTTATCATAGCCTTAGAGGTTATTTCCTATTCGAAATTTCAGCAACATTAGAATAGTCCGGTCGTAAATTTTTTATGGTTATGTAAATAGAATAAATAAAAATTTTCCTGCATCCGTCCTTCTGATTTTTTGCGGTTTTTGTGTGTGCATCCAATTAACTGCCAAAATCAACATAACCCCCGAAACTGGTTATGCTACAAGATCTTGAAACTTTCTGTTATTTATGTTCATTAATTGGCAATTACATAAACTCCAATAAAACCCAACGACAACTGTCAAGAAACGGATAAAATATGTGTGTGCGTGTGTAGAACCCACCTACATATTTCGATCGGCAAAAATCTGTGAGTTCAATAACCACAATGGCCACCGTTGTATAACAGATTACATGTTTCGACAATAATTGGACATTTTCAAGCCAATTTTTCGTCCCCGTATATGTAAAAACCTCGCAGTTTTTAAAATATTACACCAGTTACACATTGCACGCCAACGCGTGCACAAATGCGATATTAATATTACTAATATTACACAAACTTCGCATACCGATTGATTTTACGTCAAAATCTAACAGAGAAAATTATGCCCTTTCGGCGATGTCGAAAAAATCGTGAGCAATTATCGATTTAAAAATAAGGTTACCCAAAATCATCAAATTACAGAATTTTTTGTTGTTTTCGATAAAAGTGATCCACTTTCCGGGCCCCAACACGCCCGCCCGGATTCCATTTGGAATTAGTTTTACAAGTTTCCAGTTGAGTGGTTATTAAATAACACTTATCGCTGTATTTATTGAGGAGGTGTTACGGTCAAATTCGTGTATGTAGTGGCCGCCGGGGATTTTTTCCGGAGGTGATAACTGTTTCGGACTTGCCATTGTAAACAATGTTACTACAGTTCTCAGTACAACATTGTTTGTTTTTTTTTGTAAATAATTAGTAGCATTCAAGAGAAAAATAGCGAAACGAAAAATTCAATTAAGGTGTTTAAGATACATGACTTAGAGTATTTGGAATGAGAAGAGTTAGCTCTAGTGAGAAAAGGGGCGGCATCACAGTATTCAAGTTAGTGATGAATGGTTTATGTAAATGTTATCTGACACTAATTTCATAATTAAGTGTCGCAAAATATTAACATCCTGAGAAAGCACAGAAGAACTGTTTTTTTTTCATTTAATTACTACTTGAGAATACAGACAAGAAATAGATGTGCTCGTAGTTATCCCTCTATTATAATTTTTAAGAGCACTTTTGATTCCAAAAATTAACTAAAATTATCACACTATGTGATACAATGTTAGTACTCATAAAACAGAAAACTATGTCAGATTACTATTAGTTATAGTATGTAAATAGTCAACATCATATGTTCGTATCACGTCTTCGTTTTTGTGGTATTGACCCGCTTATAACTTTTTTACTGCTTTCATATTTCGCACATATTTTAAAGTTAACGTAACTGATAAAACTGTTTATTTAATGTTTTTATCTTTGTAGTTAACTGTCTGTGTAGTATAAGTATATAGTCTTTTAAGATGAATGCCGAAAAAAGTGGCCGTCGCCAGTGCAGTTTTATTACATGCGTATATAAATAAATTAAATTAATTTTTAAATCAAATAGAAACAAAGTGTTTGAAATATTTTGCAGTGTACTGACTGTATCTATATTTTCAGATATTGTGTATCAAGATAGACAACTCTCTTGTGTATAATGCTATGCTACTATCCTATTTAGGTTGAATGAAAATAAAACATTAGCAGTACCTTAGCAGTACATTATATCATTAGCAGTACCGACACTCTGGAGTACACCTACTAATCACTACAATGATTGCTACGAGAATTTTCAAAAAAAATCAAGCGTGATGTATAGTACACTACTGTAAGTTCTGTGTCGGAACCAATAACTCGTAGCGAAGAAAATGGTTCTTCTTTTGCCTTCTAAGTCAAGCCAAAGCGATGAAGATAAAGATGTTGAAGACATTCAAGATCAATCAAAATCCAGAGTTTTTACTTTCTATAAGTTTACTACACCATTCGCATTTCAAAAAAAATTAAATGATTTTATATTAGATCTGATTTTGTCTGTGCGACTAGCTGAATTACTTGGCTCAAGATTATAAGAGTGGAACTTGTTGGCACAAAACAAGATTTTCCATGAAGCTTAAAAAAATATAAGGAAATGGTTTTAACTACTTTAACCTACAAGTTTTATCTATTTTATTTTATATACGTATATACTTTCAAATATAAAGGAGTAAACACGAAAATTTAAAGAGAGTATTCATTTTTTTTTATTTTTAACGTAGTGTTACCAACCATACCTTATTAGCCTGTCCTAGAAATATTTATGGTGGTATTTAAGCTACTAGCTCGTAGTTTTTGTTTTGGATAATTGCTACACGCCAACATCGCAGTTTTTGTCAAAAAGAATGATTCTGACCACTAACGTTATCGATAAAAATTACTTGACCACAACTGATTTAGTCTAGTTACAGTTGAACACATTTTTAATATTGTGATTATTAGAGTGCTGTTCATACACTTGGTTCTTTAAGCTGAATTGAATTATTATCATAGTTTTCTACTACATTTCAGAGTTTTTGTTTTTTTTTAAACATTGACTAAGTTTTTGAGCTTTTAACAAATGTCATAGTAACAAAGCACAGTATTTCGGATAAAAAGCGTAAAACAATTAAAAAATGTGATGGCAGCTAGGTATTTATAAATTTTTTTTGGCTGTACTTGTCTTTTTAGATTTTTCAGTTATTCAATTTCGCTGTTTTTTTTTTTAAATTCTTCACAGTGTACTACGAATTATTTTGTTTTTTCCAATTCTTAACTTTTGGATCCTTTAGATCCTTGGATTCTTAGAATATTTTAAAATTTTGTTTTTAATGTTTTAAACTAAAATTTTTTTAGGTTAATCAAATTATTTAGAGGTTCTATATTCTCTAGATGCTATAGATTTGTTCAGTTCTTTGTAACATTTTTAGATCTGTGAAACTTTTTTATATGTTCAGATTTTTTTAAAATTTAATTTTTTGTAGATTTTAAACATTATTTTTGCTCTTTAAACCCTTTGAATCTCTTGTTATTTTTACAAATATTTTTTGAGATTGACAAATTTTCTAGAACGTCTAGATGACATAAATATTTTGATGTTTTCTTGATTCTTTTAGTTTATCAAATTGTTTTCAAACACTTTGCATATTTTTTTGTTCTGATTGTACGGAATGAGAATTTTTCCGCTTAATCCCGATGCACAGAAAAACGGTTTTTCCGCATCCCGGTGTTTTTTAGTTTCCTCTGGCGGCAAGGAATATTTGTATTATACGGTTGATATAGCCAGTTTTTGACAATACCAGTCAAACAATTTTTGATACGTTCATTCATACCGCTCGCAACTTTTTTGGGGCAGCAGACGCGAAACGGCCTCTTTGGCACATTGTTGTACTTCGGGTACACATACATTCTTCGCTGCCACTCAGTTTATCAATTTTTGTTAATAATTAAAAAAAAAAATGACAAATCGTTTAAGTTTTAAAAATCTAGTGGGTAGTTACAGTCGATAGATGATGTAACCAACCCACCATTAAAAAAACTAAGTTACTTAATTTTTTAATTTTGATATTTGTTACAAAAAATATTGTACCTAACTCTTTCGGAAAGAATTTTCCTGCACTAAATGCAGCACTCCTAACAGTCGAGCTGCAAACAAAGAGCTCATGCGGAAAAAACAAAGTTTCCTAACTTGTTAGGTAAATAACTATTAACATTTTTCATTCATTAAATTTTTCAGATTTTTCACAATTTTATTTTCTGTAGTTTTTCCGATTTTTTTTAAATATTTAATAATTTATTTAATAATCGAATGCTATAAACTGCTTTCATTTTAATTCTTCAAATTTTCCACATTTTTAGGTCCACTACACATGTATTTTAAATATTTTGAAATTTTGGATTCTGTAAAATATTAGAATTTTATAGGTTTTCTAAATGTGTTTTTTTAACTACCCAAATTTTTCAAGTTTTTCATAATTTCTAGAATCGTATTTTTTGAACCCTTGAATGCGTTGGATTTTTGTACTCTTTGTTTTCGTTCATTTAAATAGCTTTTTAGATCAGCTAGAATTTTATTTTTTGTGATTTTTAGTACTTTAGTTTATTCAGTTTGTGTTGGTTTACTTTTTTTTTATTTATTACATGCTTTGAATTCTTTATAATTTATAAATTCTAATGGTTTTCTAAATTCTGCAGTATCTCTAGTTTTCTAGACTTCTAAACTCTTTAATTTTTTAATTGTTTTCAGATTATTTGAAATATGGACTAGATCTACATGAATGTACCTTATGTTGAAAATTTCAACGGACGAGAAATTTTAAAACCAGAGAAATAGTGTTTTTATAAAAAATCAGATTTATAGGAATAACGACAAAACTATTTTTAAATGTACAAAATCTACAAAATGTGCAATTTATTTATGAAATATGCATATACTAAATCATAAATCAGTTTGGAACATTTTTAATTACAGTAACTGACTCATAAATTGACTATACATATATTTATGTATATAGAGATATGTACTTATACATAAGTTTTCATAAAATCCACTAGTTAATTATGGTAAATTGTAGAGTTACGTAAAGCCCATTTTTAATGTTTTCCTTAATTACCACACCGCACAACTGACACTGCATACCGTGAAACGATAAAAATTACTGTGGTGTGTGGAACGAGAAAGCCTTTTCCAAACGCCACCCAAATACTTCCAGCAGTTTTTGTTGTTTTGCACCGCCTAATTTTTTTTTCTCATAGCCGATTCGTTCCGGTAAAATTCCGCATTTATTGTTTCGAAACGTCTTCGCATTACCATTGAATTGGCGCCCGATCGCATCAAATCTACCTTCAGTTGTTGTTCGAATTTCGAGCCAATTACCTTAGAAAGTTCTAATCTCTACACCATTCAACTTGTGGTAAGCGTATTGTCGTCCGTTTTTCTCTGTAAGAGAAAGAACAATAGGGACGCCTTTTGCCTATGCTAATATGTTCATAAAATCAACACAATGCGATCGTGATGGCCCAAGGCCGACTATATCTTATTATTACTTTAATTCCTGCAAATTTATGGAATTTTCTTCTTTACCAGATAATGCGAGATTCTCTGATGTTCATTCACTGGTTAGGAATTTTTTTGCAGACATTGTATGGAGAAAACTCCTTAAATTTCTCGGAATCATAAAACATTGAGTTACATGCTCGGGTTAACAGTCACGAGGCTATAATTGAGTTGTTATTATAAATATTTATGTTGGCTCATTTACATTTAACAAGAACGTCAGATAGACCCATCAAATCTTAATGAAGCAACTTATCTGCATTTTTTATTATGGATTTTGTGAAAATCGACGAACGCGGCCAATTATTTCACAAGCTGATGTTGACGTTAGATATCAATTTACATAGAAACACTTAAAAAGTGGATTCCGGAACGCTTAGTACAGAAACTCACTCACTCACTTTTATCACCATTATGAAATAACAATGACTCTTATAATTATTAAATTTTACCTTGAAATAATGAATCAGAAAACTCAGAACCGCAATTTCGCAACATTTGGATCTTACAGCAAAGTATCCTGTAGATTCAAAGCTAGAAGTTCAAAGGAAAGCAATCCTGCCCAACCTACCACCCACTCAAGTTTCTTCACATCAATTTCCTAATAATTAAGAGATTTTAAGCATCAAAAATGTGTTTTCGTGTGACACCCAAACCACGAAAAAACTGTCGCCTCAAGCGCATCATCCTCCAGCTCCGGGTTTTCCAAAGTGGGTCACTATCTTAGTCGTACCTCCGCTTTAAATTCGTTATTGACGAAATTTTTTGTTAAGGATGTCTCGTCGAAGCTTTAGTTTATGATTCCGTAAAAAAATAATTGCCGTTTTATGACTTCACTGCCGGCAAGAATAAATAAAAGTGCCGGAGGGTGACAATAAAATATGAAAATTTCTTTGGAGGAACGAATTCATTGTTCATCTCGCAAATCGCCTCAAACATTCTAAGTTAATTAAATTGCCTAATTGCTTGTGTGGACTGTCAACAAGAACTAACGGAAAAAAGTAATGACGACAGCCTGTGTCGAATTTATGGTCGCATTTATAATGGCAGAATGCTATAACTTATTTTGGCAGTGACGCTAATAGAAGTAATTTTTAGCTTCTCAATGAATTTTTCGTTTCTCGTCGGTTTACTGCAATGTCATGTTGTGATGCTCGTTTAATAAGATGACGGACTTTCAAATTTTTTTCAACAAGCGTGTCAAACGTTCATCTCGTCATGTATCTTAATTTTTTGATGTTTTATTGTGAAGTTTAGTGCTCCTCCTTGACTTATTTACAACAGAATTTGCAGAACTTAAAGACATAAAAGTTTGATTTGCATAGATATAAAACCACAATATCTGATGTCCATAAATTCAAAGTTCAAATTCTGATTTAAATACGACTGCCGAGAATATAATTATGTTGATTTGAAGGTATTCGTGTGTGGCTACTTAATTTTCTTAAACATACTGACAACTTTAATTGCCTGTTGGAGATTTGTTGGATTTTAAACGAGGATTACATTTTCAATAAATCACAATTTATTCTAAAATTTGTTTACATAATAACAAATTGTTAATTTATTGTTGAGAAATTAGATGTGCATTAGATGTATGTTAAAACCATAAATGAAACATAAATCTGAACCTAATTACGCTACAGCTTTGGAAGAGGACATATTATTTTATGTTTTTGAACAATAAAATTTACTGTTGGTTTAAATATCGTATGATTAAATAAAAACAGCGTCCAAATCGGCTTAAGAATTTAAAAGTGTTGGTATTTATATTATCTATCGAGTTTAACATTTCAGAATTGTCTTTTCATATCAATTAATAAATAAGCTCAAACAGTCAAAGAGATGCTTTGGCTTAACGGGCAGGGTTACGTACATATTTAAAATTCCAAAGCTTGGTTAGATGCCGTTTTCTTTGTAATTTTAATTTTTATAAATAGCTTACACACATCTTAGTAATTACAAAAAATTCATTCCAACTTTTCAAATCTTTCTTGGTGCTATGTTACCTCTAAAGCCCACACTCATAAACGCGACGTTAAAGAACATTCGTCATATGCACCGCTAATGCATTAAGTTGCAACATTGTACAGACGGGTGTATTGATTATTGTAAAAAACAAAAATTCGATCATCAATAAATTGCTTCCTTAACGTGTAACACTATTCTATTTTTTACTTCAAATGACCTCAACTCACGTTTGTTTATAACGCTTTATTGCATATTATGAACAAAATTGAAAGTTTGAATAAACATGAAAATTCTAATTATTGGTTTTTGTACTTTAAAACTTACTCTAATTTTTAATATTGTGCTTTAAGGGTGAAGTAAAAAAATGTAACTTTGCAGGTGTTCTTGCAGGTCAGTACTTTTTTATGGAAAGTCTTTTCACACCGCAAAATTTAATTTTTTTAGTATTTTTTAAGGAATTCTATATAGCGTAAAGTTAAAGAAATTATGCTAAAACAACTACGCTATATTTGTCATTATTTTAGAAAGAAATGTGTTCATATACAAACTAAGGCGACCTTTCTCTTTTATGTAAGTTCATTTACCCGAAACCTAACACTAAATTAAATTAAGGAAAATTTCTATCATATCTAATTTATTGTATGTTTACATAATAGTTAATAATTAAACAAAAGTTTAACCTGCTAAGACTAAGACTTGTTTCAAGGAGGCAATTTTCGTATTAACAATTACAGAACATAAAAATAGTTGTCAATTTTGGTTCCAAAGTTTTTCTGAAAATTTCCTGCAGTTTAAGTTACAGGTCTGTAAGAACCACAGTTGAAAATCAATACGGAAATATTTAATTCACATGTGAACATATTACAAACTGTAAAGTAATTCAAAAATGTTTGCATGTGTCAATAGCTATTTTGTTCATAATGGGGTCGAAGGTCAGAAATCATTTGAATAAATCATAAACAAGTATTCTTGTGTCTATCTTGACTTTTCTTATCTTCTTCTTGTGACAATGCATAAACTGTATTTATTAATACATATAATAAATCAGTATTTGTATTATAAGTAACGAAAAGTATTGTTTTCCTTTACAAATCGCATGAGATGAAAACATGAGAAGAAAGATGAAACGCGATGAGTAAACAAGTACTTACTTTTCTTTACGAATAATACATAAATAAAAAACGGGCAAATGGAAATGTTTCATAAAAAATATTAAAAAAATACATTAAAAACGCAAGAATCAAATTGCCGTTTCAATCACTGCAGCAACCAAATAACAATAAGTAAAAAAATTTCTCAAGTGTGGTCGCGTGAAATTTTGTAAACATGGAACTAAAAAATCAAAATCATCCTAAAATATAGCGCTTGAAGCTGTTGATAGTTTATTACTCTTGAAATCACGAAATAAATATGAGAAAACCTACAATATTTTCATGGAGGACTTCAAAGAGCGTAAAGAATATCGACGAAGAAGTTATGCTTGCTTTTTTTCATAAAAAGGTTAGTTTCCCTTAAAACATTTATAAATATTCGAGTTTTAAATTTGATTAAAGGCTGAAAGACTGAAATCTTCCACGCTGTGGTTAATATACTCTATGTTGAAAAACAAAACTTGGATATATCAAAATATGGAAAGTTACAGTTATATTTAAAGCGTCAAAGTAAGGGATATGAAACAAAAAAATCTAAAATTCTATCGCAAAATGATGTGTCAAAATTTTTGACAAAAGCGCCTGATGATTAAAGTTGCGTTAATTTTCGGTCTGCACGGTGCATGTCGTAGCGAGGTGCTAAGAAAGTTAAATGTGAAGGATATCTCTATTTTGCTTGTCACCCTCTGACACTAAGATGAGGAAGAAGCGTATATTCACCGTTATGACAGAAATTAGACAGAATTAATGAAATTGAGTTGTACAGAAGATATGTAAGCTTGCGTCCAAAACATATTACTCACTCGAGATTCTTCATATTTTATATGAACAATAAATGTACAGAGCAACATGTAGGTATTCACAGTTTCTACAAGATGCCGAAGAAAATTGCTCAATATTTGAAACTACCCGATTCAGACAGTTACACTGGACACAAACATGACTCCAGAAGGATATAGAGAAGTAAGAATTAACACTAAAATGACAACTTTGAAAAATCAACCATCATCGTCAGACAGTGAATGCCACAATTCATCAGATTTTGTCCATTACAGTCAGCTCCGGCATGGAGCGATCCATCGTCTTTTACATCAAACGCAAGTGCTCATCAGGACATTTTATTAAAATCGTCACTATGATTTAATGATTTACAGTTTCAACAGTGCACAAAGTAAATTTACGGAAACATTATTTAGCAATTTTGCTAGTATAATAAATTATTAAATTTTATTTTTACCAACAATTGCAAAGGAGTGATAACAAATAAGGTGTCATACAAGGTTAGTCGCGAATGAACTTGATTTATGAAAATAAATTTTTAAATTAATACTCAATTTTTTTTATGGTTTTTTCGATTCATAACAAACACCAAACCAAATTGTGGTAGAGTTAATATGTTTAATCATTTTAATATATCAAAAGGCAATTACGATAAATTTGAAAATGTACTTCTGGTTTCACTTTTAAATTAGCCAGAACCGTTATCATTTTTTAATAATCCTGTTTAATAATTTTCTTATGATAAACTAAAATGTTTTACAAAACACAAAAATTGTTAAATTTTTCAATTCTTTAAAGAATTTTTAAAATATCCCCAGAATGGTACCTTATTAGCCAATGAGCAAAAATTAAAAATAAAACTTTTCCTAATTAGAAAATACTAGTAGTGGATTAAGCGTAAGTTCAGCAACGCAGCACAGTTTTTTCAAATACATGAATTGCGAAAAAATTAAACATTAAAAGTGCAAAATTTATGTAAGAAGGAACTTTAGCTGTACTGAACATCCAAATATTCTTTAATTCTTTCTTATAGTACTTTCTTATTTTTGAATCGAGTAGTTTTCTGTAATATGTAGACATATTGGAAAGCTTTGAGAAAAACAGAGTTGCGATAGACAGTCAAGGAGTATTGTAAAAATTTGCTTCACATTCACGTTTCGCTCGCAACAAAAAAACCAAGCTCTTTTAACATTTCTTTACTGCTAGTACTTTAAAAAAATATTGTAGTAGAATGGTAGAAGTTCTTTTTGTTGAAGTCTTACACCAAAAATTATGTAGAGAACAATGTTGCGTTTAACTGTTAGAAAAGTAGCTCACTTCTCTCGCAATAGACTGTCGGAACGCATTTTTATGTTTTTTTTTATTGCTCAGAGTTTAGAACAACTAGAACTTTCTCCCTGGTGAAGTCGAAAAATCCAAAGATGGAAAAAAAACAACTAAGTCTTATACAAAAATAGTGTAGACAAAAAGTACATGTTTTGGTATCTGTGTAATTAGAAGTAAAGGATTTGGGTTCTAGTTCAAGGTGATAAGATGCTGTATTTTATGCATTTTTTTAATCATCTATATTTTGCCACAATTAATTATTCATTTTGACTGGCTTTGTTACTACCATAAAATTCTATTATAAATAAAACAACTTCTTTATTGACTGAAATAAATAGAGTTCGAAATAATCTCTTTGTTCGTGTAAATACAAAATAGAGAAAAAAACTGGAAACTTGAAAATAAACTCAGCAAAATTTCAAAATTATTGCTGAACTTTGCGCTTGTTTTCATAACATTGTTTACCTGTTTAGACTTACAGCAAACTATGTACCTGTCCGGATTATGATTAATGCTTTGTTCCCAAACAGAGTTTCTCTTGTACGAAAATCTGGAGCATAGAATTTTTACGTCCGAGTTAACAACAAAGTTGCACAATATGCATCATGATTAAACCAAAAATAAGAAATAATACTTCAGTGTTAGAGTGGCCTTCAAGATATAGTGCGTTTATGGCTTAGACTTTTTAAGTATTTTACAGCGGACCCTTAATAAAATTCGACATCTGCAAAGGCTGGCACGCGCCACGGACGGATGGGACCGTACTAGGAAAATTGTGGTATTTGCCGCATCCTGAAAAATTACAAAATGAAAGTGTTAGTGCTACATGCATACATATATACTATAAACCGGCCCTTATTCAACATTTTAGTTTTAAATTATTTTAGAAATATGGTATTCGCTGCTGGCAAATATACCTGTGTTTGGCTTGCTTTCTCTTTTACTTGGAAATGTGTCATCAGTGAACACAAAACTACTACCACGAATAGATTAATTTATCCGTTAGATTCTACCTGCCGAAGACAAAATGGGGTGGGTGGTAAAATGGCAATACAGGAGTTCAAATTTATTTTACTTGCCTTTTAGACGCTTTGTCGAGGTTGTGTTTTCGTGTGTGTTATTTTTGCCTTTTGTGAGTTTACTTTATTTTAATCAAAACGTCTTTTTAAAGACTCTTCTGTTCTTTTGGGATCTTGAAAAGGTATTATGCAGTAATTCAATTTTATCACGAATATTTCAATGAACTTAATGTAATGTTTCAGTTATTTTTAAATAACATGTCGAGATCGTGGAACGACACTCCAGCTGAAGATGTGGATGCTTTTCCTGAAGTAATTGAAATTTTGGAAAGCGGAAGCGACGAAGAAATTTCTGTTGAAGACGTCCCAGGATCGTTCACATCACCCACTTCGTCTCGGACACATTTGCCTGTTGTAGCTAAACAACTAGTGCGAAATGTTTACAACTATATCACTGCTGAAGAGGGAGGTAGTGGGTGTTTTAATAAGACCTCAAAAATGACTTTGGTTCCGCTGTCAACTGTACGGAAAATTGTGAGTCACCCCATTGAACCAAGAAAAGTTAGGAATGATACCGGAATTTCAAAAGTTTTGAAAAATCATCATGCAGACTTAATTCGACGTCTTATGTATGGTGGATATGACAAGAATATAGTTTTAACGGTGCCCATGTTACACGAAAAGGTCGTGCAAGAGTTGAAAATTAAATGTAGTGAGTCATCGTTGCGGCGCTTTTTACGGAAAATTGGTTTCAAATTTTCGGTTGTGAACAAACGCCAAGTTTTGATGGAAACTCCGTACATTTCAGAGTGGAGGGTTAAATACCTTCACGCTATCCAAAAGTATCGGGAGGAAAATTGTTCCATTATTTATTTGGATGAAACATGGTTCGATACCCATGACACCGTAAAAAAAGGGTGGACTGATGGAACTTCAAAGTGTGCCCTAAACGCTCCTCCTGGTCGTGGAAAACGCGTCATAATTTTGCACGCAGGCTCCAAAGATGGTTTTGTGGACAACGCATTGCTCCTCTCCGCAAAGAATGTCAAGGATGCAACATTGGACTACCATGACAACATGACGGCTGAGATGTTCGAAGATTGGTTCCAAAATCAGTTGCTGCCGAACTTGCCTCCCAAAAGTGTTGTTGTACTTGATAATGCAAGTTATCATTCAGCTCAGTTAACAAAAATTCCGAATACAAGCTCCAACAAGGAACAAATCCAGGATTTTCTTAGAGAACACGATTTGTTTTTCGAAGACAATTATACCAAAAAAGAATTATTGGAAGTGTTGAAAACTCAAGAGTATAAAAAAAATTATAGAATTGATATAATGGCTGAACAACGTGGATTTACAGTACTGCGACTTCCTCCGTACCACTGCATTTTTAACCCAATAGAACTGATCTGGTCTCAGCTGAAGGGTGGCATCCGACGACATAATACGGCACCAAAATTTAGTTCAACAGCTATAGATGTCATAAGGGATGAAGTTTCAAAAATCACAACGGAAGCGTGGTCCAACTGTGTGCGACACGCAATCAAGGAAGAAGATCGGTACAGACAACATTTAGTGAAACCTCTTATAATTAATTTAGAAGAGTCAAGCGATGAAGATAGCGATTATTTTGATGATGTATGAGATGTTTGATTTTTCTTTTATCAGATTTATATTGTTGTAAATAAAAATTATTATTAATATACTTATATTAGATTTTTTTTTTGCTGAAAAAAGACACGATTTTTTGCATGAAATCGGACCCAACTAAATTTTAGTGAACAGAAACCTCAATACCACCCTGTGCTGGTACCTGCAAAGGGTCTTTTCAGGCAAGCAAATTTATAGCACCCGCTGTGTTGCGGTTTTCAAATTCTATAAAAGTTAAACTGCAATTAAGCCATAAACGCACTATAGCTTGCTTGCTGCTCTAGTAATAATCTTATTCAATCGCTTCCGCGTTTTTACTTACTTTTTTTTTGGTTTTTGTTCAGAAGGGCAGGTCATGGCGACCGTCTCGCGTGATGCCCTCCGGCATTCGGTTTCTCAATGCTGTTCCGTGACCTTTGCTGATTGGTTTCTATCAAGCTCGGTGCAGATATGGGGCAACTCCTTATTTCGCTTCATGTACTCTGTTCTATTCAAATGTAATTCAGATTTATTATCTATGCTGAAATACGCACGACGAAGGCCAGTCGATATTGCTCGCATTGTTATGGCACTGCATTGTACAAATTGCCCAATCGAACACACATAGATTGATTGCAGGGTGTGATCTGGTCCGAGATGTCAGATTCGCTCGATAAAAACTCATGTTGGGAAGAAATGGAGGATTAATCAATGGGAAGACAAAAAACAAAAATATGTAGCGGTCGGTTAGATGGATTTATGGCTATGAAACAAGACATGTAACAATAGTAATATCAATTTGTTCTAGTTATCGTGCTTGATCTATACATGAGCAGCAATCAAGCGGATTTGGATTTTTTCGAAGCGACGACAAGAAGGATAAGGGGATTAAGGAGCTTTGATACTTGTCGGAATTTGTGGGAGCTTAGCTGGTTTACATTTATTTTTAGTTGGGTGCAAAATGCAGAGACCAAGTACAGAGTCCGGCAACACTTATGCTCCATAAACCCATTTAGTTGTACAACCATTTTTTTTTACAAGCTGACTAAATGATATTTTCTCTATTGTGATATAATGCAAAATATTCAAAATCAAAAGCAATAAACTGGGCGCAGACTTAACCTACCTTGTTTTTTTTATAATAAAAAGCACAAAAATGAAATTGAAACATACATGAAAACATGTGGTACCCCAAAATTAATTAATATTTCATCTTCTAATAAGATTTACGGTATCACTGGTAAACCACAAACTGCCCTTAAAGTAATTTTTCTATTTTGCGTCGTTACTAGAGCCAGTAAAGCACCCGTTTGGGTTCGTTACTGAGAATTTGGATGCTTTACTACGGCTGGTGTGTCTTAGTTTTGTCGCGTTGGCGGCATGGTCGTAAAACACAAAAACTTAACCTCAATTGTTATAAAATAAATAATATTAAATCATTGTACCCAACCTTGATAGAATTCCCTAAATTTCAAAATTTTATTTCTTTTATATAAACAGAAATTAAGTGGTGGAAAATAGAAAAAATAGTATAAAACACGCGTTCAGAAAGCTCTTCCAGCACTTGTTTGTTCCACCACTGGCCGCTACGCGGCTCGTGTCGGAATTGCAAACGCGTGCTGGATCAATGCTTTCTCAAACTTGTATTTTAATATACTATTATAATACCCATTTCTACCCTTCGAACCTTAAAGTTGTAGCCTATATCCAGGGTCGGTATTTACTGTTTATACCTTATACCACCTGCAAAAAAAAGTTTTCATTTCAACCTTGGATTTCGTGGATTTCTTATGCTAAGGAGGTTAGAAAAATTAAATACTACAAAATTACAATACCATAAATTTTATTAGAAAATAAAACAATAATTAATTTCTGTGCAGAATATGTTTTAATTCATGTTTCAATTTTACTTTATGGTTTTACCATAAAAAACTAAAGTAGGTTATGTCTACCTTCATTTTATTGCTTTTAATTATTAAAAATGAGGATTTCTTGCATATATCTCACATATAGTTCAAAATAGAAAAAATATAATTAGGTGAGTGTGTAGCGCTACATTAGAAATACGGCTAAACGTTAACTTAGTTCTAAGTTTTAGAATTTTGTTTGGCGGATTCTAAGATTAAGGCACTGATTGTAATAATATTTGAGTTCCAGTTCATATTAAAAATTTTCAACTTCTAGATATTCAAAAAGTACTTTAGATTATACATTAAGGCACTGTTAAAAGCAGATTTTGTAATATACTGTTTATAACATTTATATTTATGAAATCCTAGATTTTCAAAAACATAAGAATTATGTTTTCAAAATATTGTATTTGTAGTCTTTTTAGACTATATTCTAACTCTTGAATTCTGAAATTCTGAATTTTACAATTGTAGACAATAATTTTATGAAATTTCACATCAAAAGTTTTATAAATTAGAATTTAAATCTTAAATTTAAAGTTTATAGATTTTTTTTCTTTCTTTTCAGATGCGTATCATGATATCTAAAAATTGCGAATTTACTAACTCAAAGCGTGAACAGCGTAACAGCTTTAATCAATTCTATTCGAAAATTGATTACACATAATGAAATATTTTCCTTTAATTTATTTCTATTTTTATTTGCACAGCACTTCATTTGCCAAAGGTCAGTTTAAGAAAATAGCTATATTGAATTCGCAGCAGGTAGCCTTATTTATTCACCGAGTAGTAGCTGCAAAGAAATTATTCGACAGTCTTTATCCACTAATTGGAAATTGTACAGTTTAGAAAAGCAATTTTGCAAATCATAAAAAAGTGAATTTATTGGAAAAATTATTGATAATCTTCAAGCGGTACTTCTTAAGAAATCGCATTAAATCAGGCATCGATAATAAGACAAATTTATTGAGGATGCAATTTAAGACCGAATGGAATTTTGCCAGCACAGTAGTGATGAACGAATCTCATAAATCTCAGCAACATTTAATCACTGAAGAAATATGGGAAAAGGTAAACAAGTCACCAAATGAGACTTGAAGTAGGCGACATTAATAAAGGAACTCTACGCCTAAACAATCTCATCAAAGGTTGTGAAGAGTTTCTAAAGTCGTTTTTTTTTTCGAAACCACGGTAATAACACAAAAAATGCGGCAATTATTGCGTAACTGAAACAGTTTTTGCGCTCAAAGCCAATTTTTTTTTAATTCGTCCAAAATTCAAACAGGTTATTCCAGGTCGACTGTAAATCGTCTCATTTGTTTTAATTAAAATCATCTTACCTTGGATGATTTATGGTAATGTGGATTTCTGCAATATCCACTAAAATTAAGCAGAAATCGCAAGGAATTTGCATACATTAATTTTTATTTGCTAATTCTAATTTTTGGTAGCGGCGCCTTCAATGTAGACCCTGCCAAAAATTGTTAGTTGCCGTCGACTATTTTGTTGTACATTTGCATTGTAGAATAGTCAAATAAAGAAATTTTAGAAAACAGCTGGTGCAGAGGTTTAGTAAAACTGTGTTACAGTGTGGGAATGCTAATTTACTCTAATTATAATTTTTTGCGTAGAAAGCAAATTTAAATAATAATGTTAATACTAACTATTTAAAAGATATTAATTAAAATGCCAGACACTCATTTTTTGCACCAATAGATATAAATAGTTTTATACATAATACGCAACTTTGTTTTTAATTGTGTGTAGCTACTTACTTATGCACACTTGTATATTCTACAGGGTTGTTCATGACTTGACTTTAAGCGCACATTATTCCGCTCATTATTTGCATTCGTATAAAGCCCCTGTCACATGGAACTCAGCGTTAAATAATCCGTTGCCGTAACATTAAGTATCCATTTTAACAGTTCCTGTCGCGCCTCTAATAAGACAAATAACAGATAAAAAATTTTACGCGTGAGAAGTAAAATTTGTGCACACTTTCCAACACGCAAACATCCAATAAAAAAACAGTAAAATATCTATTATTAGGTTAACAAACCGCCCATTTTATTACCAACCACCGCGATAAAACTAATTCCGGAAGTCGCAACAAAATGGTAATTTTTGCATTTGATTAAAGAGATGCATGTGGTGAAAGTCCACTGAACGAAAAAGGCGGATGCGTCGTTTATTTATTGTAAAATTACAGCGATGGGCTCAAAAGGTAGCGCAATTTAGACAATTTATCAAGTATGAGTTCATTTAAATTCCTGCACAAAACAGTCGCGGAAACGCTGTTGTAATAAATGGTGTACAGTTAGAGGAGCGCACAAAGGATGCAAGAGAAGGAAACGCCCTCGCCATTTTTTTCCAGATCAAGAATATAATTATGGAAATTATGGCACGACGTCGTTGGTAAACATGTAGGTAACAAGATTTACGCAATGAATCAGTTTGGGATTTTTGCGCAGTATAGTCACGCAAGGGTAATTTCAAACTAATTGAATTTCCAACAAACAACTTCAATCCGTTTAATCGTATTTTGTAATTACGAAAAAAATATTGTTGGTGATACTAAATTTGGATGTCATGGCGCGCGATATTTGTAACAAGTGGGTCACTGGAGCACTCTTAAGGTGTGGAACGTGGCGCCATCTTCTAGCTGGTAGCTACAGTAAAATTGTTTACACATTTCTTCTTCTTTATTTGTCATTTCGAGTCTGAAACTGATATTTAACTTCACGGTTAGAGGGCGCAAACCTTCTTTCTTTTCCTACATTTAAAGTTAATTAAATGAGGTGGCGCGTTAAGACAATGAAGTTGGCATGCTTTACAGTTTTAGACAACCAAGTCAAAGCTCCGCCTGATAAACAAGTTTTAGGAAATTTATAGTCAAATGTCGAGATTCCATCCCATTTGGCGCTTAATAAAATTCAAATGTCTCTAAGTTTAATAAGATAAGAAGTTTCGGGTTAGTACGAAGAAATTAACGGGCGTTTTAGTGCAATCGCAATTGTGCGAAAAATTGCGTCACATTAACGTCTTTCATTGTAATGGTTGCTATTAGTAGAAAGTTTATTATTATTATTTATAAACGCTGCTATTTTGTTGTTACAGTGGTTGAGAGAAAAGAGAAGCAAAAGTTGAGTTTTTGTAAAAGGGAGATTGTTAAATTATTTTTTTCTGTAAATTAATGAAAAAGATTTAGAAGGAACAGTTCAAAATGTAATTGCAGCTACAAATTGGTTCACTGATATATTTTTTTTTTGTGTTCTTTACACTGATATTAGTTACTTTGTTCTTTTTCACATTCATGGCCAGTCTAAATATTCATGCATTTTAACTTTTTTCGCAATTATTCCGAGTACGAGTATATACTAAAATAAGACGAGAATTTTCTGTACAAAATATTTCTTTGGTTAAAAATCTTTAATTTCATTTATTTGTATTTAGTTTTCAAACGCATTTGAATATCTACCGCAAGCTGCAAGTGTCATAAGAATATTAATATAACAGATAAGTTCGCACAGTATTTTATTTCGTACTGTTCCTCTTTTAGGCCCGTCGTCGTTTTCTGTAAAGAGGTAATATTTTAATAAAAATAATATACCTAGCAATAATGTAGCAACGGCTGACAGCAACTATTTAATTTTTTATTATTGTAAAAAATGAACGCTGGACGGGAACCCAGCTTAGAAATTCCGGGAGGAATTATGAAAAAAATCGTCGGAAGCAATCGGGAAGATTGTTCCGACAAAATTTGATAACTTTTGTGGCTGTAAAAGGGCAAACAAGGTAAACAAGATTGGTTCGGAAGTCATTTTAGCTATATGTTAGAATTGGTATATTTTTTCTGCATTTGACACAAAGTGGACCAAATAAAATTTTAAATCAAGAAATTGCGTGGTTTATCTTTCTGGGCAAAATAGTCAATGATAAATGTTGTTGATTCACGAACATTTGAACACCTTACGTTTCACTAAAGTGATAGTATTTTTGAAGAAGCAGTCAATTGGCTATGAACTCACTCAAGGAAAAACATTTACCAAGATGAAGTTAGTCGATTTATGAAGGAGGCGACGGATAAACAGTACTTTTGATAAAGATAAATAAAAACTACAGTTACGTAAAAATGTGATAAACGTACTTCTTTAGACTGTATCTATTATAATAGGCAACAAAAAAAAATACCTTTTTTTCCCAGAGATTTAATTGTGTAATTCGGGATCGCCATGCTATAGAGAACTTAGAACACCTCAGTCACTTATAGCTTTTAATTTAAATTTAGCAATTTTTCGTAGTTACTTTAAGGTTAATATGATTTTTAGACTTTAAAAATAAACTTGTGTTTGTTCTTTTGGCCGCCTATTGTAAGGAGAGGTCGGTGTCTCTCTAACCAAAAACCAAGAGTAGTATTTTTTTTTTTACTTTTTGGTAAATATAAAACAAACAAATAAAGCAAAATAAATCTGGAGAATTGACACAACAGCGACACATGGTATTATGGTTGCTTGTAACAAAAATTTAAAGTTACCCTCCCAAATCGATCAAAAAAGTAAATAAAAAAAAAATCTCTTTATTTATACGTGATTCAAATAAACGGATATATTTCTGGTATTAGGTGCATGTTTATCTACAAAATACGCTATAAATTTTCCCCGGGAAGTTTTGAGTGTTGACTAGTGATTATTAGAACTGAAAAAATTGCACTTTTTAGATAGTAGAGAAGTGAATATTATTAAAGAAATGCTTAAAAAATTGCTGAATTTTTTAATAACCTGGTGAATTCTTAAAAGTACAGAAAACTTTGCGACCGTCGAATGTTTGCTACACTTCTTATAGATGTGAGGTGGATTTGATAGTGTCAAAAAGACACGTAATTCACTGTGGAAAAATATGTCGATGCCTTAGTTGAAGAGGAAAGTAAAGTATTTTACTTAATTATTTAATATTATTAACTATTTAATAATTTGCATAATTTATTAATTATTTAATAATTTATGCATAATTATTTTATATTATTAAACAATTATGCATAAATTCTTATTTTAGACCTGTAAAGGGCTACAAAGAGATAAGTAAGAAAAAAAAAGGTTGTTGTATTGCGTTATAAAAAAGCTTTTGTTTTTAAGTTTTCCCAATTCAGGCTTAATTTCTTCGTTTTTTGGAGCTATCGTCTATTTAAATAATAATTAATTTAATGTATTGATAATAATGATAAAAAAATGAATACTCACATACAAATTTACGATTTAAGCACTATGTACATTAATTTTTCTAATTACAACATTCATGAAGCAATTTTATGAGATTCGCTGCCGAATTTCCGGTCAGATTGAAATAACTCTTCCATGTTTTATTAAATCGTTTTCATCTCCTTCCTAACTGATTTTTCTTTTCGTCTCGCTAGATAGCAAGTTGTTCTTTATTCTGTCCTTTCCTCGGCAAACTTAATAACACTCGTTCTTCCATTAAAGTAAATTATTGTTCGGAGTGAACGAAGCCCATTCCAGCTGATCACCTTCTTCTTCTTAATCAGCGCCGGTCAGTTAAGCAGAGCTTTCGGCCGTGTTCGACGACGCGTTGCCGCCGCGACGCCGGTCGCTTAATTCCCATTAAAAACACGCTGAATTTAAAAATAAAAAGATAGCATGAGACGAATGAATAAATAAAAATAAGCCAAAAGGATCGACACAAAAAAACGTGTGTTTTTCCGTAACCGCGTACTCTCCAGAAATAATGGTAATTCGACGAAAAACACACATTCAATTGTTTCGTAATCCGCCAAAGGATTCGATAGGGGCGGGTTTTTGTTTGGTTTAAATTTTTGATGGATTTTACATTGTAGGGGCGGTTTTTTAAGCCGGGAAATGCCACCGATGAAGAGGTTTGTGAAAAGGATTTTTCAATAACGTGATCCGACGTAAAATAACTGTTACCCAAAAACGTTTAAAATGCATCGTGATTATGAAACTACTATTTGTTTATTTTGTTTTACAACATAATTTGAATATTTTAGTAGTTATCCTTGCAGCAGACATGACTGAAGAAGGAAATAAGCTTCCAGTTCGTTCAATTAAACATGGAATATTATATTTGTCGCTTTTCTGTCTACGTCTTTCATTGAGTTTGTCCTGATTCTTGTCAAAGGAATGATGTGCTAATCGAAGTTCGTCTCTCGCAACCGTAAGACAAAAATCGTCTTGATCCTCTGCAATTTCCTGTAATGAAAATCTGTTTTAGGAGACGCGACTTCCGTTTGAAATATGAAATTCTTTGAACCGAATCCTGAGATATTTAATAACGTTGCAAGGATAATATTTACAGAATTTCAGCAGACTCATTAGAGTAACAGTTAGTACATAGGGAATATTGTGTATTTAATGAAGACGGAACATCATAAAGAGTAAACGAATTAAAGCAAATGCCGAAAATAGGAATCCCTAAAGCGCTGGCGGGTCAAACGACCTTCTCCAAATTCTCGTGTTCTCCGCTTCGACCTCTTTCCAGTAGGAGCGATCTTTGAGGCCGCAGGATCGATCACGTCGTACCTGCCTCGAAATATACACTTTTTTTAAGCAATTACAGTAAAAGGAATAACATTTTATTACATATATCTTTGAATTTCACGTAAAAATTGAACGGGTGAATTGAATTTTTGTATAAAACATTTTAGGTCCCATAATCTAATCAAAAATAAAGTCGTTTTTACTAAAACAAAGTTTTAGTTACTTTCTAAAAAGTTTTGGAACTGTTTTCATTTTTATAAAATTTATGAATGTTTGCATTATCGAATTATAAATGATTTTGTTTTATTTGTTTCTAGATATGTGTAGCTAGTAACAAGAAAGCTATTATGTTATAGATATTGCGTTATTATATTGTTATGATATAATATAGATGCAGGAAATTTGCTTGCTCGGCCACGTGGGCTGGTGTCAGCCTCCGTCCCCGCCCATTTGATCCAATTATAGATAAGAAGGCTATAAAAACAAAACAACCCTCCGCTATCACAGCCTGCTGTATTTCTAACAACTCAACTAACCGCAGCGCCCTCTGTCGTAGCATCCTGCGCTTTTAGATGATTAAGTTGCCCGATGACGTCGTCTCTGACCGTCTTGATTGATGGCAAAGTAAACATTTTAAATATTTTTAATAAAACAGAGTAATTTCAAGCAGCGAGTTCCCAGAGAACAAAGACCGCTTTAGAGGTAATAAGTATAAAAACGGGCCGAGTGCAATCCCCGGGCGGAAGCAATTGCCGAGATTGCCCCGAAAAATAAATTGTTAAGCTTATTGAAACAGACGTACAATTTCTGGGTATGTGGACTCACATCAAATAACAATAATTCGCCTTTTTTCATGATGTTTCTGCTTTCTCTGCTCTGTTTTCACCTAATTTCGCTTTCGGGCTGTTTCCGCGAAATATGAATACTTTCACTGACGTTTTAATCAGAAGTAATGTAAAATATAGACATACAATAAATGTTTTTATTTCTTCACATTTATCAGATTGTTGTGCAAAATTTCCCAAAATGTAAAAATCGCTTAGGGGTAATCCTTGATATTCAATATAAATATTTTCCAAGAGTTATCAATTTTAATTCAATAAAAATAATAATAAGCTTAATTTAAAATATAAAGAAAATATGTATTTTGTCGGTACGAAAATCATACTTACCGATGACTGTACATTTCCATTTTGTTTTACTTTTTCTAAATAAGAAACTAAACTATCGTGTACTAGAATTATTTGTGGCTTTCGTGAAATTCAACGAATAGTTCGCTCTGTGGTGGGTTCTTTCGGAGCACATTGAATTTTCATGGATTTGGCTTTAAAGTTTTGACTGAATTTTTTTAAGGAAAGGAAGTGAAACAGATTTTGGGTCCTATGCTAAAGCAATCAGAATATTTTGTTGTTGTTTTTACAAAAATTGATTTTTACGACAGTATATAGAGTTCTAAAGCTCTCTCTCTAAGCCAAAAAGCAGCATAAATAAAAATGAACAATAAACGATTTTTTTAAACAGGATAAAATTATTTGCTAGTGTTGCCTTTATTTTCTAGATTCAGTTCACAGTGAGTCCTAAACTGCTCTCTTTCATTTCCCAGCGAGCATTTCAAACTCGTGCTCTATCAAACTATAATTACTCTTTGAAAATAATTTCATCTGAGAAATAATCAAATTATTCCCAGTTTAATTATTGATCAGCCAATGACAGCCTAGCCTATATGTACTCTGTAAAACCAAATTACCAACCAGAAAGTGGTTGAATTACATTACTGGTGAAACTTCCGTCAAATTTTGAACTCATATGATTCACATTTCGTGTAATTTTTTTTTTAGTAATTAAAGAGTTTTTTTTTAATTTTGTGTTTGTCTTTTTCCATGTTTAGCGTACGTCAATTCAAATGACTTCAAATTACGTCAAATTACTCGATGCCTTTGGGTAGTTGAAATGTTCGTGACCATGTCACGTCTTTCATTATGAATAATAATCAGCGAACAGAGTAGTTGTACAACTTGTGCTCCGCGACGGAGACATACACGAAAAGACTTACTAGTTCCGAACTCCGGTTACTTTCCGGTGTCTTTACGAGAAAATGAACGACATAAATTCAATTTTTGATTTTGTTTGTTGTTTGTGCACCCGCTTTGCTTTTGTAGCGCTTTTGTAATAATTTTCATGAGAATATTGAGTTCCGTGTTCTCTGTATTACGAAATTCGCTCGACCGAGCAGCATATGTGAAATTTTTTATTGCCAGTTTACAAGGTTTTGCAATGTTGAATGAAATGTTTCACTGTGTTGAATTTAGATTTAAATGACGCGAGATTGAAAATAATAAGTCTGAGAAGAAAACTTATTTTTATAAGGCTAAAGTATTACATTTTCCGTTTCCTTACAAAGTTTTCGTGTTTATTTTATAGTAATAGCTTGTTCCTTCATAAACAAAGCCTTGCGTAAGAAGTAGAGAAATATCAAACCATTTTGCTATATTTCAGTATTTCGTTCTTCGTAATACAGAATGGAACGCATAAATTAAAAATTCCCTATTAATTAAGATATTTAGTATTTTGATTGTGAGTAATAAACAAAAGTTAATTATCTCTCCAGTTTCGCAGAGATTTATGTTCTATTTATATTAATATTGTTTATGCAGGTATAAAAGTACGGAAAATACAAGATTCTACGAGACAATAACGTGGGCTTTGTGTAATAAAACTTACCGTGGACGTTTTCCTGTCCAGAATTTATCTGGAGCAAAAACTGTTTTGTTAGCTAGAACTACAAAAATCTGAAAGTAAACTAACATAATCATTAAATTGTTTTAATCAATTTTACAAAACAGTCAGTACAGCGTCAATTTTTTTTATGTTATCCTATGCAAAATCGTACTAGATTCAACTAGAAATTGAGATTCAGATGTCAAATTTCAGGTAAACAGTTTGCAATTACTAAAAAATTTTAAAACGTTGCATTTTGTTTTTCAAGACAGGTAAAAAATACATAAAGTTATCAAAAGTTTTATTTATTTGCTAACGCTCAGGACAAGAAATCTTTTGAGTTAATAACATACCATTTATGTAGGGCATGATTCGAATTTAATTTTAATTTTTATTTTTTTATTACACTTCAGGCTTTAAAAGTTTCTAGAAATGACTTTGTTTTTTGTAAATTACCTTTTGTTGAAAGTTTACCAATACTTTTTATTTCGTACCATTGAAAATATTTTGTAAAAAAAAACATCTTGTTAAAATTTATGTGCTGATAAATACAATTAGTAAACAGGAAATGTTGAATAATAAATAGACAAAAAAGTTCAGATTTTTGTCTTCTTTTTAAAATGTAAAAAAAGTTTTTCTCAAAAATGCAAAAATTAGGGCGAACACATCAACAAATAAGATGAGAAGAAATAAAGACAAAAATGTACAAAACAATACAATACAAGGGTAAAAATACAGAAAGATGCGTCTTATAAATATGCTTTAGATGAAAACAAATATAGAGCTACATCTATGATAAGAAGATAAATATTAGCTTAAAACTGTCTAGATAAACATATTTTTACCATGATTTCTAATATAATTTATGAAATTAGTCACAAATGTGCCTAAACAAAGTCGTAACAGATTGCGTGTCTTTTCGCCGCCGCCCCAACGCGGCGACCGCCGTAGTGTTAAAAGCTCATCCGTCGGCGGCGTCGCTCCTTCGGTTCCATCTCCGAGTCGTCGATATCCGTTGGCCTGCATCCAAAAGCTCGTCGAATAACACAGTTTGGTGCGGCGTCCA
This sequence comes from Cynaeus angustus, assembly GCA_030157275.1. Taxonomy (NCBI): domain Eukaryota; kingdom Metazoa; phylum Arthropoda; class Insecta; order Coleoptera; family Tenebrionidae; genus Cynaeus; species Cynaeus angustus. The sequence continues at coordinate 18,729,621 of CM058060.1, forward strand.
CAGGCTCTCCCAAGAAACAAATTTGCAACACCCATGGCGAAATCTTAGAAGTCCTGCGCGAACAGTAACGATTTTTGCTTTCAATCCAGCGCCTCTCTCGCCAATTTCAGCAACTAACTAGTGTCCCTCCGGCGTCGGGCGTCGATCCGGGGCAGTCGTCGGTTACACGCGCGTTGGAGTCCGCGATTCGCCCGGAAAGTGGAGCCGGACTCGTACGGAACACGTTTCGAACCGCGTTCCGGTGATACTCCTCAGGTTTCGGAAAAATGCTCCGTACGGACGAGACATCGCAAGACGTGCTCGTTTGAGGTTATGGTTTTTGTAGCCATGCGACATAATTTGACGGTGCACGCACAAAGGGCGTAAATAAAAAGCACGGTTAAGTGCAGTGTAAACTTGAAATGAATTAAATGTCGGAGTGATGGATGGCCATTTGCATGCAAAAATGGAGCCGAAATGGATAAATTGAAGCGGAATGACGTGGGAGCAGCTGGAGTTCGGATGAGTTGCGATTAGTCAAACAGTGGGAACTAGTGAAAAGTGTTGTGTGGAAAGGGGGGAAAAAGGTAAGATGGGTAACAAGGGGGGAAACCCTAAACTAAATCTTGTGACGTAACTTAATCATGATCTTGTTGACCGACCGCGCGATTAGAACGAATCCGATAAAAGTGTTACGAGAGTCAATAAAAGGTTCCCAATAGAAAAATAATAAATTTTATTAATAACACAACCATAAAGTAACAATAAAAGCGACCAATAAACATCCTCTTCTCAAGTCTACAAAAATCTCGATATCTCACACTGACCACAAATAAGACAACAATTTTCGTTTCAATTATTAAAACGAGTGACTGGTTTAATAGAATTGTAACGCAAACTTTTGGTTCTAAATTAATGTTTTCACTAACAGAGAAGACGTTGCTGCGAGACGAAGAAAGAGGTTCGCATCTCTCAAATATTAGCGGAGCTATAAATTTTAAACCCTCGTAATGATATGCAAAATTTATGTCATCCGCAATCTCTATAAGCTCCTGATAAAATCATGAACGTCAGCATTAATGTACAACGGCTTAAAAGAACAAAAAAAATAAATTGAACAACATAAACAACTTAAAACAAAACAGTCAGCGTGGTTGCTTTGATGAGTTTTTGTCAAAATTCTGACTGAATGAACTTTCAATGTATTATTCGCCTGGATTTGGTCGATATAGTCAAATATGGATATTAGACCTGAACTGTAGACGGACTATCAACATTTTTAGTTCACCTCCAAAAATTTTAAAGATGTAAAAATGAATTTTGGCATCTAAAGACAATTTGTAATTCTTTAAAAACTGAACAAAACAAATGAATTAAGATTGCTTAAAATGTGGTGTCAAGACGCAAATGTCAGCAAATATGAACCCACAGGCTGTTTACTCAATTGTTTTAAATACAGCGGCTTTATTAAATTTTATGTGTATGTGTGCAAATCAGATTTTGTATAAATTTACTTAGAAGTTTATAAATTTCGTTTCCAAGTATCATTTCGGGCTTTCAATCAAGACAGAGGTTGTAAAATTACTGCTTTTTTTTTAAGGATGCTAGAGTTTGCAGGTAGTTAACATTCATCGACCATGTGTAAGGCCCCGACTTATATTTATTTTAAATTAATAGGGAAAATAGAATAAAATTAATTTCACTGAAAAACTATTGTTTATTAATATTTGTATTAAATGTTCAAAATGATGTTCGTGCACATCTGAACACTTTGTAATCGTTATTCGTACAAGTCTATTTTTCTTGTGGCTTTAGTTTTTTGTAAAAAAAAAATTCTGATGCTCAATTATGTTCATGTGTAACCGTCCAGTCTTTTCCTAGAGATTAAACTTACAGTTTCTTTCACTACGTTCACAATCCTTTAAAAAATCTTTTTGTTTAGATAAAGTCTCGTCGAACATTGTACAGCACACTGTAGTTTTCCGAAATTCGTTAAAAATTAAAATCCTTTTTTATCAATGGTAAGACATCTTGGTTAAGCAAAAACCACTACACAAAAATACTTATTCAAATTATTTTTAAGATTTTTAAAATTTAAAGTAAATGAGGGTAAAAATATTGGCTATTATAAATCACTATAGAGACAGCTTATGGTTTACTAGTCAAAATCATAAATCTTGTTAGAAGCTGAAGCTAAAGAAATTTATCGTTTTGTGATTTCTTTTAAAATGTTTTTTTTTTGAAAATTGTGACATTGTTAACAATAGTAAAGTAATTAGGTGATTGCTTGTAGTTGTAAAAAAAAGTGATTTATAGTCTAATAATTGAAAGACTTTTTGAAGGGTGGACATAAGTGTTGACGGACCCTACGAGCAATAAAAACTTTTTAACAGTAACTCAAAATCAAATTGTTTACCACATATTTATTATTAGCTCGTTAAAATTAGCACTGGCATAAGAGTGTCGAGTTTCTGAATTAAATTTATAGCTGTTGACGTGTAAATAAGCGCCCTTTGACCATCTTATCAGTTGCTTGGAGCCATTCAAACCAACGCGGATAATCACTGAAATAAACTTTTTCTGAACTCGGTGTGACCGAAGTCGAGTTCACACTCTGGAGATCAAAGCTCCACTAATAGTGAGCAGGGAACTAAGCAGTGCAGTACGTGCCATTTCTCTGTCGTTTATTGAGAACGTGTAAAATTGTCGGTGCCACCAAGAGCAAAGCTCTTTTTCATTCAAACACGCGAACTTTATAAACTATACTTAGAGCACAGTCTTGCATTTCTCTGATAATTCGCGTCTGCTATTGTTAAAAGATGCGACAAAGACGGTGGATTTCTTCCAATTATTGTGTCATCGATTGTTAACGTCTTCGAGTCACATACATAAAGAATGATACCAGAATACAGACAAATATCTATATATCTAGAAACAGGTATTTTGACATATGCCTTTATTATTTAAGCACCCTTAATAATAAAACGAAACGTCGACCAACTTTTCAGTTTTATATTTGGTCATTCGAAAAGGAAGATTGAGTTTTGTTTACTGTTTCGCTTTGTCAGGATCTTTGATTTGTCTGAAAAAATATAGCTATCAATCTCGGGGGAAAATGCAAGTGGTGGTGAAAATGGCGATAAACCAATAAAAACAACTCTATTAATTCAGGCAGTTTTGATTAAAATGCTGGTTTCTTAAAAAAAAAAATAACATTGATCATATCTTTATTTATTCAACTAAGTATTTTATGTGTGGCGTTTCTTACTTGTTATTAAAGCATTCATTTAGAATTAGTTTTCAGAAAACTCGAAGAATCTTATTTGTATTGAGGAAAAGAAAAAAATATATGACTGATGATGTGAAGTTGTTACCGCTATTGTTTTTTTTTATGAAACGTATCAATCATACGTGGCTTCGAGGAAATTACTTGCCACTTATCACCGAGATAAGTGTCAAATCTCAGGACCGAAAATCGTGCACTTGGAATAACGAAGTAACGAAATCGAGTGGTCCGATATTGCAAGTGCGATAACGATACCCGGTTGTAACCTGTCCAAATTGAGAACATCGGCGAGGGAGAAACAAAACAAACAGGATTTTGGACCAACGGTGTACACTTTACCTTCCTTCACCCAACTAACAATTTTTAACTCTTTCCCCGCATACATCATCGATTCTCTTTTTCTGAAATTCTCGGGATTTTTGGTCCATCATTCGGAATCATAGAGGATTTCTCCTGAGAGACATCTCTTGTTTTAGTTATATTTGCCATCCTCCACTTCCTAAATTATGCACACCGATATCGGTTTTGAGTGGTGAGTATACTAAAACGACAACAAATGTTGCCTTTACGTGCGACTTTTCTCAAACGTTCCCATTGTCCATAAAGTATCCCTTTTTCGCCCCCAAAATCGCCATCATCGACACTGATCAAAATTTATCGCTTCTCCAAGATCAATGTCGGTAATTGTGGAGCACAAGGTCAAACCACTGCGTGTGGCAACACATTTTAGGGTGTCGTGCAGTAACTATTAGAGTAAAAACATACATTATCGTCGGGGAAAGTCGCTAGAAATTCTTTTCCGGTGCACGATACGGATTGAATGGAATTTGGTATCGTCGGAAAGCTAATTTTCTTCTTCATCGCACATCTGACATTTTGTCGCCCTCGAATCGCTTCGAATAAAAGAAAATCGCTCACTGAAAAAATCATTAGAATCGCTGATAATTATGCGCGAGGAGATCAGTGACAATCAAAATTGAAAATTCGGAGACGAGTTTGGCGGAAAAATTGATAAATTGGATTCTTGAGTACTGACAGGAGATCGTGAGAGGGATAATCAAATTTAGCAGATCTTTTCTGCAACTTTTAGTAAATCCGTTTTGATTGTATATTAACGAGAATAAAATTAACGATGAGATTTTCGTTTTAATTATTTATTTTTTAATAAAAAATGCACCCATGTGTTTTAATAATCAACTACAACGACAAAGCTTTTTATATATTAGTGAGATATGTACGGTGTAGTTAAACTACGGGCAGCTCTTGATAATGACAATTGTCGCAAACTTAAAACAATTTCAATTCGACATATTCCGCAATTTTTATTAATTTCAATAAATTAGTTGTATATTGTAAAACCAAATTAATACTATATAGTAAATTATTTGTGTATGGTTTAGAAATCAATAATTATGGAACTCTGAAATATTAACAACAATTTACAAGTTATTGTATTTTAATTTAAATAATTCCAAATTGAAAGTTTCAAACATTAGTTTGTTGCTCATGTTTATTGTGGACGAATAATTTACCACCAATTGATATTTAGTAAAATTATGCTTAATGAATATTGTTTGAATCCATTAAAAGTAAAGTTAATTTATATCCGAGATTTTGTCATCACATTGACATGTTGGCAATCATTTTTTATTTATTTTTAATCTCATCCTTTTTCTTTATTGTTTAAAGCTGCCAGGTAATTGTTGATAATATAATACAATACATTAATAATCTCTTTTATAAAAGAGCTTTGTTAAAAATAATTATAACTGTTCTAATGCATGAAATTTATATATGGTTAATGCTTTGGGGTTTATTTTTTTTGTCAATGGTTATCACTAACAAAAGTTTTAACAAAATTAAAGAACAACATTTATATTGTCAACTTAAATTTCAATAGCTTTGTCTATAGAAATAAAGAGTGAAAGCATAATTTAGTCGTGAATTATTAACTAACACAAATTCATGTGAAAACGTGACGTATTTAACATTAACCTATTTATTCGCCTAGCAACTGAACCATTTATTATTTTAACTGACTCCTATACCTAACTATTTAGCTATTTTACGTCCGGCATTTGGAATTTATAATTACTTTCCCATTTAACGCGTTAAATATTTGATTTGATGATGCATGGTATTATTCAATCTTTCTCCTGAAAAAGTCGTTTGTTCACAAAAATCCTGGTCAAGTATAAACGTACCTCCCTGACGAGGCTGTCAGTTTTAATTTCGCTCGATTTCACGCTCCGTCCCTGACTAGAAATGAAATTTTCGTCGAAGTACCACGAATGTCGCTCAAACTGAAATCATTTGAATAAGTCACAACAATATACAGCGATTAATCTCGTTTACATGTGTTGAAGCAATCTCTCATCAAAACGTCAAAAACAATATTGTAATTAATCCAGGAAAATTTCGCGCACCTCTAAACGGTGGTTATTAATGATTTTCGGTCGATTCCAGCGTCGACATAAGTTCCAAGTGTTTCACTAATTAAATGTCTTTCATCGTAATATACCTTCGAGCTGGCGAATTTATTAAATACGGATTAGGTTGTTGCTTTTAGTGCTGTTACCTTGTTACAAACTTGTTCTGCCGCGTTACATTAAATAAGGTTAAGCCTACGTGTGTCGGGGATTATTTCGTCCCTAGTTTCAGGGGAGAGTTAAATGACTCGATAAATTGATTATTATATAATTTATTTTGTTATCGCGACTTATGATGTGGATTTGCCGTGTTAGGAAGTTAGCGACAAAATCGTACACTGACATCTGATATCTTTAGAAAATGGGAATACAGAATTGAGCAACACTTGAAAGCTTATGCTCTTATTTTTTGTTAGGTTTAGCAGCAAATGGTAGAAAATATTTTACAAACATATTAAAAAATATGTATTCTGAATCAAACTATTTTACTAAATACATTTGATAATTTTGAAAAGGTTTCGTCAAGTGGCACACAATCGGTCGTCAATATTATTATATCTCTACAATTAGCTAACTTACTAACCGAGTGTTAAATGTTAAAGCATCGGTTTTCACGGCGCTCTCCTGGATTCATTACAATATTTACTTGGTCGTAAATTTCAACATTATTGTCTTCGCTGATAACAAGTTTTATTCGCTGAATTCCCTCGAAAGTCGGTTCAACAAAGTTTGAAATATCACCTAGATTTCCGAGATGACGTGGCTCGGAGGAGCAACTTTTAATTTTCTTCTTAAAACTACTTACGGATATACAGATTTTAATTTTAATAGATTTTATATCTAGCGGCGGAAAATGCGATAATTCCTCCTATTTAAAATTACTTTTGTAATTTGCTGCATGGAACAATAGTTCCGCTTCGTCAACTTCTTCTAAATTTTCTATTTAGTTTCAATTCTCGGTGGAATGGACAGACAGATGGTTGCTGCATTATTCGTTAAAACGCACGAGAATTTTATTTATTTGGAGCGAGATTTGCGGTTAGCTTGCGGCAAAGAAGCGATCGGATTTTTATTTTGAAAGTTTGACGTTTATTGCTCCGGGTGCCGGATTTATTCGCTATTTGTTAATGAAAAATTGGATGCAGTGTAACTAAGAAATGCTTATTTGCACCGATACAATCAATTTGTTGGTGCAGCTTTCAAAGGATGTAATAAAATAAGAAAGAAGTTTTTGGCTTTCCGTTCATGTTCAATCACTAATAAAAGATTACGGTTTAATATGATGTAAAATATTTGAATTTTATCTTCTTGGGTTAAACGAGTGAACTTCATATTCAACAACGGAAGCTTTTAGTTTTTCGTTACAGTTGTTACATATTGCTACCGACACAAGGACGATAAAGAGTGCATTGCCTTTAGAAGAATTATTTTGTTCAATATTTTAAGGACATAGTTGAACTTTGTAGCTAGATCTTTTAACACCCTATTTTGTAAAGCACTACCGTTTGGCAGTAAATTAGAAGGAAACAGCTAAACTATAATCTAAATACCTATACTGTTTTTGAAAGTTCATTAAAGTTTTTCGAAATTAAAAAATGGTAATGATTTAGTAAAATGTTCCCTTCAATTATAATCGTTAATTTTCGACAAAAATTTGCCGACGCGTCGGAGATAGACCAATAATTTTATCCGGTACTGACTACTGTTCGGACTCGTTGTTCTCATTTGCCGCCTCATCGAACCAGCACTGATGGTATTACCATTTATTCCCATTGTTAGCTATTGTAAGCAATTGTGTACAATTAATAATAATTATCATAGCCTGGTAAATAACGAATTAGAAGCAGAGTTAGGCTATTTACAGAACCAACTTGTTAATTATGTAAACAGTTTCCGATCAATGAATGCGGGATTCGTCCTTTCAGATTAAATCCAACGGTGGGTGAAATATTAATAGTGCAGTTCAACCCATTGAAAAAATCATAAAATGTCCCATAAAAATAACGAGACTCGAGTGCTTTTAAAGGAGGAAATTTCTTGTTAAACCATAATATGTTTAATTAAGTTTTTAACGAGGTACAGATGGGTCCCCCGGTTCAAATTGCAAATTAAACAAGCCAATTTCGAAGGTCTACTTTATATGTTAATACCTGTTATCCATATTAACGGCCATTAAATCTTAATGTAAACATGCTAAGATCGTTCGCCGTGCTCCATGACATAATCGCGGTGGCGGCGGCAGAGAAGAGAAACGTTTAAAAATAAATAAGATCTTTGAAGTGGGAAGCTTACTGATTATTGGAAATTATTAGAGCTTCTTATCCACAAGCCATGTCAATGAAATATTAGGACTAAACTTGAAACAAGTATAATTATTCACAGAAATTTTCAAATTGTCTAACCAACTCTTTTCACAAAAATTTTTAAAACTTTTCTTAAATTACACATGATTTTTATTATTATTAGTATTATTAATAATCTTTATTTTCTATTTTGTTAGTTTTATTTGTATAATTTATTTATGTTTTAAAATTTAAAAAATTAAAATGGCTCATGTTAAATTAATCTTTAATAAAAGAAAATTGACTGCATATGTTTATCAATTTAAATTTAATAAATAAATAAATAAATTTCGCAACAAATAATAATAAATTAATCATTTAATTTATATCAAAAATAATGAATATAATGAAATAATGAAGTATTAATTGTAATCAATATTTTTAGCATTAACCTTTCAAAAGTAATGATTTAGAATAAATTTTTAATTATTTGTTAGAAATAAGTTTTTGTATTATGTATGAAATTACTTCGTCGTTACCATATATATTTTTTAATTTACTAATAGCCTCTTGCACCAAAGTTTTTTAGCACTGAGTCGTACTCAAGTTTCTTTACTAGTATAATTGCGGAAAATCAATAAATATTTACGTGCATTTTACAAAAATTGTGTAAAATTAATGTACTCAGTCCGAGTTTTTAATCTATTTTTACTTTTCTTGATGAATTTACACTAAGAGATGATGTTCGCAAACAACTCTCTTTTAGATTAAATAATTAAAAGGGCAATAATAGAAATCTAGTTGATAATTTTTTTCTAAATATTTGATTTAATTTAGCAATAAAAATATTTTTGGAAAGTTAACGTTGCATCAGCAACAGAACTATAGGACTATGACTGTAATTTGATATGGGAAATTGCCTTTTTATAGTTTAAGCATAACTAAACATTTGTCGAAAAAATTAATTAACGTTTTGTCTAGTTCAAAATAGGTCGGTGTAACATATTATGTGCCAGATTTCACGGCTTGTTTCCCAGTAAAATATAAAAGATTTTAAAACAAATTTTATTAAGTCTTGTGTTAATAATATTTTTTTTATTGCTGGCTTACTGTTTACTTCCGCTGGTTTACAAACATCGCAGGTGAAGCGAGACAAATACATTTGCCCCAATATTGCTTACATTATTTTCTTGACATCTCCTGCGCTGTATTATCTGTTCAAGATGAAGTAACATGAAACTACAGTCGAACCACTAACTGCTTACTTAGGTTCCTATTTTTGTTCTCACAAATAAACCAACTTGCCTTTTCCAACTCAAACCAGCCTTTCAACTTGTGTCAAAACAAACCCGACCGCCACCTCTCTTCTTCCCATCCACCACCCTCTGCTCCCAGCTACACCAATAAAACTAATCCTTCTTCAGAACACCGTTTTCCCGACTTCCGTAATTACGACCGCCCCCGGGAGGCCCACATCGATACACGACTCTTATCTCAATTCCGAATTTTTTTCTCTTCGTCTCTGGTGACCTAAGTCGTCAGCTCGACCTCCTTGTGCAATAAACCAAGGACGTTCATAAATGTAATAACATGAGGTTTGTGCGCTCGCTGCTAATATAAGTCATGTTAGATGATCATTACGTCGGAAAGCGAACCATTTCTCTGTGCATTTTGCATTCACTAGCTGCGTTTGCTTTTGGTTGCATCCCGAAATGCTAAATGTGGCGCTTGCAGAAATTCAGATTTATATTCGCGGAAGTGGATGTAAAATTCACAACTTGATTGGCTGTCGGCGCTGGGATTTGTTTTAATTCACGGCGAGGGAGTCGTCTCATTGGGTAATCATTAAAGTGTTAAAGTTTCACGGAGGGGGAGATGGAGAGGGGGGTAATAACCAATTATAAATCACGAGGAAAGAAAACGATACCAATGAATTATTAAACGAAGCGTAGGGAACTCGAAATGTAGATGTTCGCAGCACTTAAAGTTAAAGATTCAAAGAGGCTATGATTTTATTAGAATATCAATTTCTCATTAGTAGAATATTGAAATAATAAAAATTTCAATTTACTAACGACTCAAAGTTCAAAGCAGTTTTCCAGTCGAAAGGTTTCAGACTTTTAATTTCATCAAACTCCATAGCTTGACAAAATAGAAAAAGTTAAACTGTCATAATAAATAAAATATAGCATGATAAAAATGCTTAATCGAAAAATTATTAACTTATTATTAGTTCAAATTGTGCGGCTGCAAATCATTAATGAAGAAATTCCATCTAAAATCATTAAACAAATAGCTATCTTGTATTTCCATTTATTTAATAAAGAATTGCTTGGAACTGTTGGTTACACTCCGGCCAATATTATTCCCAAATAAGTAACTATATTTGCCCTACGAGCCATGCTGATTACCACAAAATTAATATACGTTTTGCTGCACATACACATGTCATATGTAACTAGTTGCAGCAGTTCGACCATTTACCGACTCTCAAAACTCTGGAACAGACTTTACTTACTTACTAACAGACCTTTACTGTTGTTTTTGTCCCGCATTACCCTTGCTTCATATAATATTAAACAAATTTAGAAATTGAATTACCCAATGGGTATAAGTCTAACCCTTACGAATAACAAATTAGAACACTAATTGCACACAAACTCTTTAGGATTGGTATAAACACAAATAATTTTAATTTTATTTCGTACAGTGAGCTCAGATTTAACTTTGATCAGTCGTTTAATTAAATTTGTAAATAGAATTTGTAGTTTTTTAAAAGCCGGAGAAACCAAATCAATACGCCGAAGTTTGCTAACAACCTTCTGTCGAGTGAGCAATTACTTTCTTTTTGTATGTTTCAGGATTTAACAATGTGCTCGGCTTCAATGCGGAAGTTTACGAATATAGTGAGTGTCGATGAAGGAGAGAATGGCTGATAGGGTTTTTTGTATTCTAAAGTTTGAGGTGTTATGAATAACGCAGATTTTTTAATAGCGAACTTTGGAAAGAAATAACTTTATTGAGGGTTTAACTAAAAAGAAAAGTTTTTTTAATTAAAAGAATGGCAAACTCGATAAAATCGAAACCTATCTCTTTACAGCTGCAAATCGAGAAATAACTATTATTGCATTATGAGCATTTAATTGAAGCCTTCACTTTACAGTCTGACGTTTGAAATTTTGTTACAAAACTGTACCAACAATGTTTGGTTTAATTAATATCTCCTGGCAATAATTAATTATTTATACTCCAAAGATTTTATAAAAGCCAAGACAAAGAATGTCGTGTTTCCAGTGCTGAACGAGCATTACATTAATGGGAATCTTGATTCGCTTTATATATTTACGTTTATATATAATAATTATATTGCTTGCATTCCATCGCTTGTAACATAAATACCTATTGCCATTCGACGGAATCTTCAGCAAATATATTGAATTCCACGGTACAATTCGCTACTTCATTAAAAATTTTGAGTTTCCTATTTCAGCCCGTTTTTAATGAGTAACCCTGTAGTACATTAACCTCTAAGTATTATGTAGGGCAATAATAATTTACTTCATGTTTATATTTATTTTGTGTAATGTTGTATGCTTGCGTTGTATTTGTTTTTCCCAATCAGCCAACTACCAACTCTCGTATTTTTTAATGTGGTCCCGCTATGCGTCATAAACCTCCTCGCCAAATTGAAAAATCGAAAAATGGACGTCCGACTTAAATACATTTAAACGACTGCAATAAATGCCTGCCGTGGTAATAAAATGTTCACGACATGTCGGCCTATTGTGGTGGACGAGAAAAAAACCTACAGCTCACCGGTCGCCCATAAAGCCTGATCAGAATTGGACGTCGACCGGCCGTTTATTTTTATTTCGCGTTGTTGGTTGCCTACCTCCATTTTATGAATTATTAATTAAAAGCGCTCGTAACTTTTTGGCTGCTTCACGAAACGGGCCATCAATCAGAAGCTGGTACAATTGGGGAGAGTGGGGAGTTTTAACATTCATGCCGCTTCTTTATCTGACCTCGATATGTAGAAACTTTGTGGACTCGCATTCATCACGGATGCTGCTTTTTTCTCCACTCTCCCATAACAATTCGTGGGAATCGACGGGCTTTTAAAGCCGCGACGAATAAATGGCGCTTTTTAATGGATTGCGTTTGGGGAAGTATAGGGGAGTACTCACTAGGGTAAAAAGTACAAGAGGGGTTAAATAATTTGGGACCGTACACGCGAAAAGAGGTTCGAGAGAGGTTATTGGAGGTTTTCGAAATAAAATATTTAATAAAAGTCGAAAATAATGGCTCAAAGTCGACGAGTTTCGTTGATCTTGATAAAAGTTTCTTTTAATGATACAAACACGAACTTCGAGAAATTAGAATTGCTGTAATTTGTGTGGCTCGAGTGATTGGCGTGACATTTGTTTGTTTTCTAGGAATTTCACGTGAATTATTTACAAACTTGGGCGGTATTGACTTTTAGTTCAGACTGAGAATGTAAACCTATTGAGAAGTACAGAGAAAGAGATTGAAAAGCAGAAATTGAAACTACCATTTTCAGGTGATGTAATTTCTATTGTAAACAAAAGTCTATTTTAGCGCAGTCAATATCAAAAACTAAAATTTTCCAATAGGCGTTTTTGGTCATTGCTTATTATTTTAAGTCTTTTTAATAGCACAATTATGTAATATAAATATTTTCTGTTTATAATTAAAATGTGTAATTTTAATCAGTTTTATTTATGTAATTTTTAGTCCTCAAAAATTTACCTATTCTAGTTCAAGTCTGAGACTTTATTTCTTAATAGTAGTGTGTGTAAATAGTAATAGTAATATTAAACAATTCCTAATAAAAAACTATTGTAATGTTAAAAGAAAGAAAAGCTATCCCGGCGCATCCACCATTTTTACTTTAAAGTTTTCGCGCTTTTTTTTTTTTTCAATTGTAATATTGCACTTTTTTCACGTATGTGTTAAATAAAAATTATAAAATATGGTTTATAAGTAGAATGTAAATCTAATTTAAGCTGTACAGCAATATAACGCACAGTTCGTAAAAGCAATGGTCACAAACAAAAAGTTTTTGAATCTTATTGCATTTTCTACTAATTAGCCGTAATGCACGGTAAGTTGATTTAATAGCCAATTAAAATCTGGTTATATATAATTTCCTTTTTACTACGCCGAATAATAATATCATTTGTAAATCGTAATGTGAAAATATTTAACTTCAACATTTACGCAAATTTAACTAGTAAATTGTAATTAAATAATAGCTGGGTAACTTTGTAGAACCCTTCGTTCTTTATGTTTTATGTAATTGAAATTGGTTGGCATATTTAAAAAATAATTGTTACCAGGTAGTCATTGGTATTGTGAAGAAATAAGTAAATTCACATAAACCTGGAAAATAATATTAAATCATTAGGCACAATAATCTATTAATTATTCACCGCAGAAGTAAAAAGTGACAATTTCTCGTTTTGAAATTTGACTTGACAGTCTGCTGACTACGTGATTCTTACGCCCGTTTCAATTACGAATTTGATTAATCATCCGAAAGAGGGCATGAATAATTTGATGTATTTATTTATAACAACACCTTATATTAGATTTTCAGGTAATATTGAAAAAATCAGAAATTGGCTTTTAAAAGACATTTATATCGTTTGCCTTATGCCTTTCATGCTTTCAAACGTGCGTTATGTAGCTGTAAAGAATTGCAACATTTTAACGAAAATTGCACATTCAGCATATTAACAACTTTTTTATTTCTTGCAATAAAAGTACCGTTTTAAACGACTTTTTTTATGGCAAAAGATAATTAAATTTGGCCGTGATTCACAAAAATGTTGTTTAAGTACATGAATAGAACGCGTCACTTCAAAGAATAATAAAGATGTTAAAAAAGTATAAACTTAAAGACAATAACGAGAGAAGTCGTGCTATAAAACATAAAAAAATTCCAGAATTGTAATAACGAGGTAACTTCAAGCCTAGACATTCAGAGACAGGTTAAAATAAATTTGTAATGCTGGTGTAGGTAGGAGGTAGTATTATTTTAAATACATGTTTAGGAAGTTAGTTCGGGACCGTTGGATTATTGAACAACAATAAATGGAAGTTTTAAATCAAACTGTAATTATTTCTATTTCAAAGCGGACGGTGCAAGCATAGTTTCAAAAGTAGTTAAAATTTAACAGGTTTTTATCTAAACTAGAATTTGTCCTCAATGCAAATTTCGTTTGAATTTTGTTCATGTGTTTATAGTTTGAATTGTTTTTTCAAAGGTCACCTGCATAAAAATACATAATACCTGTCCCAATAAAAAGCGTTTCAAATTTAATCCGAGCGTGAAACGGTCGTAAAAGCAATAATTTTACAAAGCATCCTCGGCCAGTAAATTCCCGAAATAATTTTAATGCCCTCACTCCAGCTATGTGACAATTCTTCGTCGACGAAGACAGCTACAATAAAATTACTTTTATAGCTCTTTGATGAATCCGTCCGTCACTTTATGACGTAATACATTAAAAATGTCAACCCTTTGGCGTTTTAAAACCGCATTTGAAAGTCAGAAGGGAGCACGTAAGAAACGTAATTCCCTGAAGAAGACACAGAGAGGAAAAACGTCATTAAAATTGTATTAGTCCCACTCGTCAAATTTCGGTCGTTAGTGATAAATGGGCCGGATTTGATTTCCTGCATTCAAAAGAATTTATTGAATGTTTGCTTGTTTTGGGGTTTATGATTGGGAAAGTTGATTAAAGCAGGCGAAATTAGTAACTTGGGGCTTTTTAAATCAATTTCAAAGGATTCTATTATTAAAAGACAAAATAGTGAAATTGGTTTGAAGGTGGTTTAATAAAATTATAATGATGGATCGGAACTCTATATCTATCAATATTGATCGGAAAAAGAAACGTGAAGGAGCAAGATTACGTTCTACCAATTACCTCAATGTACATGCAGACTATAGAGCAAATAAAATTATACGACAATGATTGGGAAGCGGATTTGTGTAATCTAAATGGCTAGAGATTTGGACGAATGGAAGCTCCTTGTTGGAAATGTGCCCCAATCAGTGTTCTCGGGAGAACTAAATTTGTTGTATTTGTTTTCGAAATTGCCCCCCAACAGCATTCTAATTTTGTTTGTATAAAATATAGCAGTATTTGCTATTAAATATATTATTCAGCCAATATTTTAATTCAGTGCTAAATGAGAAAAAAAACAAAAAGAAAAATAACTGACAAATTGACATATACAATTCAATTAAAAATTATCCAGGAGGGTATCAGTTTGAATACTTAAGCCAAATGAGGCTATATAAATTTTTTAAAAGCTTGATTAATGCAGACAGATACAAAAACAAATAACTGAAAGTTTAAAAACTTTGACTGTAAACATAAAACTGGAGTACATTTTTATTCAAATTTAATTTAAAGCATTTACATTTTTTTTTAGTTTATGTTTTAGCTTTTTAACTTTAGATTGGTCAGAAAAGAGTAATCCTTTTATTCAAAGTTTAATTAATTAATTTAGGGAATAGAGTATGTTAGGAAACTATTGAATAGTAATTTTGAGATATTTTGTTAGTTATGTTATTTATAACTTGTTGGTTTAGATAATTTATATAAACAAAATTTATATATTATTTTTGAATAACTAATAGCCGTATAAAAATAAATGTGTGCAAAATGCAAACAAGTTTCGAATAAATAAACTATTTATTTGCTTACAAAATATTTGCTGTGTCGCTTTTTTAATGCCATTTAAGAGAAAAATTATGGAAAATGAGATTTATTTTTAATCTCTCGTTTTATTCGAATAGAAACGTTTTTCTAAATAAAGCCCTAGATCTTAAATATTGTTGACTTGAATCGGAAATTTTGTTTTGCAAATGTTGATAGCATGACTCTTATACTGTCATAATAAAACTGTGAGTGGTACCTAAATTAACGCACGCTTTTTAAAGTTTCAAGCTATGCAGACAATAAATTTATTACTTGTTTGACCTAGGTCACATTGTCGTAAATATTTTTCAATTCAGGCTTCACTTTAATTTACTACTCTGTACGGAGCGAGATCTTAAATTTAATTTGGGTAAGTGCAAGTAATCTTTGGCAGACAAAATGAGAAAACTTTATAACAAAATATACGTTCACACTGTTGAGACAATTTTCTTTTTCTACATTTGTGTTTTTCTTAGAACAAAATGTTTTACATGTTGCAGTAAGGCAGTAAAAGATTTTTTTCTGTATTGTTTCTTTCGCAGATTATGAGTTTGAACCTTTTGCAAATATTGAAATGATTAGGATTTACCTTGAATAAGAAATAAAATTACAAATTTGAGATTTATATAAAAAAATTCAAATTTAATATAAATAATGGTTAGTCGGTGTTCCTCCTTCGTCACAACTCACACTTGAGTGTGTGTCAAACCGTTGGCAGCAAATTCAATTAAAGTGACGAAAAGTTGTAATAATTTCCCCCCGTCATAATTTACGGCCAATTGTGCTGTCGCGACCCTCTCGTCGCAGATCTTCCTCCGATTGTGTTGGTATGTATGTCGCAACAAAGAAACTTAATTCCGGGAAGACGCGGCACCGGATTAACTTTTTCGACTCGACGATATAAATCTCTAAAATCGACATATCACTTCGGATGACAGTCTCGCGAAACTTCTCTCTGCTAAAGTTTAAACATAGAACGAGCCATGGCGGTCGATTTTTGCAAACACAGCACATCTGGGAGCGATTCTGGGCCCAAAAACTTTGTAATCTGCGCGATGCTTTATGGTTTTTCGCGAACGTCATCTATCGGGACGGAATTTAAACCAAATTCAATTTGTTTAGGGGACATAAATACGCTATGGAGTATTCAGGACACGCGGCGCAACCCTATCTAATTATTCAAGTATCGTAGGCAGCGTATTCGATGACAACACCGGAGAAATCCGGGTGAAAAACCAAACAATGTGTCCGTTTGCATTCAGATCGGGCGTGCGCTAGAGAACTTTTTTAGAAAGGATAACGATTCGGACTAGACAAAGGGAATTATTTAATACAACAGTCTGGGGCGTAATAACTTCAGAACACAAATCCCGGTTAAAGAACAAAAACAACTATGACGAACCAGAACGAAAGAATAGTAAAAAGAACTAAGAGAAAAGGAAAACGTTTGTTTCCATGCACCATCGACGGTCTTTAATTGAGAAACTGGCGGCTCCAACTTTGTTTCTTTTATGCAGTCGTAATTAATTAGATTCGAAGCTGAAAGAAATTTAATACTCGGAACACCGGACTTTTTTAATAATAAACTTGTAACAACGACTTACCAGAGCGAGCAAGAAAAACCGGCTTGTTTCGTAAAGCCAAATTAATTTCAGTTTAAAGTTCAATCATCTACGTTTTAATATCCACCAGAATTATTTTCTTCTTTTTATTCGTGTTTTACAGATGCACCTTATGCAGTCCTAGCATTCGTCTTTTTCTAACGACAACCATTGTAGTCTGAACATTTTTCGAAGCTTTATTTATCGGCTTGGTAGGCGTAATATCGCCAGAAAGCTCTTACAATAACAATTGGTTGTAAACGGTTGGCTATAAATGTAAATAACAAAAGAAAGCTTAAAGGAATGTTTTATTCTGAAGATTTGAAACTTATTTATTTTTTAGAATCTTATTACCAGCTTGTTTACAGTTTCTTACACAACTGAAAATACAATAGTTGCACTGGAGAAAATACAATAGCAGGTTGTGGGATTAAGATTGAATTTACAGCAAAGTTACAACGATGGAGATTGAAAAAGACATAACAACTTTGTAGAAGTTTGTTTGTTTATTATAACATTTCTTTTTTTAAATGTACACACATTTTATCGAATTTTATAAAGAGGTGTGTACAAAGTTTGTATATTTATATCAGCAAAAATTGCCGACTTGCAGTACGGATGGATTAGTTTTTGAAACAAACTGTTTAATACAAACATTTTCCTATAATCTCTTTTACATTCTGTTTACCCACATCTCTTATTCATTTTGATTTGACTTTATTTTTGTTTATTTAGTTTACATTATTTGTTTCAAATATTACACGTCTAAAGAATTTGTACTGTTCTCCGAGAAGAGGGTCCTCCCGCAAATTGCGCTCTTGATTTATTTCTTGTTTTACCTTCTCCATCGTTTTTTCTCTTTTTCTCCGATTTGTTATTGTTTCCATATCCCGCATGACGAATATCCGACATTCTGTGATAAATATAGCGCCTCCCGGAGCATATCCGAAGAGCGGGTGTATTTTAGTCCGGGTTTTCGACGCTAGATTTAGGACACTGGGAACCGGTATTATATTAAAGACATCGCATTGTGAGCTTTCTACCGTCACCAATGGCCATTTCTGGGCGTCCGTCGAGTGATAAATGAAATACCAAAGTCGGAATTTACGTGTTAGAAATCTTCAAGATTGCTTTTGTGTATTATGTAAATGTGTTTTATTGCCTCTGACTTTGATGTGATTATAGGTAATTAAAAATTTATGGGTATGCAGATAGGATAAAAAGCGACGAGAAGTTTTTAAAAGAAAACTTTGTTGCGGAGAGGTAGGTATTATTAATCTTTATAATCGGAAAAGAGAAGCAAAAAAAAACAAAACTGACGGAGTTTCTTAAGGGGCGAAGTTGGTGTTTTATAAATTAGCAATTTAGGGTTTTTGGTGCTGTGGCCAAAGTCTTAAGTTGCTTTTTAACAAAAGTCTTTGTTATGCTTTTCTAATGGGAAAGTTTGCTAAACTAAAGTGATTTACTTCCGGATGCGTTTTTCTAATTACAATATTTAAGTCAAAAAAACAACGTTTGTAAAATACAAAAAGTAATTATAGAAGAAAAGAACTCGGACTAATATTTTAGTTCGTTTCTTTTTTTCTATATTTGTATTTTTTTGGTTAATTGAATTTTCATGTTATTGCTTAAATAATTGGAGAAAAGAAATATTAAGAAATTCACATTTTTTTAGTTTTTTTTTGCTTCCATTTTCCATTTTGAATTTCTCGAACATTTGCTGTGTGCTCCTGTTATTTGGCATTTTTTCTTTTTGAGATGTTTGGTCGCAATAATGCCGCGTAATAAAGCTGATTTGCGAAAGTAGATGTCGTACGACTCGGTTTTAATAGGAAACCAAGCGACCGAGGGGGTTAAAAATGACAGCACAATACGGACTCGGTCTCGCAAACGACGACCTCTAAAAAGAAAACCAATCTGCAGTTCAAAGGAGCTGGGTAAAAAATTCGTACTTTTTTTTGCTGTCGGGATAACTTTATGCTGCGATATTTTCTCGCTAAGAAATATGAAAAATGCATGAGACTAAAACGGTAGGGTCGCAGGTCTAATAAGAAAATGTGGGAACAGAGCAATCTGATACATAATTCTAATAGATATTTATCACGATATTTCACTGTGCCAAATGATACTAACTGAAATGAATTTCGAAACTTTGATACTAAGTCCGACTTAAGCAATTTATGTCCGGGTAATAGTCGTGCCGGAGAGAAATTAAACTTTTATACCTCCGAAACAACGTGGATTTATCGGGCTCGACGCAAAAAAACACACAGAAAAGAAAAGACGCAGCAGAATCGACGAAAGCGAATAGTTTTTCGTTTTTGCGCCATAACTCTTTGCTCTGATATGACGTTTGATTATGTTTAAACGCAAAAATGGAACAAGTGGGGCCGATTCGACTCGAATGAACTTGTCACCGGCGGCAACGACAAAAACAAAACAAAGGCTTTGGAATGCAAGATTTGTTTTAAAACGGAAATTTTACGGGTATGACGGAGTATGACGAGCGACGTTGTAAAACCCACAATAAAATAAATTAAATTTCTGCACCTTTGTAGAGAAAACATTGGCAGACGTGTAATCTTCGTGGAGAAGCATAAATCCTAACATACTTCAATAAAACATCGTTAAAGTTAAAATTTAATTATCTTAAATTTAAAGATTATTTATCTTTATGGATATTTGTAGACAAAAAATTTTACTTTGTTGGTTTAGTTCGTCTTATGGCCTGCTCGTTTTGTAAAAACTTCATTTCCAAGCGATCCCAAAGAAAAGAAAAAAATTTTTCATCACAAAAACGCATTAACTTTGTTAATCATATCTAAAAAACATTAATTATATATGGCCATTTGCATCTTTTATAACCCATTTTAATGATTGGATAACTTTCCGGATATAGTCACTATACAATTAGCGATATTGTGACATTTCAAACTTGTAAAAATATAAAATATTTCGTGATCGCGCTTGCACCAACATTGAGAGCAGATGTCAATTTGTTTCAGTTTGTGGGAACGCAACCGTAATAAATTATTTCTTTATTGGTGAAATAAATACAAAAACTGTGCAAAAAATCGCACTCAAACATTTTAAAAATTCGTCTCGCATAATAAATAAATGTGAAAACTGAGGTAATAATCATTTTTTTTTTCATTATTGATAATCACTTGTGTTTATATATGTTTTTTATATATTGATATACTGATCAAAGATTTTCATTGCTTAAAAGCTACAAGGACCATATGTCGTGCTCCATGGTACCGAACTACTTATCAGCCATTGCGTCTTGCTAATCCTTCGAAATTCGTCTAAAATTGTCCCCTTTCAGAAACAGGGTATTATAGTTAGGAAACTCGTCAGATTGCATTCAACCATTCTTCCTTCTCATAAATTTAAATTCAAATAATATGCCAGTCCGTCATTTATTTCTCTTCTCTTTATGACAAAGGACGAAGCCACATCCACAATTCTCCATCATCTCTTCTCGACAAGGCAAAGTAAACTTTTCAACTTCTACAACGTCCTACACATAAATACGCGCGACGTATTTAGTCAAGTAAATATGTCAAAAATAAGAAGAAAATAAATCAAGCGCATTGTGTAAGAGTTTAGTTGCAACTGTTCTCACTCGGTTTCATATCTAACATTTCCGGTGGTAGAAATTACAATACACCATCTGCTATTGTAATAAATTGAACTGAGCATTTTTTTTCAAGTTTGATCTCGGGTCCTTTATGCAGTTTTAGTGTCGTTATGCGCCGACATAAAGTGTGTCGTAAAACGTCGCACAAGTATTTTCCGTCCTTAAATAAACCGTCACTGTATAAAATCTATAAAGTAAAATCCTCCCTTAATATCAGCACGGTTTTACTGCAGATGTCCAAGATGATGTGATCGATAATGTAGCAGCGCTAAATCAACGCTAGCTTTCGACAACAACAGCAAAAATTCACTACAGCAACCCTTCATTCGTTTAACGAGCGGAATAACTACGGTAATTTAAAACGGAATTCGATCAACCGCCATGTTTTTCTCAAGGGCGGCGTACTATCAAATTCCCAACAAAAATTTGCCTAATTACGTGACGAAAAAATCAATTTTATCTAATGTTTTGGAGCTGCTAATCGAAAACACGGGAAAAGTTCGAGGCGAAAAAAAGTTTCGAGTTAATACCAATTCATAAAGTTTCAGCAACAGTTTGAGAGGATCCGGAAAAACTGTCCCACAGAGGAAGAGTTATTTCCTCGTGGTCGAAACTACATGCAAATTCGATCTTTCCACGACTGTGGAAAGTTGCCGGCTGGAAAATCGACCATAAACTCCGATTTCCCGCCATATTAACATGGGCTATTGCCCATTATTTATAGTTGCAAAACTCGAAACACACAACTCAGTTGTACTTATTTTTCAAATTTAAGACCCACTTGCCGCAAAACCAAAAATAAAATTAATGATAACCTGTAGGGATTGTATGATAGCATGGATGTTTATTACAAGATAGCTGGTTATTTTTCCATATTCAATAACATCGTTTTCCACTAGGGTGTTAACACAAATTGGAGCGAAAATTTTAATGAACTGGTGTGCTTAAAAATGTGCTCCCAGATATGATTAAACTATTCGAACCCAGTGAATGGAAAATATACGCTCAATATTTACATGAAGCGGCATAAATTGAAACGAAATTGCGAAATTGACAATTAAAATTAATTTGGAATGCTAATGCGACATAACAATGTCGGAGTTTGTTGGTTGGAATAAATGACGTTTGTAGAGGTCAGAGATGGATTCGTTTAAATTAATTTTAGTTAGGAAAATATTGGGAACAGAATTAATTAAATTTAAAGATGTTTGTTTGTACTTAGACTTTCTTATTTTACAAACTGAATGATTTTATTTCAATCAAGATCTATATTAAATTATTTTGAACTAAGTAAGTAAAGAAGTATGACTCTGTGTGAAAAAACAAATCTTTATAATTACAAATTTCTATAAAGTATTTAATAATTTATGGTGTTTTTGTATAAAACTCTACTACATGTTCACACAAAAGCTCAGTTTAATGTTTAAAACCAAATTATCGCTATTGATTCAATTGCATAAGTTGACAAAATTTCTATTATTATATTTATTTGTGTTCATTTATTATTTTGTTGCATATGTTAGAGTTTGGTGTACTTTGAGTCTTAGTTTACTATTTTTTTTTGAAAGAGAAGAGAAAATAAAATTACTGACTATACAGTCGAAATTTTTAATAATGCAACTTTTAATAAACTGGCGCATCTACCATTTCTGAAACATAATTTGAGAGTATTTTAGCGGTTGCAACATTACTATGTTTATTATTTACTGAATTTTAATGTAAATTTAAATAACTTTCGTCAGTAAATTAGTTTTTGTGTTGTATGTTATATTTTGTACTAGGTGCTGTTTATAAAACTTTATTGCTGTTAATATTGTGGTATTAAATCACAGTTCATAGGTCGTTTAGTGGTTTCATTTAATATTTTTTTCGATAATCGATAAATAACTAGACCACTATACTGATGAATGTATTTCCAACACCTGAATTATATACGACAACCATTTGCGGCTTTGAAATGATGCAACTATTTCTAGTTGCGTTGCTAATTACAGTAGTACATACACATGTGATAGGCATAGCAAACAAAGCACAGTTTTAGAACACCGTGAATGAAGAACTAGAAAAAAACTTAATAAATTTTGCAGTTATAAATAACTTAACCAATGTATAATTAACATAAATAACATCATTAAAAACATTGTTCGTTCGAATTAAGAACTCGCTTTGGTTTTTCGTCAACGGACTTTTACCGCCCTTATTAAACAATAAAAAATGTTATAAAATTTATTGAAATAGCATTCTTTGTTACAATAATTCCCCCAATAAACCCATAACTGTTGACATCTCGTCATTAAACGCCTATATACGTCATACATCTTTTATACCGCACAAATCCGAATCCAACATTTCAAAAGTCCCTAATAAACCATATCTGTCATGTAAATCCGCATTTGACGACTGATATGATGGTAGAATGATTTGTTCGCGTGATTCGTCCATATGGGTCGACAAACTCCTGAAATGTGTATTTTATTCGTTTAGTTCGGAAAGCAGATTTCCGCACGCTGTGGTGACGAATCGTCAGTAACTAAAAACTCGAGAGCAAATATCAACTCAATAGAACGTCCCAGAAAACACCGGAATCGAATAGTTTGGAAGTTTTCGCATAACGACATTCGTTCCGCGCTATTCCACTCTTCCTATCAACGTTTCTTTTCAACCAACAGCCAACAGATCGTTGTGTCTTCGTCGGAAAGGACAACATAAGCTGTTAGACGCAAAAACAACTTGTAAACGGACCATTTACTTCGGCTTCGCGCCGCATTTTACTGGGGAATACGTTTACACCGATTCCGAAGTTACAACCGCCGATTATAGCAAATCAAAACATGTCACCATAATGAAATTAGGGGATCAATAAAATTGGCCTGTGTTTGGTTCACTTACGAGAAGCTGTAGATTTGTCTTAATTAGTCTTCGAATGTAAACAATATTAATACATGTATTATCGGAAATCGAAACTTTGTATCTCGTGAAGACAGAAACTTCCAAATCCGTGTGTCTCTCTATGCAAAAGGGCATTAATGGTGGGTATTTTCGAAAATCCATTGATTTATATGCTCTTCATGCAATTTAGTTTAAAGAGATCGTTGTAGTTAGAATACTGTGGAATGACTTATATGTCCATCGGTCTCTTTGTTCGAATCCTCTCGAAACAAAAACTTATCGGCCCGCATTAAGCCGACGCACTGTCTGTAATGGCGGCCACAAATCTACGAGAGCAAAAAAATGTCGGGGATGGAAAACGCGTCGAAGCAAAAGGACATGGAAGCAGCAGGAGGTCTTAAGATTGATGCAACTTCCGACAACTATCCAAGGGATATCTCACTCACCTCGCCGTCGGCACGTGACGCGCATTCGCAGAAATTATGACGATACATTTAACATACTCCTTCTCATTTTAGCGAGATAAGGGAGTTAACAACAAACGCGAAACTTTGTTCCTCCCTGTTCAAAGTTTTGCAGGTAAAGTTGACGATTTTTCTTATTACGTTAGATTTTATTTCCCTTCAGGGATCAAATGACAACACGATTAAATCTTTGACTAAGTTTTAATTGTTTTTGGTTCAATTTTTGCGGCAACTTCTGAGTTCATAACCGGGACCCATTTTCGGGTTTAATTGCTGGGCCTTGTACAGAAGTTGTCTTTTTGTCTTGAATTCTATACTTGGGTTTTAGTTTAATTCGAAAGTTGAGAGGCTTAGCTAAGAATTCTGTTCAGATACTGAATTTGTGTTGAATGATGAGGGAATGTTTTTTACACACTTTAGTGAAAGTAATTCTAATTAATGGATTTCATTATCTACTTTTTTTAATGGGAAATTTGTATCATTCTGACAAGTCGAACTTATGACATTTGTTTTGTATTTAGAATTTCATAACTTTGATTTTTGACAAAGTTATTTAAATCCAACTGTCGATATTAAAATTTCATATTACAATGCATATTTCAACCAAAGTAAACACAAGAATTTTAAAATTTTCTATTAAATTTAGCTACTTGTAATTGAAACCAATATTTATTAAATCTTGAGACAAAATAAATTTTTTAATTTTACCTACTCTCAGAAAATTGTAGCGATAATAAAAGATTTTGTGCATTAAAGCGATTTAAAAAAAATACATATGCATTAACGTTTGCATATAAGGCTCTTAGGAACTTACTTTAAACTAATTTATTATTCTGCACCATTTAAGTATTAAAATATTACTTTCATATTTTAATAATAAATTATATGTTCATTTTAAAAACAGATCTTTGTTGTATTTTTCTAGAATACAGATAAATAGATATCAAGGGCTAGCAAGACAAAATTTGTTGGAGGCACTTTACATATCTGTTGCATATTTTGTAGTCCAGAAAGTCTGAAAATATGGGAGAATCTCAATAATCAAAGAACGCAAAACAACGCAAAAATCCAAAAGACCCCAGTCGATACTAAAAAAAATTTTTTTTCAAGCAATTTAAGGCAAAATAGATAGAATAAATATAAACGAATACAGAGGTTTCAAATAGTTATCATTATTAATATTATTATATTATATATTATATATTATATTATTATTATTATTATTATTAATAGTTATTCATTATTCAAATTATCTAAAAAATCTAAAATATCTAGAGAATATAAGAATAAGAAACATTAAAAAACTCAAAAACAAGATTTTAAAAAATGTAGAATATTTGAAAACTTCAAAAAATCTTAAAAATAAAAATTTTAAAGCATCAAAACAATAATAAAATTTTAAAAAAATAATAAAAAAAAACAAACACATTAAAGATGATTTAATATTGATAAGAATCGAGAAAAATAGAAAAAAGTAGGAAAAAAACAAGAAATACAAAAATCCAAAGCATCCGATGTGTCCAAATGATTAAAAATGTGGAAACTCTCTAAGAACACCTAAAAACTACGAAAAATATATTTAAAAAAAATGTATAAATATTCTACCCGCAACTTGATAAATATAAACAATACCTCAAGTATTGCCTAGAAAATGCTTAAGGGTGCGATCCTAGACTAAAAGAGGCGGGAAAAAGTCCATGTAAACGGGGAGTGGCATCACGATTTTGCATGACTATTTTTCAGGGCCAAACATGGGCAAGATATTTGATAAAATGACAAAAGTTGGGTACTGTTGGTAAGCTAAAGAATGTGTGCAGAGCGTTTGCTATTTTTTATTGCAAAATAATGAGTCTAATGGTAAAAAAAATTTGGTTAGTCTTGAAGTTTAAATTGTGTACATTTCAATATTTTTATTAACGCATAAAATAGAAGTAAATCAAAAAACTGAGATATACAAGCCCTTTTCCCAAGTTTCTGCAACATTTTGCTGTAACGTTTTAAGTGAGTAATGTAACGGCTTTGCCATGTTTGGCTCTGAAAAATTTTCTAACATTTTTTTCGGACAGAATTGCTTGGAGTGGCGTCTGTGGTCGAAATGGTACTAAAATAGTTCAGCTACTGTCGAAAAGAGGGCGCTCAAGCATAGGGTGCCAAATTTTGAATTTGCGCTTCTCTTGACTGAATTTAGTTCAAATAGATACATATTTTATTAGCCAAATAATATTTGGTACGAAAACCTTACCTGGCTTTTTGAGACTTTTCAGAAGATTAATGTGGTACTTGCAGCGAATAAAGTACCAATCATTCGGTTTTTTTTTCTGTTACAGTTAAGTATTATCTCAACGGTTTGATTATTAAATTAAAATATGAATACATTGTTTAACGTTGACGAACGTTCTCAAGTCATACCTCTTATCAAAAAAAAAAAAAAATATGTAGTGATGAAAAAAATAATATTTGATGTATAGGGATGCCGTTCCTATCGCGAGAAAAGTTTAGGTAAATAAACCCTTACTAAGTATTTATAGCTTTTTTTTTGAAAGCTGTTTTGTTGTGGTAACCCGCAAATTTATGATTTTTTAGTTGGACTATATATAAAAATAAAATATCTTTAAATTTCGAAGCATTTTAATTTTATAAACAAAATTATAAATTACGAGAAGGAAAGCTTTGTAATTATTTGTTGAAAACTATGAACCAATTTTTTTTTAAATATTTTACAACAACAATTTTATGTATGTAATATATATACATATTTATGTTTTATGTATGTGTACAAAGATATTTTTTAAATTTTGTTCCATATTTTTCGCTTTTGAATATGTCTTTAAAAGTACCTGCTACTGATTTACAAATATAATTTATTTGATTATGTTTCAAAGCTATTTAAAGTTGCATTCTTTAATAGAGTAATTAGGTTGACGATGCCAGAGCTAAAACCGCATTTGGTTTTTGACATATTGTTAATTTAAGTTTAACTATTTTTTGTATTGTTTTGTAGTTTGTGTACCAAATTGCTTCCTGTCAGACACAAGAATAAGAGTTTGCTTCGGTTCGCATTCAGCGAGATTAATTTTCACTATTAGTAAGTACCAACTAATATCTCTCTGAAGAGTAATGAAGCTTTCCGAATAAATTAATCGAAACATCAAATCCTCCGCATTTAGCAGCTATCCATTTATCCTCATCGAGCTTTGAACAGGTATTTAAATTAAATTTTCCTCTGTACACTCAAATAATCACCACAAACTAAAATTATTCCCTGAAATACCTTCCTCATTAACATTCTCTAAATTCACAATTCTCCTCCTTTAATATCATATCGCTTACATTGTTGTAATCGTGACTGAATACCCAGAATACTTATTTAACTACAAGATACTACTAAAACGACCGCAAATAAAATGTTTGATCGAGACTAGCGTTAGTGACAATTAATGTAAAATATTTTTGTGTTACTACGAATGAAGCAATAAAGGGAAACACGCAGCTATGAAATTATGTACAACGGACGCAACCGTAAATAAAAAAATCGTTGTTTGTTTCGTTTTTATTTACTGTTGCAATTTTAAAAGCGAGATGATTTAAAACATCGCTGGAAAAAGAACTTGTAGAGTGCTCGTGTTTAATTTAATGCCAGGTTGAGTTTAACGGACACGGTGTGGAGGTTTTAGTGTTTTTTCAAGGCTTGTCGGAAAGACAAGTAGTTCTGACTGTGATTCTTACAAAGGTTGTTACTCACAAATGCTTAAAGCGGCACCTCAGATCTTAACCTGTTTTTTTACGCATTTGTTTGGTAAATTTTAAAAAGGTTTAACTTATCTGTTTAGTATAATTTTCATTTCGACCTTTTATGATGCTGTTGTTAGTGAGCTTTTTGTCTTTTGTTGATTCTTGATTATTGGCTTTTGCAGTTTACAATAGCTGCTTCTCCACAATTTTTCTATGATCTCTTTTGCAACCTCATGACTGGAACTAACACAAACACTTTCACAAATCTGCGTCCCATACGTGGGAAGTAGTAGTCGTAAAGAAATTACGGTAGTTTCAGATAAAATATTAAAATTTACTGTAATCTTTTGAAAGAAACTACGAAGGTCTAAAGGTCTAAAACTTCAACATTAAAGGTTAGGTTAACTGATCATTTCATTTAATGAGCAAAAATGTTTTGTCATTAAAAACTAAACCAAGCTTTTAGTATTCTAAGAAGTTTCGTACTGCACTGACGCAATGCATATTATCATATTTCAATTTCGGGCCCGTTTAATTTCCAGCGCCTGCCTGAAAGGAGAAGCATGACCCCTCTAAACTTATATAATGAATTTCAGTTGCTGTTTTAAGGTAAAACGCGTTTTAATTATGTTTAATTAAGCGAAACTGCTGAAATTGCCATTTTAGAACCCTTTCTCGAATAATCTTCAAATCAAATATTTTCAACAAAAATCAACAAGTTAAGGCATTGGGGATCAGAGGCGCTCGTAGTTTGTAATATTTTATTTAGCACCCTAGAATTTGATACTTTCTCATTTGAAATTTATCGGAGCACAAGGAAATCTTGTGCAGTGTTTGGTACAAGTTCTGTCATAATTAAAGCGACGTAACCTCGAAAATAAATTAATTAGACACTGGAATCTTGTCGGTTAAGAAAACACCCATTTATATCCATCGAGCTTTGAGCAAGTATTTAATTTAAATTTTACATGATGCGCGTAATCAGCATAAGCTCGAATTGTTTCTTGAAATATCGTTACGGAAGTCACAACGAAATTATAGCATAGGTTTGCAAGCTTTTCTGACCTAGGAAAAAACAGAAATAGTATGCAGCAACAATCATACTTTTTTTTGTGCCACTAGAAAACACTTTAGAATTAACAAATAGCGTAAAGCTTTCTTGAGCCAACAAAGCAGCTTCAAGTCGGCGTTTCTCGTCCTTGCAATAAAATTTTTCTAGAGTGTCCTCGGGCGCTATTTTTACTACCTCACCTCCACTTTCCCTCTTCATCATTTCACACCTGGTCGCATACTTGACTCCTCTCTGTCATCTTCAGCAAAATTAAAAGATTTTTCGAGGCGTTTTAAATTAATATCACACCCGCTCATCGACCTAGAAACACCCCTATTTTGCGGCGACAATTTTAGCTCATCACAGGCAATTGTTGAAATTACGGCTTTCTTCGTGTGACAACTCAGAAATTAAATATCATACATTTGGGGACGGTTTCGTACTTATTCTGGGGTTAAAAGTACAACTGCAACCGGAATAACAATGGTATTACGCGGAAACATTTTGCTATTACTAAATAGTTTTGAGGGGAGACGGTTGTTCTGCTGCGGCTCTGGATTTCCATAAAACTGTAATAATTGTACCCGAGTTGATGATTTATGAGCGTGGATGTGTGCAGAGCCGGCGCAGAGAAAAAGAGGAGTTTGTGAATGCAACTGCACGATCTTACTTTTGGATGCAAGTAGAAAAAGTAACTAAATAACGTTACATTGCAAATTTTATTTACAAACTTTTTGATACGAAAGTTCAAACGTCAAACTTACTTTTAGTCCCAAATAAACAAAATCGGCTTTGTGTAAAAGACACGCACATGGTATGCTTTCTGCTCACGATTCCAAATCTGAAAGGTCTTATTTACACCTTTATAACCACGCTCAATCGAGAAAAATATTTTATCTAAAATGCAAAATATTCAAATAGATCAAAGTGGTTGCATTGGGGCAAAAATACTCTTGCGCTGAATTTATGCAATTGACTTAAATTGGCAAATGTTCAATATTTGCACTCTTACAAAACATTACGTGTATCCTTCAAGCGTGGTAAAAACTCTAACCGCTTAAGTCTGTACAATAAAAATTTGTATCTTGAGCTTAAGGCAAGCTTTCACCTTCGACCTACTATATTAATCAAAACCGACTCTGACATGCTTATCGTGCTTTTATCCTTGACCTTGAAGTCATTAATCACATTTTTCTGGGAGTGAGCTTCTTCCATCGTTTAAAGCCTATTTATGACATTCCTTTTCAGCCTCTTCAGCTCAAGTTGATCGATGCGAGAACGTAAGAACTCCGCCAAAAATTCAAATTGTTTACAAAACTCTTTATTTTCTAAAAGAGCGACCTCTTTCAAACACTCTAAATTTTTTATGAGTGCTTTTCATCCGGTCTCGATACGGACATGAAGCACTTTATCGTCATAATTACAAGACGAGAAAAGGCGGAACTTCCTTTCATTAATTTTTTGTCGTCGATTTTCATCTGGAGAATTTCGTAATTGCACCTTATTATACGCCAGAAGTGAATAGCTCACCTAACTGTTACCAACTCTGCAAGTTTAAACCAAACATTCAACTTGTAATTAGTCTAGAAACTGCATTAGGATTCTGTTAACGAATCACGAAATTTCGCAAAAAAACAAACAACTTGTGTTCGTATCTCATAAAATTTTCTCCAACAATGGAAAACTAATATCCTAAAATCTCCCGCTGAAAATAATAAACAGCGGTCAATAGCGTTTGATTAAAAGTCGATATTACTTGGGGGCTGCATGGCCAATTAGCCCCAATTCACCCTCTTCTCTCTATTATTCGAAACGAGCTGAAATCCCACAATAAAGCGCGTCGTCGGAAAACGACAGTCTTTATTTCTCACGAGTTTACGTAGATTTTTATTGCTCTCAGCGTCCTCTACTAAATCTGAAATTATCCAAAACGTACACGTCGTAAATGCAACAATTTTTCATCTCTGTGAAATCATTGTTGGTGCTGTAAAACGATTGAGGCGGAGAATAATAATACTGTGCAACAAAATAAAACTTTTTTCGTTTTTTCAAAACAAATTGTCCAATTTGAGCAAACAAGGATCATCCCACACAATTTAGAAAATTAAGCTATACCAACAGGTGGTTATATGTGTTTTAAATTCTATTGATTTCTGTTAGTTTAGGTTTTTACCTATTGATTTACCAATTTTAAAAATATCATTGCGTGGGTTTCAGTGTAGTTTATAATAGTTAGCAAACAACTAAACGAAAATGTAACGCTGATCTGATGTTTTGTGTTAACTGAATTGAAGCTCAATTTTTACGTTCTGAGTTTTAGTAATTTTTCTCATAGTGAAAATATTTGTGATGTAACATAAATTTCTTGCATTTTGTTAACATTGTGGGAGAAGAGTAGACCTATGGACCCAGTTTTCTGAAAATGGCTACATTAATAACGCTTTTCCCGGCGCATCCACCATTTTTGCTACTCGATCAAACGCGGTCGTTTTGGTAATGTGGTGCGAGACATTGAGGAGGGTAAAACTTTATGGTACAGAAGGGTCAGATTTTGCCGGAAATGATTAAGGTAGGGCGCTTTATTACCACCTAATGTAAATAATACCTATATTTCTCTCTTACTCTCAAACAATAAAACAAAACCACGACAATCCAGCCCATTTGCTTGTTCTTCGGTTTGTACTAAAAATATTTGCTTTTTTGCTCAGTTTCTAGTGATCTTGAGTATAAAACCAAAGTGTCACGTCAGGACCGTAATATTTAATAATTTGAGTAAGAGGATCGTTATTTACTGTCACAAATGACACTTCGTGTACAGAATTCAAAACATGATGTGGACTTTTTTCGGAGCGGAAAAGCGCATTGGCGCCCAACTACGCGGATAGTAATTTTGAACCGGAAGTAGGCGTGTCGATGTGAATATGATAGATGGAGGAAAAAATTAGGGTCGACGATGAGCACCGCAGAAAAGTGGGCGTGAAATGTACAGGGGATTAACTATAATTGAGTGACGATAAGAACGTGTAGTCAATTAAAAACATATTTTTTCGATGTAATCTACTGCGACATTTTGATTGGTAGAAAGCCGCCATTTGTCCGTTATCACTAATGTGACAGACGATGATTCAAGTCTAAATTAGGTGTACTCGATTTAATTAACTTGACATGTCTGTTTAGCGTTAGAGGGCGCTATCTACGCAATAACCAGAATATAATGGCAAAGTCTGTAAAGTAATTATAATTCACACAATGCTCTCCGAATGACAGTCATATTGGTCTGTCCGATTCGCGAATAAATCAGATTACTTGAATTTGCTCCCTAAAGACTCAATTGCAATAGTTGGTGTGTCGTACTAGGACGTGATCGAGAATTCAAAGGCCTCGCTAGGACTAGTTAAAGTTGTGTAATTGCAACATGGCGGACAGTGCTCGATTTGTTTTTTTTTTCAAGCGTAAACAGGCATCAACTTTTATGGTTCCACTCTTGTGAATGTAAATCGGAGAAGACCGCCCTTAGGCGCATGTTTATTGGGTCGCTAACGAGCTGAGATGGGCCGAAATGGGGTTCGAGTTTCCTGGTTTATATTGGAACATCGAGATCCTCGAAAA
This sequence comes from Cynaeus angustus, assembly GCA_030157275.1. NCBI lineage: Eukaryota > Metazoa > Arthropoda > Insecta > Coleoptera > Tenebrionidae > Cynaeus > Cynaeus angustus. Next base: position 18,762,322 of record CM058060.1, read on the forward strand.
AATCCGGTTTGGGAGCTTTAATCCCGAAGATTGACAGATCAAAAATAGCGAAATTTACGTGAAAGAGATTTTTGAGTTTCATTCAAAACGAGATCAATTGATTGTTTGAGCGAGTTTGGCGATTTTTAAAGCACACACAGCTGACGTAAAAGACCACAAAAAATATCAGCCTCAGAAATACAAACCCATGTTCTTGGTAACAACAGTTACCAAATTAATAGTTAAATTAATTCAATAAAATAAATATATATATAATATATATATATATTTATATATATAATATATATATATATAAAATTCAATAAATTAGTTAAAACTATTCAGTTGGTTAGATATATTGCTATCGATTTAATTATATGACTGAAATAATTTTTAACGTCTATACAAAAGGCGTAGTTTTTAGAACTTCTGCAGTTTACTTTATATCACTGCATCAAATCAATTATTTTCATGTTAAGTATTCGATAAATTGTGTAAACTGCCCCTAATCGAACTGCCGTTTTCCGTTGTTGTGTTTGCAGTAAAATGGTTCTGTGGTTTCCTAACAACTCTGTTAAGATAATGCGGCCGTTTTTTCCTTTTATCCGTTGAAGAGTAACGTTAACGGTTTTTCTGGCCCATTCTAATTGGAGTTTACGACTTCTTTCCATCTCGGACGGTTACCACCTAACAATCTGCGCCGTGATTAAATTTTGATTGGATAATTTTTAACGCACTGTCTCGGACAGACTCGAGAAAATTGCAAAAGTAATCAAAAAGAATTATAAAAGATTAATGAAAATTATTTATAAAGTACGGCTCTAGTTACGATTAAACGTCGCTATAGGACGCAGAATTAATTATTCGCGTCTTCTGTGGAATTGTCCAAAATTTTTGCCCAGAATTTATCAAGTTTTTATGAAAATTTTATGGGATTTTCTCGTTATAAAACGCTGACGGTATGTAAATTTTATTGATGGATATTTTAATATGTTTTATCAGAATAGGAACGCTTTCCAGGAGTATTAACATATATTACATGAATGTATTAATAGACTGTAATTTCTTTACTATTACAAAGTGCAGCTAGTAGTATTAATTAAATTACCTACTGTATACACATTCAAATACGAATTTAATGAGATGAACAAAAAACATACATAAAAACCGAGTATTTTAAATTAAGCATGAAAAGACGCATTAAGTTCTTTTTAAACAGAAACTTCACACATCTGACATCAAAATTCGCTGAAATACTAGCCAAACTTTCTTGAAGATGGTGTTTTAATCTAACTTAGTTCATGTGTATATTCCCCTAACATTGTCTTTAAAGTTTGCTTCTTTCGGGAACTTTATTAAGTTATTTTAACAAGAATAGGGAATTATTACCGTACTAAAATTGCACTCCAGAAATGTCAACTAACGGTGCAGATAATTATAATGTAATGCAAGTTCTCCTGTAATCAATGTTACAAATAGAAAAATAAAAAAAATATTACACAGTTTAATGCACTGAAGAAGTATCGCGTCTTTACATTAAATCATTTAGTCTCAACGTAAATGACACTAAATTAAATTTCCTGCCATTTCCTGAAAATTTAGACTCTGCTTTTGCTGATTCAGACAATAGCTAAGTAGTGTTTTTGCGTCAAATATTGTTATAATGTTTTATAATGTTAGGTATAAAAAAATAGTAAAGTGTCTAACTCTAAAAATTTTTTGGATTAAAGCATTTTTTTTTCGATGAAACATGTTGTGTGCTTTATAACTGCTTCGAATTTTCCAGCCTTCTGAAATCGTGTTTTTGTCACCTAATTTTATATTAAAAATATTTTGAAGCTTGAAGTCTGCGTTTTTTAGTATTTGCGCCTCGAAGCGCTCCGACACTAATAAGGCTATTTACCCACTTTGTTGATTTCCAGCTTAAATAATTTTTCCGTCGTGTGAGAGACTTTGTGCGTCTTCCAGGTTCGGCACCTCCGACCTGCGGGCAATCAATACGACAGATGGATATAAAAGGTTATTGATGAAGGCAGTCGTGCAGACATAGAGTTGGGAAATGTAGCAAAGAGAAGGAACGCACCGGGAATTTGGAAAATATTGTTTTACTTTGCGTCATAATCCTGTGGTTTGAGGTTTTTATATGTTTTCGTTATGTGAACGAATCCTCTTGGTTCGCAAACGAGAATTTATTTCCTTTGATGGTCAGAGAACGGCGGATCTCGGATTAACTGTTATAACCGTCGTTGATCTGCAACACCTTGTTAAAAGAAAGGTCGGCCAACCTAACTAGGGACTAAGTGCTAAGGTCTTTTATTCCGCTCAACTGAGCATTGGTTAGGACGACGCCATTGTTAGGACCCAACGTCGTCGACCAAATACCAAATTATGGCTCGGGATTTGTCGATTTAATTAAGGGATAATTGGCAAACATGCTTGATTAATGTGCCAAAAAAGGCACACTTAATTGTCGGTGGTGGCGACGGCGGTGGAATGAATAAAGATCGACGTCTTCTGAGTACTAATTTCAACACATACCCTTAATAATTTCTGCACCACATAGAGAAATAAAAGAAAATGTTACAAGCCGATCTTTACCTAATTAAAATTTGTTAATTAGATATTATATTTAATTAAAACCGTAAATTTACAAAAAGCAATGTGCTAACACATCAATCTACATGTTTGCGGACTAAAAACTAAAGTTTTGCAGAAATGGCTAAAAAATATGTATGTCCTGAATGTAACGAGGCAAAATCTAAATAGCTGATTCACCTTAAATTTAAATTTGCTTGTTCTGAACTACGATGCATCATCAGCTTGTTTTGTTTATTGACAGAAATCTACAAATACCAAGTTTGCATGAACACTCTATAGTTTATTGTATAATATGCATTTTTATTTCCAGTAAGTTTGTTTTTAAGTTTATTTTTCTGTCGATCGCTTTTTTTGGTGCAGCATCACCAAATGATGGTTCATTAAATATTTTTTTGTTAAAGAAAGTTTATACATTTAAAACGCTTATACCTGTTTGGATAAACGTTTTTTAATATTGTGTAATGCTTAAGTTTGTTTTGCAATAAATTCTATTACTTTATTGTACTTTTTCTTTTATATTTCTTGCTTCACAGTTTGGACGAATTAATTAATTTTAGTTTAGTAGGTAAATCCAGATAATTATTACATTAAACTCTCCTTTCATTGCATGTTTCCATTAATATGAATAATGGCCTTCCGTCTTCGTGTACATTAGAGAAACGTAAGATATGTAACCGGAGTTTTGTGTCGACGCTCTTTCCTTCCATTTTAACGATATTTTCGAACCCATCAAATCGAAATTTTGCTATACTCAGTTGGACGTATTTTGAAGTCGAACCTGGAATAAATGTCTTCAATAAAGACATATTTTGCACTGGTTTAGAAGTGAAAATATTTTCCTTGCAATGCGAGATACTCAAACGAGTATTTTACATCACTTAAGTAAATGGTATCCATTCATCAGTTTCCTAGATAATAAAAATGTTGACTGAAATTGGAGAAGTTTTTCATTAAATTTCTTTATAGTGCGCAATTAACTACAGTGCACTGTTATTTACTGCAATACAATTTCTTCTTAAGAAATCAGTAAGTATACCTCGACTTAATTATAGAATGTTCAAGTAGTTCAAAATTAGACGTTAGGATTTGTAATTTTTGCTATTATTTATTATGCTATTTATCATAACGGGTCAATATTTATCCATTACAGAATTCAGTATCAAAAGAAAATTAAATTTTTGCTTTACAAATTTCCGCGTTACATTTGAACATGATTTTGTAATATTTAAAAATTTTATATCATGAATACAAAAAAGTTATTTTTAACTTCATTTACAAATTAATGTCAGCAAAACTAACTGAAATAGCGAACGTGAAATCTCAAACCACACGTGCTATTTCGCAGCCCACATTCTCGCGATAAAGTCCGATAAAATAAGTTACAAAGAAGTGTGATCCCACACAAAACATAATAAAAAATTGCACGTACAGTGATGACACCCACCTTTTCAGATTCCCAGTTTGCTTTTAGATACGCCAACAAACAAGCGCCGGTGAGTTAAAATCGACGTTTACTTTCAAAATAAGCGCCACTTTGATTTAAGTTTAACAAGGCCAAGGTTTTATCTAGATTGTAACGGAAAAAAGAGCTGTACATCGACCGAAAGCATCAACGAGAACATCACGAGTGCAATTTTCAACCTTATGATTTACATTTTCAACGAATCTCACTGATATGATCGACGCCATGACGGTCTCAAGGGTTCAAGGGTTGATGGCAAAAACAGGCCGATAATCACCTTCGCGTTTGCGATTCGATTTCCAAACCGTTATATCTAATGACCTCGAGAAATTGCGATGATGCTGGGAAATACAACACTTGGAATGTATATGGGGTCCAATTATATCGAGAACAATTATTTATTCAAATTGCATTATTTTTTCATTGCAGTTGTTTTTGATAACAATATTATTTCAATTACTGACAATTAAATGTTTTTTTTATTATAGCTGACAGGAACGGCAACTGTAAATAGACAAAAGTAGACTGCAATAAATTCGAATGTGATTAAATAAATATTGTCATGTTTTTACCGAGCTATATTAAACCCTGCAAATATTGAAAATTGACAAACATAATTAGGTAACAGTGTGAGCTCCCCAGAAAAACTGTTCAGAGTAATCGATGCATCTATTAAAATAATGATTACAAAATAACGGCAATTACAGGTGTCGTTTTCGCATTTTATACTTTTCAATTTTTTTAATTTGCTGTTGTAACAAAGCTATTAAGGCACTTATTTCGAATGCCATAATAGACCACCACCAAACCTGAGATCTCAGTTTTTTCGGTTGGTAGGAAACATTGAACGAAATGTGAAACGTCAGTGTGAGTTTAAGGTTATAAGCCAGGTACAAAAAAATTTCATCGAGAGCAAATTAACTGAGGAATTTTCTGTAATTTGTTTGCCGTATTTCTAGCACGGTACAGGAAATTTTTAAATGCATCTTAAAACGCTAAATTTGCAATTTCATTTGGAAAAAATATCAATTATGTTTATTCTACTTGATTCAAGCTGAAACGTCAGCTTTGAAATGAAAATTTCCGCAACTTTCACAAATTTCTCTAAACTACCTAATTCGATTTTATTTGTAAAAAAATGAATTTCATATGTAAATTAGAAAACGAGCATAAAAAATTCGTTTTATAAAACTTATGAGCACTCGTCTTTTACAGGCAGTCGTGCTGTAAACTTCGACCGTGTCTTAATATAAGTTTTAAAAAGCTAGTTTTTTAGTACGCTATTACTAAGTGCCGCAGTTACTGCTAAAACTAAATTTCTAAACTTTTAAGACAAACTGCTACCATTTATTCAAAATCTGAATGAAAGTATTCACTTAATTTACAACTTTAATTAACTTAAATACTATTCTTTTGCTTTCTTAAATTAAAGACTAATTTAAAGTTCGTTTGAAGGAAAAATCTTTTCCTTCCAAATTATAGAAACTATTAGTGGGGCAATTAGTTTGCTGACAGCGCATGAGTCCCAAATTAATACCACAATTAATACTAAATTATTCCGGGATAACGCCCTCCTCGTACTCACAATACTAATTAAATTTAAATGCGTAGGTGAAATAAGGTTAATTAGCGCAGTAGACATAAGAAACAGCAAGGGGAGAACTTGTCGGTTATAATTTACATTTAATGATCCTTATTTACGACTTGACCTTGTTTTTTGAAGCACGAACTGATGCGTCTAAGCAGATTTTTCCCGGAGGATTTCTGAAAGTTCCACAAGAAAGCCATCGCATCCAATCAACGATTTACGACGTTGTATAACCCCAAGCGAGGTTATAAATGATTTTATTAAATTTTAATTGGTAGCAATAAAAAGGATTTAAATTTGCACCGGGTCGAGCTTATGGTGCTGTCTGGTGAAAATAAATAACTGGAGTAAATATGTGGAAGGGAATTTACGAGGTGCGGTTTGCTTTTTTAATTATTAGGATAGTAGAGCCATTTTTACAAAATTTGCAGAGTTTGCTTAATGCAATATTTCGAATCCATGATGAAAGGTAGATGTAGTCATTTTTCTGCAATCTACGAGTACCGCGTGCAGTATTTGTTTGTTTCGTTTGTTTTCCAACGTATTGTTACCGATTTTTTTTTGGTCGAGACAATTGTGCACGCGCGGTCTAACTATATCAAATTGTTTTTATTGTACAACTGTTGACAAAAAGACAATATTGTATCCACCGGTTGTGCATTAATTCGTTATATGTAACTGATGCCATGTTTCAGTTTCAAATGTTGAAATTAAACAAAATAAACAACGCATTATGAGTAAGTCTTAATTGAATGAAACTAGTCAAACTTTACCCAAATACAAATTTATTTTTATTTTTGGGGACATAAAGGTTATAGCCGGGTAACAAACATTTCTGATAGATTTATAGTAACGTTGGTAAACGTTGGTAAACGTTACTATAAATCTATCAGAAATGTCTATCAGAAATATCTTTAAAGTAACGTTAATAAAATTATGAAATTTAGGGAATTTTATCAAGGTTGGGTACATTCACATTTTGACATTTGACGTTGACGTCTTACGATCATGCCGCCAACGCGACAAAACTAAAATACACCAGCCGTAGTAAACCATCCATATTCTCAGTAAAACACCCAAACGGGTGCTTTACTAGCTCTAGTAACGACGCAAAATAGAAAAACTTTATTTAAGCGCCCACCTCAAGAATAATTTTGTCGATCATTTGATGGTACTGACGTATTGATTAGTTTTGTTTCTAAATTAATTACTTAGGATCGAATTTGTGACAATGACAGATAATTATCTAATAAAATTTATTGGGACCGGTTTATTGGTCATACCATTACACTGAAGCTCGAACGCTATTATCTTATTGACTTATCTAATTTACAATTCATAAAGTGAAATTTACCATTATTAACTGCTTATAAATAATATTCTAAATTTTAATCGTTATTGCAAAATCGTTAAATAAGTAATTAAGTTTGATTATATTTATGATTAGCGTAATGATTTTTCTATATTGAAAATATTTAAGTATTAATTGTAACAAGTAGATGTAATTTTCCAGGGTGAAATGAGCAGAGTGATTTTTATTTGGCGTAGTAATTTAAATAAGTTTCAAAGAACCTTTATGTGTAGCTGGTTGTGAAGCCTCTAACTTTGTTCTGTTTATTAGACAACTACTTTAGTTATTCAACTTTATAGAAAAACAACTTCAAACAAATTCTTTCAGTTGGGTTTAAAGCTTAAGTTGAATGGAATGTCGGAGAATTATTGGTATTCTTTAATTTCTGTTACAAAGCTTACCTTTCCAATTCCTTACCACGCTTCTGAGAACTTTTGATACACCTTTAAAACTGTCACTTTGACCTCTCTATCCTAGTTAAAACTCTCTCGTCCTTTAGAACAAAGCTCTTCAAACCACACTTTGAGCTGCTTCGTCTGAAGCCCAAGTTCGATGTGTGAAACTTATCAATATATCAAAGGAAAGTACACGTGCGTCAACTTTACACACTTCCGCTACATTTCCTTTCCTCTCGAGAAGTTTGAAATCGAATTCTTACAACTAAAAATCAAATAAACGACCCTGCTGTAATTATTTTCTTTATAAAAGTTAGCGACGTTTTAATTTTGTTTGAGCTGAAAGCATATATTGGATTTTTCTTGTTTCAGGAATTCGTGACGGAGACGCCACCATGAAGCGTTGCGGTAAGTCCTGAAACTGAAAAGCTTTAATAAGCAATCATAATTACTTCTAATTAAATATCGTTTTGTGGAACTTCTTTGAGTAAAATGTAAACAAAATGACCCAGAAGCAATCAAGGTGAAAGCGTTTAGAGAATTTTCTGTTAGGGTAAAAATTTTGGTAGTATTATGTTGAATTTCACTTCATTTTTCCGCCTTCTTACGTTCGGTTTTTAATCTTTGCAACGTCCAAGTCAGATTTGTAAGCGTTAATTTAGACACTAATTGCGCTGCCTGTGACGGTTTAACTGTTTCAATTATCTAAGTTTAGTGAGTTATGCAAAAAACTTTGATACTACACCGCACGAGCCCACTTTTTATGATTGCTTGCGAGCTTTGTGCATTAAGTTTCCCAGCTTTTAGAGTGTGCAATTAAAGCCAAGGTTCCGATGAGGGTGCATATCTACTTTGAATAATTTCATTACGTGTAGCGCGTTTATAACGAATGTCGTCTCGTTAGGACTCCAGTTGCTGTCTCACATATGCTAAATCGTGTATACGCACGAGTCTGAGCCGACGATTTGTATGAAAATTTTCAGGGTTTTGAGTTAGTCGACGGAGTTTAGGGAAATTACAAAAGTTTTTAAATGTGACAGGTCTGGGAGAGACTTGAGCTCGGGGAATTTAGAGTCTTGGAGGACGATTGTGAGACGCACCGAGGGCGTAAATGGTTTGCAAAAAAATTAAAAAAATACGAGCAAGTGGGTTGAATTGTTTGCTTACTTCAGAAGGCGAGTTATAATGAAATAGATGCGGACGTAGGAGTAAAACTTCGCCGTAACTCCACGAACAATTTCCACAAAATAAATGACATCTAAGAAATGTTCTAAAACTATATCAAAAACAGTTTGTAATCACGTAATGATAGCTCACTATAAAAGTTTGATTCAATAACATAATCTTCGGAATAGTTTCCGGCAACGCACGCAAAACTTCCCACATGCCAAGATCATCCGTGACGTAAGACCTTTGATATACCCTATTAGAATTTCGTTTTGAACAATAACGGAGTAGGAAATTGGTAGACTTGCAAACAGAACAATGCGGATCCGTCTAAGATTCAAAATAATAGAGCCTTCAGCTCTAATATTAGTAGTCTAACATGTAAGCAGATTTATTACTTTGTAACAATAGCAAGATGGGAACTTTCGTTTCAATAACAGTTTCTAAAAAGTGCTTTATGTATAGCGGTTGAAGTCGTGTGCTTTATTCACAGTAAATGAAAATTGGAAAAGTGGAAATTGTTTGTTTACGTTAGCTTTACGAGGCTGAACTTTGTCGAACCGACACGTTTTCGATTCCAGTATGAAAAACGAACATCTGGAGGTCAGATAATAAATTTGAGGTAAAAATCAATGAGAGGAAAGAATTGGGGGACATAATTGAGCAAGAGAATAGAAATATTGGCCCTAAAAAGTAATGTGGAAAAAGATGTAAAAAAATTAATAAATGATTGGTTTTTGAAACAAAATAAACTGTACTACAGGTGAACGTGAACGAAAAATGTTTATGAATATTGAAACGGTACGAGGTGAAGGTGCATTAAAATGATAAAGTATTCACGGAGAAGATACACTGCGTGGCCATATTTTGTGACAACATTTTATGGGCATATTCTCACATTTTTTATATACAAAATTATTACACCGTGGCAATAGTTTACGGCATTATCTCTGTCTAAGTTTTAATTTGACCTTTATTTAAATTGACTGCAGAACATCGCGGATGTACACATTTTAGTCGAGTGAATTCTGCATAAAATATAGTGAAATTAATGACCAAATAATGCCGTTATTGTAGTCAAATTGAATATGCCCTGTTTATTACAAAATGAAATTGGCTATGAAATTTGCGGAAATATATATGGAGTATAATACAATTTAGGAATCTATGGTAGCTTTTCGTTTCGACACAAAGTCATAAACCGTAAGAGAATTTTTTATGATTTTCTGAACGTTCGCATTGTCCGAACAAAAAGCGTAGTTTTCCTTCGCAGGAATTACAGCGGGTAAAGTTAAGAGAAACTGGTGCCGTTCATTAGGTATTCAGAGGGCCGGATATGCCACCCGTCATAACTTAGCCTCTGGGTACGACAGTTACAGCACTTCCTAACATTCCGACTACACAATGCCCGAAGTCGTCTCCTGGTGTATTCCGCCATTTTAGCACCGAAACCGCTCCTAACTACACTTCTCTACGATTATGTGCGTGAGTTCCCCGAATACTGTGCAACTTAACACTTTATTTGGTTTCGTTTCTCGGTGAGATGAAGAGTTCGCGCGGCTAATTATGATAATTGGAATTTCGTTTTAAAATCACCTTTTAGTTTTATTCGCTTGAAATGAAATGCTCAATTAATTATTAATTTAAATCCAGAAAAGCAATTTTGGCGAACTCCTACGAACTAAATTAAATTCTCTGTGTATATTTTTCCAGGAACGCCTTTTTCTTGAGAGGATACAAGAAACGCGTCTCAAAATTTGTCACTCCGACATTCGAACGCAAGAGTTTTAATTCAATTTCCGGGAACTCATCCCTGCTTCCACTTTTTACTCGCTTACTCGTTAACTGGGACGACCTCTTTGCGTTTTTTTTCCAAGACCAAAAAATAACTCAATCTTAACACTCGGCGCTTTGTCAAACTAACTACTTCAATAGTTCATATTCACATATTCAATATTCATATCATACATATTCATTTGACTCTTTTTACCTAAAAAACCCACCAGGAATTCAATAAAATGAACAAAGTGTGACAAAAACCATATCTGTACTGATTACATCGCCCGTAAAATTTTTATTACACCTATCAAACTGCAGCACTGCAGTCATAAATATTGCCATCAACAAATAATTTTCCCAATCGCATGCATTTGTCAGGCTTACAACGGACTGTAAAAATGCTCCGGGTCACCATCACTCTTCACAGCAGCACTTTCTTGCAATAATTCCGTCGTGCGAACTCTCGCTTCGCTGAAAACAGGTTGTTACGTCGCATTTAGAATTCAGGGGCTGTGAAGTGCTCCAACATTTCGCATTATTCGATATAGAAAATAATGTTGAAACGGGTACAAATTCCTTGCTGACGCCGCGAAAAGTAGAAATCCTTTTGCAAATTCGCCTGATAAACGTGAAAAGTTTGTTGTCACAGAGGCGCAAATCACATCGTTACGAAACTGTCAATTTTATCTCGAAGTGCCAAAAATAGAGTTGCAAATATAGCTGCTTCAAAAATGAACATTGTTATTGGTAAACAATCAAGACGCTTTATAGATTTATAAAAACTTTAAATATGTTTTTACCATTTTCTATCGACATCATTTTCTTTACAAAAATTGTACATATTTTACAATGTTACTGCTTTGGATGTTTTTATTATATTATTTTGAGGTTTCTGGAGGAATGTTTAAACTTAAAATTATTTTATGTGAAACAATAAACTTCTTGAAAGCTGGAACATATAATACACTTTATAGCCGTTACTAAAATCAAATTAAACCAATGCAAGCTTAAAATGATTTTCAAGTTTAAACTTGACATTTATGTTACCGGATTTGGTCATTCATTGGAAACAGCATTTATGGATTTTTCGTTCGGACTTTAATTATCCGTTTATAGCAAAATTATTGTACGAACTTAACAAGACGTTTGTGGCTAGTATTTCTATTTGCTACACATTTTAATTTGCAGAAAATTTACAAACCGATTTGGCAACGCAGGTAATGTTAACATGTGATCAAACGAGATGAACACACAGTATTACAATGGTGTCACAAAGAACCTTTTTTAAACGCAAAGTATAAAAAATATTTTACTAAATAAATATAATTATGTATCGACATTTTTTTTTTCATAATGAAGTAATAAATATTTGCAGAGCTACATAGTTTCATTATTTATACATATTTTTTGAAGTACTATAATATAGTTTTTTTCTAATGACTTTTTAGTTTAATTCAAAAACTAGTAATGACTGCCGAAAGTTCTAATTTATTCCTTGCAATTACAAGTTTATTGTGGACTGCTGTGAATTCTAATAATCATACCTGAATCCGCGTAAAAAAATTGTATTTTGTGAAAACTGAAACTGGCGCCAGTAATGAAGGAATGATAAAGCTGTCAATGGTGAGCGTGTAGGTCGTGCTGTCGTGCCTCCAGAGTAGTCTTTCGAATAAATCACGAATTAATTCGTTAAAAGCTCAAGGGACGGCGAGAGCCGAGTGAAACAATTTAGCAAGAATCCTGCGTCAAAAATTTGTCTCGAGACTCGCTATTTATGAAGATTAACAATGTAATATATATGGCACATAATATTTTATAGCAGTAAGGCGAGTATGAGGAGGAGTTCAAGGAATTTCTAGAATTTCTCCAAATTTATGGCTCAAAGTGTGTAAGTCAAGAATGTTTCGTCTTACCACATAATAATTCATGCAGAGTTATGTACGTCCTGTCCAAAAATTTACAACGGACAAATTTGTAAAAGAAATCACTCTTTGTAAGAAAAAGTCGGTCATTAATGCGACGAGCGAGCGACAGATTTATTCACACGAAATTTATCACGCGTCGAATGTATTGACAAAATATGTAGTCAATGTAGCGGATAGAAAATCATTTGTCTGCAGAATAGTCTCATTTGTAGTTTGTCACTAGTTTATGTATGCAATTATTCAGTCATGTTTTTTACATAAAGGCGTAATTCCTAGCAACCAAACTTACTCCGGAACATCCATTTATTTTATTAAAAACATGTTTATTTCTCCAGTTCAGTTCTAACTACGTCATAAAACCCTAGCGACCACAAAAAAAGCGCCCTGGGCGCATTTCTATTAATATTCCAGTGAAATCATAAATTAAACTTTTTTTATCTGAAATAAAAGTTTGGGTGATCAATACAACAATAGCAAATAATAATCATCGTAAAATGAACAAAAGCGACTTTTAGTAAAAGCGGGCTATCGACACCGGAACTTAAACTGGAGGATTCAGGTCACTTCCGGACCACCTTAATTCACCGGAGGACACAGGAACGAAGCCTGTCAGGCACTTAATTATTAACTGGAGAAGTTCAAGTCCCATCGGAGAGTTGAATTCAAAGAAAAATATTGATTTGATTTGGGGCTCCACGGAAACGAAAGTAGTTTCAAAAGGAAGGAAACAAATTCTGATACCCTCCTCTAAAAAAGCATTACAAGGATGTACAGGAATTAATTGTATATGTAGGTACCCAGTCACATTCAGATATTTTCTTATTTTCGGGCTGTTTTCGTCGTATTTCAGTTACTAAAAAAAAAGATTAAAAATAAAATCTCTTACTTATCACCCTTTTTCTTCTGACAATGCATCTCATAAATTCGATGGCATGATGTGAAAAATGCATCCAAGCTATACACTTTCAGCTGGCATTTAAATCTTCTCTCAGTATAAAATCTCTGAGTGGTTGCCACTTCTTCTTATAATCCCGATTTGAACTACTATGAGAACTTTAAACGATGAAACTGACAGGTTGTACTGAAATAATTCTAATTGGTGAAGTTTCTTAGAAGATTTTTACTGAAACAGTTTGAATTTATTAAACATAGTTTGAATATTTTAATTTTTCACAAAAAAGACTATTGAAATAAATTATACTTAACTGTTATTGCCAAAATAAAACTTGACACGTTACATATTTGCAATGTTAAAGTTAAATTTTCATAGAACATAATTATATCATTAATATTTCGTAAGCTTATTGTTTCCTGATCTCATATCTAAAGTTACAGAGTGAAAAGTTACTTTTGATCTTTTGATTCTTCCCAGTTGCCTCTAATTTGGTGGCTTCGTAAAGTAAGATCGCCTTCAGCCTTAACCAACAAAGCAGTGAAAGAACGTTGTAATCAGTAATGTACCTCCACAGTTATAGCTTTTTGGTATATTTTTTTAACTTTCTTTATTTACAGTTTACCCTTTTAATGCAAAACTTATGCGTAGCGCTTCATGTTCACAAAATAACTCTTTTCAGCTCAAAACAAAGCCTGTTTCTTTCATTATCGACATTCTCAGATTACAGACTCTTTTTGGGCCAGAACAGCGAAGCTAAAGACAAAATTGTCACTTGACAGGTGGTATCAGGGTATATTGTGGCCATTGTCCGTCCCAATGGTCCATCATGACAGTAATTCACCCAAGAGTGAAACCTACCTGTTATATGTCGCGTTATCACCGGATTAGGGTCCAATCGTACAAAACGTTGATGAACTCTTTATATTCTTGCGAGTAGTCTCGACGACTTCATAATTTTCACCCTAGCCATAAAAGTGGAGATGACGCTGCAGCGATTTTTCTAAATTAAAACACCGCTTGTAATCCTTTACATTGTAACGTTTTATGGGGCTTATCTCATTTTCCTGTTTCTTTTTAATCTCGTTTTCCGACAGAGAAATCGGAGAGAAAATATCGAGTTACTTTTATAATCACATAAATCTTTAAAATATGAATTTTTATGTGGATTTGCCAGGAATATCAGTTAAGGTTTTTATTAAAATGCCGGGAGACCTGGTGGCGACTCGTATTTCTAATTAACTCTTTCTGTGAAAAATGGTCTTCCATAACGTTAACAACTAAAATATGAATAGCTGGAGGTGTTCCGTTGTCGGAAATGAGGTGACGCCCCTAATTTTTAATTAACTCCAAATCGAAAACTACTCTCGAGAAATTCTGTAAGAAGTATTGAGTTATCTCCTACTTTTATTGTCCTGGAAGAATCCCGACGGTGTCGTACCGAAGCCGGAACAATTTATATCATTTTAAATGATACGAAAGCCACCGACCGCATATCGCGGAACAATCCCAAAAAAGTAATAAAACCTTTATAGGATTGCCTTGATTTCTAACAATAGACAAGATAAATTTATCTTAGGTGTATATCCCGACCATCCGTCATATCATAATAAAACCTAACTGACCTTTTCTTACAATTAATTATTCGTAGCGCCAGAGCGGATCACTTGTAAAACACGAATTAATTCGTAACATCCTTTTTTTCCCAGTTAAAAAAGCGTGAAATGTCGCAAGCGTCCCTATATAAAATAGGTAATTATAATTTACGACCCTCTTAAAAATGGACCAAGAGTGAAAGCTCACCACGCAAAGACGTGTCGTAAGCAAAATTAAGATAATGATGCTAAAGTGCTTTTAACCGGGGAGAAGATGCGAATGGGGATAAATGCGGAAACAGGTGCATCGGATAAAGACGGGATAAAGAGATGCGGAATTTATTGGGGGTTTAATAGAGAGGGAAGCAAGAGTGGGCACGAAAAAGCTTGACGTGGTAAGCGCAGTTCTTTCGATGTAATTTAAGGACACTATTAACCTAAATTTAGATTTATAGTTTTTGTAGAAATTAAAGCTCGTAAAACTGCATTTTGTGACTTTGGTTTTACAAGAAATGCAGCAATTAGGAAAAGTTTTATGGATGACGTGTATGCGCCGTGTAATGAGAAGAATCGTCAAAAAATTGTGCAACGGGGGTGCTCGTAATTCCAGTCGTTGTAATTTAATGTTTTCGAGGAAAGGAAGCAGTGGACAAACAATGAGACACTAAAGTTGGAACACAAGATGTATGTAGTTAAGAATTAGTAGTGAATTAAAGACGTTGACGACCAACATTTTTTGCTCACAGTTCTATAGCAATTTACAAAAAAAAAAAATAACTAAGCTAATAGCAACAGCAGCGTGTTAAGAGATCTATAAAAAAAATTTGACAGAAATAAATAAAATCATAAACCGCCCCGTCAAGTTTTTAGAAAAAGTGTTCTACCAAATACGAAAATACCGAATGTAACAACACGTTTTGTTAAACGAGCGTAATACGTAATATTTTCTACTGACTGCCCGTTTTGAAATAAACAATCAAAAATTAGGTAAATATTTGCTCAATATGATCACAATTGACATTTGCACAAATTTTGAATTTAACAAAGCAAATTGTTTTCTAAACATCAAAAATTAACGAAATAGGTGCACATTTACAAACTTGACTCTCTGTTACCGATTTGACAATGCAGAAAAACTAATTATGTTAAAACAGGTTTTGTGATCACACAAGATAAACACAACATTAACCTTAGTTGCATGAGCTACCCGATTTCGCCAATCTAATTAAATAAAAAAGCACCAAAAACAGTGTTACAATAGAGCTTATTGTGAAACTGTTTTTGGTGTCACAATGAAGCTTTTGTAAACACAAAGTAGGAACAGATTTTTTTACAATGTAGCCATTTCTACTCTTATACACGCTAAAAGCCAGTAATTCTTTTTTGATTAATTTTCTTGAATTGATTGAAGTGTTTTATTTTAAAAATGAAAGGCTATTTTGGTTTGTATAGCTGATGTCGGGAATATTACATTAATTTTAGATTGAACGAGGTTTGATTAGAACAAGATGGTTTATTCCATTATACTTCGGATAACCTGATTTGATCTGAGATTCAAGAAACTAGTGCTTTAAAGGCAACGTATTTAAAAATCTTAAAATCTTAAAGTTTGAAATCCAATATTGCTTATTTGAACTTCTTCCTAAAAGCACACTTTTATCTTCTTTTGTCTGAACAGCATTCTACAATTCTAAATCTTGTCATCACTGAAATGAAAGCTTCAAAACTCATCTTTTTTAACCCTTTTTTATGTACCATTTCTTTTATCATCTGCGATAATCTTTCACGTCTAAATCTCCGCATAATAAATTAAGACGAAGATTACCTGGCGAGCGGCGGCCGTAAATAAATGAGTACAGAATTCCGTGAAGGTTTATAGCTCACCTCTGTGTTTACCTGTCTGCCTGTCTATAAATCCATACTCCCTCGTTTAGACGAATGCGCTGAAGCCCCAAACTGCCCCCTGCTCGATTTCGTAACTGAATTTATAGCAGCGTTTGGTTTTAATGCCCCGATCACTCTTTAATTGGCGACTGCTGGTTTTTCCATGCGTGCGGTACCAACTTCAAATTCACCCAACCCCAAATATTTTACCAAATTATCCAATTAAACGAACTTCGTCGCCGCCGATCAATTACAAACTTCAGAAGTTGGCTGAAGGGCTTTCCTGACGTCAAAGCTTGTTCCGGAAAAATAGACTCAAAGTGAACGAAGAGATGTTTTGATTTTAGTGGAGAAATGTTGATTAAAGCAAGTAAAGTGTACACTGTGTAAATCCTGGCTTTTATGGGTCGGCTGCGGAACGACGAAGCTGCTGAAGAGAAAAAAAGCGACTACACCTCGCTGACTCGACTCGACTTACACCTGCAGTGTTTCCGGTCCACGAATCCTTCCTGTTGCCATAGGAACGCTCGGTCCGGTTCTACACAGTTCGTCCTTTTTAAAGTAATAAGTCATTTTGTAATTTATTAATATTTCGGGCTTTTGCCGTCGTTGAGAGACTTTACGCTGGAATTTCAAAGCGGGGAAATTAAGCCTGGTGCAAACGATTCTATTGCAACTTCTTGCAAAGTGCTTATTCAATTAGGTGGAAACATCGGGACGTCTTGAGTTTTAATGAATCCAGCGAGCGTAGAAATGAATTTGGGTGTTGATTTGAAGCGATTTGGAACCCATTTTCCACTCAAGTACAAAAAGTCTTCCACTCTAAACAAGGCGCTTCTTGAGCAGAACTCTTCCCACATTCAAAATTTGCTTTATTATCAATTACTGATTTAGTCTTTGCAACAACAAAATAATTTTTATTTGGAGACAATTTTTTTGTTTGTAAATTAAAGTTCTACAACTAAAAATACATTAAATTATATTATTATTATTATTATACTAAATTAAAACAAATTTTGGTGATTCTTAATAAAATCAAAGGCTGTTCTTCAGGCTTTAAGCAGCTTAAACTGAATGATTTACTCATAAAACCTGTTTTTTTTTCTACCTACTTTCATATCCTTTCATTGGCAATTCGCTTCAAGTCCATTTAGCCTAATTCGCAACCCGGAAGTTTCCGACCTACGCAATTTGATAAATCATCCATTACGCATATCAGATAAGTTTATACATTACAGCAATTCGCCTGTACAGATAGTGGTAAACAAATTTGAGAGGGTGATGGAAACCACCTTAAACATCGTAGCGCACCCTTATCACACAATTTTGTATACACAGGTCCAGCAGTCGGTCCTCGAAGAACAAGTAGACGTGACGAGGGCAAAACAAAGCCATCGGCTCTAAAATTCGACATGTTCCAAATAAAATCCGGTTCTGGGTGTCCGCCCTAGTCTGGCCAAAAGTGCAGAGGGTCCAACAAGATTGTCTCGGACGCGTGGTAATATGCGGAGGCGGATGCTTTCTTTACGTAATAAAGCCACTACAAAAAATCCTGAAAATAATGTAAAACACACTTAGATGTTTCTGAAATGATTTTTTTTTTAGTTCTGTTGGAACGGTAATTATACGGCACATGATCCTGAAATAAATCAAAGAGACTGATTATTGTACATTATGTTTATCGTCGTTTTAACAAATTGCTTCAGATTGTCATTGGTATATTATAACGTCATTATTACAGTCATCAGTTTTTTCTTTGTCGCAAATTCGGTAGAAGTCTTTCAGTTTGTTGTAGAGCATTAATGGCAAACTTCAACCCTATTGTTCCCAGATGTTCCACTCTTATGCCATCTCTCTATTACTTAGGAACTCGTCGGAAAAATTCTTGAGTTTTTTTACAGAGTTCCCGAACTCGTCTGCCTATAATTTTGCCCAAATTTCCGACTTCCTCATCCAAATTAAGCATCGGCTCGTCCTTTCGCATTCGTTGCCAAACCTAATTGCGAAATCAACCGAATTTATCAGAAATCCCATCATTAAAGCTGGAAACATTTCGAAACGTCTTAATTCATATTTGGCGTGCCCCTCGTCTTGTAATTACATTACGAGTTCCCTATTTAGAAAATTATTTATGCATCAAGCACGAACCGTAGTCGACAAACAAAGCGGAGAACCTTCATATCAAACTATTGGAAATATAAATTACTTTAAAATGTCTTTATGATAGAGTTGCTGTTATATTGAAGTATCAAGGGAACACGTGACGCTGTAGCGAACGTAAGACGGATAACGCCATTACATCCGCCCAGATCGCTTTTCCCCGAGTTTTCCATCGTGTTCGCGGAAGTTCCCGAGCAAGTGTCAGGGTTCTAATTGAGGGATTTTTCGCAATTTTGGTGTTTTTTGTCAAAAGGGAAAATGCTTTACGGAGCTTGGTTCCGTGAGAGCTGAAAATTCGTGTAAATATTTTATAACAGTAGTCAATATTCAGTTACATTCTATATGTGTGTGACGACGCGATACGCTTGAAATTTTAATGCCGAGAGGCATGAGCGTATCAGCGAAATTCATTCTCGGAGGCGCAGTGATAAAACTTCGTTCTGCTGAATTTTAAGGCACGGAGAACGATATGCTAAAATACATAATAAGGAGAGTGGCATTAAAAATAGACAGGAGAGATAAAACGAAGAGAATTCAATAAAGCCACCGCGACAACCTTTCCAATAATTCTGACCTAAAACAAGATCGTTACACTTATTGACCCTTATTTGCGCAGAGCTGGAGGTAAATCACGCAGGATTCACAAATTGACGTTATAGGAAAGAAAAAAGAGGGAAGAATTACACAAAAACTCACTTTACGTGCAAATTTACTTATCATTTTGAAATATATGATATTACAAACGATGTGTCTAATAACTAAAAGTAGATCTTTAAACAGTTTCATTCAAAAAAAGCCACGTTTTATGTCAAATATCACATCTTTCTTATTATCTCCTTGCAGAAAATTCAAATACATACAAATATAGCACTTTACTTTATGTTCGGAGATAATAAAAAAAGACAGTGAAAAATTAATCTAGCGCCTCCACCATTCTGATAAACGATTGGAAAAAATGCTTTCACGATATACTGAAAAGCGAAAAACCCAAAAAATATGAAGAGCTAGGTTCTTAAACGTATTGTTCTATCTATTTAGTGGAAGTTAAAACTAGCAGTAATTGCGAAACATTAGATTTATTTTATTCCTGTCCTTATCAGTGATTTACTTTTTAGACAGTATATATAAAGAATATAGGAGGGGATCCCGTAAAGAGAAAATAATGTAATAAGTATTTTTTTTTTAAGTTTTTTTTTTATTTACACTTTAGACGTATGAAATTTTAGCCCATTTAAATTTATTAAAGGATTGAGGCTTTAACGATTTTGGGTTAGCAGTTAATTCAGCAATAAAAGACTGTATTTTTTATGAATTTTGAAATATACTTGAAGATTTTTTTTATAAAACTAGAAATTGAATTTTAGTTTTTAATAAAAAAAAACTGCGAGGAATAGTTAAATTTTAGTGAAAAGCTTGCTCGAGATTACCACTTCTTTCCACAAATTAATTTCCGAGTAAATTGCCGCTCCGTACTTTAGTTTATAATTTCAAGCATTGATCTGTTTCGATGCAATAACAACTTTCAATGACAAATCAATTCTGTGTGACCATTCCTATAAATGCAAATTAATGAAAATGTTTCGCCTTGTTCGTGTGTAACGCAATATAATTCTAATTGACGATGAATTAATTTCCGTTCTGAACTTGTCTCTAAACATGTGAAATTCCCATTAAACGCCCTGAAGTATGTTCTCTGTCAGCGTCAGCAAACAAAATCAAAAGTCGGACAAGTCGTCGCGGTCGTTTAATCACCTTTAAAATATTTTAATTAAAATTAGAGTTATATAACGTTAAAATCACTTGTTGTTACCAGATCACACCGCTAACGAGGTCCTTTGCCAGAATAATAATAACAACTGTGTTTTCCTATTGTTTAACACGATGTCAATAATGTAAAAAGAGAGAGGGCTGGAGAAATTGTTACGTGACGAGGGTCAGATTTGTATGAAATGAAAACAGCGCATTCAAAATTGTCCTTTTCTGAAGTTCTCGTCACGTAACAACTTTTATATATCTCTGGGACGGCTCTATACAATTGCCGAATGCGGAAAACATTGACGTTATAGGAGTAAATGCAAAAATCGAATAAAACTATTTCAAACCTGAGTGTGATTTTATAATTAGACGGAGTTTAGCTGACGCGTATTTATTTATTCCCCGTATAAATTTCAGGCTCCATCAACCGTTGGCGCTACACTTCCGCTCTGTATTAAATTATGTCTTCTCTTTTTCCCCTTTATTTGTCCCAGTTTTCGTTTTTTTCGCTGAAGTACAAAACGCAAATTAAAACTTTATGGCCGCGACTCCCTCCGTTATTGCTTTATTTCTTGAGGTGTTCCAACAGTTCGGCCATGTCGTTAATTAGTTCTCGCTTTTGTTTCGACTTTTTCCTAACACTTTCCGTTTTAGAACGAAACTTTTACCCTGATTAAAGTCAGGAAGATATGTACAAAAAAGCGCCGGGGGATAATTACGAAGTATAATTCGGAAGTGGAACGTCCGGGCATAATTACTTTTGTTCATACTTAAAACTAACTTTCCGGAATCAATTTTCAATTCGCCGCAACATTTTTCAGGAGGAATATCACTCGGTACCTGTTTATCCCCAATTCAAAATTATTTCTTGTTCGGGGGTAATTTAAAATGAGGTGGCGCGATAATAGACCTTCTGCCCCAGATGCGAATTTACTTTGAATTTTAATTTCCCTTGAGTCTATTGTTTATACAGGGGTTTACGCCCGAATATATCACTCATAAGATTCCAGTTAGACGAGAATATGGAATATGAAAACCAAATCTAGCATAAAATATTCGCCTAGACTACGGCGGACGAGACTTCGAGTCGATTGTGCATGAAATGCAAATTGATACTGAATGTCAATGCGAGAAGATAACGCAGGGATCTAACTTACCAGCTGCGGCTTGCGGTGGCCTTATTAATGACATACACCCTCTTTGATTAATTCAGTAGTGTTTCACGCCTCTTTATAAGTTAGTTTCGGGTGAAGAGGCAAAGATGTGGGAAAAGTGAAATGGGGAAAAGGTTACAATCAAATATTCAAACGGACCTGAATTTTTTTATTGATGTTTAATTTATCAATTCAAAATTATAAATCTACCAAAGTTTGGTTAATATTGACATTTCATATCTTTAAATCATTACATTCTTATAAAAAATATCTGAAAATGTACCAAATTTTGTTATTTTTTTATAAACTCTAAATCACGAAAACTAGACAGAATTCCGCTTAAAAAAGTTTTACTAAATTTGGAATAAGTAGATCAACTAAATGAAATACTTTTGCTGTAATAAAAAACATTACTATAATGCCCAGTTCCATTTATTGTCATCTTAAAATATATAGTTATATGATTAAACTGGGAATTGTAGCTGCATGTCTCGAGCCTTATAGAAATGTGAAGCACATTATCCTCAATTTGAAAAACATTATTAAAAGTGCATTTTTTTGCAAAATTTTTTGAAGAATTCAGTGCACTAATAACGTATTTTGAACAAACTAAAGAAGTCAAAAAAATTGTGTTAACTTCTACGTCTATACGATTTTCCAAATTTATGAGAGGCATATTTCACAAGCTTTAGAGTTTAGATAATTATTTCACCTTTCCTAACAACTTCCTTACTTTGAGAGTGCGTTTCACGCCTCCTTACAAAGAATATTATATCGGATTAATCTCTGGTAAAAACTAGACCGTTCTTTGCATTAACCGAATTATCTGGCAACATCCTTTGACTACAAGAAGTTCGAGAATATAGAAAGGATAACTAACATTAAACTGGTAAAATATTGAACTTTCGAGCGAAAACAGCGCTTCCCGAGGGCTCTTTCTCATCTCTTTTAAGCTTTGAAACATATTAATTTCGAGCGAATTTGACAATACGTCAAATAATCGTATTGCTCGCAATAACGTAAACCACCTGTCGCAATTACTGTCAATGTTTATCAAGTTTTTTCTTCAATAGCAGCTAAATTACGTCGGGATTTTACTTATTTTCAACAGATTTTTCAGCACGTAGCAACTCTCTAATGCCGCCCATTCACCTACAACGGCGACATACAAAAAAGCAAATTCTGTGACCAATAAATCAGTTTTATGGTATTAAAAACGTCCAAATAATCACGTTTTGTTTGTTATCGTCACTAATATGGTCGTAAATTGCGTATATTGTCACATTAGTCTATTTATTTGTAGCGGAACTTGAGATAGCGAATCAAGTTTCGGTTTAAAGTGGCGCTTTTTCCAAAAATTTTGATGTGAGACGGATGCTGTGAATAACTAATATATTAAACGTCGATGTTCAGTACATGAATACCATAAATTTGAAATTGCCTGTCAGGTGAAAGAAATATGACAGCGGATGCAATATTAATAGTGGACGCGTTATTGTCCCTTGTGCTTTATAGAAAGTCTAGCAGATGGGCTAAAGTTGCAAAGTAATGAATAAAGCAGGTAAAAAAAAGTGTTGTTCTAGTAAACTAGACTAGTACCTACGTTCTAAAAATCAGCTTCTCTAAAATTGTTATAATCGGTCATAGGTATTAGAAAATCTGACCTCAAATCTTTTGTTCCAGAAAGGTTCATTGAAAGCTCATCACACCAACTTTAATTGGGTGGTGACCATATCTCGTAAGCGCACTAACTTTATATGTCTGTATTCTCGTTAAGCTCATTAAACTGGAAGTCAAGTAAGTCATGCTTCGAAGTGTAGACCAGTAAACAAATTATTAACTTTAACCGAGTGTTGTCAATAAACGTTGCAGGAAAGTTCCACGCTGAAAACTTTGTTGATTTCGAACGACAAAAGGATAACACTTAGATAATAACTGTCGTTCTCTATATCAGTTGAGCCATCATCTATTCCCTGGTGTCGAATGTCCGTTCTTATAACTGACCACAAGGCGTCACGCTGTAATTGCCGACGAGACTTGACCGTACGATCAACTTTCCAATTTTAGAGGAAACTCAGGAACATTGTTCGAACATTGCACGTAGACTTGACACGACTATTGTCGAAACTATTTAACTTAATTGCGCGGGGGATGTGTCTATTTTGGCTGCGTATACATGCCTATGCCAATAAACTAATTGAGAGAGGGAGAAATAGAGCTCAGGTTTAAAGCGAGCTGCAAACGGCAAAATTTGACAGAAAATTGTAAGTAACATTAATGAATAATTTCAGAGAGATCTTCGTTCTCTCTGGGAGTTTTTACTTTATTTTTGAAAATACAGACAACGCTGGAAATAAACATCTTCATATTTTATTCGCTTTAAAACTAGTTGAAGATTATGTTGCATTAATTATATATTTTTGTGGGCTTTTGTATGCAAAAGTACATTTTCTCTTTTCTTTGCAAAAAGCTAAACTCGTATAAAACATTGATGCAAAAAAATACTTGTTGTTCCAGTTTTTGCACTCTGTAACTAGTTTTATGTTATTATGAAAGGAACAAATGATCCTGTAATTTTAATTACTTCTATTTCATGTTATTTCATTTCAATTATGTTTTTAAATTAACTTTAGCTAGTAAAGATGAAGGACGCTCAAAACGGTAATATAGTTTCACAATTTACGGCAGTTTTCAAACTCGCAGTTCTCATTTTAATCGTCTATAAATGATTCTAATATTTAGCCACGGAAATTGTATTATACAGGGTTAGTCAATTGAGCGATAACATATGATACATGAATCAAAAATATGTATATTTAAAAAATATTTTACCTTAGACAAGGTGTTTCAATAGTTTAGAATTATATCCAACTTTATTATTTTAAATTAAACACTATTTATTTTTATACATATTCTGATTCGCGGGTTAATTATAATATTTTATTTTTAGAAACACCAAGTTCTGGATCTAACTTTTTTTTTTTGTTTCCAGTTTTTACATTTTGTATTTTTGCAGTGTTCAAAACATATATTTTTTTTAAAGCTACTTGGGCTATTTTTCTCTTTGTGTGTAAGTGTGGACCTACCACTTAAAGTAACCTCTTAACATAACTCCTTTTGGTTTTTTAGTATTTATTGTTAAATAACGGTTCAAAATGATTTCTAGATTGAAGCGGAATACTTTCATTGTGATGTCATATTATCGAAATAGTAATTGATAAACGGTGAATGGCAGAACTCAATTGTTCCATGCAAAAAAGAGTTTTTGGCAAAATATCTAAGAAAAACTGCGATTGTTCAAATTAGGATATGGTTCACAGGTTTGAGCAAACTGAAAATGTTAATAAACTCAAGTCAACAGAAACACCTTTAGTAGCACACAAAGTAGTTTAGATCTGCGCCAACTTGTAGAGGAAAATCACAGAAACTCTCTGACAAATTTACCGAGACAGTCAGGAATATCCAAAAATACGTGTCACAAAATTCTTAAAAAAAATGCATTTACATCCCTACAAGATTACGACTAGGTATCAGCATTACCCATCGATCTCTCAGCTCAAGTGAAATATTCTAATTGGTTTTTAAATACCCTTAATAATGATGAATTCTTCAGAAATCAGAAATCATGGTTTCATTTGTAGGGTTATGTTAACTTTCAAAATTGTAGACGTTGGTCTTCGTTTAATTTCTCAACGACGTTATCCGGGATATTCTACATGCTGCCCAGACTTGGATTGAAATTTTCTACATTTGGTTATTTCAAGGACAAAGCTTTTCAGCAAAATTTTAAAAATTTAGAAGATTTTTAGCAAGAACTTACACGGTGATGTCAACAGATTGATCAATAAAAGCTGCATCATATTTTTGAGAGTCAACAAAGACGGGTGAGATTATGTTTAGAACAAAAGGATGGACATTTTTAACATCACTTACAAGTGTAATTTATAAAAGTAAAAAAAAAACTGATCTAACCTGATAGTGATTTATTCTAGTCATGTAACCAGTTATACAGTCGAATATTTAAGTTGACCATTTTACTAGACCAAAAATAAAATTGTACCATTTTTGACGGGAGCGGGACATTTTACTGATATTCTGTGGCTAGTTAGCATACCAGAATCATTTATAAACACGCTGTATATTCTTTTCGTTTTTTATTTTATTGCAATATTTTTTCAGTTACACCCTTGTGCAGTATTTAGGTTTGATTCCTTCATTTCACCAATGGGAGGAAAAAACTTTATTACTTATTACTTTTATTGCCGTGTTTCTATTTATATACCGCAATGACTTATATGAACGGTTCCATAAGAATCACGGAATGGTGGTGGTTGATTTCTAAACAGAATTTTCTTTTTATGATTTTTTAATGATCGTTTATTCTTTTGTACTTAGTTAATTACCATGATTACATGTCGTAATTCTTGTAATACCGCCATAAAATTTTTAGCTTTTTTTCTTTAAGTACTTACTTATAATTAAATTGATTTTTAGTTAGCGAAAAATTACTTACAGAAACGAATCGTAAGTTTCATTATATATTTCATTATGTTTTTTTGAATTTTTTGGTGATGATATTTTTACAAATTTGAGCTACAAAAAGTAGATGTCCCCCGTCACAGACGAGTCATTGTTCTCTGTTTGTGTAATAGATTTTACGTCTAGACTTACAAATTTCTCGCATTTTCTCGCATAACTAGCCATGTTATCATTTTAGAACCTCTCAAAGCAACTCTGTATAAGCCTTCAACCACTTACAGAATATATAACGAAAGATATTGCTCTTCAAGAATTCACTCCTCTCCAACTAAAAACTACCTGTTCTTGAAACCTGATGTAATATTTATACCAAATACATACCTACACTCAGGCTTTGGATTATTTGAAATTTTATCCAGTCATACAAGCGTTGTTTTATCACCAAAAAGAGCCTTAAAAAAAATCTACTGATTTTAGTTCGGTTCGAAACGACCGACGTTCACTTAATGGGACTTTTTAATGGCACGATAAACTTTTTATATTTGCTCCGCATAAGGAGCATTTCTATAACGGTGACAAAGCGAATTTTAAAATAGGGAGTGGTCAATTGCTGCTTTAAACTACCAAAGAGAAACTAATATTAGATAGTACGTAAAAAGACGAGTAGCTTTCAAGCCTTTGTGCTGTAAGAAAATGCATCGAAAAGTGCTACGTTATTGTCAGAGTATAAAGCTGTTTGAAAGTGACTCGAAGACAGCAAGCTGCTAGTACAAGACTGATGAAATTACATTGCTCTAAACTAGAAATTGTAGATGTTCAAAGTTGTTATTGAGATCTTTAAATACAAGTTCCGAGCAGTTAAAACCCTGTACCTTTTTAAAGCTCTCGAAAAATAATGTCATCAAAACAACCCTTTTTCCCGCAAATTCATTTATACTTTCCCTTCCAGGGGTTAATTTCCTTTCCCTCACAAACACATCTCCCAGAATGAAATTTGTTTTCTTTGCGAAATACATTTTGTCGGACATATTTTTTCCGCTATAACATCAGTCGACATGAAAGATGCTTATATCTCAAATTAATATAAAGATAAAGCAACAAAAGCATTCACAAAGAGCCTACTTTACGAGTTCATTTTATGTCTGCCGGCACAAAGAATTTTCTTTATTGCAGGTTAGACGTCGATTCTAATCCGCGCATTCAGATTTAAAAGCGGCATTTAATAAACGGTGGTTTTTTCGAACATTCGCTGAGTCTGTTTGGGGAAGGATCTGTTTTATGGGGGCGACATCTGGTTCTGGATTTCAATAACGCGTGGATGGGCTTAATTGTGGCCAGAGAGAAAAATTCGAAAAGTGGTAAACCCGAGTTTAGTGTGATGGAAGTTCACATCACTAATTCAAGCTCCCACAAAGGTCTCGGCTTTTTTCCGATTACAAGAATACTTATGCACGTTCAGTTATTGCAACGAATTCTAATATGTAGGTACTGTCAGTAATATCTGTTAGTGAAATGTGAATTGGTTTAGAATACCATTAGCTTTCCGCAAAAAGGACATTGTTCCTTTTTATTGCTTTTTTGCGGGGTAGTATAACAGTTTATGGAATAGCTTACAATAATTTGTTAAGATAAATTATATTTTGAAGCAATCAATCAATTAAGGTATTGGAACATCAGAATTGTGGATTTTCAAGCTCTATGCTAGCTAAAATATAACAAAGTGAAATCCTAAAGCTTAAATAACATTAAAATTGAAAAACTTAATAGATTTGATGCATGAAAAAGTTATTGAATTTTTTCCACTTTTTTATCGTTGGTTTGGACGAAAAAAATTGGATGCAGTAGACACATTTTTTTAATTACCTTTTACAATGATTTATAATTTTTTCGCATTTTGAAGGTTTTAAGTAAGAAAGGTACAATATTAATTTTAAATCTTTTAATACAAAGCCAAACGACTGTTTCTGATCTTTAAGATTTTAGCTTTCATGAAACAAACTGAAAAATTAATTAAAGCAATGTTGAGTTTTTGTTTTTTAAAGTTTTCGCATCTTCGGGTTAATTAACTTAATTAATTCAGTTAATCAATTAAACTATTCCACGGTTTAAAAACTTTTATTTGTTACGGAAATTACAAAGGTGTATTCTCGAATCTCTAATAAAATGAATATGAGCCGCTACTCACATTATCTACTATAAAACTTAACAGATATTGAGTTTTACAATTTTTTGATTTTTAGTTAGTTGTTTCTGCTTTCAATTCATAGAACAATAATTATTCCAGTTCTTCTTCATGAAAATTAAAGTTATACAGTAAAATTTGTTTTTATTAAGATCAGATTTTGTGTAAACAAGTGGCGCTTTTCTGACAGATATCAATTTAATGTATTCATCAAATGCAGTGACTTACTCACATGAGCTAAGCTCGCTTAAACTACATCTTTTAGTACCCGCCGGCTTATACAAGGCTGCACTAGTTTCAATCTTCCTCCATGTAAATGCAAAGCGCAGGGGCGGTTGCATTTGACTCGAAAATCGCGAAGCTAAATTACCACATCTCAAGCATATCGTCTATGACGATATGTAATTCATGATTCGAAAGCTTAAATTCGCAAGCATTTGAATTTAAATTCGATATAATGATTAGCGCAAAGATCGAAATTAGTTGACGCGACGCCTTTCAAGTTTGTAACATTTTTTGCTTCTGTTTATCGAAATACACCTATAGCTGGAAGATCGATAAACAAGTTCAAAACAAACTCAAAGATGATTAAAGTAATTACAAGTCGAGGGAATGCAATTTGTTGAATGAGTTTCCAGAGCTGCTGAGATATTGACTTGATGATGAATGTTTTTTGTGATGAACTCACTTGCAGCGACATCGATTCGAACTTTGATCTCTGATAAGCCAGATTATGCAACATTTATAACCAATCATAGCGTGATTTGAATTGTCCTGTCACGTATATTCTCTATGCATGGACAAATATAAACTGAATTGATGAGGACAGATTAAACATTTAACAGTTCAGAACAGTTACTAATGAAAATTGAAAACTGTAGTGGGTATTCTAGTGTTCAATAGTTAAAAGTCTAAATGGATGTTTTTTAATTGACGGTATTAGCTAGTATAACAAGTAGTAGCAGATACGTTTTTATCGTATTTAACTGGGAAATAATTAATCTCTTTTTTGTACGAGCACTCTATATGTGTAGATTTTTGACGAAAGAGTTGTTTACGATTTTATAAAGTTAAAACATACAAAAAAGTGAAAATGAAACTCTACGCAGCGATGTATCTGTTACATTCACGGTTTTATTTTTTGTTGACAACATATTTTTACATGCCAAACATGACAATGAATTTTGCTACTGTAGAGTTGAAAATACGTCCCAAAGCTAAAGTACTGCATAAAACCAAAATTTACATTTTAAGTGACATCAACTTTAATTTCAGAAGAGTGTTCATGCAGACTGCAAATAAGCACAAACTCACTATAAATATTGTAATTTGAGATATATCACATCAGAAAATCCCACTTCTGAAATATTTGTCATGGACGAAAATTCCACTTCTGAATTATTGATAAGATTCAACAATATCTCGCTTCTGAATTAGTATAATAAACATTTCATTACAACAATCTGGGGAGTGACGATCTCAACTTTCGTCATCCGAATTTCGGTCTACCACGCTCTGTTTAGCCTTATTTCTTCAGAACGGACGTGCATTGTTATTATCTTCCTATCAACAATTTCTACGAATGTACAGCTAAATACTAAGTTCATTCTAAGAATGATTTGTGATAAATTGCAGATTAGATATACGCGGCCATAACGGCTCTCGAATGTTTACTTTTACTGGAAAGTTACCCTAATGGTTTCCAGAATTTAAGAAATTTGGAGACAAAACAAAAACTCTTGAACCTTTAACACCTTTATTCCACTAGGGCGATTTTCGAACAGAACTTTAATAAATTAGCGTTGTAATAATCTGTATTTCTCTTTAAAGCGCCATCTTGGCATCGATACTGTTTTCGCTCACTAATTGCCGTCGAAATGAAGTTGGAAGCAAGGGAAGCAGTGTATTGGAGAGGAAATTGAAAGCTCGGTAAAGTTTTTTATTACGAATGTTAAATGAAGGAGGTGTTGGAAATCGATAATGGGATTAGCGGTTCCCGAAGGAAGAAAAAACAGCTCGTGAATAATCATTACAATATTGACCTCGATTCTGGCAATTGATGGAAAAAAAAGTTTTATTGCAAAGAAAAAAACTAAGACGAATAACTAGATATTTGCATTTTGTGGCGGTTTATTGTCAATTAGCTTCACTTACTCGGTAAATAGCTATTAAATAGCAAATAACTGCGCTCGCGTGACTCACTGATCTTGGGGGAATTCCCGGAATCGTAATTCCCAAAGTCAACATGATTTTTAGTGATGGGGGCGCAAACACGCCATGTAATTTACGCTCAATGTACACCATAATTTTCAATTTGGTTGCAGTTTCATGAACACGACAAACCTGCGACAATGTATCTTATAAATCCTTAAACACACACCGGAGTTTACACTGAGAACTCCGGTAAACATAAATGCTTTTATTCGTGAAACCGGTTAAGACGACAAATAACGAAACGGACTCTTGAGATAAAACCGAACTTTTACGATAATCGTGCTCATAATTGCTCCAAACATCGTGTATTTTTAGTGTTAATCGATTTGCTTCGTATCTTGTCATAAACAAAGATTTACACGAACTGTCATTGCGAAGCGTTGCTTAGAGGACTCCCGACTGCAATTTCTTTAGAAATTATTGCTCCCGAAGTGGCGAGTAAAATTTGATGTAACGGGTTCCTCTAAAACCCTGGACTTTCTGTTTTTCTCTACCTTCTGGCAAACAATTTATCTACACTTTACGTACCGAAAGCGACCTTTTGATTGTTACATTCCCACTTATGAAACGCAAAAAAGCTACGCAGAATTAATACGGACGAAGACATTACCCTGTTTTTGTTCGAGGAAAGTTGGACTTGCGGTCGACACAAAGCAAAAATTGAAACACAATGACAGGGCTTTGTTCTGGAATTTCCAGTGAACGGAACCGAGGCCGTTTTAATTTTTAACCTGGCTTCTTCAAGTCAGGATATAAAAATATGCTACAACAAAAATCTATACACTGTTGTATTCGAAATTTAATAATGAGCTGTTTAAAACGCGTTGATTGTCAACGAGGCAATTTATAAGCGCGGTAAAATACACCAACGCTAATAATGAACTAAAAATTAACAACAATATCATATGCGCACAGCGTTACTAACGATCCACGTATTTACTAATTTTGTTTAAAATATGTACTGTTTTCACCAGGCAAAAGTCACATCCGGTTAATTGTGAAATCAGTTTTCACTAAACTCCGAATGAAAATAAATTATGTTCCTAGTTTGTGATTAAATAATGTAACCAAGATAAAGTCATATTAAATCACGATGAACTTTCACCGTCTAAATTCCATCAATTTCGGTCAAACCTCCTCTTTTTAATTTATTTTTTACGATTGTAGGAGGCAATTAAATTTTGGGTCCCCCATCGTAAATTTAATATATTTTTATTACGCGTCCGGCTTCCATCAAATTACCTTTCCACCCCTAAAAAACAAGTCCGAAATCGTTACCGCTTATTC
This sequence comes from Cynaeus angustus, assembly GCA_030157275.1. NCBI lineage: Eukaryota > Metazoa > Arthropoda > Insecta > Coleoptera > Tenebrionidae > Cynaeus > Cynaeus angustus. The sequence goes on from CM058060.1 coordinate 18,794,168, forward strand.
CCATTATTGGATTATTCTGTTTACAGTGTACCCACAAATTTCATCTTTAAATTATATCCGCATGAGAAAAACAGTAAATTGTTGACCCTCTTAAATTTCCAATTTTTGTCGCTCCCTTTTTAATTTATTCGGTATTTTCCGGTCCTTTGTGTTTTTTTCTTTGCGGTCTGTCATATTTGTGGTCTTTGCATCGCGAAGTGAGCATTCTTCTAACCCTTTTGGCGCTTTTACGACCGAGCTTGGATTTAGTGCTCTAGGGAATAATTTCTTTTATTGCAGATTTGCTACGCAAATTTAACAAGTGAAGGAGTTTGACCCGTATTAACTGTTAGATCGGCTTTGCATTCTGGATAATTCTGGATTTGTTGATGCATGAGGGTGCAGTTGTAGGTATATTGTGCATTGTTCCATATCCTGCAAACAATTTTCCATGCCACATTACCACCGACTGAATTTATAAATGCTCCTGTAAATAGTCACTTTTAAGTCTAAAAAGTTTATGTGACTGAAGCGATTGCGTTTTGTGCCCGGAGTTTCCGGTTTCGTAGCGACATTCAAGTTTTTCTGGTTGGATTTTAAATTCGAGTCTTACTTAGAAGAATAAAATAAGTTTTAAGGAACATTTCTATTTGTTTGGTAATGTAAAATACGACATAGATTATCTTGATTAGACAAGCTTTGAAAAAAAAAATAAAGAAAACGTTCAGATATCTAAGACAGCGTGTACTTTTTTATCTTTCTTCGTACCATTAGTCACTTTCCGATTTTTCGTTAATCTAGTTTCAGCTGATTGCTGCAATTTAGCACATTCGTTCTTCCGATATCAACAGATATCCTTTGTCAAAATTGGACATTTTCTTGGAAATCGTCTCTGATTGTCCTGCATCCTTCCGGAAATACTTTTCAAGCAGAGAGACTTCTAGCTTGCGACTTGTCTAATTTAGTCCAATGCACGTGTAATACCAAGATTTCCTTCTTGCACAATTTGCTTAATGTCTGCATCTCTGTTAACCGCCAGACGGTGGCAAAGCTGCGCCAAGTGGCTCATATAGAAGTACATTATCGCAAAAGATGGGTGCACGTCCTCATAATAGTTTTTACAAAGTTTGAAGCAAACCACGACTGGCAAAACAGCGCATTATCTCCAAACAATTAAGTCGGATATGTTGCAAAAAGTTACAGTTGTTGGGAAACATCTATGGTGCTGCAGAAGTCTCGCTAGGTGAACAAAAAGCCAAGATTTAGCTCATGCATCAACTAAATGGGAAAATTTGTGTTCAGCTGCAGCGGACGATCGTCTTACCAAACAGAAATATAGGTACTTCAAATTTTCATACATCTTTAATAATCAAAAGTTTGATAATCTGCACGCGCTGAGTTTTATTAAGTTGTCAGTTGTCGGTTAACATGCAAACAATACTATCGGCATTTAATTTCCATGTAACGTAATGTCACATTTAATAATTCAACTTGCGTATAAATTCTTAAAACATAAAGAGAAATGCCTAATTATAAAATCAATAAAAAAAACACCGATTTATAAAATTGTATCATTTCCCGAAAATAAGCATTCGTGGTGTTATTGAGAACCGGAAAATCGAGAATCGTAGATATTCATAAAAAGTGCTTGCATTAAAAAAAAATTATGGTCTGCATCAAGTTATTCTTTGTAGACTTATCATTGTCACCGAACCCTCGAAATAGAACTTTGACATGTCTATAACAGTTAATTATTATGATAAATGTACATCTAGCCTACCAATAATGCATGAATTTCGTTTTTAAACAGTTCGTCTGTTTACCTTCAATTTATTAACTGTATTCGGAGCCAAATTTAATGGGGTGTGAGGCAAAAAATCCGCGTCATTATTTTAGAGCATGATTTATCGTTCTGAGATCAGGTGGTCGTACAGGGTAAATAAGAAAATACGTCGCGTGTGGTAAGTTAAATTGGAAAAGATTTGTGAGTTTAGGAAAACGGCTGTCTTAAACGTTTCAGGGATCCGTGAATTATTAATAAGGCCGCTACTTGAAAAACTAAGCTCACCCCGGCTTAAAACTCCGGAGAGACCAGCTAAACGAACAGCAAGTCCTTAACTAATAGTCCTTAATAATAAGGACGAGTAATGAACAAATGCATATTTTATAACAAGCAATTTCACTTCTTAATCGCCGCGTTTTTAATTGCACAACTTCCTTCAAAAACTCTCATTTTAAGTACACAACATCACCCTCGACTCCCGTCTTTTATGGCCCATAACCTCTGGATGTTGAGATAACTGGAATCCGCCCTCAAGGACCCACCTCAATTATTCAATACTTTTTTCTCTTCAAAAACATTATCACGAGAAAAGCACAACATTAAAGCATTAATTTCAAATAAATCTTCTGTCGTCTATAAATATTATGTTGCGCATTAATCTGGTGCAAAATTGACGCGTTACGAGTCGGTTTATTTTAGTGTAATTGATTCCGATTAATTAATTACACGGTATGGTCGGTGCAATATGATACAAATTGTTCATATCCGTCGTATCAATTGAAAATAAACTTCTAAACTTCTATAAATAACTGTAACAGTTCGGAATTGACAGATTTTAGTTTCTATAAATCGATGAATAAATCTTTTTGTAACGTAAAATTAAGCTCCAAATGAACTACATTAATATCAATAAAGCTCGTCCTTTTTAATACCGCACACTTTTTTTTGTGGTCAAGTTTGAAACAAAATTTGTACTCAACTAATTTTGCTTAGTGCTGTGTGGAATAAACATGTTTTACAACAACTTTACGACAGCTTTATCAAAACTTTGGTCTATTAGTCTTGTTGATGTTTTCAGTACGGAAGTGTAAACTAAAAAAAAAACAAAATTCCTTTTCGCGTCAAGTTTCTACAGATTACTTTTAAATTTTAAATTGGGTTACTGCCAGTCTTATGTAACTTGTTTTCAACCAAAGCGCAACTTCTATCAGTCGGTGTTTAAATTTTTCTATCTTTTTCAAGAGATATCAAAGTTTTGCGGCCAAAACTTTGACCCCAAAGTTACACCTTAAGTTTATGTTGATAAGAAGCAGGAAATTAAAAATAATATTGCTGACATGAACATGGTTATTGCAGTTACTGATTTATTATTATTTACTAGTAAAAATTTAATACGGGATTTTCGTTGTTCGACCAAAGTTTTTTCCAGAATAATTTTAATTAGTTTATTAATTACGTCTTGTTCTACGGTAGTGGTTAGGGTCAAAATTAAATATATTCAATAAACTTTTTGAATGGAATTTAGTATTAAAAGCAAAAACTCAGAAGTAGAAGTAAAAGGGAAAATAAAGTGAATTAAATAAACAGTTTGAATGGGCTGTTTCTGTGTTTTCTCTTCGAAGCTCAGAAATTCCAAGTCTGTATCAAATTAGGTAATTCTTTGTCTCATTTGAATGACATTTATAAAATTTAGCTGTCACAACAGTTTCCATACCTGACAAACTCAATTCAACTCTCTAAAGTAACTTAAAATTATTTTGATGTTTATTAATGAAATATCGTTGAAGCAGGACTTGAAGACATTAATTGTTTTTATGACTAAAGTCAAACTGGAAGAAAATTCCCATTATCGTTAATAAATCAGCGCCCAATAAGAAATCAGGTTTCTTATGTCTACCAGAAAGCCTTGTAAAACTAGCTACGTCGTCCATGAAAGGGAAGAAAAATTCTCGCCATTAATTCTCATCCGTCTGCTTTTTCTATAAGTGACCAGACCTCGTCCTTACTGTGTACTTAAAATGCGAACAGAACCTCTGAATATTTATAAGTCCGTCTATATCAATCTTTTAGACTTTGAGTAATAGATTCTTCCAATCTGACTTAGGGGTGGTTCTTCCTCCAATAGATAAGCTCAACTTCCTGCTTTTCTCTTAAGAGAACGCTGACCACTGCCACAAATAATCGCACACAATGCAAGACATGTACGTATTTCATCTCGATTTCACAATGCCACACTACTATGTCAGATAAAGACACAATACCGGCCATGAAGTATGAACTTATGAAACACTGGAAAGTTGTCGAGTGTACTTCGAGACTCGCTCTGAACACATAAGTATTCAGCTAGTCTATACAAAAGTATATTTTAAGAGCAAGAGGAGAGACTGGGAGGTCGGAAGTATTGTAAACACGAAAATAGGTCAGCATGTAATGTGATAAAATTGCCACATGATAACGTACGTTGTGGACTTCGGAGGGCCGTATATCAAATCTCGGCAAAAGAAGCAATTGAAAACTCCCTAAGTTTTTCAGAAGGGGATAAATCTTTCCTGAACTAAAATAAATTAAATGTTGCGAGATTCCATAGGTTAAGACGTCTGCTGCAGATTTTTTCAGACCATCTAGAAAATTATCTGGGGACATAATAAAGAGAGTAGAACCAATAGAATATTAAGAAGTAAACTCCGTGTAAATATGCATCTTTGTTTGAACAACCAAATTTTATTTATTTATATGCCCGAAGGGCGAAATATGTTTTCTAAAGTGAAAATATGACCCCCGATCACCGTTGTTTTATTATTCTTGCAGATTTTCCGTATTTCTGTTGGTACTTGTTAATTTCTATTAGAATTTTTGGAAAGTTTCTAAAAATGTTTTTGAAAATTGTAGAAAATCGGTGAAATATGCAGCTTATGTTTAACAGATAAAAAGAACATCAATAATATCCAAATATGCAAAATAATGGGTTTGTCATTTTTAACTTAACAATTGCCCAAGTTAATATATATTCAAGCCGAAGTACATACTAATTACGAATGAAATAATGATCATAGATAAAAAGCGTGAAAAGTTTTTTATGACTCTTGAGTCAAGTTTTGCTGAAATTCATAACTTTGTGCTTTATGCCATAAATTGTCATTGAACACATTCCATTAGTTTGCTCATTTGAGTGATAAATTTTGGTGGCAGTGATACTGACGTTTTAAATACACGGTCTTTCAATAAAAATTCGACTCTTTTAAGAAATTCAAAAATAATGAGTTTTTAAAAAATACACGAAACACGTGGGTTGAAAGTTTGAGGACTAAATTAGTCCTAAACTTTATTTCCTAAATTCATCCCCGAGCGGTCGAAAATTTCAAATGTTAAAATTTTTTAATTCTCTGCGTGCTATTAGAAATTCTTAAGGGTGTTGCTATTGACCACACGAGGGTGAAATTAAAAAAATAATTTACGCAAAATTTTGTTTGTTTTAAATCCATTATTTTCAATCAATTTTTAGCTTGAAATTAAATATTTTTTTTCGTAAATTAATTAACAGATTTAAAAAAAATAACATACAGATGTTAAAATATTGTTTTAAAATTATGTATAACATAATCCTTGCTGCTTGAAGGAGTTACTGTTGTCCATACAGGGTAAAGTTTGAGACATAAATTCTACGACAAATTTCGTTCCTCTGAAAATTTTAATATTTTTAAACTTCTTGGGGCAGACAAATTTTCGTTGGAAAATCCTGGACTTGCATTTAAATTTTTCGGATTTAAGTTTAAAATAAAGCATAATAAATTTACTTTTACCTCTATGATTGTGTTATCATTTGAAAATTGTTTTCCAACTTCTACATGTACCTTTGTATTAAACTTATCTTAATAATAATAATAATAAGTTTGTCATCTTGGTGTCTGAAGTTTATTATCTATAAAGAAACAATACGTAAAAACAAGAATAAACCGGCACTCACTTATGTTATAATGATGATAAATGTAGTCTAACGGCAATCAATTCAAGTGAGGTTGTTGCTAAGTTCTGGGTGGCTTTTCTTTCGATCATCTCCTCAAAATGCATTTTAAAGCCAATGCAGTTCTAATTTACATATAAAGCCAAAAAAAATGAATTTGACTACCCATGAATCTTTTACTTGATTAATTGCATTACGATTAACCGGTTTTAAGATAATCTTTTCTGAATTAAATTGCTTTAAAACTTGTTGGTTTACAAAATTAAGTCAATATTGTAACATTAAATAGGTTATTAGTTAATGAAATTAATTTTCTAAGCCAGTTTATTAAAGCTTTATTCAATATTATTGTAATAATAAAATTAAAATTTTCTTTTTGTGGTCATCTTAGAGTGTTTACGTTAAGTAAAATTCTGCTTTATCTATCTAAACATCTTTTGTACTTGTTTAATAAGATGTTCTTCTTTTTTTTTCCTAGTCGTATGTAAAAATGTTGTTTGCTTAAGTTTTTACTGTTCACCATCACTGTACGAACATCTTTTCAGTTGAACATTGTTCTACCAGTTTTTACTAGTTATACATTATTCATTCCACGGTTTCTATCTACAATTACACAAATACGTCGAGGTTGAAAAAATTTTAATTAAATTAATGCAGCTATTCCGTTATTGCAAATTATTTTCCGCGCGGATTTGAAATCAAATTAAATCGCTGCGTTGATATAACTCAGTTTCACAGTTTTATATTAGAAATTCAAATATTAGAATTTTTCTTTTTCTTTCTCTACCACTGGACTTCTCATGCATCAACCACACTGTCTTATAATATCTGCAAAGCTCGCTTCTGCTAATTCCTCCTTTCCGCGACTCCAAAGCTCGCATATTTCCCCCGAGTTTTTCACGCTCTTCTTGTCAATGTACCTTCGCGTCGTTTTTACTCGCATAATTCCGCTTTGATAGTCACCAAAGCGTGTCGATTTAGAAATTCGGAAACTCTGAAAAAAAAAACCAGGATCAGCTGCCCAAATAACAAATCGGTTCATACGGAAAATGTTGTAATAATGAGCAACAGATGTGTGGAATAATTTTCTCTCCAACGATGGGAGAGAGGAAAAAATAGTTGGTAATCGACGACTGTGAGAATTTCGCCGGCTTCAGTGCCACCATCTGTACGCACTACACGTGTGAAGTTATTGTGCAAGTCTTGACTCACCCACACGTAATCTAATCCCGTGATACGCTTATCCTGCACTCTTACAGTAAGTAGATTTTACTGAATCCACTAATGATGGTGATTTCGTTATTTAACTCGTGTTGTATAATAGCGACATTCACACCGAAGGTGGAGAAAGGATCGCAATAAATTCATAGAATAAATGTGAGGGAAAACAGTTGGGGTTGTGGAGGAAATTCACACATTGCATTGAGGACATTTGTAATTTGACCTAAAACACCGTTTGCTTTCAATTGCCAACTTGAGATTTAATTACTCTGTGAACAAAAGAAATGTTCACTTTGATTTGTATTTAATGTGAACTTTTGCTTTACATGCATTTGAATGAATAGAACATTTGGAAATCTGCCCCAGAGAAAATAACACAGTTATAATTTTGATATCGAAGCGAACTTATCGGCAACAACTAAATTATCTTTCACCAACTTTATTGAAATACTACCAACTTAATTTGATATTGAAATAAACTAATACCTTGAAGGAAATGTACTTATCATGAGCATAAAGCTGCACACCCACAAATAATTTACAAGTTAAGTTGTATGTTAAATAGCTCGTTGAGAGCTGTATTATTGTTTAATTGTTTAGTCTGTCGTGCCCCACTAAAATTGTAATGTTTTGGCAACGTGAGAGAATACCACGTTGATAATTTTTATATTTAGATATTTCTATAATCAACTTATCGTTTGTTAAATAATATTTGTTAATATGCGGCTGAAAATTATTATAAATTTTAACTAAAGAATTAGATTCATTTCAAGATTTATTTATGGGAAGACTATAATTAGAAACAACACGCAATTAACATTCAAAATTAAGAAACACTACAATCCAATTAATTGTTTCTACTTAATTTTCGATTTCAAATACCTACTTGTTATTTAGCTCCGTAATATTTACCTCTCAGTGAAATCGAATTTCTACAATAACAACGCATGACAAAAGCTACATTGCGACGGAATTGCAAACATTGCAAGTGTTTATTGTTTTTAATCGAGCTTTAGAAACAACTTAATTTCATACCTATTAAAATTTCAGTAAACATTTTCGCAGATCCATTAATCTTTAAATTATTGGATCAGTAAGCAAAATATTTGCTTATTAAAAGATTTCAAAATAAACGTAATAACAGTTAATATTGCCGTTTTAGAATTTAATTACTTTCTGAATGAAACAAAATTAAGAAATTTTCAGATGGTTTTTGATTTATTCTGTAAAAGTTTTATTAAATTGGCATTTTATTCCTTTTTGAATTCAGTTTACATATTATACCATATAATATTTCAATTGACGCTGCAAAGATCAACGGGAAAATTTTAACAACTGTTTTTATATCGTAAACAAACTAGCGCACCTCAATGAATTCATCCTCAAGGAAGTTCAAGCTCTATTCAAAGGCGCACATAAAAGAAACTGATTCATTCAATTTATTATGCCATTCAGTCACAGATTTTTAATGTAAAAACGTTTCTTAGTAGTTTTTTTTTAAGTTTTCCTGATCTCTAAAGTGATTGCGACTTTATCAGGGACTTAAAAAGCTTTGAAACCTGATGGAATTTTGTAGTGTTTTTCACTGCCTGGCGCACTGTATTCAAAGCAATAGAACGGATAACCATAAATAAAAAATAAATAAATAAATAAAAAAATTACAGTACTTATTTTTTGATCGAGCTTATGTTACACACGAAATCGACCAATTAAAGATATGCTGATTTGAGAAGAACTTACTCTGTTACCATTGTTAATTCACAGGTATTTTAAAAATCTTCAAGAGCCTGGAAGTTCTTGCAATGAAGGATCAAATCTCTTTATTGAGCAATTTTGTTTTTTTTGTGTAATATAATGCACAATTCTAGGTATATCAAATGGTCAGATTTTTACTCAATTTTTATTTTAAGAAAAAACTTCAAAGACCAAAGAACAAAAAATGCAATATTTTTAAAAAATATTTCTTTGTAGTTAACTGGTGCGCTGTTAGTACCTAGGTACGGCAAAAAAATGATTAGAATACAGTAAAAATTAGAAGTTTTTATTTATTTTATTATTTGGTCAAATGTTTTCTAAATTCATTGTATAATTGACTATTACTACTAACATCATTCATCCGTAAACGGAAATGGAAGAATCGTGTTCCATCTTGTTGTAAAATATAAATTTTATGTACTGGAGCATAAATTCGAATATCCGTACTACAAAGATATTATCGGTCCGTCTTAAATGTTAAATTTGAAAAATAGAAAACCAAATTTAAGTATAAAGTACTAGCTGTAAAGAAAAGATGCTTCCGTAAAGTGGTTCGCGTTTAATCCAGTTATTAGTTGTAGTTTGACGTAATCTAACATCTCTATTGCATGTTTTATAAATTATGTGTCTAATGAGACATTTCTCTAAACTCTCCACACCTGCTTTCCTCTTCTCATTGCTAGAGATAATTTTTCATTTTCACCCTCTTTCAACGTTATCATTTCGGCAATGTCTTCTTTGTCGAACAATGCAACATTCACCTTTTCAAACGAAATTAAACGTCACTTGTTGCGATCCAAAACAAAAGAGGACGTAACAAAGGTAAAGCTTAGTCGACTAGATCCCGCATGTGAGGGTGCCCCTAATCCGGACATATACGACCATTATGAACCTGGACCATGGCCGTTGGGGATTACTCATACGCGAATGTATATTAAGCGGATTTTTAGATTAGCAATATAATTAAATCTAAGCCTCGAAGTGAGAAGCAGCGGTTTCAGCAGTTTTCAGCCGGTTTCAGAGTGGTATTTCTGTTTATTAAAAGCTGAAACCTTAAGCCGCTCGCGCCTTTGGGTCGAAGGGAAAAAATAGCTTTAGTCCACAGCATCTAGCAGCAAAAGAGATTTCTTTAATTTGTAGGAGCAATAAAGTTTCGTTTAATTGCGCAAATTAGTGTGGTGCAGTAGTAAAAATATTTACTCGTTTGTAACAGAAAGAACAGTCTTTTGTATTTGGTTTAAAACTGAGTTTCGGCAATAAATTTAAAATGATTCCGACTTCGTTACTTTCGGTTTAACTCCTGCTAGGAAATTAATGTTTAAGTTGAAGTCGAAACTTTAAACCATCTTTTGACTTATTTTTATAATTAATTATGATTTTAATTTTTCTAATATTACTCTTGAATGAGCGAAGGAAAACGAAAAATTCAAGTTGGAGTGGCGGTTTCAGCATTTCAGCCGATTTCACAGCGTAATCTGTTTATTAAAAGCTGAAAACTTAATCCTCTGGCGTCCTTGGTTGGAGAGGGAGACAGTGATAGTCTGTGAAAATATCAGAAATTCAAAGAGTATTTTTTTTATTTGTACTAACAGTAAGAGGTCCATTAAATTGCAAGAATTAGTTTGGTGCAATACTAAAATTTTTCATCCTTTTGTGGTCTCTTGTATTTGTTATAAAGTCGAGTTTTGATAATAAATTTAAAATTGGTACTTCTTACTTTCTCATGCCTCATTGCAACTTTTCCTATTTTATAACCTTTTGTTTTGGCGAAATTGCCGCCGTTGGGACTTCTATGTATCTTTTATATTCCACGACGTAATACTCGTAATATGTAAAGCCAGTCTTGAGTATAAAACGGTGTTGATTAGTCTTGGAGTTCGGGTTTTATACCTCGCTAATGAAACACAATGTAAAGGTTCTCAGAAAACCTGAAAATTTAATAGTTTGGAACAAAAGAATTCAATCGGTAATAGTCACACGGGCGCTCCCTCCGAATATGAATAATTAGGCATTTTTCGGTATTATAATGGAAATCTTTATTTCCATATTTGCATTGTGTGCCTATAATATTTCCCGGCGCACAAATTTAAATTCCATCCAAGTGCTCTGTCGCAACACTGGATGTAAAAAGCTCCGGTTTCTTTTTGTTCAGTTGGCACTTCTAGTTTTACAAATGGTATAATTTTAAAAAGTACACTTGCCGCACAAAGCGGACGTCGGTGACGTAAATCAGAAAGTCATTGTTTTATTCAAGGGGGCACTTTAAATCCTGGATTTTTTTCTCTTTCGAATCCAATCGGCTGTTCTTTATTTATCCGTTCTTTTATTTGTTAAGTAAAGCGCATCTCGAACGCAAATTTATATCCGTTATTTACGCTCCTAATCAATATCCTCTCGAACGTATTTCTACTTAGGCGACCATACATTTCGGACGCAAATCTCGGTCTGTAAACAACTTTAATTATCTTTGTGAATGTACAGGGGCCTCTTCCGCTTTATGGACGCACTTAAAATGCCAATTTTTCGCGTTATAGCCGAAATAAGTGGCTTTCTTAATAACGTCTATAAAAACCTTACTACTTCCCGAAGTGAATGTATATGTGTGCTAAAATTTGACGTTCGCATACAATGTTACAATAATCCGAGTTAGTGCCGCCAGTTTAATGTTTTTTCCGTATTTTGCATTATTAGGTATACCTTTATAGCGAAACTCGGTATGCAGAAAATAATGTTCTCATTGACAGAAATTTATTCATACAAACGCCAGAAAAACAATTTAATTCTTCCAATAAAATCTTCAATAGAATTGAATTAAAACGTGTACTATATATAAGAGCTTTGTGAAGTTTGTTGTCCATATTTTTATAACCGCAAACAAATAAAATGCGCTTTGACAAAGCTTTAACACGGCACACAAAGATTCTAGTCATAAGTGAGTTCATTTGTATCCGTCCACTCGATAAAACATAAGTTTGGTACTGCTACATTCAAGTTCTTTCTCCGTTGTGTGATTGGTAGCTATGTTCGTCTACTTCAAACTTGAAATTTTGCTACTAGTGCTTTATAAATTTTTATACTTTACTGTTTTAAACTTCAAATTATATTTACCATTTAAATTATATTCAAAAGAACATAAAACAACATAACCTCACGCCAAGCGTTGACATGACAGATGACAGATTATTCCCCAAACTCTGTTAAGAATAACTTACACCACTCAATTTACAATAAGGAGTGGACGGATAGAAATGAATTTGATAATATGTTAGGTTGATATCAGGTTGGTAAAAAAGCTTAAGTAAAAGATTGGCAAAGTATTAACAATACACGCTTATTCACATAACTTTCCAATCTCGACGAACTTTAAATGTAACCCAATTTCGTTACACTTCATTTAGAACCTATAAAAGATGCCATTTTTAGTGGCATAAGGTATATATGAGAGTTCAGTGTATCTACAATTTTAGGGTTATTAGCGAATGTTGGTAGTAAATTCAAAGAATAAGTGTCAAAATTGATTTGTTTACATTTACACAATATCTAAATCAGTAACAAATACTCAATTTCTAATGATCAAAAAACAATTTGAGTCTCATTTGATGAAAATAAATGAGTAAATGACCTTTTACTGACTGCTAAAACATTTTTGTCAAAGGCCTGTCAACTGTCTAGAAACCAATGCATGCAACTGATTAGTGTGCAGTTTCAAAATTTGGTCAAGGTTTGACATTTGGACCTCTGGTTTAAAGTAAACAAGGTATACTTGATATTTTTAGTTCTCTTTATTTTGCATAAATTTTTTTGAAATATGTATGACCTTTCGATCTGTTTCTTTACTAATAATTTTTGTATCAATGTCAGATATTTATTGACGATACATGATTTTTTAAAGGATGTCCAAATGATACAAAAATTTACGTTTTCTAGTTTTTATTAAATAAGTTACACAATACACATGAATAACGTATTACAGCATGAAAATTATTACAATCAGTATGTATAAGTTACTATCCCGGCGCATCCACCATTTTATGACCCAACAAAAAAATTGGATCAATTTGAAATTACTATTATATTGTTACAAATTAAACAAAATACAAATAATTAAAAGTCGGTAAGATGAAAATACGTAAATTAGCGAGGGAAAATGGGTAATAGAAAATCTAATTAAGCACAAATTTGTTATCTCAAATGCTACTCTATTTACAATTAAATAAACTTTAGAAATATATGACTCACTTGTTGCATTTTAGATAGTTTGAACTAAAGTTTTGGAGGAGAATCTGAGTCTAACACAAAATAATAAATTTATTATTTTCTAACTCTGATAAACTTTATCGCACTCCGTCGGACATTTCCAACTACAAAAGTACAATTACAGCAATTTTTCTAGAAACTTTCGTTTGTCCAACTTTGTATTTTTATTGGCTCTCCTTTCACCATTTCTGCGAGATTGATATGTTTATGTCTTGAAACAATCGTGAAAACAAATTTATAACCTCCCCATAAACACAACTCTTAAAAAGCCTCTCAATTATTACATTTTCTACTCATAACAACCCAATCAATCATAAATAAACACAGTTCTCCACTTTAGAGCGGCTTACATTAAAACATCGTGACTGGATCCAATAAGTCAAGATTTTTATTTTTGGTGAAACGTGCGTGACTCCAAAACGATTGTCAATTAACAGGATTCATGTTGTGGATAAAAACATCTGTCCGTGCGTCCACTGACAACCTGTGGAATAAAAGTCAACATTTATCAAAGAATAAGCTTAGTATTTTACGATTGCTAGGGAGGAGTTTTACGTCGAGATGGAAGCAGCGTGGAATTATTAGACTTGTTTACGGGGTAATAATTGTCGTATTTATTAACGGAAGGCGTTTAAAGCGATTACTTAACAGATGAGTTCTTCGGTTATGATTCTGACAATGTTTAAGCTGATTGAATTTTTCTGATATTCGCACAATTTATGTTTAGTTTACTATGCTAATCCTAGATTTTGTTTCAGATATCCGCATCAACCCTCTTGCATTTTGGCAAGCAACTTGAAAACGTCACCCGTTTCTTTCGCCAGTGTTTTCTCGTGTCGGGAATTTTTACCGCTTCACAAAACACTGAAAGTGTACATTTCTCATTAAAACTTTCCGAGATCCGCTCCAGTCGTGGACCAGATTTAAATTCAAATTAATATCGGCAATTTTTTCCTACGGGATGTTCCCAACCTAACGAAGATGGGCATTAAGAGCAGGGGCGTTTTCTGGATTTTCATTTTCTCAGCGTTAATCCTGTCGGCCAAGTGCAATTCGTTCATGAAGAACGCAAAGATAAGCACGAGGATTGTGCAAACCCGGTATGGACGTCTCCAGGGACTGATTGTGCCTATGGACCATCATAAATATTTGAAGCCCATCGAGGTTTTCTTGGGGGTTCCGTACGCTACTCCACCAGTGCAATCAAACAGATTTAGTCCGACGAGGACGCCGAGCCCTTGGGATGGAGTGAGGGTATCGGACAAGTTAGGGCCAGTGTGCCCTCAGAAGTTACCGGATATTTCAAACGAGACTGCGGCACTCGAGAAGATGCCGAAGGGACGTTTGGAGTACTTGAAGAGGTTGCTGCCGTATTTGAGAAACCAGAGCGAAGATTGTTTGTATTTGAACATTTACGCACCGGCACAAGGTAGGAATAGACAAATGATAACATTTGGGTAATTAATTAGTTAATAATAACAACTTGTGATGAAATAGCAAGTTAATGTTACGAGCAATATTTTTAGACATTTGGTAAAAAATTGGAACCACTACAGAATACACCTAATCCCATTTTGCATAGTGCCACCTACGCGTAAAGTTGACACAATTCATATTGAATCTCGTCATCAAAATTCCAAAATAAATTGGTTTTATAATGGCTAATTTTATATTTATGAAAATCGTATTAAAGTTAACGGGTAGCTATTTTATATAAAATAAAAAACCAAAGGCATTATTGAACCTCACTTTATTGCTCGAGACTTTGTAGACTTTGATAAAAAGTTCTCCTTTTGCACGGACGTAGGCTCTTATTACTTACTAATAGAAAGTTGATAAAACTTAAAATTTCTTAAACGAAACTTTAGCAACTAATAGTGATTATATTGTTGACATAAACATCCTTTTAAAAACAGAAAATAAATTATTTACCAGATAAAAAGAGGTTTAAAAAAACATGGTATAAAAATATATTTGAAAATAATGACAAGATATTCGAAGAATCCAACTCTATTGTTTTCGTCTTTGAGCTAATCTAGATAATGTCAATGTCTTTTTCAAATTAATTCAGGGATTTTAAATTAGTTACAATGTAAAATTTTCCAACGTTTTTACCGTTCGAATTTTGTTACCACAAGGCTAGAATTTAAATTAACGCCACAATTGAAAAAATGTAATTTACTCTAACTGGCTGAGAAGCTGCTGTAGAATTCATTACTGTTCTTTTATAATTTTTCAACGTTTATAAAAGAAATATATTTAATTTTACTTAATCAGGCACAACTTACCATGTACCCGTGTTTTTATTTTTCAAACAATTATCACATTTTGTTGGTTACTATTAAACAATGAGATAACTGTGTTATTTTTATTTAATCTGGATGTTATAAAACTTAAACCCAAATAAATCAACCAAACCTTTAAATTACACATCATCTAAATGGAGTTTTTTTTTTTTTAATTTAAAAATGTGGGAAATTGTTTATGGGAGAAGAATGTCTTGTTTTGTAAATGAATGAAAAAACACGTTTTATAAAATTTTAGTACTGTAAAAGTAATTAAGACTGCACCGAACATTAATTAGGGAGCAGTTTTAGAAGTTTCAGAAGGTGTTTTATACAACAGTTGGTTTCATAATTAATAACTGATTCCTTAAAAGTTTTTCTTCTACACGAACAATTCTAAAATTGGAAACTTTAGTGTGATTGTATCATAGAGGTTTTGACACCATTTATATAAATCAGGCATTTATACAATTTAGGCAGTTAAAATATTTAATAACAAGATTACGAGCTTGTGAAAATTTATTGTTTAATTGGACATTAATGCAGTTTATTTTATTTCAGTGTCGTGCCTAAAAATATTTGTATAAATTAAACAAAAATAATAAATTATTTATTTCTGTCGAAAAAGCAATGAACAAAATAAATATTAAATTAAAACAGCACTAGCAGTGCAGTAATAAAACACGTTCAAATTGCTTTTGGGCGAATCGACTAATTCTGTTTCCAACAGCAAAATTCGATACGAACACAATGACCATTAAAATGTATTAAAA
The DNA here is from genome assembly GCA_030157275.1 of Cynaeus angustus. NCBI lineage: Eukaryota > Metazoa > Arthropoda > Insecta > Coleoptera > Tenebrionidae > Cynaeus > Cynaeus angustus. Next base: position 18,810,182 of record CM058060.1, read on the forward strand.
GTAAAAAATAGCAAAAACCCCTTGTTTAGTTAACTAGATTGAGTGACGGATCAATTTTTCGCTTTATTCAAATAGCCGCAATCCATGTAAATCTATTACAAAAACATGCAAACTCTAAATGTTGAAAACACGCCACGTGCATAAAAATGCACGTAATTAAGTTGGGACTGGGCGAAGACGTTTGTGATTTTACCAACGGCTTGAACGGATTGGTTTTTGGCTCCGTGTCAAGTCGGTTATTGGCTGTGATATTTTGTTTAGGCCAAGAATCCCCGTCAACCAATCCAGTGTTTGCATTATAACCGGATAACCGAGTAACCGATCAATTATTCCCCCGCGACGTGATTTAGGGTTGGAGATAAAGGCTAAGCCGGTCCCTACACTGGCCGAATTCTTAAAGCCTTAAATTTTGTCGTATCGATTGAGTCGTAATGCAAGCTGGAACCCGGCCAAGTTAAATTCGAAACTCATTTAACTATGTACATATAGCGAACGCTCCGGGAATATGTTATGCTGGACTTTTCCGAAATTCCTCTTTAATTTGTTTCACCGGCATTATTGGATTCGTTTCAGGTCGGCGGCAGCTGCCGCCGTCACCGAAAATAACGGCAATGCACAAAAAAGTCGCGATACGAAAAAGTTGTTGTTAAAAGCGCAAGCAATTGCTGGTGGTGCTTTCTAATTACACTCAGTTTTAAACTTTTTGCGCCCTTATTATTTATCAAGGGCTTTAAGTCTCGACTAGAGGAATAATTATGTTAGTGAACATAGAAGGTAGTAGAAAATTGTCTCCGTTATTAAAAGTTTTATTAACGACCGGCAGCAAGAAAGACGTGGGCAAAATTTATTACGCGATTGCTAAGATGCAATCAAGAATTTATAGCGGGATTAGCAAGATTAGATTCTTGAGTATTGACGGAAACGCCTCGGGAAACTTCGATACAAAATTAAGTGGGAAATGTTTGCATAGGGAGCAGACAAGACACGATAATATTTTTTTCTGTTATGTTTTTGTTCCATTCGCTTTTTTGCCAAGAGCATTTTTTCAATAATTTTTATTTATTTATTTTAGAAACATTGTTCGTCAACTTAATCTCTATGTGCGTACTACCGAATGCAATCAAAAATAGAAATTTTGTTACAAGAAAAACTTGCTTAAATGGTTCTCGCACCTCCTAAACAACAAAAAATTCCCAATGTAATCAATACAAACGCTTTGATAAAACGACCCCCATTTATATTTTTACGTTCATCTTTTTACGACAATAATATAGCTTTTGTTTTTCAGGAACAGAAAATTATTGCGATCCACCTAAGACTTTATGTCCAAGTTATGTTTTCTGCAATGTAAACTAAAAATACCGGAAATAATTTATTTTACGAAACTCCTCGAACCAATTTGTACCGATAAGTTGTCAACCATAAACTCTTCTTTACAATTATTGTTGCTTTCTCTTCATTACCCATACGTTTCGTAATCTGTTATCATTTTATCGAATAATTTGCTCCCTTATTGGAATGCTAATAGCCTCAAGCAATTAACTGTGACCTAATTTGACCTCATTAGGAAAACAGAGTCGCATCTGCACCTGGTCCATGCAATTCAATTTGTCTAAACTATTGCCCGGAGGCAAAGCTCTGAAACAAATAAATCTGATCTACATTAATATGCAGGAATAGAAAGTTATTTCCCGAGCAACTTAAAAGTGTAAAGGGCATAGGGAGATAAGAATGCTAAAATTGCCCCCAGAGCGTATCTTAACGATATTTTCAGGATATGTTTGTACTATAGAAGTACTTTGATTCTGAAGTTTTTAGATCTCAAAGTTAACTAAATTTTGAATAATAATAAAAAAAGGCAAAAACAGAAAATATTTTTTTCTCTTCATAGACTAAACCGATTTAAATAAAATTTTTATGGTAATTTAATATCTATAGAGATACTCTTTTGATAAAAATTTCAACTATATAGCTCTACATTTTCATAGAGAAAAAAATTTTTTTTTCAAGAAAAATGGTTTTTTTATTATAAAACTTAAATGTACAATTTTGAAAATATTTTTTTTAAATTCTCTAGCAAAAAATACATAAAATATATTTTTTTCAAATTTTTTGTAATGGTACGCCATATTGAAAAAAATTAAAAACTGTCATGTTTCCGAAAAAATGTTTTTTTCGATTTGTACTCTCTTTCTCTCTCTCTATATATATATATATATATATATGTAATATATATGTGTATGTATATACATCTAAAAAATGAAATTCTGAGAACGCAATAACTGTTTATTGCTCACTTCATCTCTCAGCCACCCCCGAGCACAAATAACAAAAAGAGCATGACTAAAGTGTAGTTACGCTTGAACATTCCTAACGTGAATATTAATATTAATTTTTCAATTTTTCTAAAATAATATAATTTAGATTTAAACACTATGTTAAGCAAATAATAAGGAACCTTAAATTTGACCAAAGATAATTTAAATATAATCGCTGTCTTCATTCATTGTTACGTTAATATTATCTATTATCGTTAAACAATCGGCTTAGCACTTCAGCTGGTCGTGGAATTTTGGTCAAGTATCGTTCATGAGCCAAATAATAATTAATTGCTGCAATATGTGAAGAACAACTGACGATTCTGTTGCCATTTGCACATTCACAGCAATATCTATTTATTCCGATATACTCTCTACTATTTGGTTTGTAATCAAAACTAAAAATAAAAAGTATATATTCTATTTTCTTAATATGACGAGATTAGACTTTAACTTTGACTATATTACTTTCGTCTTACATATTCAATTTTTATGTTGTTCGATTCATCCATCATTTCAGCTAGGTATGACATCGATTGTTTATATTGATTTGAACCAGTGAAGAAGATTTTCAATTTTTTTGTCATTTCTGGAAAATCTGTTAATTCATTAACTGAAATTGTTTGAAAAGAAAGTTTTTTACAGAGCCGACCATTTTTCTTCACTTCATCAGCCAACGTGTTTTTACATGTTTTAATGGACTTCATTCTCTCTATAATTAAATCAGAAAAATCTGAATCGGAAGTCACCCCCTCGTGGTGTTATTCTAGTAATAGCGGTGCGTTTTTCAATAAGATAATAGTCATGTAGCTAAGAGGTCAGAATAATGTTATAACAATTTCTCTCTAAAATAATTTTATTTGAGATATTTATTTGATTTATTTTTGTCAAAAATAATTGAATTGAAAGACATACACACACACACATATATATATATATATATATATATACGTGCGTACCATTAGAAAAAAAATTAGAAAAAATATATTTTATGTATTTTTTGTTAAAAAATTCAACAATTTTTCTTAACAATTAATTAAGAAAGCGATGATGATGTTAAATACATTGTAATCTAGATTACATTATTTTTCAAAAATTAATATTCATATTCACGTTGGGAATGTTCAAGCGTAACTACACTTAAATCATGCTCTTTTCGTTATTACTGGTCGGGGGTGGCTGGGAGGTTAAGAGAGGAATAAACAGTTAATGCGTTCTCAGAATTTCATTTTTTAGATGTATATATAGAGAGAGAGAGAGAGAAAGAGAGTATAAATCGAAAAAAACATTTTTTCGGAAACATGACAGTTTTTAATTTTTTTCAATATGGCGTGCCATTACAAAAAATTTGAAAAAAATATATTTTATGTACTTTTTGCTAGGGAATTCAAAAAAAATATTTTCAAAATTGTACTTTTAAGTTTTATAATAAAAAATCAATTTTTCTTGAAAAAAAAATTTTTTTCTCTATGAAAATGTAGAGCTATATAGTTGAAATTTTTATCAAAAGAGTATTTCTATAGATATTAAATTACCATAAAATTTTTATTTAAATCGGTTTAGTCTATGAAGAGAAAAAAAATATTTTCTGTTTTTGCCTTTTTTTATTATTATTCAAAATCTAGTTAACTTTGACATCTAAAAACTTCAGAATCAAAGTACTTCCATAGTACGAACATATCCTGAAAGTATGGTTAAGATACGCTCTGGGGGCAATTTTAGCATTCTTATCTCCCTATGCCCTTTAATCAATTTTCTGATGTTTTGTTGCTAGACAACAAACGTTTAATTAATTTTGAACGTTTAAAAATGGTGTATATGGCGTGTCAAGGTTTATTTCGTGTAGAGATTATGATTTTTGTTGTTCTTTTGCTGGATCTAATAAAGCTGTTAACAATGCGCTTTTGTTCGGACCTACTCAAAAAATGTAATAATGTAGTTTTGACGAGCTTTATAAAATTTTTGCTATGCCAACTTTACTGGGTTTAATTTCAGGTGTTCAGGTTTCAGAATTAATTTTAGTTTCAAAAGGTTTAATTGGCAACATAATAAATGTTTTTCGTTTGGTTTTTATAGTAATAAAATTTTATAGAGACGTAGTATATTTGTGCAGAAGACAAAAAAATACAAATTCAAATACACAAAGCACTTAAAAATTCCAATAAAATTTTGAAAATTCAATTGCAAGTATTGACTTGACATCTCGTCTTGCAGATTTTGATGAATTCCTAGATAAAAGTTTAGAAAGCCCTAAAAAATAAATAAACATAAACAACGAAGAAGGTGTAAAGCATCCGGAACAACTAGCGCAAAATAAATAAATTATAAATCAATAATACAGGTTTTTAAAGTTCCGTGGAACACTAGTTTAAAGTTTTCTTGTCAATTTTAAATAAAATGTAAACATTTTACAACACTGCGGTGTAGACGGAACTTTGTGTATCTTTGACATTTCATTTTGTGGGTACTTACTTGATCGATTTTCTATGCTAAGCAGACTTTGTGTATGAAGTTAGTAGTTTGTAAGCAAGAGAGCTTTCGGAGGGCCCAACCCCTGCACATATGTCTCCTGTCGAACCGAAGTCGGGCCAATCGGAACACAATCGACTGTATAAATCTCATTTCACTTTACTTATTTCAGTTTTAAATTTCTCCTCTCGTCGTTGTTGAGCCAAACATTCCATGTTTACTTGATTTGGCCTATTTGTTTTACTGTTCCTGGGACAAAGCCTGAATTTGTCTCCCACGGGAATCGTACCCAGATTATTTCTTCAGGTGACAGACAGAAAGGAATAAATATTGTTTCATTTGCTTTTCTTTTTATACCATGGCAGTGCTTCTAATTAGTCTAGATTTGCTCTAGCTTCTCGAAAATAAATTTCTTTTATTTATGGCAGTAAACACGGCGCTTCCTACACTGTAACAGCAGCGGTTATAATGTTAGCTTAAGAATATTTCCGTGTGTAAATTACCAACATAGACGATGGCAATTATATATCTGCAAGAAATAAAACCGCATTCTGCTCTTACAGGAAGCACAAAACGATGAACATAAATCGTTCTCATCGTCATCGACCACGTTTAATTGCCGCATTTATTTTTAAGCGCGCTAGAAACATTGAATTCACTGAACAGTAATCTGCTAAATTAAACATATTCACGGGATATTAAAGGCGGCAATAGTTCCGATTTATCAAAGTGCACATTTGGATATTGAAAAGCCGACTAGTTGATTGAACATTGTTTGTAAAATACAGTTTTGTTGAATAATTAATTGTCCTGAAATTCTAGAGAGTTCCGTGCAACCGACGGTGGTCTATTTTATCCGTTTTGAAAAGAGTGATGTTATGAAATACTATCATACAAGCGATATTATGTTTCTATTTCAGGCCAGCAACAAATTGACTTTGAGCTCGATATAAACCAGCTTTTGTAAGTTAAAACATTCATATTTAAAAATTTCATCGATGAGATTTTGTGGAAATTGTGTACAACTTTACTTTGATTTGTCCGTTTCTATTTAGTTCCGCATTGGATTTTCTCTCTTTCGTATCTGAGATTTATCGATCCGTGAAAACATATGTCGGGGAACAGGAAGCTAAAGAAATGCCATGTTGAGATCAAGTTATCCCGTTCACCCATATCTATATTGGCAGTGAGCGACTAACTGTCGACAAAAACTATATTGGCTGGGTGATATATGAACAAGTGAAGCCATTTGTAAGAACAGGTTTTGTCATTTTTTTACAGTGGTTCTTAGTTTTGGCCGACGTCAAAAAATGGAAAAATCAACTTCTCTGGGAAATCAAAGAGAAATGTTATTGGAAATGGTGGAAACAAATCATCCGCTCGAGTGTGCATTGCGCAATATTAATATACTCGAGTAAGGAGTTCCCCCAACTAAAATGGAGTCGTTGCGAGATAGAACTTCCTCTGCGACATTATATTTGAGGAGCCCTCGAGATTTGCACACTATTGTAGCTTCAATTTGGACTTTACGACGGTAGATGCTTGTTTAGATTTGTTATTTCAAGTCACGAGTTACTTTTCGACAAATGCATTAATTTGTGATTATTTCAGAAAGATGCAACTGCCCAAATTGTATTTAAATGCAATAATAGTTCATTTTTTAATCAGAGTAAGCTTTAATTTTATTTGTGCATTTATAAACATCAAAAAAAAATAACAAAAGCAAATATTAAATGAAAATAAATAATAACAAATTAAAACAACAAGACTAGAAACAGGGTAGAAAAATTAAATGATTTCAAAATCCTTAGGTTAATAATTTTTGCAATACTTTAAGCTCCGCTATGCTTGAAGTACAATAAATTCATCTGAAATTAGACAACAAAAGGAGCTGATATTCAATTCTCTATATAGATACCACCAACTGCAATCATATTACATAAATGTGACAAATATGGCAGAAAACAATACAAAGTCAATATTTAGATACGCATCAAAAAGGTAGTTAAAGAAAAACTAGCTGCTTCAACAAGAACAGATTTAAGAACAGGGAAAAAAACAAAGAAACAAAATAAGGCTTTGCTTTTTTTAATTTTTTTTAATCAAAATATTTAATCCTGTTACAATAATTTGTTTATTGAAAGCAACTTCGCACTGATTGACAGCTAATCAATCTGCAAGTGTGCCAAATGTCTAAAGCATTGTAGTGTTTACATTGTAAATTCAATTTGCCAACAGCCAAACGTGATTAATCACGTTATAATGAACCCTAAAAATCAAGACAACGTATCAACCTGAAGTCAGGTACTTTGTACTGCTAATTAATCAACTTCATCTAAAGCTTAAAGACACCAATTTTAGAAAACCTTTTAACGTAATTACTATCATGTTCAAATATTTCCATCGGTCAAGCTTTTCGTTTCGCTGACTCTTTACCATCTCAACGAAATTTGCGCATTACGCGTTTTATATCATAATTTAACTTTTATCCCGCAACTTTACATAGTTGAAAAGATTTATTCTTCCTCTTTTTTTATTTCACTGCTTCTGAAAGTTTGTTCAGCTTAATTATTTGTACGATGGTTGAAGCGAAGCAGAAGATTTATAAGTTTTCTGCTGGACCATTGGTGACGCAGATATGAACAGGATTCTTCGACAATAATAAATTTCAGCTGCGCGCACAAAAGCTCGCGATTGATTGATGGAGTGAGTGGAAATTTCGCATCCATCACGTGAAAAGCTCTCTGACCACTTTAAAAAATTCGCTTCTCATCAGTGTTTCATTTCCATCTTTATGTCGCGCAAAGTTTTGCGTGATAAAATTGTGGATTTGGTGGCTTAATTTTACTTTATTAAATGCGAGATTCAAATTCAATTTATGGGGACTTTTGGATTCGACGGCAGAGGCCGGATAATTTCTTATAACTGCTACAATTTCGTATATTTTCGCGTTTATGCGTTTTTTTATTATCACTTTCGATTTTACTGGGAACCCTAAAAAACATTAGAATTTTTTCCCGGACGTGTTTTTAATTTCACAGACTTCTTACTGCATTTTCGGGTTTAGCTCCACACAACTTGCCTAAAACGGGGAGAGACGGATACCATTATTATGTTATTTTGTTCAGTTCTTTGTCAATTTGTAGCTGCGAACAAATTAAATTTACATTTTAATTAAAACCCGTTGAACATGGTGTAGATAATGGAGCTACTAGTTTCATAGTTTTGAAATTTTCTGAAATTTTCATTATAATCTATTGTTATTTATCATTACAATTAAGATTGGCGACCTTTTTCAGTTTTATTTTTTTTCCGGGAAATAAACGAATTTAAAATTTCACTTTAAACTGTTTTATACTTTTCGTAAATAGCGCTTTGTTCTTATTTATTCTTTTTGCTCGTTTGCTTTTATTTTTTCGCAAAATACGTAGACATAGCAATGTCTGCATCGCCCGGCATCCCGTTTCTTGTAATTAGGTTCCATTTTAATTAAGCGTGCCACCTCCTGTCGTCGTTAAGTCCGTAAATTGGCGCGTTTAAAGTTGCAACACGATATGTGTTTGTACTACCCTCTGCAAAAATCACACATTAATTGTGTCCCAAAATGATTATAAATCTTTCACCCTCTCAGTAATAAATCATTCAGAATGAGTTTCCGATATCAATAGAGCTCTGGCAATTTTGTCGCTAGTGTCGGAGATAATTATCTTTACTCACGGTATCAACTTACCAATTAGTATCCAGATTTTGCTAAAGAACGGGATGCAGAATCGTAGCAATTTTAGACAAACGGCGTAGATCAAAGCATGAATTTTTATTAAATCTAATGGCACCGGAGCCGGATTAATCAACCGTTAATTTTTAATTATTTCGTAATTACGGTAGCATAATAGGACTTTAATTAAGTACCAAGCTACAAAGATGATACACGGGTGTATTAGCGATTTAATTGCGAGACTTCAACTTGAAGCAATTACGCAATTTTTTGAGACAAAATGTTTTTAGTTATTTATTAACAAGCTTTTTAATTAGAAAAAGAAACCTTTTAACGGCGCCGAGCAAACAGAGCCGCAAGCTTTGTAGCTTCTCCTCTATCATCTAGCAATCTTTACACAGCATAAGCTAAATATAAACTAATTAAACGGGGTAATATTGGCGTATCCCCATCTTGGCGTTGTGTAATCCTATACAAACGTTGAATATTCCAGCGCGAAGTCGATTTTTTATGTGGGGTTTTTGGCATTACTCTTCGTTTATTATTTAAAAGCACGAGTGTGGCACATAAAATGATGCGATACGGGGGAGCAATCCGTTTAGGGGGCGGTTTTCTCCCCGATGACTGACGGTTGCAAGCCAACGACAAAACCACGTAATGGAATTAGAATAGTTAATCAAAAATTAAAATGTGAACAACGAATTTGCATTGTAGCCGCCGTCGACATTAAATGGAAACGTCAACGAGGATGTTATTTTAGATTTAATTACGGTTGACGGAATGTTCCGGAGGCGGCGAGCGGCCGTCGCCACTGAGCAAAGGTGCGATTTTTTTTGGAGCTTAAAAAGCACCACGGCGAAGGGGTTAATTTTACCTGCATAGGTTTGTGTAAAAAGTAAAAAAAATGCCACCTACTAAAACTGGGTCAGCAGGTGTTTTAAGAGGTTTGAACAGATTTATATGCTCAAAAATTATACACAAGTTGGCGATAACAATGTAGATGTTATCTTTGGAATGTTGCCATTATGCATTATATATTATATGAAATTAAAATTATACATGGAAACTCTGAGAAATATTTCTTTTTTTGCTTTGAATCTTTAGGAGGTTACACTTTGTCTTCCCTTACATAGTAACAAGATAAAATTAAGAAAATTGACATTAAAAGCTTGCAAACTGTTTGCTATACTTTACCGAAATGCGATTATAAAGAAAACAAAAATTACCACTGGCTTGGCGTATATTCAAATCGTCGAGAACTCGATAAACATAAGAATAAAAGTCTGGAGAACTCGACAAAAATACCGTATTTTAATTCATTGTGTATAAAACCATTCTGGGATTATTGTTAGGCAACAAATGTAGTCTCAGAAGTATTTTTTGATGCATTGCTTAACAGAAAACAAAGATAATTCAAACACAATGATGTTTTATATAAAATATTTTTTTATATAGTAGCTTAAAAAGATTTACCTTTTTTGCTTCAAAAGTCAGCGAATTTTGACTCAGTATGTAAAAACACTAAGAACTGATATCTAATCTATCTTAAATATCGTGACGAAACCGTGTTAATATTGTCAGAATAAATTTTGTTTTCCTGAGTCGCATATTATTGCATTCTAAGCTATGCAAGTTATAATCTTAAAACAAAAATTATATTTTTGAGAACATCAAATTGACTTTTCAACATAAATGATAAACACTTTTAAAATTAAAGAAAAATCTTGATAACACCATAGCAGGTTAAAAATAACTGACACAACTGTCAAATTCCACAAAAAAGTTAATGTTTTGAGTATAAATCTTTGAGTAAAATCGTATAAAAATCTTAACAATAATAAAAAACTACAATGCAAAATAAAATAAAAATAAAAATGACAAGAATAGTAGATGCGCGGGGTCAATTTTTTTGTTTTTATTTTCATTTTATTAACTTATTTTATTTTAGCATGAATTTTTTTTTGTAAGTGTTTAAAACAACAAAATGTATCTTTCCAGGACATTAAAATGGCACCAATAGTATATTAGTATTACATATAAAATAAAAAGAAATATTACATCAAGTTACTGAGAAGGAAGCTTAGAATTTGAATATAAGCATGATACCAAGTATTTCGTGTACTTACTTTTATTTTTGCTTCATTACGGATGAACTTAAATTTTCTAGAACAGTGCCTACTTTTCCCTCAGACGTTTCAATCTTCTGCAGGAAACCTCTAACAAGTCCGCAATGCTGCAACTAAGTTATTACAACGTCGTCCGCTTAAAAATGATCTCCATTAATTACCGGCTAGAGCCAAATCGGCACACTCCACCGACTCAGGGACCAATCGATAATCTAATGTGTCTGCTTTTGATTTATACCGTTACAAATCTAGATAAGTGCTTCGAGCAGCGCCCTAATGAGAACATTATTGGTGAAAATCATCGTTTCGTTCTTTCAACGAAACCTTTGAATAAATAATTCTTCAATTTCAACACCAAAAAGTTTTTTCTGCTTATCCTTTAGTTCCGCCTCATATCTCGCTTCTGATGGACGTTTTCTCATTTTCGCATAAATGGACATTGGCGACCGCTCGTCTGTGCGAAACAACACAAAGTTACAAATCCGTCATTGATCCAGAACTACAAACTCCGGTTAGTTATAACACCTCGTTTTGACCTTTAAAATTATTGGAGTAGTGTAGAAACGGCCTTGAAGCCGAAGGAAATGTGGCGAAGTTAAGTAGAAAGGTTTTGGTGTTATTTCCCAACGTTGGCTGTTGTTTTGAATGGCTTTGAAAAAGTTCAATATCCAGGTGTGGTAATTTTCGTAGGAAAACGAGAGAATCGGGAAAAAGGCTATTAGGGGTGCGTTCGATAGTTCCTTGTTGAATCGAAAGTGAAATTTAGTGTAAGGACTGTTTTCTTAGACTGGCGATGAACGTCGAATTATAATAAATTATTTGTGTTGATAGACCAAATCGATTACAACTGAATTAGATTGGTTTAAATTATTAAGCGAACGTGACTGTGGTAAAATGAAGTTCTGATTTAATTATTTCATGAGTAAATAGGCTAATAATCTGAATTATTACTTTGTCGTTCTATATAATTCAGTCCGCACAAAAATATTAAGAAATATCTATATACGTTTTTGTAGCGTAAACTTGAAGTGTTTTTTGTTACCTTTTGTTTAGTAAATGTCCCAGAATTCTTGTATTATATGTTGATTTTTCAATTTCCCACTCGATTGTATTATGTCTTATCGTTCTTTGAAAGTTTGCATACAAGGAAAAGTCGATGCATGTACATCTGTACACGAATTCAACAATTTTCGAGTATGATTTTGTATCATATTTCATTTACTGATCTATTGGCTATTATTTTATTTATTTTAGACGTTTTCCGACACAATATTGTCTTTTATCACCACTGACACCGCCTTTGTGAATTAATAAACTGCATCCGAATGTTGATTTACGTTATTGATTTGGCGTTCATTTGCATGACAAAGCCCGCGTTTTGGACAACTGGAACGGTTTGATAATAGAAAAGACACAGTGGGCAAATAACAAAATTAAATTTAAAGTCCGTTGGTTTAGAGTTAGATTAAAAACTACGACAATGTAGTGAGTTTAATGTTCTAGTCGTAATTTGCTCGCATTGTTCTTTTTAATGGCTATGGAATGAAGAGCATGAGCTCGTGCATGTGGTCAAAGAGTTAGTCGATGTAAGTAAATGTCGGCTAATGATACTAATTCCTGCTGTACACACTTGAAAGTAATTTTCAGGGAGATGCCTGTGCAGGATATTATTTTAATAGCAGACATCGTTTGTTTAATTTGGAGATCCGGACGAAGGAAATAAAACAACCATTGTTAGGGTGAAAGCACGGAAGGACTTAGATCTGTTGTTCTTATTTTAAACCAATCACGCTGTTTCACTTGTCAATTGACGAAAACTTAAACAAAAGCACAGAAAACGTGAAACCCCAGTTGAACGGTTGTAATGAAACTAGAAATAGAAATCTCACGCTTTTGCACTGTTTCTGAATTATAAATTGTTCCAAAAATGACAGTATTTGACGGCATATTGAAAATTTCAAATAAGAGTACATAATTAAACTTTATTTGTTTAACAAATCAAACAGTTTGATTTATATTGATGGAAGTATATCACGAGTTTTTATAGAACCAGACACCTATTTTGTATTTTAATTTATCCTCTCGTATAATTTTTAAAAATAAAAACAAATTTTTAAAATTTTTATTTGAAAATAAACATATCTACAATAAGCTTAAAAAATAGATAAAATATAGAGCCATTGGCAGGTACTAACTTGGATCCATTTCTAAATTTGATAAATCAGTTTATTTAATTTGTCAGAAAGTGCTTTTATGCGTTTCCGTTGGATTAGTTTATAGAAACTTTTATAAAATTTTAACTTTAGCTACTTTGTTGAATATCATTTGAAATTAAAATTTATAAGTTTTTTAATTAAATTTCAAAATTTGAGTCATTACAGTATACTAGAGTTTTATGAACTAATGCTATCGTTATAATTTTGTACAAAATGCAGAAACAGCTATCATCATACTTTTAACGAATAAAGTCTGCATCATATCCAATGAGGAAGATTTTTTGTGGATTAATTTCTGTTGTTTGCATATATAATTTCCACGGATAAAATTTTTATATCGTGTTTGAGCCGTTTTTTAAATTTGTTCTTCCTTTTAAAGCTTCAAATTCGCAGAAGATTTGTAATGAATTTAGAAGTATTTGTTGAAAGCGCAATAATGTGCTTTAGTGTAGTAATTTGGTAAAGGTGAAGCAAACATTGTCTCTGCAATTCTTAACGAGTTTACAGAAAACAATAAAATTGCGTTTCCTACACAATATCTTTTAATGTCTCTTTAGAAGTTTCAGAATTTCTCCCTGTTGTTCTCTCACAGGTGTTTGTTTATAAATAGCACCTATCAAGTAAAGTGTTGGTCCACTCCTCCACATGCAAACGATCGGTCTGGGGATGATTTACGCCCCATCCAGAAGAATAAAACCAAACAAGAAATAGTATACGACCACTGCTGTGGAACGGACATAAATTCACTGAACGTTTCTGGCCGTTTGGCGTTTGAGGAATAAAGTTTTATAAAAGTGAGATGCAAATTCAAATATACGATCTCCATTGGAATTTTATACGGGATAGATATATGGAGCGAGCAAAAAATATACATCTGTTTACCATTTGGTCGAAATATCGACGGCTGTGTTTGAGAGAGGAATTTATGGACGAACAACAACGGATTGTAAATCTTATCTCTGTTTTTATTTTTTCTAAATAACAAACGAGAACATGCTGGGGACACAGTGTGAACAATTAGCTGCAGCATAGCACTCGCACAATTCCTGCAGAGCGGCTCGTAATGTTTGATATTCAGAGCGCTTCCTGCAATTTAAATCATGGAGATAATAAATCGAGTTTGGAACAAGTGGAAGTGGCACGTGGTGAGATGATGTTAGTACAAGGAATAAATGGCACTTAGCTGAGACGGCAAATATACTTAACTAAATTCAAACAAAAAGTGGTTTATGCTAACTAGAGAAGTGTGGTTTATAACTTTTCATTGTGTTGTACCACCCCAAAATAGTTAAATCAGATCCTATTTCAGGGCCCATAGAGCTACACTGTCTCAAATCAACACTTGAAAATTTACCACTCGTGTTTACTTTTTGTGTCGTCGCGGAATTATATCACCGACACCATGTCCTTTGTCCCTAAAAGCTCCGTTCGCTCTGTGACTACCATTCCAAATCGAATTAGACCTAAACGAAAAGAATCCAACTAGCTTTCTTTCCTCATCTGCTCTTTCGTCTTGTTCTTATCGAACGTTCCTCTGTTTATTCTAGAAATGTTCGGTTAAATGCTAGGCAAATACATCTGCGAAGGATAATTCAATTGAACAGACCTCTTGACAGCTTAACTCTCTGTTTGTCTCTACTATTCGATATGACAACTTTTCAACTCGTCACCTGCTTCCAACCCCCTTTTGCAATTAAAAGAAACGTCTGCAAACGCAATTTATAGATGTCCGGACTTCTTCTCCAATTATCTTTCGAGTGGCAAACATTGAAAGGAATTAGCTAACATTCTCTTGGCGTATTAGCAACCCCATCACATACACAGCAATAAAACTGACGGACGTAAAAACGTTCCCGAAACACATTACGCGCTGCAGTCCATGTTTTGTCTGCGTAATCGAGCACGTTCACAACGTAATAAAATTCCAAGGAGACTAAGTTCAACGGTATTAGTTTAAAATTCGATTTAGGTTGATAATTTGTAAGGAGAATCGGATATTGACTCGGGTGAAATCGCAGAATCTATCAAAAGATTATCGGATTTTCTAGATAACTGACTACGACTGATTCTAACGGCTGCTACATTCTCGATAGGACAATAATAGCATTAATTCGTCACGAAAATCACCCATTGAATGAAAAATATATCAGGAAGTGGAAAAAGTGTCATTCTATAAAAACGATTTGTAATTCTTACTGATTTTGCGGGGGGCGCCAGCAATTTTTGAAAAAGGTTTCACGTGTTATCTTCAACAGGTGTGCTGTTCCTATAAAAAGGAATATTTACAAAACACGAAAATTTATGAAAGTTGTTTTTAAAAGTTGGCGGCCATAATTCAAAAGTTGTGGCATCAAAAATAAATAATTCAATAATAACTTTATTTCAGTATTTTTTTCTGGGGGTGTTGCAAAATTGATATTTATGTATGTAGCTTCATCTTACGTGTGTTTTTTGAAATCGTCACTCAAACATATTCCTGTCATAAAAAATTTAAAAATCTTGCAGAATTTTGGTTTTACATTCTTTTATACTTTTACAATTGTAGCTTAGTATCTACCCGTTATAATGCGTTGTACATTTTAATAAAGGCAGATAATTTTTTATTACTTAGTATTATGTACGATTGTCATACGTTAATTTAGAGCTAGACTAGTTTTGTGGGTAAAAAAAATTAATTCTACAAAACTAATCCCAAAACAATAACATTTAGAGTAATTACAAAGATTTTGAAGTAGTGCCAAGCTGTTTTCTTTGCAGCGGAGCGCAGTCATAGTTTTATACCCATAAAATAAACAGCCATAAAAGGCTGTGGCAGATTTGCAAGTATTTTTAAAATAATCGCTAAACACATTAACTGTGCTTCCTTAAAAAAACAATTTGATTAATTCTCGAAAATGTTCAATAACGCATGTGTGAGCCGAAAAATATTGAACCATTTGACCTTTGACCCGCCCATTAGGACCACTCCCAAGAAGTTCCTTCTTTATTTCGAGCATGTCCGCATAAAACCCTCCGTTCTTTGTAGGTGGGAATACAAATTACGGCAAATATTTCATACCTGTGTATATGGAGAAAATCGTAGTCGCAGATGACAGCTATATTTTATGATTATTTTGTTGTCGGAGTGTATTCCAGATGACGTACGATCTTTTTCAACTCGGCTAAAACGTATTTAACGTCACATTTTTTCATTATCTTTGTCTCCGTTGTAATTACGCGAAGAAAAAGCGACAACCTTATTAAACATTTCGGTGATGAATATAAGAGTTGGGTGTGGCCAGGATATTATCTGAGATTTCCGATTGATATCTCCGGCGACGATAATAGAATTAATCGCATTTCTCGAGGGCTCTATCTCAGGTTATCGTCTTTTCAGTGAATTGCATTTTGGCTTTCATTAGTTTCTCACAAGTTGGTTCGGCAAGTTCTTAGTTTTAGTCATTGTGTAATTAGTGCGATTGTCGATGGGATTTTTGTTTGGCAATTCGCCCGCTGCTACCAAAACGCGTTCTAAATAATAATTAGGTTGGACATTATGGGCACATGATATATCGTCGTGCTGTATACGGTTATATCTTAATTAGGGTCTCACCTGGTTGAGGAGAAATGACCCCTGACCTCGCTGGACCCACGTCACGTTCGACCAACCCCACCGGACTAACGTTCCTAAAACGCAACCCCTTTAAGCCACGACGTTGCGGTCGCCCTTTCGTGACGCTAGATTGGGAACTTGGACTAATTCAGGGAGTATCCCTGCTTTCTTTGACTTTCGACAAATCACAAAAGCAGCAAAAAGCCAAACGAGGGCCTAAAATAATAGAGATAATAACAAGAACAACACTATACCGAATGTCGCAACATATATCGCACTTTTTACTCGATATTTAGACAGAATCCCTAGTTATCACAAAGAACAGGACTTTTTTGATTGTCTAAAATTACCAAAAACATAGCGAGTAAGCAAGCTTTTTTAAAGTTTCAATTTCTTTTGCAAACTCATCAAAAAATATTGTTTTTGTAATCCCTCTCTAGCTGAAAATCAGCATATCCCAACACGTTTCCAAAAACACTTTTTTTCCTCTTTCCGAACAATACGCTTCGTCAACTACTCCCAAAACAACTCGCCGTTTAACCGTTCCAAGATTAAAAACGGCAAACCACCTCTGGGGTCGGTAGCTTTTTAGTAAATAGTGCGAAGCCGGTAGATTCGTTGTATTCGAAATCAGCAGAGCCCGACAAAAGGGATGATGATAAGATTTCTATCTCCGTGACCGTAAAGAATCGCAGTACCTAGAGCCCTCCGGATCCGGGAAAATTAATTAAGCTCCGAGGGTTCCTGATAGCGAAATAGTGACCCGAATTACAATCATCGTGGTGATTTTCCCACGTCGGTTCGTGATTGGGTCGGTATTTTTAACACACATCATCAATTATCTTAGAAAAAACATCTATCAACAACAACAAATTGTTTTCGCCTATTGAGAGGAAAAGCGAGACAAGAAAATCAAAATATGAGTGCTTCAGTAGAACTAGGTCGAAATGAGTTTCGCTTAACGACGATACTTATTGTTAGTAATTACGCTCTTAATATAGTAGTTTTCTTTAAGATCTAATCTTAGGAGTTTATGTAGCATCTTTACATTTTACAGTGCTTTTGTGGAATTTTAATTAGTATAATTAGATTTTTACATTTAGTTCTGCAACAATTTCTAACAGAACAGTTGAGAAAAGTTAAACAATATTCGTATTCTGTTTTCGTTTTTGATTTCTACTTATATATCAAAATTTTTGAACTCTAATAAATTATGTATTTTTTGTTTCAAACGAAATTATGTTTTCACTTGAATATATTACCTTATTGCCAATAAACTAGAAGATTTATTTTGGCATGTTTGTTCTTGGAATTCGGTCTTAATTTTAGAAGTGGTTTCATGTGACATACGTAGGCTGTAAATTATCACATTTCCTAAAGCGCACTACCTCGGATTGTATTTTACATTTCCGTACATTATCTGTATTAAAATTTTCGGTTCAATCAATTCAATTTCCGATCAAATGCGTGTCAGCTTATAAATAAATTTGTCGACTTCTCAACAACAAAATGGGCTATTTAGAAGAAAAATTTGTATAATTAAATATAAAAGTGTTAAAATTCCTGAAGTTATTTCACATTGCTTTGAGAGTCTATGATCTCTCCAGACGTTTACAATTTTATTCGAACTATTTATGGACATGCATGCCGAAATACATCAAATCTAAATAGCGTTCCCATTTTTCCTAAATAAAAAACTCGATGTCTCTACAATGGCTTCCGTCACGATATCTCTTCTAAACCTAGAGTCTCTTATCCGTCGGTAAAACAAACGTTAAACTGCCTCCGTTACAACTCCTGCTCGTTCTCATTGAGCCGACCTATAAATTCCTGCAAGCGAAGGTCGCAAATCCTACCGATTTCCTATATCGTATATTACCAGCTCTTCGCATTTTTTCCGTCGCCCTGCAAGAAATTCCTGTAGAATCTTAATGCGATCGCGTATCCAATCCGATTCTGACAGATTTCTCGTCGTCTTGTTGTCGATGGTCTGGTCTTAGTTTTGACGAAGATGAGTTCAGAATTAAGCCTGCGAAGAAATTGTGTCTATTGTAGTTTATTTGGAAGGTTGGTTTTTCAGTTTTATCGACGGAATTTTTGTGGGTAATTATTGGATTCACGCAGTTTCTCGCTCGGACAATCTTGCTTGAATAACAGATCCGTTTCCGTGATAAATGCGAAATCGATACCAACCTGATAATGCGTAATTAATGAATAAATAATAAATAATTCCGGACAGGCCTCGCGATTAATTTTGAGTCCGTTCCCTACGCTCCATCTGCTGCAGAACAACACGGAATCATTATCACGTTTCTTTGGAAAATCACTGAAATAAATCCTCTTTTGAAGGGTCAAAAAATTTGATCACATTTAGGATAAATGTAGCTTTTGGAGGAAAAATACTTAACATTGTTATCCGAGCGTTTCACGTAGGAAATATGAAGATGAAATACTCGGCTGTAAACGTCAGATGCGTTATTTGTTTATTCTTAAATAAATCGCGGAACAGCTTTGATATCCTCGAATTTAACTTCGGTCGTAAATGCTCTTCCTCTTTATATATTTCAATAACTAATAAAGCAACAAGACTTGAAACTTGCTTGCCTCGGCCGTTAATTTGTTTAGGGACTAAATGTCACCTTAGTTTCCAACTAAATCAACACCGTTAACTAAAAATATTGATTCAGAGACCGAACTCTAACTAGCAGTAATTGGGGAGTTGATATTTCCAAGCACTTCTAAAAAAAAACAGCAGCACTCATTGAAGTTTTATTTAGTTGTCGATAGACGAACTCCATTAAAGATCATGACCTTGTCACCAACCGCAGTGTGGCTATCAATAATGAGATCTGAAGTAATTGCCGCAACAGGGGTTAATAGTGGCGTTGAATTGCATGTTAAACAACTGGCGGAATCAAAGCTTTTACGCATAAATAGTACACTGTGGAAATAAGGGTTTTTGTTTAAAGATGGCTCCATGCAAATTCATTCGCATTTACTATTCTGCCATTTACAGACGACAAAAATGCAAAAATAAAAGTAAAGACACATGGGGAGAACTTTTCTACTATAAATCACACGCTTGACAAGGCGTGCACACAAACCACTGCCGGGAACTTAAAAGCTAATTTGTCAATGTAATGAACGAAAGTCATTACGAAAAATTATCACTCGTGGTATTGTTAGAAAAGTAGTTTTCGCGAGTAGTTTAGTTTAATTAAAGAAAAAACTTTAATGTGTAACCTCTACGCGAACAAGATTACTTCATAATGACCTCGTTCCAAGTATAATTAAATTACAATTTAAGTTTTCAAGTTATGCTGTTTACAAACTCACAATGGTAGCGTAATTTTGGCAGCTTATGAGGACATGTTTACATAGTAGAACCAGAATGTATGAGAAAATAAATTACAGAAACTGGTTTATTCTCGTTATGGATCGACGCTACCCAATCAATTTTTCGCTATTTTATAACGTTTTGTTCGGATTTTCTAAATTTTAGATATTCTTCAAAATTTTATTACTTCATTCATTAATACAACAACTTAATTGTTGTAATTTTCTAAGTTTGTATAATTTTTTTGAAATTTCGTATATTTGTTGTATTCTTTGGAGTTGATGCGTTGTATTCTCTTTTTTTAGATTTTCTGGATTCTTTAAATTCTTCCAATCTTTGAATTTATCTTTAGAATTCTTGATGAAGGGTTAGATTTTCAATTATTTTGATTTTCGTAAGTGAGAGTTTGTTAAGTTAAATGTTAAGTTAAAAATACATTGTATCTGAAAGCGTTACAGAGCCTTAAACTGACCTGATTCCTTTGTGATATATATGCAAAAAAATTCTCTTTTTAGTCAAATGCGATAAAATAGTTGCAATAAATGCGAAACATAAAAGTGATATTGAATTTGTGGTTCCGAGAAATTTAATAAGGTTTTATTTTTTTAATAGATCTGGTATTGACTAAGCTGCTCCTAAAGTAATTCTTTGTTCCCAATATTTTTACCACTATTACCAAAAGAAAATTTTTTGTAGGGAGTAATAGTAGTAAACGGTCGGTATCAAGAAAAAATATTATGCCGACTTTGGATATCGGCTAGTACGTACAGGTCCTAATGAACGTATGAATATTGGGTGTTATAAATTACATTAAGGGCACCTTGTAGTTTACCAATCAATACCATACACATTTTTAGAAGCTGATCAAATTTCTCGACACCATGGGTTCTGATTCATGTTTTGATATCGTTTTTATTCTTTTGCCTAAAATAACGAATAAGATTGAGTTTATCATTTTATTGTTTTTGATTAAAAACAAGGATTTTTTGCATATATTTCACATGTGTTTACCGGTTGAGAAAAAGTGATTAGATCAGTTTGAAGCGCTACATTGCTTCTATATTTAATTGATAATAATTAAAAAAGTTTTGATAGGGACATATACATGAAGCGTTGAGAGGTAAATGAGTCTACATGAAACTGTGTACTCGTTGTCATAGAGACGGTTACGTTGTAACTGTCGACACTATCGAACTGACAGAAATGACAGTGGTTCCAAACAAGTTGAAATAGGTATTTTTGAAATTAATTTCAGACAGATTTTATTGATTTCAGCACACCGTTTTTCAGAGTTAAAAAAAATTTCAATCAATAGCCAAGTATAACGTGGGCATGTCCTTAATTTGAAGGTTATGTATGAATGGTGACAAGATTTGGTGTATTTTTGATGTAATAACTGATAATAAACAATTATGCAATGAGGAGCACAGTAATTATACCTCTACGGAAGAGTGTTCTTCATTGATTTGGATTTGATTTTTAATCAAGATTACAGAGTACTCATCTGTTTGCTGAATGACTGTATAACTATTTAGTAGGTGTAGCAAATTCAATTCAATTCAATTCAACTTATTGGCAACTTATGCACCAAATATTACTCTTCCTCCAGTGCTACCAGTGACAATGTTTATCCGAGCATGTGACTAACATCTTCTTTAAATTCAAGCACACATTTATGTTTTTTTTTCTGGAAATTGAGCACTTCAAAGTTAAAGACAGAAAACTTTCTAGTTCGTTTTGCTCCTAATCTATCTACACAAAACACCACGTAAGATGAACAAATAACTAAGTAAGTCAGACAAATGAACGTCTTCTTTAAGTTTATGGTTAGTAGATTCCGTATAACGATGATGGTTTAAGCTTCTAAAGTCTGTCAAATCTCTCTTGACCTGTGAAATTGTTTGGATTTAATCCACTTGCCGAAATGAAAATTAAATCAAAATGAATATTCATTGCTTCATGGTGTACCAATCTGATGATTTTGGGAACTCAAAAAAACTACTCTTAAATAAACTTATAAGAGTACCTAATGGTGTAACTGAAGAAGAAATCTTTGTATATGATCGACAATCTAATTACTTATTATTGAATCATTTTGGTTGATTTTAAAACTACTTTGTTCTCTCATGCCTCGAAGATCTACTTCTCCTTTACCTAATTTATTGTAAATCATTTGAAACCTTTTTAAAGTAGTAAAAAGTTTGCGAAAAAAAGGTAATGGTATACCATAACAAAAGCTTCTGTATGTTTTTACAAACAGAAATTAAAAGAATTACAGTCTAGAGAACGTACCAGTCATCGCACTACCAATCCAATCCGGTTGGGATAAATCAATGAGGGTTCCATCATGCATCAACCGATGTGCTTCTAATTCTATGTCCTACAGGGGTATGTACAGGTAGATCATTTTCTAAAAAATGCCTTCACGTTACTCTATTTAAAGTCGGTGAAATAAAAAAATGATCTGATGGAGTAATCTTCAACAGTAGTTCTCTACATGTTTCGAGGAAAAAATGTTGTCAAAATTGACATCGAAATTTGTAGTTAAATTGCTTTATCAATTACTACATATACATCGCTTCTATACAATCATCCCCTTTAGTTTGAAAAATTCTATTTTTTGCCGGTTACCATAATGTACTGTAAGCTTATGTTGTTTCAACTGCAACTTCCATTCAACTTGGTGTTTTTGAATCTTTTTTAACTAAAAATAAGGAAATTATAGAATAATGTTTTTCTAGTTTGCGTCGTTACTAGAGCCAGTAAAGCACCCATTTGGGCTCGTTACTAAGAATTTGGATGCTTTACTACGGCTGGTGTATTTAAGTTTTGCCGCGTTGACGGCATGGTCGTAAAAGGTCAACGTCAAATGCCAAATTTTAATGTGAGCAATGTGTTTAATAACTTAACCTCAATTGTTATGAATAATATTAAACCAACCTTGATAAAATTCCCTAAATTTCAAAATTTTATTTCTTTCATATAAAAAGAAATTAAGTGGTGCAAAATAGAAAAAATAGTATAAAACACTCGTTTAGAAAGCTCTCCCAGCACTTGTTTGTTGTGCAAACGCGTGCTGGAATCAATGCTTTCTCAAATTTGTATTTTAATATACTATATCCAAATCGATCGAATCTTTGATTGATAGTCAGAAATCTGATCTTCATTGTTTCGGATTTTGATTCAAAACGACCAACAATCATTTGCGACTTAATCTCGAATAAAACTTGACCGAGACAAAACCATAATGAACACTCCCCCCCTTACAATAAAAGTAGCTTATACTTACGTTATTGTTACTGAAAAAAACTAAAAATTTAATTCAAACATGAATTTCTAATTAGAAATGTCGGAAAATCCTCAAAGAACACGAAAAGTAGCCAACAAACTTTACAAATGTAGAACAATAAATTTCTTTTTTACAAAAGTAACTACTGCTAACAACATTTTTGAAGGCCCTGTTCACTTCTGTCAACGGTGTCTAAAGTCACAGCTTGCTCCTTTCCATAGCAAAAAAAAAAATGTAAGCATATTATATGAATTTCCGTTGATAAATTCTTCTATTTCTTAGATTTTTGTCATTGATTGGGAATGAAAGGACTCACTTCACGAGTGGGACGACATATTTAAAAAAGTCTACGTAACCAGATGGAAATATGAATATTGAACAGACATTAATAAAACTTTTGCCTGAGCCATTTATCCCGTACCACTCGACTTCCAGCTCGAAGAATATATTGAAAAGTAATCAATCAACTGTAGGGAATCGTCCAAAGTTTGCGAATATTGAAAATAAAGTCAATAAAATCTAATAAAAACCACCGGAATACAATCGTCCTTTCGTCAGTTTTTTCGTTATGGATCGTAACAGGCGTGCCGCGTCGTTGTTTAGGCGCTAATTTCTGAATTCCGACAAATGGAAATTACGAGGCCCGTGCTTCAATAGACGTCAGAATCGGTTTTGTAGACACATCAATTATCTGTCCCCTGACTGGACCATGCACTTCATTAAACCATTGTTTCATCGAGACTGATTTTATTAGAGAACCGCCACGAACCCAACCTTAGCTGCGTCCCATTTAATTAAATCTCATCCTCGACAAAAACAAGCATCGACCAAAATTTATTATTTAAAAGCGACCACGCACGCGGTTAACATCTGTTGAACACGATAATATTTTTCGTTTTTTCGATAAAAGTACGGGTGTCTGAAAACAACGGTTAACGCCGACGGAACAACGTAATTTATATATTGGATCTGCGCTGGACCGATCGTATTTCTTCATTTAACCGCTATGCAATAAGGTGCAATGCTGTTTTGAACTTATGATTAATGGCTCCGATTATGTGCGGATTATTTCTCTGGAAACGAACGTTTCAATTTACTCAGACAAATAACAATAGCTGATGTGTACCGATTATGAACCTAAGCTGGGCTTGCAAAAAATATGCTAAACGATGAACACGATATTGAGGATAAAAACTTTTCATATATGCACGAAATTTGGTTTTTGAATATGTTCCACGAGAATGCAGCGGATTTTGTATTAAGTAGGGCAGACAGTTTGGAACGCTGTTGGCACTAGGGCTGCCAAACATACGAAACTTGAGCCAGTTTCAAAGAAAAAATCCAAGCAGTGTATAAACGAAAAGATCGAATTTCCACCAACAAATAACGTAGACGACGAAGCCACAAATTTTAGATTAGACAGACAAGAAAAAATCTTTGCACAGAAGTTCTGTGGAATTCTGTACGTCCAACAAGATGTGATATAAAAAATTAGTAACAAATCTCTGCTTTTGACAAACTTCAAATATTTACTGTGACATTCTCACATAGAGTTTTCAATTAACAATGCTAAAATTAACGGACAAATACACATATAGAGTGTTTCTGCTAAATAGAAAAATCACAAAAGCCATCACTGTAAAATATTATATGAACAGTTTACAATCGAAATAAATTTTATAGACAAAAATTAAAATCCATTGTTGGAGTAAAATGTAAACAAAAAATAAAACATGTAATTGTATTTTTCCTTTTATTCGATTCGTTTGTTCGGAAATTGTAGTTGTCAAAAATATAAAAATACGGTTTTTAAAATTTTAGATTGATCTAACTGCTAGATATTGAAAACAATGGAAAAACCGAAACCTCACTGTTCAGAAAAAAACTTGGGTTTCATTATTATACTAAATTAAAAATTGAGAATAGCAAAATTTGACAATTAAAACCTAAGATTATTTTTTCTTAAAGTTAAATAATTTTGTATGTTAATTGAGAAAAAATTTAAAGAGTTAGGATGTATATGTAATTTTAACTGTGAGTATTCCTACATTGTGTAGAATTAGGTTGTATTGAAAATCTCTCTTCTAATACTATATCTGTTAAAGTAATTAAAAATATTAGCTCATATGTAGAATTAATTTTACTTAAATTTAATTAAATATTATATAATTAATAGTTGGTTTTGTTTAACGGTGGATGCAGTTTGCTATCTACGCACGGTATTAAATAAACCTAATGCTTTTGACTTTAATATTACAACGTAATTACCTCTTATTAAATAACATATTAGTTGTAAATTTTGCCTAGCTAATAATAATAGCTGTTGCATTATATTACAAGTAACGCGTTTGTAGTATAATAAATATTTTGTTAAACATTACAATAACTTTTAGTAATTGTTATTTGCGATAATTATTTTTGTTTCATATTGACAAGTATAATTATACTGTAAAAAATTAAATTAGATTTTTTTTAATCAATGTTTTGTCCTGAAAGATGAAAAATAAATTAAAACCAGTTATCAATTTTCAACATTTTTGTGAAATTAATTTAACTGAAGCATTATACTTTTATTATTTAATGTTGTAGTGGACAAATAATAAAAATGTATCAGAGTTCTTTTCCAACTTTCCGTTTTCAAGAACTTCTACATATTCTAGTGTTATTTGTTAAGTATATAAAATGAGGTTTATTATTTATTTATATAAATCTTTATTAGAATATTTTTATTGAAAATTTATATATTTTATATTTTGGTCCTCGATCTTGAAAAAAATTAATATAAACATTTAGAAAATTTGGTTTGTTGTACTGAATTTATCCGGCGTATCCAGCATCCAATATTCTTAGAGCGTGAAAAATTTACTATTTAAAAACAATTGTACTGCTTACGCTTTTCTTCTTAATTTAGGCTTTACTGTAAAATTTTGGATTTAATAAAACTTTTACTTAAATTAATGGTAATTTGAAAGAAATGAGTGCAAATATTTTAACCAGTAACATAGCTCATCAATATGAACAACTTTTATTTATAGCATTTTGTCGAAATCTCGTGTTGATGTTGTTAATGCCTCCCCATTGATTTTCACGAGTCGTTTGCTGACGTAGGTGTAGTAGTGTAATAGGGCAATGGTGAACGATACTGGATTTACACAAAAACAAGTTATCGTATTCTTTGTGCGAAAAAATGCATTGCCTGTTTTATCGGATCATGTCAGTTGAAAGTCTACCACAATTTCGAGTTTTTGAGTGTGCCAAGTAGTTCCAAAATGGTCACGTATACCAATGCGGAGTTAACAGACATGGTGATGTTATGCGGTGAAACACGGGGAAATGCCGTCCAAGCACGACGTTTGTACAGGGAGAGGCTTCCCGGGCGTAGTCTTCTAAATGCGCGTACTTTTACAGCAACTGTGCAACATTTACGAGATTTTGGCCAAATTACCCCACATACTCACGATCGTCGCCGGCAAAGAGCAAGAAAAGTTCTGGAAGTAAAGATCCAAATTTTGGACGTCGTTGCTGAAGAACCTAATATTAGTATTGGTAAACTAGCGCTTCGAATGGGCATTTCAACGTTTCTTGTATGGAGAACGCTTCGTGAGCAAGGATTGTATCCTTACCACATCCAACGTGTTCAAGCTTTGGAACCTGGAGATCCACCACGAAGGTTGGCATTTTGTCGTTGGTTACGCGACAAAATACACGATGAAGGATTTTCTTAATTACCTGCTATTTACCGACGAAGCTGGACTCACTTATATTTGGTTAGACGAAAATTCCCATGAAATTTGGTCGAGACGTTTTCAACTACAATTTTCTATTAATGTGTGGGCTGGACTACTGGGAAATCAATTAATCGGTCCGTACATTTTTCCTGCTCGTCTAACCGGTGCTGGATATCTAATTTTTTTGTTATTGTATTGTATGACCTTTTGGCCGACGTACCACTACCGAGAAGACATGTGGTTTTTACATGACGGAGTTCCACCACATTACGCTAGAATCGTTACCAATTGGTTAAACAATCATTTTCTTGTCAGACAGATCGGCAGAAATGAACCAGTGTTATGGCCACCTCGTTCACCGGACCTAAACTCTTGTGATTTGTTTTTATGGGGATACATGAAACATTTAGTGTATGCAACACCACTGGAAGAACTGACAGAACGTGTAAATGCTGTTGCTGACAGAATTCGCCAACACATCAATGAGTTGATTAATACTGGTATTGGTGTTATTATTGACCTATGACACTGCTCATTTTCCAGTTGAGGTGTTACTGTTTTTTGCTATAGCGTTTTTTCGGACGGTATTTGACTCCATGTTGACAAATAGGGGGACTGCTGTTCGCAGTTTATCTATTGTTCATTTTATCTCTTTAAGGAAAGCTTTCTCCAACAATTGTTAGAAGACTCAGAATGACAAGTGCTCTCTTACGGATTAAAATCATTTGCACTTCTTTCCATAACACGCTGGGGTGTTATTGCAATAATTACAAACATTTAAACTGATGACAGAATTCGTCACATGGAACACCTTGTTTATTGCCATGTTTGCGAAAATTGTGTTGGTATTTTATTTTACCCTCCTTTAATGCTTTCAACAGATCAAAACATTCCTAATCGTTTTTCGGGCAAAAAGTAGATAAGGTTTTGTCACTTTCTTTCCATTGAAGCCATAATTTATAGGCGGAAATGCATTATTGGGATAAGTCTATTTCGAATTTTCACTCCGTTTGAGACACGTTTTCGCAAAAATGATAACTATAAAAGTTGTTCCATTTGAGAAGTTCTATCTCCAGTTATAATTTTTCCTTTCACTTCCATAACACCCTGTATAGTGACGAATTCATCTAGTGTGCAGCCACAATGAAATTTAAGCTTCACTTCTGCGCTGTGTAGCTATTGCATTTCCTAGTTGTTGTTGTACTTGTTCTCCAATTACACCTTCTAACCATGTACTTGTACGTAAGTGTGTTTTCAACGCTAAACAAACTCTGCCATTTTCGGCATTTCCAACAAAGTAAGCGCGCCCATATTTGCACAGTCATCCTAATGACAGTCAATCTGGCGTAAGCAAGTCTCGGAATGTAACCCACTATAAGGAAATGTGAATTATTTTCGCATCCTATTCGCGCAAAGTGTGGGAGGAACCACACCTGTAACTAATAAGTACAGACGGCAAGGATGTTCTATTCATTATTAGGTGTGAGACACAAGTAACGCGAGTTCCCCATTTATGCGGCAACAGCGAAAGCTGCGACAACAGCATTATACTCGTAAAAGCGCACTTAATAGAAATTATTACATCATACAAACTGTGTTTATTTACCTTAAAGGATTACTTATGGCGAGGATAAATTTGCAATGGCGCCACCAAATAATTCAAACAGTTTTCGTAGTTCTTCAGAAGTGGTAAAGTCAGTTTTCGTTTGATACTCCTGTAATGAATTATGCTTAAAGCAATTTTGCTGCAATTACGAATCATGCTGCAAGTGCATGGAGGACGTCATTTCAAGGTGTTAATTTAACAAGAACTTGAAAAGTTACTAGGAATATGGAACGGAGTTTAAGATGAGGTCTGGAGATCTGCTCAAATATTAACTGGTCCTGTTCTCGAAGCCACAAGTTGTTGGAGACGACATGCATTATTACCAGATCAACCTTTACTGATGATAACTTTCAATTTTAATTTTTAACGGTGGGACAAGTTGCAATGTAAATACACAAGACATGTATAAAAGATAAAGCAGGTGATAGAGTTTTCTTCGCAATATTAATTTGCTAGCCCATCTGATTTTGTAGCAGACACGAATCGTAATTACGTAAAGAAAGTTTCTACCCGTGACTTATTTATTTTTCCAATAACTGAACTGCAATTTATCAATTCAGAAATTGAAGTTAGAGGAAAGAAATTGAATTCCGCTACAGTGAAAACATCATTACCACAAGAACTAATTAAATAAATTGTAAATGTTTTAAGCTTTTTATCTTTTATCATTAGAAACTTTTTAAATAGTGATTATCACTACAAAGTGTACCTACGTAGGACGACACCCAAGTAAAATTTAAAAATAATCATGTTAATGTAAAACGTAATTAACAAAATTTAATGTTGACAATGCTTTTAAAGTGCATTAAGCACTAAACTACAGGAGTGTGATTTAAATTCTTTAAAATTTCATAGTTGCATGTAACAATTAACAATGCCTTTCCAAAAAATTGAGTTGATAATTATATAATTTAATAATTACAAATAAAAGTTTTAACCTTGCAGCATGTACTTAATTTTTAAACTAGAAATTCATTTTTTCATAAATTTAATAATGTAATAAATTTTTTGTTAGTTTTTGCAACAAGATATTGTACGTAATTTTATTGTCTATTGAAAAATCGATCAAATGGAGGTTCGCACTATATGGAATTGTATTGTATTGCACACCTATTGTGAAACTCATAAAACTAATTTGGGAATGTAGAAAAATCACTTTCATTTTGAAATGATATTTACGATGATATTTATTATTCCTATAATATTAATAAAGTAATATCAATTTAAATGTCGTTGGATATTTTCCACAAATATTGGAATAATGATTAAATTTGACTAGATATTTTGATCAAAAAGTGTACACAAGTCAAGTACTTTTTAAAAATAACTACTTAAACAGTTTTAAAAGTTAAAGATATTATACAAATGAGAGAAAAGGTATTTTAAATAATTGAAAATTTTTATATTATACTTAAATTTTGCAGGAAAAATTTTACTCTCAGTGGGCGTATGCACTGCACATTAGACAATTCACTTTGAAAAATACAGTAGTTTTAATTTTCTTACCTCTTCTGGAAATTTTTCACGATAAGAGCATTTTCCTAACAAGATTACGGCGACTACATTACATTCCTAATTGTATGCAGAAATGGCGATTTTTTTTCGTTCCAACTAAATTTGCAATTATAATTCTTGTTCCGAAGGAAAGTTTCATGCTCCAAGATAATTATACGGATTATATTCTTAATTAAGGCGTTCGTTTACCAGTTTTACAAAATAAAATTAATTTGAATTCGTCGGATCGGTTTTTGGAATAAATATTAATAGTGGAGGGCGTCACATTGCTCAACATCGAAAAACTATACAAAAAAAGCAGATCTGGATGATAAAAGAGAGGCCGAAGCTACAGAAACGTAGTTAGAAAGGAGATAGAGAGTTTACAAGGTCAAGTCGTCTTGAATAATCAGGCTAATTGAGTTTATGCTATGACCAATTAGCTACAGTCTTATAAGGTTTTGAAGCCTAACCGTATTTCACAGAGACTAAAAGTTTAAACTCGAAATGACTGCTTGCGAATTAAATTTAGCCCTGCGGCGCAACTTTAAAGGGCGGGGCGTCATTACAACTGTTCACTTCTCTGATAAACTCGGGAATGTTCCTTCCTGATTTTCGAGTCCTTGCAACCAACTAAATGCTGATTACGATCGTTATTTTAATCGCTATCGTTATGGTGAAGTTTTGTTTGCACCTTCCCGACATGTTTTTTATTCCGGGAAGGCCGCGGCAGCCGGAAAGGCAAGTCGTAAATATCCATGTGAGGAAACGCACATTTTCCATCCGCTTGACGTGATATTCGAAGGGATATGTCATTATTCCAGGAAAGATGGGCAAGATCTAATGCGACTTTCTGTCACAAAATTGGTAATCTCTAGTTTGCATTAACTGCTAGTGAATCAAATCTGACATCGACGAACTGCGGTATTGATTAAATTTTCGTAGCTCGAGTTTTTATCCAAAATTTAGCTGAAATTCAGCCGCGAATTTGCATATTTCGGGCGGATGTCCGTAGACAGCAACGGAAACTGCATTCCTGGTGGCTGAGCTAAACCAAGTCTGATGAAATATAAAATTTCGAAAATTGCAAAAAGTTTATGCTATAACTTTTATGATCATTTTATAGCTTTTTGTATATGATTGATTCAGAATTGTGGGCCCGACTTGGTGAGTGTATCTAAATTTTCAATTTCCTTTTTTCTTCACTTGATGTTTGGAAATAATTATTTCCCATCGATTCGTTTCCGAAGATGGAATTAAACTGCAGGCTGGCAACTTTTCCGTCGTCGCCGGTAATTGATGACCCGTTTTTATCTACATCAAACGGTTTTCATTTTGACAAAATTACGACTCCCGCCGCAAATGTGATTAACAGACTTGTTTAGGATTCTGTCCATGACACTGCTATCGCTCTCTCGAGAAAGAAATAGTCCGTGCGGATACCGTCCACTTCATCATACAGCACCTCATATACCTGTGAAAAATTATCCCAATTTTTCCTCAACGCCTAAACCCCGCTTGCCTTAAACCCGTTTTAATTATTTCCGTGAAACTGTCGTTATTAATCATCGATTCCGATCACGTTCGAAATGCGTCCTTTTTACAGTCTTTTTTTTCCAGGGACGCCATTTATAACGCAACCTTTTTAATAAACCGCACCAACAGCTGTTCGAAAACGACACCACTTTGAATAACCTGCTTGTGACATGATAATGATAAATAGCTTGTTTCTAGCACTCGGAGCTTATTACTTGCATTTTGAATACGAGGATGACGTATAAATCCGAACAATTTCATCAGCAAGAGCGAAGCCTGGATCAGCAGGAAGCGAGAGGGGATTTAAAGAAACTTTCGCTTCGATCAATCTGAGAAAATGTACAAATAACCGGCAGAGACAACAATAATGAATTAGTAGCGCATCTCTGCGCCTCCGGAGGAAGCCATAAATCGCGACTTATCTTCAATAAACACGCCTACACGTCATGCTGAGTTAAATAAATATTTAAACGAGAAAGTTTTGCGATTTTTCATTATTAACACCGCGACCTATTAAAGTTGGAGTTTCGTTTCAAAGAATCGCACCACTGAAAGATTCGCTCGACAAAAAAAAGAAACAGGTGAAAAAATAAAGTAGTTTTGATCCGCTCTCCTTTAGACATAAAAGAAAATCCTTTTTCTATTCGTGTGCCAGGAATTTTCAATCTCCTCTGATTTTTGGTAACCTTATTAGAAATTACAAATGTAGAAAACTTGTTTGAGGAAATTTTAATATTACATCAAATATCAAATTAAAAAAATAAACGCCGAGAATAGTGATTTTTGTTGAGTTAGCCATCCTATATCTAACAATTTTCTGCTGTTATTTTTTAGTTTGATTGATACATAATCCCATTTCCTGATCGCTAATCTTTCTCTAAAAGAACATTTTGTCAGATTACAAACAAACGCAGACCCCGACTTAATATTTGTATTAACCTTAATCCCGACGACCGAGCAACAATTAATTTGAAAAATTTCAAGTGTGCGAGCAAGCACACTTAATCCCTTAATTCTGCTCTTTTATTAAAAAGATTGGTGACTGCACGCGTCGAAATGCAATTTTCATTACTGTAAACATCGCACCACCTGCAATTTAATTGTGTGAAAAACGTAATAAAGTCAAAAGCTTACGTCCAATTTAACCGTGTAAATAACCACCTTTTAACTACGCTACATCGGAGGAAGTTAATTCGATAAAACTCCTACGTTCTCGCTCGACTTGGACGTTTAATATGTGAAAAGGGTTGAGGTTCGTATTGCAAAAAAATTAACTTCCTTCACGACATGAGAGGAATTACGGTGGCGGAGCTTAAGAAGCGTGATGTGCTTCTTTGGTGTAAATTAACGACTTCACCTGGAGATACGGTGGTTTTTAGAAGCTCGAAAATATTTTGTTCGGTTTTAATTAGGATGTTAGCACATTTGCGTGCGAAGGGAGGATTTCAAACAGTTTGTAAACACCGGGACACTGGAAAAGTTCGGGTCTCGGGTTTTTGTGTTGGCTGCAGCTCGAACTAGAGATTTTATTTCTTTTGTAACCCTACATTCAAAGAAAAAGTTTCACCTTCGACGTTTGACTTTTAAAAATTACACATATCGGAAAACAAATTTTTAAACTTTGTATAGCTGTTCCATTACTCAGTAATTTTATAATTAAATTTCTTCACGTTAGTATATACATACTTAGTTAAAAACTGTACCACATTTTCTGTTTGTAATTCTGCAAACGTTAAAAAAACGTCAATTACGGTTCCGATTAGTTAATTTTGTGATTGAAACATGACATGAATCTGATTTATTCAATTTGAAAAGTTATCTAAATTAAAGTCAATAAGTTTTAAATTTTAATGTATGTTTTATGATTCACAAATGTTGTTTCTCAAATGTAATTTATGTTTATGTGTCATGATTTCTGAATTACACTTGACGTTGTCTGGATTACAATCAGACAACGTGAAGAACATCTCAAAATTTTGCATCCTAAAGAAAAAATATTGCTACATTTTAATCTATCAGAGCTGTCAAATTTTGAAATTAGTTTTTGTAACTCCGCTGTTTTTTTTCCAATGGTGGAATAAGAAAGGCCAAATAGAACCAATTAGAGACGCTATACAAATAAACGCGATATTATACTGGTTCTTTGTAAATCTTGGCACTATAGCAAACGTTTAATACCAAAAAATCTCAAAGTGTAAAAATGTTGCCTACAAATTACAAAGTTTCAGTGTGCGATTAAAGCACTAAAATAGGCCGTGAAAGCACTGTGTAGCGTAGGTAACATAATATTATATATTGTTAGTAATAATATAACCTCTCAGCCGATACGTTCGGCACTGTAGGGCAATATCAGATTTGCAAATCCGATCCGTTCCAGAATTGTTTGCACCATCTACAAACTCATAAAACTCGAATCATAGATAAAGTAGTTTATACATTTGTGGCTGCGGTTTGAAATGGTGGAGGCAATAAAATTCCGACTTCCTGAAGGTGACAATCCGCGCATATACGCGTTATTCGCGGCTTGGTAAATCCGTGATTCGTTTTTATACCCAAAGATTAATACCTCTAACAATTAGGTTTTACGGCAGTTCGCCAAGAAAAAACATTTCCGTCTCTGAAGTGTCGTCTTGCGCAGGTGCGCAAAGAATAATAATGTACCAATGTACCATTATATTTTCCGCTCTACATTCGTTGCTGAATATTTATTAGCGGATTTTTATTGTATCGGAAGCCCCGCCGCGTTTCTACAAAGAGTATCACGGCGTTGGAAAATAAATAAAACTAATTCTTCTTGCAAAACGTAATTTCTGTGGGCGAACGCTGCAAATCAATCAAAGTTTTGATTGGAAAACGCCGGTACCAAATGATTTCTCCATTCGTCTTCCGAAGCGCAATTATTATGTAGTTATTAGAAAGCTTGCAGCTAAAAATCCCAATAATAACGTAGACAAACAGGAGATTAGCGAAGATCATTAAAATCGTTTGTTTGCGGAAGGATTCCAAGTCGACTCCGACACGATGAAGCGTTAAATAACAACGTATAAAGAAGAGAAATCAACAAAAAGGACGAAACATAATTGGGAGAATTTGAATATGAAGATCTTGAGAAGGACACTCGAAAAGCTAATAAGCAAACAATTCACCTTCTTTGGGCAACCCTTGAAGAGCTCGCGCTAATGCATCACTCGACGAAGAGTGACGGACACCCAAATCGATGAAAGGAACTAAAATAGTTCGTAGCAATTATTCATACTTTATGTCTGCTTCGCTTCAAATAAAGCTCTAATGCAACTCACAGGAAATGGAATTTTTGGTTCAAATGAGCGTCTTTGAGAGTTATGGCTGATCTGACCCCTTATGCAGTTACAAAACCATAAAATTTGCATTGTCGGGAAGAGAAACTAATAAGAACGAACGTCAGATTCTGCTAACGAACACTCGTTTCGAGAGACTGTTGTTTTATTTATTTGTTGAGATAATAGGATTAAGGCTGCGGACCGGAGATGCGCTGACAGTCATGTAAACGATTCGTCACAGTGTCATAGTGTCACTCTCAGACGGAATTCTTCTACTATCGATCGTTCAATGTTGTAATTGCATAATTACTGCGAAAACACGATTCGGAAAAACATGAAATGCGCAAAACTTATAATATATTGCAACGTAAACAGTTGTTCAGTAGAGATATGCAATGGCAGCCAAGCAATTTCATCAAACGACCGGTCGAGAGACCTTCGAAATAATTGGCATTTCACCGAATTGCGTTTACCAATAAAGTTATCATCAATCAATTTTAAACAGGAGTAACGATATGACGTAATGTGTGTGTTTTGCCTTATTTGCGTTCCATTTGAAAATCGCTGCATATTGACGCTCTGCAACCTATACATGAACAAAAAAAAAATTGTGCCTACCCGGCGCATCCATCATTTATAGCACAAATTTTATTTTGATATAATCTAATGATTTATCTAACATGAAAACTTAAAGAGATTTTTGACGTAAACATATTTTTTAAATTATGATTTAAGTAGAAGAACATCTTCTTGTCGCCAACAGTTAAAATGTATAACAGACACGTAAATAACTTCTTCATTTTTCATTTTTTAAATAGCATTATAAAATAATCAATGTTGGATGATATATACTAATCGATAGTGTTTTTTTTACAAAACCACACAAATCTATGTATTATAATAATATCTGTCTAATATCTATCACTACTGTAAATGATCACCAAATGCTTAATTTGTAATTTTGTGAGCGCTGTGGGCTTCTGATCTATTATAACATACATTTCTTAATTAAGCCTGCTACACATCAATCGATTCTGTGTCCAGCAAACATCAGTGAACAATTTTAAATTTTTCAAAAAATAATACAAAAACTTTTCATTCGCTTAAAATGCAAAATATAGAAAACTCATTGTTATAATTGTAGATTTGATTGGCAGTTCATTATGCACGGATTTAAATTATTATAATAATATAATACTAGCATAAATTTAAGGAGCACGAATAAAAGTGGTAGAATCAAACAAAAGTAATTCCATTGCAATGACAAATCTATTCTCTTTCTGCTAGAGAGCATGTTAGGATATAATGGTCCATTGTCTGAGACTACAACTTCATCCTTCAGACACGCTAGATGATTTACATTGTCAGCGACAAATAGCTTTAATTAAAATATCATACAGTAAACACGACGATGTGGCGACTTATTCAATTACTCCAGACTGACTTTAATTGTTAAACAATAGCAAATTGCCTAATATATTTGCAAAACAGATTTACTGTCGATTTCAGGGTTACCTTTCTGTTGTTTTCATTCTAAGATTTAGAAACTTTGGTTTACAATAGAAAGGACCGGGTGGCAGAAAGGAATTTTCCAAGAATTTATCGGTTTTGCATACTACAGTACATGATTGATTACATTGCACATTCCAATTCTAGAAAATTTATTTGTATAATTATATATTTATATATAAATATAATTATAGGATTTGTTTTCAAATTCAAATTTTATTAAGCACGAGATGATGTTTTATTAATGAACTATCAAGCGATTTTTATAGCGAATTAAACCTTCATTTTATTAGTACGATAAAATAGATTTTTTTTGTAATATATCTCAGAAATTGTGTCTATAAAATCTGGTAAATTAACAAATTTATAGGTGCAAACTTCATTTTGGGAAATTCTTACACATTTAATTAGATTTACGAAAAAATTAATATGATATGGTACTAGTCCATCAACAAAACAAATATAACAACATAACAATTTTTTTGCACGTTTGTAATACATGCAAAGAACTTCGTTAACTAGACAGAAAAATATAAAGTTTCACTGAAATAACAATTACTTAAAGGAAGTGATGTATTTTACACTAGAATTGCAGTGGGTTTTGTCGTTTTCGCAATAAATACTGCAATTTATAGCTAATTACAGTTTTACTGTGTTTTTACTAGTCGTAACTTCTGCAACATTATCAACGTCAATAACACTAACAATGGCGGTTAATGCTAAAACTGTTGTCTTGACATGACATCACCATCAGAGGATATCACGCAACTTCGCTTTACGGAACAAAGTAAATTAGAGGTACCCCCAGTATATGATCACCCCTTTCATTTAATATTCTCTCTTTGCATTATGAATTCGTGGTTAAATTAAGGGAGCTACAAACGGGGTAAATTTTATTAAATAAATCGACAACGCCGAACCTCAGTAAATTTACTGTGACATTATATGATTATTATTATTCCATTTCGTCTTCATTTTGCTCGACTACACTCTCACATCCGTCATCTAGAAAGTAAATAAAAACCTCCCCCGCACTTGAATTTACAATTTCTCGTTTCGACGAAATGACGAAATTCAATCAGAACAAGAAAATCAGTAGAATTGGCACAATACACTCGAATGGAATCATCGACGGGGTGTGCGACGCTGAGATAAGTGCCGTTCCACCGAAGCGACATCTACCATCGCTATATTTTACCCCTTGGATTTTTCTGAAGAAATTAGTGGTAATACTTGCGTAATTTACCCCTAGGGTGTAGGTGGCGTGTGTGCCTGGCATAGAAGTGTGAACGCGGCTTAAGCTAATCCGATCCGGCAGAAATCTTAAATCAGAAGTTACGACGAGCTTCTTTGTGTTTCGCGTTATTGTCCGCCATCTTGTTTATTCTTGCTGATTTATGAACGAGGATGACGGCTGACGTTTGCTAATGCACATGTTTGCCGAAGGGTGGTAAATACAAGGATGATTCGGATAATGGCTAATTTGATAGCTAATAGAAAAGGGGAGAAAGCGGTCAAAAAATATGATGTTGCTCTTTCGCGCGTTATTAGACCAACCTTTTCACGTTTGTACTTCTGTTGTGACCTTACATAATGTCACTGTCGCATTAGTAAAAGAACATGACATCTTCAATTTCCTCCTTACATATCGATTGCTTATTACTCCCTAAGTTATGTAACTTTTACGACTTTTTAAAGACGTCAGATAGCATATTACACGGCAACCTCCAAACTTTCCAGTCAGTCAATCTAATAAGGTCGTCGATTTTCTTATCGTCGGAGAGTTTCCAACTTTGAAATATCGAAATTCGAACATCTAAGAAAAATAACAGACTCTCAGAACACTCGAATATGAAATATGAGCGACCTAGCAAAATATTAATTAAAAAGTGAAAGACACACGGACAAAGCCTATTTCTGCATCCAACAATAACGAAAATGGAAATGAAAAATTAGACAGGAAAAGGCACAAAACGAGGCCTCTTATCACTGCACTAAAAGATTAAAATTTTTGGAATTGTCACAGTTTGTCATTTTATCTTTTCCAATTTCGTGTCGTAACACTTCCTCGCAATTATTCGGGACAAAAGGGCCGTTTCGATTGTTTTATTAATGGGCTTGATAAGGCGCCACAAGCTGATTCATGGGGGCGCAATATTGCGTCATTTTGTGCTCCCTTATTTTCTTCTTCTGGTGATATTTCAGCGCTGAACTTTAACTTTATTTAATTGCATCAAAAGATGAACGAAAGTTGACAGTATAAGAGGAGAAACGTAAACAACTTCAACTAAACCACATGCTAAAATTGAAAAAAAATTCCCAATTAATTGGAAAAGTAATTGGTTTCTAGTCCGACCAAGTCTAATTAAATTTAAAGGATTCGTCAATAGCAAAAAAGGAAAATGACTTTATTAATTTAAATGTGAAATGTAGCTCCCCTTTCTTAATTTATATGGGCGTAATTTAGTCGAAAAACAACACCAGCCATTTACTTAATTATGCTCGGGGGTGCGTCCCATCGAACCCTCCATAAATTCCACTTGGGCCTTATTTACTCGGAAAACACTTGCCCTAATTTGTCAATTCGCTTCAGAAGGTGTCTCACGAGTGCCCCATCGGCGTTTGTGCTTTTTCCGGGAATAATCGCCCATTAATATTCCAGAACGAAATTGAAAGTTTCCATTTTATTCGACTATATTAGCAAAATAAACCTTCAAAAATCAAGCGAGTTGATGGGATAATATTGCGCGCAGATGCCGCCGTTTTAAATTACAATTTTAAATTTGATTTTCCTTCAGACTGGGGGGCGAACGTAAATATTTTGAGAGAGACGGATACGAAAGATTCGGCTACACGTGTTCCGACATGCTAAGTTGAAATTTTCTTTGAAGCAAACTGTTTGATTTTAAGAAACATTATCAGAAGTATTATTTCGCAAATTTGGGGTTGGCTGTATTGGGTACTTAAGTGAAATATGTGCAAACTGTTTTCGTTGTTATGGTGTGAAGACGCGACTTATGCCACACCACTTTAATTATTTAGGGTGGAGGTAGGGTAATGGCGCTGCAAATTTTACAACGCTGTAATAAAGTGAGGCAACAGTTTTCCTATATTAGTACTCTAAAATAAGTTCGCAGAGAACATTTTGATAGGTGTTCATTAGAGCTAACATTATCAAGTAGACAAATTTAGGCGCTTCTAGAATATCAAAAGTGTTTCATTTTCCATTAAGCAAATTGTTTAACTTCAACCAGTTGACAATATAGCTGAAAGTGTACCTAGTCAGAAACAGAAGACAATGCAATTGAAAGAGAATTATTTGATTAAGCCTTTTAGTACTTTTTAGTGTTTCCGGAATAGAAACTCTATTAGAAATTTAATAAACATAAGCAATACTTGTTCTGACATTTCAAAATTTTGTTGAAAATTCAAAATATCTTTAATATTGCTGCAACCAAAATAGAATTTCTCTGTAGCTTTCCTTTGTCCAATTTTCCATTATTCCATCGTAAACCTCTTTTCTCCTCCTTCCGTTCGCTGTTTACACTGCGTCTTATCTGAACCATTTCGGGTTGATGTTGGTCATGTTATGACGTAATAACGAGAGTACTTTACAGTTACTTCTTTAATTATCGCGTAGACTCGTCGACCCCAATTAAACCCAATCCGACTTTCCATCGATGCTCCTAAACGCAACGGACAACTTAAGGGTAATAAACCTAAACGCGCCCTTTAAATTTAAAGAGTGCCTCGTATCCACATCCTTTCTCTGTGCAATAAAACATCTATAAACCCTGTTAATCTGGAGACCGGTGGTCCGGACGTTATCTGTACAACGCCGTCGCTGGTCGATAAAGGCCTGTGTCCCATGAAAACGTCACTGAGACAATCACGAGGTCCCATAAACAATGACGCTTCCTATGATCTTGATTTGGAATAATGGGCGACTTAACCGGGACGTCGGCGTTGGCGGTAGTATTGTCATGGTGTCAATCCGCGTCGAAGGGCTCGACACAAAGGGATATTTCGGTAAATGTCAATAAGAGAGGCAGGGGATCTAAGAGCATAGTTTAGTTATGTGAGGCCAAATTTCGAATGAGGAGATTAACTGGAAGGCGGTAAGCGGTCCGTTCTTCCTGATGGTTCCAGTTATTGGAAATTCTGACTATGACAAGTTTAGGGGTCAATATCACAAAGATGAAAGTTTTTTCTATAAAAATAGCTGTTGTTTAGTTCCGGTTTCAGTCCTCGCGATGTATTTTTACGGTATTTTTGTAGCTTCATAGGTCATTTTTGTTCCGGTAGAACAATTATATTAATATTTTCTCGCAGTTTGTGATGTAAAATATAGAGACAAGCGGCGCTTTTATAATTTTTTGTGCTTTTACACTTTCGCTGCTGCTTTTGGCACATTAATAAACCGTGAATTTCCATTCACATTTTTCTCATTTTTCAGAAATTACCACTAGAAGAATCCCCACAACGAAATAAAAGCGAAAAATGTAGGTGGAATGAGATAGATTAAATTGTACACGTCAGAGAGCCAACATGTAATAAATCAACAGACAAATCCTTTGCTCCTATGCATTCCGCTCATTCTCACCGTCTTATCCCTGGTGACGTGCATTTATCATTATCGTCGACAGTGGGGGAGGCATAATTGTGTCGAATCACTGTTTGTTTAGCTTTTCGCAGGACATTGGAATGCCCTGTTGCACTTCTAATTAAGTTCTGAGAATCAGTGCGTTAGCGACTGGGAGTAATTAAATTAAAATCGTCCACAGTATAATATCGCGTCGTGTTTATGGCCTCGAATTCGCAACAAGGTCCCTTCTGGACGTTGTGATAATAATAAAACTAGATATGGCGCTAGGGCAGGGATGATTAAAGTTTTATGGAGACGGGCGCACTCGGGGGCGACGCGCTTTGACGCTTCAGACAATGTTGCGTATTTCATAAGAGGATTAAGAATTGTTTTCAAAAATACGCATACTCACGACATTCTTTGTTCTGGGGGACTTTGGTCTACGAGAAAACAACAGCCGGCAGAGACATTTGTTAGAGTAAGGCTAGAAGGATTTTATGGAAAGCTATTTTATGGCAGTATTTATTCTATAACTGCACAACAGTTACAATCTTCGTGTATTGCCACTTAATCTACTTATATAACCAACTTAAAAGTTTTATTACGTAAAGTTAGCTGATGATAGTAATTTTCTTGAAGAACACTCTACGTGAGCTGTTAGCTGAAATGATACCTCAAACTATTAAATAATACTTAAAATTTTCATAATAATGTGTGCAGTAATATGCATATTATTATTTTAGTTTATTCCATCTAACCAAAATGACATGCTTTTAATTTACCGAGATTTTAGGGCGCATACCTAACCATCATCCATAAATCGTTGAACTGAATTTAAATCACATCACACTGATTTCAATTTTTTTGTCTCCGTTGCCAGATTTGAAAATTTTAGTTTTGATTAACCAAAAGTTAAGCAATGAGCTTGTGGTTTATTAACAAAAATCGTTACTTTCTGATAAACGCTTTGATATCAATGAGCCCCTTTGATGTTGGATTTAATTTGTTCCTCTTTCTGGTAATGTCAGATCTGTAGTAATTAAATTTACTTTAGTTGTGGTTTCAAAAACAAAAGTTGCTTCCTTAACACTTGACTTTAATGAGTTAAATAACTTTGGAAATTAACTATTGAGACGGTTATAGAGAACACAGCAACAACATTTCAGTGTTTTCATTAATTTTAACTTTAAACTAAATGATGACAACTTAGCACTAAATTGTTGCCATTGAATTTTTGTTAATGCAGATATAAATATAATTTATTGACCCATGTCTTTATAACAATAATGTATATCGTTAATAGTTTATTATACCACTATAATAGTTATACTGAATTTTTATTAGTAATTTAATTTTAGTTGGAATAAATTAATAATTTGTCGTTCAAAAATATGCATTTCAATAAAATTTTAGTGTGATAATTTAAAAAAATTAAACAAACGCTGTACATAATTAAATTTGGCATACACCGGTTTTTGTGTTTATTTTGTTGTAACATTCAGGAAATTTTAATGGCACTATAAATCTATTTGTTTTGTAAAATAGAACTAATGATAACAAAACAAGCATAAAACAAAATTGTGAGAATGCTACCGCTTATAAGTTTAGCTCTAAAGGATTTAGCAACTTAAAACAACAAAGCAAATAAAAATTAGAAAAAAACTTTTAGTATTATATATTTCCATTACCTATTTCACATTAAACCCTGTTTTGGATTCTATAATTTTACGTCAGTTTTATAAATTGATCATTTTATTAAAAATATAAAATTTTATAACGCACTAATAACGATTTTATGTAAGCATTAAGAGTACAGAGTTCGTTTCCCTGTCGAAAAAATGTGGGCATGAATTTTTCCACAACAGATTTATGTTGTGTTAATTAAATTACTTACTATTTATTAAATAAATTTTAATGTTTAATTTGATGATGGTTGAACTGTTTATTTTATCACTGTAGATCTAAAAGAAATGTTTCGGGGTGTAGCAGGAATGAATAAAAAGCCGTAGGCGATAGAAAAGTTGTGTTTACAAAATTCATCGAAGCTTTTAGACGTGATGAAAAATTGTAAAATATTTTTTCAAAATCAGGTGTGTGAGCTAACTGCCGGGCTTCACTTTTTTTTGTGTACAATTTTTTGCATGTTGTTACTCAAAACCTGACGACCCTTTTCGGTCGTTAATCAATAAGGAATGCGTAATAAGCAAATATACAAGATTCCTTCAGGCCGCCCCCGCGATCGTCTGTTAATTATAAAAATGCAGTGTCCGGGTCGGTATTTCTGGCGATGATTATGCAAATTCCGCGACATTTCGGCACATTTCCTTTCAGGCAAAGGCACGACACGCTATTTAGCCGCGTCCCGAAACAAAGCATTCCCGTCTCAAACTTCTTCTTTTATATAACAATGTCGAAAGAAAACGCCAAGGAAATTCTTTCTTGGCGGAAATCTCCATACAAATCGTCTTGTCGGAATTTGAGGCGGTGTTCTTAAAATAAAGGCCTGATTAAGTTACGAATTACGACTTCTCGTCTTACATGCATCGATCCTGTGGGATGCAGGATGTTTGCTTGAATTCCTGCACGAGTTTTCCATCGTCGTCGTTTTTCTGAACGTTCATGATTTAGTAGCACTTTATTAAAACAACCATCCTTCGACATGTTAGTTTGACCTTTTAAAATATGACATTCACCGAGCCGCAGGCGAGCGAATATGTTGCTACAGCATTTGAATTTCATGAGACTTAACTTATACATTTATATTGGATTGTTTATAATTTAAGATA
The DNA here is from genome assembly GCA_030157275.1 of Cynaeus angustus. Classification (NCBI taxonomy): domain Eukaryota; kingdom Metazoa; phylum Arthropoda; class Insecta; order Coleoptera; family Tenebrionidae; genus Cynaeus; species Cynaeus angustus. The sequence continues at coordinate 18,853,787 of CM058060.1, forward strand.
GGGACGTAATCGGGATTGAAAACGGGCACAAGACTTAATCCCTCTTCGACTTCAACAATACTTACCAACCCCTTGCGCGTGCCCCTCCAATAACACAGTTCGCTAACATTGTTAAACTTCAACAATTGGGCCCTACTTCGAGATACAACCAACAACGTTACAAATAGTCAGAATTGTTAGTTGAGAGCGCACAATTAAGTCTCGTATATACTCGTAAACGAATTATTGCTGGGGGCTGTGGGGGAGGAAATGGCGCCATTTCGACAAGGTGGACGGCGTCGTTAAGTGCGCTATCTTGGAGGAGAAGTAGACGCTAAAAAACAACGCTAAAAACCAAAAATAGAACAAAGCAAAGAGAGGAACTTTTCACTTTTTAACACTTTGTAGATACTTAGCTCTTCAACGTACTAAAGTGTACAGCATCTTTTCCATAATACCTACAACAGACTTGGTATTTTAAAAACTTACATTATTTTAAAGTGGGGCAAACACGTGTCATTTTCACTCTCAAGGGAACAATGTAAAATTAGGTAAAACGGTATAATAGATATTAACAAACCGAGTAGTGATTTGAATATTATGTGGGCAGAGATCATTAGGATAAATTAGGGCAGATATATAATGTTGTAAGAGTTTATAAAATTCCAGTTTTTTATAATAAAAGTTTATTGATTTTAAGAAATCATAACATTATTGATAACCATGCTTTTTGTTTTATTTCATATTTAATGGATAAAATTTGTTCAAAATTATCTCTACGGATGTGAGAAAAACAGATATTTGTTTCATTCTAAACATTTGGTTTTTTGGTTGTGATAGTCTTAGAGATGATGTGTATAAGCAGAAATGGGCACGATTATAGACTAATATAGCAGTGTTCCCGAAGGATAAAAAAAGACAGTATAGTAAAAGACTTTAATCAATAATTCGAAAGCAATGGACATCTATATTAAGAGTTGCAATATATGTGAGGATAAATAAGAGAAATCAAAGCATGAGAATGCAATAAATATCATGCATATTATGCTCTAGTTTGTAACATTAACAATTGGTTAATGGGCCATCTTACAACTGCAATAGAATAATCTTTACCATTGCTTCATTGAAATGTGATTGAATATTACATGCATGCTTCAAATGCTGTTCTTTAAATAACATTGAAACTCCATTTCCGAACTCCCAAATGACTTACGTTAATAACAAATATAATACTACGTGCCAATAATATTTTAAATATTATTTTTAGTAAAGAAGAACCTCTTTCGTATTGGGATCAAAATAAAAAAATAATGGTGCATTTTATGTTATATAATTTTTGTATTTATTGATACTTGAAATGGATTTTACTGGTTGCGTATTACCACGGTAACATTCAGCTTAGTTATAAAAAAATACTCTACTGTTTACATAAAAATTTGAAATATCATCGAAGCGTATTTATTTGATTTCCAAATGTCAAATGTCTATTCGCCCAGAATTAAGCCACCAATATTCTTCGGCAGCCTCCGGTTGATGAAGGCGGCTTTCGGGGTCGCCGCACGTTAGGATTCTTATCTCATGCCAGGCAATATATCCTGGACTTGGTTCGAAATTGTCCCGAATCCCGTCCTGGTTTTAAAGGATCCCGTCTACTAACAGGATCAATCCCGTTTCTGATTTATGGCGACGGCGAGAGATCTTTTGTTTTCATTTCTGCTAAAAGTGTCGTGCCATACAGACATTTTAACAAGTCGACTGTAGGCAGTGAAAAGTGGGAATCACTCCATTTGAATGCATAAAGATTTTTCAGAGCGATATCGGTCGCAACCATCTGATTTATTCAAACGAATATATTCACTTTGGAATTTTTGATTCCACGAACGGAAGCAGAGGGTGCAGAGTTTTTCGTGCGAAAATTTGTCGCTCGACTAAAATTAACAACTGCATATTTATGTAAAGACGTAAGTGTCAAGGTTCAGTGATTATTAAAGCTCGTTTTGGAATTTATTGATAAGTTCTTGTCAATAAAGGTATTTAACTTTATTATAGATCGGAATTCTCGGAAATTTGCTCGGTATGAGTGCATCTGAAAGGTTGTCTTCTGCACGACTTTATCGAGTAGAAAATCTTAGATTGTAGGTACAAAGCCTGCGCTCTGAGTGTTATTACTTAACAAATTCGCCGCTTCACGCTCCGGTCACCGGAATCCGAGTCCGGAACGCTGTATTTGGAGAACCTAAGCAACGCTGTGTTAATTTCAAATGTGATGTGCCCCAGTTGCAGGTTATATTAGCTGTCCAACAAAGGGCTTTTTGAAACCACATTTGTTCACCTCCGATAATTGATTGTAATCTGATTAACTCCCGTTTACCAACTGGTCTGAGCTCAGGTAAACCTCCTTTATTGCGGTCATCTGACGCATTTCCGATATTCGCAATCAAACATCTGTTATGGGCATATTAATTATCGTGCAAGCAACAATCACCCATAATAAATTCATCAGCGTTGTGCTAAACGAGCTAAACGCAACAACGATTATTTTTTACAGGGAAAGATCGCGGAAATATCGGCGTACCCTGAAACTGAAAGCATTGATTTTTAATTACTGGAATCATTAATCACCGCTCCAAAGAACCGAAACAACAAAGGAACAGTGATTGAAAGGGAAAGCTGGGAGTAGTTTTCGTCTATTTTAGACAAAGTAGGTATGCTGTCAGAAAATTTGATATTTTTAATTGGTAATAGATCACCCTACGGACACAGCGACAACCCATTTTATTCACCAAGGCAATCTATTCAAGAAACTCGTTTATGTTGTCGGTAATTATTTGTTCCTATTTAGCCTACGTTCGGAAGACGAAATTAAGTTAAACCATCAAGTGCGACTGAGAATACAAAAGAGTTGAAGAATAATGCCGAAAAGCAAAAAGAAAATTGAAATTAAACTATGAGGAAATAAACGGAAATAAGTTGCGGAAACTTACAGGCCAAAATGTTAATGAAATTTCTAAAGAAAAACTTGGTGAAGTTTTCAAACAATGAATTGTAACAACGGTAAAAACGTGTTTCATTTCATTTTAAAGTATACCATATTAACACTTAAAAAACGTTTAAGCCACAAACATTATACCTTGATCTTTATTATCTAATTTTGAAGCGTCAGAGATACTGTAAAATTTACTTTCCAATAAGATGTGTACAATTAAAACAGTTGCACAACAAATGTGTCAGAACCTGACAAATGCAGTTCGCTAGAACAACAAAGACCTAATTTTCAACATAATAAACAAAAGATTAATAATAACTAAACACCAACTTGAGTCTATCTTTCAAGTCACTCCCAGATATTTGTTGATGTTGAATTTTCTAAGCGTCGGGTAATTGTTAATGAAGTTAGAACTTTCTGCATAAATTGTGTAAATTTCGACTGGGAAATTAAAACGAAACGTCTATCAAGACCCACCACACGCTCCAACTCCGTTTAATTAAATCTTCATTAAAGTAGACACTTGCAAAAATGGTAGTTGATTTAAACGTGTTGGTCAGAGGAATGTCAAGGTCGGTTCTGAGTTTCAGACAAAAATTTTAAAAACAGTTAACGTGAGCAGAAGTTTAGATGATACAAAAATTATACTATCATAACACTGGTTGTTTATGAAACGTTCTGACTTTCAGTTACACCAGTAGAATAATTCGCGTTTTTTAATTGAACGAAACATATAGCAATACTTCTAAAGATGATTGAAATTTGTTGCTTCTTTGATGTTATTGTTGAAAGACGACATCGCCATTTCCATTTTTTTAGTAAACAAACATTGTGCAAGATAGGATCCTGAAGAAAGTGTATTTAAAATGAAGTATAAACTGTTTGTAATTTTAATTAAACATACTGTTCGGGCGATGGTGTTATGTATTTTGTATGAACCAGAATAAACATTTTAAAGCAGCTTAAATATTCTACGTTGGATCTTTGCTTTGCTGGTATAGATATAATCCAAAATAGATTTAATTCAACTTTTACCAGCATCCCAGTCGCAAAAATTGCGGTCGACTCAGCATATCGAAACCAGCCCCTCTACTTTAATGCTCTTGTAAGACTTTAATATGTTAAATACTGCGCTGTTCCGCACATTTGCGCCAAACTTGAACTCTTTGCGAACTAATATCCTCTGGAAAGATTAAGAGGATTAATCGTATTTGCATTGAAATTCGAGGCCAGAGGAAATCCGATCTTGTTTGAGGTTTTTTCATAACCGTCGTCATTTTGAAGGATCGATTTGCTATATCGGCACCTAACCCATCAGCTGGAACAACTTTTCAGTTCCTGTGTTCACCGAATAACAGGAAGTAAGCTGTTTTCCCACCTGCATTATCATGCGCTGATTAACGTCAACCACTCAATTAAAGGATTAAGTGCGATGGAGCGGATGCATTTTGGAGTAGAAAAGAACAAGAATTGATGAGCGGAGGAAGTTATAAGAAAATTGTAAACAACTAGGGGAGTTGTTGCAGATAGTCTCATATTCTTTCTTTATTAAGGAAATGTGCCTGCATTTTTGTAGGATAAATATCAGAACCAATTTCCATTTGTGATGAAATAATAATTAATTTGTGGTTGCTCAAGTCTATCTTCAGAACTGTATGCACTTCTCCGATAATAACTTTGTTAACAGCATTACTGCAATTCTCCTTCTCGCATCTCACATCTCAGACGTTATCTTGAACAATGGTCTTGTTTTTATCCGCCGCCTTAATCACTTCATCGCCGAAGAATCCGACGAGTTAGGTTTTTGTTTTCAAACCCATAACTTCCACCACTTGTTTTTTCCCGGATTAACGTTGCTCCAGCGTTTCAGCACTCCTGCAAACATTTATTTACATTTTTCCCGCCAAGCACTTTCAGCGTATAAAAAATATTATTGCAACTCAACTTTCTGATGTATTTTTAATGATGCTTCCTACGTAATTAAGAAAAAAACACAAGTTTGGTCGAGTGCACCTTAATAAGATTAGACTTTCGAGCAAAAAAGAACACCCCTTGAGGGAATTGCACGGATGTAAAGCTGTTTGATTGAAATTAGCTCCGGGATCGTTTGATGAGGTCCGGGTAATACATCGGAAGGCATTTATTTACACGTTGGAGTAAATTAAGAAAACGAACGCGGGAATAAAAGAGAGGAAATAAACTCGGGAGAATGAGAGAACTGATCGGCTGACAGACGGACGTAGACAAACGTTTGCTGCCAAAGAGAGCCGGGATTTATTTGGAAGCGGCGGATCCGTGGGGGCGCCTAAACCCACAAAAAACAAACATAGCAACAAATTTAAAGTCAGTAATCGACTAAACGTGAAATTGAAGTATTAATTAAATATACAGTTCAAGAAACAAAGCAAAAACGCAAAAAAGCAAAATTGTTACCAATTAACAGTCTACAGATTGTCTCGTTTTTCTTTAATTAAAAAAAAAAACTAAAACCTATTAAGTTGGTAAGAGTGCTATCGAGTCATACAACTAAAAAACCCAACTCTTTCTTAATGGTCTCGAAATCTACCCAGCTTCTCAACGCTTTTAAATATTAGCCCTTTTCCGCAGATGGAGCAAAAACTACCTGCTGTAAACCCTCTCACTTATCAGGATGACACATAAGAAACCAAATAACTTTAAAAATCCCACACAGAATTGCCAACCTCCAAAATTCCATTCACTACGAGGCCTGAATATCCCTAGAAAAAACAATCTATATTTCATTTTCAGTTCGCTTTATTGAATCCGCAAAAAAGTGAACTGCAAAAGATAGGAAAAACGAAAACCGGACGCATGCGTCGACCATCATCTATACGAAAACTATAAAGGCAATAAAGAACGAATATACGTCTCCGGTTTAATCGCCGTTTGGGCCGTTAATTGATTTTTTTCACGGTTTGACCCCTCTCCGAGTGAGATGAATTCCCGTCTTGCCGGTGTCGTAAATCTTGAGAATAAATAAATTTCATCTTCGTTAATCATTGTCGTAATGTTCACGTTGAAAAGACATTTGTCTTTGAGAAGGGGGGCGATTGGCAGGAAAGAAATTTACAAATGAGACAAAGAAATGAAAATTTGTCTTATTTGCAGTTGCGCAAGGGCAGTTTTTAATTTGTTGGAAATAATATAGGGCTTGAATAAAATTCAACAAAAGAGGGTTGCCTGAATAATATCTAGAAATGAAAATGATAATTAATTCTCGTTTTTTGTTTACATTTTAGGTAGAATTTTTTTGACAAAAATGTAATACAACAACATAATTAACTTTTAGAATCATATGTATTAGGATTGAATTATGAAAGTAAAATAGTTATATTTGTTTACATTTTATAAAAACTCTAATAGTAATAGACCTAAAAGATTAATCACAATTTGGTTTACTAGCTTTTTTACAACTTTGCTCGAATTTATTACACAACTTTATTTAAATAGATTAATAAATTAGTTTTCAGAATTAAAAAAAGATTATGAAACTGGTTGCATCAATGTTTTGGTGTTTTTAATACAAAATTTTAAATATAATATATACTTACATATAATTTGTACGAAAATACTGCATCATACCTTGAATAATTCAGTAAAAATTTTTCCTGTGTTTAGCGGATAAACCAATGTTGTGTAAATTTGCCCGACGGCCAACATCTGCAAAAACTGTTTTTGTAAGAATTAAGTTCTGTAAAAGTGCGAGCGTCTTCTGCGCGTTTCACAAATTGCTTTTAGCTTTGAAAACGCTTTTGGGTAATTAATTAGAGGTAACAGCGTGGCCACAGCATTCAATTTGTGTTCCATCGACATTGCAGGTAAAAGCCCAAAATGATCTAGTTATATTTCAGACAAGCATTTAAATTAGGTGGCTGCAGAATCTGATTTGAATCGTTTCAAATCGCATACACAACAATACCAGCTACATTAACAGCACACCAATTATATCAGTTAAATCACAAAGCTAATTGTGCATTGTGTTCGAGGTATTACAAGTTTATGTCCAACTTCATGCAGGTTAGATTTTTAGAGATGAACAAACTTTTAAAGGGAATTTGGGGAAACCGGGTAGGTGCGTGGTATTTAATTTAAAAGTTAAGTTTGGGAATTTTATTCAAGTACGGTTACCGGAAACGACTTTAACGGGTTGTTTTTGTGAACAAGATGGCGTCAAGACCGTTAATATTGTACTGTAATGGTCGCTAGCGCAACATTACGTTATAAGCGCGGTAACACAGCAAACATCGTAGTACTTGAGATAAACGGAAGGCGTTGTTAAAACTTATTCGGTTCGTTGCACTAATGGTTTGGGTTAATGGATCTGCAGCGCACATAATCTGGTAGATTCTGGGTCTGTATGTCGCGCTCTGGTGGCCAGCTTTGGCGAAGCGCACATTGAACGATCCACTGAAAGCTCGCACGACATCAATGTTCAGGAGATCGTTAAGGAGACGCTCTTCATCTAATGTTCTCCGAAAATGTTGCAGCTGAAATATTAACGCTAGAATAAACTTCTGAATCGGCCGAGCCACAGCCACTTTTATAAATAACACCTAATGAGATATGTACACATTACCAAAGTTGGCAAAGTAAAAAGTTACTTCTTGGCTCAGTCGACCGCTCCATTAAAATGTAACGTGGTGACTTTGGTCGGAGAGAATAATACATAAATTCTCTAATGCTGCTAATACGACACACTCGCAGCGACGACTTATAAATTTTTATCTGGCTTTCGCGGTTTTTAGAACGGCTTTGCTCCGCGCACATAAAGCGCAAAATAAACAGATTTTAGAGGGGTTACTCCATCTTTTTAAAGGTGCATCAAAATTACGACTTTATGGCAAAAACTCGCCTAAATTTATGGCGAAAAAATTCAAAACGCAAATTACTTAGTCCAAGTTTTAATTTTTTATGACAAGGAGCTTTCGGCCGAGACTGCGCAATATTATTCGAGAATAGGTTGAATACATGCATCTCCGCTGGTCCGAATTGTACAACAATGAATTGCTGGCCATAGCACACATTCTGGCGAATTCCGGCGGGAAATTAGTTAATTAATACGTATTGTCCGACATGATAATGAATCCTGGTGGCCGGTCTTGGAAGGAGGTTTAGAACATAGCCGGAACTTGCAGGCAGTCAGCGGAAGTATAAAAGTAAGACTCTATAGAAAATTAACTAAGTTATTAACCTGTTATCAGTTCTCTTTCTACATAACAAGTCTAATGAATAAAATAACAAATTATGTCCTCCATGTAGACATAAATTCGATGGAATATTCCAATTTGTTTACAGGGTATATGTAACTGCTGTTTAATTTAATTGATTGCAAAAATAAAAATCGAGTAAAATTTTTGATCGATTTTTTTTCAAGCGCAAACTTATTCAACTGCACTCGAAACCTACCATTAACTGAAGCTCTATTTTATAAAATCTCTCAAATTGGAAATTTTATTCACATTGTGCATTTGTTCATGAAATTGTTTGCTGAATTCAATAGTTGAGCAACTAAAGAGTGAAATATGTTTTATTAGCACCAATATTTGACTTACCTGTTTCCACTACAAGTAAAAACAAATTAAACGAAATTTATTAATTTACGTACATCTGACGCGGACGTTATGTGTCTTAAATACAACTAGATAGTCATGATAGGCAACATGTTTGCACATTTTAACTAGTTCCCGTACTTTAAAGTTCTAGCAAGTTCTCAGGTCCAATAAAACAAGTGTATACAAAAACATAATTCCATGATGTCTTACGAAATAAGCCTTCAGCTTAATCCTTGTAGTGGTTAAGTTTAATAATTGTTGATAATTTGCTGTAAGCCACACTTTCCGGAGTTTATAAATGGATTACAAAACATAACGGAGTGCATTTAAATCCTTGCGCTCTCTTAAGATCTTGTAAACTTTCCCTTATACAAGTACCGTGTTTTTGTTTCCCAAGCGCAAAAGAATCAAGATTTACGTACACCCCAAAGTTGTATTTCCTGTGAGTGCCGCCCCTGCCGCACATTACTAATTCAGGCTAGAGAAACCCAGGTAATCGCCATTATAGTAAATAGCGGAGTTACCATCTATTGTAATTACCGGCGAAGATAGCAAATGATTGTTCATATTACCTTGCATAACACGCTTTGAAATTTATACTCGCGTGCATATTGAACCCCTTTGGGCGTCTCCTGCGTAACCGGAAATAACCCAACAATAACAATTAGAGAAGAGAAACCTTCGGGTCGACGCATTGTGAGCACACTTAGCCGGAGACTTCCAAGATCAACAGCGATTTATCAACGGAGTAATTTCAAAAGAGATTAATTACTCTGGCTCGAATCGGAGGAGGAACTTTCGACGGCAAAAACCGGCACTTATCAGAAAAATAAATGAAGTTGTAAGGGATGGCCGCCGTTTGGAGGGGCTCATTTGCAATATGGAACAGGGAAAAAAACAAATGAGTAAAAATCGGTGAAGATTGTAGGTTTTGTAGTGAAATTTGCGCTCCCAGCGTTGCCATTTCTTTGAGTTTGTTGTCCAGTAAACCCTAATTTAACAATATTAAAATAGTGGCTTTTTTTTTACACATTCGTAGGCATAACTCAGTTCCAACCAGTTTCGCCACTTAGCTTTGAATGCGAGCTACGAGCAAGACGTCGCACAATCTTTATTTCCTTCACCAAGAGTGCACTTAGAGAGTCGGGGTGTGTCTGCGCTCCACCAACATGATATTATATGTTGGTAGTGTCTCCACAAAACGTAAAAGCGTAAAAAAGGAAATGCCTACCTCACTCTAGACATAATCTAATTGCACGTATTACGTGATGGAGTTGTTAAAGCGGAAGTGTATGGGGTTAACAGATAACATCGCATTGTACTCAACGTCAAAATCCGCGTCGAATGCATTCCGGATTTTGCGTTTTGATCTCTCTATTCTACTGCGAAATGCAAAAACGTCAAATTATATTCAGTATTTCAACAAAACAATTTTTTGCGACATACAAACCTACATATTTTCTTTATTCCCATCCTAAATCCGGCTTGTTTTTCGCCCACTTCTGATTACCTCCATTCAAATTAAGCGGCGTCAGTCCGGACACATCCGGTATTTAATTAATTAGTGCTTTTCAGACGCGGATTCGAACATACGAGCTTTAGACGACCGTTGTGTTCACATCCAGACACGCCACTTCCATGGAATAGCACTAATTTGTGATGCTTTTATCTGCAGGCCGCGGAAAGTGCTAATGTTTGGCCACCGCTGTATCCCGCAACCCCTTGTCAGCACACCGCCGCTTAGGGTGGTGCAAAAACATGATCCATTGGACTATACATCATCTCACTATTACGCAACACCCCCCATTTACGAATTGTGGTAATTGCAACTTGAGTATCCTGATTTCGGGGAGGTTTTAATAATTCAACGCGAAAAACTGTTGAACGTCGTGTTGAAGGGTAATAGAAAATCAATGCTTGTAAGGCTTGAGTGGAACAATGTCGGAAGGAGTACATAACAGGTAAGTGGAGATACTTGAGGAATGGAAAAATGCCGGGCGGAAGAATCTACAACATTCAGAGAAATGTTATTCACATCATTCTTAAGTGGAATTTCACGACCAGGTGCTGAAGAGTGGAATCCTTGACCTCAAAAAACTCAATTTTAGAGAAGAATAAAACTTGATTGAAATTGCAATTGTGGATATATTTCTTGTTCCTCGTGGGCGGTATTAAAACGAATACTCGTTATTACAACTCCTATAAATGAAATTAGAATCTGGATAATCGGAAAACAGAAAGAGTTTGTATCTATGCAGTAGTAATATTTTTTTTGCCATTACCTTATTTGACCGATATCCTCACAAAAAAACGTGTATGATTAAATTATTTCATTAAATTATAGTGTGGCGTGCGGCTAACTCGTGCTTATAATTTGATGAAAAGGTAATTGATTTATCCAGGTTTTACAAATGAGACTACAATAAAAGAGTTATTTATATATCGAATTCGTAAAAACGATGTTTTTTTTTAGGATTTCGACGTTTAGGGGGCAATCTCCATAAAACGGCAGAAAGATTTTTTGAGCGATTACAAGAAACTAGCTTTTGTACGATGTAGATTGTAAGAAAGTGAGGTTCAGTCCGTTAAGTATATTTTGACAGATGAGTCCATAAAGTTTATGTTTACGGCCGCAAAAGAGTCGCTAAAGTACACATTTCAACCATCTGACAACTTTATCCAGACTGCTCAAGAGTTATCACACTCTGCCAATTTAAACAAATTGTTTTAGACGTCAAAGCTATGTAAAATAAAAATTATATGCCAGTAATTTGCGTTCAAGCTATTTGCAGTTTTCATTCCAATTATGCAATATTTATGGTACGCTTTTAATCAGTTTGTTATTAGTTATGAGTGTACATACAAATCTCGAATATAAAAAAAACTTAGCTTGCTTTTCATCAGTTTTAATTTTATATCATTTTGTTTTATTTTATTTTTAATCGTGTCTCGGACAAAATTGTTTGCAAAATGAGGACAGCAATAAAGTTTTATGTAAATGAAAATTTCTGTTTATCTCTAGTTATAACTTAGACTCATGAAACATATTTACTCTAATAAACATGCAATTAAAATATACGCTTGCTTGGAAATTAGGTTTACACACAAATGTGACTGTGATCTTCAAATAATACCTATTAACTTGTCCTGTATTTTTCCCAACAATATTGTGTTAGAACTTTATTTACTACGTTCTACACATTCTGAACATGGTGTGTATGTCAGCTCTACGCTACATTTACTCTCAACCCAACGTTAACTGATATTTTAGATTGTGAGCGTTGTTTAGTTTTAGATAAATTGCCTGAATCGGTCTCGTCTTAAACCAAACTTAAAGTTAGTTTATTGTTAGCCATCTAATACGATCAAATTTGTTGATTAAACTTGAACTTGATCGGAAATTGCATTACCACAGTATTTATTCTGTAGCCAATTACGTGTTACAAAATGCTATTAGATTCTTGTAGTTTTGTGAAAAGATTAAATTCACATTTTTTCTTTGACTTACGTAACAAGAATTGTTTATAAATTGCATTAAATTTTAAAAGAATGTAGAAGTATAATAATTTGGAAACAGATTTAATATTTGTGATGGTATTATCATAAATTTTTGTTATGATTACGTTCGGTTAGTTGTGAAATATTCTACACGGAAACTCTTTCATTAAAAAATTTTTCATCGTAAAATATCACCCGTAAATTGATGGAGAGATTTTTAGAGTTTATCTAGGTTTGCTGAAGTGAGTCGGAAAACAAATTGCATCTTTTCTTTACTCTTTTAGCGATATTTTATTATTTGATCATAAAATGGCTAGTTTTAGAGCAAGGATTAAGACGATTTTAAATGCATTAGAATCAAATGGTTGCTTTTTTATATTAGTTTATATTAATTTTAATTCAGTTTGTTACTAATTTATATCTACTGCTTTGACATTATGTGAGTTAAGGAATTTTAAGCTGAACTTTACGGGTAGCTAATTCTCAATTTGAGTCGTTGGTTTGTGAATGTCAGCTTTTCCAGTTTATCGAATGTTTGCTTTTATCTTGAGACAACAGTTTACTGAAAACCAAAGTAGAACTTAATTTGTTTCACACGGATTGTAACTTTCCATAAAAACAAAACAACCTCTTGGTGCGAAACTCCCGAAGAGGCGGGACGGGCGTCGCGTCGTTGGCAAACTTTCAAATTAATGCCGAGCAAACTCGTCCAAATTAATCTGTTTGTTTCGTTAATTTTCTTTTATTTGCGTTGTTAAAACAGTCGCCGGAGGGTGCGCGATCGCACTTGTTTTCTTGGCCGATTCCGTATTTAGTCCCGTTTCCGTTGTCGGTTATGAAAATGGAGCGAACATCGAATAAAGGATGAATTATGTAGGGAAGGCTAGATAAGAGAGTCAGGGAAAGTCAGTGAAAATAACTAAAACGATTTTATGGAAGTTTAGCGTGTATTTCCACTTGACAATTCAGTCAACAGCGAGAAAAGCGCTGAAAAGTAGCCTTCAGCTGGAAACGTTTGGATTTATATGGAAATTCAAAATCAATCGCGTGACCAGTCGCCATGCCGGTTCCGGAATGACGTTGGTCCAACTTCCGGAGGGAGAATCCAATTCAGACGCACATTTACAGAACGAGTTACCTCTCGAAGATGGGATGTCCCTTAGTTCACATAACCGCCGGCTATCTTTACGCCGGGGAAAGGCTTCTTCCACCTGCCTTTATTGTTTGCTTATCTAATCATCGCTCTACCTTTTTATCACCAACAAAGCTGTTTCCGACGCCGGATGTTTCAATTTTCGCCCCCAACTCAATAATCTAATGTAACAACAAGGATACTATAATGGTTTTATCGATTAGATTAATTAGTATCGTCGAATTACAACTCAAAAACCAAACATTTCAACAAACCACGTGTATATATTTCAGCATCGTCGTCACACCCTTTTATTACTCACGTTTGCCAATCGTCCTGCGGTCAAAAATCCCGTTCTGGCAGCGACCGCTGCCGTTCGATTCCGATAACGCGGCCGAAATTCCCCCAACAAATTCAGCGTTTCCATTAAAATCCCCATAGAATCACAACCCTGCGTTCCGTGGTTTACAACTCCCCCCGGAACTGTCGGTTCACCCCTTGACTTCCCGCAAACGCTAAGTGAAGTTTAATAACGGCGCTTGTACATTTTTATTGCTCCGTGTTCGGACGTACATGCGAATTCATTTAAATGATTTATCGGCGGTGATATTGCGCCGGCAATCAAAATATGGAGAATGGAGCAATTTTAGATTGGCCTTTGATTTAAAAGGCCATGTTTCGATTCCCAAAAGATAACCGATTTTGATCGTCACCGGTTGTAATTAATGTATCGATTGGACCATGTCAGCACCTTTTGCAGACTTCGAAGGGTTCTAGGATGTGGCTAGCATGAGATTGGAATTTTTCCACTTTAGTCGGAGCGTTATGACACTTGTGGGAGGTGGTGTCATAAGTTGGGGTGTTTATAGCTCCCCTATATCCATATTGCCAGATCCCTTGCGTTTTTCGCAGAGGCTGGATCTTCGTTCGCAGATTTCTCAGATTCCTAGAAAAGACATTTTAACCACAACATTTGAAACTAAAAACAGCTTTAGATAATTTCTAAAAAATACATAAAATAAGCTTAACCACTTTTTTGTGTTTGATCTTGTTTTTGCTTATTAAGTATAGTAATATTTCTAGATCTTTTGCCGTTATGCTGCACATACATTTTTAGTGCGGCAACAAACTATGTCTCTACAATCATCAATTTTCACCATCGTCATAATAAACCCCTTAAAATTAAACCACCTCAATGAAAACCCTTCCCATTTTCGTTCTACATGGTTTACATACCTTCAACAAGGTCACGTAGCGAATTTAAAATTCCTTCGTCAAAATCCCCCTAAAGTTATCGAATGAAAATATGCCACCCCACTTTTCGTTAAACTCGTTCACCAAATATTTTTCTTGAACGGAGACCGTTTTTGACATGAATTTTTGACTCGACTTTATCAAATAATTAAAAAAAATGTCCGAACAAAAAGGAGAAGAATGCACGTCGTGAGTCAAATTAAAAACTAATTCTCCTTTGTGTGTAGGTTGTGCGATATAATAAAAACGATAAGAGGAACAGCCTCATCTCAGCTCTAAACCCACTTTTAAGTTTCCTTTTTACATCACGATAAAGACGTAAAAGCGCGACAGGCTGTCGCAAAATCCATCCATTTAAAAATGTCGGCTCTGGAAAGTTTTTGATTTTATGGGCTCGTTACGTATTGGGGTGCATGGGGTGGCTGGGTCAAGTTGATCGATCACAGGATTTATTGCGATAATTACTTTGCGAAGCAATCTTTTTGAAAGAGGACTAGGAGTCTCGTGATTTCTTCTATACAGTTTCGAGAACACTAATTATTTTAAAAATATTTAATTATGGGCAGGTATATGTAGGTAATCCAATTTTTAAATTAAATTTAAGGTTTCTGCAACAATTACTTTGTTGTTGCATTAAAGGTCTTTTTTGTTATGACTCTTAATTGATTTTCAATTGTATTTTAAAAGTTTGAAGTAAAATGTTTTGCCAATAAAACTTTTTATAGCATTACCATTATTGTTAACAAACTAAAGTATAACTTTTATGGAAGCTTGGGGCATTTTCTTAAAAAACTATTAACAGCAACATTAGTGTGTTTGAGCTTTGTAAACGTTGGAGATCTGCGTTTCTAAGGCTCCAGAAAGCAATTATGATTTTCGAGTGTTGTAAGGAATTTACGGTCATTTCATGAGCACGATTCCTGCTGTTATGTTAATGACGACAAAAAGGTCCTTCTGACATACGGCGGCGACACTCGTGGTAAAACTGTGCAATTTATGATAGGTACAGAAGAGGTTTCGTTGAAAAAGTCGGCTTTCCGATTTGCATACATAGTACCAAGGTTTATGGTGGTAGCGCCGTCCACTGTTTGAAATATGTCACGACCTGATTGTAACCCAGCAGGAGGGAAAAATCGCGCCGATATTTTAACAGGACGATATTGCCTCCGGCTTGGAAATACGACACAGGCTTTAAAACTCGCTCGCGAGCTTTACATTGGTACGCAACTCTCACGAGTCGACCTTTGCATTTGCATGGAATAACCGAAATATTCCTACAGCAGTGTCTCTCGGAGCTTTTTATACTCCCCCGACAAAATAAAAACAATAAAACCTCTAAGTTTTATTGTTTTTATTCTTGACGGAGATGCCCGAGCGAACTTCAAATCTATCTAATAAATTCACATGAGCGAGGGTCGTATATTTCACATCGTGGACGATGTTGTTTTTGGGCCGACCGGAACAGCCCGGCTCCGGGTTAAACACCCGGAACAATCTCTTTTAGTTTTGCGGTTTTCTGCGGATGAACGTGGGTCACTCACACTTTGTTGTTCAACCTTTCGGCGTAAATGTGTTCAAAACGACATTTTGGTTTGCCGGTTTTTTCTTCGGCAAATAGAAAAACCTCGATTAAAAATTAACGCACTTCCACGAGCCCCCTGTGATTTGCATCATATTCCAGACAGTTGTCACCGAGTCAGCGAGCAGCGAAATGCCGCTGTTTCGACATAAATAATGAAAAATTTTCACTGGGGTGCACCGTGGGACTTGCCGCTTCCCACAAAAACTTGATTTTCGCTCCGGAGATTCGCGATGACAGTTGAATTGTGCGTTGACAACATCATTTCCGCCATTTTCGGACAAGTTGCGATAACTTAGAGGTTTTGGAACGCCCTTCAGAAACAGCAAGGGGCCGATCGGCGGATAATTTTCCATCGGAAATCCGCCATTGATGTGATTTAGGCTTAAAAAGGCATGAGTAGGAGGACAAAATGTGAATTTCATAGACCTTATATTTTACGAAACATAAATCTACGCTTTCTGCAACCCTTAAGATTAATTAACGCAATAAATTTGTTTTTGCAACTGTTACACATTGTTAGCAACTTTAAAAGGTAGCTCAATTTTTAAGCTTCGGAACAAATTTTTATATAAGAGCTAAAAATTAAATTTAATTATGTGATACTTTCAATTTCCTTTTTCATCTACAAAGATTATAAATACCGCTTTTAAAACATAACCAGTATAATTGAATTGAAATATTTTGCTAAAAACGCAGAGAAAACGTTTAAAATTAGCCTAAGACCGTGCACTGTTGACGAAAAATATATCATCAATTATAAATTCGACCATCAATAATACGCTTCGGTTACAACTTCAAAAACAATCAATCTCTTGTATTACGTCATATATGCAGCAAAATTCTGTGTGATGTTATGCGAATCTATCATTTACCGAACCCACTATTTTAAAATTAACCAATATTTCAATGTCATTACTGATTAATCCACTTTTGCCTGAAACGTTAATTCTCTTTCAATTTACTGAAACAAAAATTTATTCAACGTTTCCCACGTTTTTCACTGTAAATGTCTGTCATTCGTCGTTGCAATTTTAGTACAACTTCTAGCTTTGATTGTAGCTCTGTAAAGTCAGCTACCACTTGCTTATTAAAAATTACCTCTTTTTGTCCATTTGTACTACATCCATTAATTCCAAGCTATTTAAGAGCGAGCATTCGGTAATTAAACACTTTCATGGTGACATACAAAAGAGCGACGAGTGTTGGAGGCGTTTTATGGATTTTTCAACAAGGGCGGTTTTCGCCGCGAAAAAAAAACGTATAATTCACTGTTACTTTTATGGGAGGTGTGCGTTAGCACATTACTGCACGCAATTCGGTCGGATCGTTTTGGGCTTATTCGCGACGTTCCATTTCGCGAACATCTTGAGACTTTTATAAACATATTCGTATTTTTATGTAGTCGAGTTACGACGCTCAATTTTCTCTAGATTTAGGGAAATTGCTTTTAATTTTCTTTTATCTTGCCGTTTCATCGATTGCAGCTGCGGCGCACATCTTAGGAGATAAACAATGGGAATGCACTTGCGAGAACAAAGATTTCTCTAACTCGATTGCAGTAGGAAATCCAATCGATATCTTCGGACGATTGTTCTAACATGAGGTTTTTTAGTTTCCAGCGAAACCCGCCATCCTGTGATAGTCTACATACATGGAGAATCCTTCGAGTGGAATTCCGGAAATCCATATGACGGAAGTGTACTTGCAGCCTATGCGGACTTGGTCGTAGTCACATTAAACTATAGGTTAGGAATATTAGGTAAGTGTTAATTCCAAATTTCCTCTGTGACATTGTGCAGTGTAACTCGTTGTGCAGTTCAACTGAATCAATAATAATTTTAGAGCTCTTCACATGTTTGCTTAGCAGGCGTCACAGAAGAGACTAAAAAAATAAAAATAGGGTACCTTCACCATTGACATTATTAAATTAAGCAATTTTAGTTGCCTTTGTTTTAACTAGTAGTAACTATAAACAGTAGTAACTATAAAACAAAGACAATTTTTTTATAGCCAATGTCATTCAAACTAAAGTTGCTGTGAAAAACACATTTTTCATTGTCTTTAATTTGTAAGTAAAATACGACAGTGAAATAGATTAAGCGCAGATAAGGATAATTCTTTATTCTTGTTTTAGACGTTTAGGAAAGTGTTGAATCCCTGTCCCAATTTTTCTGTCTCAAACCCTGTATGAGCTGCGAAACAGAAGTAAAAATAATATTCCACCATCTTCATATGCTCTTCGTATGCTCTCTCCAATATGTAGATAAACCAAAATAAAACGCTCAAATATTTTACAAATGAATTAAAAATATCAAACACTAAGAATATTTATTAACTGTCTTTAATAACTGTAAAAAACTGTAATACATTTTCTTAAAGCTGTGCAAACCCCGTAATACTTTTAAAACTTTGGGGTAACACTAAAAATTTAATTTTAACAAACGAAAAATACCAATGATATTGCCGAATGAAAAAACTATGACTCTGCCATTTTATTTTTCACACTTCAAGAACAAACATTTTTGAAACAAATATCTTGGTCAGCAGAATATCTCCAGAGTTAAAAATTGACTTATTTATCAGCCTAAAAAAATTAAATCTAATATAAGCTTTATATAGACGTGGATTTTTCGATCAAAAAGCTTCTTTTTCTGGAAACGAGCTTTTTATGCTTGAACAACTTTATTTTTTAATTAAGTGTAATGGGTATTTCTGTGAGGAAGTATTTCAGTTTGTATTTTGTATAAACATTACATACATTCTTTGCAAATATCTACAATCTAAGATGTAAAGTCAAGCAACTCAATTTTGACCTATGCTTCTGTCTGCGAAGGAAATTCTCGTTGTATAAAGTGTATTCAAGATTCAGAAACGTGCGATAAGAACAATATTCAGTTTAAGTATGCAAACTTCTTGCAGACACCATTTTATAGAAAATAATATTTAGAGTGTGCAGGGAATCCACATTTTACAAAGTGAATCCTATGTAAAATACATAGCAGAGTTAAAGAGAGAAGTGGAGACATTTATAAATGCAATATCCGCAATCGTTGTGTGATCTTTTACAACTTCGTATTTTGGATGAAACTCACATAACATTATTTAGTAGCAATAAGAGATATACTTCATCGAACCAGAATTTAATACAACAGAACAATTTTTGAGAATTTGTGGTTTTTTGTTATTTATCGTTTGTTAATAAACTGCTGGAAAGTAACAACACTTAAAAAAGATGTAATTTTAATTTAATTCATGGCGCGCTGAGTTTTGTATAAAGAACTGGTTACATGCTTCTTAAATTTTTGCCTCGTCTGTGAATTCCTATTGTAAACAATTTTCTTCTACATTGACAGACTTCCTTTTGTTAAGGAGTTTATTTACTGTATTCAGTGTTGAAACAAACAGCACAATGTGTTCATAACATCAAAGAATATATGCCTGGAGTTAGAGCAAATTATTCTTGTACACCAGAAGACTTAGGTAGCTGGCAAAACGAACTAGTTGACCTCTCCATTCCATTACTAAATTAGGTTGTATCTTTAATTTCAGGTTTTTTGAACGCGAACCCGGCGCCCCATTTGAAGGCTCGCGTAGCGAATTACGGTCTGATGGATCAGATTGCCGCGTTGCACTGGATCCAGCAGAACATCGCTCTCTTCGGCGGTGATCCTGATAACGTGACATTAGCAGGTCATGGTTCCGGAGCCGCTTGTATCAACTTCCTTATGATTTCTCCCACTGTAATGCCTGGTCTTTTCCATCGTGCCATCCTTCTGTCCGGTTCTGCGTTATCATCGTGGGCGTTAGTGGAAGACCCTGTTAACTACGCTGTCAAACTTGCTCGTGAGGTGAATTGCAGCATTCCCGAAGACGTCGGGAAAGACCACGAAGCCATTGTTGATTGTCTTCGTGACACTTCCCTTGTTGATCTTCTTCAGGCCGATGTGGTACCACCAGCGTACCTCAGCGCGTTTGGCCCTAGCGTCGACGGTGTGGTCATCAAGGCAGATTTCGCTAAAGAACTAGTGACGTACTTCAAACCTTCAGACTTGCAAAGCTTCGTGGGGCCTGTGAACGCGAATATGAAACGCAGCGAAGCCACCCTTACTCCTCGAGGGAGTAATCCGTATGACTTATTGTTCGGGGTAGTGACCAGCGAAGCGCTGTGGAGGTTTTCAGCGACGGACATACAAGCAGGGTTCGAAGGGGAACGACGGGACAAAATTATAAGGACTTATGTGCGGAACGCGTACACGTATCATTTGAGTGAAATTTTCTTCACAGTGGTGAATGAATACACGGATTGGGAAAGGACGGTGCAGCATCCAATTAACACAAGGGACGCGGCAGTGGCGGCGTTGAGTGATGCACAGTTTGTGGCGCCGCTGGTTCAAACCGGAGATTTGTTAAGTGCCAAGCCGCCGCAGCCGGGGCAGGAACCTTCCGGGTCCAAGACCTTCTTCTACGTGTTCGATTACCAAACCAAAGACGGAGATTACCCTCAAGTAAGAAACACTTAGTCTTAAGATGTATAACATAGCATTACCAGGTTTACCGCTAAGAATGCTGATGTGGTAGCTTGTCCAAAACTTTCCTAAGATTATATCTAATGGAGGCATTTATGTAGAATCTGCCTTCGTATAATTAGGGCAATTCGAGAAGTTGTTGTTTATTTTGTGAAACTAAAGAAATCAGATATGTCAAAGACAAATGATAAATGCCAACGTTAATATTAAAAAGACAGGAAAAAGATATTGGAATAAAAAATATTGGAAACTGAATAACGAACGTTCATAACAAATATCAGCATCAATACATTCAATTCATAACACATAAATATCTTTTTGTTTCAGCTCTTCTTTTAGTTTCACTAGTTTAATGTAATGGCTTATTTGAGGGCACCGAGTATTTGATATAAGTATCACATATTCATTAAAATTAAATGTTTATTAGTGTTCCCATTAAATACAAAATGTCAAAATGTTCTTTAAGACGCGAGCTTTTTTTTTTATTCTTTGTTATTGGTTAATAGTGAACTCTTTTAAGTTTTTAATTATTTTTCTAATACATATTTGTGAAGTAGAAATCTCATGCAAAAATATCTACCTATAATCTTCAAATGTTAAAAGTACCAAATTGTTCGAAAATTTAAACTTTTATCAGCGAATTTTTGTTTGCGTTTTGCTTCAATGGTTAGTTGGCGTTAATATATGCCGCTCACGTTTCCAACGCAGTTACTACATAATAGGAAGTGTGGAATTGTTCAGATCCTTTAAATTATAAACGGGAAATGAATTTTAAACGAACCCTGTCTTGTCTTTTTCTTTAGACAGGAAGGCAAAAATAAATAATTGACAGCCCAAGGGTATTTTTTAGCAGGGAGTTCCATTTTGGAACGTGGTGTGCATCAGGCTTTAGTCTTAGGCCACAGACAAAGCCGATTACGTTCATAAGCCCGTCGATCTGTGTTTGTCTCTTCTCAGTCCAGGATTAAAAATCTCGTTTTGTACTAAAAATCATTTTTCTCGAGAATGTTAAGGGTCAAAATGGACCGTTGGAAATAAATAATTCATAGCACATAATTTATTGGAAATGGCAATTAATTATTTTAAACGGCTTTTAGGTTTTTGGTTGAAAATTAATGGATTTGTCACGTTATGCTTTGAGTTAATTTTCATATTTTAATTTTTCCCTCGACAGCCGTAATAACTCGAAACGTCCGTTTTAAAATTGAAACGAGTCTTCATTGAATTATTTCGACAGAAGACAAAAAAGGGAGGGCTTGTGTTTGTTTGCTTTGGACTTGCTAATTAAAAATTCCGAAAGAGGCGCGTCAATTAACTGAGTCAACAGTGCCCTACTAAAAAACAATTTCATTTTTCTCCGAAACGTGTGGCGTCCAGATCTGAAAATGAATTGAATGTGTTTTAGAAACATTACTAACTGCTAGAATTTCAACTCTTGTAAGAGCATGAATCGATGAAACATGAAAACGCCAGTGCTGAAAGGGTGTTGTAAACCCAAAGTTTTGTTCTGTTGTCAATTTACGGATAAATCAGCATTAATGCAAGGAATTTTGTTAATTACATCGACTTTTTAGAATTTTGTTTTGTAATTTGTTTCTATAATAAATAGTGAATAAAACTCAATTTAACTAACCAACTCCCGCATAATTGGACGTGGGTTGAATTTTGTAATTTTATCCCGGATCGCTGGAAACCCGCCGGAATTGATTAACAATTTTCCACTAATAATGCCATTAAAGCTCGGAGCACTTTGTTCAACATCCGCAAGACAACACTGATTAAAAAAGGAAAAACATTTAACAACGTTCGAATTGATTCTGTTTACAGGTGCTATGGCAGCCGCAATGTGACGTGCGCACTTTTCGCAATTCCACGTGGAGAATTACGCATAATTTGGCGCAGATGTTGTGGTAATGGACACGCTCCAGTCACGTCGTACAGCATGTGCGCCTTGTAATGCTATCCTTAATGGGAGCCGTGCACGGGCAGGATTAATGGAGAATTCTGAAACGGGAAGAGTCCAATATAAAGAAAATATTGTACAAAGTGGCTGCAATACGATCAAAACTACTAACACCACGAGAACATTGCAAAAACGGAGGCGCTGAAATGTGACGCTATAACACTTTGGCGTGACACTTTTAGTCGTATTACACGAAATGAATTTCTGAGCTCACTGAGCTCCAGTTGCAGTTTCTGCAGGGCCTGATTTTGAAAAATTTTATGTGGCATATTCAAACAATTCGTACACCGAGATTTCACTGTAATGTTATTATCTTCAAGTACGTGTTATCCAGTGACGTGCTGTCGAATCGCTGAAATCCGTGAAATCTGTCGCCGCCATATTATTATGCAGCTCCGAAGCAAGCTTAAAGCTAAACAGCGGATCCAAAGATATCATATTGAAAAGCTATTTTGATATTATCATCTTCAGGGTAATGGAGCGGAGGAGACACTGTTTCCCTCAGCTCCTGCTAACACTTCAAATACTGTAGCTTTTGTATTTCGAGTTGGCGGTTTTTGGAACTCCTCTCAGCGGTAATGTTTACTGAAGTGCTCTTTATAATGGCTTAATCAGAAAATTCTTTGGCTCAATTCCCGTAATTACACCACCTCCAAATTTATTAGCTATAGAAATCAGTATTCGTATCTCGACCGATACAAAACACACATCTCCAGAAAGCCACGAAAGTTTTTAATTGAGCTTTTGCGCAAGATGTCGCCGTTGACTGTGTATCAAAATCTCATAAACTCATCTCGCACGAAAGTTACAGCTGTTGTAGATTTACGCCCGACATGAATTGTTGGGAACTCTGGGCACGACTTCGCGAAGGATACATTTTTTTAGATCAACAGATTTCTGCCGGACGTCAAATTTGATCATTTCTTAGCGGTAGGATGATGTGCAGGAAATGGCGCGGAGGAGCAAGCTTGCGGGAGAGAAACTTGGTTTGAGCAGATTACAGCTTGGAGATTTCTTCAAAGATTCAATTTATCCCTCTCTGAGGTTTCAAGCGAATTTGTCGCTCTAAAATGCAAACCAATTTATAGCCATAAACATCGATCTAGAATCTAATTGCCTTTTCTTTTTGTTTTAGCGGATGGGGACTGTCCATGGTGAAGAACTCCCTTATATTTTCGGCGCACCCTTAGTGGACGGATTCAACCACTTTCCGAAGAATTACACGAGATCGGAATTAGCGCTGGCGGAGGCTGTCATCATCTATATTGCAAACTTTGCTCGAACTGGGTGAGTTTGGGGAAATAAGAGCCCGCATTCAAATAACATCATTCAGCTATTTTGAGATAATCCGGAGTCGAATCGATTAGACCGGTTCTTTGTTGCGAATAATGGAAAAACTACAAATCGGGCCGGAGGACATTCATCATTGGCGTATCGCTTATAATTTTGTTTGATTTATTAGCAGAGGTGCAGAGAATTTATGAGCATGCTCGGTTTGAAATAATCTCTTTAACTTTTTTGGAAGAACTACTGGGAGATAATTGGAAGTCGGTTTGTGTTACGCTTTACAATGTAAATTTTCAAACGAATGAGACTAAAACAACCACCTTCTCTACTAGAAAATTACAAATTTGAAAAAAGCTGTTACCAAAAACTACTGGAGTTACCACTAAGAACTGAGCGTCTGTAGGGAATGCTGAAGGTTTCCATGCGAATCACGCTACTTGATTGTTTACAAGACATGCTGAATCGCAAATTTTTAATGTCTCCCTACGGTACTTTGTTCCGGACAATTTGAATTTAGTATCGTATTTTCGCAGTTTCTGTCAAGAACACTTTACATATATAGACTAGGATCTAGCACGTTGCACGTATTTTGCAAAAACAACAATACAAGTAAAACAAAAAGTTTGTGTGCCTTTTTGATAGTTTTAAATTTTCCTACTTCGTCTGTGCCAGTAAAAACCCCAAATATGTATTTTTAAAAAAAACTTGACTACATAGTTCTTGCAAGGTGTGCTTTTAGTGGATAAAATCCACACTGAATATGACCAACTTTCACGATTTATGGCATTCCATAATCATAAATCCTCGTGTTATTTGAACATAAAGATTTTAAATGAACATCAAATATCGACATTGCATTTAAAATGGGAAGGGAAGTCCTAGATGGTAAGCTCAGATTCAGATTAGTGGTAAAAAGAGTGACAAGTTTCCAAAGTTTCTAACCAAGTTATATTGTATTTAAAGTTTTCTCTTTAAACTCAATCTTTCTATCAAAATGGATAATAATCAGCTGATTGTACGTTGCATATTTCACAATAGTATGGTGGGGGTTGAAGTTTCCAAAGTAAGCGTTATTCCATCTAAGAGAGAATTGTAATTACTTCAAATGTATAAATTTCATAACTGGAAGTGTCGAATTAGGAAACCGTGGGCGCCTTTTGGTATAAAATCCGAATTGAGAGATATATACGTGCGATTTGCATACGAGGGCGCTCTTTTAATCCGTCGTGCTTATAAAATATGAATTTAATTTATATTTACGCATCTGGGAGGTTTAAAATGCTAATTTTAGGTTTTCTCAGGTAATACCTGCGAGAAGGAATAACGCTCGCACCGTGTGATCCTAAGGGAAACCTCGATAAACCTGCCAGTAATTATCTCATCCCACTAGTTAATTAATTAAGACCGACTTTATGATCTTGGTTCATCTGTAATTTGATATTAATTAAACTTCCTAACATCGACGATCTGCATTCGCACGTAACGAAGGTTCCAGGATCGTTTTCGAGCTGATGTGCTATTCTGAGTGATGTGTCGGAAGGTCGGAGTCGACTGTGCTAATGCGGGATTTACAGGATCATCTCCGTTATTTATAAGTAAATAAATTTTAATAATACACCCCGAACAACTCTGGGTTCTATTTAAACGCAACCCCATTTCTAGGCAGCGTTATGGCGCTAACGCGTCGTGTACAATTACAAATGGCCGATCCCATTTCGACATTAAAACCTTCATCCAAACCCTTTCACTCACTGTTCTCATTAAAACGCTCGACGGAGAAAAGAGCGACTTTCATCCCTCATCGCATAACTCAAAAGTTGAGACTCTTTCACGTTACTATCTCTAATTGAGGATTTTCTTCCTTGATAATATCCTCAAATATTTTTGGTTCGATCGGAAAGGTGAATACGCTTTGCATGCAAAGACGTGACTCGAAGAAAATTCCGTCTTTGTTGTCTCGAGATGGATAAGAAATCCCTAGGAATACACCATCTGAAAGGAAACTTCATACCAAGGACAAACATAAACAGGCGTCGAATGTTTACAAACATTGGCGGTGCCGTCAACAAATCCAAACAGTGAAGCACGTGCGGTGTTATGCCCTCTTTAAGCCCTGCACGACTTATCCTAAATCAAACATTTTACGAATTCCACATGATCAGACAATAAATCAAGATCTGGGGGCGCTGCCGGCAATTTTTCGGGAGTTCTCACAATTCACTATTTGTAACAACTAACTAGAACATGTGCACCAACAGAAATAAATTTGATAAAACATGACAGTTTTTAGCTGCAGGGATGTTGGGGATAAATTTGATGACAGTTTTTGATTGTTCGACAAAATATCAAGCCACAAAATATTTGTAGTTGTAGAAACAAAATTTTTACACTTAACTAGGAAGAACAAAATTACTCTACAACGAAACAACTCTTGAAAGCTTACATGTGTTTTACCACCATAGCAATGCTTAAACATCAAAAATAGCGTTTAGATGCTTACACGTGCTTCTACAACATCATAGACACCATTAAAGCTTAAACATTATTCGTGTTTGATGTTAAAGCAACCTTGTTAATTGCCACCAATTTAATAACTACTGCGATTATGAACAAAATGTCTCCAAAATAAATAGAAAATTACAAGTCCTTAGGAGAAACACATAAATATAAATTAATTAGATTTATTCTTATGGTTTATTCTCATTCTTTTTTGTTATGCGCTGATTTAACGCCTACAAAACTAACTTTTCTACCTTGCTTTCCATCTTAAATTGAATTCGTAAACTAATTATCCAGTTTAGCAATTTCACCATCCTTGCTTTGTCTTAAGTCATCAGAAGAAACGTATTTAATCTGGATAAGTGTTCTAGCTACACTGCTGGCACCAACTGCGATGGAACAGACGCAAATTGAACGCCAAGGATTACTGACATCAAACTCGGATATCTCGACATGTTCTTACCGATTTACAATAATGGAACTTGTAATAGTGTAGCTAATATCAAAACTTGAACATAACGCGTTTTGTACCAAAATGTTACGAAATCCGAAACATATCGCGCACAACATTTCTAATAGCTATTCTAAATTCTATCAACCAAAAAAAAAAAAAGTAATGGTTAAAAAAGGGGACAAGTCTAAGCGTCATTACATCGTTGTTTCAATTTTGTGCAAAGCAAATATAAAAGATTGCTACAATTTGATTTGAATTCTTTTATCACCAGTATTGTTATTCCAAGAAATATACTTAACATGCAGTGCTTTTTCGAAACAAGAAAACGACAACCACACTTGAAGCCAATAGTACTCAGAATCCGATACTACCAGACACTGTAAAACTAAATCCCCAAAACGACAATAGTTTTTTGCATTATTTTTGGTTTTGTTTTTTTTCTACCGTAGAAAAGATTCTTTTCGACGGCAAACACCTCAGTAACCTCCACGGAGAAGTTCAACCACGTTTTACTGCAATGCATTTTCATTACATTTGTCTCGGACGAGATATGGTGCAGTTTACTCTTTGTCCAATTGACGACTAGGAAAGAAGTAAAAAGACAGCGAAATTTAGACGGATTTGCATAAGCTATACCACTGAGCATTGTTCGTTCTGTCCAATAAGGATCTTCACTGTATTAAATTAGATTGTAGGTATTTGAAACATCGTACAAGAGTAAATGGACAGAACAAACTCCACAACATGATCCACAGTTTGAAAAAAAATACACTCTAAAACTATGATAATAAATTTCTATCAATCATTGAATGGAAATTGGTAAATAAATCAGATTTGAATTTAAACTATTGATTTAATTATTTTGAGGACACTGACTAAAAATTTTTAAATTGTCTTGGTAAGTCCATTGTTGCGTCCCTCTAAATCCCGCTTGCAAGTATTAATTTATAAAGTGGTCAAACACGTATCAGTTGATTGATTTATTAATACGTCGAAAGCTACACATGTCGCAACTAAACCCAATTCTGAAACACAAAACAATTCCCTCCGATTCCAAGTTCGAATCGGCTAAATTCAATTAAATGACACATCAAACGCCGGCATCGTTCCATTATAAACCACTCTTTTCTTGATGTCAAATCTGATTAATTAGAAGGTTACAAAAGCTTACTTTCGTACGAAACCTCTCAATTAATACCCATGAAAACGCCCTTCGTATATATTGGCACCTCCAGATGCCTATCTTTATAGTAAATGAAGTTTACCGAAACGAGAGAACCTTGTTTCTCCACCGACGACGGTGGTGGGTATAAATAGAATGTGTGATTATTGTTTTCAGGCTTTATTCAGTGAGGCATCGGTGAATTGTGTTTTTTAGTTGCGTCGCATAAATCTTATTGGTCTTTTCATTGCAGCAACCCGAACGAACAGCATAAACAAGAGCCGGTGCTTGCCGCCTCCAGGGAACGCAATAGGTTCCGGTCCATTGTATGGGATGAATACGATTCTGTCCATCAAAAATATCTCGAAATAGGTAGGTTTAAAAATTGATGACCGTCTCATTTTCAGAAACTTGCGGTTACAGTTGTTGATCAAAATTTTCCGTATAATTTTGTATATCTATCTGCGTGCGTTCTACACCATTTTTGTTATTTTAAAAATTCCGCTCAGCCGCCGCCGAGAATAATTACGGGGGTGAAGCGCTAGGGGAGTTAACAAATCAGAAAATCGAGATAGGATTTCGGTAGGCGAGCTGTATAATCGTCTTCGGGCCGTTTAAATTGGCTGCAGTTAAGGGAGAAGACGGCGCTGCTAGACATATAATAAATGATCTCGCCCAGGACAAACTTTGAATATTGATGTCCGAACGTTCGAGACACTTCACTCCATCCATATGAAGTACGACCTTTTGGAAATAGATTTTTTAAATTACCATGAAATGTGGTGGAAGAGGGTTTGTTTTATAATCCCGGCTCGTTTGATCGATGCAAGGCTCATTTTACACACTTTATGCATCAAGTTCGAGCTGCATCGGAAATTTATGAAGAAAATTTTCACCATAGACGCGTTATTAAGAACTACCCGGAAGCGAGAAAACTTTGTGTGTTTTCAGAGAAGAAAAACCGGCAGGTGTTGCCGTAAATTGCACCGTGGACTGGTTTAGGAAGGACACGAGACTGAGTGCATGTTAAAAATACATTAAGCGCACTCACCACCGCTAAAAGCTTTCGGACGCGCGGGAATTTCATAGCATTGACCTCCGCGGCAATTATTTACGGTGAAAGTTCGACACTGTTTATTCCTTCAATGGAACATTCCTGGGACGCAATTCGAGTTAATTGTTTCTAGGAAGTGCTCGCAAACATCTCAGGTGCACCCGGAGAAGCATTCCGCTACATTTATCTACTTGCAACAGGAATTCCTCAATTTTTTTACACATCGACGAAGCTCACTTAACGCATGTCGTTGGTATTCTGTCAACAGCTTCCATAGAGAGATTGTTTTTGTTATAGTTACACTGGAAGATTCATGATGCATTCTTCCCAAACGTCAGCCGAAGGAATAACAGTCTCGTTCCGAATACGAGTTTTGGGTCAAAATATTGAACGAGTATAAATTATAATTTAAACAAAGAGAAGAAGTTTAGCTGAATTTATGTTTATCAAAATCAGATATAAGTCTTTTCGAAGGATGAATACGCTTATAATTCTTCACCGTTTTCTGTATCAAGAACGTGGAGCTTATTGTGCAAACAGTAATCTACTTCCTTTCCTAATAATATGATGCCGTTCCGGATCTAATTCTGTAATGTTGTTCAACCAAACTAAACAAATTCGCAAATCTCCGTCTTCTTCCTGTCCCCGGAAGGCATATTTCCCCAAAAAATGCGAATATACCGACGGAATCAATATTCAACTTCGACATAAATCGAATGAAATATTGTTCCCGTGGTTGCGACCATTTCAGAACAGATAAGAACACATTTGTTGTATCTGTTTTATTATTTAACTTCCAGCGACATTTCGCTTATCTTTATACTGTACATATTGTGTTTGCTCATGCGACTTCGGGAACTATTTAGAAGCTTTTAGCAGTAATCCTACTGCAGCCCTTAGTAGAATCCCGACGAATCGAAGGTCGGCCTAGCATAGACTTTGCTTTCTGGACTCTATTTAAAATTAAATAATTCACTCCAGTCTTCCAACGAAGTTAATTCGTGTAATACTGTTAGGTTGAGGGAAAGCTGAAAATACTGGCGCAGCTTTGGGATCTGGAAAGTTAGCTTATGTGAAAAGTTTTCGAAGATGTGTTCTTAAGGATGCTTGTGTAGTCGTGATTCATTTTTAAGTACAAGTTTAGCTGAAGCGAATTCGGAACGCCAGGAACTTATGAACTAACATCGACTCAAGGAAACACTACA
The DNA here is from genome assembly GCA_030157275.1 of Cynaeus angustus. Taxonomy (NCBI): domain Eukaryota; kingdom Metazoa; phylum Arthropoda; class Insecta; order Coleoptera; family Tenebrionidae; genus Cynaeus; species Cynaeus angustus. Next base: position 18,883,941 of record CM058060.1, read on the forward strand.
GGTTCAATAGAAGCTACAAATCTGAGTATTTAATTAGAAGGTAATATGAAATACGATGAGGTGAGTAACCATTTTCAATTTCTTGATTTTCTAACGAGGGAACCTGAAATATTCATGAGAAATAAGTTAAACGCCTGAAAGGGTTTTGATAAGTGGTAGAAGGAGAGGACTACGTCGACGTCATTTCACGCTTGATTTGTTAGCCATTAGCTTCTCTTTGAAGTTATAGTGGAAGAAGATGGCCGTTATCGCTCCATCTATCTTCGGATTGCTTACCTATCGCCACAGATAATCGCATTATGGATCTACTCTAAGACGGCTAAATTGGACCAGAAACGCCACAAACAGACTCGAGTCTTCAAACGCCAAACTCACAGACAACACAGATACATATCACACATTTTGTGTAGAAGATTTAGCTTTTTTCTTGGCTCCATAATCGGAAGTTAGCCAAGCTTTCACGGTCCATTAGTGGAGGGCGCCTTTAATTATAAGCAAACACTGTCTTTGTCTGGAGGGTTAATTTCTCCTGCATGTGTACTAGACGTGATTTAACTTCAAATCAGGTTCAGCAGCACCAACTGTCGATCAACTTGGAAAGTTTGCGTCTATCTAATTTCAATTTAAGGAATAGCCGCATGTGCCGCCATCTGCGTTGCCGTGACAGCTCGGAATGTTGCAGTCTCACGTCTCGCTTTGTCTTGGTTTCCTCATCACGGACAAAATCAAAAGAAATACAGAAAAAAAGAAAAAATGGTGCTTTTTTTGGCCAAGTTTTCAGACGAAGCAAACCGAAATAATCTAATCAAAGACTAACTGTAAAGTTAGCTTTGTTGATGATGAAAAATTTTAACGTAATTTTTCAAGTAAAAAAAGACAGCAACCCTGCCAGAAAAGTAATTGCCTTGCTTAGAATTCAGTTATGACAAAGATTCTGGTGATATTCCTATCAATTAGCTATTTGCAACTACTGGTCTTTTATCCAAGATGTGTAACTAGATATTAATGATTTTATGACACAATTTAGGTTTACGCCCATGATGGCTGAAAGGCGTGTGTTTGTTAGATCCATCACGTCTCATTCTAGCTTGGATTGCAAGATCTCTTAGTAAAATTTTATGTGGTGGGAATCTAAACAAGATTTCTCATTTTAGTTTAGACGAGCATCTACTGTCTGTGTGAGATGGTCACTTTAATTATCACCTCTTTGTGATGATGTATGATGACAAGAAGAGCCGCCATCTTGCGCCGGTAATTACTGCTCTTCTTAACGTGACTCGTGCAAATGTCTGAGGATATCCGAGATGTATGCGAGTGAAATGATCGCGCTCTGGTTATAAATCTGCTCGTCCCCGAGGATCAACCACGTGCCATCTCTCTTCATCACTGTCTTTTCTCTTCGTTACGCCTCGGTGCTGGAGATACCGCACTTATCTGCTATTTAAAATGCGCTCGACGACACTCACACACCACCGAAAGACCGCTGCTGCTATCTTTTAAGCTGAATTAATTAAATGCAGGGACAAACACAACCGAACGCACGATGCTTAAATGTACAACTTCTAAAAACAGTCATTGTCGAAAACACCAAACGCTATTTCTGCGGTGGTTTCCAATTACTTTAAACACCTCGGTTTTCCAGACCTCATCTATCGGAAGGACAGTTTTCCGTTAAATAAATTGGTGCAACCTTCCAGCAGTTCATATAGCCACCACACTGGTTGCGGGAGGTCATCAACGAACAACCACAACATCTCGCTTGCAACGCCTCTAAATTATCTCATGGACTGATAGGGTAAACAAGAGTAATGCTTCACTTAAGCGAAACCGCCGGATAGTCCAGCAAGCACCTTTCAAGAGCAAAAAAAAAACAAAGAACTTTTCCACGTTATGTTTATTTTTTCCGAGCCAACTCGAATAAACTTTCCAGACCCTTTGGATATCCTCCGCTTACAAAAACTTATACGCAAATACGGCAACAGTCGCTACGAACAGCCATAACGCAATCGAGAAGGTTTATATGCAAATTCAATTTTTTTCAAATGGAAGAGGGTGAGCTGCCACCAGACAATGAAATATTTCCACCGACGCGTATTATTCGCTCGATGAGCGATTTACCAACATACACTTCAATTTACAACACGCCGAAAAAATGTTGAGAGAAAACTTTTGATCAACTCCTCACAAAATGACACTGCGTAAATCACGAGAGGAGAGGAATTTTAAATTTTTACGAGCAAACATGTAACAGTTCGCATTAACGGTTATCTAATTTGTTTGGCAGCCGTGACACAATTTGTGTCATGTAATCGAATTTTCCGACGTGAGAACCGAGGCAATGTTTCAAATTTGTATAAAGAAAGTTGTAAGCTAAAAGATCGCTTGTTCGGGCGATATTGTGGAGTTAAAATTAAAGTAATGAATATAAATGTTTGGAAGATGTGATTCTCTAATTTGCTGCGATTATTTAACCGCTGCAGTTGTAGCTACAACAAAATAGACTCTACGTTATTCCTTTTTAGTTGCGTCTTAATTAATGCAACCAAAATTAAATGTTCTCGAGACAGATGTGCAAAAGAGATGGAATGCTCCGGAACAGAAATTAGAGCTCGTGGCCATTGTGTTTCGAGCATAAATTGGTATATTTAACCGCGCTAAAACCGTTAAGACTTAAATCATGATTTGCCGTGCAGCTCCTTTCACGACCTTTCTGGAAATGAATTAGTATTGTTTTAAGTGCCGTTGCTTACACTAACAATTTATCGTTTGGAAAACAAGATTTTCAACATTTATTTTTGAATAATAAACATATTATAGCTTGAAAAAATTATTTTGAAACTGCGACCTTTTCGATAGAGATAGAACAGAATTTCTCAACTAGCTTTTTAAATATAGACGCCAACTACTTACTTGGTTATTTTTAATAAGCCTCAAAACTGAAACCATATTTTTGTTTTTATATGAAATCCTTCGTTCACAACCGGCTTTCCCTTTTCTCTCAAGAAACAGGCAGCCGATTTCTATGATTCAACAAACACCGTTGCACCAAATCCTCGTCCATCTGCATTTAATCCCTCTCACATTTCCGCCTTCATAATTATCGTTCCACGTTTATCCTTTTTACGAAGCTTTGACGTACATTTCTCATTTTGGATTAACGGCAACTATTTTTCCAGGGATGAAACCACGAATGAAGAATCATTTTCGAGCCCATCAATTAAGCGTGTGGTTGAGGTTAATCCCGGAGCTTCATCGGGCCGGAATGGAGGACGTCGTGGCCAGACACAATCTCTTCAGGAATCACAATAACGCCGACTTATACGATGGAGCCGTGCGCCCGGATCCTTTATCTCGAGTCAGTTATTACGACCCCACTATGGAGCTTTTCCGACGACGACCCAACTCGAGTCTGACGAGCTTAGACAGTCCAACGACGATGGATACTATCGTGACGACATGCGTAAATGTTGTGTCTTCGGGGAATTTCAACCATCAGACCTATGCTAACCAGAACACTTCAACGGACACGTTAGCTAGTCTGGAAGCGGCGGGGTATGCGGCATACAGCACAGCTCTTAGTGTCACGATAGCCATCGGCTGCTCATTACTCATCCTCAACGTGCTTATTTTTGCGGGGGTGTACTATCAGAGAGACAAGACAAGGATGGAGGTACGATATAACCAGCTTTACATTGTCTTTTTATGATCTATCTAATCCACTCTTATCTGTTTATTATTTTTTCGATTATAATTACTAAATCCTTTCGAATTAAACTCTGGTCTCCACGTCAGAATTGATTTGTGCTTATTAAAAAAGTGTTTGCTTCTCTCCATAGGTGAAGTCGTTGCAACAGCAGCAGAGCCGCAACCAAGCGACTTTCGAGACCATTTCCAAACACGGCCATTACCACATGGGCCACTCGCAGAGTGCCAACGTGATCGTGGACGTGGAACAGGATACCTCTGCCATGATCTTAGCCGCCAACGCTCAACACGAAAGTACCAAGCAACATCTGTGTCCTGGTAACATGGTATCGAACACCCTTAAAGCACCGCCACCAAGTCCTAACGTGATGCTGCAGAACTGCATGACCCTCCCGAAGAACTCCTCCATGCACTCTCAGAATTATGCCGGTGGCTGCATGACGCTTCCGAAAAACACTACGTTGATGAACAACACCGCTTGCGTCATCGCAGAGATGCAACAGCAGGGATTAGTGCAACCGCCTAATGGAAATGCAACCATGCCGATGGCTGTTCCGCGACCGCCGCCGCCACCGAGAACCAAGAGTCCACCTGAGAGTCAGCCACTTTTAGCACACAATGCCGCTCCCAAGAGTGGCATGCGAGTGCCGCAAGCGGCGATGAGTGAAATGCGCGTGTGATAATACTAAGTGCTGCGGACGCGACCGTGTATGCTGGGCCTATTTTATGGCCTCATTCCTAAGAAATTGTACATAATAATAACGAAATTTATTATGAATGTTTATGTGTATAAGTGTACAATACTATTTTTCGATTGTTTCCAAAGTTTATTGCGTTCGAAAAAAGTGAATTAAAGTTTTCTTCTTGTTTGGGGTGGCTTATTTTTTCATTCCAACGAGATGGTCGCGCCTTGTGGAATGAACAAATAAATCGAATGTTGGAAATTCGGCGGCGTAACTCAATTTGTCTAAGTTTGTAAGAGAGCTAAATTTAAAGTTTGAAATCAATTGCGAGGAGAGAAGTCTGTCGGTTGTGGGCTCCTTAAGGCCCGAGTTCACGACACGTGCGTAAAATCAAGACACAAATTTGATTCAATGTGTACACGACAAAAAAAAATGACGCACAACAAGGAAAACACAAGCAATTTTAGTGAGTTTACTTAAGATCAACTATTGTTCTGTTTCCTTATGAAAGAAATAAATAATAAAAATAATTAAAACACTAGAACAGCTATTATTTAACTACAACCGCAAACTGCCAACTGAAATACTGAAATCTATTTTCATCCATTGTTTAATTTAGATATAGTTGAAATATTATGAGTGGGGAAATCTCCATATTTATTACAACCATCAGAACAAACTAACTATTCAAGTCAAACAACAGACCTACATGTATTTATAGCAAAGCAAATTATTTAAACCCACTAGCTGAATATTTCACCAAGCCCTTATAGAGCTTCATTAGATTTATATTATTTCATCTTTTAACTAATTAGTGATTTTAAGTTAAATTCTGCTTTTTTCCTTAAATCTGCACATGTCGTGGACCCGACTTGGACTTTAGTTCAACTCTTTCGTCTCCCACATCTACAATACAGCAGTTATGCCCCTGAAGACCTCGTATAAGAATCATTTCATGATGTTATCCTGTTATCGAATCTATATGACGTTGATGATGAGCGATTTCTATCATAGTTAATTTTTGCTTGGATTGAAAATTTTTAAATGATTCAGGTTTTGTACCGCCGTCAGTATTCTATCATCTAACCGAAGCCTTCCATTTCCGAAAACCCAGATGAGCTTGAATATTTAAAAATTTCCCAATAGTTTAACGAATTACTGCCAACTAGTAATTTTATATTCAAACCCTATAAATGACTTGTGCCAAACTCCGATTATGTGCGCCGAAGTTGTTTTCTTCTATCTACAGACTGGAAATGTGTTAAAACCAGTGGACAATCTCCGTAACAATGTATATAAAAAGTGTAGCTCCGTTTCAAATTTCAACGAAAAAACTTATTCTTAGTCATATTAGGTTAATTAACAATCAGCGATTTTTAGACATTGTATATATTACCAACATGCAACCATGTAACCAAATTTTTCGGTGAATTTTGGAACCAACTGTCGGAGAACCGTGCTAGAGCAGTCAGTGCCTCTCCACGTTTCAACGACTCGTTAACAGATGTTTTAAATAATGTGACACATTAATTATTAATAAAGATTAATTACTAAAAATAGTCTCGTTTCCTCTTATGAATATTCCATTATTTCCAAGATCACGCTTTATCTACAAATTAGCAAAGCAAATTTCTTCTCTTCCGATTTAATTCTATGTTAATATTGGATTTATGTTCGTCTCGCGTTGTTGGCTTTGCAACTGAAACTGCTGGCTTTATTACAGAATTCCATATTTTTCACTCCTTTAATTAACGACTCGCTTAACAAAATACATCTCCTTTATCGCAAAGTAAAGGGCCAGGACTCATTCGAAATTTAACGACCGATAAGCCAGAACATGTCCCTTGACGATTTGAAGGTAAGAGCAAAGTTTCCCCTTTCGCAACTGGGACACGAAAGCAAAAACCAAAACGACGTTTTATCGACGAGGTTACTGGAACAATCACCCGTTACACATGCCAAAACGAAAACAAAAACTACCAATAACGTACTCAAAAATATCAATTTTCAAATCGTAGTAGTTTTCGGTCGAAGAGTCTTTGTGATCATATACAAAATTGACCTGTTGCGACGATAAAATTCTCCTTTTTTCTAATAGAACTAGCCGTAAATTTTAAAAAGAATTGTTGATGCGGATCAAATTTACTTCATTATATAGAATGAAACTTTGAGTCCTGGAAATTTTGTAACCGTAGCCTTCGTAACCGCCCACAGGAAAAATCCCATCCACTGTCGTTTCCAGCAGCTTTATGTAAATGTGTGTGTGTAATGGCCTCAGTAATTAGATTTCCTTTTGTCCATTAGTGACGTGATCAACGTGAAAGGTTCAGGTACGACGTGTGTTCGTCGGAGTCGATTTCCCGTGAAATGGTAAACACAAATGACAAAAAGGGCGTAAATTGGAAGCAGCTAACAGAGCGACTTTTATTTTATTTGCTACTTTCCCCTTTTACTCAATGTTAGAGACGTCCTATATCAGAAACCAATATGTATGGAAATCAACCGATCGAATCTCGTGAAAACCTACGTACATAGCGTTTACGCGACTGTTGGAAATGTTATTTTCAAGATATCAGGGGCCTTGTCCTTTGTAGAATGTCACCGTTCGGTTTAAAATTCCGAACGAATGTGTACTTTCTTGTAGAAGAAACGTGTAGTGAGGGTAAAATAGGACATTACACTTTAATGCTTTCGTTATTTTATTCTCCATTATTATTATCAGGACCATTATCAATAGCGTAAAACATATTTATGACCTCAACACAACAATGACTTTAAATGGTGGATGATGGATATATTCTACTTTTTATATGTTAATAAATGAACACCAGAATATCGTCAATCTATTCAAAAATATTAGTCATCTCTAAAGCAACATGGAAAGCATTTACATTTTCAAATAATTTTTCCAAGTAAAATCCTTCGATGAAAAAACGAGTACGTTTTTAAAAAAAGAAATTAATAAATTTAAGGATTTGGGTAAAACAAGAAAGAACAAATTAAAGAACTGGGAGACACAGGAAAAAGTAGGAGCAGCTAACACTGTTTCTGTTTTTTATTGATGCACATACAAAAATGGCGAACACGATAAATACTGTATTACAAAATACTGCTTAACTTATTGAGAGCTCTACTTAAATTAAGTCACATCCGTTTCACTACCGTGCCGGTATCAGACTCTTCCGACGGTGTAGACTCCGAACTTGAAGACTCTTTTGCCTTTGTCGGAATCTGCGACGGCTTCAACGTTTTCTTAACGTTGTCTTCGGCCAAGTTAATTCTAGGGATATTCTTTTTCGGGTCGCTCACATTTCGCGTCATCGTTGGTTTGATTATCACTTTAGGTTCCTTCTTAATAGGATGATTAGGATCCGTTGTGATAATGGTTTTAGCGCCACCCTTTAGCTTGTCGTAAATTGGTTGAGTGTTTAGTTTGGAACTCTCTGATGAGCTCAACTCGTTTTTTTGGAGTCTGGGGATTAAAGGTCCCACGTAAAGGTTGTTGCAAGTAACTTCTGGTTCTGGCGACGGTGGGGGTTCTTCAGCAAGCATAGGTGCGGACTGACACACAGGAGTTTGAGTAGATGGTTTTCTGGACAAAGTGGATGTCGTCCTTAAAGGAGGAGCTGGAGGAAGTTTACCAAAAGTCTTGTAAATTGGAGAATTTGACTGAAGGCGACTAGTTTCTGGAATTGGCGAGAAAAGGTTAGTCACAGGCATCGAACGTCGCTTTTTCGCTAACGCTTCTCGCGAAGGATAGTCCGGAAGGACTTTGGGAAAGTTACGTCTTTTGATTGTCAGTAACGACTCCTCTGGAGTCAGGGGGACTTTTGGTGTCTCTTCCTCACGACAAGTAACACTAATGTCGGAGTTAGGATCGAAAGTCTTCAGTTTTTTTATATTGTTGAAGTCGTGGACCGGATCCGACTTCGAGTGAGCGTGTTCTATTCGAACAATTTGTGGTGATTCTTGAGGCGGAAACTTCAAATTGATGCTGGTGGTACTCTTTCTAAGTTCTTGTTTTGTCACGGGTTCCAGAACTGTGAAATCCTCCATGGTCAACGACCGGCGCAAAATACCATCAAAATTTGGACGGTCCAAACTTTTGGTCAATTCAATAGGATGTTGAGCTAGTACGCTCGGTCCACGACCTGTAGGTGTCGCATCAATAGCTACAGAGACTTTCTCCACGTGCTTCTTACTCTGCACAGGAATACTCGATGATTTGACTAAAGGAGGTCGAGTTTTAATTGGCTCAGTTGGACTTACTGGTCTTGTCGGACTTCGACCTAGAGTAGAATTGTTGTCGTTAATTTTTGTTTCTTGTGATTTATTGTCGTTGCTGTGCCGGGGTCGTCTTAAAAACCTCGGGCTGTACTTGTACACAATTTCATTTGTAATCCAATCTCTGACTTTAGTATGTGCATCTATGGTACTGCTGGACATTTGTCGAGGGATTTTGAACCTTCCGCCTCTGCTGGACTTAACCGCTTCGTAAGTATCATCACTCCGTTCTGATTTTGTTACAAATTTCATGATGTTGCATCCCGTATCGACTAACTTGGCATCGGCTTCATCAGCTGTCGTTGGTGTCTCCTCATTTTTTGTTGCTGCTGTTCTCTTCCTCTTTCTATAGCACATCAAATACAATACCACAAACAAGCAAAGATTTGACAGCAGAAAAATTGAACACATCGCAATTGTTACTGTCGTAGAAATTCCTCGACCCTCTGGTTCCACGGTTTGCGGATGATCTGCAGGTCCTTTGACAACTGTGCCATAAACGACATTTCCTACTATGTTGTCCGACGCCGAAGTGCCGCTGACTTTTATTGTTCCTTGGACTGGATTATACGGTTTATAAAAATTCTCAAACTTATCTAAATATGAGGTGGTCTTTCTCGGAGGATGAGTGAGGATCCAAGGAGGTTGGCTTTTTGGTGGCGTTTGCAAAGGCTTCACTTCCACCTTGTTCGATGTTATGTCTGGAATAACTTCATTCCAGAATTTCATTTGGTCGTATCTGTAGTATCTCATTCTATAAGGCGGAATTCCTGGAAAATGTTAGCGTGAAAACTTTGACATTTTTTCCGCTTTCCTTACCTAATTGTAAATACCACTGTTCGCTGGAGTCGAACGGACGCCAATCGGCGTTGAATTTAATCCACTCGGTGCTGTTCAGCGTGTAATATTCGTTCTTGCGTGGTATTTTCGGATCGCTAAAAAAGTTAAAATATTATTAAACTATCGCTTAACTCCAATGGAAATGAAGTGTTATCAACAATAAAGGAAAATGTATTTAAATTAAGGAAAATAAAAGCTTTTTATACTCACCCCGTGTAGGCGAAGTTAGTAAAATAAGTCATGACCACTTCCGAAAAAAGCCGTTCTTTCTCGGTGTAATGGTCGTTGAAGTGAAAGCTCGACCCAACCAACGGAACTCCGAAAACGTATGGCACCTCGTCCCCGGTGCACGTTTTGTCTCTCTAAAAGCATAGAAATAGATGACTATTTATATTTAGACCCAATTATTGCAGTCGGAAGCGCAGCAGTATTAGCGTTTCCAGAACGGTTCATGTTTATAAACGTGCTTAAAATTTCACTGTTTTAGACAAGGTCTTGCACGCAATAAATTTTCTTGGAGCAAAGGACTTATAAAACTGCGCTCTAAGGTTACAAACTTTAGAAGAAACTTAGAAACAATAATTAACATATGTTATATATATATTCAATATATATATATATATACAATATACAGGTTGCGCCAACACTTATGTCCTGGCCTATAAATCAATTTAATTATTAAATCACAAAATGACATAAATTAATTACTCGGGACCACATGTTTTAATTCTTGTTCCAATTTTATTTTATGTTTTTCACTATAAACAGAACAAGGTAAGTTAAGTTTGCCTCTATTTTATTGCTTTGAAATTTTGAAATAGAGGAAATGTGATCGCGTCAGTTTGTAGCGCTACATTGCTTCTAGATGCTAAAAAATCTAAAATATAACAATAACAATAATTAAATGAAGACGGGGACATAAGTGTTCGCAGACCCTTTAATATATTATAGTATATTAAAATAATAATTAATAAATAATATTATAGTAGTAATAAACTATTCATATTATTTGTTATTGTGAATTCATAATTATTTAACATATTCATTTTTCATCTCTTCAACAACACATAGTGATCTTTCAACTCAACAAATTACATTTTTTGTAGACGTCTAAAGAAAAAATTAAAAGCACAACATTTTAAGCTTCCGTTTCTGAAGGATCTTTGTAATTTAGATTTTATACCCGACAACAAAAAAGTAAAACATTAAAACTAGCTAACGACTTGCTATATCCAAATATTCCAACGATCTTATTGTTCCTGAATAAAAGTCTTTACTGATTATAGAGAAAGAGGAGGTTTAGTTAGTTTTGTATAAATAATCTTTTCAGTGATATTAGTTGTAATCCTCAACATCACATTTCAAATTTCCACATTTCTTTTCTATTTCGATAACCTTTATTTCAAAATCAATTTCGCCCACCTAGGCTAAATCAAAGAAACTTCTATTCTTTACCAAATTTTAAAGATTTTTATTTTGAATAAATATAACATAAGAACTACCTTTTCGTTGATATTTAAACACTCCAATTTCCGTTAATATTATAGTTCAATAAAGTTTAAAAAACCTAAAAATAAAATATTTAATGAGAAAATATAGGAAATGTTGTTTACTACATAATTTTATAAACTTGTTTTCATGATATTGTTGAAAAATAAATGGAAGTGGAAGGAATACTAACTTAGATCGATATGAGAGTCTATATTTCAAAAGAGCGGTTCTACCTTGCAACATTGAAATTAACGGCCACTCTAAATTGCAATCAATGCGCCAAATTGCTCCCGTTGCCAACAAAACCTTCTTAAAAGTCAGGAATGCAATTTATCTTCGCAACCATTAAAAAACTTAGAATCCGAAGGTCGCGTTTATCGTGCAGGTTGACTTATTCACTCGCCATCAGATTATATTAGCAAACACAACATCGTAAAATGTCGAGTCTGCGACTTTACTATCGCCGCTAACCAGCAAAACTGCAAAAATACAATAAATGTACACCTCCCTTGAGTACACAACTTCAATTTAATCAACCCTTGAGATCGCCCACCTCCGCAATTCTCCAATCATTGTTATCATCCTAATTAGAACTCTCGTTCTTAATTTTTTGACGAACCCCTGCCATCTGCCTAATTACCCTGCTCTTTCCCTCTTAATTCTTACTGCTGTTCGCCCATTAAATAATGAGCCTGAAACGGGTCAGTCGAGGACGAAAGGATATGATTTGTTAATTTGATGGTACCGTAAAAGATGTCCTAAGAGCGATCAAAATAATTTTAATTTAGTAAGTCGACTTTTGGAATGAATTTACGCGCCATTAAACTTGCCGGCTTTATTAGAATCGTAAAGAGCATGGATTACGGAGAATTCTTTTAAAAATGGGTATCAGCGTTTGCAATGAACACTCGGATAGATAATGCGACACCTGGGATAGGTAACGTCCTTAGTCGATACATAGTGCACGCTGGGGATAGAACGGAATTTTATCCGGGGTTGGAGCACCGGAAATTTATCACAGATTGAAAAGTGAATCAAGTAATTCGCCGCAAGAAAAGGAATCTAATAGATTGTAGCAGATTGCGCCTGCATACAATGCAAAAAGTATAATATTTGCGAAAACTATACTTACAATATGCATTTTTGATAGAGTTTTATGGGTGAACACGTAGAAAAATGAGCCTCTGTTAAGCGCCGAATGGTACTTTCCCATCTGTATCATGGGTGCTACAGTTCGAGCATCCGATAAGATGTCCAACAATGCGTCTCTTGCTAGAGAGGCACGATCGGGTTCATGTCCTGAGTACCGTTCAAATCCTTCGTCTTCCAAGGTGAACTCAGACCTCGTATACTCTTCCAGTGTCCGGGTGAGACACAATTCAGGTTTCATTTCGCATCGCGACCTCAAATACCTCCTCAATTCTTGGTCGCGATCCTTCTCCAACATCCCAAGCTTGAGTGCATCAGCGGATAACAGATGGATGCTTTCTAGCTCGGTTACGCCGTACATCACTTCGAACCTGGGGAATTAGACACGAATTGATCGAATATTTCATAACGTCATAAATCTATTATGTGTTATAAATTTTGAGGAAGTACTTCCATGAGTATTTTATTTTTTCCCACGCCCATATACAAATCATTAGAAATCAGTTTAAGAAAGCTGTGACTTGCACAAGTAATAAATATTATTTATAATTGAACGGCTTTATTTTAAAACATGAGTGTGTAGATTTAGCATGTCTAGGTACATGTGATATGTATAAAGCTTGTAACTTTCACTACCCATAGCGTTAGGTCAAAATGAGGTCATTTGATTACCCTCAGCTGTTTGACTTTAATACATACACATAATTGATAAAATCTAAAATTGCATAAAAAGACATTCAACGGATCCCATACAAACATAATCACAGATTTCTTTGTGTCTTTTCTTAATAAATGTTTTGATATCCCCTATAATCGATAAACTGTTGAATAAATCAGGAAATAAATCATTGCAACCTTCAAAGTCGTAAAATCGTAGCTCTATGAGGTCAGTTTTTAAAATGGCATCTGCATCTGTTATAATATTTATATCAATCTTAAGTTACTACATAATTAATAACTAAAAACTAACAACGTTGAATTTGATTCTAGCTAAACTTTACATTTCGCTATTTAATGTAAGAATTCTGAGATGTATGCCAGGTTTGTATCAACAAAAAGTTCCACTTAGTACTCCTGCTAAAATCTTAGTTTGTTCCACTTAACATTCTATAAATTCATCATATAGCCTTATAATGATTGGTTTAAATTTACGGATTTTTTGAACAAATCGCCGAGTCTGGAAAAAGAAAATTATAAACAATTCACAAAAAAAAAACGTATCCTTTAAGCTCAGCTGTTTAAAATGAATCAACAAAATACCATTTTTGTTACTTACTGACAGATTTTTTTTCGTAGATCTATGCATGATAGAATTACAAAAACTAATTGAAAGTTCCAAAGTAGATTAGAGCTATAATAGCTTTTTATGTAACAAGTGGGAAAAATAGAAAAAATAGAAAAACTTCTAATTTCCCACGTGTAACATACAAGATTTTATCAACTTTCGCTTTGAAAGGAAAATATTTAAAATTTGTGATATCGTATTATTTATTTTATACAGTTTTACAATAAATGTTTATAAAACATAGCAGTATGTGACTTTAGTTTTCGTATTATTAAAAAACTTATTATCATATTAGAAAATAATTAATCATGTTGAAAGTATACTTTTCTCCCTGAGTAAGTAAGTAAGTGGGAACCACATAACATATTTAAATTGAAATTAATAAAAAAGTGGACTTTTTTTAGGAAAATGAAATAATTTAACTCTCTGAATTTGACTAAAGACAATTTAAATATGTTTACCTATTTAACTTATTTTTGTTCTAAATATGATAAAGTTACATGTGTTTTTTATTAGATATTACGTAGAACCTAATCGACTTTATAACGTTTTTTGTAATATTGTTAAACGCAAAAAGTTCAAAAACTCCGTATAAAGTTTAGTGTTTAAGATCAATTGAATTAATAATAGTCATAAATGAGTACAATAACTATGCACAGAAATGTTGTAATAATAATTAATTTAAAAAATCTTAATTTGATCGAAAGGGCTGAAGTTTAGATATTCATTTCAGTGCGAACAGAAGCTTCGTCATATGTAGTAAAATAGATGAACTATTATGAATTTGTTTTGTCTTCAAAAAACCAATTACTTCTACATAAATTGTTTGAGTTGTTTCAAAGTTTTCAATATGACTAAATCAAATTAAATCATTTACAGGAACTGAAAATTATGATCAAACCCAGAAATGGAAATTGTTTCTAACTCTAAACAAGTTGTAAATATTTGCAAATGTTTTACAATGAAATTAGCTGTATAATCTAAACAGTTGAATTATTTATTCCACAAATCGACAAAAAGCACATTTCCTTGTGTATATTTTAGACAATATTTACCTTCTAAACATATCGTTATATGTAGTCATCAACTTCTGCGGATCGTTGCGCACCACCAGAGAGTCCACAACTGGTCCAAACCGAGTTTTGTAAGCCGATGTTAACGCTGGAGCATCAAGAATATCGTCCAATCGTTTTTTCCGCAAACAAGCTGCGAAGTCATCTTGAATTTGACAGTTGAGGGCTTGGGCGACTTGGTAAGTTACATGAAGAGGGTTACTTGAGAGCGCCCAATCCGACAGCGCCGATCCACCCATCAGAATCGCCCGCTGGAAGAGAGCTGCCCAAGAATACAGTAAAATTCCGGAAATTGGGACATTTTTCACGCTCCTGCTATCACTACATATTTCTGCTAAAATTCTATTACGCCTCGTAATATATCACCGGTGATCATTTAATGCCCATTTATTCTTGCTTTTTATATTTGAAACAGCGGAAGCGTGCAGCCGATATTTCAACAAAACGTGTATTACGAGATTTGAACCATTCGTTTAAATCAAAGCTATGTATGCGGTAGTACCATTATTTTGATGAGAAAAATTCTGGTTTGGGAATGAAAATATTGAGCAGTAATTGCGTTCTGCCTAGAGTGATAATTTTTAGTTGTTGGATGGGGATTTATTAACGGCATAAAATACATATACTGAAAGCTAAACAGGTTTTTGTGTTAAAAACAGTGGTTACGTTAATTACGTCATCAGGTCTGTATGTAGACCATATAATGTCGTTTTACAGCAACAATACTCGTAAATCTAGCGATTCAACCATGAATTTTGTTTCAACATTTATTTTCTTTTAGCACTGATATGATTTTTATTGTTGCATAGGCTACACTACAGCCAAACATATAGCCATCATAAATTGTTAATTCAATTTTTTCATCAAGTTTCATTCGTTTTCAATCTACAACGATGTTTTATATCTGCGTCTATACAACCAATCAACGAATTGTAACACTGAATTGTGGATAGGAATAAGTTCCGTGTTTTTAATTTGATTCGCCAGATTAGCCTGTTCTTTGTCTGGGTGACTGGCGTTCGCATCCTTATATTTAATATCTTTTCCTTATCCTACAGGATAGAAGACAGTTTGTCAACAAAGTTTTAATAACTTTATATCTCAAGCACCGTATCTATAAAATTTCATAAATATTATTCACAGTTTTCAGTTAAATGATCTAAATATTCATCTACTTACTAAATTCTATAGTTGTAAAGGTTTTCCAGTAAAATGTGTAATTTATTAAATATGGTAAAAATATTTTTTGTACGTTTGTCGTTATCACAAATTTTATTGATCCCTAAAGGTAAGTACTGTTCAGTCTAGTTTTAAGTAAAGTGCACCATAAAAATTATTTTAGTACAAGTGACTCGCAATAAAATTTTCTAACGCAGTTTTTGAGTACGTTTTGACTGATCCATCTAAAATTCGGAAATTTTATACAATAATTCTCAAAATGTTACTTTTAATTAGACTTTTATTTATTTCCACTATTCCGTTAAATATTGTTACATAAGTAACAAAAAGTATAAAAATAGCCGTTTTTTTAAATACGTTGAAGTGTTACTTTGAAATTTGTTTAGCTCTTCAAAATTAAAAAGACGACATTTGCCACAACTACGTAGGAATAATTTTTAGAAACGGTTAGCCAGATATCTTATCATTTTTGCTGCTTTTTCTTCATTTTTAACAGAATTGTAATCATTTTAAAAAATGGTTTTGGAAAATCTATGCAAAATATGCAGCTAATTTATTAAATATGAAAGAATTGTAAAATCCGCTCATACCATTTCAATTTTCTACAAATAAAAACATTATTTTTTTCATAAATATAAAAACCTTGTATATGCCACATTTTTATATAAAAAGATTCTCCTAAAAGCTTTCGTGGCAACTATTGCAGTTAATTTTTGTTTTTATAAGAGACGATTTGTTTCCAAAATAAGGATGTTTTGTAGATTTTTGTTTACTTTTATTAAATCGTTTTATTTCCCCGTTCAACGTTTTTGTATAAAGCGTTCCCTTCTAAAATAAGGAATTTCTCCATTTAGTGACATCTTGTTTCGTATAAAATCAGTGGGTTAAAAACTGCAATATGTTCAAGATCAAATAAAATTTCTGATGGGACAAATTGGAAGAATATTTTCCATCTTCTGTTTTATTTGAAATTAACCGCCAGTTTAATGTTTTTAATTTCAGAGATGTTAATTGAAATCACGATAGCGTTTAAAATTAATTTCTGAAATAACTTGGAGAATTTATGCATTGTGATTATTAAAAATACGTGAAATATTTTAGTGATGTGACTTGCTTTATAATGGTTAGGATACGAAATGAACATTTTTTACAAGTTTAGTAAGTCATTGTACTCTGTGTTTAAAAAAGCTTCGAAAGAATTCCATTAATCGTAAGTATTTGCGCTTTTTCCTCCCACATCTTTCTTACTTTTGTTGTGCTCCTGCAGGACCATTGGACTGAGCATGAGTAAGCTGGCGCAGACCGCGCCCGTTCCGTGTCCAAACAACGTAACAGTGTCGGGATCGCCGCCAAACGCTGCTATATTATCCTTGACCCAAAGCAGAGCAGCAATTTGGTCGACTAATCCAAAGTTGCTCTTCGAGTATTCCTCCGTGCCTGCTTTCAGGAATCCTGCAAAAAATAACAAACGAATGATTTATTCTCCGGTCAAAAATTAAATCGAAAGAACCCGAGCCTGAATGAGCGCTCAGGATCCCACGGGGTCAAATAATACGGATCGCGTGCGAATGGTGCTGTGGGAATATTCGGCCAAAAACCTGTCATTTTTATGGGCACAATATATACGGAGCGAGATTTCATCTTTTTACTCGCGACGGAATTTTCTTTGTTGTTGTAAATGTGTTCTCCCGGTCGCCGTCTTGATTTCCGCTGAGGGAAATTTATATTTCAAGGCCTTTATGTCTGAGTATGCAGTTTTGCGTCTTCATCTGCGGTTACCTCCCTGCTGACAAATATAATAAACACCCCGAAGTAATAAGGAGTCGCTGGACTGAAATAATACGCTTGATGTTGCGAATGGGGCTTGAAAAAATCATCTTTCATATTTATAGAAGAAAAATTGCTTGCCAGGATTAAGGTCGGGGTTCATTTGGTTTAATATGCAGACGCTTGTCTCTTTCTCGGTAATCCTTCGACTTGAATTCGAGTCGTTAATAAGCGCTGGAAAATGAACTGAGATTTATTATCTAAAACCACTACAGACATGGGAAGTCAACTAGAGAAATGGCTCGACAAGATGGATTCTCCATCCTAGGTTTTAATAGGGTTTCCTGAAAAATCAATTCGCTCCCGACCGTGGCTGAAGTGCGCCATCTTGCCGCTCTATCAATTCTGCATTGAAGAAAGTGCACAAAAACAACCTCTTTGCAAAAATAATCTTGTCTGACAGACCTTAACAGGAACTTACAGCTTTACACCAAATAGTATGTCTAGGAAAGCTGATCAAGCGATAATTTACTTAGAAACTTGTTGCGAACACTTACAGACAACTAACGGCAACTCTAAGTCTAATATGATTCTAAGATTTAATCTTACGTAGTTGTTTGTTTTCCTACCAATAACTCAAAAAGAAACATTGTATGAAGAGATATTTACAAAAAGATGAGTAAATATCATTCTCCATTCCGCATTTGTAAGGAGCAATACTTTATGTTTAAAACAAGCGGAGCTGAGCCGATTTCTGAAAGAGCCTGGATAAATCTTCCGTTCCAAATTCAGTTTGCGCTGAAAGATGGTGTACAGTTGGAAGCATATGCATTTAAACTCAAGTCATAAAAATAAATAACCTATCACGTAATAGGGACGGCAAAATCATTCTTGTTTTTCTTACTAAAAATATCGCACTTTTTTTGCGATATCTTAGTTATCTTAAACCACAGAAATAGTCACTCTTCGGTTAACTGTAACTTCTGTAAAGAAATATTTTATACTAAGTTATTGTAAATGTTACAGCACATCCAAAGTTTTTTTATTAACAAAATTGTAAATGCGCTTATTATAGGCTCGAAAAATATCATAATCTTCTCAGAAAGAATTGTTTTGAGTTCACGACCCTAAAAGGGCAAGCATTTATTTTTCAATTCTGTAATTGAAACTCACCTAGAACACCCAATCTGTAATTTATGGTGACCACAATAACTTTCCCGTAAGATGCCAAAACGCTTCCATCATACGGGTTCCCAGAGTTCCATTCAAAAGACTCTCCGTGGAGGTACACCATAACCGGATAACTTCGGGGATGCCAGGAGTTTTCTGGAAAAGATTCGAATTTATAGTCGTTGAAAATTCAAAAATTACTAAAAACCGCTGAGTATAGTTTACAGTTTGTTGGCGTCCTGTTCCTGTAAACTTTACAGATCTCCTCGTCACCCCACTTTTATAAAATCATAGTTACGCTACACACCGCTAGGTAGCAGCTCTCTCTGGAACCGCCTACGGACTACGTTGCAACTACCACCGATTTCCGGTCAATACCCGGAAAGCCCGCGTAAAAATATTCAAAACTTCGCTTTAATTAAGTTAGAGACGTCGGGTCGTCTTAATTTAACGCAGAATTGCAGGTGACTAGAGTGTTTAATTAAAGCTTACGATATAAAGCGCTTCATTTAAATTAACGATATTAGAATGCGAATGGCCCGTAATTACCACCCCAGAGTGCAAATTAATTAAAAATTTCCAGGGCTGATCGGAACCCCAAAAAATCTATTATCACTTCCCGGGTGCTTTTCCGCATCGACCACAGATGCCTCCGTGAATTAAGTTCTCAAGACGCTTTATTATTCACACCCGTTTTTGTTTAAGCTTCCGGATAAATTAAATCCTTCTGGAATCGAATAAAAGAGTGAACCCAATCACCAAAGTTTGATTAAAGTGTTGAAATATTTCGTGCGCTAGAATTATAACCCGAGGTTAAAAATATCACAGTGTGTATAAATATCATGAAACATGAAATATTCCGGAGGCTCCGGGTCGCTCGTTTTAACTATTTAACAAATGGAACTTTTCGACCAGACGATTTATTTTAAATAACCTCTGTGTAGATAGATCATCGAGGCAATCGAAGAAAAAATCTAAATTTAAAATCGAGCTCGATGGAATATTGATGAAAGCTACATATTTAAGCGGGGAAAATTTCGTCTACACTGAAAGAACAAAAACTGCAAGCACTAAAGTAGCAAAGTACTCTCGTCTGCGGTAAAAGTGAAGTAATGTCGCACTTTTTGTTTTTGAACGTAAATGTAAGAGTATAGTGGTTACAATGAAAAGATCGGACTTTTAACGGTTTTCTTGTCAAACTAAAATATGATATTTACCTCAACTGTTTATAAGTCTTTATTGATATTTATTTAGAATTATATTTATTGCAGAAATCAATTTAAATTCAATACAAAAAACCAACGGTTCATTAAGAGAATGGAAAACTGAAGGGTTTTTGAAAATATGTACCAAACTGAATGAAAACAGAGTAGAAATTAAATTAAGAAAAAAGTACAACAGCATTTTAAACATTTTCTTTAGGAAAATTCCAGATGCAATTACGTAGAATTGTTCAAAGTCTTAATTATGTTACTGTGAATTTCATAACTTAAGTATGACAGACACTAAACTATAAATTTTGCAACACGTGTATTTTGGCACTAAACTATCCTATAAAACTGCTAAAAACTAAACCCATATGTCTTCTGGTTTATGTGGTTGGAGTGCCAGATTCAAATTAATAGCATATAGAACATTTAAAATTTTTTAGAAAATCCCTTTGACATTTAAATTTTACGGTTATCGTCCATAAAAATGAAACTTTTGATTAGATTTTCTTTCCGAACCTCATGATTTATGCTCGGATCCTTTTCTTTTCCTTTACGATAGCTTCCTGTGTGGATTAATTGATCTATAATCGGAAATTATTTGAAAAAATATAGAAATATCTTAAAATAAAAGTAAAATGAAATTAAAAAGATGTCTATAGACTGGTTCTGATATAGACAAACATAACACGACGTATAAATTGATCAATTAAATCAGTTTTAACTGACCATATAGCGCCGCAATTCCCATTTCTGAACCTTTTTTCAGCGTCTGCTAATATTAGCCTCGTCTAAAAGCTAATATCGACTTCGAGTCCTGCCTACTAATGCCCAACCCTGCCCATAAGTACCCCATTTTGCCCTTTACAAGAAATATCCTGCGTCTAATCACCCTTCAGATAAAAGCAACCGTCGTAACGAAGCGATCGCGTGTCATAACCCAAGAAGTGCATTTCCGATTTTCTTCAAGTAGGATACTTTAAGTCCAGGTCACATCCTCTAAGCTTTTTGTCGTCAAAAAGCTTCACTTCGCAGACTTTTCACATGTTTGCATTACATTTGAATACGACTTTGTTTTTTGGAAGTACGTGAAATTTTGCTTTTTTCACATCACGTAAATTGGTAAATTTCGAATGAGATTAACCAAATGAGTTAACCGCTTTATAACTGTTCGTTTCGGTTTTGTCAACCGCATTATTTAGCAGCAACGAGCAATCGAATTGAATAGCTCACGTTTGTTGGTTGTGGAGCGTTGTTCAAGGACGGTAATAATAATACGGACGAAAACATATAACATATAAAATATTTAGGTATTCAGGTAGACGGAATAATTAAATTTAAAATTTTTCCTGTTTTCCTTTCCTCTGTTTATTTTTCAAAGCAAGGATTGCTCATACTGAATTAGGTATGTGAATTTAGTAAAATTATTTTATCTTTTTATTTGACATATTTTACATGGTAGACTATTAAATAAAATTTGTCTTGTTTTAATGTCGTAAAATTGATGCCCCGGTAAAGTTTTCACGAGATAAAATTTGTTGGAAATTTGCCTTTCAAAGAATCAGAGGCCATCATCCGTTTGTGCTGTAAGTCTTCGGAGTCTGACAAATTGACAACATTAATTTTCAAGATTCCGTCGACAATTTGTAAATCAGCATAAGTTTGGTACCGCGGGATTAGGACTTCGCGAAAAGCTTGTTTCTGTAATATAATTTAAGAAGATTGGACGGTTTTAAATCGGCTTAATGTTTTGTAATTTCGGCGAAAACTCGTACAACGTATGAAAAAACTTCTTTTCACTTATTCATTCTTCCTGAGACGTCGAAAGTAATCATATTAAATTTTACAAAACCTCGTATTTATCCAACGACAGCGTCACCGCAGTCTCGAAGATTTTATTACAAAAATTATCATAATGCTATGTACAAATTTAGCTGTGTCAAAAGCAAGAGAACGCGCGCGCTAACCGTGCAGATGCGATACAAACTAATTTATTTAATCTGAAAAAGCCCAGTCTACCGTGTAAAAAGTGGAACGATATGCAAATATTTTCTTTGTAATATACAAAACTATGAGATATTAAGGTAACAAATTTACATGAGAATGGAATAAATTGAGAGGTGGAGGGAGTACCCTCCGCTTCATCAAAATGATGGATCGTGACGAAATCGCCCAAATATGAATGAATTTTTATTGTTCGCGTTTACGAAACAAAAGCCACAAGAGGAGCTACTTAATCACGACCCCCAAGGGCGGCATTTCATAAGAAAAAGGGCGACGCGCTGCTGGAGTTTAGTAATCACGTTATATTAGAAATCATTCGTCAATTTTGACGCTTATGGGTGCCGTGTCGATAGTGTCAACTGTATTAAAATGCAATAACTCATCAGAGTCTCATTTTTCTTTTATTTTTCGAAATAGGTAAAAGGTTCTTTTGTTCAAAAAAAGGTTTCGGTTTTGGCCGATTTCCACAAATTTGTTTTATTTTTTTGTTTTGTTTGTAGTTAATAAAAGTAATTAAGGTATAAATTAATTGGGCTGAACGTACGTTACGTTTTTAATTTCATTTTTTTCTTAGTTTTCTGTCTGGGTGTTTCCATTAAAAATGTATGGTTCATAACGGTCTCAGCAATCGTGTTATTCTCCACACGACAAATTGCCCTTTGCAAACGACAAATTGCATTTACGATCTTGAGAAGGTGACTCCTGGGAGCCTGAATTAGGTCAAAATCTCGACACATTAATGTTCGAGAAAATTCCAAACAATTTCATGCACAAACAGGACGTGCCTCGCAATTTTATCGCTCACTCAGTGGCGTACATGCAAACAAACCACACCGAATCGATCAACATTATTGTTGTGTTTTTTCTACACCATCAACACTAATGGAAGATCATAATTTCGCTTCAAATACCGAAAACATGCTGAAACACGGTTGTAATTAACGATAACAGACCTATGTCATTAATTATGATCCTGAAACTGAAACCCTGTCAAAAATGTAGGAGAAAATTGTAGTTATTGACTTCAGGAAGTTAATTAAATGCCGGCGATTTACATTATCCAACTTAGGCAAAGAGACTGAGAATATAGTTAGAGTTAATTGAGTGGTGATTTGTCCGTGGTGGGTGGCAAGGGAGTGGTTTGCGCATTTGTGTTATTGCATCTGGTGGAACATCAATTATTGTTATTACTGACATGTTAATAAATTAATTTTTTGTAGCGGCATTTGTTGTGTTGGTTTCAGTTTTATTTATAAGCCAACGAGAATTATTACAATTTGTAATTATTTTCATTATTATCTCTAGTTTATAAACCGCACCGACACATACGTCGCCATTAGGTAATTATATTAATAAAATTAATAAACCGATAATTATTGTTACAGTTTGATTAAATATCGTCGCTTTAAATTTTAGTTGAGAAATTTCCTTATAAATATTAACCATTTCATGGCACTCGAGTGAAGTGGTGTTTTCACCAATTTGTCATTTTTTGTCATTTCGATTTGTAGGATCAATTTTAGTCATTTATTCTGGATTTTAAACCTTTATATATTTTTACAGGACAATTAAACAGTAAAGTTATAAATCATTTTTATTGTAACTTAACGATCTTTTAGTGTATACCTATTGTATTGTTAGTAAATATTGCAAAATTCGCAGATACGGTACATTTGTCGTCACGGTATTATTTTATAGCTTGTAGTATTGTCGAAACTAAATTTCATTCAATTTCCTGTGGCAGCAATCATTTAGGTTTTTCTGTCGCAATTAGCTCTTCTTTTTCCGTTTTTTGTTTGTGGCTTCGTGTCCCTGCCGAAATTTTAATGGCGCAGTTAATGGCCCGGATTGGCGGCCAACTATTAGTTCTCCATCGGCTTTCGGTTGGCGGGCGCGTATTGCTCTAATCCAATTTAAAATTGACGTGACCTGAAACGACCGTAATCTGAAATAATGAGGGTAACAAGAGATTATCCTCCTCCGAATAAAAACCTGAAGAGTCTTTCATCCGGTTCGGTTAAGTGTCCGGCGTCGAGAAGGAGCTGCTGCAGCTATTTACCTTGATTGTCCAATTGCGGCTTCTCCAGGTCGATTTTCGGAATTAGTCTTCCTTGGACTAATTGAAAATGTTGTGGCGGCCGAAATTACCATCCGATAAATCTGCGTCTGAGGTATTATCCGCCTTGCGACCTGGATTAAATCGGCATCGATGCGAACAATGGCGGAAATCATTTATATGTAATAAATATTCGGATGTGATAATGGGATTGTGAGAGGACCCGTGTAAATTCAGGCCAGCTTTATGCCAGACTAATTGTTAAATCTAATAGATCGGGGGTGCAAATCAGATGAGTGCCTGTTCTATCGCGAATTATTTACACTGGATGCTCAGCCAGTTGCCTACAGATACGAAAATTGTGTTCCACAAAGACTCAAACTTCCTTTGAGGTTTCAAGTGTGTTATTTGTTTTGTTGGAAATTGGCTTTGTGTTAATATGTTTGTGTAATACTTCATATGTGCGAACTCTCCTGGAAATTTATTGGATTGTAACGATGCACGTGCCAGATATTGTTTATTATGTAATCGTGTTTCAACTATGCATGAACTGTAGAAAGAAACTACCTCGCCTTTCCACTTCTAAAACTCATAGAGGAATATTAGTTAAACACGGTTCCTGCACTTCTGGCGTTTCAAGTAGAGAGCATATTTTAAAATCCAATACTTTGTTGTAAAGTACCTACATTGCGCAAGAATTTTTCCACAAAATTTTTCAGCAGAAATGTTTTCCCAAATATATCTTGTAGCTATGCAATGTTAATATTTAAAAACTAAGAATAAAACATTTTTGTTGTCCCATAAACTGTTTTTATGTTATTAGGTTGCTTCGGTATAAAAAGCGTGCTGTTTACATTTTAATATACGTGCAATGTCAATGTCTGAAACTGGAAAAAAAATGAAAAAATCAAATATGTGGAGTTAGAAAGGTAGTAGTTGCAACACTTTTCACAATTTTGCCTAATGTTGGCCAATTTCCAAATACTTAAATGAAATTATTATTTTGTGTATTTTTGATATTGATAATAATTCTGCCAACGAGAAGTGCACTGTTTAGAGAAGGTCCACAGAGAGACAGTCCCATAGCGCTTAGAGAGGTTTTACAACCGTGGACTTTGCCTCTGTGCCCCATAAAAGTTCAAAAATGTCAAAATCGAATCTACCAACATATAAAGGATACAAGGTATTAAATGTCCATTTTGTGTCATGTTATAGTTAAAGATCATGTCTTATTTTAACGCCCATTTTGATTTGCAACGAAGTGTTTATTTTAGTTTGCACCAATATCTTAAATTGACTTGTTCCAAAGTAGTTTTTATTTTCACTTATCGAGAAAACTACAAGATGTCTATTTCTATTTCAAAGTCGATATTATTTCCTTTGGAACATCTGCTCACTATCGATTAGATCATTTTCAAAATAGACACTTATCTAAAAATACTATACCATACACCTAAATTAAGTAACAGAAAAATACTAACGGTACCTGCAATAAAACTTCTATATGTGTAGATATACCAAATTTTTAGGGTTAATATTTCTAAATTTTAACACACGGTAGTCTTCGATATTCATAATAAAAACTGTAAATATCGTTATGAGTTTTGATCAATTGTAAATGTGCTATAGCAAACACAATTTAAGATATCATCGTTTGAGAACAATTGGGTTGTTAGATAGAATATGGGGTTTCGCGGGTGACCTTGTTTTGTTTCGTAGTTTGAACCGAGCGATGTATGCATGAAAGCAACAGTTAATATAAGATGTTAATGAAATAACAGCATTAATTCTAACCACGCCATCAGACCTCGTAGTACAGCATAATTGTGAAAATTCTAATGTAAGAGCCCTAAAACCACCCCCGTACCGCAGTAATGCTTAAACAAACCATATAAAAAACAATCACTCTAACAATGAGTTTAAAAACCTGTTTCTTATTTGTTATAAATTAATTGAAAGGGCTTGCCTTTATGTAACTTAACAAACCCACCGAACGCCAGAAACAGTAAAATTTCTACTAAATGTTTTGTAGTTATCGGCAATTCAAGGTATTTAGTTATTACTTAAACTTATTATTATAACACTTATTTTTTTAATAAATACTCTAGTACTTTTGTGCAAAACATTGTATCAACTGCAACTCTAACTGTACAATTTAGTAAATGTGAAAACGAAAAGAAGACATTATTTGAGTAAAGATCAAGACAATGAGACAAGCGATCAAAATGTTTCAAGCATGTCTAAAACTGATTATGTCAATAGTTAGAGGCTGATTTACTCCCAAATTGCTAGAAATCGAAAATGAAGCTAGAATGACTAATTTTCATCTACATCAGGCATCTCGCTTTGCTGTAGAGACTATGCAGCGAGCTCGAGATAGCAACAAATCATAGAAACTTTGGAACTTTATCTTGTTTAGGGAGGAATCTCGTTTAGAATTGGAGAGTGACAGTGGCCATCTTCGGGTATAGATAAGAGCATGCAAACTATTTATCCAATGTATAGTTTCTTTTCAAGATGGCACGGTGAATGTAAGTATTTGTGCTAAAGGACGCTACAACTTTCTACGCTTAAGACATTGTCAATAATACCTTGGCATAATTTCAACTGCTGTTGGCAACAACTTTGTTCATGTTGATAAAAATGGTCATTCGCATCGAACTCACTCACATGTCAGAACGTAGGAAAGTTTTGGAAGTATTCTAGCATCAAATTCCACGTGAGTGATTGGATAACCTTGTGATTAGTATTTGATAGCCTTAGGCGGGTTTTCTTTCTTATTATTTAATTGGCTTTAATTGCAACAAACTTACTCTATTGGCGTAGTGTAGTACATTATGTGTCAAAAGTACATTTGGGAAAAATAATCCAAAATCGCCACATTATTGAATCATTTTTTTTTCAAATAGACAAAAATTAAAAATAAATCTTTTCTCCGCTCGTAACTTTGTTCTTTTTGAAACTATTTGATGTAGCGTTATAAAAAATAACCACAAAGTTTATAAAAGTATATATAAAATTTAATAATGCTACGAATAAGAGAAAATTGCATCATACAATTTTCTACAGTGCCCTCGAGCTGCAGTTGACTACAAAATATTATACTATCTTTCTGAATATTAATCAAGGTTAGACAGGGAAGCTGTCACTTATCAACACGTATATGTTTTCGTCTTTCGTGTCTTCTATAATACGTCTATCAGTCTACCAAAGGTGAAATTCTCCTAGTTGAATTTTTTTGTCTAATGAATATCACAAAATCGGTTAAAAAATTAAAAAGTTAGAAAATGTATGCCTAAATCTCCATATTTTTAAGGATATGGTACTAACATAACTAATCGAGAGTGCTTTAAAGCAATTTGTTTTATCAAAACCTACGTTTGTTACTTGTTGCATCTACGTTTGATACATTTCACATAGAAATGTTTTATTAACATCACAAAATATTTTTGAAAAAGGCCTCCTCATAACTCCTTAAAGTCGCCCTTTAAATTAGTTTAGAACAATAATTATCAATATCAGAAGTGATCAGAAGTAAATTTGTTGAAATAGTTAGTTGTTAATCTGTTTTTGAGGTAAGCGTTATGTCAAAATTGAGTGACACTGGCGTCGAACTTGAGTATACAGTTGATAATAAACCCACTCTTGACAATGTTTGAGAATTTTACAAATATGTATTACTTAAGGTCGATTTTTGCAATTTCTGGGTATTCTATGTTAATTGTTACAAATTTTGTAGGCGGAAGCATTCAGTCTGAATTCTTTATGATCAAAATGACCTTTGCTAAAGTCGACATTGCTAGTTTCCAAAAAAGCAAAAATAAGAAATTATAATCAGCTTTAGGTTTTTCTGAAACAGACTAAAACATGCGAAGACGCCTTAATTTTTTTAAATAAGTACGTTTAATTTAGGATGTTATGACGAGCATTTTTGAGAATTAAGGAAAGATGAACAGGTTAAGCTAACTGTAGAAGACGTGGTTGATAAAAAAGCAGTTGTAGTGATTACAATACCACATAAAAAAATTGGTGGACCTAAGAGTTTTACAATTGAAAAATAATTGAAATGCATGCTTTAAAAATGTACAAAAATATGCAGCATTGCGTCCGAAGGGAATTACGAGGAAGCACTTTTTCTTATCTTATCGAAATAGCCGATGTACGACTCAACCAATTGGTAAAAATATGTTTGGGGACATATCTTCAAAAATCGCAAAATACTTGGGTTGATGTGATATGATGTTATTGAAGAGACATGGAAAATGTAAGAGTGATACTGTTTATTTCTAAATGGGTTTTATAATTAAAGATTCCGTGTTGTATTTACTTTTTTCTAATTTGCTGATGTAACAAAGCTGTTAGCGCGCTCATTTTGAATGCGTTAATAAGCTGTTACCATTCCCAAAATCTCGAAACTCGAAACACACATTGTCAAAAGTCAGAGTGAGTTTAAAAATACAGTTTCAACCCAAATGCAAAAAAATAGCATATATAACAAATTAACGGTGCCATTTTCTGCAATTTACCGTATTTTATTTTGCATAAAATTTGCGAATTCGTCATTAAACAATAATTTTGCAATTTCATTTGCGAAAAATGTCAATTATATTTAGTCTACTTGATTCAATTTGAAAATATCAGCTTTGAAATTCGAGTTTTACTAACTGCCATGAAATTTCCTAAAGTATCAAATTTAATATTATTTAAAAAAATATATTGAATATGCAAACTAGAAAACAGCAAAAAAAACTTGTTTTATAAAACTTAAGAGCAATTATCCTTTATAGGCACTCATGGTTAGGGCATTCGTGCTGTAAAATTCGACTCGTTTTATTACTCACACTAATTTCTGTTCCTTTTTGCACGCATGGGTATGATTGTTTAAATTTTCGTATTTAGAAAAAAAAATCAAAGATAAGTAAAACAATTTAACAGTGTCATTAAAAAAAATAAAAGTTAGATCTCATCTTTCAAAATCAAAATCAAAATATTAAAATATTAAGATATTAATATGTTATTATTAATTAAAATATTAATATAAAATATATTTATAATAATATTATAATAGTATATTAAAATACAAGTTTGAGAAAGCATTGATTCCAGCACGCGTTTGCAATTCCGATACCAGCCGCGTAGCGGCGAGTGGAGGAACAAACAAGTGCTGGAAGAGCTTTCTGAACGCGTGTTTTATACTATTTTTTCTATTTTGCAGCACTTAATTTCTTTTTATATAAAAGAAATAAAATATTGAAATTTAGGAAATTTTATCAAGGTTGGGTACAATGATTTAATATTAATTATTTCATAACAATTGAGGTTAAGTTATTAAACACATTGCTCACATTCACATTTTGAGATTTGACGTTGACGTTTTACGACCATGCCGCCAACGCGATAAAACTAAAATACACCAGCCGTAATAAAGCATCCAAATTCTCAGTAACGAACCCAAACTGGTGCTTTACTAGCTCTAGTAACGACTATTTATTTAAAATTAATATTATTTTATATTTTAATATTAATATTAATATATAAATATTAATCAACCCAAATGTAGAGTTTGATTTTGTTTGACGTATCGTTTATTTGTTAATTTATTATTATTTATTAAAATTGGATAAAAAGTAAGGAAATTACAACACCAAAGGTTTTTCATATTCTACCTGATAGTTCATTATGCCCTAGAGCATATAATAAGTAGGCATAATAATAACGTCCGCTAATTTTTTCTAAAACTAACAAAGATGTAGCCATTTATTCCAACTTTAATGCTAAAATTATATATTATAAAACTTATACATATTAAAACATTTAAGAACATAAGTTGAATCTTGAGGGTCAAAATCAAAATTCAACAAAAAATATTAAATCGATCCAAATGTATTAAAGTTGGATAAAAAAAGACAACAGCATTTTTTTTCATATTCCATCCGATATATCTCGTATCCAAGGTATTAACAACAAATAATAGTAAAAAAAAGAAAATTATTTGCGGATACAAAATTATTAAGCATTACTTTTGCTGATTTGGGTTTGTCGATTCATTTAATAATCACCTGTATGGAACTGGTATCGACTTTTTATTCTAGGTATGGAAAATTTGAAATAATTTTAAGAGTTTGTTAAAGTGGAATGGTGGAAAACTGTTTGTCTTGAAAAAATGCTGTGTTTATCTTGACGGCTATGACTATAACTGGTTGTTTAAATTAAAGCAGAGAACTCTTTGAAAAGTGTTATTTAACTAGCTCTACTAAACCACCAGCAGAGAATATCAGCGTGTTTGCATCTCTGTTGATTTAAACTTTTCTCGTTGCTCTGTGGTTGTTAGATCGTTTTCTCGCACAGCCTTTCCGTTTTTTGCTAATTTAAAATGTAAACTGAGTTATTAAGCAACCCGCTGTATGAAGTAATAAGGCATACAGTCCGTGCTTGTAATATTCATGGAGCGGGATGTTGTGCGCAGCTAATACGAGTGGAAGCGCAGCCACTAGAGGCCTCTGCAAGCGTGACTAGCCCCGGAATGGCCCCCTTAGTAGATAACAGCTGCCCCGATCCTCGTGGGGTGAGACCTTACGAGGCTCCTCCACGAACTGGACATTGTATCTTATACAATCTCTCGTTTTACGACTCTAATTCCGTTTTCATATACTCCGACTAAATAGCGCACGTGGCGCCTTTCTTCGTTCGAATTAACGTCCAAAAGGTGGAACAACTTCATAAATCAGATCCTGCATGCGTCCTGCATAATGGCGGAGTTGTTCAGGTGGTTCGACGCCGTGATATCCTTATATGCATAGTTCCAATGTAAGCCACGTAGCGCTGATGTTCGACCGATAGTGTCTAAAGCTGCTTTATGAGGACGCCGCTCAATTTACGGCCTCCTGGATGCAGAGAGGCCGGCGAATACGTGAGCGAACTGCGGCCGTTTAGTTTTGCCGTTTTGTCAATGTCGAGATTTTAACCGTCGGAGCTCTATTAGTGTTCGAGGGGCTACTTCACTTTAATGGGTGGCTGGGCGCCCTCCTGACGCATTTTTCCGCGCACAAATTAAACCCGAATAAAAGCGGGTTGAAATGAGAAAAACGTTTTGAAAAAGGCTTTCTTCAACTTGTAAAACGAGATCTCATGTAATAATACGTTCATTAGCTTTGGAAAATTAGTTTCGCTGACGATATTTAAACAAATTTTACGTTGCGACAATATTAGGAAGTTTTATGACAAAGATTAAAGCGTATAAAGAAATTATCACATTGTAATTTATTTCATACTTTAGGTTTATTTATTTATTTATTTATTTATTTATTTATTTATTGCAAGTTCTACTAAGATTATTGTTAAGGTGTGAAAAACACTAAAAATTTAAGCTAGAATAAAGCGGCTATGCATCAGTACCTACTTAAAAAACTCTACGCTAAAAATGTTTGTAAATGTTACTTTGAATTATTAAAAAGGGAACTAAAAATACCTAGATTTCAATGGTAAAAGAAAGTGAACAATTAAGGAAACCATATGGTTTTCTTGACAAAAAATAAAAAATATTTTACAAATTAGAGACTTTTAATGTTCTCGTAACCAGTCTTATATTTTTACTTCAATGGGTAACAGTTTTATGTTTTTAATATAAATTAACATTATCAAAATACTTGCAAAAATCATGAATCCAAGTGTAAAATTCCGGACCAGAGCACTCATTATGTCCTCAGACTACCCACATTAAACATTTGATCCACCTTTCTTTTTGAGTGTCTTCAGAAAAAAGTAGTTAATAAAACATACATTTTGCGTTCGCAGAGTTATGAGGTTCACTGTCTTTATCAAACATAACGTTTCTTCTCACAAGATCATGTTACAGATTATCATCTTAGTTTTTCTTGGTTTTCCTATTTTTCTTTTCAATTTTTTTCTAATTTCGTGTTATTATTTACTTATTTTTCTTTTTTTTATATGAGATCATTTTTATAAGATGAAGAAGTTATTACTGCTGCCACAACAGCTTTTCTACCCTTCTTAGATATTTTCCTCTCTTTATTTAGCTCTGGACAGATAGAGAAAAAAATATCCAATTCCCTAAGTATTAGAACTCTATTATTAGATATGTATTCCATAATCAGACCTTCAGTGGTCGTCCACTTAAGAAATTTTCTAAGGCCAATTAATTAAACGCTATTTTCACAGCTACAGCGTTTGGCGAAAAGAGTACAATACTAAAGAAAGTGAATAAGATAGAATATGACCTTGCAATGCATCTTCAACTGTTTGTTCTAGAAAAATTCTGGTATTTTATAATAGAGACTCTATTCCATATTTAGTCACTTTCCTGTATAAATTTAAAAAAGGATAAAAATATATTTTGGAAATTATCATTTGATTGAAACTAATGTAAATCATAGATCATTAAGCACAAAGAACATTTTTATAGAGATATAAAAAACCGCTGAATCTTGAAATGTGAAAAATTTATAAATCATTTCTTCTATCAAAGCTTACAATCATCCTCCAACCGGAAGAAATTTTTGGTAAATCTCAAACATTATTTTTTTAACATCTTTCATAATTCATTACATTCTTTTTCGTCTCACTCGAAGCTTCCTTTTCCCACGACATTTCAAAAATCCACCCCCGAACAAAAAACGTTTTGATCAATAGCTTATTTCCCCCAGCATCGGTAGACTTGGCAATTCGATTACTGTAAATGTACAGACGAAATAAATCAAGTGTGCCTAAACAAGGCCGTCTTTGTTTTCCAGTGTTCACTACCAGCGTTTTATCGACAGAATGACACCCAGCATAATCACTTCCATTTTTTCCATTCAACAACAGCAAACATCAAATTACCTCTCGAAACGTAATCGGAGCAGCGGCGGTCGTGATTATGACATTTAAGCGTTAACACCCCCAAAACTTATTACGTGGAAAAAGGGGATAAGGGGGTAAGCAGCTAATGTACAATGCAAAAAAAAATATGGCGTTGTTCAGCCACTGCGGATGCTGTGTTCACCGTTTGTGAAAAATTGACTTAGAGCATAATGGTGTTATTTGATTGTGTATTTTTCTATTTCTTCTCTTCCCACGCTTTTTCTGTGGTATTGGCGGAGCATAAACAGACGTAGTTAAGCACAAACGAAACTTGTTATTCCACGTTTGTAGTTTGTTTTGCATAAAATGATATAAACATGTCTCGATACATTATGGATGTTGGATCAAAAGAATGCCGACTTCAAAGAGAGAACGTGTCGAGAAAAGTCCTCGTTAACCCGGTCGACGAGGAAAAAGTGTCGTTTTTAATCGTCGGCTTCTTAATTGTTAATTATGAAGATGGAACTTTGGCCCTGGTTGGACTGAATATTCATCAAAACGAAAAATCCCGAGCGGATTAATCAAAGAATAAAAGTTTCTAGATGAAGACGTAAACAACAGAAATAAAGAGTTCTCTTCCAGAAGTTAATGTAATTGTGAATTTGCATTTCAGAATTAAATATATGCTTAATTGCATTATCCCGGCAAAATTCCACCCGCATTAAAAAATTCATCAAACCGGAATTAATTAAAAATACTAAAATCCATGTAATTGGCTGCGATGTCAATTTTTCAAATCCACGACCTTGTTTGGTTTCAAATACAAACACTGCTGTATTTGCATATTGGCCCTTGTACTAATTAAGGTCGTGACAAAGTCGAAGACCTCAGAAAATAACCTTTCATCCCTCTCTACTTCCCGATTTCTTTGATTTATAATTTAACGAAAAGATTTCAGACGCTTCACTTTAAAATCCTCGGGGTCAACGTCGAGATGATTAAATCGTCTTTTGAAGCTTTCTTAGAGGTTCCAAAAAAGAATTTTTTTTTTGATAACAAAAAGTAGTTCAGCGGCATCGTCGCGAAAGTGTTTAGGATCTAATCAAATTCCGTAACAGCAAAATTGAGAGAAGACTATATAAAACATAAGCAAGTTTTTGACTACATTAATTATTTAAAATTTAAATAAGCTTCCAAGAGAGAAAATAAATAAGATGTTAAAGACGGCGTTCATGTGGAATTATCGCTGCCATCATTGCGGATTAATAAACACGATGTAAAGCGAAGAAGTGCTCGTCGATGTAACGACAAATCAGCAATTAGTAAATATTAGTTCGACTGAAAGAAAGTTCTAAGTGTGCTTGTTTTAATGAAGTTGTTATTTCTAGAGCCACTGTTTAAATAAAACAATACAAATTATTAAAAATCCTTAATAATATACTTGAAATGTCAATCATCTAACGAGTTCCGAAAATTTCGCTTTTGTATCAAAACAGTTAAATTACTCAAAGCAATAAATTGAACATTTTAATAACAATTTAAAGTACCTACATTAATTCATAATTACGTTTACTTACAGTTTATGTTTAAAGATTTCGTGAAATATTCCGCTTTGGTAGAGATTTTACCAGTTCAAAACCGTTCCAAAAATAGCACACAAACTGTATACCTATTACCGGAACTATTTTTAGCTTACAAAAACGGTTTTGCGTTTGACTAGGCGTGTTACTACGAAGTTATATGATGTCAAATTTAATCAATATTTCAACTTCAAATTAAAAAAATATAAAACAGATAATTAGGAGCAGGTTTTTTTCCAACACTTATCAACTTCGATACCAATCAGCCCATATCAAACTTGTCTCAATTAACTACCTAACTTTGTTTGTTTCTTCATCAATCCCCTTCGAAGCTCGTCTTTTATATCCCCGTTATGATGTTTTACACCCTTGTACTGCCGTTCCTCTCTGAGATTTGTTGCTTTTCCGTCTAATCACTTGAGGAATCCAAGTTTTCAGTCTAGGGGTGAGGCAATCTCGCTAAGTGATCGTGTATTTTAGTGACAGGCCGAGAGGGTTAGTTTAGGTTTGACCGTCCCAGGTGAATTTGCTGTTTGCTCGCCGGGTCACATCGGGGTGTAAAGTTCGCCACGGTATTCGGGGAAAATCCGAGATTTTTTATTTGTCTATGATTGTCGTTCGTTTATTGCTTCCTCGATAACACGCAAACACTTTCAATATTATATGGGAAGGACGTGGAAACAAATCGGATCAAATTTTATAGTTGGCCGTTGTGGTCGGATTTGATTTTTAACTTTTATGGTTTTTTGGGAAACCGGGAGATTAAACGGTCTAAAAATATACCAGAAAGGTATTATTTTATGGTCTAGGTTTACTCCAACTCGTGCACTACTACTACTACTACGAAGAAACGAAAAATACCTCTAACAGTATATAATTACCATTTACCAATGTTGTCCTAATCTCGTTCAAACGTAATAACCGAAACGATTTCCTTCTTAGAAAAATTGTACTCTATCTTTGCATTGTGTTGATCACGTTAATTTTTTAGAATGAGATGATTAGCTTAGATTAGACTTTTTAACCGGCAATTTTTATAGTAGTATTTATTTTTAACAAAAATTAAGCAGAAACTGACTATCATCAAATTTTAAGAAAATTATCTTCATACCTAGAAGACTAATGAACTGTCATCTACATATTGAATTAAATTTGTCATAAATAAATTATTTAGAATAAAAGTTTATTTTAATTACTTTGCATTTGAAAATTATGTGTATCTTATCACGGCAATAAAAAACGCACGATGCATATAGTAGTAAAATGTTTTATTAACACATTATTTTAAAAATATGTAGTCATATATAATCACATACATTCACGCATTAAAACTTAAAGGCCAAATGAATATTGGCATAAAATTAAATATTAAATTTTAAGGTTACCTAGTAAAATATTCAGGAAAGATCTAGGTTGGAAAAATTTTCCAATTAAAAATAATTATTATTAACAAAAACTTTTCTATAAATATTCAAACATGTGTTATTGAAAATGATTTTGACCTAAAAAAAATATTATCGGCAACTGCTGCATCTTAGGTTTATACACTTTTGACGATTTAATTTTTCCTGGGTTTTCAGCACCGCTAACTGCACCGCAGGACCTTGAGATCCCCTTCCCTTTTGCTACCGTTTTCCCTGCACGTGGCGTTCCTAAAATAAACCAGAACTGTCACAACGAATCATTTATCTTAATCCCGCGATGAAAATCATAGAGCGAAATCCGACCGGCACAATTCTCCGATTCGTTATGCTAAAATTCGGTCAACCCTTTAATTAATTAGTCGCTAACACCCTGTGCGCATTTAGTCATTTCGTCAATACCAATCCAACTAAAGATGGAGCGCATACCTGTACCAGCCAATGACCCTGTGGAATCTCTGCCAGGTTTTGTTTTCGTCGGTATTTTTAACTCACCGTCACTTTTCCCTCATTCTAAATGTTATCACAGAGCTAAAAATCCACTACCAGTTGATGTAGTTCGTTATAAATCGAGTGGCTTCTGACTTCCGTTGTCTTATCTGGATGAGAGTCGACCTTTGGACGATATTTTTGCAGGAAAAGTCGTTCCTTCCTGCTGACTTTCTAATTAGTGAGCGAGTAGTATGCCAGCTCAGCTGACCTGAAGGTTC
The DNA here is from genome assembly GCA_030157275.1 of Cynaeus angustus. NCBI lineage: Eukaryota > Metazoa > Arthropoda > Insecta > Coleoptera > Tenebrionidae > Cynaeus > Cynaeus angustus. The sequence continues at coordinate 18,920,345 of CM058060.1, forward strand.
TGATGCGGCGCCAGACTCATTTTCGCAATTTTTCAGACGAAGCTGCCAGTCCTGCTGCTGCGTACAATTTATAAAAGCTTCGAGGCTTTGTTGTTTTAAAAATCTACACTGAGCGTTCATTTCGTTGCGATGAAAAACTTATTTACAGGATTCCACTTGTTTCGGTATTGTTTTATTCAAGGAAAACAACGGGAGAACCAGGACCGGAGCATTTAAAATAACAAGCGAAGCTCTGGTAAGCAAACAACTAACTTGAGTGAAATAACAACAACTCCCGAATTACTCCAGATTTTCCACACCACATTTTTCCAATCGAAATTTTAAAAACCCTTTAAATCGCCGTTTAATTTCAATTCACGACGCCAAATCGCGTTTAATTCATCGGAGAACCGTCCTCGAATTCAATTTACTCCCGGAACGTGACGAATCTACACCTTCCAAAAAGTGAAACAATAAAAAGCGAAAATTGCTAGAAGTGACTCTCTTAATTAATTCTTTTGTATTTTATCTCACCGACAGAAATTAAAATCGAAATAACTGAAGAGTGAAAAAAGCTCTCAATCGTAATTTCTACCTTAGAAACTTTGAAATATCTCTAAAAAACATGCAAATAGTTATGTGACACACGTCCGTAAAAATTAAGCTAGTGCCGCCAGCGTAGAATTATCGTTTTTAACTCCATTTACGAGCAGGGCATTATATTCAATATTTTATTTAGAGCAAAGGGTAAATGTTGACGGATTAAACGATTTTTGGTGAAGCTTTATTCGCGCAAAATACAAGCTTCACTCTTGATCGACCCAATCAAAATTAAATTAGCTAATTTGACACTCACGGACACAAATTTACTCGTTCGAATGTTGCTAGTCAATTTTTTAACAATGTAAAGAAAAATTGTAGCACTACCAATTATAGACCAATTTTAATAAAGGAAAATTTAATTTAAACTCCAAATTTTCAATGAGCTATCTTGTACAAATACTGCGACGGAAATTGACGAGCATAATATAGAAGCTGTTTTAACGGGGTGTGGCCGAAATATGTATGACAGCCCATGATGTGGTTTGAAGCCTTTGAGACTTTCTCATTTTAATTTTGACGTGTGTAATTCTACCAGCAGCTCATTTTACTCGACCCTCGATTCTTCATAAAATTCCTGCACTCTCATCCACTATTTATCCTCTCGTATTTTCGGCATCAATTGCAACTGTCTTCTCTCTATCGCCGAGAAAGGCCCCAGTGAAAAAATTCTACTACTGAACAAGGTTTTTCCTCGATAAGAGAATGTTTTATAAACGTGAAACATTCAGCTTACCACCGCCAATACAATTTCACCTTTATTAGAAAACCCAAGGCGTCTCATGAGGGATGTTATTTCTTAGATTGAGCGTACACTTCTCGACCCGTTGACCCGTTTACAGACGGACGGATCCATCAAGCTTAAAGTTGTTTACCGTTTAAGCTCGTCTGTGACACGTTATGCAAAGCTCTGATCGAGCTTTTCACTTATTTTGCCCTAAGATAGAGTTTGCAAAGTTATTATCGTGGTAGAGGAATTAATTCGATCCTTTTGCAGAACCAAACATTGCCATTAGAGCTGTGGCATTGAAATTCGTTTCGCTTCTATGATTCTATAGACAATCTACATCTAGCTAATAGTTAGGAAAGTGCACCTAATAATCTAGTCAGAAATTAAAGCTTTATTCGTCGCAAACGAGCGGAAAATAGTGAAAATATCAAACAATACTTTTTATGGTTGACATCACCCTTAAGCTGGATATCAATTGGCAGTAACCGTATTTTTTAAATTAAATTTTAACAACAGATAACAGAGACGTATTGCCTCTGAAAATGGGATTTCTGCTTAATTTCAGCGTCGCGAAATGAATAAAAACCAAATTTTCAGCCACGTGTTTATTTGAAAAGCCGGCAAACTCAAACAAATGTAATACGATATAACAGTTTGTTTTCAGTGCATTTCAGCGCCCAGATATTGTGTTTTAAAAACATGTCGGCGTCCTAGTTTGTTCTACACAAATAAATGGAAATTAATAGTCGGTTAAATTGATTAAAAAATAAACAAAGACTAATATTTACACGACCTGTGCTAATTAAGAAGCAAAAAAATCGCCAATTTTCCTGATCGAGAGTCTTTGAGTAATTTTAGTCAACTTTGGAGACTGCTTCCCTTATTTTGCCCTGTACTCAAGATAATTTCATATTCGTTCCCTTCCTCTATAATTAAGAATTTAACCACGACGTGTAATAGACATCACGCTCACTTTACTCTTAATTACGAGGGGATGATTCTTCGTTTCTTGCACTGAAGGCTTGTTTACGTCACGTCAGAGATATCGACCGGAACGTCCGTTCGGGAACAAGTGCAGAACAATGATCCTTTGTGACTAGTTTAGTTTGTCACATAATAACAAGTTTTACGTGAAAAACTACGGTGAAAACAATTAACTAACACTGTGACTGTGCAACGTGGTGTTATGTAGTGAAAACCAACATGTTGTGAGCGCACAAAAGCCTCCATGGAGTTAATTATTTTAACACGTGTTTGTGGAAAATGAGCTCAGGGACCATTGTTGCTTATGAATTCAGAGAGGAATGCGAATGGGAAGCTGTAGCCTTGTAGTTTTCAAGAGACAGATTTCTTTTATTACAAGAGATAAAATCCACAAGCTAACTAAAGTGGAGGTCGCCTGTCAACGATAAACGGGAGATAAAAAGCATTGGTGCTGAAGGAGAAAGAGTCGTGTGAACTTGAGAAAATTTTGCATAAAAGAAGTTTCAAGAAATTTACGCGACTCTTGGTGACCCAAATTGTAAAAAATAACTCTTGCATAATTGCATTATTCCTCACTAAAGAGAAACATCCAACTTCAAACTGGGTTATCTTTGCAACTAAACAAAATACGTTATCATTGTTTTAAGTCAATTCACTTTTAACTAGATAACAAAGTCACTCTGCTTTGCTGCAGACTTTGCTTTTACCATTTTGTTTTACTCTAACATTGTCTTTTTCCATCTGCTGATTGAGGTTGGAAGAAGAGAATTCGTTCAAGAAGTCAAATACCGAAGCAATTTACTCCGTCTTTATTTTAAGCAAGATTATATACACAAAGATCGAGTTGGATTTGAATTTTTCAACGTCAAACTTAGATTATCTGTCTTGCAACCAGATATGCTCCAACTTTAGTTAACTTTGTTTTCGGTTTTAAAAAGATTAGATAGAGATACTCGCGAAAGGCTGAGATGTTTTACGAGAATTATGCACTTGCTAATAGCTTTCAGTTTTTGTTTTAAGACGCCGACAATTAAGTTATGAGAGTCGACGACTTGGGTTAAATCGCTACTTCATCGTCAAAGAGGATTATTTCATTATAAAATCGGCTTAGAGTATAATGATAAGTGTTTTTTTTAACTGGAATTTATAAGGCAATGTTTTGTCAAGACGAAATTTTACGGAGACAAATTATCAGGCTATAAATTAAACGTCTGCACAAATGTATCCAAGATTTTTTCACAGGCTCAACTTTGGAAGCTACTTGTTAAAATGAAATTCTAGAAGGAAAAGTTAAAAGTGTAATGCTGCGTAAATCTTTTACCCTATAATCTGTAACTGAAAGTTAACAAAACATAATGGTTGGAACAAGGACAAATTAATCTAAATCAAGTACAAATTTTGTTCTATCTCAAGCTTAACATTCTTTAAAAACACATAAAATTAATTTTAATTAGTTTTGGATACAATGCAGTGCTTTGGATTCCATTTGCAACTCACCATGTTCGTAATAAATAGTAGATCATTAAAATATAAACGCCCACAATCCAGAAACTTAATAGAGAGATTTAACTAAACTGTACCGATTCAATTAAATTGGTGTATGATTACCTGCATTACAATGTTACAGTTAACTAAAAACCAATTGCTGTAGAGAAAACATCTAAAATAATTTAACATAAGATTTTTTATAAACGGAAAAGCAATGTGATAGACAACACCAAATTTTGTACATCAGAAAAGAATAAACCAAATTATTATTGCGTTTTAATTAAGTTTACCCTACTGCGCAAATCTTGTTGTACCAGGAGCGACAGCTTATTTATTTGCGTTTCTCCACATTCTCAAACTGATTTAATTTAATCGGTTTGCATTTAATTTACTGAAAATGTATTAATAGTAAAATATTCAGTTTATATACATCTACGAGCATGTATAAATACTAATTTTTTGGCAACATATTGACATCCACTGTTGACGCACTAAAGTATTCAAATGGATCATTGTATAAAGATTTCTAATCTTTTTGACTAATTCATAAATTTTAAATGAACAAATTGCTATGAGTAAAAAGTCATTTTCGTTGTATTAAATTTTTATGAAACTCGAGCAATTCGTTCAACTGCAATATCAGAATTCTAAAAACTTGATTTCAACGTGCTCATATTTTTCCTTTATTGGACAACATTCTTTACATGATTCATTTTCTCAATTTTATTTTCGGTTTTCGAATATCCGCCAGATGTTCCGAGAACAACACTATTTTGCACACCATACCTCTGTCTCCTTGAGTGTATCGTTTTGATTATTTTGATTATGAATAAAAAAAATTTAGTCTTTATCAAATGCTTGAATTAATAAAGTACACGTATATTCTCATTATCACAACAGTCAAATAGAATATCTATAGATTTAAATTATTTATTGGTATAATTTTAAATGCGATGTGAAATTGGGCGAGCATATTTGTGATATTTTGTTTGATTTGATTATTTATACACAGCTCATTAACAATTACTGATTTAAATTTATTCAATAAATAATTAATCGTTGATTTTAGATTTTGGTGTATTGTTTAAAAATCTGCAAAATGACAATATTTATTTTTAGTGGCGAATTATGTTACGTCCACAATAGTTACATTTGAATTTTAGATAATGTTTAATATATCAATAGATTTCGCAGTATACAAAGCAGAAATGCTTTATTGTATTTAGGTATATCGTTTTGCCTACAGCGTTGTTTTGATTGTAGGTGACACCACATGCTTAGAAGTCTAGTTAAAAATGCTGTTGTATTAGCAAATTCTGAAAATGTGAGAGTTAAGACTTTTTAGCAATTAAATAGGTCTAGCTTTAATTGGAGCGCTTCCAAACTTTTCTCTCATTTCGTTTTTGTCGATTCGTGTAAACCCCAAGAATCTCCTCAACCCGAATTTGCTCTCAACTCTCTCTGTGAATTAATAAATCATGAACAAGCCAACGTAATCATCATTACCGCAATCAATCAAAATTTATTTCATCACATCTAAAGTTTCCCCGTGCGAATCCCTTGAAATTGTAAGGTTAAACGCTTCATTTAAAAGATCCACCAGCACCGCTGCTTAATAACACTTAAGACTTTAAATCCGAACTTATTACTTCCGATGTAGCTCTTACCCCTGTGAGGTGCGTAAATATTCAAGTAGAGACAATCCTCGTTTTGTTGCCTTAAATATTGCTGTATCCTAAAAAATTCTGCTCTACGTTCCGGCGTCATTTTTCTGGTGTCTGGGAACCTCTGGGGGCAGACGGGACCGAATGCGTTGGCATACTTGATCTTGGTGCCGAAACCGGGAGCGCTTCCCGGGGGCATAAACCTGAATTCTCCCACTGGCGGCTCCGCGTACGGAATACCCTTATACTGCTCCACCGGAGAGAGGCGGTGGTTGGTACGGAAGGCTACGACGACCCCTTGCAGAAAGCCTTGTTTCAAGGACACCACCGTTGTGTTTTCCTTCACATACGTGGTGGCATAGTCAGCTCCGCACCAGGATAACGTCACGACGATGGTAAAAGTGGCCGTTATGTACGTCATCTTCAACCCTCACGCATTGCACGCACACTTAAACACCTTTCACATCTTATCAGTGTCATTTTCACATCACCGGAATTTAACACTAGAAGATCCGATCTGAACTTCGAATTCTGAAGCACTGAAAACGCGATGGTGAACCGTCTGAAATTCAAACGGTGCAATAACGCACGTGACTCTGAGCTATTTTAGGATAATTTGGATGAGTAAATATTCGGTGCGTATGTCGAGGATTGCTGCGGGTTTATAAATAGGTGCTAAATAGAACTTTATAAATACTAGCGTACTATTTACCCTCCGAGGCTTTACGGAGGAGGAATGGAATGTTTCCTATGGTTTAAATATTCAAAACATCCGAGATTGTTGTAAAAGTGCTAATAAGAAAGTAAAAGGGGGAAAATTTTAGGAACTGTGTGGGTGAATCTGGCGGCGCTGAGTAAAAGGTGATGTTCTTAGAACCGCATCTGGCGGATGTACAAAGCTTTAAATAAAGTCACAAAATAAAAGGTAAAAAGATTCACAAAGATCGGGAAAGACAAATAACTGAAAAAAACTGAAAGAAGTGGCGGTAATTTTGCACACAGTAGACATCCGAATACAACTGATTCAGTTGTTTTTATAAGTGGTATAATAAAATTATCATTAAAATTTTTCTTCATGTTATTAAGTTGAAAAATAGACACTTTTAATAAGCAGTATTTTGCATATTTGGAGTAGTAAAATTATGTGTATATTGACCTTTGTCAACAGCTGATATCAACGTTTGCCAAATATTTAAAATCTTTTAAGAAAAATATGTATTAGGAAAACTGTGACGCACATTTATAGTGCAATTCCAAATTTACTCAGCATAATTGTTTTTTTCACTGTATAAACAAAAACTGACCGAGTAATTCACAAATATTTGTACAAATTTATAATGTTCTGTCCCTCAAGTACTAAAAATAAAAAAGAAATTCGTACTGAACCTAATACTTACAATATCTGCAAAACTACAGTTTTCAATTAAGCTTAATTTTTGTTATTGTTAGACACAAATTTGTATTTTTATGTATAACAATATTTAGAACCATTATCTTTTGTTAAATGAAAATGTCTGGTATCGTGTAGAAGCATAGGTAATTGCCTGAAAATTTGCTTAATTAACTTAGCTAATCAAACGGTAGTTATAAACTACAACTATCGTTGTTCGCTAAGCCATTCTTGTAACAAAATAATCCTCTTTGAAAACAAAGTGCCGATTTAACCCACGTCGTCAACTCTCACATAATTCGATTGTCGACATCTTAGAACAAAAATTGAAAGCTATTAGTGGCTGCATAATTCAGGCAGGAAACCTCTCAAAGAGTTTCACAAGTATCTTTATCTAATATATCTAAAACCAAAAACAAAGTTAACTGAAGTTAACTTGTCTGGTTGCAAGGAACACAATCTAAGTTCGACGGCAAAAAGTTTAAAAGTTTTCGATTTTTGTTTTTGACATAACGACAGCCTTAATTATTACTGTGATCTTAAAGATTGGTGCAAATTGCTGTAATATTACAGTTCATAAAATCTGTATTGGTATTAGTACAGCTCTGCAGTTTCTGATTACTAAACAGAGGAAGAAAATCAAACTAGGATAAACATCCTAATGCTCAGCAGTTCACAGTCAAGATTTGTTTAACTATGTTGCACCTAGTTGCTCTTATACTTGCATCTGTCTTCCAAGTTAAACTAAACTTTACTGTCAAGTCATTAGTCGTGTTGCTATCTACAGCTTCCGGCCCCATTTAAGTTATTATTGATCAATGACTGATGCATTTTTCGGTCATTGTCCTGGAAAGTAAATTTGCAAAACTGAGCGAGAGGATCTCGTCAATGGGCAATCAGTCTACTGGACAGTGTTATCAGCCCCTGAACACATTCCATATTTCTCTGCTCGAAGCGATAACCGCCCTTAGCCTTTACGCTTCGTCCTTTCGCCTTATTTTTCTTCCTTTCATCCACTTCTTGGTTGTAGGAAATTGACTAGATCCTGAGATGGCCTCCTTATTTAAATACAAATCATTCTGATGGGTGTCAATTTCGATTAGGTACTCTTGAATCCATTACCGCGTTCGTAAAGAGCCGTTAAAACAGTGCACGTTTTAAAACCGACATAAAGCCGTTATTGCCAACTTATAACTAGCAACCCCTTAATCACCTCGCCTTAAGGTGGTGAGTGTACCGAAGCGGCGTTCGTCGGATCGATTTTACCCTTGTCGTATTTAAGAACCCTCGACATAGAGATGAAGACGTAAAACTAAACCCCCAACGGGTTATTTGTATAACTGGTTGCCTATGAGACGCGCTTTTTTGCGATGAGATATTTCAAGCAATTTTCCTTGGCTAAAAGACCAGATGCTTTATTTTCAAAACGATAAAAACTTGTTTTCCCGACATTTGCAATACTGGGTATATCCGACAAGTAGATGTTTTGCTACGAAAGCGAACACGATGATATTGTAAAAATGAAAACGTGGGTGGAGTTGAGTTGCTCAAACTTCTGATTATCTTTTTTAAAATTCAAAAAGACTACTTGACTCAATTTGTTATCTTCGAGGTTGCTTTATACTGAAATATGAATATGCATGCAAGAAACATTTACCGTAATCGGTGACTCTGCTTTCTACTAGATCTTCGGCTTGTGCGGAGCATGGAATGAGACTTTCATTTTCACGACCACGTTGGTTTTGAAGACGTTTACAGCTACCACCTGTTTACGTGTAATCTTATAAGTCCGAGGTCTTTGCATATCTTAGCGAATTTATCGCAATTCATCTACTAACGGCGCATAAATAATACAAAAAGCTTAAACATACTAACAAACCACTTACCTTAAATTTTTGAGTGGCTAAAAAAATAAAATACAATTACTTTTATTTGCACTACACATTTTCAGTTGACGTTCGTAAAATACGTAATTCCATGAAAACAGCAAAATGGTTTAAAAAAATATGAAAAATTTCCAATAGCTAACGCAATACTTCATCCAAACTAGGCTAATATTTCTACCACTTGTCTAAAATTGGAACCGGCTTAAATAAAATCGAGAAATTCTTTCGCCCGGAAAGCTGTGTCTGTTTTTGAGGAGTCGCCGCCGCGCGCCGCATCCGTTTAAAAATACAATTATTTTTGAAGCGCGACTCGCTCAATTATGCACCAGTGAATTAAGAGACACTTGTGCATGCCGATCAGTTAGCATCTGTTTGAGACGTCTTTGTGCTGCTAAAATTAGCTCACCGAATGCTTATTGGGTGCGTTTCGGCTAAAAATGTCTCAAAACTAACCAACCGTGCATAGTTCCTGGATATGGGAGGCATGCCAAGCTCGATGCAGCAATTTACCCCCGAGTGGAGAAGATTAATAAACCTGAGTACAGGGGACTCTTCGAATAACATGCATAGCTGCACACTAATATAGTTTGGCGTCTTTGGCGGTGCTTAACACGAGTATATTGGCGTCAAATTTATCCAAACTAAGACCACAATTTTTGATGTAATAATTTGTCCAAGAATTTTTCCATGTTTGCTAAACATCCCGAACGAGAAATAAAAGCCGAGTTCGTCTTTAATAAAATATCATTTGGTACTTTTATAAACTGTAAAATATTCACTGGTGATGTGTGAAAGTCCTTTCCTTCGCCTCCGGTTGCCTTCGAAATTAATTTTCAGTTGATCTTCCGGCGTCCTAGATCCGGATCGTGATGAACCCTCCCGGATTGGCCGTGGAGCAGTCAAGTCGGACATTCAGGTGTCGGTTTGAATACGAGGGCTGGACAGACAAATGCGAGGACATCAATAAGCCCAACACGGCTTAGCTGACTCCGGAGCCTGAATTGATTTCTGAGCTGCTGATAGTCGACGACTGCTCACCACAGTTGGACATGAGAGCTCATGTGGAAACGGGGTAGCAAATTGATATTTTTCGTTGCGACAATGGTCGACAGATGGACGTGCACTACGCAAATATCATGAAATATTCAAACACGGATATATGTATTATTAAAGTTTTATCGATCACGTCAGCTGCATTAATTTAGCTAATGAACTGTATAATGCTCATATAATTATTTACCGCCGATCGGGGTTACTATTTGATAGGTGCACTATGTCCTGCAAGCCTATAAAGTTAGTTATATTTAGTTATGTTTGAACATAAGACCAATGACATAAAATTTTAATTCAGGTTTAATTGGTTGCGCAGAAAAACTGTAAGTTAAACAACGCATATTTTTAAAAAGGTTTTGTTTATAACTTGAAAATATTTTCAATAACAAGTAACTGCCAGGATAAAACTCTTTTTTCACCACAAGTTTAAATTTGTTTTGGCGGTCAATTCTTTAATGTCTGACTTCCCAATGTCCAGTCATTATTTGTTAACAAATAACTCAAATCTATTTACTTTCGACGAAAAGTTCTTGGTATTACAGAATAATATTTCGGCATGATTTTTAATTTGTGAGAATTGATAAAATGTGGCATGCCGGTAATCCGGAGCCTCGTTAAAGTAAACTTACCCAATAACTCAGAGTTAATCTCGAATTTACCAATTTTCTAATTGCGCGCCTGTACATTTAGTGTTTCGAGAAGTTGACCGTAAATTAAAACTTGTGACTTAAACAACTTGGAGAGTTCTCTCCCTTCACTTAGCCCTCCCACTCGTGCCGCTCTCCACTTCCGTTTCGCCCTCTTGCCCTCAATTTTTGCTGCTATTACTCAAGTCAATTCGACGCTTTTTCAAAATTACGTCATTAAATTATTATTTAATGATTTCTGTTTAGGAGCTGTCTCGCGTTTATCCATCATGGGCAAAGACATTTCTTAAAAAATCATTAAAGGAATAATCCACGAGAAGAGCCGAAACAAAGAAATAAAACGGAACGAGCGGTAATGGCGTTAAAGACTCCCCCAATCAATTCATTTCATTTAAAATCCATTAGCATTCTATATCGTGATTTCGTATTTTGACGTGGACGTTAATAAATTGTATCTGGAGCTCTTAAATAAAGAAATCATCTCTAGTAAAGCCATTATCTGATGAAATATCGTCGGTAATGACAGCTTTTTCCGATATTGAGTTACAAGTTGTCAGTCCGAGTTCGCTGCAGGAGGACGATAATGGAGGGGAGTCTCCGCGACTTCTCAACTTCATTAAGGGTAAACAGTAAACAGTATTTGATTACAAGCGACAAAGTATTATTTCGCTCGGCGGACAAAAATCGACCTTGATGCTGTTTGCGCTTTTTATTTATTAACTTTGCTCGACGAACCGTGATATACGCTTTGTGCTCTAATCACTGTTCCAAAAATGTCAATTACGGACGCCAAATTCGATCACCACCAACGCTCATTCGACATGACGACCCCTAAAACTATAAAATCTTTCTTATTTGCTCGACGACACTCTACTTTACACCTGCACACTAAAACTACACGAGCACAACTACGACAAATAAACATATTTGATGGAGACGACATTTACGGCCAGACATGCACATTTGAATTTCCAGACAATTCATTTCTTATTCTTGCAACTTACTTCTGCAAATCATTTTGACAGAATATCAAATACAAACATAAATTATTTTTAAAAATACTTAAATTAATATTTTTTTTTGTCATGTATCAAAGGAACCAAAACAAGTGTTAGTCTGGTTTACTTAACCTAGAACATTCTTGCTCCAATAAATTTTCTCTAAAACTTTTATACCTACTCATAATTTAATTCAAACATAAAAAAAATACGCACCTTCAAATTAATCTACATTCTTTTAAGGGTGGCTCATTCAATTCCGAAGACATTAAATTAACTGTTAGACTGCACCTTTTATAATTTACGAGCTGGCAAGCAAATTTAACCCCAACACTTTAAAAATTTACGTTGTTTCAACTCGTCCTTGTTAAAAATTCCAAAATATGACTTCCATTTTGGCGCTCGCACCCTTTCGACCTAATCTAATTTGGATCAGTCGAGTTTAATCGCTCGACTGCGGTATTCTTCCGTAAGTTTGGTAATTAAATGCAAGGTAAAAGGCAAGCCGTGAAAAATAAATTCATCCGGCAATTTTCAGCGAAATTAAATTTGAAACTTGAAGGAGATACCTACTGCTTGCAGAAAACTGCTGCAAATTGATTGTTTGATGATTTGTTAATATGAGCTTAATAATTAACTAGATCGCAACTTGCAGTATTTATTCATTTCAGTTTGTGCATATTTTCTGTTTATCTAGGTTAAAGAGAAATTGTTGACGCGGAAGTCTTTTTGAAACTAACGACCGCCTCTTCTAATTGGAAGTTGAAATTAGTTAAAAAAAAGTAACAAGAATGAGAAGCAGAGGTTCATTTTCGATGGCTGTTAAGCAGAAGAACAAAACAAAAAGAGAATTCATCAAAGTGACCGATAGCGAGAAAAAGCATTTAAACGAGTTGATTAACGACAACTTCAAAGTTCTGTTTCTAAAGCCTTTCGGATTTAATCGTTTGGATTTATAAAAAAAGCCAAATATTTACATTTAGAAGTCATAAAAATAGGAATCAACTGATTGTCAGTCTTTGCAGTCTGTGGTTTTCCTTTGCCCATATGCCGCTTGCAGATTTTAATCATCGTCGATTTCTGTTCGCCGGCGTCATCAATTTCCCTGTCCAAAACGTCGAACAGCCCACATCCGTAAAAGCGCAGTTTTCATATCCTAATCGCTGCGGCTTCCGTTGACGGCGCTGAAAATTTCAATTTGAGCATTTCATCCGGCTCGAAGGACCAATAAAAACTCACTCGATGCGCGGACTTCGCAATGGAATCAATTAAAAAAGCATGTCGACGCAATACAAAAAATGAAAAGGACACGCTCCAATGATTCGTCGATGACATATAAAGATATGACATTCTCTCATTCCGACCGACAAAAAAACAGATAGATTAAAAGCTTCAAGACGCGTGAGCTCTCTTGTAGTATGTGTTTGCTCTAGAAATTACAAGTAAATTGAAAATGTCTACATCATTACGCACGCGAAATACGTGGGAGTGGCGTATTGAAAAACAGTTTGGACGCTCGAAAAAAAAAAATCAAATATAAACAAGATGGATTTTATGCGAGGTTTAAAATGGTGGGTTTTCCACTTGGAGTGGGCATTTTTAAGTTCAATTTCCATGCGGATAGCCGGCATTTTTCTGAACGCATCGGCTTATCGACGCCGGTTTCGTGCGATAAATATGGACGTCTTGTGATCAAAGTCTAAAGAAGATTCGGAAATTATTGGAAAAACTTGTACACTTTTACCACGATTAAACGAACATATGCAGACAATTTTAATAACTCTTAATTAAAAATCCCACTTAAATTAAACGATGTAGAAACTGATATTTCAAAGTCGTCAAAATTTAACAACCCTTTAAATTTAACAGCTTTCTAAATCTAAAAGTTGTTTACAAAATTGCTCCATAAAATTGTAATATGAATTTAAAATTAAGACCAAAATAAATGTTGAATAATATATACTATGAATTCTAATATAAGTACCTATATCCCGGCGCCTCCACCATTTTAAGCAATGACAATTTCATCAAATAAAAGCGCCAATTGAGTTATTAGATATTTTAATATATAATTAATTAATAGATTTTTATACACTTTTTTAACGATAGCGAATGTGTCAGTATAACATTTACATAAAATTAGAATTTCCTGATTTACGCGTTTGGATTCAGCAAGTTTGAATCTTGTTAGTTCTCAGATTTAAATTAAATTTCAAATAACCTGTGTTAAACATGTACACAGAGTTAATTAAACAGTTTCAGCACACGCGGCTGTTTTTTTGTTTTAATTGTTATACAATTGCGTTAATTCGTTTTTAAACGATGACCCAGTGTTTTCGTAGATTTGGAAAAAGTTTCATATATTATTAACAAGTTCCATTTTTCTAATGACTCAAGAGTATTCTATGATTTACGACAGTAGCCTTACAAAGCAACATGAAAAACTATTGCACCAACCACTTAAATTAATCAGTCTTTTGTTAAAGTGTTTCACAACATTTAGTCGACAATTACTTTAATAAAGAGTTCACTCTGAGAATTATAGCTTTACCGTCACCGTTTATTTCTATCAAACTGCTCAAATGGCGGTCTTTGATGTTTTCGATACCACAGCCGTCACCACCATCTTAATATTTCACGGTGCAACCACTTGGATAGTTGGAAACTTGCGGAACTGTTTCCAGACAGTGTTGAAAGTTCCACAAGGTTATGTTATGAGACCATTTCTTATTCTAACAATACGAGGTGGTTTATTACAACATTGTTAGAGTATCCGAAAGTACATCTAGATAATTTATGGTCGATTTGTGAAAGTTTTGTGACGCCCCTTCGTGTCCACCCTTTAATTATTTTCGAGAGCTGAAAATTACAACATAATTTCTTCCTGAATTAACAAATCGAACTTTAGTTCTTGGTTGTGCCGTTGTTGCGCGGGCGCGGCGCTCGTGCGCAGGCCGACGTCCAGACGCTCGCAACGTCAGTCAAGCTGCAACCCCGAGCGCGTGACGTCAGGTTCTTTTCGCGATCGGCAAGTGTTTATCCGATGTTTGCTCTAATTACCGGCAAGTTGGGGTGGCCGCTCTGAGCACACGTGGGGGGAGTAGTGGGGGGAGTGTCATGCCATAAATTCTGTCAGTATGTTATAATTGCTAGCGATATGCGATAAGACCTCCACGATGGCAATGTTCGTCGTGAACAGTGTGCTGCTGCTTCTTGTGGTGGCGGCGGGAGCCGACCCGCCGCTGACCTCGCGCACGGTGCGAACCAAGTACGGAGACGTGAGTGGCGTGATCGTGACCCTGGATTCCAAGCACTTGGAGGCTGTGGAAGTGTTTCGGGGAATCCCGTATGCTAGTCCTCCGTTGGGTAGTCTGCGGTTCATGCCTCCGGTGACAGGGGCGCTGTGGTCGGGCGTGAAGATCGCCGACAAGTTTAGCCCGGTGTGCCCGCAGAGACTGCCGGATATCTCGAATGAGACGGCAGCGCTGAAGAGGATGCCCAAGGGGCGGCTGGAGTATCTGAAGAGGCTGCTACCGCATCTGAAGAATCAAAGCGAGGATTGTCTCTACCTCAACATCTACGCACCCGCCCAAGGTAGGCGGAAGTGATTTTTAAATTTATAAACTTTTATGCTAAAATTCGGGACTTAACTCATACTAAATTTTCATCAAAAAAAATCGTAGTGAGTCGTCGTAAGTATTAAGTTCGCAAAACTTTAAAATGCACCTCTAGAAATAAGTAGCACTACTTTACAACTTTTAATGTACTTAAAACAGACCTAATAAGAGATGTTGATTTGCTTTTCGAACTTTAACGACTGCTGCATCAATAACAAACTTTTAAGGACTAGAGAGGTTGCTTATTCTTACTAAAACTTAAAAAAGAATGAATAATAATTTAAATCAAACTAACACTGCATTTAAATGCTGGACCATTTATTTTGACGTTTCCATATCTCGTTTTATTTTGTGGAAAACGTAGGTGCTATCACCGATCGAACAAATGAGAATACCAAATTGCAACCCCGTTACATAATTTTTACGGTCTACTTTAATCAGTGTATGTGTTACCTCAATGGTGTACTTCTTGTTTGAGTAGAGTTTATGTACAATTTATGGTGACTTCGGTGTAAACATTTATGAGACGTTTTAATCTACTACTGTACAGATATTTACTTTCAAATTTTGGGCGTAGTCTGTACTTTACCCTATATCGTTGTATTATTTAGCTGAAGAAAAAATTACAGCGTCAAACGCAACCTTTCCTAAAATTTGTGCGATCAAATTACATTGTAGTTGGTCTAGTTTTGGAGAAGTTGGAAAACAGAAGTGTGCTACACCAGTTGTAAACATCTATTTCGAAAAATAAGTGCCTATAAAAATTGCATACAAATTTGCACAAAAAATTTAGGAGGGATTTGTAGGGTAACAGACTGGGACAGAATTGTTTTTTTTCCAGCATCCTAGAATGGAACGTGTGAAGAGAGATTTTTATTTTACCACGCTCTGGAAAAAACAATCATAAAAAACGTAAACTTAACGAGTTTTTACTAACAAAAATTACTGAATGAATTCCTGAATATTTAAATAGTTTTTTGTAGACATAACAAAAAGTACCTAAAAAACTAATTACTCAAAACAATTTAACAAGACTTCACTGTCAAAATGCGTGAATGAAACTGATGATGCAAGGCTCTATACACTCAGGTTGTGATACAATAATAGTACGTATAGTATGATATATACGTAATCGTAAGTATAGCTAAAAAATATGACTATTTGTGTATACTCGTCATCTAAACTTATGACGTAAAAGAACTTCATAGGTAACTGATTTATATTTATATATATTTATAGATTAGTCTAAAAATGTCCTTAGAAATAGAAATTTCTTCCCCACTTTAAAAGTATCACCATCAAAGTAGATATGATAAATAAAAGCAAAAGAAGAATTTATGTTAAAGTGATTTAATTTAAATTACAAAAAAGTGCAATTATAACATGTTGATATTTTGAAACGATAACAAGAAACATTATCTTAGTATCTGTGATAAAATCTGAGAGAATGTTTTGCTTAAGCAATCATGTGAAAACTCCCTTTGTGTTGATAACTTTTTCTTTTTACTTTAACTTACAAGACAAATTCTCCGCTTTTCATCGTTTTTATAACTGATGCAGAATTTATTTCTTATTGCTGTCGGAAACTGCTTTAAATTGCTGTTTTTATATAGATTTGCAGAGCTCCGAAATTTAAAGACGAAAGATCTTCAGCTCTTCAATCTTAACAAAACCTCAAAGTTTTTAAAACCTTCGGTTTAAGCATCAATCAAATTGCAGTCTCATTTTTCGTTTAATCTAAAACTTAAAAGTGGAATAATTTGTGTCTAAAAAACACGTATCCTTTTTCTGAGGTGAAATTAAAACTACTTTTCTACTACCACCATTAATAATCCTTCTTTTTGCCAAGTTGTTTCCTTCGTGGCTCTAATATCACTCTAATTCGTCCTTCTAAGACTAACTCCGAGGATTTAGCAACTTTTCTATACGGTCAATACTCGGGGATAAGAGCTGCGAAAAAGTTGGACCATTTCAATGGACACAATTTTCTAATAAATTAGATTCCGGGAAGTTCGGGTCAGGTACACAGGACGGCGCGAATGAAATGTGTTAGATTTAATGAAGTTCCGAGTAAATTCTTTTTCTTCTCGGATGTACTAGTGCTATTCGAATTCCGTTGTGGGAAAGACCACTTTGCAGTGTCTTTATGCAAAGGTGAAATTGCTTCGAGCGGTTTTTTTCAAAGCGAAAGTGCCGTCAAAAGCGAGGTTTTAAAATAAACATAGGTGCCCTAAAAGCCACCCCAAGTGAGCAGCTGGAAGGACGAAAAAATGCATAGAACGCTGCTTGGCAAACTGAAAGTCCGGTGATTTATCGTCGAACTCGCCACAATTAAAAGGATGTGGAAATATTCCAATTCCAGCACCGATTAATAATCACAGGACTCTCCCATATAATGGGACGATCGGACGTGGAGCGTGGAACTAGATCCATTATTATTCCTCCCTTCTCTGTCTTTCTCTCTCTACATCTCTGTTTTTGATTGTTAATCCGCTACTTCGCTTGATCGCTCAAGAATGTCAGAAACCAAAGTCGAAAAAAATTCGTGAGCCGAAAATTAACATATCTGCCAACAACTTGTTTTGTCAGGCGGTTTATCAATATTTACGAAATGTTGAGAGATACTCTCTTATTAATAGAAAGAATGTCGCAAGGTCAACACACCAGAAGATATTAAATTCCTGATGTTTAATCAAGTTGTTTGTTCTTTGTGTGGGAAACGAAGTAATTTATTCGGGGGGTTATTCGTTATTGTGATAACGACGTTAATTATTATAGAAATAATTCAATCACTTCAGAGGAATGCCGGTAATCCATGATATTAGTTGCCTTGATATTATTAGGAAGCAACAGAGTTGTTACCGCGGATTGGAAATGCACGGTGGCAGTAGACGTGCGAAAGCTAAAGTTTCTTATTATGCACGAAGATGTCTTTCAAACTGAAATAATTCATGACTTTTTTTGATCCTGCAAATTGGATAAATCGTTTAACGTACAAATCATTCACTTACTTCCATGTCATTACTTTTGGGATATAAATCAAATTTAACTCTTTTAACAGAAACTGTTAGGTAGTAAAACTATAAATTTCAATGGATTATTCACAAAATATTTAACACAAGTAAACAATATTTAATTAAAAAGATGAACTATGACATCAAGTTTTTATTTAAATGCACGATTTCATTATGAAGCTACAGATTCTTTTATTTTAAATCGTTTTAATAAGAATTTGTTTCCATGGAAAAATCTCATTTTAAATTTACTGCTTCTTTAATTTAATTTGAAATTGGATTTTGATTATTCCTTTAAATAATTGGAGGCAAACAGGTGTAAAATGGTGAAATAAATTAAGTTTAGTTTTGAGAAGACATATTTTAGAAAAGTCAGATCTTGTACATATTATAATAGTTGTTTTGAATGTTAACAGTTGATAAAAAGTGGTCGTCTGGATAAGTAACAATAATGAACCTGACCAAGAAATTCATCTCTCTACTAATTGTGCTAAGACCTTTTGCAATTAGAATCGCTGTGTAAAAAATTAGCATAACAATGGTAAAACAGTATAAAAAGAGAAACAATCACCGGAAGATGCATCAAATTCTTGCAAATTTCATCTTTTCCTCCTGCGTTGACAGGTGCGTTTGAGGCAGATTTAAAGGCTCAGTAGGGTTATATTTATGTCATAAATTGTAGCGTTATAAATTCCAAGCTCCGTGCGACTCCGGATCAATCTGAATAAAATCTCCCGGATTGAAGTGATCGCTCGGTCGAGCACTCCTAACACGAACCGACAACTTTTTCGCTAGATTTTATTTACACACAATTACGTCATTCGTTATTATTTAACAGCAGTGTAAAACAGTGCCGTTAAGTACAGCGAAAATTCGCCATTGTATCGGCACGTCGAAGAATATTTGGCAAAGCCTGAGGAAATTGATGGAAACGGCGAAAGAAAATGATCCGGAGTGTTTGTGAGAAGTTTCCTTTGAAAAGGAAAACATTTTCACTTTTGGACGTATCCGATCTGTCGTAATAGATATTTGCTTTACATCGCTGATTCAGATATGGCTGGAAATGCGGGGTCCTTGCTATCTAGTCGAGTGCACTCGCTTTACGCAGCGGCAAGCTCAAGTGCATATTGAGGTTTATTGACACTTTCTACACTTATACTAAAACATTTTTTTAAGACGTAACATATCTTCCTTCACGCAAACTGCGAAAACAAAACGCACAACTAAATTTTATTCAAACGTGCGAATGGATGTAAGGATCCTGCGTGGTAGATCTGGGAAATAAAAATTTACTGGTTCCAGAATACGTTATATATTCAAGGTATTGATTGGCTCCAATTACATAACGATAAAAAACGACGAAGCGGAATGCGCTGTAATTAGTAACACGTACCTACCTACAACTGAGCAAATACAGAATAAACATTCAACCACAGCATCAACCACAGCATTCGTTAAACTTGTAATTGTATTACTTTAGTGTAAATCGGAAATTTAGATGGTAGTTTTACTTTTAGAAAGCAGATTTGCGTGCTTAACGAAAACTGAAACCGCAGAAACCGAGTTTTTGGGTTTATTCCGCATGAAATATACGCTTAAATGGAATATACACGCCAACATCGGGATATTTGCAAAATACGTTTGTTGAAAAAGCTAAATTGATGCATTTATCAATTGTGCAAATGCTTTAATTTTTTGCCTACGGCCATGAATGATTTCTGTCATTGTGTTTGGAAACGTTTTTTCTATAAGCTGAATAAAATGATGAAATTTCTCGAACCTAAAAATAATATATTCTCTTTTATAATTTATGTTTTACGTGCTAATACAGCTGAAAATAATCAAAATCATTTACTGATTTTCTTCGGTTGCTGTTTTAATTCTTGATTTTATTTAATAATATGTAAATTAGCTCTTGTATCAGTGTTTACACTTGCAATTTTGAAGATATTTATTGTTATTTATAGGAAATAAAGTGAAATTTAGTTTTCATATATATAGGACATGCTTTTATGAAATTTGATGATCATATTTCAATATAGTACATTAACTTTAGAATCGCCTAAAATACCAATTAAATTTAACACCATGTCAACAAAGCCATTTTATGTCGTAACCACATTTCACATTTCACTTTATTGCACATTTAACGCTGATCAACTGTAATTTATAATAATTATTCAAACAATTATACCTTATTTGTCTCTAGTTCTGTCACTCTCAGTCAATTACAATTTTAGTGTGAAAAAATTGAAAGTTTAGACAAAAAATAATGACATAAAAAAATCCAAATCGATTTATTTATGGCGTCGTGAACTCTAATAAATCAGGAAATTTACGACAACTGTAACATTTACGCAACTAATTGCATTGCTTCCATTTGAACGTATAACACGTCGACGAGAAAAGCTCCTCTTCTCCATTATAAGCTCTCATCGATTGACTGATTTCCGATACTCGTCTGCCTGAAAAAATCTCAGGTGCTTGTAAACGACAAGCACGTGATATTCAGATCCAATTTAACGGACAGTCTCCCGACAGCTTTCTGCCAAGTTGATTAGAAGCTTTCAGTTGCTAAAAAGAAGACAGGAAATCCTGCGGAGTTGAAGAAAAATAGTTGACGGTTATTAAAACTGTTTATATTTGTTGGAATGCCGTTACAACGAAATCTTATTGCCAATTGACCTTGTTTTATTTCTTCGCCACCCCCGCTCGCCCCCGAAATTGAATTAGTTGTAGCAATCCAAGTCGATTCATCATTTTCCGTTGCGGCAAAAACCATCGCCTCTCGCAACGTCCGCTCGATCTGACAGCTTTAACACCCCGCAGCACACGGCGTCGGAGGCGGCTCAGTGCCCGCTCCCCGGAGAATCATTCATAACGGTCGCAACCATAGATATCGGGTATTAGAGAGGTGGCTCGTAAATAAGGCGGCGGGTTGCCTATACATCAGTTCCACGTCTGTCTGCCGCCGATACAGCTCATCCATCAGCCGCCCACTCTCGCATTCTACCCCGGAATCCCGGTCCTGGAATGTTTAAATTTTCAAAGAACTGGAAGATTGAGTGCAGCGGCTTGCATAATGTTAATTGCGACACAAAGTGCTACAAGAAAAATGTCCAGCAGAAATTCACACTTCATCTCGGATTCTTGCAATCCACGTAGACCGCAAAATGAGGTCCTTTTAAAGAAGACACGGACGATTCGTACGCGTTCGTCTTTATTAGTTTGGCGGAAGCGAGTAACGCTGGAAAAATGAAATATGAAGATTGTGATTTCAACGATAAAACAGCCCCGTGCTCATCTTCATTCAGGGAGTCACCATCGATGTGTTAGGGAATGGTTTATATCCGTTCGTCTATTACGTGATAATTGACTCCTCGGAGCGCTCGTTTTTTGCCTTGTTTCCGCCGACCATGATTAAATCAGACAATTATTCAGAATTAACAGCAAATAACAATCGCCGGAAAAAAAGGTCATAAATCGGCGCGGGGTGAAGATTTGACGAATGATAAGCTTAATTTGATTGCAGAAACTTTGCAAGAACGCAAGACCAAAATGAAGCGTCAGGTTGACAGCAAAAGCAAGTATTATTGAGGAACTTACATTGACGTTAGATAATAAAATTGCTACCTAATCACTAATTAGGAATGAATACATTCACACATACAATCAGATAAAATTTCCTTAAATGTAACGGATTATTTTTATTTTTACGGAAAATTATACAAAGCTTGCTGTTTACTTACGTTAGAGTGTATCTTTAGTGCCACTTTTGGATCAATAAAAGTAGAAATTTCTGTATAAATCTTTCCTTTTTAATACGAAAGATTTTTTTTCCTTTCATCTGTTGCGAGCCTCGCCCGTTACTGTTTTATATGAAACCTTCAATATTCTCAACTTTTCCTGACTTTATTTGACTGTATGTACAAAGCTCCGCGAGTTTATCGACAGCCGCAACCAAACCTGAATGCAAATCAGTCAAAACAGTGCACCCCTCAAAAAATATATGCGAAAGCACGTGCCGGGTTATTGTCGCGTTAGAACTTTTCCGTCCCTTATTCCGATTCCGACTCGTACTACACATTTTCGCACAGCAAAAAGTAAATATGAAACTTAACTCTTATCTTATCACCATAGATTATTTTTCACGCAATCTTTGTTAAATCGTGCTAAAATGATAATTCTTGCGAAAAGCTCGTCGGAATTTAGTGCAGTTTACCAAGTTTTTTCTGTTTTCGCCGCGTGGTTTGAATTCGTTTTGAAATATTGATGCGAGTCTCCGTGGGCAAACTCACGTCTTGTGCTTTGAATATAGATTCGGCCAAAAACCAGCTTTTTTGGTATAAATGGAAATTTAGAGCCGATAAATCCGGTGAGCTTTCGCTTATATTGTAATTTGAAGAGTCCAAAATTAAAACAGCAAAATGGTTTAAATCCTAGTCGACGCACCGCTTCGTTATTGAATTTTTAATTATTCTTAAATGCCAACAAAAGCACAAAGAAAGTAGCACCTCGACAGATTTTTTTTCTGGTAAACAAAACAGAGCTCGCTGCTATAATAAATAACGAAATGATATCCGAAGGATGTGGAGCGGAATGATAATTAAATTTGAATGAAATGGTCGACGTAATGAAAGGAGAGAGCGCTTTTTCATCCTATTTGCTAATGAATATGACCAAAGTCGTGTTTATGTGGAGAGTAGAGCAGTTTTGCGTTACATTTTAACAATTTTACTAAAAACAAACGTCTGATTAACTTGAGCTTCATTTCAACCAAAAACTAAAAGCGTGCACAAAATCTTGATGGAAAAGCTCATCTTACGAGCTATTTTAGTGAGACGGAGTTCAGATGGTAAAAAATAACCATGCAGTTAACAATGGCAGGCTGCAAAATCTGTTATTATTCAGTATTTTCCAGTTTCCTTTTACCATAATAATATTGTTAGCACAGAGAGCAACGGCATAGCGACTCTGCATTTCAAATAGAAAGCACAAATCAACGATCGCGAGCTTTAACAAACAGCTTTCCGGAGATCGCTCCGCTAAATTTGCAAAAAATGCTAACGCAACGGCAAAGGTGCTCTTAATCTTTAGTGCTTTTTTCTACATTCTAGAAGACATAATTTTGCACTCTCGTACTTTATACAGAGAAAATTTTGTCTCTTTTTAATTATGATATCATTTTTAAAAATCAGTAAAACAGGTACCTAACATATTTAAAAATAGTTTCAACTTGAATTTCTTGATTTTTTACTCTCGTCGTTGCGTTGAGCAACAATTTTATAATGATGTCTTGGCGTATTTTCTGAAACTGTTACCGCAAAGTGTCGCCTCGACTTTATGATCCATACTCGTAAAGAAATTAAGAGTGCTACAATAAACTCCCGCTGTTAGTGGACAAGAGTGCGTTTTAAAGTCGTCGTGTGCTTGAAAGTGTCATCTCGTTTTCAGTAAAAATCTCCCTAATTTGCAACTATGATCAGGTAAAATTTAATTGTGATTTTTAAACTCTCGCTTTCACCAAACAACCAAACAGATTAAATTGGAAAAGTTAAATGAGTTTTGCTTTTAATATTTTAAGTTATACCGAAAAGTTCAGCGATTACGTGTAAAAGTATTAAGTCTCGTTTAATTTATGGAAATGAAGCAGTAAATAACGGAGACCAAATGCAAGCAAAAAAGCAGAGCAATGATGGAAAGAAAGTTTTTTTTAATTCGGTCAAACGGCAGCAGGAACAACAATAACTCATTTTGATCGCAGGATTGTGCGCGTTGAAAGCTCCCTGCAACCTTGAGCTTAATTATACTGTTGTGCCCTAATGCGGCGGCAGGAAGCAGGATAAAAGATGCCGAGACAAGCTCAAGATGGATGCCGCGCAAAGTACGCTGTAAACTCAGGAAAAAATAGATAAGACGCTCACACCTCTCGATTTTCGACGCCTGAGATAATTCTGACGAAAAACAGAACCGCGCTTAATTTCTGAAGAGTAAACTCTCAGGAAAAACTGCCTGTTTAATCAATACTCCTCTTCAAGCCGTCTTCTTGTCAACATTGTTCCGTTTTATGGCGCGCTACGTTTCAAAAGTCACATACGAAACTCGTTTGGCATCGTGATGTACGAAAAACGACACGAGAGAAGAGAGAAAATAAACTGCCAGGTTGTCACGTTTCGGTTTCGGCAGTGGCTTAAATCGGAGACACTACCTGAAATAAAGTGAAATATTTTCTCATACGTAGCGCAATTTCGGCATTCAATTACTGCACGTTTGGATTATCAAAACCTAAATAATAATTATCAATAAAAAGTTAAACACAAAATGACATTTACTCAATATTTCAATTAACTTCGCAAATTAATTAATTAACTCCAACTAGAAATTCAAGCTTGTTTACTATAGCAGTTTATTCTAAATTCCATTTTTACGGCACGTTCGTTTCGACAGCCACATCGATACAATAGGGGCTGTTTCTATGAATATATTTATGTGGGTTACGTTGATTTTTATATATTGGAATTTTCGAGGATACAAAAGGAAAAACGTGCCGTAGCAGTCCCGATAACGTGTATTTTTATATTTAATTTCATTGCAAATTAAAAAAAAAATAAAATTTTTAAGAAGTTGTTTTTAGGTTATAAATTATATTATGCTTTTCTTTTTTTTCTGTTTTGTGTTTGATTAATCCTCCCAAAATTTTAATGGGTCATTACATACTTTGTATTGCCTTCAAAGATTAATTGTTAGAGATATAAAACTACTGACACGTTTTCCAAAACAAGTTATTTGTGTTGATAAAAAAAGTATAAATAATAAAATAAACAAAAATGAAAAACTAATTATAAAAACGAAAAGACGTAGTCATTGCGAATATGCGTAAAATTTAATAAAACGTAATTTTTAGTGTGAATTTTTTGATATCATGCAATATTAATATCTTCAAATTTTTTTGTTTGCTCGTAAAATATGTTATTTTTTCTCAACTTTGATAATCCTGCGTGTTTTGGCCCCTACACGCGAATTGTCGGGTGTCACGTCACACGTTGTTATTGCACTAATGAAACGTGTTGTCGGTTGTTAAAGATATGCTTAATTGCCGCTTTAAACGTCATAGTGGAAAAACGGATAAAATCAGTTCTAAGCAAGAGACCCCCAACATTCTATGATTTTTTCGAAAAACGCTTGTTCCCATTAATTATCGCACTTTTGTGTTCGTTCCAATGCCAATCCTTCTCCGAAGAGTCAAATTTAATAACAATATTGCGTGCGTCCCATTTTCGTGATTTTCGTTGTAATTACGCTTAATGAAAATTTTATTGCTTTAGGGTCTAATAGTTTATTACATTGGTGATAAACCTGCGTAATTAGCTATCCTTCGGATGACGGTGTCCGTTGAGATAATCGATAATTATCATAAAACGTGCTTCTGGTTGTTCAGGAGGGATAATAAGGACGAGTGCAGAAAAACAGGATGAATAAATATGAGATGCTTTCTGCGACCGGCGTCCATAAATAACAATATCGCGTGCTCCCGAATCAAAATTTAATGTAAATTTTATTACTTTAGGGTCTTAATAGGCTATTTCGTAGGGTGGTAAACCGACGATTACCTACTCCTTGGACGGATGCTTCTGTTTACCCTCTGACGTCAGTACAACCCCTCTCAACAAACCGATAATTATAAAGTAATTTACAACAATACACAGGAAAGGGCGTTCTTGAATTAAATCACTTGAACCCTTCCAAATAAACGTAAACAAATCGCAGTCTTGTAATCCGAAACTTATTTACGACTATTTTCCTAATTAATCCATTTTTAGTCCGTGACGATTTGCGAACCGTTAAAGACGCGTTATGTACTTCCAATAAAAACTTATACTGCTTATAAGTTTTCCCAAAAGAAAACTTTCCGATCGCATCACCCGAAGCGTATAATTAATTAATTCAGTCTTGAGAGGCAAAAAAATCGTAGTTATTGCGAGTCTGTTCGCCACCGAAGTTTTAAGTGTTTACTCCGCCAACTCATACTTTATGCAGATTCGTGTTAGTGCGCTAAATACTTAAAATTTGGCTGTGCAAGCGCTGTTTGGTTTTCCATACCATCAAACTTTTGAAGCTGCGCCTTAAGAAATTGCCTAGCTAAATATTTAAGTAAGATTTCGTGTCAGAGCCGCGAAATTACTTTACATAAGGAGGGTGACTTCTGAACGAGGACAGAACAACTTGCACATACGAAAACAAATCTAAAATTACAAAAAAAATTACCCGAATATCGCATTTGTTTGCTTGTTTATGCCTATTTACGAAGTTGGCCAAAATATTGATTAGTTGATGGTTGATACCCTTGTTAAAGCAAAAACGTTAAGCCATTAAAATTTTACATCTTTCCGCGTGCCACAAATGTCTAATTATTCTTCTTAGAAACATAATAGATAAAGCAAAGTTTGGTTTGAGTTGCAAAAACCTCAAACAAACCTCAAATTTTCATTCAGAGAAGTCTTTAAAACCCCAGATAATTATAGCATCATAACAAGGAATACACAACTTGAAATTACTATAACCTCTTTACGTGGAAACCAAAATTAATAACTTAACTTGTTTAGACATGATTACATTATTACATTTGTGGCTGTGCTTTTTTTTTATCCAGGTGCAAATCGAACTGCATCCGCAATAATATCTCTCCTCGTGCTCGGCAGGCCGTGAAGGCTTTTTCGATGTGGAAACGCTTTCATATGCAGAATCGGTTTCGGCAGCTCGCACCGTCCGATTCGCTTCCAAATCGCTTTAAATCGAACCGTTGTATTCTTTCTCCCCAATAAAAACATAAAAACACTTTCAAATTCCAGCGAGTGTCGGGATAAGAGGAAACCTCGAGAGCACACATATAGTGTGGAAATTAGGTCGTGCGGATAAATTATCGCACAAAACACTCCATCTGCTACGCTATGGACTTTTCTTTCTCGAAGAATCATTAATACAAAGCCTTATTAGTCATCGCGGAAAAGATGTCTGGCTTAATGGGTTTGGTGCATTGACCGGAGTCATAAAAGGAAGCCTCCGCCTCTTTTTCAAGATATTACGGCGGTTTCAACTTTCATATCTTTTTAATTATGTTAATTTTCTTTCATGGCGTGCTGCTTATCTGCTATCCCTGTTTGAAGAGTGGCAGCTCCTTAGACGAGGTGTGGAGTCAGTTGCCATGCCGACATCCTCAGGTGCTCGTCGTCTAGTCATCCACGATCAAAATCGAAGATCATCCATCAATGCTAAAAGCGACAATAATTTTCATCTGTTCTCATTTCTAGGAATTCTTGAACTAATTATCACAAAAGTGCAAATTATGGCAAACAAAAGATGTTGTGAAACAGCCAGTTTTTAGATTATTCGTGACTGGATCAATAGTTACAGACGGAATTAAATTACAGTATTTGCTGTGGACGTTGACACGATTCAAATGATTTATTTTTTAAATTTTGACCTCCCAATTTCTTTTTCTTTTTCCGTGCCTTTTTCCTCCCGGTCAGGGAGCGTTTTTCAATTAACAGATGCAAAAACCCGTCGCTGAATTTAAAACGCGCCATTATTCCACCGTGACACAAGCTTACAAGATATACATGAATATTTAGATTAAGCGCGTCCTCAAGTTGTCTGCTCTTCATAAGCTTTTCTTGTTTATGGCATCTCTGGACTGGAATAAAGTCGCTCGCTTCCAACACAAGAACGTCTCTCTTGCACCGGTTTTAATAAAAATACATTAACATTTAATGAAAATGCGGTTCAACTTTGAGTCTTCGTGAAATATGAGCTCTAAAGAACGTGGCTCGCTTTCCTCGTGCATTTTATTTACATATTTGATAATCATTAACTCAGGTAAGGCTGTGTAAACTGATAACAGAGGAAAAAAGCCCAATCGACAAAATCAAATTGAAACTATATTTCTGAGAAGGGAGCCGAGTTCAGCACAAAATAAAAATTAAAAGAGTAAACGGAGAGCAACGTTGCGTGATGATGTCCGCAGACCTTATCACAAAAGGGCTAACAACCGCTAATTCATATTCCTTGTGGTGCGTTGGTCATTTTAACTTCTTGCGTGTGTTGATTCAATTCTAGCTAAACGGAATGACGGCGACTCGTGTTTAAAGCTTCATCCTTGTTGAAATAAAACCCTTTAGCTTTTTTCTGCTTATCTAATGAGTCATTGCTGCATCTCTCGGACAATGTTCGTTTCTGAATACTTTTCGCTATTGGCACGTAGAAATTGGTCATTACCATTCCTTTTGATGCTTCTCCGGATGCAGTGGGTCCGGTAAAGCAATTTGAGAAATGCGATCGAACGACCCTCCTTTGACTCATAAATGACAGGACACACTATTATAAAATCCCAACGATTACGATCTTTCCAAACAATTGAGTTGTAATACTCATGGAGTTGAGAAAATCTTATTATCAAATATTCTTATCTCAAAGCGAGGCATATCAGGGTTTTCATGCTCCGGCATCAGCAGTTTTGGGAATGTAAAGTTGTTGAGTATTTTTAAAGAAAACGGAAGGAAATAAATGTCATAATTTTAACCAACGACGTGTAATTTTCTTCCCACGAAAACGAAGTGGTCTATACAGAGGCAATAAAGTCGATTGAGTTTGTAAAACTGGAGTTTTAAGATACTATAAAATTTATAAAACTTTGAAAGCAGCTCGATTAAACTAAGAGTATTATGTCTATCTTAATTATATGTATCATAGCAGAATATCGCACGTAAAATTGTAAGTTTAACAATAAAATAAAGATATTTTGCATGCTTATTGTACAAATAATAATTTAAAATACTTGATATTTTTAATCTCATTTAAATAATTATACGTGTATATGAATACGTTTTTAGTATAAATAAGAATTAGGTAATCGCGTGTTTGTTATCTTCTTAAAAAAAATTTTGTGCCGTAAAAGTTTCAAAGTTGTACATTTTTGCAATTAAAAACGAATTATCCGTCAACTACAAGTATTTTCATTTTATCGTTAAATCTGGTACTCTTACTCTAGAAGATTAACATTGAATACTACCAAGTTTGGTAACAAACTTGAGTACAACTACCCACTTTGTTAGATAAACTAAGAATAATGGCTCAAAACAATGTTGCTTAAAATGATTGATCTTGATCATCTGTAGGCAAGCAATCAAACAATAGAACACTGCAATTTCCCACGTTCCTGTTTTCTAAAGGCATGAAATAATTAAAGCGTGAAGAATCAAGAGGTTGTGTTTTGATCCCCATTTTTATGCGTGTGTAATAAAACGAATGTCCAGTTTAGAGTGTATTCAATAATTGCAAAAAGTTGCTAACGTGATAAATTACATGTTTAAAAAAATCGAATGGAAATTTAGGTTATCAGACAAAGAAATTAATAACAAAAAGGAGTTAAATAGAAAAGTATCAGGGTAACTATTACTGTCGAATTTAATCTAAAAACTAGGTAAGAATTCTCTGCTTGCTTTTAATTTATTCCAACAATAGCAACGTACTATTCCTTGAAATTATCCATTTTCTCCTAGCTGGCGGGTAACTTCATCACTCCTCCTTGTAATTACTCCAACATGGAAGAAATCTACATTTCTTATTAGATTAAAAGCACTGCCACACCCGACCAGAGCTAGAATTTGCATTTTTCAATAGGTAATACGACTTTATTGATCCCTTGAGCGCCATTCGTTCGATTCTTTTCAAACTTGACTCTTTTCCGGCTTTAAAAGACCGACTTAACAACCGATGATTATAATTCAACGTAAACGGTATCTAGTTTACAAACTCGTAAAATTTTTACGAATAAAGTCAACTTCCGGATAGCACAAAAACAGGCGAAATCGGCGCCGCTACTCGAATTGATGAAAGATAGTGGAAGGCAATGAGATAATGAAAATAAATACAGAGCAAGTGGCGTGAGAAGATAGCGAGCAGTCTTCTTAACTGTTATGTTAATCGTTACCATAACCATTTCCTCCTCTTACCCAGCCCCTTAGATACATATCTCATAGCGTTTACACAGAGCTAACAGCTCGAATTGCGTTACAATTTCAAGCGGGCAAATACGATAAAAACGCGACAAAAAGTGCTAATCTAAGCCCAGCAGGAACAGGAGCGACAGTTTTTGGAGAATCATACCGCAGGAATTGTGTTTTTTTTTCACAGAAATAACAACAGGCAGAACGTTTCAAAGTTCTTCATCGAAGTATGAAGCCTTTTTAATTGAATTAAATGGGGATGCTGTGATTTTATTTTGTTTGTTCAGCCGAATTTTGGTGAAGAGCTTGTATTTGTCACTGACATCAGAGCGGTGTTCAATATTATAAGAAGAAAGTTGGCATTGATTTTGAAATAAACAATTTCGTGTCCGTCAGTTTAAGTTTAAAAATAGAAGAGCATGCTCTAGCAGCGAATGGAATTTCGTAATGTATTCATGAGACGAGTGCTAGTCGATATACACGAATCGAATCGAAATCAAATATTGGAAAAAGCAGCGATTTATTTTGAGTGCCACTGTCTAGAATATACGGAATTGTGTTCGTGCACGTTGGCCCAAAAAAAACAAAGGAAAACCTGGGTTGTTGCAGTGGCACAACCTTGTAAAGCTTGAGGCAACTCTATGTAAATCAACAATTACGAGCGTAAATATTGCATCTGAAAGGAGAGCTCGTGATACGAGTTTAATTTCATATGCTGCGAAATTCTGATGTTTCTAACAGGTAATATTCTAGTTTGCGAACAGTGGTGTTCTATCTAATTTCATGTTTTTTTCTACAAAAAATCAAGAGCTATCTCTAAAAAAACGAGTAGTTAGCGCCGTTTTTAATAGCGTTATTCCCCGAATAAACACCTCGATAAACTCATGGATAAACGTTGCTATTTCTTATTCCATAGGTCGGAAATAGAGTAGGGGATGTATTATTCCTGGTATAAGTGACAGTGACAAGCGCTCAGACAGTTTCATCATTTTGAAAACAGTGTTCGAAGAAAATGTTTGTTTTCAAGAGTTTTTTTTTTTACAGTAAACGGAAGTTATATTTTTGTTGTTGGTTTCTTTTAGGTAATTGTTTTGTTAAACTTTATACAAGTAAAATGAAAATAAACAGTTCAGAATTTTGTTGAAAATTGTATATCGTTTATAGTGTTAGTCTTTCTTATTTTCATAAAATTGAACACCGATTATTATATTAAAGCATCGAAAAAGTTTGTTTTTCTCTGAGAACACTCATTACAACTTAATAGCATATTAAAATACAAGTTGCAGAAGGCATCTATTCAAGCACGAATTTGAAATTCCGAAACGAGCCGCGTAGCGGCGAGTGTTTTATACTATTTTTTCTAGTTTGCCACTTTAAATCATTTTGTAAATTAAAAAATAAAAATTTTCCATTTAGGGAATTTTGCGGAGGTTGGTGACATTTATGCAGCATTATTTTAGGCGGCCATGAAAAAAAAATTATTTAAAACGTCAATTTTTTTTCCAAGACTCTTGTAAATGTTTAAAAATGAATGTTCATGAAAGTTTAGCATTAACACCGCCACAAATTAGGCAAATAGCCCATAAAACTGTGGAAAATATACTACCAGATAAGTCGAAACTCCAATATGACAAAGAATTTAAAAAGTTTGAAGAGTGGTGCCGGGAAAATAAGATCGATGGAATTTTCAAAAATACTTTACTTGCCTATTTTGATCTCCAATGCCAAAAGTATAAGTCATCGACTTTATGGCGGATTTATTCAATGCTCAGATCATGTCTAAGTGTATATAGGAATGTAGATATATCAAAATACAATAAAATACAAGCACTTCTGAAGAGATCAGCTCAAGGTTATACACCAAAAAAGTTTGAAATTCTAGAAGAAGATGATGTTCATTAATTTATTAAATAAGCAAATGACAACATATACCTGGCAATAAAAGTAAAAATAAATTCGCATATTTATATGTATTGTAACTTTATATCTGATAAACTTTTACATTATCTTGATAATGGGTTATATTGGGGCCTGTACGCGAGAGGAGCTAACAAATTTATCCATTGAGGATATTGAATACAAATCATATTGCATCATGGTATCCATACCTAAAACAAAAAAATATGTTCCAAGACAATTTCTAATAACCGAGCGTTTTTTTTTGACTTATCGTCCTGGGTGTTGTGTCAATTCACCAATTGATATTAATTCTATGGGGAAAGTGCCAAAAGAGATTGCAGTTTTTCTCAAGTTGGCAAATCCTGAACGTTTTACGGGACACTGTTTTCGAAGAAGTAGTGCTACACATTTAGCCAATCATGGGAGTGACTTGTTAACTATTAAACGCCATGGAGCCTGGAAATCTTCGGTTGTCGCTGAAGGTTATGTTGACGCTTCCATAAATAAAAAAATTGAAGTGTCACAAATGCTTGGATCTAAGCAAGCTAATTTAGCCATGCTTGGATGTTCCACCAGCTCACAACAACAGCCTGATTACAGCACATACGAAAAGATTTCTGTTATAAGCAGCAGTAACGTTCAGCAAAATATTGTATCAGATCAGAATTTACATGGTGTCACTATTAATTCACAAGACACATCGCATGTAATTGTTAATATTTATAATAATTGTACTTTTCACGACAATAATTTCAATTAAACTTGTTTTTTATTGTTCTTTATTAATTTGCTTTGTTTTTTGAAGTTTGACATTTAACCTTGTTGACAGTCTGAATTCAATGCTACCAACATCAATACAGTAAATTTTACTGTCCATTCTAGTACTTGACCTAATTATTCTAACACTCGAATGACGCCGTTTGGGTGCTAGAATATTCTTATTCTAAACGCAAAATAGAAAAAAAACATTATTTTATTACCTAATTCAGTGTGTAATTAGATTGTGTTATAAAGAAGGTACTTTTTATAAAAAAAAAGCCTAAAACCACAGTTTTTGGTAAAAAAAAAAACAATTTTTGATTTTCTTTACACCAATTTTGGCCAAATCGGCTACGACTAGTGTATCGTGTTTTTCTTAGGCTCCAAAGTCAAAATTGTATATTTTTCAAGTGCTCTATTAACTTTAACTCAATTTCATAATGCTTTCTGGAGTTTTTCAATAAGTGGAACGTTTTATAAAGAATACATTTCTCCCAAGAGACCGATAAAATAAAATTAATCTTCTTTGTAACACGTTCCATGAACCAACATTCTATTTATTTTTTGGTTAATTATCTGTAATAAATGTGAACATATTGCTTTCTGTAAATCTTTATACAATAAGTTAACGCTTCCATTTTTATATTTCGTGTCTCTTTATTTCATTTTTACTCACCGAATTTTAAATGTCTTTCTTAAGCTATTAATAATTAGATCATCGTTTGAATCAAATGTCGGTACATTTTACTTTAACATTATGTTTACAATTATTTGAAAATCGTTGGCAACGTTTTATTTAAAAGGCACTTGCGGAATCTGCATTCAATTCTTGTAGAATTGCCAACGTTACATTACACCCCGACAAATGACTTGTAAAGTTAAATACTATCTATAAACTTATTCTTAAAATAACTATTCCGCTCTTATTTATAATTTTATTTATATTTATATATACACGCATTCATGTATACCTGCTTTGCAAAAGCGGCCTTTAATCGTGTTTTATCCCAAAATCACTGTCGAATATTTTGTACATCAACTACTGTAATTAATCCACAGTTGTAATAACACACTAAATACACGGTAACTAATTTAGCCATTTTAATTTATTTTTCACTGGACTGAACATCAAAAATAAATTGAGCGCTGTTTTTATTTACGTAATATTTTTAAGGTAAATTGAGTTTAAATGGAAATAATGGCCGATTCCGTTAGGTGAGCTGTATTATTGATGGATTCGTAAAATTCTGTTTTTTTTTTCATAATTAATTCCATTTTCAACTTCGTTATTTTCGAAACGTAGGTGTGTGTATTTTATATGTATATTTTAGGCAAACACATGTCAGGTATACAGAAATATGTATTTTTAGATTACATGTTCAAATTTCAGAATTAGTCGACCGTAAATATTTTTTTATCGCTAATAATTGTAAACTACAATATTAGTTGGGACTTGTGTCATAAAACCCTAAGCTGTAAAGTTAGAAACGTAAACATTTAAAGGACCTATCTTATTCTTAAATATTTTATGCCAGCTTCAGCTAATAACTTCTAGTGGCAGTAGTAAAATTTTACAGAGTATTGAACAAAATTTGTTACTCTAAACTTTACATAGAGAAGAAGTTTTTGTTTCATCTGAACAATTACGGTAAACATTAAATGAATTTGTTTCATGAGAACAATTACTGAATGAATTTTTATGATTTGCTTGGCAAGAAATAAATAAAAAATTCTTTGTTCTTGAAAGAAATATATAGTTTTGTAGCTGTTGAAGTTAGCACTTAATAATTAACAATTACAATTTTATAATTTGAAACTATTTGTCTTTTGTTTAACTAAAAAGAGTGTTGAATATAGCATCAACGTTACAAGTAGTCATTCTAGGCAGCGAAAACAAAATTTTTGCTCCCATGAAGTGAGTTAATATTCTGTACATTGGCGCAAATTTTCCTTGCCATGATTTCAGATTTAACAGGTTAATACAGCGACCATTCTGTTAATTATATAATGGTCATTTGGCCGCTTGCAACAGTATTATTATAAATTAGAGCAATATCTTGTTTAAACACCTTTGTTGGTGAAATTCTGTTACTGGTACTAGTTTCGGTTTCTAAAAAGGGTCACTTGGAAGAAAAAAAATCTATTAGACAGGTGACAGTTTTCAGTTTTCAGTTTTCTCTTCCTTAAAAGTCTAATATCTAATTTACATCCTAAAGCAAGTATTTTTTTATTGAACAGCTTTTGAACGAATAAATTTCACCCTCAATACCGAATACTTTTGAAAATGACATAACGCAAACTGTTTAAAGTTAAGACAGTTTAATCATTTAACGGTATTAAGTACAGACTCCAAAATGCCCCTTCTTGGTATTACAAAACATCACCTTAAAAGTCGCAGAATTTGATTTCCTCTCATTATCCTCGAATAATAGCAATTCATCAGCGCACTGACATTCTAAACTCTGCGAAAACCAGGACTCTTTCTTGTCTCTCTCGCCTCCAGTTCGCTTCGCATTTTTCTCCGGTTAATTCCCCACATTATGCAAGGAAGCGATAAAAGTAAACAAAAAGATCCTCCAATAACCGGTCCTTTATCCTGCGATGAAATTAAATCAGAGCTCGCCCGATTGTGTGTGTATAAATCGTCATCTGCTCCAATTTCCCATAAATTCGCGTTCTATCCGCACAATCGAAGGGAAATCGTAAACAGCGATTCCTCCCTTTCGTGTTAAGTGTGGCAGAGTTCCACCTCGAGGCGTTCTGTCGACGTTCGTCTTCGTCAGAAGCGACAGACATTAATGTTTTGCTACCAAACTCCTCTTTGCTTTCTTCTACTTTCAATAATTATTTTCGTTATCTCGTTATTCCGATCTTCTAGCGGTATACATCTGTAACGGAGATATTTGTACCCAACAATTGCTGCAACCGATAAATTCGTTATAAATTCTTGTGGAATCACGAATTACTTCGGGATTTGCTGAGTCGCGCGGTTTTATTATTAGATCTTCCTGGTATCGATCGCTCGGGACTTTTATGCAGAAGGTGAGGTAAAATTTATGCAGAATTGTTGATGTTTTTTCGCACCTCTCGAGTTTATAAGACGCTGTAAGTTTTAATAAAGTGGAAAACTTACAGACGTTTTGGTTTTACTTTTCTAATTTTGAAAGAAGCACGTTTAAAGTGAATATTTTATTTTAAATCCATTAAAGAGCGGAAAATGCACTGAGAAAGCGGCGTGACTGAAAACTCGAATCGAAAAAAGTTTGCGGTCGACGTACATTAGCGCACTTACCTAAGTATCGAAACCATTAGATTTTTGCTGGGTTTTCTCATTAACAAAAAATACAGATTTTAAAGTCGCACTGGTACTTGTTTTTCAAAATAAAAGTAACAAGCACTACAAATGAACTTTTCTCTGCTATTTTAACACCTACAAATTTAAATATGTTATCTGACTTCACGTCAGTAACACCTGTGTACAAATTTTCAGTTTACATATTTTTTCCATTAAGATTTAATTTTTCCTCATGAGATTATTTGAGTCTTATTAAGGTTTCTTTGTTTTATAAAACACATTTACAATTCCGCTCCCACAAACATATCTAATAATCTCTGCTTCACTTTGTTTGAAACGTTATCAAAGAAATTTTCTAATAAAAGAAAGCATGTTTCATGCAAACTCCGTGTTCTTAATTCACCCACTAAAAACATATAGCGTGTCTGTTATAAACGAAATGAAAAATGGAGCCACAAGTGGTCGTCAGTCAGCTTTTAATGGATTGCTTGACTTTTCATTTAGAGACAGCGTTTAAAAAACTGGTTATCAAGCAAACAATAAAAATCTTCACGAAAACGTCTTGGACGAGGGATCGATTTCAAATTTTTTTCCTGCTAAACGCACTAACAAATTTCGTTTGTAACTTCATCCGGATTTGCCGGCACATTCATCAAGTTTATTTCTCGCTTTTGATCGATATCACTTGCACCATTATCGCTAAGTTGGCATGACGAAGATGAACGTAGATAGAATGCCTCGAGGTGGAATTATGGTACACCAGAAAAAGTTCGAGTTTGTAATAAATTGCTTCGTTAGATTAAATTTTGACGGGGCGGGACAACCAAAAAAATGTTGCAGAGAGCTAGAACAAGAATCATTTGAAAAGACCGCGATGATTAAAAGCTTAAAAGCACATTGAGCTTGCCAGAGAAATTAGCGGCTTTAGGAGCTTTTCCCAGATTTTTCCTCGATGCACTTAAAACGTAAATTGTAGTTTTAAGCACTTACTTAATAAAAGGAAATAAAATATTAATTGCAGCGCAAATTCAGCTTATATGCATCCACTTTAAAAATTTTGAGGAAGTCGTTTGTAGTTTAACGCATCGTAATTTATTCATGGAATTAGCAATTTCGGGCTGAAATACCGACGACCCTCAGCTGAAAAAACGTCGAAAAGTGGCGAGCAAAAACGAATGTTGCTGGACATTTGTCACACACATTAGACCCGCGATTTACAACCGACAACCCTTAGAAATAAGAAATGTTTATTGTCAAAAGTTATTATCGCGACCCTTTTGCCCTCGGACAAAACACAGTTTCCAGGAAAATGCCTTTCCGTTTAATAATTCCGGTTCTCACAAGCAGACATCTTTTTATGGGAATTAGATCCAGGGGCGGTCGGACAAAGAGTTTTCTAGGAAATGCAAGAACAAATACGGTAAAACGTTACACACACCATTTTTTTAGTGAATTAAAATTAACTTTTTTTGACTTTGTTCCTTTTTTTTATTTCCGTATTATTACCAACTGGCGTGGTCTTCAGCAGTGCCACTATAAAAATGCAATCCCACCGGGCCTCATAACCCCGAACCCGTAAAAATAAACGCAAACCATTAACAACGCCTAATTACATCCCGCCGAATAAAGCTCTCTTAGAGCTTTATTGTGAGCGTAATTACCATAAAACTCATATTTCCTGCCGACAAACAACAAGTTGTCCAAACTGAATCCACTGCACGTACAAGCGTCTTCCCAACCCTCATAAAAACAATTAATATTCTTAATGGTTCGCTTTCTCGACTGGAACCCATCTTCGGGCAGCTTAGGTGAACAGCACTATACGAGTTTACAGGTCCGTTTCGGAGAAATTAATTAGCTTGTTTGTTGCTGGCTTTGTAAATATTTGATTGGCGCATGTTTTTAAACGCGAGAAAGGCGCTTTTTGTTGGAAATTAAACACAGGATGGAAGTTAAAGTTGTTTTTGTGGAATTTTCAAACCGCGAAACGATCTACTTGTTTCGGAAATAAATGACCAAGCGGGAAAATCACAATATTTGTCGGGTTAATTACTCCCGGAAAAGGCAAAATGAAACTAAAATTTGATGGAAACGAGTTACGCTACAAACAGCTGATAATAAATACAAAGTTATTGATATTTTATTTATGACCAGCCTGATGTTTATTTACAATACACAAAATAACAAAGAAAATTACATCTTGTCTCGGGAAAAATATTGTTTTTTTTTGTATTTTTTTTGTATATTTATAAATATTTATTAACAATGTTATTAAATACTAACAGCAGACTACAAGTTTGTATGAAGTGATTAAATTAAATTCTTCTTGCATAACATTGCGCACATTTTATGTAACAGTCTGATGCCGTTAACATATCCATTTTTAGAATTGTTTACGTTTTAATTTTGCAATCAGATTTAAAAAAAATATATTTATGTTGTCTAGTTATTATCTACAAATACTGCTTGCTATTGATCTAACATTCCAAACTATTCACACAAAGTATTACACATACTACTAGTAGCTACTACGCATTTAATAAAATAAGTACTTTCATTTTAGTTGAATTAAATGGTAAAGGTGGATGCGCCGGGCTACTCAATACATATATATTTCTTTAATTGAGCATTTTTACTTCATTAATATTATAATTACATTTAATAAATATAGTTAAAGCTAAAAATAGAAATCGACTCTCTTAATTAATTGTTGGTTTATTTTTAAGTGTATTCTTCGCATTAGCAAACCTACTATTATGATTTTTATGTAGAGTTAGCAATGTAGAACGCATGATTTTTTTTTGCGTACTTCCATTAATGGCGTTAACATTTACAAAAGCATTACCCTCCGAAACTCAGCTAATAAACGAGAGTTTGGGTAAACTGATCATGTTACGCGTGCTTTTATAATAGCGGCCATTATTTACTTTTTTCTAAATTTACTTCACAAAAAATTTTTTTTGTTATTAAACTTTCCGGAAAATCTTTAGAGCTATGCTGTGTTGATGCAATGTACATTCATGACCAAGCGTAGGAATTTGAGCACACTTCTGAAAATAATTTGTTAGTAATTTCTGCAACTAACTGCGTTTAGACGGATCAATTATTCAACAGTGCCAGACAACAATTAATTTCGTGATAGGTGTCAATCTATTGCAATTCCACGTGTGCTTTTGTGATGCAAAATTTAATCGAAATATTTTAGTTTATAATTAAACACATTTTAATCAATAGTACACATTATTCAAAAATTTCTATTAATAATAAGTATTTTTAATTATTGTTAATTTATTTTTTCAGGTGTTTTAGCTTTCCATTTATTCAAAGAAAATTTAAATGAATTTCAAAGTAGGCGCATGAAACCGTAGTCTCATGGCTTAACAAATTTGTAAACTTGTTAACCGATCAAGCAGTATTAGAACCCTTTTCGAAAGTTAAATAAAACTTGCCTTTTATATTTGGTTATTATCAGTTTTGTTCTAAGCATCTCAGCTTACAAAAGCTTTCAACATAAGCAGCGTTATGTGTGGAATTTGACAAGTTGTTAAACTTTCAGGTTGTTAATCTAAGACAACGATATAAAGCGAGATGCTTGAACCCCGAATGTTATCGCATCTTTTGTGTAAATGTTTATAGCGTTTCTTGCAGCGCACTAAAGTCGATAAGCTTTAGTCTTTGTGTGTGCTTTATGATTTCGGCTCTTTTGTGAGTGCATCTTGAAATTTTCGTCGACAATTGATAGATCCACTACCTAATTGGTCACCGTCCGATCAGATTGCCGTTATATATAGCTTTGTGAGAATTTAGGGGTTTCCCGACTAACGTCAGTTCCGTTAATTGATGTTATCTACAACTATGCCGCGTTCCACAGTCCTACCGACTCATCTACAATGCTAATGTTAACTGCTCTATAAATTCGACTAAATGTGCTGCACCCAACGTATGAACCTCCGCTGTCTTGACGATGGAAATGACCATCCCCGAATTAATTCCGTCTTGGACAGTTTTTGTAAAATCACGACGAAAGCGGAATATATTCATGACATGAAATAAATTCTACGGGAACAAGGCGTGAAACACCTTTTCATAATTAAAACGTTGCATGCAAAGAAGCACTTTGCATGTACTTGATATTTGGAGGCAGCTGTATTTTTCTCGTTTTGGCTTGTTTAGTTTTTGGATGTGTAAATAATTCCGACGTCTGATGTTAATATAGCGTACGCATTTATTTATTATTAGTTCCCGGCTTTGAAATTTCCTCATCAAAGCTTCTAGAAACAAAGCATGAAAAAGCACGGAGCCGAGAGAGCTCGTGTATATATCGCTGTTCTTGCAGACTGACAGTTAATCATGATTAATTTGCATATTTTACGCATGGGGTGCTCCAGATTTGTCAAGACAATACAAAGACACTGTTTGAAACGGCTACAATTACGACTTAAGATAGCACAAATCTCGCTGGAATATTTACTAATGTCACAAAGTCAAAAATACGATAGTGAATGTCCCCTCAGATGTGGTTGCGTAACAACTTCCGGTTGCCCTATAATGATTATTCGCGGTCATATGTGGGTCGGGATCACCACATAAATACACCAACTCGGCGTTCCTTTTCGATTTATCCATTGTTATTTCTACAACAAATGCAACAAATTTCACTCTGTAAGACCTGGAAAATTACTTCAACGGAACGATTTAATAGCAAAGAGTACACAGAGACGCAGTCATAAAAGTGATGTACATATTATCGATCCTATATCCTGCTGACTGCGCCATAAAATTATTTTTCAGATAAATTGAGCTAGAGCATTTTATTGGACGACTCGCTTTCATAAGAAAAAAGTCCACACGAAAGATAAAACAATTCTCTTAAAATGTTATTACAGCTCAAGTTTTAAAAGTATCGTTTTGCGTTACATTGCGGTGGAAATTACTGTTGTTTCGGATGCAATTGTATATTAGCGTGCACTAAAAAGTCAGAATTTATAGGTAAAATAGACAGACCTATAATTTTTGCTCATGGAAATTGCAAACAGGCCATAATAAAACATAAACTACAGAGAACATTGTTTTTCTGTTTCTGTGCGACCGAATTTAAATGTATCAAACAATTTTACTGCATTTTTAAACAAAGAAAAATTCAATAATTTTTATAAACAGCAGTACTTATTGAAACAAATTTATTTCTGTTAGATATACTAAATAAAGTCAGAATTTTGTTGCTCGAAAAAATGTATATTGGAAAATTCAAATTTAGAACAAAGCAAAAGGCAGCTTTACAACATATTTATAAGCAGAATGTAATAAAAATATATGCAGAAACCATGACAAACAACTCTTAACAACGACAAAAATACTTTAGTTGAAAACATAAAAGGATTGAATCTGCTCTTGCTTAAGCTTCTAGAAAGCTCCCCGACATAAATACATACGTGAGAGTGTTATTTTAAAATAGCATTGCAGTAAAAACAGTTACTACATTTTTAATAAAGTATTTTGACTATTGCATGTTAACGAAGCATAAGCGTATTAACATTAACATTGTCAATTCCGAGTAAATTACCTATCGAATTATTCTATTTATGTCAAACCGTCAAAAAATGACCACCTTATTACGCTAGATTAGTAAATGCTGTTAAAATCTTTATATAACCTGACTAACAAACACATTTCAAACAAACATTTTGTTTTCTGCCTTTTTTAATTGCGCTTTATGCTGTAGATTGATTTTATAAAGTGCCTTTCTGGAGCGTCCGATCCTTTCAATCTTTCGTGCGAAACTGAAATATTCTCTCTCGAAATTAGATTTCCGACTTCGGCGCTGCTTCATTTACTTACCAACATCGAAAAGAAATAAAACGAATTAACAGGAACGTGCCCGCAGCCATATGAAAAGTATTTGTCTGGTGATTTGCTATCTAGGTGTCGCTCCAGGGACTTTTCAGACAAATTACAGAAGTTCTGTCTCTAGAAAGTTAAATGCTGCTGCATCGGCATACAGAATTCGGCAGCTAATGACCGAGAGATCTATATCAGTAAAAGGTAAGTAATTTCGTTGGGGTAAAATTGTTACTAGTGGACGTACGAAAGAATAGCTCGAAATTTGAAAATACTGGAAATTTATGGCGGTACTTGCATTATGTCCTTAGGAAATTCAGTCGCTTGCATTTTGCTATAATTTTATGCAGCGTTTCAAGACCTGCAGGAAAATTGGTCATAATTTAGGAGCAGGAAGCTTGTGAATGGTTTATAATAATAACGACGTGGTAGAAAATTGGCGCTAGAGCTTCTTGTGAGGACTTTCCGTTTTACGACTCTGAACATGAATACGTAATTGTTGCAGAGTTGTTTCATGTGTTATTCTAATTAATTTTAATTTTATAGTGAAGAAAACTTGATTTTTGGGTACCCCACGAGGTTGCGCTGTTTATCCTCCAAACGTTGTTATTCCGTTGTAGATGTGCTGTCTTCGCCAGGGAGCGTTGTCAGCGCGTCCCTAATTGCAGACTTCGTTTCCCGCTATAACAATAAAAACTTTGTCTGGAGTTGCGTTGATTGGATCCGAGCCTGGAGGCTGTCTCGTCCTCCGCCCCCGACTCTAACGAAATTTATATTTTCCTCGTGACCTAGCCGCGCTAATTATACGAGCAGAAAAAATTCAGGCGCGATGCCGCATATTTCATACATATTTATCGGCCGCGTCTGCTTAGTAGATTTATGAAGGCATGTAAATGGAATATGTCACTCGCAAATTGTGTCTATCTGCATGAACTCACGAATACTCCTTCGTTTTGATTAATATCTCGCTCTTTGTTTTCGGAGGAGGTGCCCGCGAAAACGCAAATGCTCTTCTATTACTCCACATCAACTTCGAATTACTTGAAGCGAATTCGCGTCACATCCACTGCGCGCCTAACACTCGAAAAATGCTCAAGAGACGAGGAAAAACAAGGCGTCAGGTGGTATTATCAAACGTTTGTTTCTTTGTTTTTTCTTCAATCGACGGTTATTTAATTCTTAATAGAACTGCGTATTAAAGCGTTAAGCTTCGAGAGAAAAGGGAATTATAACATAACCTATTGTAAAGTTAGATAACTGATAGCTTTTGAAATACCCTGGGAAATAATAGTCTGGATGCGACTCGTTTGGTGAACGTTTAAGCTAATGTTTTCACATATTTTGAATTTAATGGGGCACTTGAAAATCTTGGCAAATTTGTGGAATTATCATTTATTCTAGAAATGCAAACGATGTAATCAGCGCCTGTACATTGACTATTAAACATGAAGATCTGTAAAAAGAAAATCAGCGATGTTGAACATGATGCATTTCTGAACTATTTT
The DNA here is from genome assembly GCA_030157275.1 of Cynaeus angustus. Classification (NCBI taxonomy): domain Eukaryota; kingdom Metazoa; phylum Arthropoda; class Insecta; order Coleoptera; family Tenebrionidae; genus Cynaeus; species Cynaeus angustus. The sequence continues at coordinate 18,963,693 of CM058060.1, forward strand.
ATGTCAGAATTTGCAGAAATTATAAACATTTTGCAAAATTTATTTTATTCTACATATACAAAAAAAATAAAAATTGGTGGATGCGCCGGAGCGAGGCGTTCTTATTTCATTCGACAAATCAATAATAGATGTTTTCAACAATAAACTTTTAATTTTTCATTAGAATTAATTTGATCGGTGATTATTTGGTTTTTTCATATCGGTGATAATTTGTTATTTCATTTAGTACAGATCTTATGTGTAATGAGCACATTGTACGTATTTGACTATTCTAATCAACTAGATTAAGGGAATCTGTACGTGCTATGGAAATTGGTTAGGCTTTCATGACAATGTATCTATTGCTAATTATCGCAATATGTCATATCAGTAGCTTTCAGACAATTCTGCAACATCGTGTTGTTAAAATTCAACTCAATTTTAATTCTAAAAATTTTGATCTCATTGCTAATAAAAAAAATTGATTAATAATTATTTAAAAGTGAAGTATTTGAGCAGTAACAGAATTTGTGCTCTTAGGAATTTATCAGCTGGGACTGGGGTTTAAAATAACTACTTGTAAAATTTTATTTCTCTGTGAAATACAAGTTAACTTACACGATCTTTTGGAGTTTTCTCTATGGTTTTAATTCCTTTTCCAAGCAGGTAGTTTCTGATTAAGTCTAGGAAACTCGCCTCTCGTAATTAAGAATTGAAGGTTGAGCGAGCACATTGTTTTGCGATTGCATTTGTAACTGTCTTAATCGAGCTTGAAAATCGCTCGAGTGTGAACAATTAAGCACGACATTGCCATCCAAATATAAATTATGCTGGAAAACTGGCGAATTGCAAACATTCAGGGCACGTCCGATGAGTTTTTTCTTACGACACTTGTAAAAGTTTTTGGACAATTGAATAGAAGTACAACTTGGCTAAACACTGTTAACAACTTTTGTAAATTTGCATTTGTTCAATTCAGGATTCTGGGCAAAATGATAGACCTAAACATCTATAATCACAAAGAGAAAGAAAGTTTGGGAATATAAATGATGGAGAAAAATCTCTCGTTGCTGAAAAGATTTACTTTGTTTTCGTTAGAACATATTCAATCTCGTGTTTATCTTGTGTTTGATAATAACAATGTTGATAATAATAATATGTCGTAGGGTCTGAGTGCGCGCTCTTAACGAGGTAACTCCGTTATAAATCATCGTAGATTTAAATCCGCTCGGTATGAATGTAACAAGATCTCTCAAGATGAGAACACATCAATTTAGCAACACATAAAGTCTAATATTGCGTAAAATGTTGAAGCGAAAAGAAACAGGGGCGTATTCGAGTAAATCGTGGGCGTCTCGTTCTTAGAATCAATATCCAAGAATTGCACCAAATCAAATGTAACAGTTTGAAAATCACAGATGCAGTTATTATTACTATGAGCCAGACCAGAACTATAATAATTAAAGGACCGTGTGTAGATCTGGATTTATGCTGGTAGCGTCCGCCTCTTGCAGATTCCTCCAAATTGCAGGAAGTCGCCGCCTATGACCTTAGGGTGTTCTTTCAGAATCCGCAGGAACTGTGGGTAGTTGAGTCGTTCCGTATAAGATATGACGACACTTTCATAGGACCAAGAAATGTGACTCCGAGCGTGATATACGTTGAAGAGGGCCGGCTTGAACTTGTTTTGCCAGGAGCCGATATTTTCGCCGTTAATAGCCCGTATCGTCCGCCAACGGAGATTGTTGATTACTTTATTTTTGTGTGTTCTTCTCCTTTTCGTGTTGTATTTTGTTTGTTAGAGAGATCTAACGATTATTACTACTCGTGTTCTGCGCGGAGGATGTAATCCTTTTTCCAAATAAATGTAACTTCAAAGCGGAATTAAACGATTTAAAGACCCGTACGGACCGGAACGATAATATTTTGCCGGTATAATGCGAAAGCTCTTCAATAACGTCCTAAAATAAATACTTTTATCGCCCGGTTTAGAAAACCGCTCATTACTCGTACCTGCCATTAAGCGAGAGCTTTTTCATGAAAATACAAGCTTTTTCACCAGCAAAAATAGAGAACTTTTGCGATGTAGGTATAAATTATTCCCTGAAACAAATAACGTTTTTTAATTATGGTCGATTTTAAGCAAAATTTTTAGATTCTATGGCAGTTTATTATTCTGTTATTATTAACACGTTACATTTACCAAAAATTCTATCTTTAATATCAAATAACTTTTGAATAATAACTAGTTAAGTGCTATAATTTATACGAGTAGTTTAAATTGTTTTTTATTATGTTAACAAAGTTTTTTAGACGGAAATGTAGCTACCACAGGTGATGGCAGAAGTTTATAAAAGATCATACTTTATAGCCCATTGCACAAAAATAGTTAAAACAGTCAACATTTATTGTAAGATATAAAATAAATTAAAATACTAAACTTGATTTAATAGTTGTTGAATGTTACTTCGTTTTGCTGCACTCTCACCTTTTTTCATTTTTCTTATCTTTTGAAAAGTATCAAATAATCTAAAAGTAAATATTTAGGTCTTTCTAATTTTTACAATAACCAAAAGTGCAAACTCGAGGAAAAAAATGATCTCGAAGCGTTTGCATTTCAATAAGAAAATATTAAAATCCAACACCAAGCCCTATTTCCCATTAAAAAAAAAGCAATGGTTGAGAACGAATGTAATGAAAATTCATCATCCGTCGCGGAAACGGTGGAAATTTCCCGTGCAACCAGGTTAATTAAGTTTTGTGTAATTAGCATACGTCTAATATTTAAGACTTGGCAATTCCAATTAAGGTAATGTAAATTTTGTTAGCATTAATGCTAATTTAAATTAGCGAACGAGCGAGCGAGATGAGATTTTACGTACCCCGTCAAAGCATTCGCTTTGTTTGGAGGCGGCGCAGCAGTCCTTGTCAACTTCACATGATTTAAACGTCGTCGGATGAACAGGCAACAATACGCGCTGCCCCGGAGAAATTAATCTTGTGGGGCAGCGAAGAAGGCGATGCGGGGATAAAGGTCATTATAAACAGCGTTGTTAGGCGTACTTTTTGTTGGCGGCAGCAATGTATCACTATTAACAACTCAAAGTTTGTGGTAAACAAATTCCAAGGAACTTCTGCTTTTGTCGACGAACATAATACTCGAAAATTAGTCCAGGGCAATCTTCAATTACGATGATCGGCGTATTGTCGAAAGTTTTCGAGATTAATCACGCACATGTAATTCTTACTTGACGTAAAAGAAAAACAACGTACAAAGCAATATTTGGTATTGACGCGAAGTTGTTATATCGGTTACACAGTGACGATTACAAAAGTGCTGCTTGTCGATCAAAAGCTCTATTTTTCGTGCAGTGTTCGCGACGAATTTTCCACGCTTGCGGAAATAAGAAAAATTCATGAATAAAACCGACGGCCACTATGAAAAGAGGAAAAATTCATGACAACCGAGGCCGATAGAGTCCATTCACGTACGACAGCTAACAAAAACAAAGACTTGTCGCAAGCGTGACACGGGGAAAATTTGCATAGTTGGCGTTACACGGCGACTGTTTGCTTCCCTAGCTGACGATTAGACGTTTCGTCGGATTGTGGGAGAAAAACGTAAAAAGTCATACTGACAACAAACACAGAGTGTTTATTTTAGTTTGCTCTGATTTTTATGCGGCGTTATGTAGCTAAAAATAATAATGTTCATGCACATGAAACGCGCATTTTTTACAATCAGTGTCAACACAAAATACACAAACAAAGATAATTAAAATTCTAATAAAGCAACCAATTTTCAAAATATCACAGATTTTATGTTTGGCACAAATTTTGTAAAAACAGCTACACGCCTTTGTACAATGTTCTTAAACTGCTATGTTTAAATTTGCATTTGATAAAGCTTTATCGACAAAAATTATAATATTGTAATTCATGTAATTTCTTTCTTTGACAATTTAGCTGTGCATGCGTCCGTAATAAGCCCCTTATATCGTAGTAATAGAATGTATTAAATTCAGCAACGGATAATAATTAAACGTCAGAATCACCGGATAATTACAAAAGCGATTACTACATTAACGTACCCTTCTACTGAGGCACAATGGCATTATATGAATTTAGTAGGTATAATTATTACTTAATTTCTATTATTTACAATTTAAATAAAATCAAATTTATAAAGCTTTATTAGGTTACCACAATTTGAGTAAATGTTATGTTGTAAAAAGTTTGAATGTATTAAAAACTGTATATAATATAAGAATAAATGCAAAATATTTCAAAACAAAAATTTTATTTTTTTATTAAAACAATAACTAATTTAATGCCGTAGACCAAATTTAACAATTTAACATTTCGTATAAATTTGTTTTGTAAGCACGAAATAAATCCAAATCTTAAAACCAGGACATGTATATTGAACTATGTACTATATTTTTTTATCAAGAACGTTTGAAAATAAGCGTTGAAAAATAACATTTATTTTTTTGTTTTATACACGGTTTCACAATATTTAAATTTTCGATAATCTATGCAATGGATTACACCAACAATATAATGCCTATTATAGTTATTTAAATATTTTTTTTATTGATACCACAAAATTTCCAATAAGACACTTTTAAATTTTTTTTTTCTATTTTGCGTCGTTACTAGAGCCAGTAAAGCACCCGTTTGGGTTTGTTACTGAGAATTTGGATGCTTTATTACGGCTGGTGTATTTTAGTTTTGTCGCGTTGGTGGCATGGTCGTAAAACGTCAACATCAAATGTCAAAATGTGAATGTGAGCAATGTGTTTAATAACTTAACCTCAATTGTTATGAAATAAATAATATTAAATCATTGTACCCAACACAACATTGTACCCAACCTTGATAAAATTCCCTAAATTTCAAAATTTTATTTCTTTTATATAAAAAGAAATTAAGTGGTGCAAAATAAAAAAAATAGTATAAAACACGCGTTCAGAAAGCTCTTCAAAACATACACAGGGTGTTTCTGTAATACTTGGTCAAACTTTACCAGCGTTGATTACAAATCATACAAAGTGAAAAAACTCAAATCGTTAGTTCGAAAATGTCAGATTTTTGATTTATTACTTCTCTAAAGTAGCACCAGTTCTTAAACAAACTGTACTTTTTGATCCAATGACGAAAGTGAAAGCAGTAGTCTATTAACTAATTTAGCAAATGTTTTTATTTGACATTTACAGCTGTCAGTGTAGCATCGAAATGAATTTCAAATAAGTGTTCAAAGTGGGTTCCTTCAGAAACAATGCATACGTTGCAACGTGTTAACATAGATTGCCTAACACGTTCTAATTCTTCAGGAGTGTTTCGAAACAGTTCGAGGCGAATTGGTATTGGTGTACGAGAAACAACGCTTTTCAAATATTCCCACAAATAAAAGTCAAGAAGATTGCCGTGTGGAAAACGTGCAGTACGTCTAACCCAACGATTGAAATAATGGATATTGAAAAAATTGCGAACATTCACACTAAAATGTGCTGGGGCTTCGTCAATGCATTAACTACAACTATCGACTTGTCTCCAACGATATATCTTAAGAAAGTCCTAGTAAAACATTTTTCAAAAATTGTATATTTTTTGTCCGTTTAATGTAAGTGGACGAAAAAATGGTCCAAATAAGTAATACCTCCCCACTTGTGAAAATTCTTGTTAATGTCGGAATTGAATAATAAAGTGACCAGCGACAGCTGTTGTGAAAATTGACTCTACGTTGTCCTGTAAAGTTTGTTTCATTCTAAAAAGTACAGCGTAAAATTTGGGTGAAGACACCAAAAAAACCATTCACAAAACAAAAAAAATTATTAATAGTTTACAAAATAAAGATATGTCAAGCTGAGTTTCAAATTTCTACTTTATATGTTGATGAATGTTGTTTTACATTATTTTTATTATAACATATTCTACTAAGTTACAGATTGAACGTTGTATAATAACTACGGCTGCTACCTAAAAATACTAATAATTTAGAAGCAATATATTTTTGAACCCAATAATTGGTTTTTAAAATTCGTATGACTTGTAAATGACGGCGTTAAAGTTTGACCAAACATTACAGAAACACCCCGTATACGGAGTAATTAAATAAAAAAAAATCGAGTTATTTGAAACAATTTATTTTCTCAAAACGTGTGTTTTCATGTTACATCGGCATTTGTTGCTTTATTAACATAAATCTTTTTCAAGATTATTTATTAAAGATTTCCTCATCACCCAGTCGCCTTTTTCATCAATTTATAACAATAATCATAATAATCCTTGGTGTCAGGAAACAAAAGTAACTTTGTTCAAATGGTCGAATTAATTTTTAATCTGTGTCTTTGAGGTTATCGTTATATCACAATTGCGTGACAATTGACAATGGAAAATCTAGGATTTATTTATTTTATAAATGTGTGTCATCATGAAACAGTGATAATGAAGCAAATAGCTGCAATTTCAACATTTGAAATTCACCCAGTATAATTTCATACTCAGCAGTGTTTAAGACCACAAGTTGTCGGCGTCTATGAATTTGTTAAAGAAAATTTCACTACGACGGCCCAAAAATTTACAACACTTGCTTCGATTTGTAATTTTTTATCATTCTACTTTTGAGTAAAACAGCTTATAAGTTGTTTAATCATTTTTGACACTTCTGTCATTATTACCAGATTAGTATTTTCATTTAATCTTTTTTTTAGTTTCAAAATTTGGTGTTGGGTAATTTAGTCTAACAAAAAATATTTATTATACAGGAATTACATAAAAACAAGGTTTGCTATGCCATTTTGATGTTTTCTATAATGACAACGTTCTGCAAACAGTTCTTCTAATGTAAACATCTTTGAAAGCTTTTAATTCAGTAGCTGCGTATATTAGGTAAATGAAAACTTGAGAAAACTTTTATTAAAGAGAATTTCGCAGGAATATTGAAATAAGACCGTATTTGTTAAACAAAAATAACAAATACAACTAAACAGTAAGTGACTAATTATGTTATTAAATTATACAAATATAAATCTAGACTATTTCAATTATTAAAGTGGTAATGTTTTAAATTTTCAGTTTAAAACGCTGTGTCAGTTTTGCGTATTCGAATATCTTTACGCGTCTGGTTATATCCAGGTCCGTAAATTTTAGTCGCCGCCACCTCCGCCCGCCGCTTTACCAATCCAGAAATTCTAATTTCCCCCACGTGCCCGTAAAAAGGACTGCCTAAAGCCCAAAGTCCCATTCCTCCTGGGAAATGGGTGTAGGAGCGCTATTCATTTCCTTCGGTATTCCCGAAATTCGTAAACATGTTGCCTATGAACACAACCGCAATTAATCAGTTGTTAATTGCTATGCTTATCAAAATATTTGCGATAGTTTGGTAATAGAGCTCGAAAATTAACGTTACGTCATTGGAAGACTGACAAGTTGCTTAACATCTGCACCTCCAAAAAATACCATTACACCTCACTTTGTGAGTTTTAATAATTCAGGTTGATTGTGAAGTTTTCTGAAAGGTATTTTCTACGTCTCTTGGAGCTTTGCTGTGTGAATCGTTGATGAATAGTGTGCATCCACGGAACAGATGGACGCATGACAGCTTCCGGACAAAGCCCGCTGACAATGTGTATATTTAGTCGCGCCAGCGTTTCGTCCATTGTCCTGAGATTAATTACAATATCAAAAACAGTTCTTGAAAAATTTCCAGACGGTGTAATATGACGGTGCGACAATGTGTGACTACGGAAATTAATTAATCAAGATACGGACGGAAGCTTTGTCTTTGACAAAGAGGGTGTATGTCACGAGCGCTGTTCAATCAGTAAAGCTCAAAATAGAAAGTTAAATTTCAAATTGCCGCATGTTAAAATTTTCATATCCGCAATAAAGCATTTTAATACAGTCTATATATCCCACAATCTGCAACCTAGTTTCCACTAAATTTAACCAAAACTAATAAATTATATTTTCTACCCATTTTGTTTTGTATTCGATTTGTGAACGGAACAATATTTACAATCGTTAATTATCCACTTTTCATAATATTTCGTTGTCCTATTGTTGTCCGAATATTCAAACGAAATTAAACCAACAATCGTGTTTACCGTAAATTTGCAGACCCGTAAAATTCTCCGTCATTAATTTAAGTAGCTTTCAAATCTATCTTTGAAGAGCTTCGTACGACAAAAAATCCAATTCCGAATTTTTATTCGCTTTCTGCCTAGGGTTTCGCTTTATTAAATGTGAGAGACGGCATTTCTTTGAAACCCTGATGTAATTAGTGAATATTTTTATCTAGTGTTTGACAATGTAGAAGGCAGTAAATTAATGGTGTGAGAGAGAAAGGAGAAAAACGCTAGCGGAACAAATAACTTAGATTTGCACCTCAGTTCACTTAACTCGGAAAGAGATTCGAAGTTAAAACCGCACTTTGGAAATATGGCGCGGATATCCAATTTCCAGAGTTTTGCTTACAGAAATGGACAGTTTGTGTTGTTTGAAGACGGCTGTGAACGAAGGTAGTTAGAAGGGTTTGATGCTGTGATGAGTCGAAAAAAAAAAAAGGATTTTTTTAGGAGCTGAATAAATTTGATCGCACAATTGCGTAATCGATGAAGTTTGAAGTTGATGAGAGCTTTTTGAGAGCTTTATTAAATGAGCGGTGATAATAAAGAAGGTTTTGAAGTCTACGTTGCTAAGAAGATAATTAAAAAAAAAATAATTGATAATTGGTTTTAACTTTAAACTAACGTGTTCAAACTTCGCTCACCAAAAACCGATGCGCTCAAAGGAGGTACAATTTTTGTTGCAAAATGTATTATCAAATGATTTACAGCAAGCTGCTGTAAATCTTTTAAAAGAAGCGAGATATCGTATTTTCTTTCGAGATTTCTTACTTCTGATTATTCTGGGTAAAAGTAAAATTTTTCTGTTTTCATAATGATGGTACGTCAACTCGTACAAAAGTGCCCCCTTGTCTTGCTTTTCTTCGCCCATTTTCGCGTTTGCAAATAATTCGTAAATAAGTTCCCAGGCAATTACCGTTTTCTTAAAATCCTCCGGTTGTAAAATCAGTGCAGCAGGAAATTGTTCGGAACGTGACAGACCTCAACCGGTCCTTTCCCTTACTCTTTTCGTTGATTAAATTCCAGCGCTCCCCCATTATTAACGAATTCACGAGAAAAATGTTTTCATTAGCAGCGATGAAACCGAACGAGCGCGACCGCACATAAATTCGCTGTTTATTAGATCCTTTAAGGTGTCCCACCCATCTATTTCGATTTAAAGTGATCTTGAAATTTCTGCGCGGCTTCATCCAATACGACGGATATATTAAAATATACGATACGAGCGGCGGATAGAAAGCCCATACAGCAACGATATAGGCTTCCAAGAGGGCAGATAATGAGATCAAGGCGGGTCGAATAGAAACATTGAGGTTATGTTGGCACAATAAAAACCGACCGCCTTTACTAGGACGCCATTTTTGTTACAACACCAACTTCTGCGTTATAGCCGATAAAAGCGAGGGTTTACGGAATCTTGTAAAATTAAAGATGGGACGGCTAGCTAAGAGGCGGGAGCGTAATTAGTCCAACAAGAACAAACTGAACATTTAACTGTGGTCTTCTGGCATAAATCCACCGGAACTTCTTTCCGATTGTAAACATGTCAGCATTCTACAATAAATACCGTGATTCTGATAAAACGAAAAATAAAATTGTTCTTAACTGTCAGTTATCACGGTCCACTGGCTCTTAAAAATTGTAAAACTCGTGAAGTCGTAAAAGCCAGACGTCGCTAAATAACTCGGCTTTGAGCAGATTTATATTCAGCTGCCATGACGGGGATAGATTTCGAAACGAAACACTCCCGAAACTTCGTAGACTCTGTTGGTAAGTGCTAATTAATAAGAAAATAATCGTAAGCGTTTTATGGTAAGATTTCGTTTTGATTATGAAAGTTGTCGGAAGCCCCACTTTATACTGGTCGTTCTCTGACTTAATTAAAAAGCTCAAAAATTTTCATCCTATAGCACTTTCACTAACCCAACATTCAAAGAACTGATTATTTTTGAGAAAAAGCAAGTTTTGTACATAACTATAATCAAGAAAATACACATAATATCTCCGTATAATATTGGGTATGTGAAGCGTAATACAAATCTATACACAGGATAATAATTTCCATGAATTTGAGCATCCATAAATTGGAATTTTAGACAAGATGCAATACAACCTCCACAAATGTAGGTATCCAGTTTAATCAGAATTTTACTTTATAATAAACCAGATACTACTACGATATTAACAATCTATTCAACAACGCAACTGTTTCAACATTAGCAAGTGCCGGAAATTCGATATACACTTTGTCTCACAACAATGGTGTTAATAAAGTTAATGGAATTTAATAATAACAACAATGAATTGGTACCTACCTTTTGACTTGTGTTTGTACTTGTCAGAAAATGATCAGCAACTAAATCACTTAGTTAATTGCTGGTCTTAGTTTGTAAAGGAGATTAAAGCGACAACATTACAATAATTACAGGAGAAAACTAGCTAAATCATCAGCAACAGTAAGTTTCCAGCACCAAAGCCGCAGGCAGAAATGACTGTAAAGGACGAGTGCTCTTAAATTTTATAAAATAGTACATTAAAATACAAGTTTCATAAGACGTTATTTCGCGCACGAATTCCAAAATTATAAAACGAGTCAACGACGAGTTTTCTAAGGAATGGGTGCGCCAAAACGATTTATGATTCGTGCGTTTTATACTATTTTTTCTACTTCGGCCTATTTTTTTCCATTTTTTAACAGAATTTGTTGATTCTCAAAAATCTAATAACTTTTGTCGCGGTTGGTATCATCATGTTGCAATGACAACCTGTGGCGCTGTTTGTAAAAAAAAATGCAAATTTCCACAATTTTGATTCAGATTAAGAGAATCTCACTCCCCCTGAGATACGGCAAATTGCTGAAAGTACTACAGAAACTTTGCTACCGAAATCTCGTGAAGCCTACAAACAGCAATTTGAAAAATTCGAAGGTTGGTGCAAAACAAACAATGTTCAAGGTAGTTCAGAAAATGTTTGGCTTTATTTCCAATTACAAAAGAACCAGTACAAACCTTCAACTTTATGGACAACTTACTCTGTGTTGAGGTCCTGTTTGAACATTTATAAAAATATTGACATTTCAAAGTATACGAAATTATAAGCTCTCCTTAAACGAATATCTGGGTGTGTACTTAAAAATGTTACCATAAATGTGAACAATAACTGCACATTCTTGGATAAAGTTTAATAACATTTTATTTCGTTTTTCTGACATTTAATTTAATTTATTGACATTGCAAGATTTGCAAGTGACGTCACGTCTACCAACCTTGTAACCAAAATTTCACCAATTCTATTATGAAACCCGTTTGGCTCATAAGAGCACTCAATTTGGATGGTTTAATGAGTCGGTTAGCAACCCGAAGTAGAAAACAAGATTTTTACATATTTTTTTTTCTAATTTGCATATTCAATACATTTGTTTCGCAAATAAAATCAAAAATTGATAATTTATGGACTTTTGTAACAGTTGGTGAAACCCTTACTTCATTGACATTTCAAACTTGAATCAAGTATACAAAACATAATTTTTCTTTCTGACGATGAAAATTTTCTGCATTTGCCTTAAAACCGTAACGTTAAACTCACACCGACATTTGATATTTTATTCAATGAGTGTTACTAACCGAAAAACAATTTCCTAGATTTTGAGATTGGTAATGGCTTATTAGTGCACTGAAAATGTGCTTTTGTTCCAACACCAAATTAAATTAGAAACAGAACCCTTTTGTTTTGCTTTGGTTGTGCACTACTTTCAAATTGCAACAGTTCTCGACACGCAGCGTTTTAGTGTAAAGCAACAAAAAATGTGAATACCTAAAATTAAATTTACATTAGACTCTGAAATATGTAGACTACAAAGTTTTTTAGTAAAGCCAACAAGGCCACCGTCGAAATCTACAGTTATTATTAAATGATGCGCAAAACGTTTAATTTCCAGATTAAGCTTTTTAGATTCTGTGTAATGGCGCAAACAACAAAGAATTTTCTAGATATTTACAAAACCAGTTCCTTGATAGCTTTGCTAGCTCTCCACTAAATTTAAATCTCAAAAGGCATGAACATGATATAGATGGCATATTGGCTTGATTACCTCTTTTTCTTATTCCTTTAAATCTTTTTATACTAGATTTTTTCATATTTCTACTTTTCTCGCCCTGTTCTTCCCATCCTGATCATTTTTTTTATCTTCTAGTGTTACATTTCTACTCCGATATTATTCAATCATTGTTTTTTTTCCTCTTTTGTTATTCTTTTTTGGTTGACGTTTGAGTCAGAATTGTCTGGTGATATTATTTAAATTTTGTGTCTGTGTGTCCAATCAATTTAAACTTTTTCTTTTAAATGTAGTTTATAATTTTTGTTTTGCTTTATTTCAAAACTTAATATTGTGTTTTTTTTTTGGCTAGTGCATTAAAATATTTATCTTAGCGATTTGTTGATAGGTTTTTATTATTTTTTTTTATTTCTTACGGTATATTCGCATATAGGTTAGATGTTTTTCAAAAAGTTATTCTTCTTAACATGCCTGCTTTATTTCTACCATTGTTTTCCAAAAATTAATTTATTTCTATCGAGTGTTCATTTAATATTCTGGTAGTATTACCTAAGAAATTTTTTTGGTTGAGTGAAGGCATGTCGTAACGTTATTCATTCATTTATGTCATTCTATCTGTCAACTGTCACTTTGAGCTGTTGATCTTACTTATGTGTAATTGTATTGTTTCTTGTGATCAGACTCGTGTGTATTTGCAATGTTTATTGTTTTTTCTACAAAAATTTGTTCTTTTCAGGAGTTATTTACGTTCTTGTGATTACTCAAGTCGTATAGTCATTTAATAGTAAGGTTATGTCCGTTAATAATGCGACATACGTTTTCCAAAACAGATGATTTTTTACACTTAATGCTAATTTATTAAATGAACACTCGATACAATTTCATTTCTATTAATTCAATTCTGTTATTTTGTCAGTTGTTATTCTTTAAGATTTTTGTTTCTCCATACCTACTTTATCATGTAACAAGATAGTTAAACTAACTTATATAGTAATTTTTCTGCTTATCAGATAGGTACGTGTATATTTCGTCTGCAAACTTGGGATTACCTATTTGGTTACAAATAATTTAGTTGATTCATTTTATCATGTTTAACTTTTTGGTGATCTTACGTGTATGTTCACGTCTAGCTTGGTCATAGAACACCGTGATCACTTTTACATATTTCGTTGGTTAAAGCTTCATTAAAAACTATAAAACGGACTATTATATCTTTTCTCCCTCTGCTTGCTTCTAAGTTTCGAGTCTGGTTCCGATTTTAAACTGTCGACCAAGTAGAGCCAGGTAGAGATAGATTTGGGTAGCTAGGAGATAGAAGTTAAACAAAAAACACGATTGGATACGGTTTAATTCATTATCTGTCAAACAAAAAATTTTTTAATCCATAATTAGCGCTAGTTAGAAATTAAGTGCTATAGTTATTAGTGTTATTTTATGCTTACTAGTATACAACGGAAAGTTAAGTTAGCAAAACTAGCTAATTGTATGCCAATTGTGCAGTATTTAAAAAACTTTTTAAAAAGTGACAATTTTTTAGTATTTAATTTTGAATTTTCAAAAGTGCAATTCTACTTTTACATCTTTAAAAATTTATTTTGTTAGAGATAACTTTTGGTTTGTTAAGATTTTCAGATAGTTAACTAAAATTTAAAAATATTTATTTTATAAATTATTACAATTGTTTGACTATTTTAAGAGTAATCAAAAGAAAAATCCACCATCGAGCTTTTTGTTAATTATACAACAAAAGTCGCTTAATTCAAATTAAGCTCTAAACATTCTACACTAATTTACAAGCACCTACTTACTAAGAATACTTGGAAACTTTGCCATGTGCGCTATTCCCTCATTGCAGCGTTTGCATCTTTCCAATAACTCTCAGAAACTACAGTTGGTGGCAAACATAAATTAATATTCCTCTCGCGTCGGACAGTCCATATCTTGAATTTAATACCCAAATGTCGAAGTGTATTTACTGGAAACGCGGCCATCTTAACCCTCCTTATTAAAGTTTGCTCTTCTCCTATTACAATAACCCAACTTTGTTAAGGTACAATCATCGAATTCTCTTCGTGTAGTTTTCTCCGAAACTTTTCTAATGTTGCCATATTGTGTGGCTATTGAATTCGCATCATCCGGCGTGTTCTGCGTTCAAATCGTACACGCAACGATAAACAATGACAGTTTATTGGCGAAAATTTCTCGTCCTAATGCTCGCTTAATTACGGTCATTTCAAAGCTTGTAGCCTCCAGCAAGACATCAATTTGAATTAAACAGCGGCAGAAAATTACATTCCCTAGACAACTTAATTTTGTTTTATAGACAGAATATAATCTATGAGTAAGAAGTAATGTCTGCTAATAGGAATGTAATTGGAAGGCTTACTATCGTCATCTATCACCGGTCGACAGTTCTTGTATGCAGCGATTATTCAAAGTTTTGCATCGCTCCTGCATAGTAATCCTGCCCTCGATTTCTGCTTCCCGAACTTGAGCATAAAAACGTGTCTCATTGGTAATTAAACCCTAGAATGATCGCGTAAAAATGCTGCATGCACTTAAGCGTTATAAAATATGCATTTAGCGGGATAAAATACGGACGTTCCTGCTAGAGATGACCCGGAAGCGGCGACCTTAAAATTCGAGCTGCGAGCAAATAAAATCGACGCACGGTCAAATTGACACATTTATTACAATATTATGAAGTGCAATTCACTCGCGTTGGACTCTATAAAAACATTTCACGTTTCGTTGAAAATGCGCGATTTTGAGTAATTTATACTCGACGAGCACGTTTATCAGGACAGACGGTTACATTTATTTTTCGAGATTGTTTAATGTTAGTTTGTGCAGATTATTGTTTGTGTTTTCCAAGACGCCACCAACTTGTGGAAATGGTGAGGATTTGACTATTTTGAAACTTGTGGTTAGGATTAACATTCAGCGCGCTATTATAGTTAGTTTACGTACTTAATGTCTTGTTAGTTTGCTTGGGCACTGATCGGATTTGTGCCCTCGTGCTTGACCCGATAACTTTGCAACTTGGAATAAAACCGAGCTACACGCAACTTATCGATTAAAAAATATCGTCTAGAATAGAAGCGTTCCACAAACAGATTTAGATTTAATATCCGGGATAAAGCAGGAATTCGAGATAGCTCCAGACGAACTGGAAAAGTCAAAAATTAATTACGTGACGTATGCATTAGACAATTCAAACCTCCCTCGAGCTGTTTTTCCATTACAAAATCTCTTTATGGTCCTTCGAGCCGGATCGGTGATTTCGACATAGTGAATAAACATCTTCGTTTAATTAATTTTAATTATATCATTCTAGACGCTTCCAACAGAATACCCATTGTTATTGTCGACATTATTTCTCATTGTTTATTTTGACCTAACTCGTTGTAGCCGTAATCATATTAAATACACCAACGATGAGCTTACCTTGTTAGAGTTTCGGAGTAAAAGCCGACAAACATAATACGAACGTGCTGCGTTTCTGTTCGAATACACGCCCTAATCAACTGTTGTTTATAACTACAAAATACTTTGTTCGTGAATACGTTATCATGTCAGAGCTTATTTACTGTATTATTTCTAAAAGGATTCTGCAGGTTACTCCCGATAATTACAAACGGAATTATTTACACAGCGTCTCCGGAACGTCTACAACGTAATTCGATTTACCCACCAGAAGAATTCCGATATTTTTTGCTTTTCACGAGATTTCGAATATTTTTTTCGCCATTGCAATCGATAGAAGCCCACTCGTAACTGTCGTAATTTCGAGATTCGCTCGAGTAAAATGGTTATTACACCGGAATGCTGGAAACTTACAGTTGTTGGGGCAATTCTCATAACCACAAACAAACGTGAGATAACATTTGACGTAAATCTGACGTTTCACATAAATGCACTCCAGTTATTAATTAACCCAAGAAAAACCCTTCAAGCTTTGCTATGTGAGAATACAACAGTTTTCTCGAGCGTTTCAGAACACCGCAAACAATTACACTGTCATTTTTGCGGAGTCGAGATTCTTTTCGCTCTTTTTATAACAGAAATACGTATCTGGTTAGTGAATAAACCTGAGCCTGAAATATAAAATAAAATTGTGCCTCGGTGAAATAAAGCATTTACAATGAAGATGTCAAAGTACAATTATGAAAAATAAAAAAACTGTAAAAGTTAAAACTTAATCAGGTGATATCATAACCGTAGATTGCAAATATTCAGTACATTAAAGATAATGGACATACGAAAGATTGAAAAAGTATCAAGAAACAATAAAAAACTAAATTAAGCACACACAAATTAAACGGAAAAAGCTTCTCAAGGAAAAAACAACTTTAATAATAACTGTAACCATTGTTGATTTTTGATTTTTTGTGCAAAATACGTTAAAAATTATCGATATCTGATAAAAGCTAACTAATAAAAAAATAGTTATTGTAGCCTTATAGCTGCAAAAAATTATTATATTATACTTATTTTGTGGTTTTGTAAAATTGGTGGATGCGCCGGGTTATTTTTTAGTTGGTACATTTTCAGTTACTTTATAATTATTTTTTTAAGTTTAAAATTTAAGAATAAACATCCCAGAAATTTAGAAAAACTCTGTTTTTAAATAATTCATACGGTCTGCCGCATAATGATAAACGCACATAAGAATATATTTTAATATTTTAAATTTTTGCATTGCCATAATTATTATCTTATTAAAAGGAACATAAAATTACCGTAGATTGATGCACTTAAATATAAGTCAAAAATTGATTTTCAGTCCTTGCAAAATATAGACACACCGAGGAATTAATGATTTTCAAATCTGATGAAGTATCTGACGAAGGAAATAACTAGTAGAAAAAGAAAAAATATTGTACATAATTTGTAAAAAACCCTTGATTTAAATGTCCCATGAGATTTATTTATAGATTTATATTAACAGTTTAAACGATTGTAAGCGTAACAAATTTATAATAAAGCAACATTTTAAAATAAAACAAGGAATAAAAAAAAACTATAGAAATTAAAAAAGTCGTTGATGCACATATCTTATAACATTGATATACACACTCTGTCCACAGTTTGATAAACTCATACTATGAACTGATACTAAAGAACTATTCATAAAATAATACAAAAAAAAAGTTCATTGTGATACTCGATAAGATTGTATTAAAAATTGTATTAAAAAAAGTATAAATTTTAGAACCAAAATAACTATTTTATACCATTAATCAATTTTGACAATTTTTGTCAACAAAGCTACTTGCAACATTACAAAATTACCGTTTTTAACAGAACATTGTTGTCTCTGTAACATTTGTATAATTAACGATGTTGTGTATAATTTTTCGGTTGGTAGAAACCGTCAGTATATAATGGCATTAGTTTATTTTCTACCACAATTTGAAAATTTTGTAACATCAATCGTTATTACGATATGAAACCTTAATTTAGTGGCTTGATAATTCATAGCTAAAAGTGCATGCTAGCCATAGAACAATTTTATGTTTAGTGAGTAAATTATAGATGATACTAATGATTGGTAGCTTATTAAAAAATTACAAAACATGTCAAACTTTAATTACTATAGAAAAAAAATTGTTATACAGACAAATAAATTCCTTCCCCTTGTATCAAATTTGATAGTTCTATAAGATTTTTATTCCATATCTTTGTTGTCTACAGAACAGACCACCTTAGTCTCACAAAAATCATTTTTGTTTTTAGTTATTTAAATTAGTGGATAGCTACTGTTTGTGATAATGCAGTACAATTTTCTAATTTAATTAAAAACTTTATATATTTGCTATGAAATTTTAAACAAAATAATTATAATAACACTGGATGACTTTTGAATTAATGGAAACCATGTTTAGTTCGAAATACATTTTTATTTGCTTCTCTTCTCATGGAAGATTAAAAATAAAACATAAAATTCTGTTAGACAAGTCAAAGAATAAAAATGCACAGTGCAGACAAGTTTTAAACCAAAAGTAACAGATATTATAGAGTTGCACTAATATTTCAAAGTAAATTACGGCACAAATTAGTCCGTTTTTAATGCTTCATGTAGCTAAACATTTATATCTATCTTGCCTCCTTCTTCCTTCCTATTCCTTGTCTAACAGACGGCCATCAGAGCCCCGATAATCTCGCGCAATTAAGCTAAATTACTGGAGAACATTATTTGTGCCTCTATAATTCACCGCCAATGCAACATATCGCGCATAATTGCAAAAGTTACCACTAATTTAAATACCGAAACAAGACGTTATTCCGACTCATATGGAATTTATGCGTTTACACATCGACCCCACGACTGTGCTATGATTAAAGATTATTCTAGAGCGTGTTTAGAAACGTAGGAATTTGTGAGCAGCCATATTATTCATTAGGGAATAATCCAGCAGCCGATAATATGCGACTTAATTAGATGGATTCCTAGAAACACGCAAAGTTGCGCCGTTTGGAGAATGAGATCTTCGCCTGAGGGGTCAGAAATCAGAAAGATAACCACTAATTCCGGACCGCAGATTTAATCTCGCGGCAAAATATAGTTGTTAGGATGTTTTGTGCTTAAATTTGTTGGTGTTCATGAAATTTCAAGACAATATGTTAAGCGAAAATATGAAGTAAAGATTCAATAAAGCTAAATTCTACGGCGCTCCTGTCTCCGCCAACATGAAAATTGGAAATTACTCGGAGAAAATAACATTTTTACGCCATAATATAAATTTTTACGTTATTGAATTGACGTGGCACTCTCATTGCTGGCGAGAAGAAGGGACATTATACTTTCCCTAAAATTGGATCTTACACGTTTCGTGCATACACATTGGTGCGGTCGCCCTATAACTTATTGGAAGACCTCCCAGACTTAATTTGACATAATTCCATCAGGACCGACCGTTACGGTCGTGCATGTAATCTCCGCACAGATAGCGGAAAATACGACGATGGCTTGGCAAAGAGAGGGTACTGTTTTGCCAACAAACCGCGGGAGACACATGAATTTCGTGCTAATATGCAGAAAGCGCCCAAAAAAACATTTCTTGCAAAGTTGTTCATAGATTTCAAAAGCACAAGAGTATCAACCACAATCTGTCATAAATGTGAAAGCTATAAAAAATAATTTTTAATTACAATTAATTAACTAGTTAAAATCAAGGGCTGGAACTCGACTCGCCTTTCATCTGAAAGCTAATTTTGCTAGAGTAAGAAATATTATTGTTTATTGTTATAACACATCTTTCTTATTACACTGCAGAGCAGATTACTTTAGCTCGAGAAATTATCTTTTGAAACAAGGTATAATTCCAAGAATTAAACTACGTGAGTGAAGAAACCCGTCCTATGTATTATTACAAAATAATATCTAGTTCTTTGGCTTTTTGAATGCGTTTTTAAAACTTTTAAAACAAGAGTAGTTATATGACACCAACCTGTAGAATATTACACCTTTGAATATCAATGACTAGCTATCTGTTTATAAAAATTTTAGGTATATTGGAACAATTTCCCTTACAAATTCAAGAAATTTTAGCCAGTTAGAAAATTCATATTTTTGTGATAATTTGACACTATAAACATTGTCATAACTGAAAGTAACATTCAAATTTACTTATAGTTTTAATGATTAGTTACAAACCAGAATAGTCGTACAGAAAACTATACGTAGCGAAATTCTAGCTTTCAACATAATATGATATTTTTTAAAGTATATCTTAAATTATATTTGCTACTTTTACCAGTTTTACTACATCCAATTTATACTAAAATTTAACAACATGTTAAAATAAAACACTAAAAAACCAACCGACAAGCACCCGAAGTATTACGGCAGTAATTCAAGCGATCAAACCGGAATGCTTGCTTTTGTGTAAAAATCGCACATCCATTTTTGTGCTAAACCATTTATTGCATCAAATTATTTGCAAAGTGCAATAAAAATTTCACCGTTCTTGATGCACTGCTATATATTAGATTTCTGGTGATTTTAAAAACATGAAAAATACAATTATTTTAAAGTATGTATAAGCTTTAAAAGAACAATCAAATATCTATATCTAATAAATTTCGTTTAACGAGAAGTTTTATTTATTAAATTTACATTTATCTGCGAGTAGTTTTGAAGGACTTACCTTTTCAAGTCTGTGTTCCTTTATCCTAAATGCTAAAGACATAAAACGTTCAACAGCTAAAATGCATTACATCTTTGAACTGCATTTCCTCGCATCCTTTTGATAACGCGCTCGGAATTTTTGATGACATTGTAATACTTCGAACAAAGAAATGTTTAAAAGGTGCAGTTGAGCCCTTTATCTTCCTTTCTTCTGTTTTCTTTTTTGGCCCAACAGTCACCTATTGTGTCCGTTGAAACTTTTCCGATCAAGTCTTAGCCAGTTAATCAGCAAGTGTCGAAATCGTCGAGACAAATGACCGACGGAGAAAATCAATTCCCTTCTCATTTGTAAAAGCTTCCTCGCAGTTTTTTTCCATCTCTAAAGCCCCACTTTTGATATGACGAAAGTCGTTTATTATTTTCACGCAGCGCTGATCGGAAACGATTTTTGTCTTCATTTGAGAACGCGACTGCTTATCTGAAAAAGAAACGGACGATAAAAAACGACTTCCAGCAATTACCTCGCTCGATGATTGGACGAGGTGAGGTTGCGAATTGCGTGTCGTTTCCAATATATTGCTCTCCGTGACATGCACCGTTTTTCCGGCGTACTCTGTTATGGAGGGCAATTTATAATAAGGAGCTTTGTTGCTGCTTTGCGGAAAAAAATCGACACTTAGGGTGCGCTGAAAGCGCGATTAGAGCGCCATCTGCTAGAGGGTCGTTTTGCAGGAATTTTTGAACACCTGCTGCGCAAGAAGTCCACTAATAATTATGTGGCTTATTATAGCCCTCAAAGAATTTTAAAATTCCTGCAGTAAATATTATAGCATCTACAAATCTTTTACTTTAACATTTACTCAGCTCATAAATTATCCTTTTTCTGAACGTCCTTAGGGGTATCTTGGGCTATATTTCTACCTTCATTTGTATTATTAGTATTCAAGTAGTTTGGGGTCGGTTTGCTAAAAAATACACTGCCTCACCGACTTGTAAAATATGCTATCGGTAAAGTAGAGTGCTCGGGGTCTACGCGTTCTGCAAGTCAATTTGGATCTAAGTTGGTCTAATGGTTGCCAATGAGGTCTCGAGAAATTCTTTTCGGTCCTCTTAATCTTGTAGCAGAATAATTTTGTTTCGGCTCTGATTAGGTGTAGCTAGGGTTCGATTGTTTCCCAAAGGAAAGCTGGAACGTCATAAATTAGTAGTCAGTGTGGAAAGGAAAATCAACAAAAAAACTATTAGCTCAACACAACAAAAGCATACACATAATGTATCAAACAATAAAAGTCACCCTTTGAAATTACGATTTGTCTTTCATTAAATAATGTTATGTTAAATAATGTTGATTTTGTTAAATGAAATTAGTTTGTACTTCAAAGGTCATTTTTATTTGATTGTTACTACAATTACTACTAAAAGTGTTCTAGATATTGACGAAACAGAATCCATAACAACAAAATTAAGTTTTCTGGTTCGGTTTCTAGAGAATTAGTAATTATATTCATCCGCCGAAATTCGCTTTAAAATTGTGGATTTTTTTGGGGATGGCTATTCTTTTTTATCATTTTGTTGCTTATAATAAAGCGTCGTGACGCCAACACTACATGATTTATAGAAATTTCTTCAAATATAGTCCCACTTTAAACACAATGACATTTTTTAATGTCAAGTGTGAATTTCCGATTTTATATACTCACTTTGAAATCTATACATTTAGTTCCAAACTTTGGACCGTTAATAAATCAAGCAAGCACTCATAAAAATCATTATCTCTTTTAAAGATGTTCAAGTTTTCAGATAGTTAATACGCCTCCTCCATCGGTTTAATAATTGTTTTTCTGTTTACACAGCAGAAGAAAATAAATTTTGCAGAAAAAAAACAAGATGTCCAAAATGAGTCTTTGCACACGTGGCACATTTGCAAGCGGCGTTGAAACGAGTCCTGTGTCCTAGCGGTTCTACATTCTTTGACAGACCCAGCGTGAAAAAATCTATGGACGTTAAATCTGCTGAGCGCGCTGTACAAAACACAGAGCCACTTCTGCCGATCCTGCAGTTATCAAAGAATTGATTAACAGTTACTTAAGAGGCTGAAGGGGCCCCATTTTGTTAAAACCACATATCCTATAGCATGTTGACTATGAAATTTCCAATTCATTATTCAGAAAACTCGCGTAACGAACACTATTCAAATGTTTCATGCAAAAGAATGGTCTAATTAGACGATTAATAATTATTTCCTGCAAACATTCACTGCTCAGTGACTTTTATGTCTCTGTTATCGCATTCAGTGGAATTTCACAAGCGCCTGATAATGTAAATTATGTTTGTTTACATGAACGCTACTTTTAGAAAAACAGTCATCAGTGAAGAAAACGTTTCTAAAAAAATTTTTTTTAACTTTTCTTGGGCCCAGAGGCAAAAATTCTCTTCTATTTTAATAATCATTCTCATAGAGTGCTACGTGATATGGATACTAAATGTGAATCTTAAATATTCTATCGAAGCTTCTCTTATTTTTGTCTGTTCGTTGATTATTTGAATCCCTACCTGAAATTTATTATCATATACGAGTATAATATCCCGAGCGCATGTCAATTTGACATGCACAAAAGATATTCGGAGGACTATTTCCAAAACGAACCCCTTGACAAACAGCCACAGTCTTAATTGTAAGACTCGTAAAAGTGGGAACCAAAAATTAAAATTAAATTGCCGATCTAACTTTAATCAAATAATTGTGCCGTGCCGTATCAAATAAAAACAACAGAAACGAAAACAACGCGTAAATTGTGTGTGTAGAATCATTACAAACAGCATTAAGAAAAATTATCAAAAATGCACTAGTCCAAATTATCGGTAATTGCTCTAGTGCACAATTATCGTGTAATTTGACACTGATTAGTTGATTATTAAAATTTCAAGGCTTTTTAGTGGCTTGAATAATGTGGGGGAAATGTTCTGATTAAAAATACTGCTTTACTATGTTTATGTGTAACATTTCCGACTAACCACTTTCTTTTTCTTCAATTTTAAACTTTCAGTTTTTTTCACAAACTTTTGTTTAGATGAAATGACGTCGGAAACCATCCTGCATAAAATGCTGTAGCTTGATTAAAATTTTGCCGATATATGTTAAAAAATAAAATTTATTTTTTCTTCTAAAGTTACGACATCGTGGTAGAACAAATATCATTACACAAATATACTTATTAACAATTAACTAGATTTAGACTGTTTGTAAAATTGTTATATTTTTAATTTTTACTGCTCCAATTCGACTATTATTGTTAATACTGATAAAAAATTGTTATTTAAAGACAGTCATTAATTTAGCCTGAACTTGGATATAGGTTAATATTTAAACGATCCTTTTTGGATACGAGAAAAATCAACTCATAGTTTACCAGTCAACAATATAAACCTTATTAGAAACAAACATATATTTAAGTTGTTTGAAATTTTTCGGTACCACACATTTTAATTCATGTACCAATATCATAATGCTTTCAGTTCTTTGAAACACAAGACAGGTTCAGCTTTTTTTTATATATGTCACTTAGGTCAGTTTAGTTCAAGCACTACAATGTTTGTTTATATAAAAAACATCATAGTTAAAACTTAATAATTAATCGAGTTTTTGAGAGTGGACATTGTTGTTGGTAGGAGTTTTACTGAAATCTAGTTCTGCTTAAGTTCAATTAAGTAACGTATACACGTCTACAAAAAGTAAAATAAATAAACATACTCGTACTTGCGACCAACTCTTTCCTTCTTCTTCTGACGATTTCTCATATATTTTTAAACACTGTAAAGACAATAAATTATGTATGTAAGTCCAATGGTATAAAAACAGATAAGTATAGAAAACACAAAGTTTAATGACAAACTGTTAACAATAAGTGGGTTCTATAATGCATGTTGTAAATTTTCCGGTTTGTCAGAGTTGTCTGCGGTGCTTCGACTGCAGATTAAACTACAGTAAAACATAACCACTAATTTTATTTGTGTTTACTTTTGGTAGACATGCTTTGTTGTTTTCTTTTAATTTTGGTTAATGAAAATATGAATAAATTATAGATGCAGAAAATTTTTATAAACCAACAATGAAATTTTATATTAAAAAGTATTGGTCTTAAAAAATTAAAACAAATATAAACGTTAAAAATGTCATTAGATTCTTCTTGCTCGATAAAGTTTTTCATGGTTATTCCAGTTATTCCAAAGTACCGTAAAATTATTTCGAAAAGAAATTCAGCCCGCTCATAAATCCGTAGCTGCGCGACATCTGGATTGCACGATTATGACTACAGGATTATTTCCTGATTTAAATTTCAAAACATAGTGGAGCATATAAAATTACAAGTTTGAAACTCGGAACATATTTCAGGTGAAGACAAAATACAAGCGTAACTTTACGTTCTTTTTACGCCCACTTTTATTATTTTTCCGAATTAACTTTGTCCCGAAAGACAAGAGCGAATTTTTCAAAACGCGATAAAATCAGAAAGCTGAACAAACGTTGTTCATAAACATGAGCATTGTGTAGATGCAACCGAATCAATAAATAAAGTCGACAACGAACAAAAATAAACGCTTTCGATATCTCTCAAAACGAAGTATTTACAATATCAATACCCAGTCAGCAAACACAACCGCAAATTCATTTGATTTTATAAGCGAATCAAAAGCACGCGAGTTGTGTATTTGAAATGAAAAAGGATGAGAAATTTTGTGCGTCTCCGATACCACCAAACTCTAGATTGATTGGGGATACCTCGGGGATGGTAGATTGAAAAAGCAAGGTCGAATTTCTAACAAATGTGATTGGCCCTGCGAAATCAGATTAACTTATTGCTTCTGTTAAGGCGAGGGTTTTTTTTTAGATTATTCCAACACAGTTTCTTCGTTTTGTGAGAAAATTATCGATGGCAAAGTTACGAACGAACCTACACGAACTTTATTTAACGATTGTTAAGTTTAAATTGTATTAACACGAAATTCAATTTAATAGGTAAAATATTACGAACCGTTTCCAAATTATGTACATTCTGTGGTAAATGTTGAAGTTTTACTTTTGTTCAATAGATATAAACGGTTATTCTGTTTTCTACATAAAATTAATGTGTTTACGAAGGTTAATGTTATACGTACATGGAGATATAAACACAGTTTTCAAACAAAAAAAAAACATCATTTATCATTATCGTTCTATTAGTTACATTAAGACAACAATTTTTCTCGCTTTTTAAATCAATGTTTTTTTTTACAACTACAACGTATTTTTAAATAAAGAATATTATATGCCTTAAAGTTTTTTTCCACGATAATAGCAGAAAGGTTAAAACGACGCTCGTCTGTAATTGATGACACTGGATCGATAATTATGAATAATACAATTTTGATTGCTTTGGCTTTTACTGTCTCAATTTGAATTATGATAATTTTATTTACGCATCATACGTCTTTCAGCTGCATTACACGGCTTTGGGCTTGTAATAAAATGTTTACTTGCAGTTATATCGTTTTTATTTATATATTGTTTTTTTATAATTTCTTAAAATAGTAGGCAAATTTGTAACGCACTTTTTGTTTTCAACTCTTACACTTTCAAAATATAAACTCTTGAAGGTTGAATTTCAAAAAATGCTTTATGAAGGGAACATACTTTTAATTTTCTTCCTTTATTCCTATTTCTTTTGCAACACACTATTTTAAATTAATAGAAAAGTATTTTTATAAAAGGGCTCTCATTATTATAGTTTACTGGGGAATGCGAAAATCAAAGATATTCGAGTACAGCTTTGTATATAAATGAAAGAGCAGGATTCTTTTGCTTTTGATTATGAAAAGTTAATTAGCAATTTGTTTTTCCAAATAGATTAAGGTGCACATTTCCGAAATTGACAATTTACTTTTAATTTTGTTTGCTACCTGTTTTGTCAGAGACTAACTAAAAATTAATCAAAGCGTTATCGGATTTTTCCACAGGTGGTTATATTTTAAGAGCTTTCCCGAGATTAGGTTTTTAATAATATAATAACGAAGTGAGCAAGAGTTGCCATCTTGAGCCAATATTTCTTAACGTTTGGTAAAAGTTGGACGAAGTTGAAAATACATAGAAGTATAGAAGTGCTTATGTTAATAAACTTATACAAATAGGTCTACTGGAAAAGTACGTCATTTTGCGAGTAGGATCAGAAAATTTAATAATAATTCTTGTTTATTTCAAATGTTTACATTCTATATTTTTCTGCTTGCAAAAAGTTTTTAAATATTTTAAATCTTGACTATAACAAGCAAACAAAACTTTAACGTTACTGCTGTCTTTATTTTAAAATGGTACGATCATATAAACTTTATACGCAATAAAATTAACATTAGAGAGACAGAAGATAAAAGGATTTTTTGCTAGTACTTTATTTGCTCCTCTATTACCAGCTCCAATTTAATCTAATTTGTTGAGAAAATGGTGGATTTAAAGACTTAAAAAAACCGTAGTGCTGCATCATGAAACTGATCATGAAGAATTTATTGATGACATGATGTTAACATTTCCCTGGGTTTATACAAGGCAAGTGATATCATTTAAACATTGCAATATTGGCAAGCTCAATAAAAATGGTGATTTTCATATCTAGGAAAGGGGCTATCGTAAAACTGAGATGGGGAAGCTAAAGGAACAACAATTTTTACAAGCCGTTGATATGGAAGATTGAATAGTTCGATATAAAACATATTTATTTTCTAAAACTCTATTTAATTAAATGTATTACAGTGTTAGCGCTAATCGTTTTTTATGTTAAACGAAGTAATTAAGTAAATAACTTAAATGCTTCGTGTTTTATTGCACCTGTAAAATCGACAATGACAAGGTGAACATAACGTGCTGTACTCAACGTTATTTTGTTCATGTCTTATATAAGTTAATGTCACTGGTAGTAAAAACAAATATGTTTAACTGACAGAAAATTTGCAACTTGTGATAAAATAAGAGCATGCTACCACGGTAAAATCATTAGCGAAAACACTTTTGTTCTGTTTTTCTGCTAACATTCTAGTTAATTTTTGAGTACTTTATAAGGTAAATTGCCACCGTCACCTCGTTCTCATGCTTTGAGGCAAAAGTTAACAACCTACACAGCCTAAATCGCATTCATTACTTTTTAACTGGAGGGTACCTCAATTTCACTTTGTAATTTGAAATCCCTCATCTTACTAACTACAACAAATTTTAATAACATGACGGAGGCAAAGTGGAACGCCGTTCTAATCCACTGTTCGTCCGAAACCACTCTAGAATCCTTTTTACACTCTCTGCAGCAAAAACAATATAAATCTTTATTACTTGTTTGAACCTCTAGAACGCTTGACGAAAAATTCAAAAAGGTTTTTGATAAAAACTAATTAATCACAATTTATTAATTGAATCATGGTAAGTTCATTTGAAAAGGAGAAAATCGTAAAAGCAAGCCGCAAACCACAGCTCTAGCAACCGGTGAATTAAGGACTTTCAGTAACTGTTTCCGCTTTACTTATCACGTGCTAAAAGATGGATACCTCGCTTTAAAGTGCAGAACTCTAGAAGACAATTCATAATATTTTTATCGCATGATGAATAGCCCAGAACGCGTTGTGAAACTGACTGGCGCACGGATGGCATAAATTCCGGGGAGTCCGGGTTTCCTTAGGACTTGATGGAAATTTCACCGAAAGTATTTAGTTTTTTTTCTGTAGATGCACTTTGTGAAACTTTTCAATTACTGTGTTTCAAGGCGAGGACAGTTGAAACTAATCGCAAGTCCACTGTTTGTTAAAGAGCCCAACTTCTTGTAACACAACTCTTCGGGGGAATTTAATTAAGCTGCAGCTTTGACAAAATATACATCTTGAGCTGGACACCAAAAAAATGGTGAATGTTGAGTTTCAAGTATGAGCAACTCTTCGTATCGTTAAGAACACCTTAAGCTGTTACTAGTGCAATTTTCTTAAAGGGAGATTAATTAATATAAATAGCGTAAAGTTGGAACAAAATTGCTCCGATGACGTGTTGGGAAAATCTTACTTCGAAATCTCCTCAACAACTATTTTTTACGATCACGGCACGATTAAATATGTCGGACTATAACTCATCTTTCTAAAGACGTCAATTTGAATTTGATTGATTATAGGAACGCCGTCACAAACTCATCATTTTTTATGCAAATCGTCTTTTATTTACATCGGAAAATGCAAATAACTCGCTGAAGGCAAACAGAATAACTCTAAGATTTTTAAATTGCAAATTTTATAAGGTACTTCGACAATATGGCCCCCAAATACCTAGGGCAAACAAAAATTACCAACAACTAAAAAGTAGTAAGATTTTTATAAATTAGCTTGAGTTTACGAAAATATTTTCTTTACATATACCTACTTTAACTTAAAAATAACATTTTGCTAATCAGCAACAAAATTGTTACTATAAATTAAATGCAAAAAAAATAAAGACGACATAACGCTCATTTGATAGAGTTTTTAAAAGCACTTTAAAATGTTGTAAATCAAAAATTGCGTACAAATTAAGAAACGAAACGAAATGTTATAAAAATATCTGATAATACGCTAAGCTTATTTCTTTCTAATGAGAAAAAAATGACGACTACAGTAAGTCTGTTTATTTTCGTTTGTGATTTAGCAAATAAGCAACTTTGGTTCTGACGACCGTTTTTCCCTGAACACAAGTCGATGCTTCTATTATGTTGATTAATTTTTTCCTGTGCCTTCGGTGTAATCCAATTTAAAATTCATTACCTAAACGAGTTTCGCAAAAATAACTTAGAAATTCGCAATAAGTACGCAAACTTTATCCATTTCCAATAGTAGAGGAACAACAAAAACGGGTTCAACCAAGCGTGAGAAAATACGAGAGCACAAAAACTATTCCACTGTACCAAACCGTAACTATTGCTCGTCCAAGCTCACAAAAAAAGTCAACCATTGTGGAGGGCTACGCGATCATCCGAAAAATACATATTTATTGTCCACGAAATCTGGCAACAGCCCGAAATTGACACAACTGCCTCTAAAGTCCAAACTCCCGGGATCTCTTCAACAAAAGAAACGACGCATTAGCAATGTTGAGGTTTATTGTTGAAACTCGACAAGTTCAGCGTGGCCAACTGTTGTAAGAACGAGAGAACTCAGTAATGATTCTAACCCTGCTAATGACCTGGGCGGTCGCCATCTTGACTCCGACCTCTGAGAAGAATCAGTCGCAATAACGTTTGTCTTCGTTCGAAAAGAGAAAAACTTCCATGAGTTCAAATAGCTGGAAACGTTTGGAGTTGTCAGAAATAATGACAGGCGAATGAATAAAATAAACCGCGCGCCGACGATTCGGCGTTTATGTCTGGTGAGAATTGATTCGTGGAAGACGAGGGTCAACGACAAGATTTGAAGCCCTTGAGGCTCTTCATTAAAAATTGAAATCGACGTAAATAAGTGGACGAAACTGGAAACTGGGTCTGATCCCGCTGTGCCAAAAGGATTGTGTTCAGCGGGAATTCAAGCAGTCAGGCCTGTTTACGTCAAGTAAAACAAACTGATCAAAATTTTTCCATTCAGCGCAGTTTCAAACGTTCAAGTATTAGATTTGAAAAACAGTAAAAGGAAATGGTGAAAAATATAAACCTTTTATCAGAAAACGGAATCAACTTTTCGTTTTGTTTTCACGTTTTTGTGTAGAATTTATTTTCTTGATATGTCTCATAACTATGTCGAAGCCAGTAAAACCATTTTGGGCTCATTTTATTTGAAGTTTACAACTGTCAAATGTAGGGATTATTTTTTTTATTTTTCATGTCAGCGTTACCTGTGAATTCAAACAAAAATTAAATCTTTTTAGAATTTACTAGAAAAATTCCAATTAGAGTCATGATTACTTTCTTTACAGTAACAGTAACATTTAATTTTAAGAAATCTGTATTTTACTAGAAAAACTACAACTACACAAAAACCTTAAATTAATTAAATTAATAAAATTAAAAAATAATTAAATTAATTCCCCTGAAAAAGTATGCACACTCAACTTTTAGTAACGACAGCTTAAACTTGTTGTGTTGTTTAAATTTACATTGCCTACCGTTTAACTAGATTCGATCCCATGTGTTACAAATGTACGAGTATATTTGGATGATTTAATTAATCTAAACAAACGAGACAAAACCTTAATTAGATGTCAAAATTTCCTGCTGCATATTTGCTGTAATTTAGTGCATAGAATTTCGGATTTACGCGTCACAACTTTCCCAACTTTCAACAGGCGGCAAGTTCGAACTTAAATCAAAAGTTTCGTCCTCGTATCGTACATTCCTTCGGAACCAAATTGCAAAGTAACGAGTATGACAGAAGTGCACGGGCAATTGCATACCCACAAAACACGAGCAGCTATTAGAATTATTTGTCTATATTTCACCATGTATGGCACGTTCAGAGCCCAACGATATAAATTATATAGCACAATATCACATGCGAAAACATTGATCAATAGCTCACAATGGAACCCTACAGCAAAGTGCGGCGCTTACACTTTTATTTATTGAATCAGGCTCATTTTTGAATCTTTTTTCGGACGCGTCATGAATTATTGTTTTTTGCATCATTGCTTTCCGTTGATAGTTTATGATGCAGCAGTTTGCTTTTATGGTCCCATCCTCCGCCGCCGCCGCCGCCGTCCCAGGTTAATGTGCACATAAAAACTGCAATCGCTTTTAATCATCCATAAAGTGACTTAATGACAATTTAAAACTCAGAAACGGTACACTTCGTTCGAGAAACGCTACTAGGAGGCAGCGCACAATACATCAACAATGGTATAATATATCAATGACGTCACAACGGACTCAGTCGCTTGAGACGAACTATCTCCAACTAGACAGCTCATTGAATGCATTGTTGCCAACCCACGACCCATAATCCACTACTGCCAACGCGATAATTACCGAATTACTCCCAGTCATGGTCGGCGATTCCCGATAATCACCACTTACCGCGGCCAAATTGAAACTAAAAAAATACAATCCCCTAACAATTTAATTCGTTAAAACGATTATTGCTGCTCATTGCCGACTCTTGTAATCGCACGTAAAACTGGAACATGTGGTCGGGATGGCCGTGCGTTGGTAAACCTGGAAACGAAACTCGAAAGCCACCGCATCGGATATTGTCGACGACAATTAAAAGATGAAAATGGCGGGGCGGCGGCCATCTTGCAATTTATGCAAATACAAGGAATTTTTAGTGGGATAATGGGATCCATCTTCAATTTGTGCTGGGTATTTGCATAGAAAGTTGTTTTTAGTGGAGTCGGCGGCTTTTAACACTTTCAACGTAAACTCAAGGCGAATTAAAGGTAAACACTGAGGTGAAGGAGTTACTTTAGTGGAAGACGTCAAAGCTACACAGGGGGAGCTGACAAGTCACAAAAACTACATCTTAAGCTTTAAGGCTCTGATGTCTGAGCATAAAAACGTTGAAAGAATAAAAACTGATTTTTATAATTTCACAAATAAACCAAATACGGTTGTTTTAAAGCAATTTTGTTGATTTGCCTGACTAATCAACCAGTGAGACAAAAACAATATGATAAATCTATCTACTTAGCTTCAAAAGTTCTTAGGAAGCAATATTCAAAATTAAATCTTCAAGCTAAGTTTACCTGAGACGAGTAGACATGTTCGAACATGAATATTAATGCCAAGACTTTTGTGCAGCAACGTTTGGTAGATGGCAATTTGCTTGGTTTGTACTTTTGATGTATGTAATAAATTATTAAAGGTATTTTATTTTTCATACTGTTCAAGTGAGTGGCATTTTGAAAATGACAAACAGACTAATATGCCCATGACTAAAACATACAATTGTTGCACGTATGAAAGAAATTTATGTTCAGAAAAATGAATTCAAATAATACAACAGCAACGGCAAACAAAATGTCTCTCCTTTAATAACTTTTTGTCAAAATGTTGTTTAATGATGTAAAGTGCAGTCGAAATTATTCTTCGTTTTTTTGGTTTGAAGTGTTCTCCAAATACCTCACTGAAATCAATGTCTCCAGTCATCCAAATGTGAACATTAATCCACATCACTTACATTTTTCCCTGAATTTTTTGCAGGAACAATATTCCTTATCTCCACTTTTTTCTTTCTCTTGTCAGCTGACGACTAAATAAGTGGCTCTCAAAGCTCGTGGACTCAGATAAAATCAGATTTATATGAGAACTTAAAAGCAAATAACTCTTCCGCGTTGTGATTTTTGAAATCATTCGACATATTATTACACAGAACTCGCTCCTCGTTTCAAATTTGTCTCAGGCCAAATATCTTTCGTATCCAACTTTTGATTTAATTCCAGTCTTTGAATGTATTACTGAGAACTTGCGATTTCTGATATATTCAAGTGCGCTATCATCCAGAACACTGTCTTTGTCTAATATTTGTGGCACGTCTCCTTTTGAATTTTATTTTCTGGGTAGGTATTAATCCATCCAGTTAGTAACCGTCTGTCACTTATGTGCTTCGTCTTGTATTTTCACTCCGGAAACTCTATTCCACCTCTTACAAAAACGAGCTCGAAGACAAATGCGATCGAGTGCTTTTTTGCGCCTCTTCCATCAAAAACGACGCCTTAATCCTCAAATTTTAACCGCAGAAATTGTTTAGCGACCGACGTAAAAAATATTTTACACAGCAATATCCCGAAACCATAAGCCTGCCACGAAAACGCAACATTATCCGGATTTATAGCCCGAAAAATAATGCCCCGACATGAATATAATGTCCTCCTATTACGTATTTATAAGTTTGGGGACGTTATAGATGATATAATTCTATATCCAGTTCCCTAGAATTGTATGGCAATTTATGTGCTAAATTACCAGTGCCAAGAAAGTCTTCACGAGGATTTTCTTGTCAGTATTGATATGGGTTCGGTTCAGATACCATAAAGTGCCCTTTGCAAACTCCTTTCACATTTCATAAGCTGCTACGTTAATAAAGAAATTTGTTTGAGGTATTAGTGCTGTTTTAATTAATATTTTGAGCGGCATCTGCCACAATGGACTCGACGATACAAAAAAGGATTCGACAATGCTATCTTTATCAGTTCTACGCCCACAAGCGCGCTTTTTGTAATTACTCGATTCAAAACAATGGAGAGCAGGAATTTAAATAATTTTTTTGTTGCAGGTAAGGACGACAACCCAGATCAAAAGAACGATGGATAATGAAATAGACAACGTTATCAACAGAATGAAAAATAATCGACTAAAACGAGTAGGGAAAATGCGTAAATTTTAAGATAATTTTTTTAGATTTTTTTAATAATATTTAAAAATTATGCAGGTAACAGATTCTATAAAATCATAATATTGCTAATTATTATCAAATTATAGGTATATCAATATATATAAGCTCTTATATGGATTGTTACATTTATTTAACTTTGAATACATAAAAACTATTAGCAATTTATTTTTATATTAATATTTATTGTACCAGTGTGTTTACATTTTACTTTACAAATTTTAAATAATTGCCGTTTTTAATAGTGAACGATTAGGATTGAATTTTTAAAATAAATCGAATGTTTAAATTTTAAATACCTCTGCTGGATGATAGTTTTTAAAATATAAAAATGAGTAAAATAGAAATTACATAATATTTTTTTTTAACCTTCCATAGGACAACATAACAATCCACTTCATTCTGCACAAATACAATATAAAATTAAATTAATACTTAAATAGTTAATTACATATTATTTATGCTTGTGCAGCTAGTTAGCTGCGAACATATCTATAACTAGTTAAATTTGCTCAACTGCGTCCTTAAGCCTTCCGGTGCATCCTGCGCGCCCTACTCGCGCTCCTGCAGCTTCCTGCGCCGCAGGACGATTCGCGTAATCGCGAATGCATAGAATAATCTCTGGAGGTATCTCTCGGCAGTCGTGTCATATTTCTCAGGGCTGTGACCGTGATAGTGATCAACCCAGCAGGACGTCAGGGCGGCTCCAGGCCCAGCTATCGATCCGATCCTGCTTCTCCTGCTGTTTTCCACTCGCTCGACGCTCTCGCTCTGCACTGCACGCCACCCCCACTGCTTTGGTTTATTCACACGAACTGATTTCGGCGACAAGACAGATGGGTTACATTAATTTCGCATTTTATATGTTTTGAACAGTTTTAATTTGGCGGAAATTTCAGGGGCCAAGGCGTCGTTTTTGCAAAAAAGCACAAAATTAATCGTGGTATGAATGTCAAAAAAGATGTGTGACAGTTTTATATTCGAACAAGCTGAGGGGTTAGTTTGGAAACGCAGGGCATTAAAAATGGAAAATTTCACGCAGACGTGTGGGCTGCTCGTCACCTGGGCCATTAAAAATTGAAGGAGACGAGCCTTAAAGTGGAGCGATTCGGGATCGAATTTTAGACCCTGATCGCAGTTCTAAAGTTTAGAAAATGTTTTGACCAGTATTCAGACACTTTTAAAGAATAGGAAAGAGTAAAAAGAAAGAAAAAGAAACATATGCTTCTACCAAAAACTGTAATTCAACAGTTTAGTAAAATACTATTGGTTAAATCTATTAACAATCAGTCAAAAATATTTAAATAACAACAAATTAAAAAGAAACATAACAAGAAAACTTAGAAGAAGTACAACCTTTGGCAATATTAAATTTCTCAATAATAACAAATCTTTAAAATACTTGTCTATTCGGAGATTTGATATTTTAAATTAATTAGACTTTTCCGCCTAGTGATATTCTATAGGCATGTCCAAAAGGTTCAGCCGAAATTATTTTAAGTCAAACGGCTCATCTATCACACTTGGATCTTTTTTAACTATACTTAATCTTTGTTGTTGTAAACGACCACTGTAAGGTTTTCTCGCTTGAATTTTTTCCCCAAAAATATTTTATTCTTGGAATGATTCCTTTGCAAACTTTTGTACCTTGCTCATTGTAAAAATATCGCTGAAAGAAGATGTTTACTTGAAAGTTTAACGTAAAATCCAGTAGAAGATATAAATCACGGCTTGTAGATATAATAACATTCATAAAAGTTTAACTCGAGCTATTCCGCTCGGAGTTACGAAAGTTACAAGAAAAAAGAAGCGCGTAGTGACGAACGAACGCTTTTTTCAATATTGCAGGAATCAATTAGACGAAAGCGTCTTGTGTAAGCGTAAATCACGTCCCTGAAAAAATTGTGTTTTGCACACCTTGTTTATTGAGATTTATGCGTGAAAAATGGAAATCAAAACTGCGTTAAGCGAAATGATGCGTAATGCGCGTTTCTGGATCTGAGTGGCGATTTCCTCTAAAATCACCAATTTAATTTACACTTAATGGTAAACACTTTGACTTTATTATTTAATTATACGGCAATTTCTTAATTACTACCTCTAATGGAAGTGCCAATTTTCGTTCATTTAACAGTGAGGATCAAGCGCCGTTTCAACTCCGATAAAGTGGAAAATGGCGCTAGAACATCACAAACAGAATAAAATCATAATTAAGCCTCGAATTGGGATTTTTAAAGAGCTTTAATACACAATTAATCCAGACACGTTGCGCTCTATTCCTGAAACTTTTCGTTTTCAATAAAATGTAGTGAAATATGTTCAGCGTATTTAAACATTCATCAAAATTTCAGAACGCAGTGACAAGGTAAATTAAAATTGCGTCGAAATGGAGTGCTTTTATTATTTTACATGGTTTAATGGCCGACCCACAGAGATATTTTAAAATTCCAGTTGAGATTTCATTAATTCAGATTATTTCCATAAAGCAGGCCATAATAAAATTTTTACCATTATTGCGGATACCTCGTACGTAGTTGTGTGTGACGTTACGAGGAAAGTTTTAGGCTCAACAGTGCGGTTCGTGCACAATTGATGAGCAACGACACAAAATATGTCGAGAATGGAAATGGAGATTCACGCGTCGAGATGGTTTTTTTATAACTGGCGACCCAGAGATGTAGATATGACCATTTCAGAGGAAATGAAATGGTTTTGTTTTAGAAAACACTGATTAAATTATTAAATATTAAAATTAATTTCAACTAACGCGCTGCTCACAAGGATGAAACTGGGAAATTTTAAATGAACTACTTCTAGATTAGGAAAATTTAAATAAATACATTTTACTTTGCCCTTGTTTAGAAAAATGGAACAAAAAAAATCTCCACAAGATCAAGCGATATTTACTTTTTCACAGAAACTGCAGATTTATAGAAAAACAATGTTTTCTTCAGTTAAAGCATAAAAAAAAATCCTGTTTGTACTCTCCTAAATTCAATTAAACTTACATATTTTTTTCACTGACTAATACGTATATTTAACAGTTTAATTATTTTTGGTGTATTTGGCTATTTTTGTGTAAATATTTACCGCTAAATTTAATTGAGTCTCTAAAGCATTTTCGTGTTGTAATAGACAATAAAATCAATGGTGTAGTTATAAATTCGTAACAACAAATTATGTAGTAGGTAATTTTATTTTCACAAAAACACAACAGGTAAATCCCTACAGATTTGACCCACGTATGGAAACCAAATGATATCCTCAAAAATACTTTGAAATGCAATTATTATCAGTGATAATTAACTGCCATTGTAATATTGTACATAAATCCAATTGTGAAACATTTTGTGTATTTAGAATAATATTGAAAATTACTAAATTTTCCAACACGATATTGTACTATAAAATATACCTTACTCTAAAAAAATTGCCTAACAAAAAAAAAATTAGGCAAACTAATTTAGGTAATTTCCAAATTGCAATTCACATAACATAAGCTAACATACCTATATGTTTTTTTTTTAATTTTTACCTTATGATTAAAATTTCTGATAGTTGATTTAATCAACGACATAATTTGGTAGATTTTGCTCTAGGAAAATATTTTACTGCTCATCTGAATCTTAAACAAGTTCAGTTATTTTCATTTTTATTTGTTATTTGTCAACATAAATTCCTCGAAAGTGAGTCCTTGTGTATCTATATAGGAATTTTCTTCTGTTTTAAAAAAGTAATAAATTTGATGTTTCTATCATGCATAGGTGTTTCCCACAAAGAAAAATTTAATTAAATCCGAATCGTACGACACAGTAAAGTCTTGTTTCGTCGACTTTAAAGTTTGTGGCAAGAAAAGCCCGACATAGAAACATCCCATCCCAAGCGACCAGTTTGTGTGTTATCCTACAGGATTTACAGGATAAAGGGTTCCGAAGCGGGATACTTAAATAATCCCTTCAGTCGTACTCCATTCTGTAACAGTGCAATTGGGGTCCGACCGATTTTTTCGCCCACCAAGAAACTCCAGAATAATTTTCAAATTAAACTTGGAACGTCGGAAAAGAAAAACACAACTACGCTCTTAGCGAGCGAGTCTCGTTGTCTTTCTTCCAGTCGCTGCACAAAGAAAATGATGACAGGTCAATTCGGGTCTGCAACAACACAAATAAAGCGATCAAAAGTCGCGCGATTAAACGATTTGCATAATATCGAATCGGTTTTGTTTTTTCGTCGTCGCGCCGCTTTTCCAACGAACCGAAACGTTTTATGTTTTCGACGAGAAAAACGGAAATAGCGCCGTGTCAAAAACAGGAAGTGTTCGGTAGTTGTTTTACATTAAGCTGGGGCGTTCGCGAGGTGTCTGCAAGTTTTTTTAGTGCAGCTTTGGATAATTTTAATTACCGGATTAGGACGAAGAGAGTAAATGGTGCGTTCTTCCTGAAAAATTACACAGTGAGAGCTTATGACCCGTGCGATATTATAGGCGCTTTAGAAAGCTCAAGACAACCCCTCGGCTTCGCTACAACAACTCTGCCGAAATTATGCACCCCCTCCGGCAATAACTCTGCCTTTAGCTCGCTATTAATTTTATGTAGAATAATGTTGCAGCGTGTCAGCATCAACAGTATCAAAGCGGACTGACGGGTTTATGACGGAGGTTCAAATTCACCTGCTTCATCAGAGCAAAGAATCAAAAATTTTTGACTTTTACAAGCTTAGTAATACGTTTAGAAAACTTCAGTTCTACTTCATGTGATAGTTTTTGTACCACTAGAAAACAGAATTTTTTACAACTTTTACCGTCACATAAAATAAAGCACTGAGTTGATTTCTTGATGCACGAGTGAACTTAAGACTTGTTCTTCATTTAAACGGGAAGACATCAATTTTAACAAAAACAACGTAATTACTAATGTAGATCAGTTAACGGAATTGCAAATTTTCTTCCATTTCTTACCAATCTTGCATTGATATAATGTTTTTTCCAATGTTCCAATGAAATTTTTTGTTTGACACATAAGAAAGCTTAGAAATATGTCGTTAAATAGTTATTTACACTCGAATGAGGTAAGTTGAACTTCTTGTCAGTCCGACAACTCTGTTTTAGTTGGAGCACTGTAAAATAACGCATAAGATTTATATAAAATGTTTTGGCCGACAAGCTTTAAATAATAACTTTGTTGAATTGAGGTTAGGTTTTATACACTCACAGCTTTCTTAAACTCTATCAAATTTAGCAAAAAAATTACTAATCGAGTCTAAACATTTTATCCGGATTTACATGCCTTTGATATTTCACTCTAACAGGCATTAAATAATTCTGTTCTGTATATTCATCTACTGACATTTGACAAGAAAATAAAAACCATTTTTAAAGTACTCAAATGTCAATAAATGGTGCTATAACGATTTTAAAACTAAACTCTAAATTTTTCTAGTAAACAGGGAACTATTTTTGAAAGTACTTTAGGTAAAAAACTTACTGCATTTGCTACCGCACAGTATGTAAAAATCAGCCAACGTTTCACCGATGAACAACTATCATAATTGGTTCACAGTTAGGGAGGTCAAAATAGTTATTTGCCTAACGAGTTCCGAATCTTAATTTTCCCGCATGAGCACTTTGTTTGCAGCACAACTGTAGAGTATTGCAATATTTTTATAACAAATATCAAAATAAAAAAAATAAGTAATTTATTTTTTTTAATGATGGGTTGGTAACTATCTATTAGATTTTTGAAATTTAAATCATCTGCCATATTTTTTTAAATTATTAACAAAAATTGTTAAAATGAATGACAGCGAAAAATATATGTGTACTACTCCCGTAGTACAGCAACATGCCAAAGAGGTCCCGCTGCCCGAGAAAAGTCGCGAGCGGTATGAACACACTTATCAAAAATTCGTTGACTGGTGTCGTCAAAAAATCGCAATACCAACCGTATAACGCAAATATCCCTTACCGCTAGCGGAAGCTAAAAATTAAGATTAAGCGGAAAAATTCTCTTTCCATACAATCAGTACAAAATAGTTATTTACATAATAACTGCGAGAGCAGCAGTTTTACAAATGAGTGCGACAGTTTCCGCACGAGTGGAGAATTTCGCAAGAATAAGGCAAAACTATTCCCGCACGTGTTTTGTATATTATTTTTTACATGGATCCCCTACAATGCATTATATGTATCTACATTTTTGCGACCCAAATTGTTTGTAATAAATTTATTAAAAAATCAAGTCAGTGCCTTGATGTCGATAACGTAGGTAACTAATATTTAATTGTCAATTTTTCGCAAAATTCGAAAACAGTCATTTCTAGACTAAAACAGTTAAAGAATGTTAAAAAAGAAGACAATAATTAATAAATAATTGTACTTGCAATATTTACTTCTGTAGTACTTATAGGCACGTGTAATAAAATGTTCACAGAAATTTTCTTTTTTTGATTGTGAAAAATACTAACATAGCTTTTTATTTTATTTCGAGAGTACAGTGTTTTACGTAATTTCTAATAAATTACGTAATATCTATTATCATTGACCTTTCAATAATTTAACTATTTTGAATCAATTTCTTTTGATTCATTGTAATTTGTTGCTCATAAAATTCAACTTTAACCATTTTTAACGACAAAAATTTCTGTGTTTTTTGAATGTACATGTGCGGTAAAGGGCACGAATGATCGTAACCCTGACGTTTCTGTGCTTGATTTAATTCTGACTTGATTTAATAAAGAAGTGTAAAAAAACATTTTTCACTCAGTTTTTTTTAAATATTATTCTCCGTTATTTTGTGTAGTTAAGTAAAAATTTAAATTTTATGACATAATACATCTTAAACTGTACTTTTGTTCAACGACAGTGAAATAAATCAAATTAAATTATACGAAAAAAAGGCTTTCTTTAAAAGTCGTTACACTAAAAGAATATCTGTTGTCACCAAAATGAAGGAATTTAAATGACATATTCTAGTTTCGTGGCAATGTAAACTACAACAAATTATAATTAAACCTTTAATCAGTTGTTAACGTTTTTTCTTACATCAAAGTTTTCACTTACACTTAAGTTCTAAACTTTGAACTTTTTGTCTCGGATATATTTATGTTGGTCAAACTTTTTCATAAAGAGATCTAATCCGTAAAATAATTAATTTTATTAATTTTAAACTTGAGTTCAAAACTAATTTAAAATTTATGATCATACCAATCAACGAAACTTATTTTGTTATCTGAAGTTTGTTTGCGATTAGTATTAGAAATCAATAATATAGTGGCAGAATAGAGTAATATTTAAACCAGAACTGAATATTATTTAACCATGAAATTTTAAACTGATTTTTACAAGTCGTTAATTTTATGAAATTTGGCCAGTCATTTTTAGTTTCCAGTTTTATTCAGAAACAAAGATAAATTGAGTTTTCGTTTATTAAAACTTAACTACGGGATCGATAACCGATTTGTGGAGTAATATCGTAAGTTTGCAGCATTATTTTAAAAACAAACAAAAACTAAATAATGTTCTCTGAGATACGAAATAAAAGTAGTCGTGAATAAAACAGTTAATTTTGCTTCTTTGAAGGATCGCAGATATCTACTAGTAAAGCAATGCCGAAGAATCGGTTTACGTTGAAATTAGTCTGGAGTAAACTACAAAGCTAATTTAAAAGAGCTTAAACTGCTCTTCTTGTTCTGCATAATACAAACAATTTTCAGCTAACTAGACAAACATTAATTACGACAACTCTTTCTGTCTTAATGAAACTTTCAAAGTATTTACCATAAACTAGCGCAAATTCCCCAGGCAGTACAAGGTATTTTCATAAATTTGCATTATATTTGCTACACGTTAATTTATATTCATACGTGTGCAAATAAGATAGTTGTTAACATGCTTGCAGTAAACACCCTACAGTGAATTAAATCCGAAATGCGGAGATCTGATTTTTCATCAGCTTAACCCACAAATAGAAGAAAACTCGTTTTCGAAATAGGCCATCATGGGCGTAAATCTGCCGGATTATTAATTAAACTGAGAGCAGCCACCGAAATTGATTCCGTTGATGGATTTTCTAGTATTTAGATAAAGTTTGCACCAATTTCGCATTAATACAGTTTGGCGCATTCAACACCTCCATCGCCATTTTTCACCAATAATAATGTTGCGGATTTCGCGCATTGCGGTGAAATCAAATGGAAATACTCGCAAAGTTTAAATTCCTTCATTATACTCCAGGAAACTATGCCCGGACAAAGTTTTAAACAAGAAATGAACCGGACTCCTGGAATGACAGGCGACGTGATGAATCAGGAATGTTTTATCTATTTCAGGAATAGATGAACACGAACAAATAGAGCTTCCTGCAACTCAACGCTTTGTCTTAATGCACTTGGCGAGCAAAGCTAAGCTTTGCGAAGTTGGAAATCGGTAAATCTTATTATTTCGTAATTGCACTGGATGCCTGTACTTTAGGTAAATCAATTTTCATCGTTTAATCGATTTGTTGGAAATGGCGACCGGAGAAAGTATTTTCCAGATAGCATGTTTACATTCCTGGATGCCATAAATATCAACAAACCTATTACGCAGAAAGCGAGGACAAAATATACGACTTTACGG
Source organism: Cynaeus angustus (assembly GCA_030157275.1). Lineage (NCBI taxonomy): Eukaryota > Metazoa > Arthropoda > Insecta > Coleoptera > Tenebrionidae > Cynaeus > Cynaeus angustus. Next base: position 19,005,953 of record CM058060.1, read on the forward strand.
AGTTTGCTAACGCCGAAAAGTTTTTCTTACCGCAATCGATAAACTTACAACAATTTAGTTTAATTAATATTTCAGGCGGCGGGTTTATTAGAGCGATAATGTGACAAAAAACAAAACTTATATAGCTACTAGTCCTGAACTGGCAAATTTCTACCGTAATTTTGAAAGTTTACTAACAAAGTTTCAAAATTGTGAACTACTGATACACTCAATATATAAGGGAACTTATTTATGAGAAATTTAGACCACGAATAATACAGTTATTCCATTCAACTAAAACCAGCACCATAGATATTAATTAAAAGCCTTCAAAATAAAAGTTATCGAAAACTAAAACTGACATTGGTGCATTTCTTAATTGCCGAGCTATGACCTGATAAACTTTGCTTAAATTAACGAGACAGGTAACAGAAAGTTTGTATTATTAATCGCGTCGTGACATGGTGAGAAGAATTTCCTGTAAAGTTAGAATTAATTATTCTGTCAGTGTAAATTATTAGTTTCATGGTGCAATGTAAATAACGATGAAGGTGCAGTAAAAATCAAAAAAATAATTCCATTGTCATTCTGTAACTCGTGTTATTGCAAAATCACTTCAGCACGTAACTTGAAACTAGCACAAAGTGATGACAAACTGCGCAGTATACAACCCTCGTTTCTTAAAGTTTAATCACAATAACGTGAAAAATACAATCAGGTTATATTTAAAACTAAACCTCAATAAAATGACTCTCTGCACTCAATACTATTATTGAACAAGAAGATATTTAAAGAATCTAAAATTTAGAGCTTAGAAGAAGTGTCCAATTTTGAATATTTCGGATTGAGGAAGAATAAAATATCATTTAAAGAATATAGTGTGCTGACTACATTGTATTTCCAAAGAAATACTTGTTTACATGTTTACAGTTTCGGTAGTTTATAGCCTCGAAAAATTTTACTTCACTTAATGGCACGACTGGACAATAATAGATATTTACGATATGAGTATCGTAAAGTTTCATATTATAGAACAGAACAAAATAAAAATTCCAACGAAATCATAGTTGAACAGAATATCATTTCATTGCAAAACTATCCTCGCATTTGCCCCATTTGTCATTTGGTGAATGTCAAATAAAATAATTTTTTATTCAAACTCTGTATATAGTAGTGAGTCGCTGCTAATACAAAACTAGAAATATAAAAATATTAAAAAATGACGTTAATTCCCTCGTCGCAACTTTTTAGAGGATCAAACATTCCGTAGAAACTTATATCTCTTTAAATCTATGCGCCCAACTGTTGTTTTGTCCCAAATGTACCTAAACGGTTTACACTTCGATGAAGAGCAAGCTTGCATCTAACAACTCCAAAGGGATCTCAAATGCATTTGCACATCCGGAAATGGCCGGAACTTCGTAATTGAAGCAGTTAAGAGAAGCCCAACCCGATTCTATTCAAGTGCCAACAAAAGAAAAAAAATCTGCCTGACCCAATTTATGTACCATCGATCGTCTTCCACGTGACTTTAATATTGTGAAAAAGGCCAAGTTCGCGAGATTCCAAAGAAATTGGTGTCGACGTCGAGCAAGCTGTCTACTTGATATTACTAACAGATGTCGTATGAAGTGCATCAGTGTGCAAAAGCAAATAATCTGCTCTCGTATTGAAGCTTTGGAATTTTTGTGAAATTTGATTATTGAAATTCCTGGTCGGGTCGAGAATCATAATAAACGTTAAGTTGAGAAAATACAGGAATTTGATAAGTACTCCGGTGATTTAGAATACAATTAACGAGTTTAAACATTATAAATGTTGCGAGGTCTATGTAAATTATTTCGGTCCTACTGTGTCCGTCCTGCGGCCATTATAAGTTTCGGCAGGAGAAACTCTGAGTGGACCACTTGAATTACGTAGACTATTAATGGACAATAGAAGCTGTGAGTAAATCGGTCAACTGTGCTTCATACTACATTTGAGAAAATTATATTCCGGTACGTAGAGTATGTGCTGAATACGAAACGAACGTTTATCGAGGGGCGTAAAATCCGATGTGACGACGAAAAATTGACGGCGGCGTTATGCTCGCACGAAATTGCGTATAAGTTAATTCCGTTATATGCTACTGACAGTTTGATATATGTTAAATTTATTGCCAGAACAAGCTTTTTCCACTTGTGTCTCTAACCTCGATTCATTTCGACGAATCGAACGATGGCGCAACGTCAACGGCACAGCGTTACATGTGGTGACAAGTGATGCGAACTCCGCCGTTAATAAGTGAAGACAAACGGAGCTATAAATTTTATTAATTCAATATAAGCAAGCGAGGAGAAATAGCACAAATCGCTATTTAAAGCTTCTAAAGAAAAATGTGAGGAATTATTACGACGATGTTATCCTTTGAGTTTTATACCTAACTTTGACTTAAAACGGGTTATGACGGTCATTTGAGCTTTAACAGCTTTTTACAAATTTTATTGACAAATTAACTCTTCAGGTTTATTCTGCAAGTTTTAAAGCAATTCAACTCTTATGCAATTTTCTGCGTACTTATTATCAAATTTAGTATCAATCACTATTTGACAGCTGATTTCCGATAAAACAAACATTATACGCTACCAAGAATTTTTTTTTAAATAGGAAGTAGGTATCTGCCAAAAATGTCAGGTATATAACTCGATTTTTTCTGAGATTTTTAGCGATTATTTTCTGGCTATAGATTCATTTTCTACTGGAATGGGGCCAAAGTAAAACAAAAATTAACGACTAAATTAAAACTTTATTATAAAATGAACTTGTATGGGCTAGTACCTCTAATTCAAAGTGTCGTTGAGATTAAAGAAAAGACATATTTTTCGTCTACTGTCAAACAAGCGGGTTTTTATATTTTTATTTTAAAAAGTTAACATATTTTTGTAAAATCAATAAAAACAAATTAACACAGTAACTCAGTCAATCAAAGCATTAAATACTCCATCAAAATTTTACAATTTCTAAATATAACGTACAGTTTCATTCGCAGCTTTCAATTCCAGACTTAAATTTGATTTTAACACCGTAAATAACAACCTGTCAGATATGTAGATACACACGTAAAATTAGATTTATTTCTAATAATGCTTCCAATTAATTACGAAGCATTTAAATTATTGATGGAATTTAATTTAGCTTTCAAATCCATACTTGTTATTATAATAATTATTTTATTGTGGGTAATTAAATATTGCTTTGTGCTTTATTTGATTCACTTAATCAGATTTAATTAATTTCACGCACAAGAAGCCCTAAAGCTTCCACGTCTGAAATAACCAATTTATCAAAAGTAAAAATCCACGAATGGCGGTTTGTAAGTGTCATAACTTTTCGTGGTCATAAGTCGAATTTAATGCTTCTTCTGGTCCAAAACAAGGCGATAAACCTTCAAAAGAGCAATCAGCATATTTCCAGCATCTACGTGTTCGGATATTGATTGGATCGACTCCACCACTCAAACACCATCTTCGAAATTACGAATTCAAATGGTTGAGAGGAATCCGACTTGTGTTATTTCCTAAGTTGAAGGTTTTTCACTTTTTTCTTAAACGAACATGTTTGTGCAATTCAAGAACACGCACTGTTTCAAAGATACGGTTTCACAAATGAAAAAAGGCGCAGTGAATGAAAAAGGTTTAATTTGCGTGTCTTTGACACCAATTTGTTCCGTAAAATAAATAATGATGTTTTTGAAATCGTGCCTTTACGACTCATTACCTTGTCGAAACATGATTGCTCGCTTTCAATACGATAAAAGTGATTTATAGCTTTTTTGACTTTTCATAAAGGACTATCACTCACCACAACGATAAATTTTAATTCACACGAGGAACAAATGGTCTGAGACACCACTCAGTGGTTTCATTTTGTTCAGTTTTATCAATAAACCTCTGGCTGTAGCTTTTTATTGGAGCTCTCATTTGTTTCAAAAATTAATTTCTACTTTCCTTTTCGTCCCCAATCGAATTATTAAGACCTCCGCCGCCATGACAACATGAATACCTAAGTAATATAGGGTGGATACGTGCTTTAGCTAACCTGTTTCCTCTTGATTAATGTTGATTAAGGTGGTACACATTTAGCCAGTTCATTAGGTCGCCATAGATGTCTCTGCTGTGGCACTACACATAATGGCGTGTACTTCACATAAATTATGTTTAACAATTTAACAAAGCGGTATACACTGCACTATAGACAGCTTCGGAGATTGTTACCTTCAATAGTTCCAATCGATAGAGGTTAAAGTCTGAAGATGAAATATTTAAAGCAGATTTATCCGAGCTTTATCGACGTTAGCTCGTTCAGAATTAAAAGTCGAGGAGAACTGCGCATTGATAAAAGATTTGTTCTATTTTCGAGATAGATACCGCGAATTACCAGCCATCCATAAAAGGATAAAATGGAATGGTCTTGTCGAGCCGGATGTTTGTGAAAAGAGAAAAATTTGATGTTTAATCATATCTTGAGCTAAAGTTCGCGCATCTACCATTCAGAAAAAATAAATCCACAAGACTACAACATTTTGTGTGCGGTACAAAAAATTTTTGAAAGCAAACAATAAATAATGTAAACTCTCTTGGATGTTACTTACTTGGTGTTCACAACACTTTCCAAAAACACTTTTCAGTTCAGTTGATGATGGTAGCTTTGCTGCCGAAATACGTCAGCAGTTTTCCGACAAATTTTTGGTGTGGGTTAGCAAGTGCTTTTGTAAAATAAATAATGTAATAAAAGAGTTTCTTGAAAATACAAAATTTCTCAAAAAGCAGCTTTGTGGTTTGCAAATTAAGCAACATTGAGAAAACTAAATAATTGAATTAGTAGATACATGGGCGATAAAGAATTCTCTATTATTTGAGGTTACGGCTAAAATCAATATTCTCATTTTGTTAATATAGTAGTAACATATGGCTACAATTTATTTTATACAGAAAACCGCAAAATATAGTTTTAATGAAAATGGAAAAACAAAAAATTATTTGCTCACTATTCAAGCTACACCAAAAGAGACTGTTTTAAACAATAGTTTTACTAACTACATTAGAAACTTGAAAATATAACATATGTGTTGATGAGAAATTGACTTGCCGTCTCTTGCTTAATTAATTACCCTTGGGCTGCAAGTTATAACTCGCTTTTGGGAATAAAATTATTACACATTTAGGCAAAATTCTGATTAGAAACAAATTAGTTGATGATATTTTAATAGTTAAAAAATAATCTAAATTAGATTTTGATTTAAGAATGTTTATTTAGGATATTTTTTACATGAAATTGCTGATAAGATATTTTATTAAAGATCATTATTTCGAATCTTGCAAATGTTACAAATGTATTCATAAAAATGTTGTCATGACTAACAAATTGTAAAATGTAAAATTAATTAACTACCCTACAACAAAAAAAATAATAAAAAATATTGAGTTCGAGTTCCAGAAATAGGACTTGTTTATTTTTTATTTTGTAGCAAACTTTGTTTTATGGAAATGTAGATATTTATTAAAATTCAGGTACAAGTTAGGTGCAGTAAAACATTGAAAATTTTACTGTTATGCTTTTGCCCTGATCTTGTTTCTTGAATAAAACAAAAAATATATTTGAATAAAAATGTTTATCAGAATAACAATAATCATCTTAATTTAATTTAATAGAAATAACCGGAGAAAACTCAAAATAAAAGCAGTTTATGTAGTTATTTAATACAAGAATTCTAACTTGCAGGTCTTTGTATTTAGCTATATAGTTTTGTACATTTCCATCTCATTAAAATGAATGCAACTTATTACAAATACAATATTTATGAACGACTTTTGTTATGCAAGTAAAAATTTGATGAGTTATGCAAGATAAAAAAGTGGGAGTCAAACTTCCCCAAGCTGGAGGAGATGAAAAACTCTATTTATTTATTTTTTATGACAGGGAGTAATCTTAAATTTTTTGTTCCTTCAGCAATTAAGTAAGAAAAATTACTCATAGTGAAACAATTTTAGATAAAATCTCGTTTTTATAAAAATTAATTTTATCAATTTAAGTAAATGTGTCATATTACAAAATTTTATTTCGCCAGTTTAATACAACTTCAACGCAGGGACCTGCAACATAAAATTTTTGCCATATAAAATAAACATTCATTTTTACGAACGTTGCAATGTCGCCAATATTTTTTATTCTAACAATTCTGCCAACATGAAAGAAGAATGCAAAGCATACTTATAATCTCCAACTCCTTTTAAAATGAAAAAATGGATGATAGGAACGGTTCTTCGTGATGAGAAATGCCTATCTTTCAGTCTTCCACCGGCTGATTTCCGTCGGTATTACAGTCACGAGCGTAGAACAGTGTCGTTTTCTGTGGATGAGGCCAAAATATAATTAATTTTCCGCATGAATTGAACATAGTGCCAGTCTTCTGACGTGCATATATAACCGCCACGTCTGACTTGCAATCTAAATTGCCGGCAAACAAAGTCGCTACGTTGCCGCTTCACGTCTTTCTTCTCCATCTTGAATTTATCCACGATGCATGTTAGGCAGTTCTATTACGCCTGAAATGACATTATGTATAATTAAAGTCAGATAGACCTCTGATAAGTTAAACAATGAGCTCGGCTACAAAGCGTTGTAACTACTACACTTTCCATAAAACATTCTCAAAACTGATCGAAACATCGATTATCTACACTTTTCACTATAAAATACAACATTATTATCGTTTCAATGCTACGGAGTCACTTTGTCATTCGCTAAATCTCGAACGCTACCCAGTAGCAATATTTGTTCGTGGAACTGGCGCTTTTTATGACGACTGCCATATTTTTTTAATGCGGTTTTGCTAACTCCGCGCTTGTTCAATTTTTTAATTCAGGGGAGATCGATTCGAAAATGTGGAGCTTTTACGAGCTTCCGATCACCTTTACGAGGCCGCTTCACCGGAATAGAGCTATCAAATATACACAAGGAAATTCGATACGCTGCCTTTGTCTTATAGCTCAGATGGATGTATCGCACGACGACCGATTTACCAAGAAAAACTTCGATTGGAAAATTCTGACTCGTGAGTCTAAATTACACGTTGCTTTATTTTATTCACTCCAAATTCGGGCAATTTACAAATTCATTTTGTAAAGTGAATCATGCTACATTTTGTTGGTTGATATCGTTTTACTTCTATTATTTGCGAGTTTTTTTTTTCTGCAGTTACAACTAGTATCAAATTCCATTCATGACTTAAAGATACCATAGATATTTTTTACTTATGTTTCTAAGTTTGAGAAACAATATTTTGCAATTTTTTCACAAATAAATGCATATTTATATCACAGCTTTCAATTTTATAAATTACTCAAGAAGTATTTATAAATTTTTACATTTTAGCTCACGACTTAAGTAAAAAAAATTTTGTCTTTAGTATATCATCAAAATATATACAAAAATAGATATACCATTTTTGCATTTTTTTATTGCACATATGACATTATTTACACTATCTTGTATTATTCGAAGCCTCTAAACATGAGAAATTAGGTCTTCTTCACATTTTGTATTACAGTTTCGGATACAAGCTCATCTAAAAACCATTATAATACAATAAGCCGCCTTAGAAATATTAATATACAAATTGCTTTTTGATTCGGCGCGTGTATCGCTGTTAGATCCAGACATTTCTTCATGTACTTTAAAAATAATTATTAGAAAATATAAAAATTTAAAGTAATGTTTTAGAATATGTAACAATTTTACAAAATTGCTTAATAAATAACGAAGAAAAATAATATATATATTTAATATTGTTGTGTATGTTTTTAGAGTTACCGCTAAAATGCTGCTTAACAAAAGTCCTTTCAGTGCAAAACAGTTTATCAAGGTTGTAAGTGTACAGTTTACTAATTGTGGAAAATAAAACAAACACTATTTAAGTGAAGATCAAACCAATAGGACGATCAAAATGCTTTAAGTTGGACGTCTACAGATCAAAGTCGCCTCATACTTTGAAATTTGATAAAGTCTACAAAGTAAGCTTTAACGATGCTTTCAGTTAACAAATTTGTTAGAGGACGCCCTGCAACTAGTAGTTTCCGATTTTTTTAGACAGGACGTCTACAGGTCGAAGTCGTTTCACACTTTGAAACTTGACAAAGTCTACAAATTAAACTTTAACGATGCCTTCAGTTAAAAAAAATTGTAAGAAACTTGAACTGGAATTTGAAAAGTGCCATAACCTAAGAAGTCTGTTTTATGGTATTAGCACTCAGAAGACACTTATTCTATTGAGTTCTCCACACAGAAAATGTTTTACAAGGGTCTTGTGATTCATTGAAAACGGCTGAGGTACATGGGTCTGACCAATTTTGGCTGGTATCTAGCATCTTGCTTTTCAGGTATGAAACATGCAGCGAGTTTGAGATAGGCAACAGATCATCAAAATTTTGGAACTTCGTCGTGTATGGGAATGAATCTCGTTTTGGGTTTGAGGGTGAAAGTAGACTGTGCTGTGAGGGACAAGAGCGGGTAAACGATATCTGTAGCCATTTATCTATTGTATGATTTCTTTCTAAATAAGCTCGTATTAGTAAATGTTGGTATCTCAGTGGTTTCAAGCTTCTGTTGGCAAAAACTTGCCATCTAATATGCCTGAGCTGTGCTTGGTTAAGCTATAGACAATCATCTGATACTCTATTGAAACGTAGAGAAGCTAGTTTGCTAGAATGAAGGCACAAAATTTTATAAGAAAAATTAAATAACTTTATTCGGTATAATGTCTCCACGTATTTGAAAAATAATACGAGTGTGAACTCGAAATATACGATATTTAGATATTTGAGGTATTTTTATTTAAGCTTAGGTTGCCTCTATTTTTTTATAAACTCTGCGTTTTTTTTTTCTAGTGTAATTTTGTTAAAATTCAAATTATTCATTACGACAGTTTGACCCGGCGCATCCACCATTCTTGGCACTCAAAAAACCTTAGTTTGGTTTGACATATAATTTAATTTCTCAAGCTACTTTAACACGTTTAAGCTATAATAAAAAATATTTTTTACTTATTTTTAAGCTGGATTAAAACGCGCTCTACAAAGTAAACTCAGGTGTGTTTGGTTCACACCAATAACAATTAATAGCTTATGTTTACAGAAAGTCGCAATTTAACAGTAATTTGCATGCCTACTACGTATCTATGTACATTACCTAGAGTAAATAACATAATCTATTATCTTTATAATGAAATTTGATTGAATTTTCTTTGAATTTGGTGTAATGAAAAAAAAATTGGATTTCACTAAATTAATTCAAATTCGTAATTTAAAAGTACGTGCCGTCATCCACAATGATCATTTGTGCCAAACAAATTTTCTGAAATTAAATTGATTAAAGCTGGTCTATTTCCATTGTACCATAGAAGCAAAAGTCCCATTTGCTCCAGCTGCGATTCACAGGCGATTAAATATCGATCGTCCCATTACACCCATTTAGATAATGGTTTCTAAGCCCAGTTGAAACGCCAATTCGCGCTTCAATAGTTTAAATATTTACTAGCTTTCACGTAAACAATTCAATAAGAATTTCAACAGTTGAAAACAACAAAAATAAATATAAATCAACAATTTTTTTAAAGTCATTGTTTTTTGTTTTGTATTTAGTAATAAACTTAATTTTGAATAAATTAAGCTCTTAAATGTTTGAATTTCTAAACATTTTATTTAGCAATTTACTTCATTAAGAGCAAAATTTTATTTAATAGCGTTAAATGGAAAATAAAATTAAAAATCATGGACCAACTGGGAAATTCGGCTTAAACTGAAAAAGCATTAAACTGTTTGTAATTTATTAAATTCATGTTTCCACTCAAGACGGTAGTAATTACAGGCTAATTGACACTTTGTCGTTGTCGAGCAAATTGACGGAAAAAATCCAATTTTTAACCTAAATTTACATAATCAACGAGGTTTTCGCGGATGACCGTGTTATTACGAAGCATTGACGCTCCGAAACTTTAAAACCACATCACACAATTCCGTAAGATGCATTTCAGTTTGAGCGCTGACATGTCGTTCCCCCAGGAAATGTTCAAAGGACTTGTGCAAGATTTCAACAAATACGAATTGGTTGCGGTAAAACGCTAATTCGACAAATGCGAGCAGATGCTTAATTAAAACCTGTGCAAATAAGGCGTGGAAATAGAGCGAAGATTTAAAAAACAAAATAAAAAAAACGGTGTTAGTGAGAAAATGTAGTTTTGTCACTACAAGGTTTAGACTAGCAAATTTAATATAACAAGCACTAAATAAAATAGTGAATTCCGGAAAAATAAGAGTGGATTAGGATAAAACCGGCAAATTGCAGCTCCCATCCCCAAGAGGAAGATGCCTTCGCAAGCACATCTGTTATTTTATTGTGAGACTTGCAGTGGAGAAATTGTTAAAATAACTACACGCAATAAAGGGAACGGCTAGACAATAAACATAGGAAAATATGGTGAGTCTTGTGCAAGCTGCTTTTCTTACGAACACGAAATTACCTGCAACTAGGAGTTTAATAGCCTCCCAACTTAATTGAAATTGTAATTTTATGTTTAACATAATCGTTATAAGTCTCGCGCGTTAGCATCCAATTAACTTCCACTTTGCACTCATTACCTGCAATACTTGATCATTTATGGAATAGTGGTCGCGGGAATAGATAAAACCATTATTTCCACTTTTGCGCTTCTTTGTTTGCGATTTGATAACAATGAACCAAGAAGAGTCAGTTTACAATTTTCCAAGTGGAATTTTAATCAGCGAATGGAATTTATGTAATTCTATTTATTGCGTTCGCAAGGAAAAATTCTAACTCACCGAGCCGTTAGAAATATCAAGTTTTACGTTACGCATTTTTGGTTTGCTGTAAACAGATTGTTATCGAATAAAATTAACCTAGTTAGTTGTAGAACAATTTATTGTTTATTGTCCAAACACAACAAAGTGCGTTGATGAGAATTTATAGAATGTGTTACCTACAATATTACGGTTCAACGATTTTAAGTCATTAGTGTGTTAGCCAAATTCTGTTAATTTCAAATACACATATGAAAATATTATTCTAAAATTTTGAGTATACTCTGAAATTAAACTTTGTTAATCTAACATAGTTTTGATGTAGTCACTACTAGAGAAAGCCGTGAAAGGGAATCTGTGCGCTTTGATCGATGGAACTTCTGTAGGGTCAACTAAGAAGACTAACTGATTTAAATAGCAATACAAGAAAAACTGGTTTGTATAAGCCTGTTATTTATAAAAACCGTATCCTTAGTGAAACCACAAAGTGCTTCTTACCTTCCAAAGCTCTTACGCTTTGGGATCTTTTTTTAGTTTGTGTAAATGCCATCCTATCACGTATTTTTTCGTGGTGATGACAAAAACTTAACGTTTCGAACAATTGCAATCTGGTTTAAGTGTCCTTGAGTCAGCCATAAAATGCCATTAGGCTTAAAAATACATGAACAAATAAATAAAACGAGATAACAAAAACAAAACAGTTTCGACGTTTTGTCCACTTTTGTAAGGGTCATTTTCAGAAGAAAGATAAGGATAAAAGAGTTGCATTTAATTCAGAATAGAATAGAGCAACCTACGCTAATTGTTAAGTTGCACTTACATTTTTAATCAAACAAACAGAAAGTTATTAACAACAAATTGTTCAATGAAAATGCTTGCCACATTTACTGATGAAAATTAACTCAAGTTCTTGGAAGTTCTAACAAACACTTGATGCAGACGTGCAACCCGCGTCGCTTGCAGACAATGATCTTCGAATTTAAACTTACTAAACTTCAAGTCCGTCATTTAATCTTATGTTAAACGTTCAACGCAATACATCATAACAACCTTTAGTACATTAATTATAAACCAGTAGAAATTCACCTACGTTTAAAAGCGATCAATTGGTTGCTTAGATTATAACTAAAGGGTGGAAAATATTTTACAAAATAAAAATAAATAAATATATATATATATATATACATATATATACAACTATAAGCAAAAAATTACTTACCCAATTTTAATTTAAAAATTTCTTGATTTATTTAATTGTTTAAATTTGTTTATCCTTTACAACTGTTCAATTTTTTGTTATTTTTCTAACAATAATTTTTTAATATTTTTTTACATTTTCAATTCACTCAAAAAAAAATTTTTTTTAAGGATTGTTTCTATTTTTCTAATTTACTTTTTTTTTTTTTTTTGAATTTTTATATTTCTTGAAATGTTGAGACTATTTGATCTTGTAGATTCCATAGATACTTTTAATTGTTTACATTTTTATATTTTTTATTAATTGTCTTTTTTTAACTGCCATAGTCTGTTTACATTTTTGACAACTTTCATATTTTACATATTTTCAATTTTTTTACAGAATTCTAAGCTTTTCTTTTGGGTTTCTTTTGGATCTTTTTAAATTGGTTCGATTTTAGTTTCTTTTTTGTCACTTGACCTCTATTTATCTTTTAAGTTTTTTATTATTTATATATTTTTTGAATTTTAAAGATTTTGTAGATTCTCAATATTTTTAGTCCCTTTTTTAAAGATACTTTAAATATTTTATATTTTTTCAATTATCCATCAAATTTTCTAGATTTTAAAAATCTCCATTCTAGCCACTTGCAGATCTCCCGAACCTTTTATATATTTATTTTAGCATTTTTGACTTTTGGGCACTTTTAGTTAATCTCAGAGTTTTTCAGACTTTACAAATTCCTAAATTCTCTGAAATTTTTAGTTTTTTCTAGAATTTTTTAATCATTTGATTGGTTTGCATTTTTTAATCGGTTTTAAAAATTCTCAAATTTCTTAGATTTGTGTTTTAATTTAATTAATTCTTTAGATTCTTTGCATCTTTTAGACTTTTTTATATAGTTCAAAATTTTTTTTTTGAATATTTTATATTCTCTTATACTGTTGAATTGTGTTAATCCTAAAATTTCTCTAGCTTTTATTAAATCGCTCTAGATTTCTTCTATTTTTACTATATGCCCCACTTACATTTTCATTTTTTATTAATTTTTCACGTTAGGCACAAAAATACATTACCAATTTATTAATAAAAAGAATAATAAAAATCAGTTTGATAAAAAAATTAAGTTTTAGTATGAGAACCAGTTTTCAGTTTTTTTATTGATATGACCGTTTGCTGTTTATGATATTAAAAAATAAAAAACACATAAATTAATACAGAAAAACGTAGTTTTTTTTAGATTAGTGAAAACTATAGTCGCTATAGATTCGATCGTAAAAATATTTTTTTTAGCATATTTATTATAACTTTGATCATAATTATTTAAGTAAATCATTGAACTTTTCAAAACAAAAAACTAGAGATATTGTTTCAAATTTCTCTGTTTTCTTTTCCAGAGCAACCCCAAAACCGAATCATTGTTACTCCAACTCTGACTTTTTTATGTGACACACGTTGATTTGGAACTTTTTCATTATTCACCGCAACAACAAAACTAGCAACGATTTGTTTCCCAACTAATTTTCTATCAAATTTTATTGCGTATTTAATTTGTCGGTGACACTATTACATGTCCGTGCCGAGAGCAATCAGAGCTTGTTGATGGAAGCTCGAAAACCGAGGCGATTGAATTTTTGCAGTTTTCGGGCTTTTAATAAACCCGTCGTTTTCACGCGGATTACGCCCGACATATCTATAAAAAAATCACAAAAAGGCGGCCATTATCCCGTTTGCTGTTTGAGATAACAGTCGGAATTCCATTATAATCCCACCAGATCCGGGCGCTGATGACTACTTCCGGTCATTCTCTCCCTAGACAATGCGGCTTACCTGAAACAGTCAGTTCTGGTTCCGGCCTTCTAAAACGTCGGAACTTATTAGCTTGACCATAAATTCGTCTTACTTATTTACGGTGGTAATTGACGTTTCGTCACGATTAAGCGGACTGTCAACACGGAATTCTAGATAAAACGAGCGTTTAAGTGGACTTTGAAAACTGTGGGAAGATTTATGATAGGCCAGATTTAATATAACAATCTTATGACCAAGAGTCAAGGGTCATTGGTTAGATATTGTGAGCCGCTTTCCTGCTACAATCAACGATAAAATGGGTTATATTAGCAGACAAGTTATTTATAGAGGCCATAAACAAGAAAGATGTTGGTTTTCCACTCTATACGTGGATGCTTCGATTCGACGAAAAAATTATCTTGTGGGGACGTTGTTGCACGATAAAGTCGACACCGAGTTTTTGCCGCGTTGGCATATGCGAACCGGATTTCACCCCAAACTAACCTTCCAAACAATCTATACGATAAAAAAATGACCTATTTTTTAGGCTAAACGCCAATTTCCGATCAATCCCTTACAACAAGGACGAGGCTGTAACAACAAAAAAATCCATAAAAATGAAATGTTAAAAGTTATGCCCAAAATGGTTAATCATGCGTTTAATTCAAATTTTGTTTAATTTTTACTCACATTAAACCAAAATTTTCAATTCTTATTGTTTTCTCGCAATTATCTCCAAAGAAAACCTTTAAATTTACAAAGCCCTAATCTTATCTGTATTTTTTTTCTAACTAAACTGTTTTAATGTGAAAATAAATTTGCTATTGAAAGCTCCTTTGTTTCCGAAAAATTAATTTCAACGGGGACTGGTGGAGCAATTTCGAGCTTTCGTGGTTTGGAGAAGAGGGTTATGTTGTTTATTAGCTGTCGAGCACCATATTTGCATTAAAAAAGCTCTTAACGCAGCCTTTACAGATTCACTTTAGGCGAATGAACAAAAACCGAAGATATATAGAAGCTGAAAAAGGACGCGCTGTAATAGACTTCGCTACACTTAATTGCAATTTACAGCTCTAGGAAAGTAACGACTAGTGGCTCAAAACAGTTAAACAAGTTATGAAGTGCACTTAAAATTGTAAAACACGGCAACAATGATTAGTTTGTAATTAAATTATTCTGAACGTAATTTAATTTATCAATTAATTATTATCTTATTTATAATTTTAACAGAAGCTGGTACAGCTTTTTTTTTTCGTTTCTTATAAAATTAAATAATCAAAAAAAAATAGAAAAAACAGCTAAAATTAAACTAAATTAAAATTAAAAAGAAAATAGAAACTTTTAAAGCTACTTGCGTTAGTACACTCAAATTATAAATAAGAGTTAATATTTCATTTTGTATGTCATATAAACCTAAATTAAAAAATACTTTTGTTGTGTGTTTTTAAACTGATAATATAATTCGAATGAATGTGTTTTCACCGCTAGTGCTTGTTTATTATTAAACAATTTAAAATTATTCCATTCATATTGATTCAATAAAACTCGGAGTTTCTGTTGTAAATGCACAAATTTACAAATTTTTAGTCACTACTCATAACACTATACAGAGATATTCAGCTAACGGTATTTTAAAGAAAGGAAAAACTGTAGGAAAGAATTAAGAATCGAGGCCAATATATTGTGCAAAATCAATCATCTTAAAAAATCGCCAACCTACTAGAAAATTATTACATGCACATATATGCACAAAACAATACAAGACTTTTTTTCTAATATTTGTTGATAATTATTGATATTCTATAAATGTGGAAAAATGTTTAACTTATTGGAAATCTTTGGATGGTTTAGATTATTGAAACTCTTTAATTCTCTAGATTCTGCAAACTTTGGAAATTGTCTTGAGAATTTTTTGCATTGGTTGCACACTTTCTAGATTGTTTAACTTCTTCAAATCTTTATTGTTGTTTTTTTTTAATTCTTACGTTTTTTTTAAATTTTCTTAAATTGCATTCGTTTCTGGAGCTTTATACTTCCTGGATCTTGTAGCTTTTATCTATCTTTGAATTTTTTAAATTCTTTCTATATTTTTGTAGATTTTTAATATTCTATAATTTTGTACTCTAAATATTTATATTTCTTACATTATGGGTTTAAAACCTTTAACTGTTTTAGTTCAGTTAAATTATGTTGTTCACTAGATTTCATACATATTTTAAATGTTTTAGATTTAATTTATATAACACATTCTGGAATTTTTAAAAGTTTCTAGATTTTTTAGATTTTTTTTCTAATTCATTCAGCATTCGTAGCACTTCTTCAATACACAAAACTACAAATAGACTTTCTAAGTTGCCAGTTTTTCCACTTTTTTTAATAAAAGCGTGCAAAATATTTTATTTATTATTTTTTTAAACTTTTAAATTTCGAGCTCATTTATTTTTGTATTCCATAAATATTTTAGACTTACTGTGTTTATGTAAAGTAGTAGCACAACAAATAATTATTGTTTTTAAACTACATAAATTTTCAGTATTTTTTTTAATTTGGTTAGTTTTTTTTTTTTCATATTCTTTCTCTTCTAATTTTTGGATTTGTGTTATGCTGAATTTTAACATTTAGATAAAGCACTTTAATTGAAAAAAATCAGAAGAGTAACGTAAATGTGACGATTTTTTGCAGGCGATCTATTAGTTTTGAGCGAACGTTTTTTTTAGTTTTGAAGACTTTTAAACGTTTACAGCAAAATGGGTTTTACTTTGTAATTTATTAGTGCATAAAAATGCTTAAAAATAAAATATTAATGAAGATAAAAATGCCAACAAACTGAATAAATTATAACTTTAAAATGGTGGATGCGCCAGGATATTACATTTAAAAATAGATGAATAAATAAATTTAAAAAACACTTCTTTTGTTGCAAACAAGTAAAATAATAGGTTCGTCAAAAAGGTACAGTAATTAACCTAACATGAATGTTATTTCGTTTTATTTTTATATTTTTCTGGCGAACAAAGACCCATCATCTATAAACGTTCTGATTGCATTAAATTTCAATTCTTCACGTTGGAAATTAACTTCAATGAAAGTGAAAGCATCTTAGAATAATTCATTATTATAGTTCTTGTGTGCTTTAACCTCGATTGTTATTACAATTCATGTATTATATTTGAACAAGAGAAAGCATTTCTAAAGCGGCCTGCCAATTATAATAATTCAATCAATCAATAAACCACATACAAGTATTTGACGTATATTACGGGTGTTTCAGGTTGATGCACTTGTACCGTCGTTTCAAAGTCAACATGCCAAACAATTAAAGATTATTTGTTTTAATTCACTTTTTTTAAAGATAAAAAGAACAAACTTTGACGCCAGCGAAAAAGAGTGATATCGGTTAAACGAAAAATCTTCATTCAATTTTCAAATAATAATGTAACTATTTATAAGTAGTTAATAAAAACCCACACACCAATATAAAACTGAGCTAAAATAAATAAATACTTAAAAGTTACCTCTGCATTATCATTTATGTGTGTAAACAAATTTAGCACTTGCTGATTTAACAATCTTCACACTTACAACTACCAACTAAATTAATAATGAATTTCTATTAGGGTTATAGGTACATATTTATTAAAACAAAGTTTTAGGGCTGTATGTAGTGGTTTTAAAAACTTGCTTTACTGATATTGATTATTATTCAATTAACAATTAATTATGTATATATTAAACCAACTGTAGATAAAGTAATTTTTCTCGTCTACAAATAATTTAGCAATTCACAGTCAAAAATAATTGTAACAAGTGACGATTTTTTGTCTAGTTTCCGAGCTTGTGATAAATCGACCTAATTAATTTCGGATAAAATTAAATAAATAGGAGAGTAAGTAACGCATGATAACCCGAAGACCAAAGCCATTCGTCTTGGTGTCAGTGGTGAGAAACAAGGATCTTCCATCAGGGTAGGCCGTAGTGTCCACCATCCGTTATGTATGAGCCCCGGCCATGATTTACAACATCTATCTGCTACTGCATGTGACCACGAGACTTTTCTTATTGTATATGTAAAATACAACCGGTGTCGTAAGAAATATTGAATTGACCTTGATACCTTGCACGCTCCCATGTTTTCTAATACGAATTTGTGATTTATACCCACCACCAAAGAGTTATTGTTTTGTTGAGAACACACACGTGCTTTTGAAATAATTCTGAAACCGTTGCATATTTAATTCCCAACATGGAAAATTAATTAAACTTTTTTAACATTCGAGGAAACCACTGAATAATTTTATGGACGCGGAAAATTAAAAAACGATCGGTTTTTGGCTCGGAATCTTGACTTAATCCAATGAAGCTGATGCTTTCTTACAAATTACCACCATTTCAAGATACTTTCGCACTTCAGGTCTCCTTTTTTTTTCTTTTTCGTAGAGAAATATAGAGACGATAAAATGTAAGCGCCGAAACGATCGCTCTTATTGTTGGAGAAATCTAGTTATAAAAGAACGCGTGGCGGTAGGCGGAGGCGGCGAGATTACTTTGTTTTAATAACGCCGCTGCTTTAACGCGACGAGAAAACTTTAACAATATAAGAGTCATAGAATGGAATAAAAAACAGGCAAGTATAATGAACACAGAATTATTCTCGGTTGACAACAGATCAACCGTTGTGTCAAGTGTCTAGCTCTTGTTAAAATTTCATCTTCATTTCAGCAGAAGTCACCGTCCTTTCAATTTAAGGTACAATTTGTATGGGAACGTTTTAATCAAAAATAATCGCCAATCAAATCAGGAAATCTATTTAAATAAGATTCCGTGCCATGTGTAGTTAAAATTATAAAAATCATGTTGATTGAAGTATAGTATACGTTTTAGGCTGGAAACTTCTGTACTGATCTGCTTAGCCATCTTCTTAACCTCAAAAATTATCCAAATTACTTTGCTCATTTTAAATTTAAAAAAATACTGAGAAAAAACCGTTTTCCTGTTTTCCTCATTTCGATGAAAAAGACATTTCCCAATTGCGCTTTTGTCGGAAATTAATCAGTGCAAACTGAGCATTAGTAGAAATGCAACTTTGATTAATTATTTGCAACCCATTTGATTTGTTCGAAACTTTAACAGAAATGAAACTTTTAACAAGTTTCTAGCAGCTTTCCAACTCCAGTGTGCCACTTCCTGCCTTAATAATTTTGCTATAATAATAAAACCAATAAATTTGCGCTCTATTAAAATTTAAAATTTCTTATACAAAACTATAACAGGAATATTTTTTGCATTTTTAACAGTTTATGAACTTTAATTGTACATCCTAGTTTATAATTATTTTAAAAGTTGTAAGTTAAATTAAAAATTGGATATGAGTAGTTACTATGGTATAGTTACTAGTATACTATGGTTTAGTTAAACCATAATAATCTGAGATACAACAAATTTTTGCATTTCGAATTCGAATCGAAAACAAAACCGTATCCAGCTAAGCAACTTATCAGCGGAAAAATGAAGTCTGGCACTACTTTGTAGATAGTCTATCTGTTTGTTGGCACAATCTGATACATATACACAGTTACATCCCGCCTCGTCGATTTGTCGTAATTAAAGGCGGATGAACAGTCGATGTGATCTCTTTGTTGTCCCTGAGGAGCACCCGTGATGCACGTAATTCGACTGCAGTAATGATATTACGGGATTTGTGGTGGGTATGTAAGTGTTGTATAACGATAAACAGGAGTTGTAACTAGGAAGGATTAAGTTGTTCCCTAGCTTGAGCCTAATTAGTAAGTTATGTAATATATCTTGCATCAGCAAGATACCAAACGAGAAATAGGAAACTACCAATTTGATTTATATCTCAAAGCCGAATGGCATCGTGAGCCAAAGCGAAGTTAAAATTTTTGCGGAGAATTAGGAGCAGAGGTGTCGCAACAAAGCGAAACTTCTACCACCTCGCATAATTCGCGGTTGATTGAAATTTTCCAACTTTTCGACGGCTTCTTGTAATTTCATTAGACACTATTACGATCCGGTTTTCAAAGTTTTAGACCTCGTTTAAACAGACTTTATTAGTTATAGACTAGGAATCAATTGAAATCTCAACGACAGTGATAACCACAAATATAAGAGCGAAATTTATTATTTAATGAAATTATAAGCATAAGACTTTCTTTTATGATGCTTTGTTTGACAAATCATGAGAAACCTTAAATCACAGTGAACATTTTCTGTACTGCAATAAAACACACGCAAATGTAGAAACTTTTTAACATGATTTTAAACAAGTTGACAACAAACCAGACTGGAGTAAAATTTATTAAGCAAATATATCTGTGTACGTAGGACACTTGTAACAGCCAGTGTTGTATACCTTTTAACAGTATCCACGTCATAAATTATAATTTTAACACTTATACATATATGTTGAATGACTTAAAAATGCATGACATTTAATTTTATATCAAGAATGAACTAGAGTGTTAGACCAAATTCGAAATACTTATCGTTTACATTTCGTAAACAACAATTTTCAAAAATACTAACACTGAAATCAACGAACTTATCTGCTGAAATATAAATATCGTCTGAAAGCTATTTATTTCTCCTGAAAATGCTCAAATAATTTATTCATTAGGTAATCTAATTGCAAGAATATAAAAAAACAAAGTTCTTCTTATAAATTCGTAACTAAAAATTTTCATTTTTAATTTAATCATTTTACCTCGAGAACTGAATGAATTTTATTATTTTTATTATTTTAATTTACAATTTAGTATCATTTCATATTCTAGCACGAGCACCCAGCCTCTCGAAAATTCCCTTTCTAATTACCTAGTCATTAATCTACACACGCAAACTCAACCATGTTCTTTAGAGTAATGAGAACGAATCACAACTCTCACTCCATTTATTTAATCTGAAATAAGAATTTTTATGAAACAAAACTAAAAATTTAATTATCAAAATAAACAAAGCTTTGATGTCGCTTTTATTGTGTAGCAAAAATGAATTAATTTTTAATGGAAGAAAAACAATTCACTTTAAACCCATTAAAAAATATATATATATCGAAATAAAACAACCCGTTTATATTTAAACGCTTTGATCAACTATTTTTATAAACTATATTTAGTTTGCATTTTTTCACAAAACCGCAATAGATAAATAAATAAAAAAATACTCCATAGAGAGCAATAATAATTATCTTGAATAAACTAATTGCGATTTAGTTTGTACTGAGACAATATGTCCCTGCTAGAACTTGCTCTAAAAAATGCTTGAAACAAAACCGTTTTTTTTTTATTTATAATTTATAAAGAATTCAAAATTTTATGCGTGACTGCATACAAATCAAAACTTTTATTTTATTATTTATTAAAACGAGTAAATATGGTTGTAAAAACAAAACTTTCTTGTAAACTAATGTATTTTATTGCAATGGTAAATTTTTCTATAAAACCAACTATAACAAACAACAAAAGTATTTATATATGGTATGTGTAGGAAAATATATTTTCGTTTCCATAAAATATATTTTGGAAACAACACCACAAGAATGATTAAAACGTCACCTTATTTCCTGTTACATTAGCTGCGATTTTTGAGTCAATATCTTGGTTTATTGTAACGGAGATTGCTTTTGTGCCCCTGCAAAATTGATTTCAGTTACTTATTTTTTGTACCATTTAAAATGAAACAAATCCTTTTATATCACATTTTGTCGTTTTATTTAATTAACAAACTGGTTATTATTTCAAAACTTTCCAGTTTCGCAAGGTATTAAGGTTAGTTTAGATGTGATTACATTTGCTTTATATATGTAGCTTTTGGTGCTATTTACTAGGTACAAAGCTTCTCCAAAGCTAAATCCGTCTAAAGATATGAATGAAAAATAACTTATAAATCTACAAGACTTCAAAGGCAGCGTGATCCTTAACAAAGCGCAAAAATCCCATTTATAACGAATGTATTTAAAAAGCGAGTTGAACGAATAATAAAAAAAGCATATAAATTCCAAAGACCGAAAAGTAAAGAGAATACCAGATGTCAGAGTAGCTCAAAGCTATCTATTTAATCTCACGACACGTCAAAAAACTAATTACTACCTCTGTTTACCGTGCACTCGTCCAAACCGAGTTTCACGCCGCACAGAAATGGCCGGAAGCGCTTAAGAAGCGAGACCATCCCTTAGTTAAAAATGTATGCAAGCTTTTTCAGCATGGCAAGCAGCGCAGGGAACTTTTGTTATTCACGCCACATTTTTCATTATAACTTATCATATCGTAAACATTTTTCAATGTTTACAAAAAATCGATGAATAAACACGTCATAAATATAAGGGTAGTCGATGAGCAACCCTTATCCACCGAGAAACGCATTTAAATGCGGACCGCGGGCATGTGTGCTTCGCGATAATGCCGCAAAAAAGACAGTCCAATTAAGCGTACACGGAGATAAATAGACCTCTTTTTTACGGTCGGAGATACGAGCCAACCGTGACGTCATAATTAGTGACGCCGCCCCCAACCGTTGCAATCTGGCGACCTGTTTTGGAGTTTTACGTGCCCAGATGGAAAGTCCGGAAGCCAGAGTTACAACTCTTGATGAAATCAGGGAGTTTGGAAAGACTAAACTCGCTTCTCTCGCTTGCTGACACATATTTTATAACCTGTCTCAAACATAAAAACTTGTTTTCTAAACATCTCCGTCTGATTAAACTGCACTAACAAAATGGTTGAAAATATGTATCTGCATACAGTGCACACAAATGAATTAAAGTGATAAAATACATTTTTTCCCATAATAAATTTTTTGAGCAATCCATTTCTCTATACGTGCCAAAGATTAAATGGATGTGCTTTTTCTTTCTTAAGGCGTTTCAAATCGTTGTTTGACTGATTTTATTTTCTTGAGCTGTCGTGGATACATCAGAAAACGTCAGTCTCAGATCGTTTTCATCTAACGTAAATGCATCGACAAAAGTTCAAAGCAGTAAATCAGAATATTTCGATTAGGTTCTGATGGTTGAAAAATACTGTATAATACAAACTTAGTATAAAAATAAAATGGATGAAATAAAAACAAAATGATTCCACAGTAACTAAAAGATGTTGACCAGAGGAGCACTAGAATTATTTAATAAAAAAATCTAAATTTCGAATTAATTGAGAAAAGTTGCGCGTTTATTTTGTTTTTTGCTTTTTAATGTGTGAACAAACGACATACTACAACCAATAAAGTATATCCAACACTCTGTAATTATTGTTAATCTCTGTTTCAGGTTTTCCCCTTTTTTCGGTTTGTTATGCCAGACTGTTTCTCTTTAATTTATCTGTTCTCGCCCGTCCCGTGCATATTGATCAAGCCGTTTCGGTCGCCTCTTCGCCCCAGTACCCTTTTTTACAACATCGTAAAGTATCGGCTCAACGCAGCTTCAAATCATTGATATCGAAGGTTCAGGTTGTTATTTCAAAGCCGTTTCGTCCTCTGCGGCTCTTATATTCCGTAGATTCGTTACATAAAATGACGTTTCCTCTCCGAGCTCGTTAGTACAATATTTAGATGAAACCCTTTTCGGTTGTACATTTGCATTATAAGCATCGGAAAGGTCCGTAACATAATAAATTTTGTCCCCAAAAGGATCACTCACTTGGGAACGATGCAGCAACAAAACTGAAGACAGACAATCGAAACAACAAGCGACTGAAGTCAATTTTTCATTATCAACACTTTTCGAAACGACTGGGACAGGTTATTCGCCATTATTCGGAGAAACGCAGTAAAAAACGATCTTTTACGGTTGTTTTATTTTTGAGGACGGAAAAATGAACGTTGGATATGTTTTGCTCAACGTATTTTTTTAAAATGCCAATTTGATAATGTAGATTTAAGTTGGAGGGTTCATTGTGTTAATCACTAAATTAAAGGACGGGCTGAGTATACAAGCATTCGTAGAATCTAATTTTAGGAATACGCGAAATACTATATAACTTCAGGTCGGTCAAGCTTACTGAGCCTAGATTAAGTTGAATTATACAATTAGCTGATTTAATATTACAAGCCTGTTACTTGTTCGAGAGTGAACATGCATTAACACGTCCTCTCTTAATTAGGTACTAACATGTTAGAAAATTAACTGTAGAAAGTGATACATGTTAGACCTGCTGGCTCAAATTTAAACTGTTTAGCTGAAAAACTTAAAAAGTGGAGTTTGGGATAGTTTTATTACAAAATTTAACTGTGGGACAACATATCTACGGAAAGTAAAAAAAATACAAAATTAACTAAAGTTCCTGGGTGAAAACCACGAGACATTATGTGTGCTAATTTTCATACTTTTCTTTAACTCTTGACTGTGTAAAGTTTCAAATTTGGTTTTAGTCCCAAATTTCTAAAACTATCAAAGCTGATGCTGATGAAGATAACGATACTTTTATAAAAGATCTCAAATATTTGTTTTTGTTCTATTACATTATAAAATACTTTTTAAGCGGTTATTATGTACAGTTATTATATCAAAGGAGTCCAGCTTTCACTTAAAAAAAATGTGTAAAATGGATTATTTCTGAGTTAAAAAAATAATTTAAGTGCAACCAAACATAAATTTTGTATGTAATTTGTACTTGTTCAAATAAACTCGCCTTGTTTGTCAACCTTGTAATCTTTTTAAAATAAAAAATCGTCTTGTGTTATGAAACTTGTTCGAAGTTTTGGAAATTAAATTTGTTTTAATTTTTTTCGTACCAAAATTTTATTTCCTTGGGATAAGTAGGTCTATTTAAAATAAGTTCTTTCTCAAGACTAAAAAAACTACACTCCACAACGAATTATTTTTGATAATATAGTTATCTTAATTAAATTACTATCAAACGTAGTGTATAATGGTGCTAAAATAATCAAACAGAGAATTCAATTGTTATAGTTGCACAATTATAGCGTCCTGTTTTTTACAAATTGTATTTAACCCGACTTCATTGAATTCAACGACGAGGTACTTGGCATTTTAATCAAGTTAAATTCTAATTGACCTGTTTAAAATTCTAAATAATTTTATTAAATTTAATTCATTCTGATTATACTTAATTTTCTTTATACAATAAATTGTCAGAAACAAAATTCTATTTAGCACGAAATAGATTTATTTAATTTAATAAATATTAATCAAGTTAAATAGACGGTTGATGAGTTCTAATGTGTCAATTTCTCAAATTCTTGTCGATTAAAGTATTGCAGTTTGTAACTAGAGTAGCTACAAAATTCAATTAGGTGCACTGGATAAAGTTAACCAATTTTAAGCTTTTGTCGAATAGTTGACAATTACATCCTCTGGACCAACTTAGCTAGAACTTGTTACGACAAGTCAAAAGGTCCTCATTGTTTCTCATAGTTTCAAAGAGTTATCAACCAATGTTGAAAAGGTACTTTGATAGATGCATTATTACCGAGATGTAAAGCGTCGAAGCGTGACTAATGATAATTAATCATATTAACACATCCATTTCTATTCGTAAACAAATTATGTATGTTAATTATCAAGTATAACTTTTGATCGCAAAATTATGTAGGTATTAAAACTAAATTACACTTTGCATTATGCTTTTTAATATGAATGTACATAAACTAAAGTGTGAGATTTTTTTCATCACCAAAAAACTAGGTAGCTTTCCAGCTTGATAAAATGATAAATAATGCTTCTGTGTACAATAATAATTTTTTTACATAATATACACTACCGTCCATTAGTTTCAATGCACCAAATTTTTTAAAATTGAATGTAAATTTCACTTATTAAAATAATAATAATTTCGTGATATAATTTGCAAAAATGTTAAAAGTAATGGATAAAAAGCAAACTTCAATGTATTTACCAAGTAATTATTCACAAATCAGAAAAATTAGGTCAAGTAAAAATATGAAATGAATCGCAAGACATGGGGAAACTAATCTTTCTGCTAATCAAGATATATTTGACTATCTTTCAACCAGTAAAAAAATACTCCGAGTAAATAGATTTCAACTGAAAACAGATCAGCGATTGTGGCTCTAAGTCAAGCCAGTTTTTCCATGCGAAAAATTAAAAATTTAAATTGGTGGTATCCAAGCCACACTCAAACTTCCCAAAACCGGAAGTTTAAAAGACAAACCACGACCAGGGCAGCTAAAGAACACCACAGCGCAACAAAATTTGTACATTAGAACATGTAACAAAAAAAAAATATATTAGAACTGCCCCAGAAATTCGAGCAGAACTGTTAGAGGCGACTAAGACAGATGCATCAGTGACAACAATTTGTCTTTAAGCATTTGAATTAAAAAAAACTTTTACCAAGAAAACAAAGCAAGAAAAAAGATAAGCATGGGCGTTGGACCATCCTCATTGGATTGAAGAACACTAGAAAAGACTGTCTACTTTACCTTGTTTATTTATTTAGTTAAAATTTGAATTAGTGGATACCAAGCGTTAGTTAAAAGGCGAACGAATGAAAGTCATCTGTGTGACTGGTAATAGTTTGGGAGTCTGTTGGAGCCAATGGAGTGGGAGATTTAATTATTATAGAAGGTATCATGGATAGAAGGTACTACCATAGAATTCTACAGAGACACGCCTTTTATAGTTCGTTTAATAGGAGAAGGTTTCGTTTTACAACAAGATAACGACCCAAAACACACATCAAGATTGTAAAAATTACTTTACCAATAAAAAAATGTAAAATATTTTCAAAATTATAGAATGGACCGCCCAAAATCAAGATTTGAACAAGACCGAAATTTTAAGGGATAATATTGACGATTGAATTAAAGTCGCTGGCGACTCCAAACGGCGTGGTTCAAAAATGCGCAATAATACTTTGGTATTTGATTTTATATGTTTATTTCAATGCAATTAACTGATGACAAGCAACTTTCGTGAGCAACTAACTTAAGCAACTGTCTGAAGCAAAACATTAAACAAACATTAATAATAAACAATTCTAGGAAGCAACTTTCTGAGAAGGTACAATTTCCCCCAGCAAGTAATGTACAGTGGGGGGTGTTCAATCTCACCCATGCAAGGGTAGATACCTGTTCGGTGTAAGGAAAATACGCAATTAAATGTAATGAGCTAGACAGGTGTAGACAAAAATTGGTGGTAAATAATATTAAACAGCTGTGACAAATAAAAATGGAATATAGAATTGAAATCGAAACCACTAAAAAACTAACAAGACAAATGCCAAGAATTTGTAAAACGGCCATCAAAACCAAGTAAATTGTTAATCGTCATTTCTGTACTACTACGTTAATTTTAATAAATTGCTAAACTGTTAACTTTCTTTGGGTGTATTGAAACTTATGGACGGTAGTGTAAAAGAAATTGAAATAAACTTTACACATTTCTAGGACATTAGATCTGTTGAATTGAATTAAGCTAAGATTACTATACATACGACATAATCCCATGTAATTTACAGTGTTAGATCGTTATGTGTCATGTAAATAGACTTATTCTGTTAGACTAGTGTGTTGACAGTAGTTCTCAGCTGTTTGAGTAGGTGTCAATCTGATGTAGCTTAATTTCATCTCTAATGAATTTTAAGTAATGTCAGTAATGTAAAATATATATTACTGGAGAAAGTAAACCGTTGTGTGGCTTTATGATGCTACCATGGATTTTTACCCCGACACTGGTAACTACAAAGAAAATTTCCGATTCCACGAACAAGTTTCGCCGACATATTGTTAATCGCGGCAATAACAAAACAAACAACAATAATTGGCATTTGGCGTTCCAGTCTCCGATTCCTGAATCTCCGATGCATCATCTAGCAGTGAATGTCAGCTTGTTATTGTCCTAACGACAAACAAACACGATCCGAAGCAAAGAACGGAGCTTATTGGATTATCGACGCGATGCTTTCAGTTTTGGTTAGAATTCGTCGACATAGTCGCAGTTCGAACTAATTAAATACATCAAATAAGGAAAAATTGAATTTGGTCCATTACGAGCACAAACTCCCTCTCTCAAGCAGATGTTCTGCTATTGCGAATTGGAGCTGAATTGTTTTTTTCGTGTCATAAAATGACTTCCGGAAATTGCAAACCAGGGAAATTATTAAAAATTTTTATAGAATTATCCTCGGTGAAGCCATTGCAATTCCGGTTTACTGCTAACTAGTTGCCCGGAACATGGACGCAAGTAATAGAGGAGTTGCCCGGATTTCCCGGAATTATCCTTCGGCGGCATCCTAGAATAAAGAGTGAGATAAGTCTGTGTTTTCCTTTAATTAACGACTGAACATGAGAAAGGATTGATTAAACCCCGAAACGTACTTGTATAACCACAATACACCCAACAGTGTCAGTAGGAATTTCAGGTTAATTCTGGGTTTATAGAAAGGATTTGTTATTAACTTGAAACAATGCCCCTCGTCGTGCGGCGTGTAGGAGGCGCCACGAGAGCGTTTCCGTTATTAACCAATCGGAATCAAACACGCGTCCTTGAAAATCCCGTCTCAAGACGATCTAATAACCGTTTCCGTGCAAGTTTGCTCCATGCAAACGACCCCTCTGTAATTTTATTAGTATTTTTATGAACTCCTTAATTTTTATTTGCCTATAAACCGGCGATTTTCTTGTCCTCTGCTACCGGTCGATATCTCCAAACAATAAGCCGGAATAAATTACACGATCACATGATCCCTACGTTTTATTGTTCCAGGTCCGGCATTCGTTCCCAATTAATGGCCAAAATTTTGGCGTAACGAACATGTTTACATAAGTCGGGAGTTTTTTCTATTTATTTATAACAGGAAAAGTAATTTCCAGAAACAACAAATACAACTCAACACAATATCATGTTTGTCGGTGACGGCCCAAGAGAGATGGGGCCGGGACTGGGATTCTTAAAAATTTATGGCGGAATTGAAGACGGAATCTCGGGAGAAACAGGCTTGAATGCATTAAAGACCTTCGGTGCATGTGCAAAAAAAGGTCTGAAATGAGTTGTGGAGTTTAGAAATGCCGCTATATTTTATTTATGGGTTACGGGATACAAAATTGGGAAGAATTCTTAAGCTAAGTTATGTTATATATTGCTTTTTTTCAGATTAAATTCAAAAAATAAAACAGACGATTTTAAAAACGTGCGTCGAAATGAAGAGAAATGCAATTTTATTGTGTATAAAAGTGGATATTTATTGCAGGATTTTTCATTTTTGAGTGGTCTATAGGTAGCAATAAATAATGGTATAGTGTTGCAATAGTCTATACACTTTGCAGTGCAATGTTCTGTTTCATTTTGTTAAAAACTGTTTATAGTATTATGAACATGTAATAAACAAGCAGTTCATCAGTTTTAGTTTAAACCGCTTAATTATATTGGTTTGCTTATAATTAAATATTGCTCTTGTGTTTGTATTAACTATTTGACGGCAAATTCGTAAAACGTACTCAGTAAATTAATGAATAACATGCGATTGTAAATAGAAATTATATATTAGTCTTTGACTGTAGTTATGCAAATATTAATTTTACCCTTGTACAGCAGCCTCCAATATTCTTACTAATATTCTCTATGCATCTTAAATATAGTACCTTAAATTGAAATCGTCCAAGTTGAGTAGACTTTACATTGTATATTCTGCTTAAGGATAACTTATTTGTGATTTTCTAAAAGACTTTCATATCACTATTGTGGACTTTTATAACAGAAGTCACTTCTTTGATTGACACTAAACGACTTATAATCAGTTCAAAACAAATGTATTAAATGTACTTTCAATTTAATCTCTCGTAACCATTATACATCTGTTAATAAATAATGTTAAAAAATTAACGTTAATTGTAACAGAATGAATTGAGTTTTGGTCTGATCGAACATGATCAAATATAAACGAATGTAATAAAACATATACGAATACGCAAGCTAAACTAAATTTTCCCAAATATCAATTTATTCAAGCTAAATTATGCAATATAAATTCAAGCTAGTTTATATAAGTGCTCTTTTATTTCTCCGGGATAAAAATGTTTCAAAATCGCTTTAATGTTGTAAATATTAAATATATCCTGAACTAAAGTCAACATTAAGAGGGATTCATTATTCACAACTGTTTAACCTAATAATTAATTCACAATGTGCACTGTGGTTTTTTCACTCGGTTTTCAAACCCAGCTTCCCCAAAAAGACGGTTTATATAAGCAGATATTGTGGCCTGGGGTGAAATGTGTTGGTTTAAAGTTCTATGGAGCGGAAAGCTCCCGAAGAGCACATAAAAAGGGCAGGGCACATACAAATCATCTGCGAACCCGCCGGATTAAAAAAGTAACAAATGTGAACTGCGTGTTTAGACTTCTTTAGCGAGTGACTACCGAACAGTTTCCGGTCAAGATTCTCAACACAGCCAGACAGCCACAGGATTGATTTAGCTTCCACAGCCTTAAAACCTCATTGGCAGGGTGATTGATTCTTTTCTAAAGGACGAGAAAAAGAGCAATCGATGAACCGACCTCAGATCTTACGCTTTATTAGTTTATTCATTGGGAACGCAACCATCTCGAATTAAATCCAATGAGATAAATCCGGAAATGAGAGTTTTACGATTAAAAAATCTTTAGTTGCTAAAATACTAGCTTTAAAGATTTAATCATGCTGCTCAGAAAGGCAAGTAAATTTGTGAAAATATGCACCGTTGCCAAGCACGTACTCAATTATATTCATTTCATTTTTTATGGAGGCCTGCGGTGTGGAATGTTTTTTTTTGCTGAACGAGACGTGAGAAATTTTAGAATCAATAAATGAGTATTTATTGAATGAAATGTAGCTGTGAGAGAATATTATTTCCTGTTATTATCTCAAAGGAAATAGGGACAACTTCCGATCAGTTAGAAATATAATTGAAGTAACAGGTATGCGTCACTTCAATATCTTTTTCATGCTTGATCGACATTTTCCATAAAATTTCCACTGCTACTTGCATGTGTATTGTAAGTCCATATAGTACACTTTTTTCAGTAATATAATTGAGATTTTATTAATTAAGTGATTTTATTAATTACCTAAAAAAAATTTAATTTTTAATAAATTCGTGGATCAACAAATCTAATAAAACAGATTTTAATGTCTCTATTTTTACCATATTGTTTATTATCGTTGTCTTGTTCCTGGTTTAGTTCTCTGGTATAATTTTTTTGTGAAATAATTGTTTCTTCAAAAAAAATTCTTCATTAGACTTAAATTTTTACTGTATCCTGCCAGGCTTTATGTTTTCTGATTTTTACTTCTTTTAGTTTGGCTAACTTTCTCTTAGTGTAATCTAGTTAAGTCTAGATGTCATTAAATTTAAAGAGATAAAAGGCTGAGCAACTTTTCCATGAATTTCCATTTACGCACATTAAGTCATCCTAAAGTTAAAATCTGAATAACGTGAGCTTTTGACTTTTTTTAAATAGTCTTCAAAATAATGTATCACGCAAGGGATAGCCTGATTTAAAATTCTTATGAGTGGGCAAACATAAAAAGTAAATCCTACCGTATCCACCGTTTGTAAAAAGGACTAGGCGTTCATTTCCTTTTAAAATCATTCTTGACTTTAAAACGTACTTTGAATAATATTTGATAGGATCGTTAATATAGTTTAACTATTTGATCTAATCGTAAATGTGCATTTTCCTTTAACAAAATTGAATTATTTCGTGCGTTCGTCTCTAAAGAAAACAAGCACGAATTTCTTCCCACTAAAGTA
Organism: Cynaeus angustus; assembly: GCA_030157275.1. Taxonomy (NCBI): domain Eukaryota; kingdom Metazoa; phylum Arthropoda; class Insecta; order Coleoptera; family Tenebrionidae; genus Cynaeus; species Cynaeus angustus. Next base: position 19,037,476 of record CM058060.1, read on the forward strand.
TAATTGAAACGTTCGTGTTGTTAGTTGAAACTGCTTTTTTATTCACCGTTCAAACACCTACAATTTTCCGCAAGATTCCTGCTGCCATTTCCATATTTTCCGTTAATACGACGCGAATGGCTTTCTACATTTGATATATATTAAATTGACTATTATTCGAGCCCTTGCAACATCATATTTCAGAAAGAATAAGATTTCTACCCGCCAAGTCGGCCTTTAGCACTTTTATTTAAGAATTTATGACGGTCACTTTTCACGTGCTCTTAGTACATATCGCAATTACTCTCATTTTATTTTTTCCATTGCAAGACAGATTAGTGACCCCTTTTTGACCCAAAAAGGGCACTTCACTGAGGATTAAAATTTATTACTTTTTCATTCTATTTTTTCATTACGACATAGATTAAGCTTCTTTAGGAAAAAAGGGTTTCTGAAGCCCAAAGTACATATAACATAATGAAATGAATCTCATTAAGACAGCACGCACAAATGTCGCACGCAGGCTCTCCTGCTACAGTCGATAGCAAGTTTCTTGCGTTTTTAACCGCAGGAAAGTGCCTCCCGGGTTAATATAATTAAATGCACAGAGTAGCACTACACGAGCTTGGAATTATCTAAACTGTGATTCAAAAGTTTTGAGAGGTCTTTTAAGAAATCCACTAAATCCAAGGCTCACCAACTTATATAGTATCGCGACAACGAAATGAAATATCGCGAATGCGAGGAAAATTGACTGCGCTTAACGCGACTTAATTAAATTTTCATGCGTTAACGGAGAGAACAATAACAATAAAAGTTTTTTAAAGTCAAGTTACCGTAGTTTCGATATTCAAAAATGAGATTAAGTTGTTTTGTTTTATCACAGCGTTATTTATTACTGTAGGATGCGGTTAGTAAAATAAACTCATTAAATACAAATCGGTTTAGGGTAGTTAAATTTAATACAATTATTGCTTTATATCAGATAAACTATTAACTATGTTAATTATTATATAAACAATAAACCAAATCTGTACATACAGACAACATACAAAAACTGTTAAAAATATAATCAAGATGTCATTTCAAATGAAATGTACTAAAAAAGGGGAACCACTTAAAGTCAAGATACTTACATATACTCAGATACACCTCTGTTGTCTGTAATTTTTGTGCCCACTTTACCTTTTGTCTTATTTCTGTTGCCAAACCGTTGCAAATAATTTTTAACAAGAATTGTCTGTTTCTTATTGTGACAAATTTAAAACTCTGAAGAAGCAGAAAAATAGACAAATACGAGATGTTGTTAGTTTCCTCGGCCATTTGACAAAAGACGTAAGCCAAACGGACAAAGTAATTGAGAGGATATTCCAGACCTGATGAGAGCGAAGATTGGGTTAGAAAAGTGTTGTTTTCTCAAAGCCACAACTTTGTGTTTATGAAACCAAAGTTGTTATTACATGGTTCTGATTAAAGAAGTACGTCAAAAAGAAACCGTTTAATAACGTCTTATATCAATAACCATCGTTTGATGTTGCGTCGTCGTTTGATGGAGAAATTTCCAGACGCATATTCTCTTGAAGAGACTGCTCATCTGCTTAATAGGTTCAGAGTTGAATTTTACGAGAACAGCTTGCATATTCACTCAATAAACCCATCCATTTCTCGTAGACGAATTGAAATCCGATTCCGAGTGAGGTAATATTGACCGATAGTGGAAGAAGAGCCGAAGTAGATTCAATTTTTAGAGCAAATTGTTGACATTGATGGCTCCAGCAAAAAGTAAATGTCGGTTCGTTCCAATTTATTGTTTACGGAAGAGTTAGAACGAACATGGAGTGCATAAATGCCCGCCATCATACACTATTCGAATCACTTAATATTCAAAATGAATACTCAATCGACTAACCGATTTATTGATGCATCGCTACAATTATATTTGATAATAAATTTGCATTAATATCTCTCATTTGCGTTTTGCCGTTACCAAGTGATATCGACACCAGCAATGCATTACAACCGGTGATATATCAAGCTTAATGGCCGTTATGGCCGAACAACAATTACCAATGGAAATTTTTTACGACTAAATTACACCGCAGCCTTACTATGACTTAAAAAAAGAGCACTTAGTCTTTAAAGCAAAATATCATCGATTGTATCTCATGTTCTGGTAATTTCAATGACAAACAAGTTTGAAAACTGACTTCGAACATGGTTGCGGCACATAAATTTCGAATAATTGAAAAGCAGGGTAGTTTGCTGAGTGAAAAATGCTCGATAATTACTAGCGAATTCAATTCTGGTGCATCGGAAAATTAAACGAAAAATCGAGCATTGAAATGTCATGGAAACTGCCCGTTTTGAAGAACGAAAAGATCCAAGCTTCTTATTTTCATGTACAATTTTTTTACTCTTGTTTTGTGTTCATTTGTTTTTAGAAAAACCAAAAATAATTTATACATAAAAAAATTGTATTTTTTTTTAATTGTAATATAAACACGTTCTCAAGTAGAAATCTAGGAAAAATTAATTAAATTTTGAGTAAAATAACTACCTGGGAAAAGGTCAGCCACCGCTAAATTGACCGAGTTGAAGTTTCATGTTAATAAAATGACAGAGGGAAATGTTACATTTGAAATTGAGATTTCTTCTTTGTGAATGAAAGGTAAAACAAAACAACTTCCGAATGTGTTTTGTAGGTTGAAATAAGGAATTAGCGTGGTAAATTTTATTGTACACCAAATTTTTTGACACAATCCTAAACTATCCTAACCGTCTTGTAGTTTTGACTCTTGAACGGGTGGCACAACAATAGAAAGTGATTAAATAATGTAAGTAAACTCGATGACGTTTAAAAGATGAAGAAACGGAGAGTTAATTACTTTTTTAACCATTTTTTCAATAAATCTATTAAAATCATTGCATAACTTCATAGATTAGAGTTTTGATTTGAAGAGCGGTTGGTATTGAATTAATTACACCTGAAATTTTGCGTTTGAGAAAATTCACACATGGATGCATCTCGAGAGCATTGAAAAACGGATAAAGCAAAATGGGATGAGAATTTTTGTTCAATTAAAAACCACAGAAATTCTTTTTTTTATTAAAAAATGCAATTTTATTTAAACAAAAATAATGACATGATGACATGAAAATGACCTCCATTTTTTTCTAAACATAATTGAACTCTTTTTTTTACTTTGAAAAACATTTTTTAACATGTCTTCATTGGTTTTTTGGCAACTTTTATTGATTTCTTTCATTAGCTAACTTATTTAAATTATTCATTCTTCTTCATTCATCATCTTGTATAAATCCAAAATCGAAAAAAGTCCAGATGAGGATCTTGGGGTGGGCATAAGGAAGAGGGATATACTCCTTTGCTTGTAATTCAATTTCAAACAAATAAATTAAATATTTACTAATAAAGTAAATGTTGTAAATTTTTACGTGTTATGAGCTGTAGTTCAATTCTGTTGAAAAAATCCCAACTGAAGTTCATCATTATGTAATTGATTGATAAAACCATTCAAAATTTGTTCTCTGTATCTTGCTGCTGTTATTGTTTCATAACAAAAATATGAGACCAATAAATCGTTTTAGATACAGCAATCCAAACATCAAATTTTCCACAAAAACATGGAGGTTTTCAGCGCTCCAGCGGCGAAAGTTTTGTAAATTCACATACCCTGACAAGAGAAACCAAGCTTCGTCAAAATAAAAGAGACATTTACCAATTCATCGTTATTTAGATTTGTTTGAAAGTAGTTAGAGTAATTTCTTCGAGTTTCATAGTCTGGAGGATAAAGTTCGTGAACAGTAGTTACTTTGTGTGGACACAATGTAGATATTTTCTTACAATTTCCTGGTATGTACTTCGAGCCTAGACAAAGATTTATTTGGACTTTACTCCTACTATTCTCTTACATCTTGAACAATTTCTTCGTTTATTCTAGACCTTCCTGGTGACTTTTCTTTTGCAACACTACCAGTCGTAGCAATACGGTTAATGTGAACTATTGAGGAAGCCTCTTGTAAATTTTGATTAAGAAACTTGGCCATGAATACCATAATTAACTCTAACTCTAAAATTTCTGTGTCATTAGTCTGTTTAGTTTTAAGAAAGTGAAGCGAAAAGTTCAAACTCCCAAACATTCGCTACTATTGACAATTTTGATAGTTCAATTTTGAGAGTTCAGTTTTGATATTTTAATTTTGATAGCGGGAAGGATGCGGTCTTTTAGAAGCGGCTAAACCTAAATATTTTTTAACTTTGTTTTTCTTAACCAATTCGACCTAATAATCAGTAGACACTGTATAACTGCAGAATAATTTCTAAATTATAGATTAAAATTAAATTAAATTAAATAAACCGTTTTTTTTTCATTGTTTGATCTTTTAATTTCCTAAGAATTATAAAAAAGAAGCGAGCTACCAAAACCAAAAATATTTAGGGTTTAATTAAATCTAATATTTCCGGCGCATCTACTATTTTTAGTATGCTTCAAGATTATACAGTGACAACCAAAATAAAGTGGTACAGTTTGATTTTGTCATTATAATATGGGTCAAAAATTAGTACATTAAACTACTAATAATTCATCTGTGCCTACCAAAACCAGTTCACTTGTTTTATTTTTTTTAATGACAGTTAGTACTGAGTAGCTAATTGAAATGAAACTCGAGATCACATGTACCTACTCATTTAAAAATGTCTTGATGCTGAAATGTTGTTATTTCATTTTGTTTTACACCATCTGGATAAATAAATTAATATAGTTATTGCTGCCTGTCAAATCATGACATATCGGTACTTTAATACAAAAAACATCAAGCGATTGACTTGGTGCATTTTGAAAAATTAAAGAATGTCAATTTTTTCATTTGTTCTATTAATGTCATCGTTAAGCCTACAGTAAAAGTCATCATCACATCTACTTTGTTCATCCGCTTTACACAACTAAATTTTTGAAAAAATGCTCTCCAAGACTTGTACCACTTTATTTTGGCCGTCACTGTCTGTACTGCACTAGCAAAAAAACTATAGATCCCACCGGTTTATAAGTAAAAAGAGATATTTTTAACGCAATGTTTTCTATTTGTTTTTCCTTTTTGTTGTTATACAAAAAACTTTTTATTTTTCCAAACTTAAACAAATATCTTATAATACAAAGAAAATTATCGCTGTTAAAATTATAGCCACATGATAAATTTATTATAATAATAATGGTTCTAATGGTGCTGTCTGAAAACTTGAAAGAATGAACAAATCAAGTGAAACCTTTGATGCACAAATATTTGAATGTTCTGCTATTAATATTTACTACCCAGCCAACTGCAACTTAAACAAAGGATGTTTAAATATTCCAAGACCAAAAAAAAAGGTTTCTGCTGCTTTCTTTTATCCTCAGAAAATTCTGAAGCGCCCCGTAGAAATATATCTCTGGCGTGACTAAGAGTTTTCTCAAAAAAGCCTCTTTGTATTTTAATAAATTCCCTTCATAACTGGTCTTCTTCCCATCATATTTTGTTATTACCGGTAATGTGAGTGTGCTTATATCCTTGGAAAAAGCAGGTGATGGAAGTAGATCATTACAGATATTTATTCCGTTGTGAGAGCAACAAAATTTAACTTTACACGAAAGAGCAGTGAAATGTTAAAACAGTCATCCACGATAAATTTGAAGCGTATCTAAACATTTAAAAACTAGATTTTCAAACACGAAAATTAATTAGATTGTCTGAGACAATTTTATTTAAATTATGTGTGAATTACTAAAAATATACCTTTGCATTTGATAAAACAGGTAGACTATTTGTTATTCGACAGTCTGGCGGGCACTCAAACATTCTTAATTTAAAATTCAAATTACACATATTTTCAAATCGAATCTATTTTTAAATACACTACAATACTTCATAAAATTCTTAGTTATTTTGCTAGATCATTCATTCTCATATTCAGTTCCGCTTCAACAAAAGTCGCCGCTTATACACAAAACTCTCCGATTCAGTGAAACTCTAAATCTGTTTAAATGCAGCGATTACCGATCGCACCAGTGGCGTTCATTGTGCAATTACCCTTCATTCTGCTATTAAAACTCCATAAAAATTTCACTTTATCCCCATCTAAACTGGCAAAGAAAATGTTTGAACTGTTCACAATCACAGCAAATAAACCCTTCCGACATTTATTTGCATGTACATTAGATTTTAATACCTGCAAACAAGGAATCCAAAGGAAGGTCCTATTTGAAATTTAAAACAGATAAAGTTAAACTTTAGGTTGCTGTTTAAACAGTGTGGGCTCCGTGCTGTCCTTATTGTAAACTGCCAAGATAAATCCGAGTTTTTCCATAGGAATTAGCCGAGTTAATATTTTAAAACCGTAAAGCGGCGATTCTATGGTCGAATAAATTCGTATCGTCGTTTTACAACGGCGGTTTTACAGCCTGTTTCGGTAGTTTTAATCAAATTTTATAGAAAAGTGATGTCGTTGCTGCAGAAACGGCAGAGCGAAAATACACTTATGTAACATGGACGCGCACTGAAGCGGAACACGGTTGTTAGCCGCGAAATTTTTATCCAAAAGTTAACACCAGCTATTATAAAAGAGCTCGTCAAAATTAGAAAGTTAGTCTTTATGCCAGATAAACTCACCACGTTTAAAGCATAGTTAAATCTCACCGTAACGCAATTTTGTCCAAAATATGTCATTTTCATCAGTCTGAACAATTATTAAATTCTCAACTAATAACTAGTTTTTAATATCATATTTCGGTCCAATCTTTACTTCAAACAGTTTTTTAATAAAATGTTATCTTCACGAACAATCACTGAACCACACAAGTGGATGTTGTTTATTTTCAAAAGAAAACTTTTCTACGCAATGTCAAGAACGAATGCTCAAAACGACGTCAATGTAAGCGTTAAATATTTTTGTCTCAGTTCATCGCAAAAGCGAAGACAGATGTTATCGTCAGCTAAAGCTGCTTGTAATTTTTGCTAGATATATAATCGTTAAAAATCTTATCTACACTATATTATGAGGTAATATTATAGTATATCAGTCTGCATCTTTTATATGACATAATAAATTTTAATGTCATTTTGATATAACTTAGTCACTTTTATAAAATTTGATACCGTCGTTCTCCCTTTTAATTAAATGTTGTTTTTAATAGAACCTCAATTATGTCAGTTTTTTTCGTTCAACCCCTAAAACGATCCAATGTAAAAATCAGTAATTTAGGGAAGCATCTTTCTAAAAACAACAGTTTTAAAGTACCTGCAAAAAAACGACCCCGCATTGAATTTTGATAAAATCAAATTTACCTCATGTTATTTTTGGAGGATACCGCATTTTTATGGTTTCCTTATTCGAAACCTGCGTTCTTCATTAAATTGCTAAGGCTTTAATTTTTTAATTAAAACGGTCCATTCACAAGAATCCTAATTAATTCAACCGTCAAAAACTGATAAAACCAAATCAGAACACACCCAGATTTTTTTCTATTAATTTAATTAAACTTTTTCCCCTTCGTAACACTTTGTTTGTAGCTTATTTTAATTTGCTTAAAACTCATTTTTCATTTCTTTATTACCCTGATTAATTATTCTGTGAGACATGTTCTGGATTTATGACGTAAATTTTTAATCTGACAAAGCACACAACCACTAGTTTCACCATATAAAATATCGTTCAAGACGATGTTTCCTCTGTGATACAATATCTCTAAATTGTATTACACGATTACGGCGACGTTAATTTAGCTCTAGTTTGTTGTTTCACCGATCATTCATTTTATGGACGCTCGTAAAAATAACATCAGCCGCAATTATTTCGAGACAAAGTATGATCGTGAATTCGATGGAAGATGCAACTTAAAAAATCGTGTTTAATGAATGACTTGTTTGCGTTTTTGGGTTACAACAGAATCTACAGCGCGCCCGAATTATTGCTGTTGTCACGCAAAATCTTGAAATTGCTATACTGCGACATTACAAAAAACTGATAACTTTCAGACATGTAAAGGAGGTTGCAATGCTAAATTTATTAAAGTCTAAACACGTACTTGGAGCAATAAATCACCGGTGTAATTAACTTTAAGAAACGCGAAGAAACTTAAGCAATAAAAATTTTACGTTGCTGTTGCCTACGGAAAAAATACTTGTTTACTGCATGGTACCACGGGGAATTTTTGACCTAGCTAGGGGGCGATTTCGGATGATGCACAGGTAGACATGGAGAGTAATACAACGGGATAAACTCACATATTCAATTTTTTATACGCTGTAGCCGTTTCAACAAAGTGGGTCAAACAATAACAGCAAAATGAGCTTTTTCAAAAATTAAAAGATTCAGATTTGATAGTTACTAAATTGGTACTGTTTATTACATTTGAACAAAATTATTTTTTATGTAACGACCAACATACACTATTTTTATTGGAAAAGCAATATTTTGTTTTTGTTGAGTGATTGCCTGATCTAGATAATGAAAAAATTAAATTCACTTAACAAAGTGATTGGGACAAATTAAAGATAAAAAAATTTGTGAATTCTCAAAACAAATTAGTAAATACTAAAAAAGTGAACCCAAATAAATTTCGATACACCAAATCATAAATAATTTCATATAAAAATTTGAGCAAGAAGATTATAATTATAATTTAAAAAATAATAATAATTTAGAAACTCGTTTTTGCTATCTGTTCTTTTCCCTCTCGCGAATTTAATTTAAGGCTTAATTATATAACCAGGCCCAATCCATTTAAAATAAACATTTTTATTTTCTAAAAATTTAAATAAAAGTTATTTAAAATAAATAACATTTTTGTCTCAATTTATTTTAGAATACACGTTTGGTCATATTTTTTATATCTAAAAATTAACAGTAAGAAATTTTATTATAAACTCTCAATATTAATTCTTTATCTTTAAATTCGTCGCAAATTTGCATATATTAGCATATTAGCAACTTGGAATTTGTGTAGAACTAAACTAAACTAAATTAAGCTAAACTGGACCACATCGCACTCAAATAGACCAAAATGCTCTGGAGATTGGACTAAGTAAATTAAATTAAACTAAATGATATCCGGCAAGTCAACAGAAACATGGAAGTGTTAAAATAACCATTGTCCTTACACTTAGATGACAATATCCCTTTGTCCCAGTTTTTGACTAATATTTCAATTAGATACCTTAAGGCAATCTATTTCTCTCTATATTTAACTTCTGCCTTAAGTTTTTCCTAAATTACACTACCTCGTACAAAGAAAGCAAAAGTAGACTAAATCAACCTAGAGTGGTTGAAGCAGATCATAGTGGGGTATGAACTAAATTTAAATCATACAAATAAGACTAAACTAAACTGATTTAGAGAAGCGGATCCCATTAAAAGGATGAGGACGAATAAACCTGCATTAGAACGGGCGAACTACGGTTAAATTCAACTAACTAATTAACTTAACTAATCAAGTAGCTCAGTTAAATAAAACTAAATTCTTTTTTTAAATGACCAAAGTAGTAAATAGTTTGAGCAAAATGTTTTCCAAATTTTCATATAACCTCTGATCTTTTGGTTTTACTTCTAAAAAAAACTCAAGAAACAATTCTTAATCTTTCTGTACAAAGTTCGAGTTCTAAAAATTAAATTCTACTTTCACAGATTTCGGTTTTGTAATGTTAGAGTCACACCATATAAAATTTAAAAAGCAATTGTAACTTCACCAAACTTTGTCCCTGCGTTTATTCAATCCCTGATAGCGAAAGGTGGAAAATTGCGCCGAATGTGCAAGTCCGATCGTTTTGCATTTATCCTCCATCAATCAAATTGCGGAGATCGATGAATGTTATATGTCTAGCGAATTGAAGAAGGGTTCGATGACAGATATTTTATTAAATAAGTGATTCGGCTATAATAGCCCCAATTTGGAAGGGAAATGTACCGCGTAATCATATTTTCGGAACGAAATAACAACGAAACTGCCATTAACGCCAGTTATTAACTTTTGCAGTGTCACAGTCACGTTCAGTACATTTTTCCAAATTAACGAGAACAAGAAATTGCTCAGCAACTATGTTAACAGTGGTAAAATTGTAAAACGAAGACATAAAAACCTTTTATTTCCACATGGAACTAAAACTGTTGTATAAACAAAGCAATGCCTTTATAAACTTCTCTCAAATGAAACTTTGCTATATAATTTTTGATCACGTCATATACTGATTAATTTTGAACTACAACAAAATAAACTAAAATATTTGGTTTATTTGAGTAATTTTTGGAAGGGAATAATATTAAAACGGATTTATTACAATATTACCAAGTAATTATCTGGCACATTCATTGTTCGGAATTGTTTATAAATTTGCATTTACACGTCGATGTCGCTTGAAATAATTATATACACCACAATGGAGGTATACTGTTTATGAAATCATACACGTGTCGCATAAATGAACTGATTGTTACTGGTAAGCTAACATTACCCCCGTTTTGGCTTGCCACAATAAAATTTCATAAGCTGTGGATTTATTAAAGGAATGAACACGAGGTCAAATTTTCGACCTTCAAATTCAAACTATTAGTACGTGAGTTTGCAGCCAACAAAGCTATTACACGTGATAGATACTGCCGAGCTCTCGTTCTAGAATAAAATTCTCTCTGGATATATGTCGTACAATTGTGTGCAATCTCAATTTACCCCGCAGCGATATCTTTCAGTGATTCAGATCCGGATCATCGAATGGAAGAAATAATACTGCAAAGTGCCGCAAGACACGCGAGGGATGTATGCATGTAGTTCTATTAATAGTTACACTAATAGCGCATAAGCTCGAGAAAAAACGCCCCCAGAGTATTCCAATGATAATGGAATTGAGTTTATAACACGAGAAAACCTAAAAATCGACCGGAGTTGTGCATTGCATCGACTATACCTACAAAATATATTGTAGCGGAAGTAAGATTGGCGTCACCGCTAACAGGAAAAGTTAAGCATGAAAATTCGAATATTGTTGAATTATGAAGAATCCATAGATTCAACAAACTATATTGACCTACCTTCATACAATTGTACGTCTGGTGCTCTATTTCATAATAAAAGTATTTTTGCATAAACAAATAACTAAGCAGATAAACACAATGAAATTTTTTACAGATGTTAAAAAGAAAAAGAACGCAACACACTATGGATTTTACACGTGCCATATCAGTGGCTAACAACTTGCTGGATCCAAGCAAAAGAGACATTATGACAAGATTTTAAAAATACGTACAATCGGTGTTAGCTTATACAGCTTCAAAAAAATATATATTCAATTCAGCGATAGCAAAGTTATAAAAAATTTATACATAATGAAGTGAATCTATTTTCACACTCTCAATCATAAATTAAAATAAACTGTAGGTATCTGCCCCTTCACTTTGACTGACGTTTATCTGTACTGAATTTGCAATTCAAACTCATTGCATATTTATGAGTACCTCGAATTTGTAGTCTATTTTTTTTGTTAAATTATTTCTAGAACCATCAATGAGCTCTTTTTTACGGACGTGCTACACAATGACACTTAAATTATTTTAAAAAATGTATACCACATATACCACAAAATTACAAAATACAGGAAATTTACAGTAAAGTAAAATTGCTAGCAAAAATCTCTTGTGGTTTTTTCATAATTCTTAAAATTGTATTTTCGACTATTGTACTAATTTAGACAGTGGACCGAATTTGGTGACACAAATTATTTCCTGTAAACATTGCCAATGTGGATCCTAATAAAAAAAAAATGTTTACAATTCTACCAAATACACACAATTCAGCGTCCAAACAATAAAAATCGGGATTATATCATCCTGTTTTAAACAACATGTGTTAAATCTTAATCGATAGCCGTGAAAGCTAAATTACAAATTATACTTAAAGTATTCATGCGATATTAGAAATCAATAATATAAACGGCTTTTGGTTATAAATTTAGGGTAATTATTTTCTATCAACCTATTAAATTAGTGATCATTATAAGAGACGCAATCTTTTACTTAAGTTATACTTTAAAATTTTAAATAAAATTGAGTAAATGAGAAAATATGCAAAATATCTCTCTTTTTAATCTGTGACAGATTGCTTTCATACGATAAAATCGGTTGTCAATTTTGGATATTATGGTGTGATTTTTGCTGTATCAAAGAAAAATTTTTCAGCTTTAAAATAACAAATCTGAGTTTCCATTTATCAAAGAGCTACCGGCAAAGTGTATTTACTTGATTTTTAAATTAACTGTTTGAGGGTTAGACGTTCTACATTTCTACAAAAGAAAACTAAATTAAACGAATATTCCTAGGAATAAAAATCCAGACTAAACGAAATGCTTTTCCTAAAGTATTCTTTTTTCATTCTCGTTGAATGCTTGAACTAATTTAAGAGAAAGCAAATTAGAAAAGTTATAAAAATAGTTTGGTATCATTTTTGTAATATTTTTTTTAAATAGATCTAACATAAAGTTTGTAAAATAAAAAAATTAAAACCATTTCCACATTAAGTGTCCACTAATTAAAAAAGACTTAAAGAACAATTTGACCCTGTACACCTAGTTAAGTCGTTCAATCTCACAAAACCAGAAGCAAAAGATGTCAAACAAGCGATCTATTCAGCAGCTTAGATTAAACAATTAAAATCACTGTCAGAAAAAGATGAAATATGGCTTTATGTTTGTCCGTAATTAACTTTTCAATCCACCGCCTCAGCTATATTTTGTTTTGATTTTAATTGAATAATTTTAATTTAGTGTCTATTGTTTATGCTGTTTAGATGTGATTTTGTATTAAAGCGACTATGAAGCGGGTGTAACCCAATAACGTTTCTCCACGTTCTTTTTACTAAAAAATTTAATTAAAATCAAGATTTCCACTGAAACAAATAACTTTGAACATCGTCTTTTTGTACACTTTTGCAGTAAAACTCAATCGAGCCTCATAAAAGTAGATAGTTTGAGCAGGCAAAAAAACCAATAATTACTAGCGCTCTAATTCAATATTTTTTAATCGGATTTTTGAGTATGCAATTGGAAAAAGTGCCTCGGGAATATTCATACGGTTTAAAGGGAAACATCTCCGTTGATTTAGCTTCCGCTCAATAGGGCAATCAGACAAACGTATGATTCGATGCAAAACGGGAACTAATGAAATTATATTCGCATTACCCTTAGCCATCAACGCCACCCTTAAATCTTCCACGGTTCGATATGCCCTTTTAACGCAAAAGATGAGCTAATTTTTTTGATGATGTAGTTTGATGCTCTTTTCTAAAGGTAGCGTGTATTTCAATTTCCGGGCAAAGTCTCATATTCGTTTCCGAGTGCACAAATTTGCATTTGTAAATGTACCGTAAGAATTACAATGTGAAATCCATTATTTTCGTAAATTGGAAAAAGTGCAAGCCTGCGTCCTGCATACTTCAGTTATGAAACTGTAGAGAAATTTAAGTCTCTTAAATTCAGGAAAAATAAGAAACTTTTCCGAAAAAATTGACGTTTGCTTTTTTGCGCATTGTATACACACAACCGCAAACTTTGTTCAGCTAACATTTCGGATCAGTCTAAATTAATATTAATTAAAACTTTATTTTGGTATTACCACATGAAGCCAAGAATTTACATCGATTACACAATAAACTTTTAATTAGATTTGGCCGATACAATAAAATTGAATGCTCCGTCTACACAATAAAAGCCGAATCTGAGTATTACATTAAAAGAAACAGTCGTATGTATAACGGAATCTGTTCAGTTCGTTTTTAAAAAAAAAATTGATTTTTTTTTTGTTTCTGATCACCGTTTGTTGTAAACACATGAAAATGTTGGTTAGACGTGTTTTTATCTTGATTCGACAAAAAAACTTTTTCAGTGATCTAAATGAGATTAATACCCAAAACTCTTGATCTTTTCTCCTTTAAGTGCACAAACATTTTCATAACAATCTCGTTTGAAGCACGCGTTTTAGCCTTTTCAGCCACCTATCTCATAAACAGGATCCCGCCGAGCTAATGAAAAATTCATCGGCTTTAAAATAAATTGACACTTGAAACTTTTTTCGATTGTATCGAATGAGGAATCAATGAGTTCAATTACCAGTTGACACGCTTACGCAAGAGCTGCGAGGAAAATTCATGTGAGCTTTTATCGCAAGTTTGAAGCTGCGAAGAGGTTAATATCATATTCTTTATGTCTTTTGTGTTGGAGCATGCAGTACATGAGTCTTATGCGAAAAAATCGTGTTCGTGCTCCACTTCCGTTACGCCACCGCTGAGGGGCGGCGCCGGAATTTATTTTGTTACTATTCTGGTCTTCGCTACACAATAGAACGGCGATGTTTAATGTATCCTGCAACGACTCGGACGGCGAATTTTGACTCTTCGAGAGCTGGAAACTCGGGTCTGTTGGCCGTGTTAGTTTTTTTGTGTAACTTGTGCAGTACTCTTCCAGCTTGGACAAGAAAACCCAACCGCTTGAAACAAAACTATGTAAATGTTGTTTTACGGAATAGGAGGGCTCAATAGGTGTTTGTGTTTAAATTATTTATTTTGAATTTTGTCGTTGTCACCAGTTTGCAATAACTCAAAAAGACATCACGTATTTTGTACCAGTGTTGGTTTTAAATAAAACGTATTCATAAATTATTACTCGTATCAGGTAATTATCACCGCATTTTTAACATAGTTTGAATAAATATAACTTTACTGTTTTAATCAATCAAATCAGCTTTTCAATACCAAATTAAAATTTAAATCATTGTTATTGCAACCAAGTACATTAAAAACCGAGCCAACTAAGCGAAATTAAACACGCTTTGTTTAACCAACTGTAATCTGATTATATTTTAAAATAAATATTTTTCTTTCTTCAATTAATCTGCTTTAGAACCATTTACAAATCGCTCAAACAACAGAAAAAAATCATACTTTGGCTTTAATTCATTTATAATTAAATAAATGAAACATGCACTTTTCCCTCTTTTACTAAAATAAAATCTGTGAAATTTTTAACGCGATAGAGAAATTTACTGAATACAATATTGATTATAAGGATTTGAGCTTTAAAAAATATTCGCTTTATCTATTCATACAGTTAAGCCGTGTTCCGCTAACAATGCTTTCATCAACACAAACCGTAATAGATATTTACATAATCACTTACGAAAAGCTCAATTTTGCTTGACAAGCCGGAATATTTGCTAAAATAAACAGAGCCGTATTTATGTAGATTTACTCAGAGATTTTCATATATACTCGAATAAAAATCAAATTTAATTTGCTTAATTTTGTTTCGTATCATGGAATTAATATGAAAATATTACTTTAGCTAGTAGATGATGGAGAAAAGTAAAAATACAACATGACATAAGAAGCGCAATAAAGACATTTTTATGTTGAGCAATGAAAATTTTTACCAAATTTAAGTTTACAAACTTTAAAATAAGCGCAATAAAAACAAGTAAGTTTTATTTGAAAAGCTTCTGAATTCGTAGCTTTACCTGGATAAGATATCAAAAGTAAATAAAGCAACTTTATGTTCCTCTTTTATAACAAAACAGCAAGAATTTGTAGCTAAACTCAGCATGAACGCTTCAAGTTATTTCCACAATTTCACCAAAAGTGTTTTTTTTTTAAATGATTTACAGTATTTAACTCGCATTAACAGCTTTTGACCCACAATTTCTTGAAGCTTACGAGCGAGTTAATTACTCCGATAATCCAGCATCGTGGTCCCTCGCCCTTAAAAACTTTTTTTTTTAACTCAATTAATTGAATTATGAGTCCTCGTCCCGCGCCGCAACCTTTTAACGACCCACGAAGGATTTTACGAAATCTCCTAAAATAACAAATCGATCTGTGCACGCTAGCGCTTGCAAAAACATACGAGAGAAGACGTTGAGATCGGATAGATCCCTCAAACAAAACCTCGCGGCTAAAACTAGAGAATGATAACAATGTGTGTTCGTTCACATAGTGATATAAATTTTCGGTACACGCGAAAATTCCACGCTACACCGGAGTTCCCATGATAACGTATGATAAATGGGAGATTTAATTGGTCTGCTAGCTTTCTATTTCCTCTTTTTGGGGTGGGTTGTATATGGATTGGTTTGTATACAAAAGGCGACGTCTCAATTTATAAATTTCAACAAACAAAAATATAAAGATATCATGTTTAGTTTGCGTAATATTTGTAATCAATCAATCACACAGTGTAAATTCCGCGCTTTGCTCTAATCGCTGCTTGAACTTCAAAAAAGTGATAAATTCTTGTCTGTCGCTCCAGTTGCATTAGTTTCTAATAGCCCAAAGTTCGTAAATTTATTTGCAGACTTGGTGTTGTTTTTGTCCCAAAACCCTCACAAGTTGGTGAACCATTACACTACATTAGTTTGGACGTCCAACAATGACTAAACTGGAGATTTTTGAAATTTGTTCAGGGATAGGGTGCAAGAATGCTGGCTTTTCGAACACAATAAAACTTTCATCCTCAGTCTATAAGATACGCCATCAAAAGAAATACTTGAATGGGGAAAAAAATCTTGTCATCCCACTAAATAAACACGTAAGAAAGAAAAACGTAAGTATTAGTTAACAGTAGGTATATTAATTCCAACTGTCCCAGTCACGAAATGAACAGACGAGAAATTCATAACTTTAAATTTCACTTACCCCGACGTATCTAAATATTGGTTAGTTCCCGCGAACTCCAAAACCTCCGTATTTATGCTATGCCATCTGCTTTATTCTTTTTTTAATACTTCATTTCTTTGCCTTTGGATCGCTTTCGTCGCAATAACCTCGCGGCTAATTTGTTTTTCGTGTTCGGATTACAATTCCTGAATGGATGTTGGATTTTCCGGTTTATAAATTGTCACCAAGGCATAAAGAGGTTGCGTGTGTAACAACGTCGGCCGTGCGAGGCATCGGGTGTAAGAAAACCCATAAAACAATGCGCCCGAAATGGTAAAAAGCCTTTCCGTATTCTCATATTTTATTTGCGCTTACATAAGCGTGGAAAATAACGAACTGTTTCCGATACCGAATCGGCCCCCATCTAGTTTTGTTATTAGAAGATATAGAATGATCGATGCGCCGAGAAAAAACGATCGCAAAGATAAATGTATTCATGGACTTCAAAAATTGCCATGCGAGATGAAAAGAAACACACGAGTTACTCGTTATCCGAAGTTGGATAAGAACGGAAGAAGCCGACCAACTCGGTGCTCATTTGTCATCTGCTTTCTTTTTTCTGACGTAACGAGTTTCTTAACAATAATACACTACCTTTACGTTCCTTTAAAGTTGGAAGGACGCTTTTTGCACGAAAGCCATCAATTAGAACCGCAGGATGTGAGTTTCCAAAGATGCGGAAGGATCGATCCTGGAGAATCACGATTCGAATTCACATATCAACATTTCATGCACTTCAGCTATTAGTTGGATTATTAATGTATACTTTTAATAATAAGCTTAATTAGATACATTTGTTGTGGTTTGCGTGTGAGCCGTAATCATATTGAGGTTTTAGTGTTTGGTAATAACTGGTAATAACCAGAACAAAACAACTTTATTGAGGCTGTTTCATTTGCATATTTGCTCATCAAGTTTTTAAGCCAGTAATTGAAATGCTCAAAACGTAGGCTTCAATAAATTATCAAAAACGTGGCAGCACTATTTGTTACAAAAAGCTCGCAATACACACCTAAAATAATGTCAAAATAATAGACATGCTTTTAAAAGCAGACAGAAATTAATTCCACAATGTACACAAACCCTAATGATGTGGATACATACGAGATGTCTTTATGTGAAGAAGAGAAATAAGAAAATAAATTAATTCTTTTTCTGGAAATGTAAATAACATTTTCTACCTTTAACATAAAAATAAAATGTATTTATTTCACGTAAAACATGCCCATGTTTCTACTAGTTTTTTATCCCAGTTTTTTTTCATTTAGTTCATTTTGTATTTATTTTCTTCTTCTTTAATTCTTCTTTGTTTACTTGTAAAAGCCTGTACCTACAATAACAAAAAATTTCCGAAGTAGTCTCCTTATTGGACAGTTTTTGCAAAATCTGAAAAAAATATATAGGAAAATCAAATTTATTTCACATTTTTTTATAAACATTACACTCACTAGATAAATATAATAATAGAACACACAATATCATTAATAACAGTAATTTACCCAACTGTATCGTTCTCTTATACAGAGTGTATCAAAAATGGTGCACTACCTATGTACCACTCTGTAGTGTGGTCAACCTTAAATACTCAACTTGCAATATTCAAAAAATTCTATCGTAACTATTTTTTGATTCTTTGTTCTTTAGTATCTTTAAAAATTTGCACGAATTGTAACATTTTATCACACAGAATAAAGTTACTCGAGAAGAACAAACAAGGAAATAATTTCCTTGGTTACGGTGTCTCATTGCCGAATGTCAGTAATTCCAACAAGTTATTGTCGTTATAATTTTCAAAAATGTTTTCTGTTTTGGGAGGTGGCAAGAAAATACGGTTTATTTTATCAGATGTCACCCAGATAAAAATGTATTTTTAAGACTTAATCAGCGTTCGACAGAAACTGGTAACATTATACATGTGATTCCCAACCACGACAGCGGCCGTTGAAAATCAACCCCGACGAACACAAGACGTGATGCAGAAATTCACTTTAGTTTGATACAAGAAATTTTGAACAAAGAAAATTTTCATGTATACCATTTCTCAAGGGTCCAAGCTTTAACACCAGCAGATTATCAACCCCGTATGGAATTTTGTCGCAGGCTGCTTGGGGAACACCAAAGAAACAACCAGTTTTTAAAGAACTTATTACGAGGGAGGGAGGGATTTTTTAACATGTACAACAATCATTATTGAGCGGTAGAAAATCCACACGATTTACGCGTAAAAGGACATCAACATTTTGGATCAAATATTTGGACAGGAATAATTGATAATTCATTAATAGGACCGCACATGCTACCCAATCACATGAGTAGTGAAAGTTTTGTTTATTTTTTTAAATAACAAGTTTCAAGAATGAATTGAAGATATACCATTAGCCAGAACATGTAGATTCAACTTGATGGCGCACTTGCACATTATACTGTGAATGTTAGACAATGGTTAAAAAGAAATTTTAATAATCGTTGGATCGGTTGTGGAGGACCCCAGCATTGACCAGCGCGTTCCCCAGATTTGAATACACTAGACTTCTTTTTCTGTGGCATGATAAAGAATAAAGTATGACACTTTACCGTTAGACTACGGCTGTAGCAACTGTTACAAGAAAAATGCTGTAAAATGTACAGCAATGTATTCAAAGACGGTGTACCGCCTGTATAAACGCCCAGGGTCGTACTTTTGAACATTTGTTATAATTCTAATGTGCAAACTTGTAATTTCTTTTACATTACCACATTTGATAATAAAAGTCATTTATACATTTGAACATTGCGATGGAAACATTTACCAATTACCTTTTGCAATTTTTTTCATTGTTTAAATTTACTATCAGTGATGCCACATTTCCAAAATAAAAACTCTTACAAATCTAAAGAAAAATTTATTAGAATTTTTTTAATAATTTATAATAAAAATATCTTGCCTTAGGATATTATCGAACACAATTTAAATACGAATGTATGTCTCTAACTGCTGAACTAATATTATTCTGGAGTAATAAACAGTCTTCAACGAAATTAATTGTAGAGCTTAATTTTATTATATCCGATTAAAACAGAGATTTAAAGTTAGAAAATTTATATTATTAGAACACTGATATATTAGAAAGTCTATGGAACTTCTAGTTTTCTCATAAATTATCACACCTATAGTTAAAACAACTTAGCAGTTATATTCAACAATCATTTTTTGCTTTCCTGAGGTTCACTTTGCTTTTGTTACTGTTGAAAATTATTCCTTCGACGTTTATCCACGTACGAAAATTTACTTTCAGAAGCTTTATGTTGTTCTTTAATCTCTACACAAACAACTTTAAGCAGTAACAAAAAGAGCTAAATATTACACGAACAAGGCGCTAAATTAGTACTGTTTCAAAGTAACTACTTACAAAATTAATAGCTTTAATACTAAACACCAAGATTTAAATATTAATAAACTTATTAAAATGTTTTTTTACTCCATTTTAGAAGTTAATGATGTACGATTAAAATTGTTTTTTTCTCAAATCCTAAACTCGTATAAATATTATACAAACTGTCTGATTACAGTAAATGAAAAGAGAATAGTTTTAAAAAGCGCAGAAAATTTTTATGTATTATTTTCTGAAAAAACAAACGGTTACTACCTCTTGATGTAACTTAATGATATTGACAAAATAATTTTGTAAACATGTACGGTGTAAACTCTTTAGCTTGTTTTGTCTCATTTGTTATAATAAATTATTAAAATACAATAAATATGAAAATATCCATTAATTTTCTAATTTTGTTTTTTGGCTTCAATTAAAATATTTTACAGCAGTATAAAAGGTAATGTTATCTACAAATTACATTGCAAGCACTTAGGTAATTACACGATCCTTTATTAAAGGAAAGTCATTCCCATTCGATTCACCCTGCGTCATGAAAAACTCTCAGAAAACTCTCTATTAGTACTCGTGGGAATTCGGCACTCAACCTGTGGTCTCGTACATTAATATTCCCACTTACGTATGAAAACAGTTTTCGTGCTCGTTGCGTATTGTACTATTTTAATACGTTAAATATGAAAATTCAATAATTCAATTCAGTAATGTAACTAGAAAAATAATTAAATGTGAATTTATCGCTTTAATATTCTCAATACGTCCACGCATCCTTCACACGTCCTCGGCCCCCATCCGAAGCTCGCAAAACTTTACTCATCTTCCAAGTCCACGAAACAAATTATTTCCATCGTTCTAAAAAACTTTTATCTTGATGGCCGACCCATTGATAAAATATTGTTATTGACCCATCAATTCACCACCACATTTGATATATCGATCTGTCAATAACTTCTTATTAACACTCTATTTCTGGTTTCAGCGGGAACACGCGAGGGTAGTTCCTCAGGCAAATACCCCGTTGTGGTCTTCGTCCATGGGGAAAGTTACGAATGGAATTCGGGCAACCCCTATGACGGTAGCGTCCTTGCTAGTTACGGCGGCGTCGTTGTAGTCACCGTAAACTACAGACTCGGCATTTTAGGTAAGTCAATTACATAAAATATAACCGCACCCTTATTTGTCATTTAAAGCTGGTTCGAAACCGGCAAAGACAAAGTCCAGGATTTTATTGGGGGCTGCCGGGGCCGGAAATGGGGATTTACGAGGTGACTGTGTTATGAGCGTGGAATTAGTTCCGCGGAAGTGCATTGTAACATCAAGACTTCATATGGGCCCTTCCTACATTGTGTTGAGCTTAAAGATCATAGGAATTTACGTGGAGGCTGACAAAAATGGACAGAGTTAATTAGAAATTCCTGAATTCACAAAGATGAGAAGTATGCAATTATTATCATTTTCATAATACGGATTAGTGCGTAGTAGTCATCCAAGCAAACAACAAAACAATTTACTTTTACTAGAATTTACAAAACTGTAGAGTAAACTAATGAAATGAATGCACAAAGTTATTGATCAAATTTATTACCCAATCACGACGTTACTTAATAAACCAATTAAAAAGTAATGATGAATTTTAATTGGAAATTTTAAAAATAAACGTAGGTTGCAACGTGTTTGATAATTGATTTTAAAATACTGAAACTTGATTACTCTAAATTGTATTTATATCAGTTCAAGATATATTATTTACATAACAATTTACTACCGCGACATTGTTTTTAAAATACGTGTCAAATATCAACTGACCTACTTAATTAAAAATTCTTTTTCTAATTTTTTGAGTCAAATTAATGAAATTAATACCTAAGCTTTCCAGTTCCCTTTGATCTTACATGAAGCCTTGATCAGGTCTTTTCACTGGTCAGACGGGCATTAGGATAGTCTTAGTATGAGTGCCTCGTTATTAGCTGCCACATCCTGTATTAATGATCGCCAGCCACGAAAGGAATTCCTTCGGATTTTCAGGATTCGACACGTGACGACGGTCGAAGAAAATATTTGGAAGTTTCGGTCTTAATTGACAGACGTTATTTCAAGCTTTGAAAAGTAAAACGTGTAGTCATGAGACAATTCCAACCATTTCCATTCAATTTAATAATCTCTTGAATTTTTTTGCCAAAAGCGGGTCGTCTCGTGCAATTTATTTGCAAAATGTGTTTGAGCAAATGCAATTAAGTTCCATAAATATGACAAAACAAGATATTAAGCGCTTTATTGCAAAGTAGCACCGTATTGTTCTTACGGCGAGAGGACTTTGTGCCAGAAATTAAATTTTGTTATATAAAACGGTCGTTCTCTTCGCGATAGTTTCTAGTTTACGATCCAGTATATGAGAAAAAGTAGGTAATGTCATTTATGCAAATTCTAGTTTCGCCGGTACACATGTTTAGAATGTTTCTATGAATTAGCTTCTCATCTATGAGGAAATTGGAATTGCAGCGCAGCAATCTTTCTTTAAAGTAAATAGATAATAATCTGTTCAGAGAGTTTCGAATAGCTATCGGAACATCTTCAGAAGTTGAGTGCTTACACAATAGAGCCATCTACGAACATCACATGGAGAGTTTAACAAAGTTGTTATGCACTTCCGACGAGTTAATCTGCACACTGGCAGCTGGTGAAGCGCATATTCGAAATCAAGGAAACTTTTTAGTTTGCTGTTATATTAAAAATTTAATTAGATCTCTACTATATTCCACAGTTAAATAAAAACCTATCAGTTCTAAAGCAATTACATGAAAATTATGACATCATGCCCGTGGCTCTCATTCTAACAAAAGTACTAAAACTTAAATTTTTAGCCTGTACTCTTCGATTAGATCTGCTTTGCGCCTGAGATGTAATTAACGCTCTTCCTTTATGTTCGCAGTTTATTTTGTTATGGATTTATTTTCATTGCATTTATTCTCATTAAATGGAACCTTCCTTGATAATATTTCTCAAGCTCAAAATAGAAGGTCAAATGACTTGCTTTGTTACAAATATAATATGGAAAAGTTAATATCAAGCTTTTTGGTGCACGCTTTACATTATGATTTTTTAGAAGTTGTAATTAATTTTGAAAGCTTATAGTAGAGCAAATGATCAGTCGAAAATTTATTATCATTTTTACCATTAGCTAAATCTGTGGTTCAAATTGTTTGACTTATTTTCTGGTTGGACTTTTAATTTGTTCTTGTGTTTGGAATTTGTTACAGAAAAGGAAAAAACAAACATAAAAAACGTGATGGTGTGTTGAATTTTTACATTTGCTGTTTATTTTGTGAAACTTCATTAAATTTTCTTCGTGGCGTTACATCTGGGATGTATGTCATCCTGAAATAAAAGCGTATGCAAATAGGTCGTTATTGTAATTAGCTAAACCTGTGACCATGTAAATGGTAATAGTAGTCGAACCAAGCAATGAAACAACTAGCATCATGGCGACCTCTCCACATCGCACTCGTGAAAATACAATCATTCATCTCCCATTCTCCAAGCCACAAAAAAGCGCAATGATCCCATTGTGTACTTTGTCAGTAATGCAAATTCCTGCATAACTAGCAACACGCCCTTCACGACAACACTTTGACAAAAACCACCCCAAAGTGCGCTTCGGAAATTGTCGACACAAATTCATCACGCATGATGAGCCATAGACGAGATACGTATCCGTGTTTGCGTGCTAAATAAAATTAATTAACCCCTTCAGCCACTCTGTCATTATTCACCGGAAGATTTCCCGCAATAAAAGCCTTATTTCCGGCTCCCGGAATCTGACGTGAGTTTGTGATAGGAACAACATTTAGTCGTAAGTGGAATGTTACTGGCGCATAAGTGGATCCAGGTAAAGGAGTTTAAAGACATTCCGCAACTTATGATGTGTAACCGTTTGTCTGCGAGTTTGGGGAAGAAACGAGGCGGTGGTGGTGGCGGTGCGGCCGACGTGTCTACGTTGCGAACTTGCAAATTGCTCAAGTTTCTGTTCGGCATGCCACCGGGGAATATCTACGGGGCAAAAACAAAGATCTTTTGTGTTAAGACGGCGATATATTAAATTCTTTAAACAATACCGGCCGTCAAACTACAATTAGGGCGGTATCCAAGCGTAACGCCGGGACGCAGGAAACTGAAATACCGACGAATTAACATTCGAATCATAAAAGACCCACTAACACGGGGAGTTTAACACTTAATTATTCCATTATTTTTGCTTCTGTGGCAAACTAAATAATTGTTATAATGTAATTGAATTGAATAAAGCTACATAGCTGTTCCGGTTGTATAACCATAAATATCTATTACCACATTTAGAGTAAACTTACTTAAATTGTACCATCCAAGACTACAAAATCTGCAAAACAACTTTCCACTTTACTAACAAAACATAACAGTTATCCAAAACAATAAATTCTGTTAAAACTATTAAATACCTTAACTGTACTTAAGCAAGTGATAAAATTAAATCTTTAAAAAATAAAAGTATGTTCAATCTTTTATAAGCTATTTCATAGTCCTTTTTTTTAAAGACTAGATTAATTTTCTTAGAAAATTAGTTAAACTAATTATAAATGCTTTGTTTCCATTTGGAACAAAATGTAAAAAATTTTACATAGTTAGTTTGTTTACTCATGTTTACACTTTGCCGAGTCAATTTATAACGAGTTCAGTTTTTCGTGAAATTAACTCTTTCAAGTTTGTCTATGTTTTCCCTGCGGAAAATATGCTGATAGAATCCCCTAGTAAGCGTCACAAAGTAAATGAATGTGTTTAGGACGTTTTTCTTTGACGTTTGAGATAATTTGCTGTCGTCGACGATAAGTTCGTTTTATCGTTTGATCGACAGCAGCGATCGGTCACAATGGAATATGTGTCAAATCAAACGTGAGTTATCGCGAACGAGGCAGAAAGAAAGGGTAACGACATAATAATTTGCAAGGATCGATGTCAAACAGCCGCTATTTAATGCAAGATGGAAAAACGAACTGATAAAAATAATTCAAGCTATTCAAAATGGAAGAAAGACCGGATAAAAACTTGTAAAGCTAATCTAGGCTATTCGTCGCAAATCCTGGTAGATGTTGCACGTATATAACGAGTAGTTTAACGGCGTCGTTACCGGTATGGCTGACGAACGACGTTATTTCCTCTTCTTTTGCTAGTCTTCGTCGCACGCAGGTGCGTGTCTCGCAACGAGGATTGAATTATTTCGTGTTTAAGGTGGATTATTTACACTGAATGCAAACAAAAATGACAAAGAAAATTAAATTTCACCAACGCACCGGCTAAAAGGCCTTAAACTTTTCCAATTACAAAATACTAAAGTAGCCAAGTAAAAAGAGGATTTACAGAACGGAAA
Source organism: Cynaeus angustus (assembly GCA_030157275.1). Classification (NCBI taxonomy): domain Eukaryota; kingdom Metazoa; phylum Arthropoda; class Insecta; order Coleoptera; family Tenebrionidae; genus Cynaeus; species Cynaeus angustus. Next base: position 19,062,960 of record CM058060.1, read on the forward strand.
AGTTCACTCAGATTTCAGCGGTAGATCCAAATTCTTGAAATTGTATTATAATTTCCTACACGCCGCTTAATTCACTGTTTTTGTTCACGACTGCAATTCAAACTCGCTCTAATTGTGTTCCAATTGTCCTTCTTTTCATTTTCTCTTTCAAGTGCTTAAGCAAATCGCCGGCCACTTTACATTTTTGTCGTCGACTTGTTTAGTCGCAAATCCGTTTCGCATAAATTATCCACCGACTAATTAAACCGAACAAATAAATCATCAAAAATTAATTTGTTCGCACGACGGTGGCCCAAATTTACAGCCAAAAGCGACACACAGAAACCAAGTGTATTAATTATAGAAGTAAAAGAAACCACAGAATTATTTGCCGGTATCTCTAGAGAAATCTAGACACGAAACGTTAAAAAGAACAAACGTACGACGCGGAAAAGACCGATTTTTGAAATATGCCAGGATATAAATGGAATTAAAACATGTTAGCAAGTGCATGGTGCTCTGAAACAAAACGATTTTCCTTTCTTCGACGGTTTAATTAAAAACCGAATGTCACAGTATTTTCCGGATAAAACTAATTAAGACATGCAAATTCAAGGGCGAAAAACTGCGAAAGTCAAAGTTCTAGAAGGTTTTCGTCAGCAAGTTTTTTCATCAAAGAGTGGAATATGTTTTACATACTTTGTGTAAGCACAATTTTTTCACTTATTTTTTTAATAAACTGAACCCTGAACGATTCAGTTTTTTTGAGAGAAGATTTGTTATTAAATTACCCGACAAGTTTGTCAAAATATCGTTGTTAGTCAGAAAATAAAAAGAAAACATTTTATTAAACGCAATTTTATGTTTCTTAATGGAATATTTCGTACATTTTTACGAAATTCAATTATTTTTCGTTTCAGATCTTAAAAATTGTCTTCAACAAAGTGAAAATATCAACCAGGAAAACTATCATTAAAGTTCCACTCACCGAGTTCCGGACAAAGAAAATTCCACTAGATGGAGAGCTTCCAACTTGGAATTTTAAACAGATGTTACGTTTAAAACAGAATCGTTTTTAGAGCAAATTATAGGTTTAGTTTTTCTACTAGCGTTTCAAGTGATATTGATCAAACTTAATTATTAACACGTAGGAGGAATGTTTAATGAATTTAAATAAGGAACCTAATAATGACTGAATCATATAAGAAGATATATTGCAACAACTAGTTTGCTTTTAAACATTAAACTGACAAACAATTTATCGGGACAGTTCTAAAAATTATTTTCAAGAAAAGAGGACTTCGTCTGGCGTCGGCGAAAAACGAACAAACACATCTTTGCTATTTTGATAAAAAAAACTTGGTAAATATACGTTCAACATCGTTTTCTATAAGAAGCCAAAATTTACTCACGTTCTGTGCAAATAATAACGAACAAAATGTTCATGTATATTCGTATTGAATTTTATTACCGACAACTTATAGAATATCACAACATTTATAGTTCTCATGCCGTTGTTTCATAAAAAAAAAGGTCTCTGTTATCAAAACTTACTAACATTATTCTCGAAACTGTTAAAAAAATTCTTTTTAATAAATATAATTAAATAGCAAATGTGATGTATTTACTTTCATACATTTTTAAACAATTTAATCACAACATACTCTTTCACGGTTTTAAAACTTTCATTATTAAAAATTACTGAAATTAAAAACTCATGTGTTAATCTTCATTTTAGTGTTTCCCTCTTCTATAAACAACAATCAACACATTCTATTGCTAAAGCATTATTTAATTAAGGCATTTGTTTTTTATTTCTCTTTTTCTTTCTTTCTTTGTCCTTCTGCAGGAACATTATTTTTTAATGAGCGCCCCAGTTTCTCTATCGCGACTATGCCGCCAAATAATAAAGCCGTTAAATGAATAAATCGACTCGAAATTTTTTCTCAACCCCCTTAATAGTCATTTTTTACACGTCTGTAATTATGATTGATACTATCGTCTTTGGCCTTGTGCACGAACGCCTTAATGGTCGCAATGGAATTACATGCTTGAACAAAACGCCGCATTAGAATGCTCTTTATTGCTTTCAGAAAGAATTGAAAGAAAGCATTATTAGAGCAATGTTTGATTTTTGATTAATGGACGAATCATTTTATGTATATAAATACAATACCCCCAGCCAATGGTCGATGTGTTAATCTCAGAGTTATTTGTTTACTGACAAAGAAGAGCCGACTTTCCCAAAAACTCATTTTGCTGATGCAGCGAAAGTGAGCTATATTTGAAATAAATTAGCGTCTGATAAAATCCTTTCAGCGCGTTTTATGACGCAAGCATCCACTTTATTAAGCACAATAGACCGTTCGTCACAATGAAGTATTTTTAGTAAAAGTTGAGTCGCAACAAGCGATCATCACCGACACTGTTGAAACGACAAAGGATTTGTTACACGTCTTGTCAAACGAAATAATTAAAAAGTTGACTAAGCAAAGAAGATGTTGCTTCTCTGAAGTTACTTTTGTTCTAATTCTCAGCAAGATTGCTCAAGAATACACCAACTTTTTGGGTCGAATCGTACTGTTTAAAAGAGTGTCGCACGCTAGAGGATATTTGAGTACAAGTTAGATAAACAAGTTATAGCGACAAAAGCTCGGTAACACCACTTGTCCAACGAAATAATTAAAAAATCCCGTCGAGCTTTTAAACCGGAGATTTTCCCTGGTTCGACTTTTATTTTTGTAGCACTTTTTCATCCTCCACACACACTTAACTTCGCTTGAAGAAGTGTCGCCGGACTGAGTGCGTATTTATAGATGTCCCTTTTGTGCATCGTCCGTTTTCTTTACATGTTTATTCGTGGAGTAGCAGGAATGCGAATGGTTCCAGCGAATTCCGCCTCAATAAAAGGTGATTTAGTAGTTGTAATCTAGGACTATTTGTCAAGTCGAAATGCGACCCAGCTTTCGACGAAAACGCACATTTGACGACTTTAATGTCACCTGTAAAAAGCCTTCGCTGTAATAGCTTATCGTATTAAAATCTAATTAAACTGTCGTTGCGGTCGTGGAACAATATTTTTCTCGAGTAATTAGTTCTGGTGATGGCTCTAATTATTATTGTCGACGACGTACAAAGTAAACAATGTCGGAGCGATCAAGTTTATGGAATATCATTATTGTAAATTGTCACACCTAATCCTGATATTCTATGGCGGGCGTGCTGTTATCGACAGAGCCATTTGTGGCGTCATTATCGCCTCGACGAAGGAGACGCCCTTGCGCGGACGAACGACAAGATATACGTCTTCCAACGAGCTTTCAATTATGTTTTATGAGCAGTTCGATGAGGACTTTCTCTTATTGCCAAAAGAGCATGTTAGATATGCGAGCGAGAACTTCTATATATTTACGAAGACGTTTACCGCAAACATAACTTACGTTAAGGACCCTACATGGCCAGCAAACAACACCACATATTGTTTCGCGAATTTATGGCCTAAACGACAGAATTATTAACTCTGACGACAAGAAACGATGAAAAGAGAATAACAGAACTTGAAACAACTTTGTAACTCAAACAGATATCTGCTGCTTCTTTATTGCCTAAAAATAATCTTCGAAAAAACTATTAAAAATAATAGATGCGCCGGGAAAGTTCCAATCTTTCACGTTTCTTAATACTAAACTTTCGTACTTACCTTAACTTGCTGCATGACGGGTTATTTATACTTTATTGTGCTTGTAAGTCGTAGTAAATTGAAGTTTCGTGTGCGACCATGTGAAATATTAATGTCTTTTAGCAAAAATCGAAAGGAATTAAACAGCGCCGAGTACGTCGGCTTAAGGAAAATCCTGTAAATCAGTTTGTGAATAGTTCCCCTAGTTCAATTTGGTCCGAAACTTGATTCCGAGGTCCTAAACTTGAGAAAAACTTTCTAAATTAAATTCCATCTAAGTTTCCTGACCCGTACATGTGTATTTCAAGTAGCAGACCTGCCGAATCTTGTCTCGTTTTCAATTAGGAAGATTCCCATTATTTCATTGTGTGTCCTTTTCTAACAGCTAAACTTGCCGGAACTCTCATTCCGTTAACTAAAAACACTATCGATATCTAGTTAGTTGGACAAATTTCGCCGAATTTTATGGGATCTATCTGACTTTATATGTGGATTCGGGGGCGGTAGATGAGATTTGTCCTGATTAGCTCTTGGGAGCACAGTTGACGAAAATCAAATAAAACACGGTTTAACACACATTTATTGCTTTTCCCCGACGTTGTGAATAAATTTATAGCATTAAAAGTTTGTACAAGTTTTTTACCATTACATTTTCAGAGGTGTCACATTTTGCTCCAATTTAGAAAACATCAAAAAGTGTAGATCTCAAAACAATAAGACACTGAAATGTCAAAACGTTACACTTGTTTTTGGTGTATACGTCCGTTGGCGCTGAAGAAAATCCCAATCCTATCTTTATTCCACGTCGCCGCTCGCTATTAATTTCTCGAATTTAATCGCTCGAGTGTAATTTCATACTCGTCATTTCGATCCTTAAAAGCCCATCGGAAAAATGATATGCCGAGATTTGCCTTGGATTTACGTAGAAATGTTTGTTTACCGTTTCTGTTATTGTTTTCGTTGCGATAAATTTTTCCATAACAATTTTTAAAGATAGATTAACCAAAGACCATTCTACTTAAACTCAAAGTTTGCAGAGGACAGATTGAATTAAATTGTAAATATATAATGCACGATCGATGAATGAGGTTTTGACTCGGTTCGTAATTCGGTTATACGTTGGAAACCTTTAGGGAGAGAACCCGAAACACTGGACAAAACAATTAGATGGATATTGTTGAATTGTGGAACAAAAATAAGAGTTTCCATTCAGTGAAAGAGTCAACCAGACCTTTGTAATTACACAGTTCATTGTGTCTTTTTATGGTGACACAATTTGTCGAACACGCAAGTAGACAAAGAATCTTGAAACTTTTGAAAGTTTACAACTTGAACATTCCTTCCTCTTTACAACATACGAGTATATTGTTGATTGTACAGCTGCTTTAAAAGCAGCCACAGACTTCTTACTGGTTATTAAAAGTCACACAAAGACAGTAAATACACTTGAATCTTTCTGTAATAAGATTTTTTATGAGACCGAAATCCTTAAATCAGAGTCCGTCTTTCTCTTCAATAAAGTCGTGGCGAGAGAGATTTTTTTTAACTTACCGCATGGATGCCGAATTTCATTACGGTGGTACGTCTAATAAAAAAGTTATTGGCTATTTTAAAAGTCATAAAGATGCAAGATGGCGCCTCTAAGAAAAAAATCTTAAGTGATACATATTGTACTTTTTATCTCTGGCGTTATAAAGATGCAGCAGAAGTTCTTTTGTTTTAATATAATCCGAGCTATTTTAAGTAATTGAGTTTGAAAAAGTTCGATTAGTGTTTACAAAAGCAAAAAAGTAAAACTATAGCATTTCTGCTCGCCGACTTTAAAGTTATTAAGTTTATTTGATAAAGCATCTTTTTCCCCTCCCTTTTCCTCTTTCCTGTTTGAAACTGCTCTATGACAGGGGATATAATTAGGTTGTCATTGAGATTATTGATGGGCAATGTGTGAACGTTCTCTTGAGAGCGCTGCCATCGCCAGTTGCACGAAACGTCTCCGAGATTACACACTTAATCGTGCCACAATTAAGCAAACGCTGGGGCAAGTAAACCTCCCCCGACGACTGTTAAACAAGAGGCGATACTATAAATAAAGATATTTCATTAGCATTCTCGTAATGTAACTCCGTTACATACACGCTGTTTGCTTGGAATTGTGCGAACTCTCTTAAAGTCGTAATTTAATTCCCGGAACTCGACGGAAAATTTGTGCGTGCCAAAGGGGGAAAACGCCATTTTCCTCTTTTATGATAATTCGTACATCTTTATTGCCGCAGGTGGAAAAATCGCCGAATACATCAGCGCTCCGAGATAAACTGGAGATCTGGGGAATTTTTTTCACCAGGAAACTATCTCGTTTGGGGAATATCCTAAACAAATTGAAACACTGACAAACATTGTTTCTAAAGACAAGTGCTTGGGGGAATACATCTAAAAATAGACAGTTTGGAAAGTATTCATTAAAGTAACTAACTATAAGCTTTGTTTTTAAATTATTATCGGTATTTCCGTCTAGAAAAATCAAAATTTCGACGAGTCATTAATTATAATATCTAACTGATAAATCGGTCTCAGGCAATTTTAAAAATTTATTACTTTTTATCATTATGTAGGCTTTATTGATTTTTAGATTTCGACAAAATTTAATAGTTTCACCTGCTAAAATTTTAAATCCCATCAAGTTGCTTGCACCATCAAATATACATATACCTTTTAGTTTGATCATAAGTTATACATAGGAGTTCTCTTCCGTAAAACTGACTAAGGCAAAGTTACAATTTTTATACCTTGAAATGAATTTTGGCATATTATGTTGGCATAAAAGAACAGCAAGAGCATGAGACAGTATCTCAAAACCACTTTTTAACTCAGAAATTTTTTACCAGCTTTACTTTAACATTTTTGGTTTCCTTTCATCTTTCCGGTCACCTTTCTTGGAAATTTCCTAACAGGGAAAATCTTGCTACCTCCGTGTTTCCTTCATAAACTTTCCAAAGTGCTTGGTCGACGAGATTGTTTACATGGAAATGAGGCGTAGATAATTCTTTTCTGATTAATCACGCCGCCTTTCGCTGCCTGAAATATCATTGTGCATGTAAGGAGCCATCTAAGCATGCCTAAAATTTTAATACCTTGTACTTTAACATTCATTCAACTACCTGCTTCAGTTCTAACTTCCAGCCACCAAACTATAATTTCTTATTCAAATTGTTCTCAAAGGGATATAGTTTAAACCTCACCACATAAAATTTAGATGCCCGAACAGGAATACCCTGCAGATTTCGAACCAAAGGGCTTAGGTCTATTAAATCTCGGTAAATACTAGTAATCGGACGATGGAATAACAAAGCTAGGCTTTGCTTAACCCTCTCGAATCCGCTACTTAAGAAGTAACAATCACAATTAGTGGACAATAGTTTGTTTAATCAATTAATAGAAAATTCGTAAAATATAAATTGGAGAACTGAGTTATGCAGTTGGCGAAGATGTCGAATAAATTTGCTGCAGCCTATAAAATTGATTTACAACAAGTTTTTGGATATTGGAAATAATAAACTTGAAATCCTTGTAACAAAGTGTAGATTGAAGATTTATGATGGAATAGAAATTTTTTGTAAACGTATATAACTGTTCTATTTCCTTTTTTTATAATAATCGTACTAAACAACATGTCGATTATAAAAATTTTGGCAAAGTAGAATTATAAATATTATAAATATAAATTGTTCAAAATTATATAACATTTTCTTATAAAACATAAATTAAAAAAAGTTGTAAGGAAACATTAATGTGCCGTTAAAAGTGAACCAACTGCACAAAGAATATCCATCAATCTTAACCTGACCTAAATATCAAATTTGCGCTCCGGAAATTATTGTTTATTTAGCTAGTGCAATTTCATAATTAATTTCTAAAACAAACGTCCTTTCTCTGTTTAGTCTTTTTAACGTTCTTTCTTTTCTTTTCAGGCTTCCTTAACGCGAATACTGACCCATATTCGCGTTCTCCGGCCAACTACGGCCTTATGGACCAAATAGCTGCCCTCCACTGGATACAGGAAAACATTGCTGTATTTGGCGGGGATCCAACTAACGTTACCGTAGTAGGCCATGGAACCGGAGCGGCTTGCGTCAACTTCCTGTTAACGTCCAGCGCAGTTCCTGAAGGTACGTCTAAGCGTCGGAAGGTTTTTATCTTGAAATAGAGTAGCGGCAAAACCCGAACAAAAAACAACAATTAACCAAAGAACAACGTGAAAACGACAAAAATATAAATATCTCGCCTGTATACCACCTGCACGGTTGTTTACATTTTATGAGAAATTTATGTATAAGCGAATTAAATAGACGATCGTTAATCCCGCGAAACAACATTAATCTTTGACCTTTTTCCCCTGTTCGTTCGCATTTACATAATTATATGGATATTCCAGGAAAAATATGCAAACGTGAGGTTTTACAACATATTCGGGGGGAGAAGAAAAAACCCTGTGATTATTTAACATGTAACCGTCCATCGGGAGTCGAAATTATTGGGCTTTTACAGAGTTTTTTTCACTGTTCATCAATTTGTATGCGACGTGAGGAGGATTCTTATGGAAAATTTGTCATGAGAGGCTTAGAGATGAAGAACTGTAGGTCGACGAAGTTCGGAAAGGTGAGTAAAGGGAGAGAATTGACAAAACTGACGGGAAATGGACACGTGAAAGGTGTAAATCACCAAACTGGTATATGAAATTTAACCTTTACAGTTTGGCGCTAAAAGCAGCTTCATTTAATTTATTCCAAATCTGCTTCATAAATATTAATTAATATTAATTAATCAAGTAAATTTGTAATTTGAGAAGATGTCGTAAGTGTAAAGCAATGTTTATCTGTCATTAAATATTGTGATGGTAAACTGATAAGTAAAACAAGTTCTGATATCTGTGGCTACAATCTTAAACAACTGTACAAAAAACACATTACTTTACAAGTACGCCAGTTACTATGAATAAAAGTTTTATTGATTGTTAACTATAAAATCATGAAAATCTGTCATTATCGACAATAGGACAATAAGATTAAGTATTAATTTCAATTAATTTACAATTCAAATAAAGGCATACGTATTAATTTTTATTCATTTATCTTTATGTTAGTATGATACTTTAATCAAAAATTAAAATTATATTTTAAGAACAAACTTTAATTAGACTTCCGAATGAAATTTAAAATGCCGACACATGAATTGAAAATCACATATCTAAAGCATACCGAAACAACTTAAAGCAATTAAGAAAATCTAAAAAATCAAAAAAGTTTATTAAATTTAAAAGGCTCAGAGACTAAATTGTATAAATAATGCAAAATATTTAAAAGTTTCATAATATTTCATTAAGCAAGCAATACGAGAAAATAAGAATTCTAATAATGATGTGTAAAAATCCAATGGTTCTTAAAAAAATTTGGAAAATTAGGAAACTTTTAAACACAATTTGAACAATATAGAGAATCTAAAACGCATATTTAACAAATCCAGAAATTATCAGAAATTTAAAAACGCGTAAAATGTCTAAAATTCAAGACAAAGTCAAATTGATTACAAATTCTAAATATACCTATACATAAAAAAAATTAGAACAACAAAAAAAATATACCCAATTTATTTTAATAGCCCAAGACAGAAATAATTCAAAGAATCTAAAAATCATGGAAAGAATTTGAAAAATCTAAATAATTTAGAAATTATAATATAAAGAGTCCAAAAGATCCAAAAGTCTGAAAAAATATAAGTATAAAAATAGAGTTCAAAAAAACAATAACAAGAAATTCAAAAAAAAACAGAGGACTTGAAATTTTGGGTTTTCAAAATATTTAAAGATTTAAAAATAATTGAAAATCTGTTAACAAATACAAAATTATACAAGTAAAAAAATGATAGAAGAAACTAAAAAATATCGAAAATTGACCAAAAAGATTTAAAATATCGATAAAAAATTCCAAACCATTCAAATATTGAATAAAATTATAAGTAATAAAAACAACGAGATAAAGCAGTTAAACTAAATAATGTTAGAACACCGAATACAAGAAGTACAAAAAAAATCATAAACAACTCAATGGATCCAAATGGCTCAATTGAGATAAGAAAGAATACAAAGTATCCAAAGAATTTAAATGGCTAATAAAAAAATCACAAAGTACCCAAAATATTTAATCCATTTATAAGATTTATTACAATTTTTTTTCTACAATTTCATGCTGTGTTATGAACATAATTTCGTAACTTCTGTTACATATTTGCCTATATTTATAATTTTAGAATCACGCAAAATTTCAATACTTACTCGGACTTTACTAGGATTGTTTCTTAATAAATTGGACTAAATTTGACAAAACTAAATTTAAATAAACTAGCTAGAACTATGCTGAAACCAAGCTAAGTTAAAATAAATGAGACTAATTTTAAATAAAACGGTTCAATTCCGTTAGTTAGGATAGATTAGCAGTGATAACAAAATAAACCAAGACAAACTGGACGACACTTGAGTAACTTAAATTAAATGGAACTATCTGGCAACAAGAACTTAATCTAAATAACATAAGACTTAAACTATTTAAATAGGATTATCCTAAACTAAAACTGACTAATTTTAACAAACTTAAAATGAACTAAAAAAAACAAATTGTCTTGTATCAATTTTAATTAGATTAGTCAAAATGGCAAAAGAGTGGGTCATGAGTTTTAACTAAATCTTTGTAAACTATAAACTTGCTAATATAACAAGTTTTAGATATAAAATTTAGTTACATTGAAACACGACTTCATTTATTCAGTAGAAAGTAGTGGACAGATATTTAACTCCCTACGAACTAAAACTTTGATGCCTAAATACCGTGTCGCCGAAAATAAATCAATTAGACCGGGTCATGATACTAATTTTAAAGTTGGTAATATCGCAAGACTTGCAATATTCTGCTTTCCATTTTAGGTCTGTTATTAGTAGTACGAGTTAGGTTAAAGGATAAGACAGCATTTATTTACAAAACATTAAAAGGTAAAAGCCTAAGTGAAAAAAAGTAACCTTTTGTTTTTAGTAACAGATCTGCGTTTTTATAAAGTCACTTAATTCACCAAGACATGTTACAAATTTTTACCATTTCAACAGTAACGTTTTACAATATGCGTTCTTAATTAAATCAACGGACTGGCAAATGAACATCTGTTTAAACATTGATTTATTTTCCATCTTAAGCGTTATTATCTCGAGGTACGGATTGAATTGATTATCGATGACACTGTTTCATAGTTAATATTATTTTATCGGGTTAGAAGATAAGTTTAATTATAGGAATAAGATCGACTGAGGTTTCGATGTTACTAGAAATTTCACCACAATAATGAATTATTTTCTAAATAATGAAACCGGTTAAATGTAACCACATCTTTATCTTTTTGCTTGACTTTTAGTCTGTTTAATCTTCCTGCAAACTTTGCTCCTTGTATTCTTCCAAATTAAACCAATATTCATTTGATCGCCTCGTTGTCGGCTCTTCTCATTGCGTCTTTAATTTTTTCCTCTCCAACTTGCAGTGATTTGAATGTCAATTACTTCATCCGATGCGGATCCGGTATTCAAGACCGAGTCCCAGTTTTGTCCTCCACTGGGAAATTTAACTCAAAAATGAACTTCTGACAAATGCCCTACAAATACTCTCTCATTGTGCAAATGACGCCAATAGAATCCTCCACTCGCTTTCTTTAATTTCATGTTCTTTGAATACAGCATGGCACAAAAGTAATCGTGCGATGTCAATCAATTTAACCTCGAAATTGTCGACTCTGTTTTCGTGTAAATAACGTTGTGCCTACAGGTATTAAATAGAGGATGTTCGTCTTCAGAGACTGCGCATAAATCACGGGTAATGTGGGCCTATATTCAAGTCGATACCTCCTAAATACGTATCTATATTCAAACCAAATTGCGGCGCGCTATCTGGCGACCGTAAATCAAACTATGGGCGTCTTGAAGCTCTGCCAACTGCCATTGTCCGTACCCTAGCCTGTAATTGACTTATTGGCCGGAAGTGAACTGACAACGATCGATAAGAACGCTCTTTGAAATGCCATCTTCGAGAACCAACTCTGGCTGCAAATTGATTTTTAATGAACGCGTAAGCTAAAAACGTTTTTTTTTTATTAGAAAACCACCCTAAAAATTCTACTTTCTATCAGGACCTTTACATTGTAACACCATCCGCCTTGAACAAGAAGCTATTATTTCTCCGTCATAGCTAAATGAATTCCTTTGAACTCAAAAATTGTACGTTAAAGCAAATTTGTGGAAAATTGTTTTAAATTCCTCTTTTCTTTCATTATGATTTTCTCTGAGCTTACACAAGAAGGCTATTACCTCTCTTATAAAATAATAAAGAAATCAATGTCGTCGATGAAGCCTTGGAATTTTACTTTAACCGAACTTCAAATAAATCACATTCTTTTATAAAATTCAAGATTTCGTAAACAGTTAGAATTAGTTGCCCGCTAGTTTAAATAACGAAAACTTTATTTGGGACGTTTACCTCTCAACGACCGAACCTATTTTTCAAAGCTCCGATAAATTATAAAGCAAATGGGATTTTGTTAGAGTACCGGAGGGTTTAAGTCCTTTTCCGGTCGTATAGGTGAAAACGAATGACAAGAGAAGATCTCTTCGGGCTTCGTAACAAACATCACGTCAATATTTTGTCTTTTTAAGAAAGCATTGAAACATGTAGAGAAAATTCTAAGTAAATGTAATTCAAGGATATGAAATTGATGGCAATTTAATATATTAGCGCAGCAAGACTAGCATTACCGACTAACAAGTCATATTTTTTAAGAAAATAATGAGAAATAAAATTATCTTGACTATACGCACAATTAGTTGTTTGTGCTTTATTATAATAATTAATTATTATACAGAAAACAGCTGTGCTTTATTTTATTTGAAACATCCTATTTAGAAGCAGAATCTCTGCTTTTGACACGAAAATTTATAAATCACAATATCATTTTGACAAATCTCTGCACTACAGTGTATTTTCTGTTCTATCTCTCAAACAACTTTTTGTCCGCACGCGTCTTTAAGAATGAGTTTTCCAGATCCGTCCAACTAGACAGACAATTTCTTTATAGTTGATTGAATTTTCACATCTTTTCTATTTCAAAATAACCATTGTAGTTTACTAAAAAAAGGCAAATAAGCTACAAAAGAGCACGATAATAGCAAAAAGACTTTTGAGCAATTACACAAATCACTAATTTATTTTAAAGTTTCACAAGTTTAAATTCTGTTGATGACTTTTAAAATGCTATGAGTAAACAAAATTGTTAATGTTTAGCATATGTCAATAAACAAAATGAAACTTTAGAATCTGACACAATGTATCAAGGCATGTTACACCCACTTCTGAGATGAAAGCTTCACCTGGTTACCATAACGTTTCCTTTCTGAATGCTAAATTCCACATTCCAGTTTCAACTCTAGTAAGAAATTTATAACTATTCAAGAGGAAATTACTCATCTCATTACAGCACCTAATAAGCATATCTCATATGTAGTTCTGTGTACATCACAATGTCTTAAGTTGGAAGATTAAAGTGAAAGAGGTTCGCAATTATATGCATGTCGTCCTTTGGTTTTGATTCTGCTTTAAGGAATCTATGTTTCGGAACAATAAATTACTAAGATTACTAATTGCTATTTCTAAGGTTGAAATATTTCTAAAAAAAAAAAAATTATTATATTAGTTTTATACCACATAATACAAAATAAATTTAAACGATCAAAAAACAACTACTTGAGTTTAATACATTTTTTAGTAGGTATATTATTATGTACTTATTTTATCTACCACTATCTATCTAATAATATATTCGTTATGCGTCTAGATATACAACACGGTTCATTAGACACTTAGACACTAATAAAAAAATTAAACACGAGATTTGTGATGTTAGTTTTATATTTATTGTGAGAAAATTTTGTTCTAACAAAAAAATGCGCTGGCTTTACAGTTGTTATAAAAAAGTAAGTTTTTCTTTATTAACAAGTGTAAGGGTTTAGTAGAGAAAGGGTACATCAAGGCAATTATTTATAATATCTATATGTTTTAATTTAAACACTTAAATTAAATACTTCCTAATAATTCCAATCCAAAGTTTATAAAGCAATTTTTTCAACATTTTATAAAAGCAATTATGCTTTGATTACCAATCTATCTGCCTTATAATTAATATCTGCACTTTTGTCACAGATGACAAAAAACAGGGCGTAAAAATTTTCATAATAGAAAAAGCGATAGAACCTGACCTGAGTAACGAATTGTAAGCTTGTTTATGTAAGGTTCGAGTCAGAATGTAATCCTGAAAAACCTAAATTGAAAACTGATCGCACACAAAGAACCTTTGTAAAAAATTGTAAAAATGCAATACTCTTCAATACTTTTTTAAGCTTTGTCTATCTTTTTGTAGTTGTCTGTGTTTCGCATCAAAACATGAGCACTATCCACTAATTATTTATATTGACTTTATCACGTATTTTTGATTATGGCTTTGGTGGCTAACGAGTCAGAAAAACTGCCTCGAGATGCACAAAAATGAGATAATCTAATCATATTTATACCTCTTTAAACTTGAATCGATTTAATCTACATTGGCGAAATAACTGTTACATCTCGGCAAAGTTATAATTTTCGCCGGCGATTAAATTTCACGCCTCGCTTCTACCGAATACGGCCATCTATCACTCGAATTATAATTTTGTACATTTCGTTTGACATTTCAAAGAAAACATGTTGATGTGTGAAAATTTATCACCCTCCGCCAAACTCCGTCAAAAGAACGCATTCCAAAAGTGTGTCAACAGCCGCGCCGAAAAATTAACCTTTGTATTAGACCTCCTTGGCGGTAGATGCTTGACGCCTGAAAATGAAAACAGGGCAAGTTATGAAGTCATTCTTCGCCCAAGACATACGCTGAAACAGCAGTCTGCTCGAAAATACTGATCTACACTTAATATTTTAAGAATGGTGACGATCGCTGACCAAGTGGTTTTGCAAGCAATATTTTTCTATAGATGACAGAAATCGATAATAGAGTTGTGCGGTGAAACAATAAAGTTTGTTGTTGAGTTCCTTGTGCCATTTAAATCGGTCATATCTTTTTGATTACTTGCCACTTTTCAATTGTAAATTGCTTTATAATGAAGTTTCGGAGTCGCGAGGGCGTATTTAACCATCTCTTCGTATCTCTTTTTATTTTTATGGCGTTGTCGTTTATTTTTACGACGGCAATTGTCGACTTTAATAACGTATTATTTTCGATGCCGCCCCACCGGTGGAAATTAAAAACGATCTCGGCTTGAATTATAATTAGACGGTGCAAGTTAGTTCGCGCGAAAATTGCTAAAATGTGTGTCTGGAGTGCGCGCTTCATTTCCGTGTTTCCTACCAGCTACAGAAGACAAATGCAAATACTCTCTTAATGCATCATATTAATTACCTCCGAGGTCTTCCGAAAGCAATTTCATTAGAAGGCGCGCTAATGGACACAGCACAAAATCCACAATTTCAATAGCTTTACAAATGGTTATTTCATCACTAAAACACGTAAAAGTGAATCACAGAAAATCTTCACGAGAATATTACGATTTATAAAGTTCCTAAACTACATACCATCACTACGTCGTGGTGTTCCGCAAGATTTCATTTTTGGTCCAGTCTTGTTAATTAATGATCGAAAATTGCGTGAAATGTGTCTAATTGTTACACTACTAATAGTGTAATTCTCCGTAGGTGTGCTGTTCCACCGAGCCATCCTCATGTCCGGCTCAGCCCTCTCCCCTTGGGCGTTGATCCAGGAGCCGTCCCGTTACGCCGCTCAAGTGGCCATCCACGCAAACTGCTCGCCAGAACTGCCACATCCCCACCTGCTCAAGTGCCTTCGAGAGAGACCCCTGGAAACGCTCTTGTCTACTCCTGTCATCGCACCCGAATTCGCATTCGCCTTCGGTCCGAGCGTCGACGGGGTCGTCATTGACACCGGAGAACCACCAGGTAATTTCACAGGCTTAGTTGTGCGTTCGACTGGACACGTAAACCGATTACTCGCAGGAAATTGAGGACTCCACTTGATTATTTTACTTAATAAACCGCAAACTATACGTTACTGGATAATAGGATGGAGAAGTTATGGTAGGATAACGACGGCGAGGAGAGCCAGAAATGAGCTCGAAGTGCCTATATGTTTTTTAATGATGCATAATTTAGAAGCAGCAACTGGGTTAAAATTAGTTTCACTGGACATAAGGGTCTTATACCAAAAACATTAAAGATTTCCAAAAATGTACTTTAAACCAATAAAAAACTTGTATAAATTACTCGATATCACACTTTCACTGTGACATGTACTTGCTCGTCATGGAAAACATTTTGTAAATTCGCAATTAACTGCGTCCACGTTTGGTCTCCGCAAAACTGTCCATGTTTAAATTAACAAAACAAATATTTCATCCATCATGGATAAGTAACAAATCCCTGACGGGTCACACTATTAAATTCTGCAAAACAAATTTGCTGGTTTCCATTACATGCAACGACCGTGGTTATTAAAAATAAATTCGGCACATTTCTGTTACAATTTCTTTTTTAAATATGCATCGCGGCTGAGATGACTTAGGTGATTTCAGCGCTGAAATGTTATTTTCAAAATTATTCCGCTCACTATTTTGTAATGAAGTTACCTAATATCGCTGACCCACTTTTAGATAATAACCGTCGCGTTAGGTAATATCGCAGTGGGTAGTAATTGGGGAGGGTTGTTTCATTTTTTTTAATAACGGCGTCATCTGAGGTAAATTATTCATTCGCAACGTCTGTTGTCTGCAAAACTACAACGGTTTTAAAAATAAACAAATTATAATCCAGGAAAATAAACATGTCGATATACACAGAAGCGGTTAAAAAAAAGGATGTATATCGATATTTTATTTTATACTTTTTCTTTAAAATGTGAGCTGTAAGTTGATTAAACGACAATTAAACTTAATTGTATAAATTACTAGTACTGGCTACATTAAACTATTACATTTTGCAGTAAAATTCCTAACAAAGCAAAATATCTGACTGAATATTAAACACCCTCTTATGTCGTAAAATTATTCAGCATCCATTCAGATTAAACACATGAAATTTATAATTCATAAATTGGAATAGGTATAACTAAATTTACACATTAATGCAGCTGAATTTAAGGCTTCCACTAAACAGGCAAAATCATGTGAATGAAAAACAAAAAGTATAACAATAATTAAAAACAGTGTATAAGTATCTGATTTTCTTTGTGAATTCATATTTCCGTAAACTTGCTGCAGGTAACAGTCTTGCAAACAATTAATTTCCACAATAATTTTCCTACGTTTACCCAGTAGGTATAAAAATAGCAAAAGTACAGTAATTATAATTCGCGTAATGTTTAAAATAGTGCATGTGATGCAAAATTACAAAGGATTTTAAAATTAACCTCTTAAAACTAAACGTAGAGATTTGAAGTCAAGTTCTTATGGAACAACAATGATAGCCTCCAATCTTACTATAAATGAATCATTTACAGTCGCTTGCTTTTAAATATTTTATAATCACCAAAACATTATTTGCTAATGTCTTTGAAAAAGCTTATACAAAAACCTAACTTGTCTTATTGTGTCACAGTGCGGGATAATTGCATAGAAAATTGTTTTTTCAAAAAAAGTGAAACCTGTAGTAAAGGAAATGAGACACGTTGGAACTAATCACTAAAATAAAAGCATTTTTGCAATATAATTTATTTTTAAAATTATCAATTTTTTCATTGCTAACAAACCCATCAATTGCGCCTGAACTATTTACAAATATTGTTGTTTTCTTTTTTACTCACGTCTCAAACCTTTTCCACTAAAAAGGAATTCTTCTTGTTGCAAGATTTTAATGAATGTCTGAATATAACCATTACAAGTTTTACTTGAATTTTTCACAACAAAACGTACTTACTTTGTTTTGTTAAATAGCTTCATTTGCGTTTTTAATGCCTATTTGTTATTCGTGGAATAGAAGAATAATGCAGTTAAAACAAATGAAGCACAGCAAAACAGCTAAAGTTGTATTTATAGCAGAAAATCGAATTTACCGACTTTTCGATTTAAAATTTCAATTGGGCACTAAAAATGCAAATTACTTAAAACACTAAAGAGAATGCATGTGCAAGCTAAATGTTAAGTGCGTTTTTTCACTCTACAAATATTTAAGTGACAATTCTTTACTCATTTACTGGCTAGTTACTCACTTATTTCAGTGAGTGTGCAAAAAATACTGATGATGAATAATGAATATAAATTTGATTCAGTTTAACGTTTTAAAATAACATGACAGTACGTCAAATCGCATTATTTTATATTATTTTCAGCGTCAATCTATTATAAATGTCACCGGATCTAAATCCAGCTTTCACTGTTTACATAATTATGAGCGTGCAGCTTCCATTATCGTGTCAAGAATTGAATCAATACTGCTGTAAATGCAAAACGTCAACCACATCTGTGCAACTGCTAATACGGATCTCTGCAAAAATAAAGGAATCGGGAAAACTTCAAAGCTCAGCTATTTTATTACTTCCTTTCGTGTTTTATCTAATTCTGCAAGTCGTGGACTTAAATAGACTCTCTAAAAACTCCGAAGAATCGGAATAAGCGAAAACGAAGCTGACTTGCACTTTTTATTGTGTTTATAAAACTAATTCAATTTTTTTATTAAGGGGGAAGCACGACCTTGTTCTCACTTAATCGTACCTAAAGAGCAAAATTTATATTTCTTCTTCGTTCTGACCCTAATATCGTGCAGGAGTGTCGATATAAATAATGCCGGTAATCAATTTAAGTTGCGCCCCTAGCGTTATAAATAACTTTTATTTTATTTGTCTTGGACGTAATTTTCATTAAGGCGAACGGGATTTCGGTCACACCGAGAGTCTTCTCTGAAGTCAAAAAATTAACTTTTCACGGTGGAGAGAAAGCGATAAAGTGCTTAAGAGGGGGATTTTTATCTCAGAATTTCTCTATCCTTGTGGAATTATAAGCGTTCATTGGCTTTGTTTATATTTGTTGTTTTGTGGATTTGCATATCAAAAACACCAAATTATCCAAAATTTCGGTTTGTTGTGATAAAAATAAACGAACCACCATTTTAATTATTTATTTCACACACAAATTGTAAGAATTAACCCTCATTACCACACTCGAACCTGTGCTCTAAACGCACAATCGAATCACGTTAATTTAAAAAAAGGGCTTCGTGTTTCGAGGTTGTGGTGTTAAATGATTAAGCGTTAAATAATCCATCACGATAATTTTTACTCTAGTTTACGTCAACTGATAAAAATTTAACTGTTTAATAAAATTTATTACACCTACATTGTTAAAAATGTAACTCTGTTTTGTTAACTACACTTCGTCAAGATAACTTTTGATTTACATTTTGAACCAAAATATTACAAATCTGCATAAATAGATTGGAACGATTCAAAACAATTTTTGCCATTAGTCATTAAAAATGGCATTCTTTTACTGCTTAAAATAAATATAGCTTCGTTAAATTATTATAATTCACTTAATTTTCACATGTTTAAAATTCTATTGATTATCTTACGGGTGTAGACAGCATCTTTCATCCAACAATTTCAGTCCAATTTGTCAGACGCTCCGTGAATAGCACTAGAACAACTTCTGTATAATTAATGTCCTTAAAGCAAAACCTTTCCCTTTGATACATCGGTCTATTTGAAATGTGACTTAATTAGAATCGCACAATGTTATTGCTAAATGTTAAATTTTCGTAGTGACTGAGAGTAAACTGCTTTAAACACATTCAAGTGTTAGTTACGGCTCAGTTAAATTAATTAGGCCGACCGGATAAGTGCCTCAACTGATAGTTTACAAATTTTACGACAGACAGAACAACCGATAAAACACGGGATGCGCTATATTTTCGCTTGGATTTCATTCGTTTAATGCTAATTCATCACACTTAGTCTACTGCGAACATTATCGCCGATTTTATTAAACGAATGAAACTTGCCCTCATAACGAATTGTGTCTCAGGACAAATTTGATGAAATAAGCAGACGTTTTGAGAAAAGAAAAGACGGTATTTACTGAACTACCGTGAATAGCAGTTTATCAAAATAAATAATTTTATGAACAAAAGTGCCTGGATACGATCATAAATTCTATTTTAAATTTAAGAGTCCATAATTTTAGAATAGCTCCATCTAGAGAGCTTAAAACTACTAACATAAATATAAACTCTAGATAACTAGTGAATGTTTCAATAGAAATTACTTTTGCAAAGCATTTATTGAAAAAACACAACTATTCGATACGAAGACATGTATAAAATACTTCTACCATATTAAAATACTGAAAATTCCAAGCGTCATCTATTATGCACTACGGAGGCCATCGATCCAGGCAACGTGTAACTGGAGTTTTTACTAATTTTAGGGATAGAATTAAACGTACAAATGGAAAGCAAAGCGTAACTTTATACACTAACAAATTTAATTAACAAAAATCACAAATAAACAACGCTCTCACTCAGTACAATTAGAGAACACTCATTTCCACGTGAAATTTCATCTTAGTATAGATTGTAATTGAATCCTTTTTTTAAGGGCGTATATCAACAACGTACTTACTTACGTCCTATTAAAAAAACTGATATAATTACATAAACAACGATTTTTTTGTAACATAAATATCTTATTTTCGTGTTTCTTGATTATGACTGTTTTTTGCTTAAGTGTGACGTTAAGTAAATTTACAACTCCTTTATTTATTACGATTAAAAAAAAAACTTAATATTTCGCCCGGCACCTCCACCATTTTTTGAAGCATACAAAATAAAAAAAATCCAAATAAATTTGTATATGGTATGTTTTAATAACGTAAACATCTACAAAAGGCTTTTAGTGAAAATTAGATAAATAATAACGTCGATAATTCACTGAACTAATTGAAATTTACTACATTATAAGTTAAATTAATTATTGCTTTATCCAAGCTATAGAGTTCATTTTTTGACCAATCCTACAATTTATTAATAAACCCCATTAGCAACTTAAAAACAGAAAAGACATTTTTAGCCTCAAAATCCAACTTTATATACCTTATATTACTCATTAGAGAAATTTATGGACTTTTTTTTCTTCCTTTTTGTTAATTTTGTATCTATACTTATTTCCACGTAGCTAACACTTCTGCTTCTTTTTCTAGGCGACAACCCTCACTACAACGAATTCGACGCCAACAAGCCCCTAAAATCTGAGCCCCAAAACACCATCAACATCCTCAACAACGTGCTCTTGCGTAAATCTGTAGTCTCGAAATTGTCTCGGTACGACTTGCTTTTGGGAGTAGTAAAAGCTGAAGCATACTTCGCCTTCAATGGCGAAGACGTTCAATATGGCATCGAAGCCGATCGTCGCTCGAAAATCTTAAGGACTTTTGTGAGAAACACGTACAGTTATCACCTGTCTGAAATCCTGGCAACGATAGTTAATGAATATACGGATTGGGAAAGACCCGTTCAACACCCGATCAATATCCGAGACGAAACTCTAGAGGCATTGTCAGATGCACAATACGTAGCCCCCGTTGTACACACTGCAGATTTGCATTCGGCAGAGCACAGGAATTCGTTTTTGTACGTTTTTGACTACCAGACCAAGTTCGGGGACTATCCGCAGGTAAGAAAATTTACAGTTAATGAAAAAACGGAATCAGATATTGGATGTGTTGAAAGATTAGAGTGCAAATATATTGGAATAAAATTTAAATTCAAGAACACAAGATCGAAATGATATTAAATTTGCATGCAATATAATAAAATAAAAAGTGACGTTTCGATTTTTGTCTTCTTCATCTTGTATTTTTATTTCATGTATAAATGTAAAGGTTGCTTTACATTTTTATTCTTAATTGAATGTGACAAAGTCACTACATGTTCCTACATTATTGTAAGTTAAAGTTGTTCCTTGTTTTATTTGTAGGCTCGTAACTTCAAATATAAATCTCGCATATATTTTTACAATAAATAGATTGCAACTTTATACTACATTCAAGTTTCCTCGAGTGCCTCTAGGCAAATTCGTCTCGTCTAAAAAAGTATCCATTCTCGTAACAAAGCTGAGCTTCTCATTTTAATCCGAATAATGCGCCTCCGAATGCATTTAGAATATCCACTCAAGTTTCACACTCGTTCTCAAGGAATTTCATTGTACTTAACAAAAAATGTGAAACGTTACTAGTCCAATATCTGGAATCCCTTTGAAGAGCTCGCATGATTAGTCGACACTCGCGCCAAATATTTTTGTCATTTTTCCCCTCTAAAGCTTGTATTTTTAGCAAGCGTAGTCTCACACCTAATTGTTTCCCGGTTCCGCCCTGCATAAATCTCGTATTATTCCGTGCGGATGTTCCCGTTGTGAAACAAAAACACATAAATCCGAAGAATTTCCATAACTGGAATCTAACCGCGGCGCTTTCAAACTTAAGGCTATTCGATGTACAAATAACTTTCTCAAACGTGGACGACGGAATGCATATATTCATACATATATAAACTATTTTTCCTGCTGTTTACTAACACAAGAGTAGGCAGCAACCAACGGAATTTAAGGATGAAAAAGTTAAATTAATTTTGTTATATTGTTCGACTACCAAAGTTTCTCTTTGCTGATAGATTCAACTCTAAAGATACTCTTTGCGTTTGTGTGTGGATATGGATAAAAAATAAATAAAAATAAAAAAAGCATCTTCCTACATTGCGACTCTAAAATATGTTTTCGGCTAGGCAACCCGACTTAAAAGATATATACATCTAATTGTAAGATGAATTTTTGTCAGATGCCGCAAAATTTTTACCTTGTGTGAACCTTTAAAAATGGTAGTATATCTTATAAAACACTAAGTGAAAGGTTTGCATATTTATACATTTTAACCGAATTTTCCTAACTTTTTAACATTAAATAGCGGGGCTGGTAGTAATCTCCCAAAAATTTTTTGGCAATTTTTAGCTACATGAAATCCGATTGGGTTGTAGTATTCTTAATTTGAGTGAACAGTGATAACCACGTGCAGATAAAATTTAAAAAAGCATATTTCAAAAATTACCGGTGTTTTTAACGCTTACAATCAATAAATTTATGCTCAACATGCCCAATTAGAACATTCAATATAAACTTTCAACTAAATATCGGCATTATTTGAATTTACCTTCAAGCAATATTTACATATTATTACTAAGTTGAATAAACATCTCACCAAACGATAACATGTTAGTTAAACTTTACAATACCTTTTAATGATAATTAATTATTATTTATTCCATCCCTTCTGTACATTTGGTATAACTGAAGTTTCAAACATGTTTTTGTTAATAAAATCGATTCATTGATGAAAACTTATTAAATTTTGTCTCTATACATAAAAATCTTATAGTTACATTTTCCCTGGCGGCTATCGCAACTAGAAAGATACGATTTCAATTTTAAAACGGCTGACTTTTAAACTTATTGGAATCCACGATCTATCAAAAGTCATAAAAATAATCTCCATATTTTCAACTTGAAAACATTCCGTCGTCTTTTGAGAGCCTGGAACTTTGTCTTTTAATTTCTTTTAAGAAATCTACATCTAGATCGTGACCATTCAATCGAACTTATTTCCAGTCCACCGGCAAGAACTCGCCAATAAATTGAAACATTCCCCGGTTCGGTTGTATAAAGAATAAAGCAGCGATTAAAATGTAGATTTCCGAAATACTAGCAAATATCTTTTCAGTTCAGCATTTAAAAGGGTATGTAAGAGTTTCGCAATGGATTAGCATCCACATTTTTTCTCAATTTATAGTATTTCACACAAATTGGACCAGCGTATCATTAATTAAAAAAAGTTGAGCGTTCGCAGTTCGATGTTTGTTCTTCTCTTGACAATTAAAAATTCTGCACGGCTCCGTGTTTACCCTCTTTTAAAATGTCACAGCCGAGCGGCGAGAAAATTTGTTTAATTTGTACTTAAGTCCAAACTTGCGATGAATTATCAGTTGAAATATCAAAGTTTGCGAGGTTTTTTGTTATCCTTTACCAAAAAAAGACTAGACATGCACTGCTAAAACTGTTAGAATTAAGTTAAAACACTTGGTAGCCGCCATATCGATTTCTTTTTCTTTTTTGGACAACGTCCAAGTTGCTTCATTTCGTGTGAAGTATTCTTCTCAGCTGATTTGTCAGAAATTGTTGTTTTATTTGTTCTCGCTCACTAGCTTGAGGAGCTCAAATCAGAGCTTGTTTTGATACCTTGAGGACGTTTTCATAACGAGATACGTAATAAGCAACTTCCTAACAGGGTCCCTGTTGGTTTAACTCCTCCAGATTATTCAGATTAAAATACATCACGAAATAGTCCTAATTTCTCCCACGTTACATTAACACCGACGTAATGTAAGTCAGTCTAGACGTATACCAACAGTAAACCAAAAAATGACAAATCTCAGTCAAAACGGGGATTAATGTTCGATTTCATCGTAACTTTCCAGACGACATTTTTCCGATCGCAAATGTTTGCTTTTGTTGGTACGTCAGGCGCGCTTGGAACTAATATGATGCTAGAAAATTGTCATTGTCATTTTTTCCTGAAGCAGTGAATGACAGTTTTATATTGGCCTTTGTTGTTACTTTATTGAACAACACTGGTGGAATGCAAAGTCGTAAAAATCGTTCATTGCCCCATTGTTCGAGGAATCTGTTGTTTTGTGCCAACAGTTATAAAAATGAGACGAACGCAAAGTGCATATTCAAAGCATAAATGTTAATTTTAGAAAGATAAGTATGCCAAATGCACCAAGCTTTTTCCAACAAATATCTGTCAAAGAATACGATTCTCTTAAAACCCAATTAAAATTGATCACTCAAAATGGAATATTGTATCAAACAACAAATAACTATAACTTCAGTATACCAATACAATTATTGAATTAATGTTGAGATATTAAGAGTCAAGAAATGAAAATTTTCTCTGTTTCTTGGAAACATTTTTGCCTCCTAACTGAGAAGGGCAATTTATAACTCTTTCTTTTTGTGTAGCTGTGTAATATTTTTTGGTAGTAAGTACTGCTAGTTGAGGGTGAATTTCAACGCTGCACTCTAGAAGCTTTACTATTAATAAAGCAAACAATGTAGTAGGAGTAAAAAATGCTCCAGTAAAAAGTAACAAACCGCCGCGTTTAAATTGCGGTGGAAAGACGCTTCCAGAATTTAAAAAAACTTGAAACAGAACGCAAGGTCTTAAAGCATTAGCCTTATCTCGGGAGCCGGACGATATTTCAAGCAATTATGAAAATTTATACTTAATTACTTAAGTAGTTCTGTTGAAAACTACCGTTGTAAAGATGGGTCAGTAGATAAAACTTTATTATCGACGACTTGTTTGTTACTTGCAATAAAATGAGCGGATTTGAGAATGGAAACAGTATTGAAGATTTACTGCATACAAAAACGCTAATCCGACCTCACTGTCATAAAAAGGCATTTAAAGTTCTCAAACACAAAAGAAACGGTTGAGAAAAAAAATCGTGCCATCAAAAAATGCTTTAAAGACGCAAGAGAAACAAAAGTTTGTAAAGTATACGTAATTTCCAACAATGACATTAAATTGCCGACTCTCAGACTGGAAGAATGATAAATAAGGCTGTTTGCTTGGGGTCGCACGTCCTCCGCACTGACATCTACTCGG
The DNA here is from genome assembly GCA_030157275.1 of Cynaeus angustus. Lineage (NCBI taxonomy): Eukaryota > Metazoa > Arthropoda > Insecta > Coleoptera > Tenebrionidae > Cynaeus > Cynaeus angustus. Next base: position 19,088,459 of record CM058060.1, read on the forward strand.
AGGGTTGTAGATGCATGTATTTATTCACGACGGCGTAATGAGAACCACTTCTTGGCTGCTTCCAAATTAAATAATTTGTTCTAGTTTCCGGTTTGAATCTCTTGTGTTTGAATATATTCTTTGCTGTGTAACTCAGAATATCGCGGAAGTTGTGCTTTATTGCTCTTAAAATTAACGAGGGTTAAATCTGACCGATACGAGGTCGAAAACATATACAAACACACACAAACTTAATATATAAACTTAAATATAACATTAAAACCAAATATAATTTTGTACCGAATGTAATTTACTTTTAAACATTTATATTTATATTATTTATTTGACTTATAAATATATATAATTATATTTTTATATAGTCGCTGAATTATAATGGTGGAGGCGCCGGGAAAATATTAGATATCTCATGATTTATTTAATGCAGCTAATAAATCAATTGTAAATTTCAGTTATTCTACTAAACGTAATAACAACAATAATTTTTCAGTAACCTAGATTTACATTTTTATACCTTTATCAGTAAAAATAAACAATAAATAGAATAGAATAGAGCAAAATAAAACAGATTTTTCATTTTAGAAAGCAAATTTTAAACATGACATTGACAACAACCTTATTATTTTTTGATGGAATGGACAAAATGTTTGTGTACATTCAACATTCCTTTAATTCATAACAGAAATATTCTGCATTCATAAACTTGACAAATCTATATTTCTAATAATACCTCGTCGGAATATCGAGCGATTAAAATAATCGATTCATCCTTGAAACCGAAAACATAAGTTTTTTACGATTAATACCTTATGTTGCGACATCATTGATGGAGTTAGACGAAGGGTTCGTTGTTGCTTACAACAAAATGGAGATCATTGTTAAAAAAATAATTGTTTTTCTTGAAAATTCACATATTTTTACAATTAAATCTTTTTTTTAGCTGACACTACAATTCAATTCAATTTGGACATAAGTTTTTGGTTTCAGGGATGACTCGATTACAGATTATTTCGATCGTTCGATATAATAATTTTAGAATTGCAGATTTAGTTAGGTAGTGTCATGTGTTAACTAGGTAGTAAAAATAATATTTATTTTTTATTATTTATATTTATTATTCAATAAGAATTTTATATTTTGGACTGAAAAAAAAACAGAAAACTTTGAAGATTTGATTTTTTTTTTTTTGTTTTTTGCGCAATATATCTTCGTCAATCTATTTTCAAGAGATTTCAAAAAATCCAAAACAAGACTAAAATAAAAATTTGCGACTCGGCAATAATTAAAATGAACAAATAGTCCTCAAAGTAATTCATTTAACATCCGAGAATGGAAACAATAACTAAATTCAATTTTACAAAGAAAAGTTGTTTAGGTTTTACCCCACGCACATTTTTATCTTGTATTCGACGTAATTTTTTTAAATAAAGAAAACTCTTTTGACAACCAGTAATAAATTTACACTCTGTCTGACTGTAAAGACCTTCCTTTGTGTCGCCCATCCCATAATCATCAAGTTAACGGATTTCCACAAAGGCTAAGTAAATTTACAGTTTTAATCAACTTTATTTGCACTGACTGTCGACACAATCGAACCAATCAGTCAACACGGCCGTTCCTAACCCCAGACATAGGTTTATTTCTATTTCGAACTTGATTCGGCCCCAGACGATAAAATTTAACCCCGCCAAACTACGTTCGCTACTGCCGAATTATACAAGAAATGAAAAGAGAGTTGTAAAAGTAAACGTCCAACCTAACTCTCAATAGATCTTGTGTTAAATCCAAATTACAAGACTGATATTTCTCTCAGTGCATGTTTCTGGTCCTTGGAGCCGGATTATTGAAAGTCTGTACTAATTTACGACCGCAACCTTTGTAGATAATAAATAACTTGTGTTTGCAATAAATATACAGGCGAGGTGGATAAATATGAGCCCGTTATCAGTGAGTTATATTTATGTCGCTTGAATGAGAAATCGACGCTAACCGTCTGTCTGCGCATTATCGCGTGAATATTTTACGAGGGGGGTGGAAGATGCTCTATGCAGAGTAATACCTAAAACAAACAGACAAGTCGCCTAATATACATTACCACCGTCTTTGACATGTAAAACCGGCTGATATCGCGGTGCGGATGTAATCGCGTTGTCTGGAAAATGGGCGTTGCGACTTCTAAGACGCTTAACGAGGGCGCTACAATCGGAGCAAAAGGATTCGCTTCTAATCAATCTGGCTGTCAGTCGAAGGACGCTACACCTTCAATCTTTATAATTGCCAGGATTCATCACTTACAGCGTTTTTGTTCGCCAAAGGTGGAAACTTCATTTATCTAACTGAAACAATTTCTTTGCGGGAGCGAAAAGCGCTCGTTGGCGAAATAAGTGGAGGTTTTATTCAAGCGACTGGGAGGGGTTCGCCGAGCTTAATGAATTGTCAATTACAGGGAGGGTTTAAGGGGAAATTGATTGGAGCTCGTTTGGGCGCGATGTCACGGACGACAACTTTTTTAAATTAATTTGACGGTGGGTGGAAGTTTTTACAACATATCTGGAGATGATAAATAACCAATCGAAACATTTTTTATCGAAAAAAAAACGTTTAGATGATCTGAGCGGAGACGTTTTAAAATTGAATATTTATTTAATCTATTTTTTTAAAACTCAACTTCCCCATTAACTTCAGTAAAGTAATTTCCACACAGTGAGGAAAGTAACTTTTAACAAAAATTAACGAAAACAAAAAAAAATACTTTTCAAACCAAAAGTAGATAAAAATATTTTCACGCTTGCTCCATAAATAGGTAGGTCAATAATAAACTGTAGTTGTATTAAAAATGATTTAATGTTACAAAATTTGCGTATTTACGAATTATATGAAATTTGTTTTAATTGATATTAAAATAATTTTCCCAAAGGGCAATAAATGACAATTGTCAAAGATACAAAGCTGCTATTGTTAACAATAAACTATAAACAAAATGCATTTGCATTCTAATCGTGAATTATGAAGCATAATATTGGCACATTAAACTATTTTATTGATTTTGTTTAAATACTAACTAGAACAGAACCGTTATTTTTATTCAGTGTTAAAAGTGAATAATGAATTTTTAACTGTTGTAAAGCTATAATGTTGTTACGTGCTTATAGTTAGAATTATTAAATTTTTCACTTTGCAACGCTATAAAAAATATAAGTGCATTTGCGTGTATGATAATTTCATTGAGCATAACTCACCAACCACAATTTACTGAAATCGGAAGCAAATGATAGAATTACCGTTTACTAAAATTATTTTTTGTTGTGTCCTGTATTCAAATTTTCTCCTATGGGGTAAATTTTAACGGAATCAACGTAACTGATAACTTGAGTTTGGATGAAATGTCTATTTTTAAATGTTAATTGAAGCTCATATGAGAAAACAGAAATTTTTCAATTAACTTTTCTTCTTAAAACGTGCTACCGACTTTCCATAACAAAAACAATCCATTGGATGCTTTTATTTCATATTTTGTACTCTACTGATATTACCAACAAATATGTCAAAAATCAAGATAATTTATTTGAAACTTTTAAACTATCATTTTATCCTCCTTTAGGCCTACAAATAAAAAATAAAAACAAATTAAAAAAATGTTAAAAATAAGAAAAAACATTTCAATAGCTTAGCTCCAAGAACCCACCTTAAATTTATTCACGTTTGTTTTTTAACATATGTTCTTAATAAAAAATTAAATAGTTAAAAAAATTAAAAAAATGTACCTCATATTTTATAAATGTCAGGTGAACAAATTTTCTTAAAATCGCTAATAGTCTTTTAAATTTTAAGCTATATCTGCGCCAATATCTTATCGATTTTTATCGTAATTTCAAATTTAGAATTATTTTTGATAACAGTTTTTTACGAAAAGTAAGGTTTTATATTTTGTAAATATAGTGTGAAAGTAAATGCGTATTTTTCGTCCCCACAAAACCTTTTTTAAATCTCCTCATCCATCGCGACCCAAAAATAAATTGTGGTTTCGTCAATGACGCTTTTAACTTAATACACCCACAAAATAACCGTCTATTATTCCATAAGATGTGTCTTTTAATGTTGCAAATGCCATAAACATATTCACTGAGTGCCAAACATAATCTCTACTTACCTTTCACCGAAGTTTTAGTGTCCCATAAACCGTCTATGTATATTCAAATTTTCGCGTTCCCTTCTCGCACATTTTAAACGCTATAAAATGCGGCTACGTGTCTTTATTATTGATTTTTGTAACACCGATGATACTTTCCGTTAAAAAGAGATTTATATTTATGAACATTTTCCAATAATTTCTGGCCGTTAATGCATTCTTCGATACATTGTACAACTTTGACGACTCTGGAAAGCGACCGTTTTTCAACTGTTGCTACAAATTCTTTAGGTGTTTGTGTTTGAGCTGAGTCTTGGTCAGGTCAAAATAAATATTTTGTACATTGTAAATGTAGCACTAGATTTTGTCAAACGTGTCGCGTTTATGTGTTATTATGCCAAAATGATAATGGTAACTCTTCCGGCTTCGGAGTTTGATGTCTTAGTTCTCACAAGAGCTTAGTTCTCGGAAACGCCATCTCGAAATCCGCTCAAAATTGTATAGATAGCAAAATGTTCACACTTATAGATTTAACCAAAACAGTTCATTTTTTGTTTAAATAATTTCATTGAAGCAAGTAGTATTTAATGCTGATAAACTGTTCTAACAGTTTTAATAGATTAATTTTTTAAGTGCCTAAATAAGAATAAAATCTAAAATTAAGTTCAATAAAGATTGCTGCTTATTTATATTAAGTGCATTAAAATCATTACCATTAACATAAATCAAAAATTTTTCCTCAAATCTTTTCCATCATTATTCTTCGAAGCTCAATATTAAAATACAGCTGAAAAAAAGCAGCCACAATCACAGAAATAATCGTTGAACCATAAATCATTGATAACATGCGCTTTTAAATTCTGTTGGCAATTCATGCGTGAAAAAATTCCAGCTGATTGTAGCAATAAAGACTAAGTAAGCCCTCCACATTATAGTTGTCTTCGAGTGCATTTATTTTGTGTTTATTTCAGGCTTCCCTTGCGCAATCTGTAGAATAGTTGGTCGAATCCGTGAAGCTAAAATATCCGTACGAGATTTAAATTCAATTTAACATCTCGTAGATTGCGAAGTTTTCACTCCGTTTAACTTCGTAACTCTTACATGAACTGTCTATCCAAGATTGCGAAAAATATTTCAATTTTAAATCTCTCAGAAACGGGCAATGATTTTAGACAATAGAAGCGCTTACAACTTCGATACTCAGACAAAATATTAACTGGGACAAATAATAAAAAGCCAAAACGATTTAACCCGAGATCCTCGCAGGAAAGCAGTCAAAAGCATGAACAGCAGTACTGTTCACGTGAGCGCGAATGAAATATACCATATGAATAATTTAAGTCTTATTTGAAAATACAAACGGCGGTGGAGGAAAGCTGGCTCGGGGGCGGCGTGGCTGATAGCAGGAATTATCTTGTTTTATTTCTCAGGAAGTGTCATGAAGAAGCTGTTTAAGAACTAATTTGCTCCAAGGCGCCGAGGCTAAATAAAGATAATAGATAAAACCAACTGCATATTAAACTAACATAAATTTCCGAAAGTGAACCTAACAGAAAAGAATGTAGCAACCAAGTACGAATTTTATAATTTTGCAGAGACAAGGATGCATTCATGGAGAGGAACTTCCATATTTGTTTGGAGCGCCGCTGGTTGGAGGATTCATGCACTTTGTCAGAAACTACACCAAGTCTGAAGTCCTGCTGGCCGAAACCACCATGATCTATTGGAGTAACTTTGCGAGGACGGGGTAAGTGACAACTTTAAATGTAGTTTACTTATGTGAAGATGTCTGCTAATGTGGAATGCATGCTACACGAAGCGGCTTTTAATGGTCTTGAAGAAAACTGAAGTTTGAAGGGTTCCTACCACTTTAAGAACCAGATAAAATATGATAACTTTGTAAAGGAGGATTTTCATCAGTTAAGATCTTTGCACAAACGCTCTCCATTTGCTAGTAAAATTATGACTGAAAAATGTAAATGCTATAGTCTTTATGTTTTTCGACTATTAAATATCCGTTTCTGATCTTCTTATGATATTTTACGAGCATAATGTCAACCTTGTTCATTAAACTTTGTAAATAATGTTCAAATGAAAGTTTTTTTCCAATCTAAAAACATAATCTAAGTTCCCATTAGCTTTAAACTTTTTCTTCCAAATCAAAGCTGAAATTATACCTAAAAAATCTCTAACTTCGTTCGTGTGATAAATTGCCACTATTTCCTTTAGCTACTTGTAAAAGAGTAATTTCCTACTTGGCAAACGCAATACTTAATTTTGCAGGAATCCAAACGAATCGCCTGAGGGAACCCGACAAGAAAGAAATCGTCTGAAAAATATCGACTGGACCGCTTACGAGGCCGTTCACAAAAAATACCTAAATTTAGGTAAGCATCAATATCCTAAGATAATATTAATAAAATTGTCAATACATTTAGCAAACAACATCTCAGAATTCCTATTGAAAAACCCAAACCAATATTTATGTATAATTCCGGTGTTGTGTTGAGCATTTCCATGTTTACACAAAAACCAAATCGAAGTTGTCAAATCAATACGATGACACTTCCTTGACATAAATAATTTAGCCAAGAATTTTCCTCGATTTCTACCAGACTTTGGTACTACGATAGCAGCAAAGTCGCTGAAAAAACAACAAAGCAGACGCTGCGTTCCATTCTTCACGGTTCTTTTGTTGTGTAATCTCATTAAAATCTTTGTTTGCGTCCTAACCGCATTTTCGACGACCGATAATTGTAAAAGCTTTGACAATCGGACGATTCCATAGTAATGAATATGAGCAAATTTTACTAGACAATCAATACGACATGTCAACGTCCACAATTGAATTTATATCCTAAATTTAAATCCGAACATTTATTTATATTTGGAATTAGTTAAGCGCAAAATTAATTGACAGCGAAATCTCTCTTCGAGAGCTTCGCATAGAACTGTAATGCCAACCAAACAAAATCGAAAATAAATACTCGTAGATGTGATCGTGATTACTGATTACTTAATCTCGTGATAAAAGCCTTAGGTTTCAATTTTAGAACTGACTGTCTATTGAAGACAGGAAAAACGATTACGTACTCGAAACTTGAAGACGCGCCTTTGAGCTTTGCACTTCTAATTAAAGTTGTTCAGATCGCATTTTAATTATTTGGTCGCGTTCTAGCAGGAGAGAGCACGTTTTTCATGGTCGAGAAGGTGAAGAGGTTATAGAGAGAATTTCATTTTAGAAATTTCAAATTCTTCACAAACATTGTTGTATAGAACAAAAGTAAACAATTAGGATAAGTTCAGGAGAGACTACGTATAAATTATAATTACGGCTTTCATTCATTACATTATGCTTTAGCTCATGCATGAAGGTTTAATATAATCAAAGACATTTCACGAATCTAACTTATTGTTTACACTACGAACAAAACACACTTGTTTAACTTTCATAACTCCTGATACATTTATAAAACAATTACCCAACATAATTTAAAAATTTTACTTTTAAAGCCTTCACCATTATTTTGAGTAAATATTATCTCTACCCCTCATCGCGCAAACAGTAAAATTACGATCTACACTAACAAAAACAAAATTCTAATTAGAAGCGTTTTTGCCAGATGGTTGAAAAGTTAAACATTATTCTCTGATTATTTTAATAACCCTTCTGGTCTAGTGTTGATACGTGTAGCGCACATTTTCGTTTGAGTTTTCTGTCTGCTTCATTCGTCGCTTTTTTCTCTTTTCGTGGAGCATCTCCATGTGGAACATGTGTGCAAGTTTTGAAACATAATAGAAAATTGATTTAAAACCCAACAGTATATCTCATTCGATGAATAAAAAGTAGGAAGTGTTTATGTAACGTTTGGGATGCACAACGCTATAAGAAAGCTGCATCGCCTCTTATGCATGAGTTTTAAATTGATTTCTTCCTACATACACCTTCTCAAAAGTTTCCCACATCCGGTTATAAATTGTTAAACTAACATTTCCTACCGCCTTGAAATAACGTTTGTATCTCGTCTACGCTTAGTTCGGTTTAACAAAATAGGAGCATTCAAGAGTGTTTTGATAATGTCGAACTGGTGCCTGTTTGAAATTCCACTACATAGTTGGAGACGTGCGACTGTATATTTAATTTAAAGGCTGAGGCAATGTCGTAAAGATTGAGAAAAATTCGCCTATGAAGTCCGCGCGACTTAATTTAAACGCACCCCTTAATTACGTCTTAATAAAACGATATTTCTTCAATGTCCTCGCGTTGACAGACCTCAAGTGTGAGCTGAAATATTAACGCAGTACAAAGCTACCACATGTCTTTAACACCGACCATTTTGAGCTGCTAATTTCCAATTTCTGGAGGAACCACGCGAACGACTCCGCCTGTCTTCATTGCGCATATAAATCACATCCGATCTCGGTGTTTTGTTTAATCTAAGCCTTGAGCTACCTTTTGGACTACTAAATAACACCACAGCCAATATAGCGCCTTCACGGTCGACGGTTTCACATTCACGCTTGCAAGAAAGTAAATACCTTATTTGCGAGTCTATAAAGAATGAATTTGAAAGCTCGTTCTACTTTCTTGAAATTTTTAAAAAGGGCAAAAACAGTTTTACTTATATATTACGCGTATTTTATTATTGGGGTACTCAAATCGAGGTAATTCGAAACATTTTGTCCATCGGAAAATGAACTTTGAACTCCCCCATCTGGTCTAAAGCCCTCGAAAGAGCCCTTTGTCCCTATTGTCCTCCGTCTTTTCCAAATTTATTTCGTTCATTTCAGCAATCCTTTACTGCTTTTCAAATCGAACTTAATCCCTTAAAGTTAGTCGACCCGTTCAAATTAATTACAGCCTTAATTGGCATACTTCTAGGTCCTCCTGACACACTTGACATACAGTTTGAAGCCTCTTTCTCTTTTCAACTTTCAAATCGAGTTTATTTTTGAAATAATTAATAAAGCAAGTTAGAAGCTCGACAACGGACGTGCTCGCTGCTGTGATATTAAAAGTTTTATAAAAAAGATTCCAGCCTAACTTTTTAATGCGACACGTAACATTCTAGAAAATACCTTGCTCCAGGTTAAATAAATGTCTGCGTTCCGAGGCGAAATTTTATTTTTTCAACAGCTAATTTTATAATTAAAAAAAATGGTAATCGAGCCATCGTTCTGGATAAAAGTTTTCAGACGTAAGTTATTTTACTTTTAGAAGGCTTCTACTTCAACTGTTTGTATATATATTTGAAGCCTTTTCAGGTCAACTCTTAGCTGATTTTAAAAGTTCTTTCACGTTATGAATAATTTAGTACTTCGGTATTTAGCGTAATGTTAATCATATGGTCTTACTACTAACTTGTTTAAAATTTAAATAAAATTTTCAGCTTTTGGAAAAAGTTTGAAAAAATTTCACAGTGTAGAGTAAATCATAAGCCTTTATCAAACGTAAACATATCTACTTTTTTTCGAATCTTTGTACTCACTATTTAAAAATGCAGACGCATTTTGTTTCAAAACTTACATTTTCAAGAAAAGAATTCCATGGATTTAAATGAGCTGTTCTTTAGCGAGCGCAGTCCTGGTTTAGAAATTTAAGCAATTTGGACAGTTTCCTTCCGACTTATTCGCCTCACTGATAACGCTGTTTTTTTTTGTTCTTTGTTCATACCTCAACAATAATTGTCAAAATATGAGGGAAAATCCGTATTCGAAAAAATTGTATTAAGAAAATATGTTCGTAGTGACGAGTTCTGTCACCAGTAATTTTTTTTTTTTTGCAGTTATATCAGTGTACCCAAGTTTTTAATTTAATTTAGTACCGTTTTGTCGGCATGTATTCACAAAACAATTTAAAAAAATTACAATTTTGAAAGAACTCTTTGTCAGAACACAATTTTTATTTGTTAGTATTTAATTAAATTGAAACACACCCAGGACCAATAAAAATTGTTAATGAAAAAAATAAAAATAAGCGCAATACGATATTATTTTATAAGAGAGAACGTAATAGAAGTTTAATAAAAACAATAAGAAAAAAATTTGCTTTGTCAATTTCAAAACTTCTTTAATGAGAAACATTTTTTTCAGATACGAAGCCTAAGCTAAAGAACCACTACCGTGCTCACCGCTTGTCTTTTTGGTTAAACCTAGTGCCAGACCTGCACAAACCAGGAGGTGACGACGTCCCGATGTCGCATCACAAACTCGTCGACGACGACCCTCCACTGCCTAAACTGCCCTCTCTAAACCCACGCAAACTTCCTACCACCGAGAGCCCTACCGACTTGGCGCGTACTTCAACCAGCGCCAACACATCTTTAGCCACTGCAAGTGCCGACTCTACCGAACGTGTGGAAGAGCTCGGTGGCCTCAGCACCACGTCACATCCTGTGGAAGACGGTTTTGCAGCTTACTCCACGGCGCTAAGCGTCACCATCGCCATTGGCTGCTCATTGCTTATCCTTAATGTTCTCATTTTCGCGGGGGTGTACTACCAACGCGACAAGACACGCATGGGCGACGGGCAGCCAAAGAAACGCAACGAGAACGGTCAAATGCCAAACAACATTTGTGGAGACCTAGAGTCTAGCATCATCGGAGTGAAAAGCGACCCTGCCACCATTTTGGGGCACCATCATTCGCATCATCAGCTGCCACCGCCAGAGTTCGCGGATTTGCCTCAAAACAACGCTACATTACCGCGGCCTCCGCCGCCTCCGAAGATCTCCAAAGCCAACGTAAACACGTTGTCTTCTAACCAAGTGCCGGAGAATCAGCCTTTGTTGTCTACGCACAGCATACAGCTGATCAACACGGGGACGCTGACGAAGAAGAACACGCACATGAACTCTAAACAAAACACGATGGAGGAGTTGCGGGTGTGACGTAGCGGCCAGTGATACGCAATACAATTGCTCAAACAGTTTTTTTTATTTCGAGTGCGGACTCTAGTGATGGTTTCAAACTCAATGTTCATACCTACTTATCTGTGAATATTAGGCTAGGCAACGGCATTTGACTGTCCAGACCAAAGACGTTGGCACATCACATTTCATTCCGATACAATCATGTAAATTACAGGTTTTCGGGACTTTCCCGGTTTTATATCCTTCCCTTCCGTGATTTACATGGACCTAACGAGACTGTGCGATTTGTAAAAACGACTTTTTGGACGTATGCGTCAGTGATTTTGTGATAGGAAGGTCGCGACAGTGCAAGCTTTAATCCGATACAAAACGACCAAATCCTGACTTTGAAGTGCTTCATTTTCATCTCCGGATGACACGGCTTAAGTGCTTAATTAAAGGTGCACGATAAATTGGACGACACCGAACAGTGCCCTCTGGTGCAATTACTTTCCAATCAAATTATACAAAACGGATTTACTAGCCAGAGACGAAGCCAAATTGACCTTTGACTCTTTTTTAAAGCAACACCATCCCGACCTTTCTTCTCAAACGAGGTTGTTATTACTGAAATGAATGAATGTTGTGTAAATAATACCTTAGATTAATAAAATGTTAAATAAACGATTTAAAACTCACCTTTTTTTTATCCTGCCTAGTTACAAACAAAAGTAGTTTTAAGAAACGCAGTTTCAACTTGTTTCAGACTAACTATAAGTTTACCAAAATAATACACAACAAAAACACAAAAATATTGATAGAAGGGTTCCGCTTACAGACTTAATTTATCGCCCATGAAGTGTAATTAATAATTACTAATTATGCACCTAAACTGTCGTAACGAAATTTTTAGACACTCATTTTTTGAAAAATATAAAAGAATAAAAACAAATTTTTTGTAGAGAACCTATGATATTTTAAGTATCATAAATTTACTAGACAAACCGATACTTAGACTTAATATTTACTAAGACTTTTTAAATCAAAATATGTATACAGGGTGTTTCACAAAGTTGTAGAAAAATTCAAACTACAATCTACAACTCACAAAAGTAATATTAAAAATGTTTAAAAAATTCTAGCGTTTTCTTTAAAAATTAATAGTCAAATTAAAGACACTGAAAACAATTTGAGGGTCACTAACAGCAGATTATAAATAAATGAATGAAGGTCCGCAAAAAAAGCACTTTCAATTCAGATTGATCAAGACTACGTTCACTTTTGTTTAACGTAAACTGTTTACCTTGTGTAAATTAGAGTAATTTATTTTTACAAATTGTTTTAAATGTTGATTTTCATTGTCTATGCAGGTCCAGTGATGTCGTATTTGCTTAGTAGCATTGGTCACTCTCCCACGCAATTTCTCAACGGTGCCCACAGGAGTACCGCACACTAATTGTTTCATTTGCCCCACACAAAAATTCACCAGTATTAAGGTCTATGTTTATTTCCAGTTGGAAAGCAGGTTCATGGTTGCCCCACACAAAAATTCACCAGTATTAAGGTCTATGTTTATTTCCAGTTGGAAAGCAGGTTCATGGTTGCCAAATTTGTTTGAATAAAGCGAATATTACCGTCGTGTTGACGTAGCAACCACTGCTAAAACTGCGTCAGACGTACTAAATTTTCGGGAATCAAGCCTGGGACGCGTTGGACATGAGAACGATGTAAACCTTGATCAAGTAAAATCCTCCAAACCATCGAATGAGAAAGACCTGTCTCCATGAACACGCGTCTTGAGCTTGCCACTTTTCCTAGCGTTTCTCACTAGAGGAGCACCATGTTTACATAAATCAGAACCCGGCCAATTTACAGACAGAACTGCCAGTAAATCATGCATTAGTACCATAAAAAATGGTCTAAAGTTTTGTCTCTTGACCTAGATGCTTCTCACAGTTTTTTTACTGGTAGTTAGGCAATCAACTACTTTGACCTACCGTTTTTTTACGAAATGAATACATGTGGATATATTAGACCTTTGAAGGAATGTACACTTTCGTGAAACACCTGTATATAATTTTTTTACTTGCTGCCACACACGTCCAAGTTAGATTGTTTTTCTTTTATCTTGACCTAAAGGTTTTTTCACCTAATCAAAAATTTGGATTACGCATTAGATCAAAGCCTTATTTAACACAAAGATAAATACATAAAAACGGTCTGACTTTATTCCTTTAATCATACTTTTTTTAATATCAAGAAAAAGTTTTATACGAATTGAACTTTTAAGACTGCATTAACTTGGCCTTACACCCTTAAAGCTGTGAAACTGATACAAAATTCAAAGATATTATGAAACCGTAATAAAGTTTGAGAACATATAATGCAGACGCTTGATTTTATCGATTTTGCGTAAAAAGATTAGGAAGTTAAGAACAAACAAACACAGCAATGCTCACAGTTACCGAGAAAAAGAGCCCTTATCACGTTTCAAGTTTTATTGGATCAGAATCGAAGTAAACACAGAATTATCTTACATTACACTATTGTACAGAATAAAACCTTACGATTCACTGATTTTTAGTTACACAATGGTGATGGTGCTCCAAAAAGAGCCCGCAAATAAATCTTAACAATCCTACAATCTACTTGAGTAAAATATATTTTCATCACTTTCAATCAGACTTTAAAGACAGGAAAACTTTACATGAGAGGAAGAATTATTGTTTTTTACACTACATGATATTAAAAATATTGTTTTTACAATCTTATATGTATACTTGAAGGGTTATCAACAGACGAAACAGTACAAGAAATACTGGAAAGGTACGTCATTTGGCACAACGTCGAAATGAAATGGCGAAAAAAGGAGCAAACCGAAAACTTGGAATTCACATTTCGCTTCGAATATAAAACACATATTCCACTTTTAATCTTTTTTTAACGTTTCCTATTTAAACGATTTCAGGTGTAAACGCCCGAGGCTAGAAACGTTTCAGTACGAAAGCTCTTTCCGCATTTCGCATTTCAATACGGCTCATTTCTCGTGTAAAGTGATGAGAATTAAATGCACACCCATCACTCCCGATACTTCTATATTACGTTTTCACTCCCTACATTCACTCGCCGACTTATTCCCGGGGCTTATTTGGGAATTTCCACTTTTCCAATACGCCCTCTTCCGAAAGAACAGTTAATAAATAAGAGGCACAGCGCTTATAACATTTGCAATAAAAGTAAAACAAAAAGCGAAATAACAAAGAAACCCACCCCTGAGAGTAAAACAAAAGCAATGAAAAGCATTATTTCTCCTCAAACTGAAAATGGAAAATATGAATTTTTAAAAAATGCTTACGAACTACGACTAAGTTAGAATATACCGCAACAATTTGTTACTTTTCGTGTCAAAGGAGAGCTCAAGTTAGAAATTAAAGTTTCAGAAAGACAAACGTTTCAAATACTAACACGGCAAAGCTGGAACTCCTCTCAACAGCCAGTTAAAACTTGAAATTTTAATACAAAGTGCATAGAAATTTTAAAAGATACTTTTGGACAAAAACAAAAATAATATTCGATGGTTTTACAAAGCAACAAAATTAATCTGTTCTCTATACGTTCACTATATTCTTCAAGATAAATTGTTCTTGCCAACGTTGAACAAACAATAACCTCGTGTTTATATAAAAATTAAAAAACAAGCAATAAAATCTGATGTAATCAGACTTTTTGAACTAAAAATTTCCACTGTACCATCGACTGGAATTTATAGTATGCATTAGAAGTTGACGTTAATGTAAAATTACACAAATTATGATCAATTTTTAACCACATAACGCTCATACGCTTAAACAAACTAGATACTTTCATATTATTTATGAGCCAAAGCGACGGTTGGTAGTTTCTAAAATAAAGTGCTAAATATATTAGTGAGCCGGCAAAATATCGCGCACACAAAACAACATAACGTATTACATATAACATCCAATTTAATGTTTTCCCAGCAACATTCTGTGTTCTAAAACATAGATTTAAAATATATTCAACTTACTCTCGGACGCGTCGATTTCCAAGTTTTCGGCTTTCCCTAAAATGGTGATAAAGGATTGAGCAAAGAATTCCTAAAAAAAGTGCGAATAACAAAGTTGCACTGTAACACAATTTGGCATCTCAAAATCACTTTTCTCTCCCGAGTTGAGCTTTAGTAGGTACTATGTACAAAACCATTAATCTTAAGTGGACAGATACAAGTTTGGAAATCACTCTTTGCAAGATTATTGCTGTTGCAAGAATTCCTCAAACGCTTGCATCAGAATAAAACGGTGCCATTAATACTGCTAAAAAATTTGGTGTTGTAATTGATTCCTCTAGCGCAAGTTTAGTTGCAGGAGTTCATCACCGTGGATCTCCTACTGTAACCTCTGCGACTTACTGCAGCCCCCTGCGCTTCACACTCCTTCCGCACCCTATCTATGATATCTGCCACAAGTTTCTCTTCTTTCACACGCTGTTCTTCCCAATCCGCCGACTTACCCTCTTTCTTTTTCTTCGGTGGTTCCGACGTCTCCACGACTTCCTCTTTGATACTGATGTTGAGCTCTTCGTGCTGCTCCATACTTTCTGAATGACGCGCGGAGATGTGTCCCATGTACCCTTTCCGACTCTTGAAAAATACGTTGCAATGCGTGCATTTGAAGAGAGGAGCGGGATTAACGAGATTGTTCACATGTAACTTGTACTTGTGGCGATACCAATGCGTTCGAGAGGCGAGAACTTCACCACAGAGTTTACAAACTACACTACCATCGTGACGGGTGAGGTACTCCAACAGTTCGTTTTTCTTCTTTTCGTAATTCTCCCCGTTTTCGAGCTTCGACATCAAGTTGCATTCGTCGTCTGTGAGAAAATGAACCCCAGCGTTGGGTTCCATGGACTTCTCTAGACTTTCCTCCGCCTCCACCGCCTCTGTAAGCATGCTTCGCGCCGCCTCAGTTGAGATAATAACGGTCTCTTGTTTAACAGCAGGGACGATCTCCACGGTAATAGAAGAAGGAAGGTTCGTGTGGTTTTGGTTATTCTCAGGGTAGTCGTAGTATTCCTCTGGAACAAAGTACCACGGTTAGAGTCGCCCCTTTCGCACCCTTTCGTTATAAATAAACTACTACATGGGTTTTGGTATAATTTATTCACAAGGTACGGTACACTAATGGGATAATAAACATCGAAGTGTTGATTCCACATCAACACCCTGTTTACAAATTTTGTTAACCTGAAAAGTTACTCCGGGAAAGTTGGAGTAATCCTGTGGGATCTGAAACAGTAAGTTTCACATCAAAGCTAACTCCAACATCGTCATGATCTACTTTCGAACTTTCACCAGAGTTAGAGGTGGGTCCAAGACTCGCAAATCAGCACGATAATGTCAATTGAGTACAAATTTGTGGGATTAAACTATTGTTCACTACTGTTCAAATACGTGCCAGCACTAAACAAAAGCAAATAGGTATAACAATGTAATGGTAAGAGTACGTTAGAAGTTAGAAAATTATGAAATGTATTAAAGAAAACTGATAAAAGTTTTCTGTCTGGAATTGGATAAAGAAAAAAAAAACAACCAAAACAACAGTTGAACTTAAAATCTGATCTAACTTCCTCTCCAAAAACTCAGAACAACTATCAAAACGGGTGTAGACGATCCTTCCAAGTTTTTCCAGGACGAAAATAACCAAAATAGCTCTTACTGATAAATCAACAGAATAATAGAGCTCTTTTTTTTATTTGCTTTAGTCTTTTCAGCTTTTCCCAGCCACGAACGCTTTCTGTTTCCCATTTTTTACCGTAAAATTTTAGCGCGTAAGTTCCTTCTCACCGCTGTGAAATATTATGTTCATTAAATGCATTGTTAAACAATTTTTACAGCCGCACCTCAAACCATAAATTATCATTAAACCCTTCTTAATTTTTCGAATGCGCTATTCTAAATTAATGAGGTTACTAATCAAAAACGAACTTTTTGTTTCCTCCAGAGGTTTCAACTTGAGTTTTCAGACTATCGATTTTCGCAATCACTGGATATGAAATTTTGAATGCTAATTAGTATGTTGTTGCCGACATTACATGAGTAACTAACTTTGAATACACATCGACGATTCAATCAAAACTGCTGAGCATACTTAGCTCAAGAGACAACCTGTGATTTTCCAGACCAGTTATATAACTCTAATTTAGTGAAGATCTGTGTAAAATGGTTTTAGTTTCCCTGTTCAACCGATCTAATGCTGCATACCTGAAACAGAAATGCAATAAAATGATCATAATGAAAAATATCAAACCATATCCTTGCATCCCTCGGCAGCTTTGTAAGAAATGTTAATATTTAGAGGTAGATTTATTAATAATGAAAAGTACAATAAACAAACAATTAATTCTTATCATAGATTTTGTGAAGTAAAATTACACAATAGGTATAATACATTTTGCACCAAAGTGACACTTTAAAAATAATCTATAACGAGAATAACACAAATAAAGAAATCAAATATGATACATAAGCTAAAAGCATTTGATAAAAAGTAAAAAAAAAACCGTAGATAAATCAACACAACTATAAATTGCTCAGAAATGAAAAAACACGAGTTGATGACGAAAAACACTTGTATGTGCGCAAAATGCGATAAATATAAATTTTTAAAATTTCTTTTTCATAAACATTATGACAAATTTGATAACAAGTTGCAAATGGTTTGCAAAATATACGGGATATTCTGTTCTTAATCTATTAACATTAGTATATAAATTTTACATTAATTGCACTTAGTATTTATTATTCTTACTAAAGACTGGAACTGTATTATTATTAATCAACAGTAACAATCTTACATGGAAGAACAGTGACGAAACTGGCCTCGGCCTAACAAATGTAAAAACAAAAAAAATAAACAAACAAAAACACTATCACAATGTGATTATACAAGCTATTGCGTTAGATAAACATAATTTTAGATATCTCATATCTCGAAACGAACATCTCAATATTTTGATTGGATTGCCATTAGCTAAAAAAAAGTAACAATTGATAATAAACATGTCTCAGGTGTCGTGTTAGTCACTAATCACTAGAAGAAATAACAAGAAAAAGCTTAAAGTGAATAAAATAAATAAAGATTCTCAAAAATGGCAAATTAATTACAGTGAATTAAAAAAATATTGTTTTTCATTGTCCCAACACCTAAATTAAATACTTTACTTAATTGACTTAACTGATACATTTGTGCGCTGACGGCATATAAAATATGTATTGTCTACTCTGTGCAGTCATATTTTAAATATTATGTATAAAGATTATGCTACATACTTGCTATGGTTATAATAGACGCTTTGTTATGAACAAAATATTTGTGTAAATAAACTATCCTAAATATTTGCAAGACCCCTACTCTATCCAAACCAAAAAAAAACTATAATAAACTTTAGAAACAAACAAAAACTAGTACGATGTTAATATTGAATTAAAAATAATTTTGGATTGTTAACTGCTTAGCAGTGGTAAATATTATCTCTACTAATTACAGAACCTTTACAAGGCCATTTTTAACCACTAAGGTTAATCACAAGAACAACTAACTAGTACTAATTAAAATTGTACTTTGCAAAAACCGCTCGAAAAGTAGCCAAAAATCTTAAAAACCAACTAGCACCAAGTACGAAATCAATTCTCGTATTATTTTTTAATTGCGTTCCAGCGCAACCGAATTTTTTTCGTAAAATCTACAACGTCTTCACGGAATTGGAAAAAACCCCATAGGCGGAAACACCACGTCCTTGGGCATAAAACAATCGTGAACAGTTTTCATGTGATTTTTCATTTTGTCGGGTCTCGAGAACTCCTTCTGGCACACGGGACACGGAAACACTTTCCTCTGGTGGCCTTCGTGATACAAAAACGCATGTCTCTGGAAGCTATACTTATTCTTGAACGTCTTCTGCACGTCGACTTTTGCGCACTCTGTGCACTGGTACACGCCTTCGTTTATAGACGCGTATCTGAAGAGATTGAGGCCACGCACCGACATCTCTGTAAGCTGTTCTGCGGGGTCTTGGCTCTGAGAAGTGGCACGACGGCGAGCACGCCGTTTCACCGGCTGCCGCCCGGGGGTGGGCGCGCTCATGTTGCTGGTGGGAGCAGTGCTGGTCGAAGGCGGTGTCGTCGTATTGTTGTTTATACTATCGCTAGCGCTCAGCCGCGCTTCGCTGGGGGCGGCGGGCTCGGGGGTGGTGGGTTCTTGTTTCGGACTCATCAGCTTCTGTGTCAAAGGTGAATCTACAAACACAGCAAAGTTTAGGCTAAATCCAACCAGTTTACAAGGATCAAAAAGAACAACACAATAATGTAAACTGTTTTATTTAAAGAAACCAACTGAACTAAATACAAAAAAAAAGGTAACTAAAGGATAAAAAGTGCAAAATAAATTATCTAACCAACTAGAAATTAAGTATAAAACAAATTCCGCTACAAAAGAACCAAATAAAAAACAAATATAATTGATTATTATTGCCACTTTACCTTCTAGTCCTTCAGTACTTTGCGTTAAAAAAAAATATATTTAACAAGGCAAGACTAATTTAGGATTTCGTTTACAACGTAGGAAATTTATTGCCAGTTCGTTACAATCTAACAATATCTACACTAAAATATAACATTGGTATAGTAATTTGTTTTTGTGGGGGTAAAAAGTGGGCAGGATAAGTAAACAGCAACAAGTTGAGATCAAGCTCTGTTAGACACCAGCACAGAATTACGAAGCCGAGAGCTCGCCACGGAAGACTTTAATTTTACCAAAAAAACGTTTTAAACAATGTATAAATATGCTCGTACACATTTTGTATTGTCTGAAGACGTTGTTTTGTGTCTATATGTACGCGACTATACCAACAACAAATATTTCAGAAATTCGTAGACACAATGTTTAATCCAATGCTTATTTATAAACTACTTACTACTGATCGAGAAAGCCCCTGAATATTAAACTTATATTTCACATTCACATTCTTTCTATGAAAAATACAAAACATTAACACCTACGATAAAATTGCAATAATGACTTCAGACCAAGAAAATGCATTGTCTTGCAAAAGTTGCAAGAACCTCAGAGCACTAAAACTTAACGATCCACTAAACTTTAGTACCCATTTAACTTAACAATAGAAACCGCGCATATTTTACCCCAACAAACATATCAATCACACATACATATATTATAAAAATATTTGGACTCTCTAGATATAATATTGTATAAAAGTAAATAAAAAATTATTGCCAATTTGCTCAAGGCACATGTTTAAGGCACTAGCTCACAAAGTCATATTTTGTTTATGTATTAACTTCATGTGCGCCAACATGTTGTCCTTTCTCGTGAAATCCCTGCAACAAACGGGACAGGAAAACATTTTGACGTCTAACTTATGCGAAGTCATATAATGTCGGCAGAAATTACTGATGTGTGTGTACACCCTGCCGCAAACTGTACACCTATACAAATTATCTTTCTCCCGAACACAAAAATCCCTAGCTGACTTATCGGGGTCACTTATTTTTTTTGAATAATTGACATATTTCAGTGTTTTAAAGTCGTAAGAAGGGTCGTCGAGGACAATGTCGTAGCTCGCAAAATCATCAACATCCATCAGACTTAAGCTCTTCTTTTTCTTCGGACTACCACCAAGACTGTCGAGAACCATTTTTGGGTCTAACTTAATATCAAGAGTCTCATAATTGGAGTCAAGTTCGTGGATGTCGTTCTCTTCTAGTTCTATATCTGAATTGGACGTGTCTTGGTACGGCAGGTTGTATTCTTCGTGTAACGACGAATTGAAGTCTATACACTGAACGTGGTTAGGGGATGAACGGTCTTTGTCTCCTGAAATCACGAGAAATGTTAATAGAACCATCACCAAAATGTTAACAAAGGGAAAAGCTATAGGAAATAAGCCGCGTCATGAATTATATTTCTGTTAGAACTAGTGAAATGTTATGTAATGTGGCGTTAAACTGGCTCATTCCTTAAACTCTTCCCTTATCAGTAAAAATGATTAAACTCACCTCAATTGATGCACAATTACACATCAAAAATTCACTAACAGCACTATAGCTTTTCCCTTCGCACCAATTTTTAGGTCAATTTTTTTTAAACGAGGAAATTTCACGATGACGACGCTCCATTTTACTGCGGATGTTGCGATGCTCTTATGTAAACTGCACGACATAAACTTTTACTACCGATAAAACACAAGAACGCCGTGAAAACGGTAAATCGATTTTGGCTTATAGTGTGCCGGAAGTTCCGAATTATTCGGGATAAGTAGGAACCTTCCATGAAAACGTGAAACTTTTCGATACCGAGCATTTTTATTGTATGAAGCTATGAAGAAAGGTACCAAAAATACAAGCGGACAATTCGTAACTGTACAGTATCTACTTTATGGATGACACTCATGTGTTTGCCACCAAATATTTTACAACCACATAAATTTCTATTTAAGGCATTCCTTTGTTGCTCTTCCGGGTTCTCTTCACGCAAAATTCTCCGCAGTGTCACAAAACAAGTCATTTTAATTACATTAACGGTTCACAGTACGACTCTCTAAATCATGGTGTAAAAATAGAAGAAAGTCCATTAAGTATGGAAAAATAAATTAACCACTTATTTGAAAGGTTTTCTTAAATTTCAACACACATTATTCGCAAGTTTAAATGAGAGTAATCATTATGCGTAATAAATAAATAATAAGTACTTAAATAATTTTCTACGCAATGATCTTTAAAAATCTGTGCAATTTAAAATGAAATGCACTGAACTCTTGAATGAGACCTCTATGTAACTTTATAAAAAATTAAGAACTTCAAAATTAAAGATCAAACTCGGTATTTTATATACATATATTCATTATGTTATATCACTACTTCTATATTATACCTTAATCTGAATAAAAAGAAAAAATTTATACTACAAATACAAAGAGAACAACAATGATTCATTTAGCTAGCGGCAAAGCGCTGGCGAATAAGTCTATAAAATCTTTATGAAAGCACATTAAAGAAAAATGTATAATTAAAACGTCAAATATCCATATCAAAGTACGTTTTTAACTATTTTTCTTTCAAACATCTAGTATTCTAGACTATATAAACGTTGAGTCGATTTTGAAGCATAACAATACAACGGAGTTCCAAAATTAAATTCCAAAGTCTTATTATAGCGGGTTCCAAAAGCAACCACAAGAAATACAAAATAACTTTTAATTAATAATTCAAGAAAGACTACTGTATTTTTTTTAAAATATTAAATATTCCATTAAAATACATTTATGGATGATATTTGATATTAAAAAATTATTTATTACTTCGAGTAAAAATCAAAGACCAATCGAATTAAAATAATGTCCACGCTAATAATATGGTAATATGCAAAACAATGTTTCTGTAATTCAAATTTTTATAGCTTTCGGAACTACCAAACTATTCCAAGATAACTTCAGTATTAATCTCTTACCAGCGATCTTAAAAACTGTGGTAAGTATATTAAAATTTATGTCAAGGAAATTTGTAAAATTATATAATACAAACAAATGCTCCGTCCAAAGTGTTTATTATTTAAAAAAATCACTATTTTAGTTCTTACGTTGAACATACCATAATAAAAAAAATTACTGGCGTTTAGGTTTCACAACGAGCGCAAGGCTACAGGATGAATTTTTTAATCATTTCATGCAGATTTAAAAATTATCCAAAGGCTGATTTTTTAAAACTTTTCCCTTTATCCGTCATTGAACTTACCGGAAGACTGAAAATCGTCCGCGTTTTTCGCATTATTAAAGGTCTGTTCCTTGGAGGTGCCCGCTACAGGTTCGTTTTCCTCCTTGACTTTGGTATCGTCCAGATCGTTCTCCTTAGCGTCCGACTTGCCTGTGCTGCAGTCAGAATTGTTTCCGCCGAAGCCATCCATTCCCATTTTGACTTCTAACATTTCGGGACTTCCCTGAACGAGAGCGTCGCCTCTGTCGAAGTCTTCGCCGGGTGTGCCATTCGAACTACCCGACAATTTCCGAGGCCTGCCTCGCTTCCGCTTTGGCTGGAGAAGGGCATTGCCGAGCATGTTTAGAGGGTTGCCAAACCTCTTGTTCTGTTGTTGCAGTCTTTGCAGGTGTGGTATGTTGGCGTTCATTTGGTTTTGTTGCGTCAGGGATGACGTTATTGTATCACATTTCTCTTCGTTAACCTCGGTCAGGCCCTGCAAAAGCAAATAACCGTGAACTATAGGCTAATCTCTAATTACACTTCCTACCTTTATCCTTAAACTCTCCGCAACTCGGAGGAAAGCCGTAAGTCTGTCCTGATCCACACTAACTTCGCCTCTGTACATAAAGTCGAGAAGACTTCGCATGTCACTATAAGGAACATCTTTCAAAATAACGATGGGATGTTTGTCGGGGTGATTCACAAAAAGAGCTTGGAAGTACGGACTGCACGCCGAAAGGACCATTTTATGAGCTCGTAAAAGTTGGCCTTCCACCGCTAACGTGACGTCGACGAAACTCTCGTCGTGAAGGAGTTGGTCGAATACTGACAGCAGGTTCGACTGATGGTTGTTCCATCGAAGACAGAATCGTTGGGAAGACATGTTTTGTGGAGCTGGGGATGCTACGTCTGGTTGATACTGTGTCGGGTAGCGATAATTCGGACTTGTCATTGGTGGTACGGGCGCAATTTTGTTACTTTAGCGTAACACTGTAAAAGAAAAAAAAACTACAAAACCGTACAACTCCAAAAGGTAAATCTACATCTAGAGCCCCTTGTTCATTTGCAAACGTCCTCCTTTCCGCGCTTTGTCTAAATTTAATAGCGACCGGTCCTAACCTCCCATTACCCAAAGCAGCAAAACGAGTTTATTTATTTATGCATATTGTTTATCGACAGATTATGTAAGTCCCAGCTACGCGATGTTCAATTAAACTCTGTCTATACGGACCATGATTGATATGCACTTCCGAATCGTTTATAAATATTTCGGTGATCATCAATTAAGCTCGTTAATAAGAAGCCGGGTTTTTACAGCCACAATGTGCCGCTGAAATTTTAATTAAACGCAAAGGATTGCATTGTTGGTTTAGACGTAGTTAATTATAGATTTTTGGACATCATCATGTCTGGAATGGATAAAATTAATTTAACATTAAGAAACTAGCAACTGGTTAGAGAACGTTTCAGGCTATTATTGCGAATTTAATTAATGACGACAAAAAACCGTACACAGTTTTGTGAGACTCGTCGAGGACACTAAAATTAACATTACAAATAATAAATTTGTTGCGGAACGACGGAATCTTTTTTCTTTAGTTGTGGCTTCCGATGGTGTAATACAACGACAAAACTGGTCGCGACGTCAACCAACTTAAGTCATTCCGAATGAAAAATAATAAAAGAAAAGTTGAATAAACATAGGAGCGGCAAAGCGATTTCCTGACAAATGTTAACAACAAAAACTCACAGTTGGATTAACAAAATGTTACGGTGGCTCATGTTTTTAGTCAAAATATGTCTAGTTGAAGGACCACAGCAACTAACACACGATGGTTCATGTCCTACAGCAACGTTCTAAAATTTAGAACCAAGACAGTTCAGTAATATTTATTGGAAAATTATTTGATTAATTTTAAGATCCCTTAAGACTCCTTCTGATAAACTAACTGAAACTGTTTTTAATATCCAGCAGTTGTCAATTAGCGTACTCCTATTAGGAGCTTGTCCGAACATCATTGAAGTCCCGTTAAAAGCATTCTCCTCGTTTATGGCTAAAAGTACATAGCTTCTTTAACGCGAAATCTAAGCGAAATATTTAAGAACATATTGCAGTGTAAATCATTACAACTTAAAACCACCTTAAACTATAAATAACTAATCTTTTTTCATTTTAGCCAGTAACACTACTGCTACAGAAAAACAATGCACAATTACTTTTTACATTAAATGATTCAATTATGAAATTTTTGTCAAAACTAAACCTTGACGGTAATTTGAACAGAAAATTGCGAACAGATGTACGAAGTTCCTAGTCCTATCACCGTGAGAAATTCTTAATATAATGCGAAGTGACTTAACAATGTACGTAATTTTTTTAACCGGAACCTAAGGGTGAGTGTGTCAAGAACAAAGTCTACAAATAAGGTTCTATCATGTTTAATTAAAATGATTCAAACTCCCATGAAATCAACAATTAAACATAAAGACAAATTTTCGGTCATAAAAACAGTTTTCTATACATACTAAATTAATTTGGAACGAAAGACTAAAAAAAATCCAAATAAATATCCCCAACAAGTTTTATTTAAAATAAATACCAGGTGTTCTAAAAAGACTTAATGAAATAGCCCATTAGAAAAACCGCAGACTTAGAAAATTGGCCAAAAGTAATAACTTCAAAAACAAAATTTGGTTTCAAGATTAAAAGCAACATATTTATAGATATATTCTTATTTAAATAATTGCTCATTATAAGAAATTGCCCAACAATTTTTGCACGGTCAATAATGCTTGCATTATGTCATCTTTTGATGTTACAGGTAAAGAAAGACGAACGATTCATTTACAGCTGTAGGAGAGGAAAAAAAATCCATATTGTAAACTATGCAACGGTTGAATTCTCTTGTTACATACTAAGTCTACAGTCAATTAAATCGGACATCAACATTTGATAAGACATACTGCCTAACCACAAATCAAACGATCGTTAATAATAAAACTGCCTTGATATAGGTGTTTGAAAATTGTCACAGCAACGACCACGATTGAGAGAATGAACCCTTATAAAGAGTACATACTTATGTTTATGCTTATTGAACCCGTAATTAAACTATATTTTAATTTTTTTTTTATTATACCAAAATGTCGCATGGTTTTATCAAAAATAGAACAGGATATAACAAAATTCCATGCCCTTCGTATGTATAGTTGGTTGCATAATCTATTCCCACCCTTCATGCTGCAAAAACTCAATTTTAACTAACAAAAATATGTTGGCAAGATAAATTATATAAATGTATGCAAATAAAAAGATTTATGTATATTAAAACTCCAAACGAAAATAATAACTTACTGTTTTCAAATATAACTGCACCCGGTCAAAATATAGTTAGATGAGGCACCTGACAACAAATCCAAATTACAATTTGTTTTTTATTTGTTTTTCTTCAGATATTATCAAACACTTACAACCGATTTCAAGGTCCATTTTGTTTGTAAATATGTACACTCGACACAATATTATTTAAAAAATTACAAAATTTACATGAAATAAGTTGAAAATGTAATATTTTCCATAGCAAAACCCGTTTGCAGATTGCCAATTCACCACCACACCTGAGCAAAGACGGAAGTCATTGAAATTTCAAATAGTTTTTGCAAGAACCTCTCACACCGAAGCAAACTTCCAAAATAAACGTAATAAAGCGGATGGCAACCCTGACAAGTGTCAGTTCCCAGATCCCAGCGATTAGAGGCCCATTTACATAAACAATTTATTCTACGCCCCTCGAAGGTCAGCCGCCACACGAAATTCCGATCACGTGAGCTGTCAAAATCGCGCCACTTTTCCCTGGCGTCCCGTACACGCCGAAATCAATAATCGCAAACTAGATAAGCGTCGAAAATTCGAATTTTTGCCGCCGAATTACTCTAGTTGATAATGGTGTAATTACGCCGCCTACGCACAAACTAAAATAACTCCCCCGTCAAGGGGTTTGCTTCGAAGGTCGCGGGTCAGAATTTGAATAGGGCGCCAGAAAAACCAAGGCCTACGCGATCGCGTCGTGATTCACACAGGTGTCCAGTTGGAGGAGCGGAATCGTTCTTGAACTCGTATTACATCACAGCCGTCCCTCCCCCCGCAACAAATTACACTGCAACATAAACATTGCACCAAAGAAGGAGGAAAAACGCACAAATTCCACGTGTCGAGACGCCAACCCCCCCAGAATGGCACAGCCCTCCGCCATGTTTGACGTTCGCTGGCAGCGGCACCCCGCCTACCGCGATGATGGAAGCGAGACTTGGGGCTTCCTCGAGGGGGCGCACGAGGGCGAGGCTGAGCAACGGGTTGAGGGGCGGCGAAAGCGTGGGGCGGAAGCGACGATGGCCACGAAAGACGCGCAGAATGAAGAAAAAGGTGAGCGCGAACCGGAATTTACCTTTCGCAGCGGCACCACAGAATTGAGGGCTGAATCCCCGGACAGGACAACGAAACACCACAACACTTCAAGACGCCATGTCAGCAAATGTCCGTGCGCTCGGGACTGGTCGGGGTGGTTCGGGGGCCAAAACCGCGCGAAGTGTTCGAATGTTGCGTGCGTTTTCCCCTTCGGCACCGTTATTCTGCGCGTCATTTCGGCCTTTTAACGCGGCATTTAAAGGTTAAATTTAGTCGCGCGATTATTTTCGGCGTGCGCGCACCGAAAGGGTGTGCGCAAATCGCGGGGAATCTAGCCACTTACGCAATGTTGTCCTTGCGCTGACTCCAGGCCTACTGCGACGCACTACGTTCCACCATGTCACGACGAGGGTGCAGTGGTGCGCACCCTTCGACTAACTAAATTGAACTCGAGCCCCGCGCAGCTCCGGCTCAGAATACCACCACCACACGACTGCGCTGACCTTGGGAATTGTGGATGGCCAAGCAACCAGCTCGGTGCTGCTCGACGTGCCGCCCCACTCCGCCACCGACTCATTTGGTCTGCTAGAACCGAGCGCTCACATTGAGGGCTCGTGTAGCGGCCCAGCGCGGCATTGCTGGGCGTGTGTGCCGTGGTAGCTCCACAACCCACATGGGCTACTGCACGAAACGGGGATACACGTGCAAGTCGACGTGGGGTGGTTGACCCCCCTCGAAAAGAGGACGGCTTTTCGACTCTTCGTAACACTTTTTTGAAGAATGCGCCCGTATGCGAGATGCCGCCCGGGGGTGGGTGGGACGGAGCAACAGGTGGCGTTTTCCAACAGGAATCCTGTTGATTTTTGCAATCTTATTAGAATCCACCCTTGCTTATTTCTTCAGCTTCTGTAGATCGTGAGATTTCTTCCCTTTTTTTCCTTTCAAGAGTCGGGAGATAAGAGCCGGCTTTTGATAACCATTACGTTGTTTATTTACTTTCTTTAACGTCTATTTTTTACTTCTCACTTATCCTCTTGAACGTTCCGAGGTTTCGACTTCGCTCTCTTAGAAGTGAATCACTTGGTGTACTTTCTAGCACTTGTTGATCATGTCGATTAGATTTTTAACAATGAGGAAAGTTTTGGTGGTGATAATGTCGCTAATTGAACGATAATTTGGTTATTATTGCACATCTTCTTTAGAATAAAGGTCCACATCAACAATCTTGGCAAAATCTATACTCCTCATATTTCTATTTCCAAAAATGTATTTGGTTTATCAGTTTTTCATGATAAAAGTAGATAACCTATCACCAGTTAACAATAAGCTATCCAAAAATATCCATTGGTTTTTTTATATAAACAAATTTTGTAAATACCTAAAATTCTGCAAATACTATTCATAATTTTAAACTGAACCCAAAAATTTTCGGCATTTTGAATCGCTTTTATAGAAAGTGCTATAGCTGACATTTAGCAGTTTTATCTAAATGAAATCTTTATAGACGACATCGATATCTTTCAAAATACCCCCTATCACAATAAAGTCGAAGATTAAAAACCTAGAAATAGCTCAGAAGAGCACCTTTCTAAAATCAACGATTTGCTCTTTTTCACTGCATTGATGAAATTAAAACACAATTCACTGCGCTGGCATTCCAGACCCGACAGTGATTTCAAATTAATGCTAATTACTACGTTTGCTTTGTCAACGTAACGAGTATTTAATGTTAGAAAACGACTTATGGCTGGAGTTCCCAATCCCACCCTCATTAATTTTAAGTTAGGGTGACATCACCCCGCAAATAAAAGTTAAAGACAATTCTATGGAGAGAAATTTAATGGATACATTGAGTCACAAACAAATTATTTCTAAATTCTAATGTAGCGAATTACTAAAAGTGGATCTTGTATTGTATTCATCCGATTCTCAAATATCTCTTTTCTAAATGCACGACTTCCAACCACCTGTTGTAAAACCAACCCCCGCATGCACAAGAACAGTTGCTTAGAAGCGTTCAAATCATTTCCTGCATCGACTGACCTACAGGTAGGCTCAAAAGTAAAAAAAAATTGAAGTGCATTAGATAAAATGTTAATTTCTAACATTTCTTTTTATTGGTATAGATAGGGTAAACCCCCATTTTTTAAATATGTATCTACCTCTACTATTTTTAATTCAGTTATACTATGCAAATTTGTTCTCCCCCATCTTTTGCATATAACTCTAGAGGCTTTGCTCACTTTGCATTTACCTTTAAAAAAATTGCAATTCCGACCAAAGAAGACGGAAGAATTAATATGGTATATTCCAAGTACTCAATAAGGAAAAACAATATTTATTTGGCCATTTTACAGATTCTAAATACTAAAAATAAATCTCCTTAAATCATTGCAAATTCTCTGCACTCATCATCCCGTGTATGCGCTTTCTCCAGACCGCATTCCTCCTCTTCGACTATTTCCGGTTGGTGTTAGCTGCATTATCATTATATCTAAGGGAAACTCTAATTACAGTAAAATATTTGCCCCCCGGTGCACTCACCCCACCCACATCCCGATTTAACCCTCGTCCCGACAATAAAAGCCGAGTATTGATTAAATTCATTCCCCGCATCGCATTATAAAAGTCGAATAGGGGCGACAATAAACGGTGATAATCACGCCGTCCCCTCTAACAAACATATGCCAACCCGACGTTCTTTTGTTTAACAGAGAAAAAAACGACCCTCATTGTCCGACCGTCACTTGTTCCATGTGCAACAGGTAGCGCATTCAGAGTGGTGTTTTGATGGCCGTCACGCCGCGAAGAGCAGTCCGACGACCCATCTCATACACACAATAATAATAAGACTAAAAAATGATACACTTGTCTATTCTTATTTTCTCTGAAATATGTAGGATTGGAAAACTGCTGATTGTTTAGGCGTATACAAACTTTACTGTAGCTATAAGTGTGTGAAGAAGTTACAAAATTTTAAATCTGATCAAGAAATGCAAAAGTTGAAGAATGAAGGCTTTAGCTACTTTTCTCTTAATAATGACATGCACTAATTTTTTTCATTAAAATTTTTTCCCTATATAGTCAAAGATTTCCAAAAACTTAATCTTGTAAAAGAAAAATCTAAAATGTAGATATTTTTTTATAGGAATTAACAAAGCTTACACAACAAAGTTCAAAGGCTATTTCATTCACTATGAAATATTTTTTTGCGGGAACTCTATAAACGTTTACAGACTCTTTTGCGGTCGTAAAGATGATTTTTATGGACTCATTTGTAAAAAGATAGTTTATAGACTGAAGTACTTTTTCTGGCATTCTGCATCTTTTTGTTAGTTCCTTGTCGTAAAGACTATTTTTTGACTTGCTGTGCTTCAGTTTCTTTAATAATTCATCGTCTTTATGGCCTTTACTACATAATAGTTATTAGCGCCAATTATCATGTAGAATACAGACTTTCTCAAAATTATGTCATTATTGAGAATAAGAAGCTTAAGAGCTTAATTTTGGTTTTATTAGTTCTGTAGTTGTTTTTAAAGCATATAAACCTTTTGCTGACCTTAGTCTTATAAAATTATTTGTACTCCTAAATATTACGGTACAAATTTCAACTGGTCATTTTTTTAAATTTTTTGAGACACTTGTTTCATGCTCACAACAACAAAAAGACGCGTTTTTGAAAATATGTTTGCAATTCTTTAAAAAGCATTGAAATTTTACGTGTTTAATTACTTTTAGATCATAAATATATCGAAACTTTTGCCTAAATTTTATTAAGGGTGACATATGGATAGACTTTTTTAGACTTTTTAGAACTATGGTGGTAGTTTTTGCTTTCGGGAAAAAAGAAAATCCTAGGCAACATCATAATGGACCTAATTAGGATTTGGGATCCAGTGGCTAAAATATTTTCAAGAGTCTTTCTCATTATAACTTTGACGATGTGCAAAAAAATACATAATAACCTCCACTTCCAGGAAAACATTCTAGACTCTTGCTTGTTAATATACTATTAATAAAATTAACTTAATACTTTTCAAAAATCTAAAGTTTGTACTCATTTGGTAGTTAGAATAAACTTATTTTGCTTTTATTTTTATAACAAAATTAAGAAATAATCGTTATTGAGCATTACCTATTTGAAAAATTAGTGTATCCCACACTGCGAAATAATGTGTAAAAAATCTAGTTACTTTTTGAGATCAGAATTAAAATTATATTTACGTAACATTTGGAAAATTGTTTGACAACAACACAACTAAAACAAGACGATCTTTTTTTATATAATTAAATTATATAATTTTGAAACTACGTGATTGTTGGTCTCAGAGGAACAATAAGAAAATATAATTTTTAATTTTCTTTTTAAGATATGGTAAGTTTAAGTAGCTAGATAAAGGATTTGCAAAGGCAAATGAAAAATAAAAAACAATATAAAGTGCTATATACAAGGGCTGTTCTTTTTGAAGAAAATAACTTTAGTGAAACCAACCCGTAGCGTTAATGCATTTGCTCGTTCTTTGAAGCTACTTATCAACCATCAAAAAAAAGTTTTTGAAAAAGCTTCGAAATTTAGCAATCGCAATATCTACACTAGAAAATCTCATGCCAGGAATGGGTTTTTTAATAGTAAAACAAATTGCCATTGGTAAAATATGACCGTATTTGATACCGCAAAATATTATCTACCGTAGATGATTAAATTTTGATTTTTCTTAAAAAGCTATGACAACATCGACATTTTCAGGTGTAGAGTTTATGAGCCACAAGGACCCACTTTTTATAAAAGATAAGTACTTACTATTACTTTAATTACAAATGTAAATCGATTTTTATTTAAAAAAATTAATAGCATCTAAAGTAAAACTACCAAATTTTAAAAGTTTGCATTAACTAGAGTATATTTTTAGTGCTAATAAAACAACTTCTCTTAATATTTTTTGCAAAATTGCATTTTTAAAGCATTTTTATTGTCTTTTGTTCTGCCCTACCACAATTATTGCCATTGTGGAATTAACTTATTACGCTTTTCAGATTTTTTTCGGTTATAAACCAGTTGATAATTAAAATTTTTGTAAACATACACATACCAGTCCTGTATATTTGAAACCAAATTTTCAGGATTTTGCAGAAACCTGTAGGTTCTTTAGAAAGAGAGTTTTGCACTTCTGTTTCTAGTTTTGCTTGAATTATACTAATAAATTATCGCACACTTATAAGAGAACATTCTGTATACTTACAAAATGAAGTACGTAGAGATTTATACTGTAAGTCACGAAATAGTATCGCAGATCTTTGTGTAAACAGATCAAAATAAAAATAAGATAACGTATTATGATTATCTGCTGTTCAATAACTTCGAATTCTTAAATTTTTTTGCATGTCCGTTGCAACATAATTTTTACATTTTCGGACAAAGAAATTGAATTTCATTGCCTTGATCGACTTTGCAAGAGAAAATCTGTAAGATAAACCTAAAAGAACGTGTTAGATAAAAAATCGAATACCTATTAAAAGTTTTTAAGTTCGAAAATAATACAATAAATGCAATATAATAATACTTTGCCCCCGCAAGACCATGATAATTACTTATTTTGCAACTTTTTAAAAACTGAAGTATTTACTGATTGTTTAAAACATTGAGCGTGAAATAATTACAGATAAGCTTTAGCAACAATAAGCGTAATTCTTTATCAAGAAATATAAGTCTGTACCTATATAAAATGTTGCAGGGAGTACATTTGTTTTGTCATTTTTAATTTTGTACTTTATTTTTATGGGAATTTAACTTTCATATTAATTCACACCTACCTGACGTAAAAAACAACAAGTTAGCCAAAATTGCTATTTATAATTGATAGGTGTTGAAAATAAGTTAATTAATTTAATTAAAAAATACTGTATAATCTTTTCATTGTTTTCGTTTAATCATAGCTATACAGATGTTCTAGAATTTATGTCCGCCGTGTTAACCCTGAATTATGTAGTTAGCAATTCTGGGACGGTCTGTTCCCTGCAGGTATGTTTAACGGGGTTTTAATATATTATTGTTGTTTCAGCTGTTTCTGCAACTCTGGAAGTTTTTGTAAAACAAGAAAATATTGTAAAACCATCTTTTTTTTTTGATAAACATTTGCTATATTTTATTCTAAAAAAAAATAAAAAATAAAAACAATCCGACGACAGAAACCATGATTTCTATCTCTCGTTTCACGCAGTTAAAGTTTAGTGTTTGCACCCACTCTTAAACTAAAAAGCCTCCAAAACCGAGTCCCACGTTGACTAGTCATACTTTAATAAACACATAGCGCGTAATTAGATAGGCACGTACCGACTTCTTGCATCTAATTGAGTTTTTTGCGACAAATGTCAAGGAAAACTCCAAAACTAGAGGACAAAGAAGGCCCTCTTCTTCTGTCCTTGTCTCGCTCATCTGATTGCCCTTTGTTAGCCGAAGCAATCTTTCCAGGAAGACGCCAATTCATGAATGACTCCCTATTGTAATTTCAGTCATGCGAACATCAATGATAAGATATTCGCGGTCCGTCTAGCGTACATTACCGCCTCTGAAAAGGGAGGGTTGAAGAAAGTGAAGCATATACATCAAAGCATGCATTAAAAAAACGGAAAAAAACGCACAATAAAATAGATTCCCATAGAAAAGCATCCCGTTGTCATACACTGCTGAGTAAGTTTGTGGATCGCGAAGAGCGAGGGATTGTCGGAACTTCCCTCTTTGTCACTCCGATTGGAGAACCGTTACGAAGATAAAGAAGGGATGAACGGTAACGTTATGTAAGCTGTGTAATAACCCCGTGTTGTAATGAAGCTGGGTCATCGCCCCTATACTGCCTGTTGCATAGTGAACCGAACTACGCGACTTACTTCTAACATCTAACACACGTGACCAGCGGACCCACAGAGAGCAAATACCCCGAAGTACCTAAATGGATGGGTTTGAGGATTTTGGGGTCATTCTACGAAGATGCGACAAGCGAAGTCGTGCGATTCGACAAAGAAAGAAAAAACATTATCTGTTTCGGGAAAAGCGGTGCTACGCAAATGAGATTCAAGATATAGAAAAGAATCAATTTGCAGCAGCAAATTATGGGCAAAAAGTAAATTAAGTAAAATAATGATTGCGGTGAACGAGTAATCCGATAAACTTCAAAGCCGAGTTTATCATTAAAAACCGAGATTGGAAAGGTTTTAAATAATTTCACTTATTCCATACTTGACTTTGCCATCAACCAAAAAGAAAAACTGGGAATCAAACAACGAAAGTCCAAGAAATAAACGAACGAATCTGCCTGTAAAAATTCGCTTTGGTAGATCAAGAGTGAAACCAAATGCTTTAAAAATAAAATTATTGCTAAGGACAAGTTTCAAAGATTCTTTAATTATAATTGATAATTCAACCAATATCTGTTCTAATCTTTCGGGTGCTTAGTTATTTAGAATTACTCTTTTTTTAACATGAGTGAACTCAAAATAAAAAGACTAGTGCCTCTTTAAAGTAACGCTTTAAACATTTGATGACAAATAAAGGATTTATTTTCTATACAAGGCTGTTAGGCTTACGTTTAAGCCTTCTTAGATTGCTATATATACTTCTACTTTAGAGTAAACGTCACTTCTCAACCCAGAAGATTTACAATAGAGGAAGGACAAGCTTTTGTGGTTTATAGTCATAATATTATCAACCTTTCAGTTTAACATATTAGCCAAACATTCACGAATGTACATTTTATTGCAAAAAAAGGCTCAGATTGGCCAAACGTTGGTCAAATGTAAGCCAAATGGGTTAATATTGTAATATTAAGCAAATGTGAACCAAATGTTTGTTTAAACATTTGGTCAGCTTTGATCCAAACAGCGTGGTGACATCTAAAGCAACAATACAATAGTAGTTATTATAGAACGAAACCGCTGATGTCATAAAAATACAGCACAAGCAATTATATATTTTTACATTCTTTTAAAGATCAAATAAAAAATTGATCGGCATTACTCGAATACCGAAAAGAGAAAATAAACAGTTTGTTCAAATTTGTTACTACGTTTCAAATTAAAGAATAACTATCATGTCCCCCTGGAATTTAATAAAATATAAATTCCTATAACATATAAGTACATAAAAAATAAATAAATCTGTCTAGAACGCTTGTGTTTGAGGAATTTCTTTTAATTGAACCAATTTTGCATATTATAGGGTACAAATTACAGAAGAATAATTAATATGCTAGCCTTCATACAATTTTCTTTTCTACTAACAATTTGTCCATATGGAAATCCTTCAAAAAGTGCAAGGTAACGATAAAAAAAATGACAAATTAACTTTGTGATCTTTTTATATTAGCAAAAAAACGGCGTCAAGAACGAACAATAACATTGTACTAAAACATTAGAAAATTTCTTTATACATCTATAATGGTCAAAATTTATACAGATTTACATAATATTTATGCCACATTTTGACCAATTATGGTTCCATTGTGATCAATTGTAAGTAGAACTTTTACAATTTTGAAATTATCTTCAATAATAACAACTAATCTTTTTTGAAGACATACCATTGCATAACTGCTTGCAAACTATCAACTATCGAGTTAATTAAACAATCTTCAGTATTTCAACTTAATTCCGTGTGAATGTTGTGGTTAAAAAAAAATCAAAAATAAAACAATTTTAAAAATTCTCTATTTTTTCGAAACCACTAACTTATTCTACAATTTTTATAGTTTTTTTCAGTCCCAAGATTATTTGAAATTTCATTTTCGAATCGATGCACCCTCTAAAATCAGTTACCCACTGACAAATATGAAAATATTAATAAGAATCAAGAGTTATTAAAGAAATCAAAGAAAAAGTGGTAATTTCGTAACAATGCTTGTACCCGTATGGTTTGAAAAGCAACAATTGAAGCGCTTTATCAAGGCCATTCCAAAAATGTACGTGTTGACTATAGCATCCCACAGATTCGCATTGAGCTTAGCAGCAGTAGACCCTCCTTCGTCGGTAAGTGAACGCAAAAGGAAATTAACAGTTCATCTGGTTGCAGATGCCGGTTTGAATTCATCTTAGAATGGTTGTGCAATGATTTTCGGGTTGTCAAGATATGAAATGATTTCTGTAAATATATTGACACATCCGCGCCCTCCATACTCTAACCGATGTAAATTTATGCGAAACACAAATACGACGGTGGGAACGTCGAGGGCAAGGGTTGTTGCCCTTCGTGTCCGTCTTCAAGGCCACATATGCCACATTTTTCGGCGGAAAAGTCGATCGGCTTAATCGACGCGCTAATTTAACGCTCAGACGGACGCAGAACAGTTACACACTTCCTTATTTTTTGCTCGATTTCTGCAAAGGTTAATCGGACGCAAGCACGCACAATTGCTCTAATTGCCGCAATTGACCCATTTCATGCCCGGTGCGTCGGGGAGGGTTAAGAGGTTATTTTCGATAAATTATTTCGTATTTTTATCTGTGACAGGAAGAGTTAAATGGGCAAGTCCGCGTCCACTTTTAACTTATCCAGAGTTCAACGCCCTCTGGTGGTGCTACGCCTCCAGTCGACCCTCTTTATGGTATTTGTACGGTCGGAATTTAAAAAGTTACGTAACCACGAGCGGTTCGGCTAAAGGCGCATTGTGCGAGCAAAGTGTCGAATTAATTGCTTCGACGGATGAATGAAGAATTGGGAAAAATACGACCAGTTTATTGGCTGGCTACCGGTCGGTTTCCGGCGCTTGCTTGAAGTTTTTTCGCTATGAAACGCTTCCATTGGTGCTTTTCCGATAACACCATTCAATGCGAGCTACGAAGATGTCGCGAGGCGCCTCACAGTCCGATTTTAATTACCTTCTCACAGTTGCACAATTTCATGGACGGATTCTGACGAGGCGAAGGTTGGACCACCCACTATAATTTTAGACATTTATTGTCCACCACATCGTTATTTTCTAATAGATTAACGATATCCCCATTAGACTACATAGTAGTCTTCGAAAAGTTTGCCTCACCCTTATCCGCAACAAGCTTTTCACTAATTTCCAAATAAGTCATTTAAAGAATCGTGAGCTACTTAATATTTACTTGTTATCAAGAACATGGTAAAAACATGTACAAGTACAAGTTTACATACGACACACAGTTCAAATGCTTGTTTTGTAAATATCCAGTTTTCATACAGTTTTCTTTTATGCATTTTAAATCAACAACATTTTTAGATATCTCTTCAAATTAGTTTTCTTTACCATCGACTACGATTATTCTATTCCATCTAGACAATATAACAGTCAAAGAATTGAATGTTACAAGAATAATTATTAGAAAAACCATTAATATTTAGCTATACATGTACAGTCTTACTTTTACCACTGGCTATAAAGATTCATGTAGATTACGGAACTATTTAGTAATAATAATACTTAGATAGTCTAAAGTATTTAATATAGAAAGCTAATAATTTTCATTGTTTTAGTTCTTTAACCTTTAGGTAGTCACTGGCATATCTTAATAATAATAACAAGAAGCCTCGGGCCCTTAACGTATCATGTTTTTTAATATCTGATAAACATTTTTAAACGGTTCTATTAGAATATTACGTTCCTAAACGACAAATCCAACAAAATTTTTCATTACTTCTACAAATGCAACATCATGTAAGTTCCTTATAAATTATGAGTGACATAAGTTTGAAAAAATAATAATTCAATTGTTGGCATGAAATTTTTAAATACCTCCAGTATTTGCTTTTTAATTTTAGAAATATTCTGCGACAAAAAAGGTAGGTAGATCCAATAATAACGTTAAAAGGCTACAATCAATGATTTTTGGAAAAATTTCATTTAAATAATTAACTGACATTATTGACATTATTATTAATGTTACAGTACCAAAACGTGTTTGTTTTTTTTTCTTTGATTAAAAACAGAAAATCACATTTTCTCAAGATATTTTTTTTAGGATTGTATTGGAAACGTATAACCGTTTAAAACTGTGTAGTATTGTTTTTTATTCTTGTGTTCAAAATATGTCCATGTCCGCTCCACCAAACTTGGTCGACAATTTCTCATTCCTGCGAATCTCACGGCGCCTGCGCCCACGTCTCAGCAACCACGAGCTGCAGGAACTCCATCTTAGAGCAAACTACTTTTTATTTTCATCTTCTTTTAATAACGACAATATTTTACTAAGATAACAAACTATCCTGCTAAGACAGCAGGAGTGTCGCCTGACAACCATCTCACATAGAAAATGTAATGCTCGTGAAGAGCCAGAGAGGACACATTTCATCACCGCCATGAATTATATTCCTTAATAAAAAATACCATAACTCATTCTCGTCTACATTAAAAATAACTTGTAGAAACCCTGTCCGGACAAGAGTACAATGCTATGTAGCGCATATCATTAGCGATTAATTGTTGCTCCCACGATGAAAATATGGATTTACTGTCAATTATAGCTTTTATTATTTGTCCTTGATCTTTGTGACAAGGATAATCTACCACAATTTACCCTCCTGACCACGTGACGAATCCTCGGTCCACCCCCCGCTCGTCGTTCCGCCGCTGCGTGGCCGAACCGCTTGAGCTAATTGAGAAATATTTATCCTTGTAGGTGGTGGGGGCCGCTCCTCGCTGATGTAATCAAAAACACCCATAGCGACCCTCTTTGCGAGCCGAACCTTCGACTTTTAAGACCGCTTTTTGCCCCGATAAGCAGCGCCAAAGTTGTAGGTTGACCTCGACCGAAATGTTTGATTTTCGCCGGTAAAAAACCAGAGTAAACTTCCCTCAACGTATAATAATCTCGTTGTCCCGTGACCTCTCGATGCCGTTACCCTTATCAGCGGTGGTTAAACAGATATCCTGTTTGTCCAAGATAAAGTTTTCGTGCAACTTCGTACTGCGGTGAAATTTCCTAGTCCGGCAAGTGGACACACATCGGGGAAACTCGTCGGTGAAAATTCGAGCACATGATTCAGCAACAAAATACGAATGCGTGTGATGCATCGGTTTTCGATTTATAATAGGAATGATGGATATGCAGACAGTGCGCGTGACTCACGGCACAAATCTGCTGCTGGAGTTTTTGTGCAGATTTCCGCGAAGAAGCGATAATCGTTGCGAAGAAGGAAGCAGCTAAATGAAAAAAAAAGCTGACCACGATGTTGACCAAAACATACTAACCGGTGTCACATTTATATTCTTTCTCTTTCGTACCGGAATATCTGGTAGCTTTCATTTAGTTTCTCGCATTATCGCCTATTCGCGTGTCCGTACTAAATCTTCATTTTGTTGCATTTATGTTCCTTTGTTCGAAGTCTCATCTTCCCTATGTCGGCGTTTGAAAGTGCACCGCCGAGGAATTTGTCGGTAGCACAGTTAGATTTCGAAACACCGTGGCCGCAGGAGCATCTGTGGTGTGTGCGGTGACATCACAATGGTCATCGGCCGAGGAGGCCGAGGGAGTGCTGAAGAGCGGGCTCCAGAGGGTGTGCGGGGAGTGATACGCACCGCTGGGCTGCTCCGGGTCGACAACCGGGCAACCCCGTGGTTGCTACATGAGATACAAGTTTACAGTGCATCCCCTCGAACAAAGAACGAGAATTTTGAAGGAGATGGTGTAGCGGAGCGGAAGAACTTGATGCGACTTGACGATAGAAATGTAGATGTCAGGAGATTTTTTTCCTTTTGATTTAGTTTTGATGTCATTTGGGGCATGTGTAATGTAACGATAGAGTTTCACTTATTGATACAGGTTTCGAACGTATTGAAAATGATGATAGACGATGGACTCCTAACTAAACGACAGACATTACTGTTAAAAGTATGGAAAAGAATGTTGAAGACGACATAATTCGACTAAGTGATAACCTCTATCTGTAAAAAATTTAAGTAGATTATTTAATCTTCCAATATCTATAGAGTTGAATCAATTTACTTTCCAAAACATTATTACTGCATAATTGTGGCTTTGTCTTCATATCGTTTATGAAGTGCACGACACGACGGTTTTTGCAATCTTTTGATTTCTTGTCTTATCTCGTCTGTTTAACAAATCATACTTAATCTTGATCTTTGGTACGTATTGCATGTAATATCTGATTATTTTAAATAAGAGATGAGACATAATAATGTACTTATTAAAGAGAGATTTTTTTTTTCAATCTTCTATAATTTGATATTTCTCAATTCTAGGTGATAAGCGTTTACATTCTACAGTCTACAATAAAAGGATATAAAAATTTAAAAAAATTAAAATTTGTTGTTGTTCTGGCTGCGGTGTTTTTAAAACCACATTTAAAATAGCAAGAAATCAATCCTCTAATAAAAATTGCCTGCAAATAAAAAAACCGTTAACCAATTATAAATAATTTTAAAAGAAAACAAATTTTGGCGAAGTAACGTTATGGTTACCTCATTGAGACACTGACCAACTCAATATGTGGCTTTTCTCTCTAGATAAAGAAATTTTGTTTCTATTTGAGAAATTAAAAGGGGGAAGATTTTATCATTCATTTCTGGAGAGTTTGTATAAATATTGAGCATAATATTTTAGGTAATCTAATAAAAATGAAGAATTCATATTTTATTAACTTAAGATTTTGACCAAAATCGGTTTGGATCTATAAACCGCACTAAAGAAACAAAATTAAGATACTAGTTTTACCAGTTTCTGTATTCTTTAATTTACTACATACTGAACGTTTTCCAGCACATAGCATAGATTTCAAACTGGGCGTACCAAATATCACAGAACTTAGTAACTGACTGAATCTTAAATTGTAAAAACCGTAATTAAATCCACAAAAGGTTTTGATTCGATACACACTCTCACAATAGGTTTGTCAAACTGTAATTTCATACGTAAATCTTTAGTTTTTCTTTTACGGTAGACATAGCTAAAACTTTTAAGTTAAAGTTTGAAAAAAGTTTGGAGTATAAAAATTTTTACTTGAAAAATATTTCATTGTACTTTGTTTAAGTGGAAAAGTCACGACTAGTTAAAAATACTCTTTGAAAGCGTTACTTATTATTCTGACCTCCACTACTCTGTTATTCAAAGAAAAATAATGATAAACTGTTATTATAATCTATTACTGGACTAAAGATAATTCATTATCCAAGAACATTGTGTAAGTGTTAGCTAAATTAATGTATAATAACCCAAACGTGTCTCTTTAAATTGTTTTTTTTTTTTGCTATTTCCTATAAATTCTATCTCGATTTCCCAATATTTCCAGCATCTCCTCCTACAGGCACATTCTCTCCTACGCCACTGTCCGCCAGTACCCATGTAATGTATCTTAAATTACTCGGAATGCTTTTCTTTTACGACTCTGATGTTTTAACCTACTTTCTAAATTGTGTACACACAACCCCTGTTTATAGAAAAGAGAAAAGCAACTAATTTAATCTGGCTGAAATCAGTACAGCCTACTCCTAATCAAACCTACCGTTAACATTCTTCTATTGAATTTCCTCCGCGACTTTTTCACCGCTCATATCTCACACAAAAACACCTGAGACAACCTGTTGTACCAAGCTGACCTTGCTTTTCGGCCCCGAGCGAGCAGCGTTGCATAATGCGCCCCTTTTGGTTCCCCTTCCATGAGAGCCCCTCCTCACCCATGCATAAAACACACGGTAATGATTTCCGGCAAAAGAACTGACGACTGATCTTTGGAGGCTAGGGGACAGCGGTCTAAAAGTACGCAAGAAGCTAATAAATGTCACGGAGACGTGGACGGGGCGTGCTTATTACTACTGTTAGTGACAAGTAAAATAAAATGTTTAAAGTTACAATTAAATTAATTAACGTACTAATAATTGAATGTTTTGTCAAACGAGTCTTCAATCTTAAAGCGCTGCTGAAAAACAAAAAGTAGAAAACGAAATAAAGAAAGCACACAGTAGATTTAGTTACAATGTATCAGCTGTAGAATAATAAAAGAGTTGTCTTTGATCTCAAAAAAAAAAATAAACTAAAACACTGTTGAAGAGCAAATACGAAAATACAAAAATGTTATCAAAAAAACACATCTTTTTTAATGTTGTGCCATATGACCGATAATTGCAGGTACTTTTATTTTTATTAATTTTTCTGGCTTTATGGTTAGTTAGTATTGGGGCAACCTGTCAATTTTAATCTCTATCGATAAAAATGATAATTTATTAAACGCAATCTTTAAAGCTAGGCAACTTTATTTTGGAAAAATAAATACGGTATCAAATGATCCTCAATTTTACCATATGACCGATG
The DNA here is from genome assembly GCA_030157275.1 of Cynaeus angustus. Taxonomy (NCBI): domain Eukaryota; kingdom Metazoa; phylum Arthropoda; class Insecta; order Coleoptera; family Tenebrionidae; genus Cynaeus; species Cynaeus angustus. Next base: position 19,130,911 of record CM058060.1, read on the forward strand.
AAAAACGGCCTCTAAACAGCTAAAAATAGTGCAAGAATGTCAGAATCGATAAGCACCAGAGTTATCAACAAATATAATAAATGCAAGGTCTAAAACTTTTTAGATTTTGTGGTACTTGCATAAACTTTTTTTTTATTATTTAACAAAGTATTTCTGCTATAGCAATTCGAACTTTTTGCATATCTGTTGCTTCTAAATTTTTTTTTAGTTTGTTTACTTCAGGAACAAAATATTTTTACACTGAACTGGTTTTCTACAAGGTTTTTTGTCAATACTTAATAACGTAAGATTTATACCAACTGAAAATTATTACTAATATATAACAATTTCGAATGACACAAAGGTCTTTCATTTTTTTAATTGTTTTACACTGTTAGCAAACTTTATGGAAAATTGCATTAAAAATATATTAATGATAGCTTTCTCGATTTTAATAGGTTGGTCAACAAAAATTTTCCAGGTTGGATAAAAAAAGGGAAACAAAAATTTCTATGTACTTACATGAACACTGAGCCCAATCAGTGTATTTATATGTGGAATTTTTGAAAACAGGAGCAAGAAAATTTGTATGAAAATTTAACAAAAGAATTATGTCGGCTTGTCTCCATAGAATTTTCAAATCTGCTGTACTCCCTTATTAAAAATGCATTTGAGCTACAGGGTCACACAAAATTACTTACCAAAAGTTTTTTACACCACTTCCTAAATGACACTTTAAAAATCTATAAACAGTTTCGTTTTTGCTTGATGAATCAAGGTATTATTGCTATCCGTTTTAAACCGAGAATTAGATTAGCTTCTCCTAGTAAAGCAATATTTTAAGATGAGTTATAAAAGTGGTTCTATTGCTCAAATAATTTATATTTAAAGTTGTTTGTTCCCCCAGTATACCTACCATGACGTTCCTAGTGATGGTACTATCAGATTGATCACGGAAACCTATTTAAATATTGCATATAACCATCAACCCCTTACAGGAAACAAAACAGTGCCTATCTCCTCCACGCTGTTATCGCCCCGGTCGTTCACCCATCCCATCGTTGGTTCTTGATGGGCCGAGGTCAAGGGTTGCCTGATTTAAGGAGCACATCAACTGTGATAACATCACCATGCCTCACGTGGCACTTTCGGAATTTTTCCCGAGAAATGGGCGCTGATGGGACCAGAAATTTAAATATGCTTCTTAAGATTTTCCCAGTGATTTCTAATCGCGGTGTAGCCTTCAGCTGTTGGCTTAGGCGCACCTCCGCCACTGGTCTTGTTATCTGAACTGTGGGTTGGTTTATCTCGCTATAAAACGTGTAGATTATGTCGGGTTATGCTGTTAATTTTGCATTGTTTAAGCAGTGACTCTCCCATCATGTTCTTGACACGGAAGAGGGGACTACCGGAGGCTGACCTGCATGATTTTTCACGTTAGAGTCGGATTTGGAAAATCGTACGCGCCACTGGAAGCTGCCAAGCCCATCTTCCTCCTTTTACGTCTTTGGGTTTATTTCACACCATTCGTTATTAACATTAGGTGAATCGTAAAATCATGACATAAATTAACGAGGAAATGGGAAAATTAATGAATTATGACGACATAAAAGCCGAGAAGCTGGAGGTTTGTTGGATAGTAATGAGGTGCGACTGGATTGCTTATTGTTGTTTTACATTTTTACTCATTAAATTAACTTCAGGTTTTTCTGCACAAACTGGAAAATCTCCTCTCCTTCCTTATTTCTTCAGTTTTCAAACTCTGGAGATCATACTTTTTATTTCTCTTTAGATTGTAGTGTGTTCCAATATTTAGGCACCCAAGTGCATAATCAGATGAAAATATATAATACAGAAACACGGATTTGAGATATCGAAGTTAAAAATTTAATTTTTTACAAAAAAGTGTTAAAGGAGACATCAGGCAAGTTGAGTTTCTTTCTGCCTCTAGTGCATTAATTTTTGGCCACCAAAAATTAGTTTATTAATTTATTAATAACTAATTTTTGACAAAAAGGAAAACTTGCATAAATTCAATCAATCAATGTTTGTAATTTTTTGGCCACCAAAAATTAGTTTATTAATTTATTAATAACTAATTTTTAACAAAAAGGAAAACTTGCATAAATTCAATCAATCAATGTTTGTAATAAAAAAAATAGTGAAATCAACAATTATCTTTCAAGTACGAAGTGCTGAACTTCTAAATCGTGTTTTTATCTTATTTGTTTGTTCCTACGAATAATAAGTTAATTTCTATTAAAAAATGTATTAAATAAACTAGCTACATCATAAATAATTTGTTTTTAGCTAACGGGACACTTGTATGGCACATTATCCTTGCAGCAAAATTCCCTTCCTGCCGACATGTTGGTCCCCAACCACTTGTCATTATAATTCTTGATAAACAAATACGCCCTTTCTTTATGCACCAAATCCCTGTCCACCGTTGCACAAATAATGTCTCCACTCTTCGGTAAATGCGTGATAATCTAAAACAAACCCACATAAAACTCGACCCTAATTAAATCGGTCAGCATCCTGTCGTTAAACCCATTTTCCACCCCAATAAATCCTAACAATGCGCATTCTCTCACCATTTCCAAACACTTATTAGTACACTGCCGATTTCCCATGGAGTTATTCATGAAGGGGGTGTCCATTTCCTGTGTTAACACCGGCACCCCCTTGGGTTGGTCCTTTGACCCTTTCTTGAACTGTCCACTCAAGAACACACCACATGTACATGGAACTGGTTTAGACTCTGCTTTTATGCCATTAGAAGGGTCACCTGCACTCACGAGACTGCAGAGGGTGAGAACCATCAGTATAAGCAACATGGTGCGACCAAAAAAATTAATTAGGGGGTGGGAACGGACGGGCACTTGTTGATCACCTGCACGAAAATAATGACGTGCAACTAAAACTGCTTTTTAAATGTGGCTGCAACGGGGGTTATGCGTAGCTTGCAAATTCCAGTAAGCAAAAATATAAATATAGGAAATAGAAACTGAGCTACTAAATGACCTACTTTGAATTGGAAAACAGAAAACCAAAGGATAGAATTTAGGTGTAAAATTACAGGTATATGAATTTTAATTAAATGTTTTGTGCAATGTTATTTCTTATTTTATTTATACAGAAGGAGTAAAATCACTTCTTGGCTTGATTGCGCATCTAAAAGTAACAAAAGGCGTAGATAAAGAAAGATACATCCAATAAATAGCTACTTTAAAAAATAATTACTAATAAGTGTGCAAAACAAATAATCAAAAAACACGATACAGAAACTAAGTACGATTTTCGTGAAGGAAGTCATAAAATGCTTAAAACAGTTCTTAGACGTTTCTTCAACAAAGCTACCATCTTCAGAACCATAACTGAAGATGTGATAAAATTCGTGAGTGAAGTGGAGACTCGAACCCATTTCATTCTGTCGAGAGCTTACAGAGGGCGATAGTACATGGAATCCTTCTTAACTGGCTTGTGTCTCTAGTTATCGGCACCGAGGCTTCAGGTCCGGCCTCAGTAGTCCTGGTCCAAAATTTTCCGAAAAATATTATCTAGTTAAGAAGCTGAAAGTTAATTGTAGAGAAGGAAAAGGACAGTTTAGAATAAAAGTTTTGTTACAAAGAAAAAAAAAATGATTCAATTGACAAAATAATAACTGAACAAATTCTTTCACTTTACAATTACATATGTTTGAGCATGTTTTTTTGAACACGATTCATATTTGTTTGTATAATCCTTCAAATTGTGCATGTTTACAGGATTTTTATTTTTTTGTTGAATATTATATTGTTAGTTAATTAATTTTTTTTTAAATTTAAACAACAAACATCAAACATAACATCTGACACACAAAATCAATAAACTCAGCTAATTAAACTTTTTACAAGATAATTTTAGAAATTCTTAAAATCTCGACAAATAGATTTTATTTAGATCTATAACTCGAAGTTTTTATAATTTCTAAAATACATACATTATGGAGCATATATTTCAGAGCTTTAATTCCAATTCGTCATTAGAATTAGGAAGAATAAAAGTCATAAAAAATACTTAATTTTACTAAATAAGAGTCTGTTCATGGTAAATAAATATTTTTTGAAACAAAGAAACAAAATTTAAAAAATTTTAAACATTGCAAAAATGTATAAAAGAAATTTGTATTTCTTATTTTTTATTGAAAAGATACCAATTACCTATCATAAAATTCACGAAATCAGTTAAAATACATCCAAAACAAAATCAGTTCCATTTTTAATCATTTTGTCTTTTTATTTTATTTACCTTTACGGGCCAATTAATAAATTGTCTTATGAACCCAATAAAAGTATTTTTCATTAACATTTAATTAACTTAATTGTCTCAGAAAGGGACAAGTGTTGTAAATTACCAACGAATAAATTAGGTTCTTTTTTTTAATTTTAGAAGAGAATTATTTATTAATACAACAACTACAGAAATGAAACCAACATATCATGATAATATGATAAACAGTTGAAAAAAATCTGACTTTTTAAAACAATAATCTTCTATTCTTAAGCAATATTTCATACTTCTAAACTGATTCAATTTTTAACATTCTTTTTTTTATAAATCTTTTAAACCTGCTGACCTAATTTTGTTAAGAAGGATATTTAAATTGATATTGTTATTTATATTTGACACATTTATCTAAAATTTAATTGTTTTTTTCTTAGATTCTGCTTCAGTCCATCATTTTTTTTCTGCAATCGATTTTAATTATTTTATTACTAGATCTGTTTTTATTAAACCAATTGCCAGCGTTGAGCAGATTTTTTAGAATTAAATTTATAACGTTTAGTCTTTTGCTGATTTCATCGATTTTTTTAATAAACCTAAATAAATCCTACTTTTTTTTGAAAAAACTAAGTTTAATTATTTAGTTTTTTGAAGTATAGGTTTATATGTATATACAGTTGGATATATTTAATATGTCAAGTTAAAATACAAACCATTAAAAAAAATGTTTCAAACAAGCAAAAATATCAATTTTTCTTATATTTTTTATGATTCTACTTAAAAGAAAGTAAATTATCAGTTTGTTTTATATAAGGTCAATCACTAAGTATTTGTTGACTAAAAAAAGATTCAACTATAAATGTTTTTCATTTAAAGATTTTTCAGAGTAAAACCATCAAGAAATATCATGAAAAATATGGCTGACTTTATGAAATTTGATGACACTGCAAGATTGGCCAAAACACAAGAGACAAAGTGCAAAAAATGTTATTGATTTCGACTATTGTAGATGTAAACATTAATGTCAGAATTTTAAGAATTTTTAAAACACTTTGGGAAATGATTCGAAGACTTTAAAATTAAGTGAAGCTTCATCAGCTCAAAGCAAATTCATTTTTTTTTTTAATTACCACGAACATCTGAAAAGCCATTGAAATATTAACTTTTTATGATTAGAAAAATTAAATTGTCTTCAACAGATCCACGTAGTAGTAATTGAATAAAAAAAATATAAACTAACGATAATAACACCAAACTAACAATATATAAACATAAACATAAATATAAATAATTTGAAGGATTATTAAATCTAAGTCTCTTTAAAGAAAGACCTAAATATTTAACTCACGTTAATATAAACTGAGATTAGTTAATATAATTGTTATGTGGGTATATTATGTCGACGTATTGGAAAAAGAAAATAAAAATTTATTTAGTTAAAATTTATCGAATCTCTTGATAACAAAACTTCTATTCTAAATTCGCTTTTCCCGTCTTCACTACCAACTTGGCATCTCCATACATGACCACTTTTTCGTTTTCTTCGACTTCACATTTAAATTTAACAGTAATAATTTTCCGATTTTCTACCACTTCTACTGTAACCTTCACTCTCTCGCCAACATAACATTTATTCGGAAAATTTAACGTTTGTGCCACGACTACTGAGCCCGGACCTGGAACTTCGGTCCCAATAACTCGAGACACAAGCGAGTTGAGAAAAGCTCCATGTACTATTGCCCTCTGTGAGCCCTCGACCGAATGAATTGGGTTCGAATCTCCACTCAACTCTGTGAATTTTATTACATCTTCTTTAGTTATGGTTCTGAAGATGGTAGCTTTGTTGCAGAAACTTCTGAGGACTGTTTTAAGCATCTTTACTGGCCTCGTCCATGAAAATCGTTCCTAAATTTTTGTATCGTGTGTTTTGATGATCTGCATATAGTTTAGCTTTGTGTAGAATTTCAGGGGTTAAGAAGTGTTTATTTGAGGGAAAGATGAGGTAGTAAAGGGTAGTTATGGCGTTGAGGGCGATTTCTTCGTTTTTGTGGAGAAGTTTCCCGGAAATGAGTTTAATTCCGTTAAGTTTGATTATATAATCTTGACTCTCGAGATCTAGAATCAAAATGAATTACATTATTTCGAAGAACAATTACAAGCATCCTCACCAGGACTGATATTACATAAACCTGCAAGTCCAAAGTGTAATAACTCTTCACTGTCACTAGAAAGTTGATCAAGAAATAAATCAATGGCGTGGAGTTGCTTCAAGAACTCAAAATTGACTGGGTCGTAGGCAAAGTTTGATAAATTTGCTAAAACTTGGCGTTTCGCCTCTACAAAGAATTATTATTCGAATTTGGCACTACGTTACTTACCTATGGATTTTGATGTTCCAAATTCTACAATTAATTGTTTGAGAAATTCGTAACGACCCACCCCATCAGGGCCTGTTTTTTTCAGTAATGTTGCCTTTCTCGTAAACATATCTTAAAATTATTTTAGGTTATGTTATGACAGGAAGTTTGTCAAAATGACAAAAGATGGCTATTGCGTCCATACTGGCACACTAGTGTATAACTGGTTGCCGATAATAATTTGTTAGCTTACAAAAATTATTTTTTAAAGGAATTATCGAAAACTAAATACTAGCATCTAGCCATAAAGCGATCAGATTTCGTTAAGCTCAAAGTTAAATAATTAGTAAGTAATTAAGTTATGCTTAGATATTTCTTACTCAAATTTATGACTACTGTTCATTTTTAGAATTACAGGTGTTTGATTAGTCAACATAATACAATTAGATTTTTTAACCATCATTGAAAACAATGATATCAAAATCCTTTAAATAACAACTAAAAATCGGAGCAATATACAGTGATACAACTCTTAGAAAGCATTTTTCAAAAATTTAGTTGTGTAAAGCGGGTGAACGAAGTAGACATGATGATTTTTACTGTAGGCTTAACGATGACATTAATAAAACAAATGGAAAAATTGACATTTTTTAATTTTTCAAAATGCACCAAAGTCGATCGGTTGCTGTTTTTTGTATTAAAGTACCGATATGGCATGATTTGACAGGCACTAATTTATTTATCCAGATGGTGTAAAACAAAATGAAATAACAACATTTTGGCATCAAGACATTTTCAAATGAGTAGGTACATGTCTGATCTCGAATTAGCTATTGTCAGTACTAACTGTCATTAAAAAAAATAATCAAGTGAACTGGCTATGGTAGGCACAGATGACTTTTTAGTAGTTCAATGTATTAATATTTGACCCATACTACAATGACAAAATCAAACTGTACCACTTTATTTTGGCCGTCACTGTAACATTATGAAAATTAATTGAAAAAACAATAAACATTATTGAATTATAAGTGTTATGGTTAAATCAGTTTAAACTAAATAAGTTCAAATTTATACTACTATATTCTTTTTAAATTAATATTATCATAATTAAATAAAATACTGTCCCGTGGCCGCGAACAAATAACGAAATATATTTGAGCAACTAATTTGGTACAATAACAACTTTCGGGCTGCCCTGGCGGAAAGGATACATTTTTTCAATGGTTGTAGACTTTCCAGAGTCTTTTCAGCCAATTGACGGAATATGTAGGATGGGCACGGTTTAAGGATGATGGTGTAGGTGTCTGAGGGGATTATTACTGACCCAGCATTCGCCTACGGAATCGACTGGATTCACTCCGTTAGGAAAACCCCTGAAAGAAACCTAACGGAAGGTCAGGCGGTAGCGGAATAGAACCCTCTACCTACCCAATGACCATTCTCGATAGCTGTAGAATCATCGAAACAATAACGCCCGCAATTCTGGGAAAGTTGGGTGTTTTCTTACCCTTCCAGGAAGTGTCGGCTCCGCGCGGTCCGCCAAAATAGTAAACAAATAGTATCAAAACTAATGAATGATCGTTACAATTCTGCAAAAGTCACATCAATTCAAACAAACGTGAATAATATTTGTATTTTTTATATTTATACTAATTTATTTAATTGTTTTTTTTGTTGTTGTTTTTAACTTTGTATTTTTTTATCATCTCTGTTCATGTATGCTATGTACTATACTTATATATAAGCACAAAAAGATATTATCTGACAAAACAAATATATACACTTTTGTCATTTTAAAATGTGTCCTTTCATTATGATGAATGATTAAAATACAATATCAACAGGTGTGCTTTACGCGTGTGATAAAGTACTTCAAATCCATTTTATAAGAGTTTCCCCACAAACAAAAACGTTAGTTTTTTTTCTTACGTTTCATTGATCATACCAAACATGAGAAGACTTCTTGTTGCAGCGTGTCTTATTGCGACAATATGTGCTTACCATATCCAAAAACACGACTTTGATGTCAAGATCACCAATGTGGAATATGCCAATGTCCCCACTAAATACAAATTCAACGAAAAAATTGATTTTTCCGAGGATACTATTGGAGTTCTAAAGAAAATTGCTGATGACTTTCAGATAAAGTAAGTTACAAAATATGTAAACTCTAAATAAATATAAGTTCTTAGTCCACGTGCCGGTACTGAGGCTATCTTGAACGAATACGCTGATAAAATCTTTTCAAATCTTCAAGATTTTATAATTCATGTAGGACTGGACCCCACAGAACTTCCTGATCAACACACCGGATTTAATTATGTTGGTAGTAACAATAATAGAAAAACTTGTCTTCATGGTACTTTTCTAGACGCTCATCATAACATATCATGGAGAATTGGACTTGACTTCTGGGTGGTTGATGGATGTTTCGACCATCCACCGAGGTGGTGATGTAGTTGTTAATTATGACAGCAATAATAGATATCTTCTGATTACGGTTCCTATTGCTTTCGATGATTTGCAATTCTCTTACGACTACAGCGCAAAAATTATGGGTTTGGGACCTACTGGAGGACTAACTGGTAAAATTGCCAACATCGGGGTGGTAGTACAACTTGGGTTTAGTACAGCGACTCTCCAAGCATCTTTGGATAATTTTCAGATCGTAAATTCAGGGTATGTGATGTAGCAAAATCGTTTACAATTTTGTAATATTTTTCCAATTTTGACAGACATATCGATGTTAATTTTAATGGAAATGCTCTTGTGGATTGGCTTTTGAACTTACTTACTGATGTTGTCACTGCTCTACTCAAACCTCTAATTCTGGGGATTGTGGAAGGTATCATCCGTGGAGGTTTGGATACTCTTGTTACAGCGATAAACGACGCTGTTGACGGATTTTTGAATCCTACGACAGCACTTCCTGTTACTACTCCTGTTTCTTTGTTTATAAGTTAGATTTATTTATTATATTCAGTTTGTTTGGAGCCCGATTTTAATAAAGAACATTAAGTGATAATCAAATTCATTTATTTGTGTCATTTTATCGATTGTTACTCTTGAATTAGTCGATAAGACTTATAATATAAAAATATAAAACATTTAACGTCATAGTCCTCAATGAGGAGAAAAATCAAATAAATGATTATATTTTATTAATGTTAATATTTAATAAATAAATAAGAGCATACAAAGCAGTTTCCATCGTGATTTACTTTTTAGGAGATATATTTACTGAAAATGTATTAATTGGAACTAATATTTGTTGATGAAGCATTTCAAATATGTTTTTTAATGATTACAACTTATATAAAAAATGTGAATTCCGATGCTTCACAACAATAACAATTACGTATTATCAATGGTATTCGAAAATAACCTAATGCTTACAAAGTTATCAATTATCAAGATTTCACAGTTTAAAACGAAGCAAACAATAAATAAATAAATACATTTATTTGCTAATAACTTCAAGGTAAGCGGTCATTTGTGTTTTCAACAAGATTTCAAATATTTTACCAATAATGGAGATAATTATGGGTCGATAGTTGTTGATATCATTTGGATCTCCTTTCTTAAAAATGTTTGGGAATGTACTACATTGGATACATTTATTGTATATTTTGGTTAGAGGAATGGATATTATATTAATTACCTTTTTAATCATTAAAGCATTGAGACCCAAAGCATCTAAACTAGGACTATTTTTCAAAAAGAGAATAGCATCTCTAACACTTATGTAAGTCACTTCGTTGAAACGAAATTGCGTTGAAAGGGGTTTGTTAACAAAGTATTCAGTAAAATGGACATTAGATGGCTTTAGTTGTGATAGAATTTTGTTTGGAGTACTGATGAAGAAGTCGTTAAACTTGTTTGCTGCGTATTTCCAATCACTAATATTTGTTCTATTATGATAACAATTAATAATATTCCACATTGCTTTTTGTTTGTTATGGGAGGAGTTAATAATGTTTTCATAATTGGTTCTCTTAGTCCTATACATTTTTTTATAGGTTTTGTAAATTGAAATGTCGATGTGTCTTAGAGAATTAAGTACGTGCAAGATATTGAGTGTATTTCTCATTGTTTTAAATTTTTGATTAAACCAGGTGATAGGTATTTTATTATTGGCTTTAAGAAATTTAATTGGAAAACACTGATTAGAAGCATTTAATGAATTTATCATTGATAAAGTTCCATTCTATTTTGCTTAAATATTCAAAAAAGTTGTTCAGACCCCGGAAGTTAGAGGTTTGTAGGCTATTAATTTCTTAACTAACGGCATTGAGTTTTGTGAAAATGGTAAATGGAAAGTCAAACATGTTCCTAAGTGATCAGTTAAATTTGGGTTGTGAACTACTGTATCGTAGGCATTTTTGTTTAAATCAGTAAAAATGTTATCCAGACATAAATGGAATTGGAAGTGTTGCGTATTTTACGAATGCAAACACTTATAATGTGAAATTTCAGTAACTTAAAAAACCGAAAATGAAAACATAATCCAATAAATGGGGCTAAAAAGTCAAAATCATTAAGTCTTAGAACTGAAAAAAGTAAAAGTTAAGTTTCTAGAACCTTTACAGTTGAGAATTTAGAATATTAATTCTAAAAGTTCGTTATACTCATATGAACAACTAAAATGTAAAAATAATTGATTCAGTGTCACATAATTTGAATAACTAAATTAGCTAAAACTCAAATTTTAAAATAAATAAACTATTGATCAAATAACTAAAAATATGAAAATTTAGCAATCTAAAAATATATTATTAACAAAACTTAAAGTCCTAAAAATATTGAAGATATTGCTTTTGAACAAAGTCCACAATTTCAAATATTTTCAAATCAAAAAAATTAAGAATGAATAGAAAGAACATCTAAAATCAAAAAATCTTTGTGATGAGCTTTTCAAATAAATATTATTCTATTCTTAAAATCGGTGGTGAATCTGGATTTTACCGAATTAAAAAAAAAAAAAAATAGGTACTCCTAACAATCTTGACAACAATAAAATATTTTTTTTTATAAATTTCTCAAATTGAAAATATATTTATTTCTTTCATTAGATATATATAAAGTAGAACCAAGAACTAGTGAGTGAGTCGTTTACAAACAAAATGAATAAAGCTAATTAAAAAACAACTGTCATGCAACAAAGTTAATTTTTAAGTTAATATCTAAATATTCATTAGCAAGTGTTTTTTTTGTCAAAGTGTAAATATGATACCTGTTTGCATAAGACTGACCCATTAGAAACGTCAAAAATCAAGAAATACCGGTAACTTTTTTTTGTAATAAGAATGGCCAGTTAGAGACTCCTAATTTTAAAAAGATTCTACCCTGATTTTTCGCAAATTATTATTTTTTAAACTTATTCTTTATCTTAATAGTCACAGAAAAACAAAGATCGCAGGTGTACTTATCACGAGATAAAACTTAAAAAAAACCCGTCAAAGTATAAGTTTTTTTGTTGTTTTAGTTATCTACAAATAATCACACAATGAGAAAATTAATTTTTATTCTTTGGTTATTCACATTCGTTTATGTTATTAATCTTAATTCAGACAAAGCAAAAGATTGATATCTAAAATTTAATTCCATTAGAAGAGATTTTAATTTTTAACTTCTGTGTAACCGGGACGTGAGTGATCTTTGTGTTGTGGTACTTTTGAAGGTACTGAAACTATCTTCAACGATTATGCAAACAAAATCTTCACTTTAGATCCTTAGATCCTTAGATGAATTTAATACATCCAGGCAGAGTAAAAAAAGTTATATTGTTAAGTTAACATGGGTTTTAGTAGATTGTTGAGCGATCTTGCTTTTGCTGCTACTGATGTTTTAAAAGACGTGGTTGTCCAAGATGCTGCTCGTAGAGGATTGAATTCTAAATAAAGAAGGAAATTGTGCTATTAATAGCTTTTTAAATTCAACAATTTTTAAGTCATCAAATTTCCTAAAGGTTTTCCCATTATTTCTTAAGACCAACATTGCAGTTTTGTATTTTTAATAAAGTGTTGTTTCATATTTGATGTTCACTTTACACACTATAAAACAGAAACTAAAGGCTTGAAAGTAAATACGTTATGACACTACTGATTTTTCGAAAATCATGCACTCAGTTAATTTATAAAACAAAGAAAATGCGCTTGCTCTGCAGTAGATCAACATCTAGTTTCAAACAATTAGAAAATTATTATCAATTTAATTAGATCACACTAAGATACCTATATTTTTAAAAACGAATCGATATCGATTATTGCGTCAATGATAATACAATAACTCAAATTGTAACAAACAATTCTAGTACTTTCTATGGAATTATTTTCTTGATAAACATACTGCGACTTATCTATTTTCTCATTGTCCTCAGAAATAATAAATCAAAATTATCAGATTACCAATATAATTTAGGAAGTTGCTCCTATCGATTCTAACTTACTTAATTTAGATCCTTTAAAATGTTTTCATCGTTCCATAGTTCACTGCTTCTACTAGTAAACACGTTTAATTTCATCATAGTCATAACTAGCCAAGACATTTCCAAGTAAGTATTTGGTAAAATTTTGGATTTTGATGTTATTTCTAGACATTAGCAGTTAAGAAACATTAAAAACAATTAAGGTTATTTCTATATTAAAATAAAAAAAAACAGATTTAGGTGAATTGTTCATGTTGTTGAAGAATCATAGCTATTACTTATCCATCATAGTTATTATTTTGGATTAGTTGTAACAAGAATGGTACCATTGACGTTCCTAAAAACATTTATTTTAGGAATAAAACTCGCATTGATAATTTTGTTGGTTAACTGCACTATGCTCGTAGCTGAACTTGCTGTGGCCAGATTTTTGCGAAAAATTTGATTTAAAACGGCAATTTTTCTCGATACAGAATGTTTAATAGTTTTTTGCTATCAACGATGATTTTCATCAACTTATTCGTTTAATAGTGACAAAATCAGCATCGTGTTCGCCAAATCATAGTTGCAAAGTGTCGAAAGCAATTTACGTTTCGGGATGTGAGCTTCAAAAATTTACAGTTATCTTCGGAACTTTATACAATGTATTGATTCCTACAAGATAAACGGTACACTTTTTCTTTCTGTAGTTGACGAAGAATTTGCTGTGGGCAACGTTTTTAGAAAGCAAACCTGAATACTTCAGTACTATTTCCAAAAAACTCCAAACGACCAAAAGCTTTATTGGTTACACCAAACGACCGATCTTTTTTGGTCTTAATATCAATAAGTGAAACAATCACGACTGTTGATTGGGAATATTGGAAACTTTTAATTTGTACAATTGTGCCGTTCTGCAAACCCGTGTAAAGCTCTTACAGCAACAACCTATAAGTTTAAAAGCCCTTTTTACATATTATATTTCAAAGATTGTTATCCTTTAAATATCTAACCTTCAGAAAAAAAATCATATGAAGCGTCTACTAAAAGATTAATGATTTTATTCTGCTCAAATAGTTTCGAAATTTTAGGCTTATAGCCTTCGCTTAGTTTCGTCAACAGTGTAATTAGTTTGCTGAATTTAAAAATTACTATATATTGAAAATTTCTTGCTTTGAAATTTCGCAGTTTTTATTCACGAGTAATGTGCTTTTTTAGTATTGACTAACCATAAACTCGAAGACTAGGCTGATATTCTTCCCACTTCGCCATTTTTGAAACGCGTTGTATTCTTTCTCGTATATTAAGCGTGAATTTTCTTTCTCTACGTCTGCAGATGTTCTCGCACGTTGTGCTTTAGACACTCTTAAAAATAAAAAAAATGTTTATAACATCACAAATAAATGATTGTGTATTTTTTAAATTAATAAATTAAAAGAAAAAATAATGTATTATACACGACGATAAAATATCTTTAACTATCTCGTGAAATTAATGCACTAATTTTAAATTTTTATAATTTTCACTTGATAAATATCTATGACTTATATACTTTAATAATATAAACAGTAGCAATTATGGGCTCTAGGGAAATAATCATCAAAGTCTACTAACAATGATTTTGAGAAAACCGAAAAATTAATTTGATACACTTCTCACTTAGGCTCATACAGTAATATTAAAGTGAAAATATGATTAACACGAGCTTCAAGTGTTAAAAAAAAATCTGATTGTTTAAATTTTCTATTAACCGTATTGTGTGGAAATAAAAACATTGTCAATTTTTTTTACCAGTACCTATTTATTACCTGTGGTTTATTTTCAGAAAAAAAGAAATTGATCCAACTTTATCAGACAAAAATCTATCACCTCAGATTTTTTCATTTAATCTGAATACATGGATAAGTATTATTGTTGCCATAATTGGTTTTTTGGTTCTGTACATTTTTTTTCAAAATATATATAGACGTAGACACCTGTTTTAAATAAATTATGTAATTATTATATTAATGTACTTCTATTATTATTAATTAATGTACATACAACACTAAAAGTAAAGCTTTTCAACAAAATTCAAAACTTTTATTTGAAACTGCATGGTATCGATTTTTGGGTTGCTAACCGACATTTTTGTTTGTTATATTGACAACTCGCGCAAACTCCCCTTCAATGATCTCCGCGTTTTATACCTCTCCACAATAAATCGAAAATTTTGAATGTAACGCGTAAATATTACCGCTATAACTTAAAATGGGCGACTCCGAAGAGTCCCTTGTCAGCAAAACTGTTCAGTTTGGAGTTGCCAAACCGTCCAGATTTAGTTCCAGTAGTTCCTCTAAAAGCAGTGACTCTAAAAGTGAAGCTGCTTCGTCCATCTCCGAAAGAGAAGCTCAGGAAAGGCTACGCCAAGAACTCGAACACTTTGAATATATTATCCGAATGAGTCTTAGCAGACTAATGGCATGCATATCCACGATCGTCGTTCAGCAAGCATTACAGGAAATCACCATTTTAAGAAAGCTCAACGACATGCCGAAATTGGATGTCCAAATGAATTTCGTTCCCAAGGAGGAGAGATATAACATGGCAGGATTCGATCTTGAAGCTCTCATCAACACCAGTGATGAGTTTCTCGCATTTAAGAAACTTCAGAAGGATATTGGTTGGACCGAAAACGTTCTAAATGCTGTGGTTGAAAACTTAAATAAGAATTTTTATTATGATAACCTGCAGAAAATTCTATGCGACGATCAAAGAACTAAAGACGAGGAACAAACAGTACTAGAAAGTAAAAAGTTCAACAACCGTGAATTAAAGAAGTTGAGATATTTTCTCAACAACGAACGACGAGAGTTGACGAAAATGATATATAATATCACTCAAAAATTAGGCAACTGTAAAGATCAGTTAAACGTAAAGACCTGGTTAAGCATTATCATAATAATCACTTTTATTTTTTAGGACAGTATTGTTGAGAACAAAATTAAAGTTGCGTACGTGCAAGAGTGGCAAAAATCTCGACATGAACAAAATCAGATGCTTTTGCAAAACAAAGAGAAAAAATTAAGTGCGTTAATAAACAACGTAAACACAGAAACAGACAAAGAAAATCGCATTCATGAAGAACAGTGGCTATATTTAGAAACCTCTATAGAAGAATATAAGGCAGATATAGAACTTTGGATGGACAAGTATGACAAAGATTTGGAAAAAAAAGAGCACGATGTACAGTCACTTAAAATAGATCTCGACAATAAAAGAGAGCAGTATTTGCATCAATTAGAAGAAGTAAAACTAGAGGTACTTTACAAACAAATTTTTACATTCCTTGTTTTAGTACAATAGCCGTCAGCAATTTATAGATGAATATAAAGCTTACAAGATTCAAAAAGAGAAAGAAACCAAAGAACTCGAACGACGCTATAACGCAGCTATAAAAATTCAGTCGTGGTGGAGAGGTGTCATGTTTCGGAAAGGTTTAGGGCCATATAGAAAAAAGAAGGGAAAGGGCAAAGGAAAGGGCGCAAACGGAAAAAACGGAAAGAAAAAGAAATAAACGTGTCAAAAATCTATATTTTTTTCACTCTATCAGTTACTTTTCCACAGAAATCCAGCTTCATCAGAAAAATTCGAATTTCCCAAATAATAATTAAATAAAAAAGACTGTAAAACAAAGAAGAAAATAACAACAAAAAAATCGCTTAAAGTTATAATTCCCAAATAAGTTTGCAGTTCTCTATGACTTCTTGGGGATCGCTGTGTTTGAAAAACATAAAAAATCCCTGAATCTGTGCCGGACTGACATCCTTCTTAAACTCTACAACTTTATCTCTAAACCTGACAGCTTGAGCCTTCGCCTTCTCTCCGTCGTAAAACCTCAGAAACATTTGTTCGATTTGGTAGTCTGAGCACCAACCAATGTACTCTTTTAAATCAACACGTCCAGGGCGAATAAGAGCAGGATCCAATCTTCAAAAATGTTATTTTTTTGAACTCTTAACGTATTTATATACTGACCTTTCAAGATAATTAGTTGTCATAAAGACCATTCGTGCCTCAGTGCTGGCAACTCCGTCTAAACAGTTCAATAAACCACTAAAAGTTACCCTGTTTAGTCCTTCATAGGCTGCTTTCTGTTTCGCAGTGTCTTCACGTGACACAAAAGCGGCGTCGATATCTTCTAGTAAAATTATAGATTGTTGAGGAGCTACACTGAGGAGGTGATTGAGACGGTCGTCGGAAAGCCCTCGTTCAGACAAATTTAGAACACAAATGGAAAATCCAAGTTCACCCGCTAAGGCTGTGATGTAAGAGGATTTGCCACAACCAGGTGGGCCATATAGAAGGTAACCTGAAGACAGAGAAGTACAAAACTATATTAATAAATTCCTAGAAATTGGTACCTCTTCGGTATGGTATTCCCCGGTCCGTGTACCACGACGGGTTGCTTATGAATTCTTTGCAGTCGTCGAGAATTTTTGTGCTTATTCCTGTAAAAGAAAAAACTCTTAACTCGCATTTAATTCAAAGAAAAAGTTTACCTTCGTCTAACACAACGGAAGCTATAGGTCGTTTCCGCCGCGGATGTCCCAAAGGTCTCCACTCACTTCCCATCGCAGTATACATGATAGTTTTCCCTTCATGTTGACGTAGTGCCATCTGTCTAGCTACCAAAAAACATTAATCAAGTGTCACAATGAAAATCATCTCAATTTTATTTCTGTTGCAATGCGAAGCCATTAACATAAATTTTCTTCAATTTTTCCTTTCCGGAAATCCTATGGTACGCTAGAACTCCCTTAATTTTCACAACCGCTACTTAGTACCTTTAGATTTATAATTTGACGGAGCCTCGGAGTGCCATTGCTGACTCTCTAAACGCCCTCAGAAGAATTCAATTGACAAACTATCAGAAAAAAGTATTATGGAACATCTACAAAGGTGACGACAACCCCGAGCAACTGACTGCCGATGACCTGAGAAATATCAGCGGTATATTGGATGGGATTCCAGAAGACGATTTGGCTCAGCTCAATGTCAGCAACTGGGATGTGGTTGAAATTTTGGGTACAATTTTATGTTTTTAATAACTAAAGACAGTTAACATTATTCTAGGGCAAATCAAAACTTTTTCACGACCTCAGGTTTCAGTAATAGTTGATTCTCTCAAGTCTAAATGGGGAACACTTCAGCTAACACAAGCACACACAATAAATAAGTTGTCAAGTTTACTATGTGGCTTCTCTGAAGAAGACCTAACGAAAACATCGAAACACGAATTTGCCAAGATACATCCTCAAGTCCTAGCGAATTTGTACGCATGTGGTGATCGCCAACTTAGACTTTTGCTTGAGCTGGCAGTGAAAATATATGGACAACCTAAAACGTGGTCAAAAGAAATAACTTCAGACTTAGGAATGTTAATCTTAGCGCTAGACAACGACGAATTGCGTTCATTGCGACCTTCAGCTCTTAATGGTCTTAACATTCAAATGATCACTGAGATGAAACCACAGATTATAAAAACTTTAACACATGGGCAATTAGCAAGTCTCAACTCTCTCTCAAAAATGTTCATTCATCAAAATCTCAGCCTCCTTAAATCCTATTCCTATCCTTTACAATTTCAAGCAACTCTACTCGTGTTCTGGCTTGCACCTCATGCATACCTTCTTCTAAAATTCTAAAATAGATGTTTTTGTCTCTTCCAAATGCCGTTAAAGTCACAGTCTCCCATGGCACCCCCATGTGTAAATCCAAAGTGTGTTGTTCTCTAGTTCTTTCAACTCGTATCCACGTAGATCCAAACCTATCAATAAGATTCTATGATTTAGTCTTTGAAAAATTATACCTACCGGAAAAAATGTGTTCCTACACTTGGAATAAAATCATATTTTGTCTTTACATGTCCCGTTTCTTTTTGTTCAAAACTAGTTTCCACACTTAAATGTTGTGTCTGACGAGCCCCCTTTTCTGTTATCCATTGTAAGAGCCACTGATAGGATTTGTCTCTGCAGGGAACTTCCAGAGTAATCATATAATGTCGTCTGAAAAGAATAAGCGAAGCTTGGAGCCCTTTACGCAGAAGAGCTGCACCTGCTCCTAAGCCGAACAAACCGAAACCAGCCCCAAAATAAGGATTATCCGAGAGGGCCGAAATGTACTCAGTGACAGTCATTTTAGAGGTTATCCAGGAGACATAACCTCACTTTGTTAAAACGACGTCCGAAAATTAAACAAACATTTAAAAAAACATCTTGATATTGCTCAAATACCTTGAGGTCATTTTTGTGAAGTTCTTTGAAAAGCGCACGATTCTGGTAACTTTTTAAATTTGAAGTAGTTACCGTATATGACTACAGTTGGCAGCGCTTGTTAAAATGAAGTAAATTAACGGATTACGGATGAGGTTATGTTCTTCAGTGTAAACTGTTTTGCTTCGATTTTTTTCTTTTGGATTCGAAGGTATTTTCTTGATAATATTATTTTCTGTTAATAAGTAAATGCAAATTGCATTACCAGTTAGTATAATCAATTTTATTTCAGCTAATGGGAAGAATAAATAAATGTTCTTTGTATGGTCAATTTTTGTCATATCAAAAATTTTGAAGTTCGATTTATTCTGGATTGCCGCTGAAAGGCAGGTTTTTACTTTAGTTAATGTGAAGTCTTAAATAAAAAAAAATACGAGTAAATAATTTTAAATTAATTTTGCAGGTGTCTAGCAATGCAACCAGGGATACATGGCGCTAACGTCTCTTTTTAAAGATTTGAGGTTATAAAAATTGCCGCCTTATCAGTTTTGAAATCACGGCGCATCAAATCGCGCAACTATGACTCAAAACTTAAATTTTAACAGTCGTCAAAAGAATGCACTTACACATGGAGATATGATCGATTTGACAAATGAAAGTGAGCCCAAAGATCTCGACGATAACAATGTAGTATCTGGAAGACTTGAAAAACAGAAATCGACAAATATTACAGACAAAGAAATCGTCTTTGTTCCTCCAACAAGTCCAAATAGCCAAATGCGAAAAAAACAGACGGAATACATAATAATTGACAATGATACAATGAACGAAAGTGGTGACATTGTTTTAACACCCACTGCACTTGAAGGATTGACAAAAAATCCGACAAACTTTCTGTTTGAAAACGACGAGATAATAATTTTTAAGACTGAACCAGCGTTGGTAAAAGATGCTCCTAAATATCAAACGCCTGTTTTAAGGAATTTGTTGTCTCAGTTTGTTGGAACTCAGATGGAACCGGTTCCTACAGAAAAAGACGAGAATGAAGACAACGATGATGTAATATTTGTAAGCAACATAAAACCAAAACGTATACCTAATTTATTAAAGGTGGGGGGTCAGAAAAAAAAGAGATTTCGCCAGATAGCACCAAAATTAGTTGATAGTGCATCATTATCAGTGGTTTTAAACGCTTCCGAAGCGACTCGGTTAATACCACCGTCAATTTCTCCAAAGACAGTTGCCCAATCAAAGACGACACCAATTCAAAACGTGTTAGAACTTGAGGCAAAATCTGCAAATACTACAACCGTGCCATTAAAGCAGCTTAGAGTTTCGCCTGCATCAAAACTGGAAGCAATCACAACTCAATCAAATTTGTTAAAACTTCAGACAGAATCTCCGAATGCTACAGACGCGTTAATAAAGCAACTCAGTGTTCCACTTCCGACAAAAGCAAAAGCTATTAAAGTTTACCAAAAACGTTTGAATAATACGTTTAAAGTAAGTCGGCAGTCTGACTCACATCCTGGAAAGTCATCAGTTACTCTGACAAAAATAAAGGATATCCAGAATGAGTTGATAAGTTCCCCAGTGCAACCGAAAAACACGGGTAACATCAATAGTATGACCAAGACCAATAAAGTGCAGGTTCCACTTAATAATGTTCATGTACAAAAGCAGAAGGTGGTGGAGAAACCTGTAAGTAAGAATAAACCGAATGAACTGCTCAATATTCCCAATGTTTCTCAAGAAAAAGCGTTGGAAACCGCTCGTGGTGTACTTAGTTCTATTTCAACAGATCCAGAAAATATAAAAGTACGTTTAAATACGAACTACCCACATTTAATTAAAAATGCAAACGAACCTAAAAGAAAAGAAAAAGTTCAGAAAGACCTTAGCTCGGAAGAACAAAATAGTGCAAGACTGGAAACGTCAGAAACTGATGAGGTTTCGGCAGATCAACTGCCAACGGTTAGTGGGGCCACAGTTTGTAATGATATCATTTGCAAACCTGATGCACAAGACATACAAACAAGTAATTTCCAGTCACATACACCTCTGCATCGACCTCTTGTACAAACAAGTGCGGTTGGAAACACCCCAAAGTTGGCAATACTGCAAAACTCTCCTATAGGCCAAATAATACAGAACAATCAACAGCAAGAACGGTTGGCAAAAATTGCAAATTTTCGTGAAATATTGGCCAAAGTGGTACCAGAGAATGTGCTAACAAACATCAACAAAGGAAACATTGTGTTTCTATTATATCCCGTAGACGATGATGTTCTAAAAGATGGTCAAAAAGATATAGAAAATATAGAGAATGATTTTGCTCAAACAAATCTTGACAAAAATTCAACGGTACAACAACCTGAATTTTTTACAACGTTTATTCCAGATCCCTTAGCAACGTTTACTCCCATCGACATCAATCAAATCATTAACCGAGGCAAGAAACCACTTATTGAAAGTAGATGTCGCTACGAATTGTCAGAGCAAGAAAACGAATATTGCTTAGGATTTAAGAAACGAAAAAGCTCCAAACCCATATGTTACAACGAATTGATTTCTTTCATCAAAAAAGAAGAGACAGAAATCGATGTTTTAAAATCAATAATAAAAAAACGCGATGAATGTAACTTGGTGCAATGTAGTGTTACTAAAAATTCTTATTTCCTTCCCGAACATCAGATTGTGAAAATTGAAGAAGTAGAGGAAGATGTCATTGTCATCGATGATGAAGAAGAAGAGGAAGTGTTGCCCATGTTAAAGACGGCTGTTTCAAAAGTTAACCAGCACATTAGTCACGTTTTTAAGAAATCGGAGGAAACTAAAAAGAAATTTTCTTTATCCAAGACAGGAAAGGCGTTAGAATTAATTAAAGAAGGTCTTGAGATAATCCAGAATATGTCAAGAGAACAAACGGAAAAAACAAACAGAAAATACACTGACAATGAGTCACTTTCGATTACCAGAAAAAGGAAACAACCTAAGAAATATACTGATTATATTCAGCCCAAAAGGAAGAAGCCGCAAGTTTTAAAAACTAGTTCTCACAATATCAATGGTGAGGTTAGTTCGGTTATCAAAATACAAAGAGGAAGGCCCCCGAAAAATACTAATCGTAATAATAATAATAATAATGTGATTTCTACGCAGTTTCAAAATAGTTCTTCAATTACTGAAGGTGAAGCTGAAATTATCGATACTGAGAACGAAGATAAATACACTTTATTAGAAGATGATTTATTAGTTGTGAAGCGAGTGGCTATTGTTAGACCAAACGGTAAAAGCAGAGGCAGACCAAGAAAGGCAAAGTTTTGATTTGTATTTTACAACACAATGTTTTTTATTTGAAATATATCTTTACAGAACGTATTTTTATTTAAAACACCTTCTGTAGCTCTGGTGTTAATTTGTATTGTTGGTGCTGCTAATGTCAAAATAAACTCATCTGATTGTGAGATTAAGCGCCTAAAACCATTACGAAAAATCCAAATTTTGGGGACTTAACTCAAACATTTATTTTAAAAGATGAATTTTCCAGGTTAGAAAAAAAAGATGAATTTGGCAACAATTGTATATTTTATAATTCATTACAATTAAAAGTTTGAATATGTACAAACGACGCACAATAATATACAAACGATAAACTATAGGATAAAGTGAATCACACTAGTTTCCAGGACTTCAATATATTAAAACATCCCAACAAACCGACAGTCAAAAATCATATTAAAAAAAAGGGATAATACGAGAAAAAAATTGCATCAGTTTGACTGAGTTAAGTAAATATGGCGTACGAGTATAAAATGATGAACTACACGCTACTAGGATAAGAGAGTAAGTCTCCAAGTGGAAGTCGAAATGTAATATCAATAACTTACGCAAGTATTAGGATTATAATTAAAGTTTATAAAATGTTTTTGTTCGTGGAGTCTTCACCTCACGTTGGCACTGAGGAGGTGCAAATAACAAAAGCTCAACTAACATTCTGACTTCGTATTTACAGACTTTCAAAGATTAAAGCTTAGAAACATGCAAAAATGATTGTATGTCTTTAGATTACCACTTAAAATCACAGCAATGTGTGCAACATTACGTACAGTGCTATCAAAACGCGAGTGCGTAAAACAGCAGATAAATCAGTAGCACCATTAATTAATGAGGATTGAAAATTAAGTGAAGCAATTTGACGGTGTTCAAATACTAACAAGAAGATATTTTTATCGACTACTTCTAAATACGAAAGCTTGTAGGACGGATTTGTGCTGAAACTTTCAAATTCGCTGCTAATTTCGGAGAGCTCAAGCACTATGTCGATGAAGAAGTTCGGGGGTAGATAGGTAATGAATCCCTGATGGCATCAGCGGTCAACAACATCAACTGTATATACATACAAGTTCAAATTAGTGCTCGGCAAAATTGACAGGCGACTCGACAGCCGTATTTTACAGCTGTGGAGTCGCCTTAGTGTTCTGCTAGCTATATAAAAAATACATTTCGATAATACAACAACGAAGAAAAA
Organism: Cynaeus angustus; assembly: GCA_030157275.1. Taxonomy (NCBI): domain Eukaryota; kingdom Metazoa; phylum Arthropoda; class Insecta; order Coleoptera; family Tenebrionidae; genus Cynaeus; species Cynaeus angustus. The sequence goes on from CM058060.1 coordinate 19,154,710, forward strand.
TACTCTCACATTAATGGCAAATCAACAGTAACCTTAGTGTAAATGTATCACAAGTGCCATCTAGAAGCGAAGGCGCACAATGCAGGAGAAATCAACAACATGGAAGACATTAAGAAACACAAGGACAACACGATTAAAACTAAAGTAAAAAAGTGAGATTCCGTGAAGTTTATTTTTTCAACTTTCTGAAAAAAAGTCAAAAAACATTTAGTGAGTATGTTTCTGGCGCCTTCGTCTTCGACTAAACAGCAGAATGTACATATATACAGCCGAACAACATGCATTAGTCGTTAGTTCAATAATAATAAATAACAAAAATTGAGCTTTGTAACAGTCCACTGCCGTCCCAACGTCCTATACTGCAATGGCATCACTCTATACTTCTAGATTCAATAAATTAGAAAAATAACCCTGATGAAACCTGCACACGGTCCATCATTTTTTCAACTCTTCTTCTGTTGCTGGTTTCTTTTCTTCTTTGGCTTTCGGTGGTAACCGTAACTTGAGGGGATCCCTCAGTCTCCTTAAATCTAATTCTACTTTAGCTATTTGGTCTTTGAGGAGATTATATTGATTGACGTCAAAACCAGACTTTTTGGCTTTCTTATGAAGAAGAAGCAATTGCTGTCTGTCCCTGACGTCGTTAAGAATGTACTCCTACGGAAGAATAAAAGAGATGAAGTCGTAAAACTTCCGCAATACTCACTTGTCTTGTAAGTACGAAGTAGGCGTAGGCGGCCATGGCAGTGCCGTACGTTACAAAATAAGTGACGGGCTCCATAATATCCCAAGAATATTCCCACCATGTTAGTCGAGCCAAAATACCAAATTGAACAGACATCAGTCCTAAACCAGCCCAAGCCATCCAATTACTGCGTCGATGGGCCACCTGCTCCAGTTCCAGCTTCTGCTGCTTGAAAGAAGAAGGATAATGAATTCATACATACGAATAGCACTGGAGCTTATAGTGATCACGCCGATACCCCCTCCCCCCTTATTAATCTAAGTCACATGATCTGTTACAACCAGTTGTAAACGGGTCAGGCTCAACAGCTCCGCCTATTTAACAACCCTACTAAATTGCATCTCCTGGAAGTAATTTCGCGTTTGTTGCACGACCATGCTCTGATATTTCGTTTGTCTCTGAAAGCCTAGGAGGCCGTATAAATTATTGCTCCCAATGTTGGCTGTCTTCCAATGTTCTGGCCTCCAATCGAAATTTACAGCAAGTGGATGTGTTCCACTTTTAGCGGTTTTATCTACAAATTGCCCAAGCGAGATAATGACGTTTTTTTCTAAGGCGAAATTATCAGTAATTTGGAATTCACCCATTTAGGAACTCTTGAATGTACTTTTATACGATATAAGGTAAAGATTCAAGGATTTGAAGTGAACCAGTAAAGCAATTTTTCTAGGGATCCTACATCTCGCAGCAAATACCGCAGCAAACGGAATGGGGGAGATGAAATAACTGTAAAATGTTACGTAATATTTTATGGTAATCTGTCCATCATTTCTAGTAAAGGCAACGACTTTGTAATGTAAATAACATGGTATAAAATAAGAACACATGAACAAAAATTACCGTTTTTGGAAATCAATATGGATCGGATTTACAATCACTAATTCACTTCTGGTTAAAGATTTTTTTTATTTATCATCTCTCTATATAATAATCTGTGATCCTACAACTTAACTAATGATATAAAACATCTAAGAAAAAAAAACAGTGGTGCACCCATATGCTTATCTTATCTACTAACAATATAGATTAAATATAATACTATATTACTATATTTCTCTAATGAATTTGTCACAACAGTTATTGCCATAGGTCACCAGGAGTTTTCCTTACAAGTCTTTGCGTTATTCTTCTTTGGTTCATGAGAGGGCTTGCTAGTTTCGATGGTATTGAAACCTGCCAGTACTCGCAGCTGTTCTCTTTTATTGTTTCTTTCGTTGTTCGAGTATTCAGGTCGTTATGTAGGACACTGTTAATAACATACCATGATGCAGTTGTAAATAGTTTTAGCATTTTTAACTAATATCATTATATAATCTCGTTGTTGGAGCTTAACGCAGCCACCAAAGCTGGATACGTAACAGATGGGTTTGATGATAGTTATGGCTCAATGACTTATTTTTCTTCAGTACGATTTATGCGTTATAAGCCCTATTAGTTTTTGCAAAAATATCTTTTTTCTATGTTATTTTTCGCTCTTGCAATATTTCTGAAACTTTTGTTGAATTATAGATTAGTATCCATAACTATGGTAATTATAACAATTAATTTGTAATTGACGCTAATTACAAAAAAAAACACCACACTAAGTAATTTTTCAAAGACTCAATATATAAAAGTCCACGCGTAACAGTTGCCAAAACCAAAATACAAATAGCTCAAGGGCAGAAATTATACAAAGTAATATCAAATATCGTAGAATGGAAAATAAAAATAGCGAAATGTGAATCATTTAAATGATCAAATAGCGGGTGACAACAAATGATTGAGGCAATTTTAGTAGTATGGCAACACTCGGATAATAATTGGTACCGACAAGTTGACATTTGTTAATTCATTGTTTGGTTAGTTAAGGCAGTTGCGTGTTACAATAAATAATCAATACAGAAATAATCACAAAGTGACTTTGAAATAGCTTTTTACCAATGTGCATGCAAAGAACAGAAATTAGAAAAAAATTGTTTAGAGCAAATGCTTGAAGTGTTGGCATTTGGCCAAGTAAAGCATGTTAAAAAAACACTTAAAAATGTTAAAAAACATTCGGTACACATTCCACTATTTCGTTTTGCAGATTTTATTGAAACGAAAAAATTAATTTTCTTGGTCTAACTACTTAAGTTTAACTAATTGTTCCATTACTTAACACTATTCCATCCTGATTAGTAGAATTTCCAACATCCGTCGTCTCCAGGTAGTTCTTCTCTAACCTCTGCCATTTGAGAACTCGTCACAACTTGTATAATTCCAAACCTTTACCTACCCTTTGACGGCAACAATTCAAAAGCCGCATAAACTTCATGTAAATAGCAATAAATAGCACCCCTTTTCTTTTCGACCTTTTACTCGCTAAACTTCCCCATTTTTCTCTCATAAACCGGCAATCGCTCTATTTCGATAAGACAGGTAAAAAACCCTACACAATGGAATTCCTTCGAGTAGTAAACGAGTAATCAAAGTGTATCTTTGATGTTCTTTTTACGAGTTCTTTCTAATTCGGTCCTATGGGAATTAAAGGAAAAGAATGGCAGTTTGGTCAAGGTAGACTGACATTTGATCTTTCTCCATTTGCGCTTCGAAAACCACAAGTTAGGTGGCACTGTCTCTGGAGGGTTGTTTCCGGTTTCGACAAACACTGTAAATTTAGACGATGGAGTGCAACAAATGCGAAAATGTAGTGAAAATAGAGCAGTTGATGAAACCGTTAGACAATAACAATTTGTGGAAAAAAACGCAAAATTATGGATATCCTCACGCTTAGGAAACTTGGCTGACTTGTGTCTTGACTCCTTGCACAGACAGTTTTGTGCTTACTTTGCGCCCATAAAAGACAAAATTAAATTTTTTAGAAAAATTAATTTTGACGTCCGGTCGTAGAAAAAGTCTTATTAATAATAATTAGTTAAACTCAAATTTAACAAATAAATAAAAATTAAAGATTAAGTTCTTAGATAAAAGTACAATATAATATCATGTTAAGATACTCATACAATTTTCCGAGTCACGGGTCCAAAAAGAGAATAAATGTACTTATAGGACAGGAGCGAATAAATTTACATTCTCTTGTAATCACCTCTTTTGTAATTTAAGTATCCATTATCTTGTAATCTTTAGTGTGTTCACAATTTCACGTGCAGAGCGGTAATAATACTGAGCCGTCATAAACAACGGAATTAAAACAATAATAAAAATAATTGTTTGACAACAACCAAAACAAATTGCTCATCAAGCAATTTACATGACTTTAATGAAAATAACACACTGTCGTCTATTGATCTGGTGACTTTCCACGAACGACAAATTAAAGGACAACACGTGGGAATCTACTTTCCATCCTTCATCCTTCCTCAGTCTTCATCAGCAGTCCAAAAAGAAGAGACAAATCCTATTCGATCCTACAATTTTATTTTGGGTTTCGAGTCTGAAAACGTGAATCCTTTACTTTATTGTGCTATTTTTTGCTCCATGGCCTCGTTGCGCACAACGCGAAATGGGTCAGAATGCGGAAGAAAAGAGGCAGACATTGCGACGCTGAGAAGGAAGGAGAGATCAATGGAAGACCGCGAGTAAACATGGGTTTTTAATGTACGGTGCATTCTTTGAGAAGATAGTGTATGTTTACTTTCACTACTGAAAAATTGAGTTGCAGCGTGTCGTCTGTTGGGATTTTATAGAGTTGGCGTTTCGTAGGAAAAATGAGAAGAAAGTGCTTTTGTGGAAGCAATTACCGAATACGTGTTTGTATTTTTAAAACGAGCAGTTGAAGCTTAAAATTAAGAGGGTAGAAAATTAAGTGGAAACAACTTGTTCCTTTCATGGCGTGTTGTATGCATAGAAGGACTACAATTGATAAATTGTTCGTGGATGTCAAGGTTTTTGAGAGAAGCATATTTTTTTATTAAATGTTCTTTATGCTCAAATTTGAGACATTTTCCCAACTTTCTTTCGAAAAATTTAACGTGTAATCAAAATTTAATACGTGAACGTTAATAAAACATAAACTACTTGTTTTGACGCTAACTCATGTATTATTGTCGAAGCAGTAGTTTAAAACTGTTGGCAAATTTTCCAAGTTTTTGATTTAAGTGGGACAATTAAAACTGTGTTAAGAACATTCAAACTTCTTTATGTTTTGTGCTTTCCAAGAATTAGTTAACAAAATATGAGAGAAATCTCAAAATCAGAATTTTGTGTTTAGTGATTAAATATTTCTCCCACTGTTGAAGAATAAGTATATAAAAGCTAGAATTTTCGACAAGAAAACCCGTTTACAACAAAATTATCAAAATTTGTGTAAAAATTAACCCAGTTGTTTTGATAATCATCCTATATGTGTTCTTAATTAGAGTGAAACTCCCATAAGAGAAATAAGTAGTAAAAATAATTGATGATTGGTTGTTCATTAAATTATTTAATGCTAGAAACTGTTTCTACAACACATCCAATTAGTAGTCACCACTTAATTATCCCGCAGTGGCTGCTAATGACTTAATGTTTAGTCTAGTCTATATTTTTATCATAATTAAACTTGCATAAATGTATGCGTAATTAAATTTACATTGATGGAAATGTAAATTCGTTCGCTTTACGTTCAATTTATATTCATCTCCATTAAAATGCTAATTAGGTGCAAAAATGGTGATGTAATTAAATCACTACAGATGTGATCTTGATGCTGCTTACATGCTATATGGACACAGCTTCAATGTAAAGCTGGTCCTCGAACCGTCGAACTTCAATTTGCACAAAATCGAACCGCAAATTTATCTCTCATATCATCAGAATATTTGTGACCGTCACTCCAGTTGGTTAGTTCAATGTAATTATATCGATTTTTCAATTAACTATCGTTTACCACTTGATAAAGTACTCAAATTCGAAATACCTCGTAAAACCGTCCGTTTTCTGCGTGAAAGCATAATGTCTCCAATTACGATGACATTTACATCCAAACAATAAGTTAGCGAAAGCAACGCAATTTAACAATTAGTTTTTATTTTCATGTTTAGTAGGTGATCACGCGACGACGAACGAAAATAATAAAAAATGATAACTACACGTGGCAGTTGAAGACGAAAGTAATAACGGGGACTCACGTACCTGTTCCATAGGCAGCAGCTCCTGTTGGAGGGTTTCCAGCTCCGTTGTCAGTTCGACTTCTTTCTGGACCTGGTGCTCCTTAACGTGAAGCGACTCGTAAAGTTGACTAACCAACGTTTTCACGTCGCTTAATCTGCGAAGAAATTTATAATTATGGAGTTTGGGGGAAAAAGAAATATTATTTTCACTTTGTACATTTTGGACCGAACGTGCTTTTTAATGGAAAAATGGCAATGAAGCGACAAAGTTTAAAGAGTCGTGGGACGGCACCTGGATATGAGTCGTAAATAGTGGATAACGGTTATGGACTTTGCTAAAATACTTCTACATAATGCTCAGAGAATTGCAGTAGTAAACTGTTAAGAGTAGACCGAAAATTTACTGAAACTGGTTAATATAAATTATTCGATTAATATGAAGAGCCAAAAATACTGCATTGTGTATAAATAAATGTACTGTTTACAATATACAGACTCATTCAAAAATACTAATGTAGAGTTTAGCCAAGTTTCTATTAACTAGCATAAAATCATATAAGCTATCACAACATGGTGGATTGCAGTTTTTCCCGATTTATAAGACAGCTGGCATGTTTATGAATGCTGATCTCTTCGCAATTCAATTTTAGGTAAACAAACCGTCTCCCATTGTGGTAACGCGCCAATATGCCATAAAATTCTTCGTAATCAATGTGAGAAATTGTTTGGTTGTGGTAGTGTAAAGTGTGCAGCATCTGGAAGACTTTTAAACTTATGATATATGATCCTTTCAAAAAGTCTAATCTAAAACGACGACGTATCTAAAGATGCGTTCCACTTTGGATTTTTTACTGAACAAGAGAAATATTTAAAAAATTTCAACTCTTTAAATTAACATACTTTTAAATTCTCGAACTGTCATGTCCAACTACCATCAAATTTTTACTTTCTTTAACTATTAAATTTTGAAATTTCCAAATTCAGTTTTGCAACTTCTCAGATTCCTAAATTCTTAGTTTCTCCCTGTCAAACCAAACTCAAGTTTTTCTCCGTTTTTCAATCCTACTAGTAGTTTTAAGTCTCAAATTTTTACTTTTGTAAATTAATCTATCAAATTTTCAAATCCCCAAATAACCAGGCGTCTTTGATTTTTAAATTCTCAGATTCTGAGGTTCAGTTCAAACGGTCAGGTTTTCAGGTATCTAGACTTTTAAAATTCACACATTTTTAGAGCCTCAAATTTCTGAAGCGTCAAATTATATTTTATCAGTTTGTCAAATTTCCAGGATTTCTTCAATTCTCAAATTTTCAGGTTCTTAAATTCTTAATTTTTTAATTCCCAATTGTCAATTTCCCACATTTAAGAGTGTTGAAAATGTCAGACTTAGATTCTTAGACTTTAGAATTCTCAAATATTCGAAATAAACTATTTGTCTTCCTATCAAATTTCTTAAAAATTCTCACCTTTCAAATTCCTAAACTGTCAGTTTCTCAGATTCTGAAATTCTGAGGATTTTAAAATCCGAAACTGGTTTCTAGATTTTTAAATGCTCAGATTCTTTAGCCTTAACTTTTGTAAGATATATATGTTAAATGTAGATTTTTCAGTTTGACAAATTTTTAGACTGCCAATTCCAACTTCAGTTTCTCAATAGAGAAACTGTTGGAACTCTTTCTCTCACCAAAGTGTTAGGTTCTTAGGTTTGTAAACATTCAAATCTTCAATTTGTGAAGTTTTTAAATTTTTGTAATAAAATGCAAATAAACAGTAAACTTTTACACCCTAGTTAATGTATTTAAAAATTTTGGAACTAACTAACTTGGGGTAATGTTGGTCTGATGAATTCAAAACTATCAGAATTGAATATCAAAAGTCAAATGAACGAGATTTACTAGATTGCCTCTAGTTTGTATGAGACCTTGTTATTATATTTCCCCATTTTTTCGGATCACCACTGTAATAATGCAAAAGTCTATCCCGTTATAATTTATAAACATCATAACAGATCAAATATACAAAACCCCAGATATTAGGAAAAATTTCACTCTTCTTTTTTGTTCTAATTCTTTCTACAAGAGCTTACCGTTGTAGCACCTACAGTAATCAGTTGGGAATATACGTTTTTATAAAAAGTAGGAAGTTGTCTTTTCGATGAAACTAAATAAAATATCTTTTTCTTCAGATTTCTCCAAAATCTTAAATGGATTTTGATAATGTTTCATTTTAAAATTAGCCATATTTAAAAAAATGTAATTAAAGTAAATACAGATTCAAGAATTAAAATTGTTGCATGTAGTTATTTCATCCGCTAACAAACCTATTGCCACAGAACAAACTATATTGTTGTTTTCCCAGAGATATTAATAGATATGAAATTATTTTTAATAATTTTAAAATATAAAAATCAGCCTTTTTCATCAACTTTTACCCCCACAATAAATTGTCCATATTGTGAAATTCACTGATATTAATTTGCAATTTGGTCGATGCTTCGCTCGTCAATACCACATGTGTTTAAGCCACAGGGTTTAATAACCCCATGTTCTAAATAATTGTTTTTTTTTTCAACTTATCTTTTTTGTCGATTGCATTTACGATTGCATTACCTTTCCACGTATACATTTATATAAAACTTGAAATAACATGACTTTGGTGTAGCAAAATATATCTAACAAACCTTTGAACTTCGTCGTGGCTTAGCCTCTCCTGTTTTGGTGTGTCGACGTTGTACGAATTATCATTGACTACCAGTCTAAAATTTTCCTGCAATAACGTTTCGATGCTAGTGGAAGACGCTATCCTTGTTCCGTCCATCGCTTTAAAAACTACCCTATCAATACCTCTATCTTCTTTCTTCAACATGTCGATAAAATCTCCGACTGTATTCGAGATCGGTTTTAAAGTGAATCTACATCTCTCGTTTCTGCTTGGGAGAGGCACGGTGACCTGGGGGAGACCCCGGTGGTATTCTATCGTCACGTCTGTAACACAAACAGAAGAAATACATTAACGACTTTGTCTTAGCAGGTACTAAACTAACTGGAGATTGTAATTTCGATAGTTAACGAGTGTTACGTCACGACAGTAAAGAAGACGAATTCAAGTTAATTTCCGAAAAGGGGTTACGTGTGCAAACTTATTCTCATTAGCGATGATTGTCATGATGTGGTCGGTTGATCGTTAACGTTGGAAGGTTTTGATGGGTCGGAATACATGTTCTAAAAATTTTTAATTTCAGGAGTGAAATCCGACGTTTACGGCGCTGTGCAATTAAAATGTGGCCTTAATTGGATGTAATTATAGCAATCTGATTTTGTTTAGGCAAGCTCTAGCTTACAACGTAAACAATTTGTTGTCTTAATTTCTCTAAAACAGACAAGAATTAATAGAAAACCTAAAGTTTAAAATTACAAGCACTATAAAAAGTTATAAGAAATTGATGGCTACACGTAAACCAATGTTTTACGACTCTATTACCAGCGTCAACTTTACGATTGATATTTTCCCTTTCAAAGCTGCGTCGATTAAAAGCCATAAAATTTCGCTATGAGCTACCTATCCATTTCTGCTATCCAGTAATTTACGGCCTTTCCAAACGTGGATTTTCATAGCAAAGCAATAAATCCTCAAAATTGTCATACCTCTCGCACGAATTATACAAGAACTCGTGTATTAATGCTTGAATGAAATCTCGTCCAATTCAAAATCGAAAAGAGAGACAATTAATCCGATTAGTTTGCCCCACTCACTCAATTACTACGACAACGAAAAATAAAAAACTCTTTGAAGCAGAGATTAAAGCGCGAGGATATGACACTTCAATTAGTATCTTAATTTGAACCCCTGAGATTTATTATCAGTGGGTGTCTTTAGAAAGACAATTAGACTATGACCGTCGAGCAAGTGTGTCGAATTGTAGGTAATCGCGTGCCTAAACTAATACCAGACTAATAAATAATAAATCAAATGTATTTACACATGAAGGAGCATCTTTTGGACTTTCTTCGTTTTTTGTGGAAGAAAAAGTCGACGATGAAATTGAACTCAATTTTACTATAATCATAGTTTTTATTATATCCACGATTGTTTCGCTCGACATCTATATGGTCCTTTGAGCCGGATCCGACTCAGCACCATCGATTCCTGCCACTGCGTGCAATTCTTGAGGACACGCACAAAATAATAAAAAAAAGAAAGTAATAAACTATGTAAAATGTGCTCTGAAATACACGTAATCCTGAATATTAAACACGGAAACCCGAAGTCAGGCAGTGTTATCAAACGGATAGAACTCGTAAAATCGTTGTGGGATTCCAGAATTTTTGACAAACGGTCAAGTTGAAAATAGAATATTGCTGAGAGTAGGAGAAAATTTGTGTCGTTCACCCGACATTGCATCAACTTTAAATAGCAAGCTATGCGTGGTTAAATATTTATATTTAATTCGCGAAGTGATGGTTTTTTGGGAACACTCATGAGGATTTTACATTTTGTAGTCTGGGAAAGTAGAGGTTTCCAAGTGAAATTTTATTATTTTTATTATTCATGTGCGTGTTCGCTACACGACGATGTAAAAATAGGCTTGTTTTGCTGGAGATAATAATAAGCTTTATGTAACAACCAGGTCTTTTCGTAAATTTGAAGACCCATATTGGAAAATGATAATAATAATGTTTTTGATAAATTTCAACTTGGAAGCGAAATAAGCTTCTTTTGCCCCACAAATTATTTATGACGTGTCAATTCCCAATATATCGGCGCTAAATTGATTAAGTAATGTAATATTGCGGCGCCATGATAAAACTGTCAACGAAAAATTCACTCTCCATCATTATTCATTAAATTTGAAGGTATAAACACGTCAACATCGATAAATTCCAACTGAAGAAACAACTACTCAATTTCAATGTATTCAAATGAGAAAATCACGTCACGAATTGTTTTCTTTATCGACAATATGATTTTTTCGCCGGTTACAAATTCAAGAAAATGAATGAATAATATCCAATCTCTACTCTTGTTCTTATCTATATCATCGACTGTTTTCGATTATCCCCGAAGGATTTACATTCTATTTGTTTGGAAACTCCATTCTCCTTCATCCCCGAAAAATTCTAATCTTCAAATCTAAGAGATTCAAAATACCCGTAGACAATCCCCTTTTTTTTTTACTTTGAATGAAGCAAATCCTTGTTTTCAATTAAATCGGATTGAAACCACTTTACTCACATTTTATAACTTCCCTATTTTACTTGGTTCGTGTAAGAATGCGAAGCATTTACATAAGCTTCAGTCCATTTTTTTTAACGTCATTTGTTCCTTAAAAAAAGTTTCTAGCTTCTTCATAATTATAAGATCAAGAATGTTCAAGATGATCAAGATGGTTGAAATTGATTGAGACGGGTTTAGGACCGGGAATTTTTTGGAGTAATCCCGTCTCGCCTGTTCAGAGGAATCAAATGAAGAGTGAACGTGATGAGTGTGGAAATGTTGCGTCAAAAGTATAAGGAAAACTGGGAATTCAATTGAGACATATTTGGTAGTCGGGGTGGTAATCGGATTTTAATGACAACATAGATAACTCAATTAAATACAATCGTAATTACAAAACTTTGTGGAAAAAAATTGAAAATATTTTTAAATTCATTTATCAATGATCTCGACATTTCAATAAAAAAAGTGTGATTACTGTTCTCTTACTGAGTTAGAAGTAATAAACCACAATACACGTACCGTTCATTATAGCTACTTGTAAATGGTAAGCATATAAATATAAAAGTATAAAGGAAGCATGTGGTGTTCCTTTGATAAACTGTTTACTTTTGACTTTGTTAGTATGAACCCAGCAGATGGTTTGAAATGTCATATTAATAATTAATATGGTATGTCGTTTTCATGTACATACGGTTTTTTTAATTATTATTAATTTAACAAATATTATTATAAAAAAAAGTAGTATCCGTCGCTTTAATGCGAACCAATAAAAAAATTAATTAATTAATTTTTAAAAAACATTCACAGTACTTCTGTACAAATGACGTAAAAATGCTACAACAATGGTTCTTTATTACCATCCGAGATGATTTGGAAGTCACCCTTAGTTACAACTGCACTATAATCTTTATTGAGACATTAATTTGAAGCAATTTTACTTTTTAATTTTATTATAGTAAATATTCAATAATCATAGTCGATATTAATTTGGAAAGATCTAAATATTTTTTATACATGATTAAAATCTAGTTCTAGATAAACTAATTGTTTATCGATTACAAATATCATTTTAAATTGATTATTAGTGGGAATAACAGACATTAGTTAAAATTATTTATTATGACCGAGTAAGCGAGTTGTATACAAAATTTGATATTTAATTACCCTCAAGCCACTTTTACAATTGACAAATACAAAAATGAAACATCTTGACCTATTTTTTTTTTTTTGACATTGGCACTGACGTTAGACTACTTGTACTTTGTAACAATTTTCAATAAAATTACCTTGTTTCACTACTACTATAAAATGCCAACTTTTATGACCGCAAAATGATGTCATAAAAATTATTATACAATTGAACTAAACATAATACCTATTTATGAAATTGAAAACTTCATGGACAAGCAGAGTTTAGACCCAAATGAGTAAGTCCACAGATTACGCTTACGTACGAATTGCACACAAAATTTTATGATTGATAGTTTTTTACGATTAACAAATAGAAATATTATTTACCTTGCAATCACCTTTCTTGACTGACAACTGGACTGCATGTATTTTGTAGAAATGTAAATAAAATGTAATTATTTTAACAGCTATGTATTAATATATTTATTGCCCCAAAGTTGTATCACAATGAGTATTTCAAATAAAACTAAGTAATCGAACATATGCAACGACAAGATGACGTGAAATTGCCAATTTTACTTTATTACAAAAATAAAAATATTATATATATATATATATATATATATTTCATATATTATAATCATATTAATTTTTTAAACACTCTTTAGTTTCAAAAATTTTATTTTGACGGTACCTTCAATTTTTAGCTACTGATAATCTTACGAGGTTTGTACTTGTGAACACACTCGGGTGATATTCTACTTTATGACATCTTTTTGATTTTATAATGTCAAACGTTTCAAAATTATTTGAAATGATTTTGTAATTTTAAGAGTCGGTTTGTTTAATATCAGATTTTAATTAACCAATTTGCTTTTACAATTTAAACAAAACCCTTAAATAATCAGGGATTGAACAACTTTAACGCGGCTATAAAACTTCTGTACAATCAAGATCAAAAGTCTAAAAAGAATAAAGAGATTAGGGGAAAAATGTCTCTAGAGCTTTTTAAATTACCATCGACTACTCGAAGGCTCATTGTTAACTTAATTTATCTAAATAAAGCCCTCCAACAGTTATAATATCCCCTAATTTATTACCCTTGTGTCACTCGCTCCCTCCACATTGTTCCACACGTTCGCTACCATCTCTTAAATAATGATTTATTAATTAAGACGCGAAAACCGTTAAACTTCTGACAAACCTACGATTGTTATAATACAAAGCTTAATTAAGGAAAAAAAACACATACAAAGTGTACATACGTCCAACAAGAAACCACCATCTCTCTCGCACCGTTACTCCATATACTCCCCAGAGCAGAAAGCGCACCGAAGAAAACGTTATAAAATTTAATTAATACATCCATTGTAAAGCGAAGAGAGTGTGCCATACCAACACGCGAATTATTACGGACTGCACGCCCGTACGAGTGACAGTGCACACCTTCAACACTTTCGCCGGGCTAGTGATAGAAAAACCCTTTGTGTGTTTCGTAGTTTCTTATAGTGCAAAAAAATAGGTGCAGGACCGAGCAATTGTCACGATGGGAGGGTGGATTTCTTACATGATGCGCAGGAGGCGTTGTGGATGGGCGAGGATGGACTATCCAAGGGCCAGAATCAAAGAAAAAGGAGGTAGGAGTGCAAGAACTCATTCGTGAGCTGAATCGATAACCGGAACAGACAAATTTTTTTCAAAACAGTGACTAGGGTTAAATCAATGAAATGGACAAACTTTTTTTCACTTTACCTGTTGATAATGTTTCAGACAATACTTCTTTTGAGCTTTTAGATTATGACATTATCTTTAGAACTGAAGAAATGCACAGAGGGAACTCTAATCGTCAATTTAGTTGATGAAACCATCCAAAATAGAAACTCGTCTATTTCCTTGAATAAATCACTAGCATTTTTAAATATGTTAATTAGCATCATTAAGGCACAGAAAATTCGATTAAAATGTAATTTTTTATGACTCTCTTTATTTTTAAACAAGTTTTGTGTGGACACTATGTAAATGATAAAATTGATAATCCCACTGACACGGTAGTTGATCCACAGATCATTAGGCCATCTGATATAATAATAATATGTTCTACTAAAAAAATCACCAGTTTGTTAAAAATTATGTAAAATTAATGTTTTTGTTTGATTAAACTCTGTTATTTCTTTCTATACTTTAACGAAACGTGGAAAATGGAACAAGCACTCGTAAACGCTTTTGGCCGACTGAGAAAATTTAATATAAATTTAAAATGTATCTCTCGAAACTACTGAATTGCAAATATCAGACCCCAAACGCACAATCATTTTCTGCATTGAAGAGCCACGTTTAAATTTCAAATATCTAACGGTTCTCCGTAAAGAGAAACTGAGTTGTTATTCAAACACTTCAAATTTGTAACATTGTAAGGAGCTGTCAGCTTAATCCGATAAATATAAAAGAACCCATCTGAAGACATGAGCATCACCTTTAGATTTATGGACCCATCTTTTATAAGAGAAATATCCTTCGTCTCGTTTTCATGTTTTTCTTTGACTTTTCTATATTTTAGAAGCGACCCTTCAAAGATAGTCGTCCTTGCAGATTTGTAACGAAAATTTCAAGGATACCAACATTTCATTTTTTTCTGGAATCGAGTCCAAACATCTTGTATTCTATCCAATTTCTTTCCGGTGTACTTTCGCCGTGTTACGATGTTTATCCAAGATTCGCAGATTCGGCAGAATAACGTTAAACTTCGATGAATCTCTTCGTAGTGCTATGATATTATTGCAAGCTTCGAGAGTTTCGAAAATAAAAACAAACTTAATTTAGAATTTCGATATACGTCGTCTGAAGAACGTGCTTAGAGAACGTTCCGTGTGTGTCTTTCAAGACTTCCCGGAGCGTCGTCGTTAGCGAAGCGGAATTATTCGCATCCGACGAGACAATCGAAACTGTTATTTGTGTAAATCCGAAGTAATCATGTCAATTTGTGCAATCAGTTACACAACCCATATAAACACATGGCGGATGAGTAGCACAAGTGAATAGAGAATTGTTAGGTACTATTAGAAAGAGAATAAAGAACAAGAACGCAATGAAAAGAAGTTTTAGTAAAATGGAGAAAATTGGTGGAGCATCTGTTGAAAAGTAGCTAGTACGATAACGAAATGAAAATATTATTTACGTTTTCTTATTCATCACATGCTTTGGTTCTTTGACACGAGCGAAACTAGAAAGAACCCAGTAAGTATAAAAAATGACTAAAGCTAAATGAAACTAAGATGATTGACATGAAAACCAGAGATCACATAATATTTTCCGTTAACTTGTTTCTCCTCAAAATGAGGAACTTCACATCCTCAAATTTATAACCTCTGCCTGTAGCTTCATCTTTTATTGCAGTTCATTACTATAATACACTCACTGCATGTCTAAACAATGGACAAAAAAGTCCTTTAGTTGATACATAAAAAGTTTCTTAAAATTCACAAGGTTAATGCTCGATAAAGTCTTGTAGAATGCTAAGTGAAATTTTAATTACTTCATTGTTACAATAAACAACGACAAAAACAGTAAAATTAGAGCACAGCAGTCATTTTATAATCCAAAATTAAAAAAAAGAGAGTACAGGAAACCTGTGTAACAAGATCAAAGACTGTTTCTCCTGTGAACAATTGTTTAAACACGCCAAACATTTTAAACCTCTCAGTCGTACTTTCGTGCTTCTCATTTCCGAAACACCTCGAATGCACCCGTTTCCCCGATTATCATTCCTGCTGAAACTAACACAAGATGTTTCCTGCGGTTTTCCTCTAGCTTTCCTCATGCATTTGACAGTAAACATCCTCCCATTCGAAAATCGTCAGTTCGAAGTAACTTTGTGTAAATATTGACAGAGACATCGTCAACGGCACCAGGTGTCAACCTGTAAATTGTTCATGTTTACTTAACCGCTTAATCAGTTACCTGCGAAAGCATCACAGATTTCATCCCGATCTGGGTCATCATAATCCTGCAAACGAACTAATAGAGTTAGCTCGGCAGGAATTACGGACGAGATATGGAACGAAATTAAACTAACGACTCGGCAGGAGAAAGACCGTGACGTTTGAGTCGATTCCACAGGGTAAATGTATACGGTGTAGTAACCTCCCCAAACAGAATGTTGTCGCAGCTTTCAGAGAATAGTAACTCCCTTTTATTGCTAATAATGCAGGAAGAAGCTATGCGTCGTCGAATTATCTCCATCAATTTTAATAATAAATCAAGGGTGATTTCTGAATATTTTCCCGTGATTTATTGCCATCATCATCTAACGAGCTTTCGCGCTAGTGCAGTTGAATGATTTATCCGTGTTAAGGTGAGCGCACGTCCGGAGTTCGTCGGAACCGACGTTATGTAATCATGTTCCGTCAAATGCTGCGACTTTTAGTTTATAGAATATTATACTCGGAAGTTAAAGCAAAAGTCTGAATTAAATCAGAAAGTTTTGTTTATCGAGCGGATTTTAATTAACCAACGACGCAATAGATTTGTTGCTGAGACGTGGGACGAAAATCAATGGACCAGATTTGGGAAAATTATGCATTTAATGTTGACGCATCCGATAATGTTGACAAGCTGAGAAACAATTACAGAGAAATAAATCGATGGGCAGAAATTTGCGGAGGCGTGCAGAAAGAAGCGTCGCGTCATGACAACAGTATTTTTCTGCAGATTTAAAATAGATGTTTACTTGAAAATAAGCTATTCGTGTTTTCGTTAAGCTTATAACTTTCTAACGTAGGTCGAGTTATAAACTTATTTTTTTCTGATGCGAGAATAATTTCAATTTAAATAAACTATAGCAGTAAATACTTACACAAATATTATTATTGCCTTAAACGAATTTATAATGATTTCAAAGCATTATAATACAACATTGAGAAACAAGGTTAGGTAAATTATTAGGATTTTGTATTCTGAACGGCGGTACCCATTAATAATTTAATAATTAGGTGCTGTGACTCCGATTATAGACCATCTTAAAAGTAGCCATTAATAGAATCGATACTCTGAATCAAGGGTAAAAAATCAGTTTCATCCACTTTACTTCCGGTAAAATTTAATCATCGATTTGCATACTTGGGTAATTTTCACAACACTATTGCGTTTCAAATTGTCTCTTACTAAAGAAATAAACTCATCTACAGCAGGGTTGTTCCTATCCATAATAAGAAAAAAAAAATCATACTTCATACGATCCAAACGCTTTAAAAACTAAGTCTACTCTGTATGAATACAGTAGAATACCTACAACAATTTGTTCGAAGAAATGCACGAAGAAATGTACGAAAATTTCAAAAAAGCAATAGAATCATCTAAATTTCAGATAAATTAGTATCTTTTAAATTTTCTAGGATTAGTTAGTTATTTGGATTTCCAAAAATTTTCTTTTTTTATATCCTTTGTATTTCATGAACTCTTCATAGTCTTTGGACTTTTAATTTTTTTAAAATAAATACCAAAACAATTTTAGAAATGACAACATTATAAAAACAGTCTAAAAACTAAACGATCTAAGGAATTTGTAAAAGTTAAAAAAATTCAAAAACGCTTTCCGAGAATTTGGGAAATGTTTAAGATCCAAAATTCCAAAAATTCAGGTCCTTGAAATGAAACTTAAAGTAAATTAAATATCAAAGAACCAAACTGAGATTTTCAAAATAATTCTTAACATCGTATACGCTAGAAAAATTTCCAAAAATTCTGCAAATTTTAAAGATTCTTCAAAATTCATTCTTTCTTTAATTTAAAAATCTTTAACTTTAAAAGAATCTGTAGATTTGTTTTGTAAGCGTCTGTAAGTCTTTGTATTCAGTAAACTTTTTCGGGATGCTTCGAATCCTTTGATTTTCGGGATCCAATTTTAGATTTTTGCACCTTTTCAGTGGTATAGATTCTCCGTATTTATTATATTCCCTATATTATTTTTGAAATCTATATTTTCGTCTTGTAAATATATTTTTCTGAAACCTTTCAGACAGACTCCAGTTATTTTATTATCCTTCTTACATTTTCAGCCATTTGCAAACTCATCTTAAAAAATCGTTTTAAAAATTTTACAAAAAATTCAAAATAGTAAAGTAGTCTTAAACATCGTTAATTAAGTTAATTGACCCAAAAACTAAAAATAGGCATATTATAAGCAAAAATGATACATAATACATTTTTTATAAAATTTAATTAATCTTTTAAGTTTAAATGAATTTTAGTAACAAACTAAATATATTTTAATAATTGCTAAAACTAACATTACAAACGAGTAGAATTTTTATAATTATCGTAAACCATCAAATCATCTGCCTAAACAATGACTTCCTAAAGTGTAGTTGCACCCTGTATATATAACTGATTATAATTGTTAATAGTGGAATGCTGTTATTGGATTTCCATAGCCGAGTATTGTCCATTACTAATTAGCTCACCATAATTGTTAAACTTTGTCCAATGTTCGGCAAAGGATTAGGAATTTACCCCTTTAAATTCGTGACTTGTAATTGTACATATCATATCAACTACAAATTCCCTGCTGAGTAGAAGAAAAACGAAGCAAACCAATTAGTGATTTTTCATTTTACAATCATAATTCAAATTTATAAGTGGCCGAGATTTTAATCTAGTTCTAAATGAAATTCGAAGTTATGCATTATTTACAATTTCAAACTCATTTCTCTTCTTCTCCCTCAACTTAACTTCTTGCTTTCCTTTTTGATCACTGAAATTTTCCCATAAGCAACTTGAAACTGCGTTAAATATGTAACAATAGGCGGGAATTAACTCCGGAAACTGTAAAACTTCACAGCAACTAGCTCCAAAACGCGACAAAACAACAGAAAATGGTATTTTCAGTAGCGCATGGAGACATCCTGATTACTAATTTTCACCAGAGCGTTACCATTATTCCTAGCACGAATACAGCGCATCCAATTATATTAATAAATTATATAGGAATAACGCCTAGAACTGTAAATTAACACACATCAGGAATGTTCATTTAGAATGCAATCATTACGTATCGATTGCAATCCACGAGCTTTCCTCTCAAACCATTCATTAATCCACTCCTTCATATTATCGGATTTCTGTTTAGACCACTCCATTATTAAATTATTCTTCCATTACGAAGTCACGTAAAAACCGCAGAGACATTGTTTGTATCTTTACGTAATTGTTTAATGTCAAAAAAACGGTCAATACGATTATATAATTGTAATTAAAAGAGAATCGGCGAAGGGCATTCGTTAATACGAAGGTGAAAAATAATTTTAATAATAATACTTTGATTATCGGTTTTTGATATTTAAATCGTGGGAGTGACCATCCACAGTCCGGAAAAAAACACGTATCGCCACAAAACTAGAACACGAAAATGCAACAGTCGCGTGTTGAAAAGCTTCAATTACTCCATCTTAATTAAACTAATAGCACAGGTGCCTTGCTTTTTAATTGTGGCTACACCTGTAAAGAATCATTTTACCGGAATTGGCGCCCGGAACCCGGTAACCGACCCGTTTATTTTGTTTTTAAAATCGTGCACGTGAAAGGATGGGCGCGCTTTTTCTCACAACCTTGCATATATCGCGTAATAACAATACATCCTTCAAGGACGACCGATAATCACGCCGCCAATACCATCATCATTCCAGTGTTCAACGAAATCCCAAAACAGGTAAGTCGATTCTTTGCGTAATCTTTAGTATTTTTCTTCACGGTTTCGCCCAGTCAATTAAAACCGAATGGTAATCGCTTTCGTTAGAATTACGGTACACACTCGGCTGATTGCATTATAAAATTGCATTTATTTTGCGTTCGCTCCATTTTCACTAATTACAAGAAATTTCAATGACAATAGGGCCGCGTTCCGGAAATCCGGTGCAACGACGCGATGCTGGGTGGTATACGTGTACGTACCGTAAATCCGGGTGTGTGCGCGTCTGGATGAGTTGGTTTTTCGTCCTATCGTTCAAATTTCCATTAGTTACGATTCGTCATGTTGTCTAGAGCATGGAAACCTCCACTAAAGGAATAATTACTGTTAATGATGGTAATTGAATCGATTATTTCTTGGATGGTTTGTCATTAGATACGAGAACTGTGTTGACCCAAGTAGTAATTGCGAAGAAATTTGGCCTTAATTTTGAACTAATTAACAGTGCGTACGGCGTGTTAACGATTATGAAAATTCAAAATATGACCCGCTTTTAAGTACGCTTGGAAAACATTTTTAATGTGGAATTAATTACCTTGTGTGAAAACACGCACAATTGAAAAACTCTGCGGTTTCCAACAATACGTTTTATAGAATATAAACTTGACCTTATGATTACACAGTAAAACAGAATAATAATGCGGGTCAAACGCTAAGTCATACCAACCAAATTTAGTTCCTCATGTAATTACTAGATATTGTATTGGTTCAAGTCACTGGCATGTTAGCTAGCATTACTTGTTTGTACGATATCTAAATCATGACTCTCATCAAAATAAAAACCGCAATTCATGAATTGTCATTACATTTTTATGACGTCAAAAACGTAAAGTAATTGGCGGTAAATAAGTTGTAACTACAAAGTTAGGACCATAAACTTAACGTGCTAAAATTAATCAGCTTTTTATTAGGAGTTCTTTAATTTGCAGCCCAGTGTGGGGTACTAGATACTATACAAACTGTAGCGTAATTAATTCATGGTCCATACCACATTGTGTAAGTAAATGAAAAATTTACTCAAAATGTTTCATGTAATTGCAGCCCAAGTCTCTTAATTACAAATGTTGGAAATGTTTATTGTCTTCGAAATGTGGGCAAAATATTTCAAACTCAAATTAACAATCATTCAGCAGACCAGTATATCAAATTAAAGTGTGAAAACAAATTCATTCCACAAAATTCAAACAGCACAATAGATGCTTGCAATTGAGTTATTTTGTTCATTTTGCTGAATTTTCAGATAATCATAGCTTTGATTGGATTACTCCCATAAATCTCATAAGTGTTTTTGTACATGGAAAGTAAAAAAAAAACGGCAAAAATTGATGCTTATAAGAACACAAAATTTTTGAAAAGTCGAAGGTTATTATTCACAAAATTAAGTTGTGACAATCTAAGGCATGAAAAATAATCTAATAAATTAAGTTATTTTTTTAAGAGGCCAGTGGCAGACAAAGGGGCATTACAAAAATTATAATTCTAGTTTGAAGGTCAAATTATGAGTTAATAAGATTCATAAAATTTTGCAAACTAGCCAAACTGATACACTTCTATATTCCTGCGACCTTGTTGAAGCTTCTTCTTAAATTTCTTGATTTATGCATTCATAATCTACATGATATTTTTTTGTTAAATATGACATGTAGATTAAATTAATACGGATAATATTTGTTCCGACATTACTGGCAATTATTTTCTGAAATAACTGTCCGAAATTTCAGTCACAGATCTTATCAATACCAATCTGATCATTCGTTGTATGTGGGAACATTTGATATGATTAAAACACGTCATCAAACGCAATGATTTCTAAATCTTTTTAATGTATTTTCTTTCTTCTTTCTATTATTCTACATATAACTTGTACATTTACTTTTTACTCAGTAAAAAATCATTCTAAATATTTAAGGTAAAGTTCCTAATAAGAAGCATTATAAGAGATTTTGTGCCAATTGATTTTTGTTTAATATCGTGTTTAAGTTTGAATTCGGTAATTGCCGGGTAAGTATTAAACGACACTGACTAATCAATATTTATTAAGGAATAATTAATTCTATGGCATGTGTCATCATACAGGATAAACTGATGCCTTGGCATGAAATAGGTAAAAGTATAAACTATGCGATCAGGTTTTTATTTTAAACAGTTATAAATATAGACAGACACCTGGCAACTTGTCAACAATTCGACGATTTATTTTATATGTTTTCATATTTTCCTGTCATACAATTCTTTTTTTATCGTGAAACTTTTGAAAATTTTATTTCTCTGATTTTGTGCTATGTACCGAAAGTATTCAGTTAATTATTGAAATGTGATTTAATTTGTTTCTCATAGTGCAGATAAAACTTATATAGCCACTTGTTCCGAGATTATTTTATAACATTTAATTATCTTTATTTTAAAAATAATTAAATAATCTGCTTTTTTATTTGAACTCTAGATTTTCAGATCACAACCATAATCTCAAGAACTAGATAAAACAGTTAACCTCGACTATGGTATGGTGCTCGCTCCGCTCGCGGTATACCGAGCGACCCAAAAGTCTTTCTATCAAGTGGGTCATAAAAGTAAAATCTTATGTCGTTTTAAAACACCATATGTAAAAAATGACCCATATGTAAAAAATAACCAACTAAACAAAGTTAAAATGTCGAAATGCTACCAGGCTTAATTAATAAGACGACATACGTTTTTACTTTCATGGCCCACGTGACAGAAAGAATTTTATTAGATCGCTTTATATAAGTCTAGACCTTGACAATTGTTTAGTTACTTCAGTTTTGAAATGTTATTAAACATCAAGTTTTCAAAACTTGTACATAAGAAATCAGATGAAGCAGCGACGCCCTCAGAATTTGCCGTGTGAACTAGTCGGCTTATAACAAGAACAGCGAAAAAGGGGCCGATTTAGTTGCTAGTGTGCGACAAGGATAATAAATAGAAGGCCGGTCATAATAACTGTTAATGCACAAGGTACTAATTTTAGAATATAAGCGTCAGTAATCCTGTTTTATTCTTGACTTGGATTCTGGAGTCTTAACTTTGAAATAAAATTAGCAGAGATAACACAGAATAATGCACTGATTATCGTGAAAAGAGATCCCCTTTTATTTATCTCATTTGTTAAAAACAATAAGAGGCAATATTGACCAATTCAAATAAAACTATGAAACTTGTCTGACCCAGTAAAACCAGTCATGAAAAATTCACTTCACCTGCAGACTATAACTTCGTCCCTTTATTTTCGCAAGGCGAATGTACAATACTAACAAAATACGGCAAAGTTTTCAGAACGCGACAAAGACACATCCATCACCTCTCGATATAAGCTCAGTCCATAAATTGTAAAGAAAAAAAACATTTTTCGTGTAAAGACGCTTATACTTTGTAAACAGTGTTATCACAATGAAAATAATAGATTCCATTTAAGCACACGTTTACACGAGCACTACAAGACAGCAAGTTATGCAACTTTGGGGCTTCCCTTTTGTAACATCCTAAACACACATCGGACGAAAAATCCCTTCGAACCCTAATCGTCAAACTAATTTAAATTAACCCCCATTATAAAACTGGGAGATAAAAGGTGATCCGTTGGAATTTCTATTAAGGGGAAAGCTCCCTGGGGCTTCCTACAAACACGCAATGATAAAAAAAGAAAATTTCGGAAAATGCGTTGCGTAAGCATCTCTATCATCTGACGCACTGTTAAAACAACAATAAACGTCTTGTTTATATATTTGTTTAATACAAAGTGGGTCGTTCGTGACTCACTACTAAAATGCAACAAATGGACTAGAAACAACAGAGCGGGAACTATTGTTCGCCCTTGCGACGCACCGGAAAGTGATTTCGAGTCGCAGCGGCCGCTTTTTAATGAATAATTTGCTTTTCGATGTAATCGCGCTTGTTTATACACTTATTTCCATAGGTACAAGGTTAGTACTGTCAGTGGTACTGCTCAGTGGCGTGCCGACTATGGCAGGTGGAACAAGTGTCGATGTGTGATAGTGAAAGTGAACATCCAACCACCCTGTAAGTCTGAGAAACTAACAAAGCACATGATATCCTCGGATGTGTTTATTGCATCCTTTTTAGATAAAGACGCGTCACACGTGATATCGTAACGATGCTTTTTACCCTTCGGAGCAGTTTAAGAACGAAACGAATCGTATCGTCCTTAAACCATTTGTTCGCGTCAACAGGCTCGGTTACAGAAGGACAAACCGATTGACCAATACGGATTTGTCACTTTAAGATTTCGTGAGATGGAATGAACCAATCAATTTCGATTAACATGGTAAAATCTCATTTCCGACAACCATGCGTTCGGAGTTTCACAACGGAAACATGTGATAGCATGCCGGGATAAAAATTTATAGACCATCACAATGATCTAATTTTGCGCCCAGAGGGTTACTTGAAATTTGATTTACGACATTTATTAAAATTACTCGCACGAGAGGCGCTAATTCAGGGAATGCAACGTGTTTCTGTCATGCAACCGACAAGTTAACAAGTTTATTTTTATTTAAACTTCGTGCATGGTTGTGACACGATGCACTTTATTCCACAAAACACGTAGGTTTTATGTGAAATTCTTGTTTTTATTTCACCACCAATTTGTACCAATTTGCATATTAAGATGCTTATTATTGTTCAATGATCGATAATCATCCTAATCAGATACAAAAGAAGACTACACACGTGTTTCAGGCATAATTAGTTCCGTAAATGTTTATAAAAAATAGATGTGTTAAAACTTGTTATTAAAAGTGAAATCATACAGAATGTAAATCCCAAATTCTTGTCAACATTGTGAAAATTATTATGTAAATAATTTAACTACTGAGTAATGTGTACGTCCCAAACGTACCACCTTAAAATATTATACTTCCAGAACGTAATATACTTAAATCAATGGGAAAACTTCCAAACTGTCCAACGTTTTGCATGAACCTAGATTCAGACTTCATTGATTGAACAGAATTAAATCCTATCAAAGTTTGAAATCGTATTATGTAATGTGATAGGTATTTAACTAATTTATAATTGGATTATGTTTAATCTTCAATACGGCTCTGATTGCCTCGCATGAATAATACAACCCAATTAAACACAAAATAATGAAAGTGAAATTTAAGATTTTATTCTATATTAGTCCAAGTTTCGTTGAAATACTTAATTATGCCACGATTCCTTCAATAATTGGATCAACCTAATTGAAATTTTAATTGGCTTATAAACGGTTCGGCACAGTTATAAAATTGCACTAATTTGATTGTAAAAGGTAAAAAGCAATCTAAAAGCTGTATTAAACATTAATAAGTGAACAGATTACAACGACTATTTTTTAAATGTGCAACAACTAATAGAAATCAGCCACCAAGGCGACTAAGTAGCCTCATTTCATTTGCAGATACAATCGGAGACAAGGAAAAAATAAAAAAATCACGTTGTTGGTGGTGGTTCAATCGGTAATAATGATTACTAGAGCTCTAAATTTTAATTTGGCTTTGATTACTGTAACACTATTTTAAGTAAAATAAATTAATAATAAAACTAAGTTTCTCCTAAACGGTTTAGTAAATAATAACGAAATTTCGCAAAATTATGTTCATAAAATGTTAATTCGTTAAATAAAACACACCGTCAATTCGATTATCTGTCACACCAAGGATATTTAACAAAACACATTCGCAGACTGTCCAATATTTTGACCAACACGTAAAATTTGCCAAATTATTTGACCGTTTGCAGGGTTCTTAACTTAACTAAACTTAACACTTTATTATAATTCCCATACATCCTTCAAAAACGACAAAAATTATTTGTGAATATTATTGCCGACCTAAATCACTGAGGTCACCGTTTGTAATATTTCAACGCAAAGCACCTATAATGTAATGAACAAATGAACTAATAAATAATAACAACTAAAAACTTAATGAACCACGCAAATCATAATCCAATGAAATGAAGAGGTAAAAAAAGGCGGAGTTGCTACAGCGCAAAAACACTGATTACTGACCAGTGATGATAATTTCGTAAGTGTCCAATAAAAACATTTGTCGGCGAAATACATTAAAGTGAAAGTCAAGTGTCAACCAGTCAGATCGCGTAAAAAATATAATGGGGCTTGGTCAAATCTAACGAAATTTGAATATCCAATCACACTACGGTCTGAATCGATAATTCCTGGATATTCCATAACGAAATTGCTTTGCATCAAGTGAACTGATCTGATAAAATTTTAATTAACTTAATCCACTAACCGCGAAGTTTTTTTTATTGTGCTAATTTTTCACTTCCATTTGAACTTTCTGTCGTTAAGAAATAAATTGATAATAAAAAAGATATAATGGTATAAAGAATCAATAAAATCCGATTTCAACAAAGGTATTTATTAAAAGCGAATGACCATAAAACTAAAAATTCGTTTAATACGGTCTAAACACAACGAGGTGGAGGACACAAATGTAAAAACTATCGATTACTATTAATTTTAGTATGAAAATAAATCATTCATTGTCAGTGAATGAAGAATTAATCGACATTTAAAGGCTGGTTCAAATATATGAAGAGTTTAATAAAAAACTAATACTAGCACACTTTTTTGCGTTCGCTTCCTACAAATGTGCCACATCCTGCCTATGTCGTTTCGTATTTTGATTTTAAAATATAATCTTCTACTTGTAATGCACTATGAGTAAAACGTCAAATCTACAAACGTTCCATTCAAAATTTTCCACCCAATTGGAGAATCACATCAGTGCTTTTCAAACTTCTTTCACACATAAACGAAATTTCATGCTGCCGCAACTTTTTGCTTTAACATATTTCGTGATAAAATCATAACATCTCACTTACAAACTCAGCAATGTACAAATTACTCTAATACTTGCATAACTGCATCCTAACAAAACTCCTCATTAACTTAACAAAGCGTCGATGTCTAGAATTTTCATGAATATTAAACTGTCGTGCCCTTTTGACGCTGTTTCTGCATACCACTCAAGTCCGATCAATAGACTACTCCATATCCAATGCGGGACATTACATAGAAAATGGTGTTTTTATCTGTAATGACGTAATGAGACTTTGATGGGACAGGTGATGGGACACGAGGTTATTTGTGTTTGGTTGATAAATTAAATTATCACGTAGCAGCTGAGGGTATGAAGCAAAATAACCTAAAGCAGAGGATGAAGTCGATTCGCTTTTCTTTGCGTGAGAACATTTTGACAGATGCTAAAATGCACGAAATTCCATTGTGGTTAACATTTTCAGTTCGTGTGGATATCGACATTCCGTGTATTTTCAACTGCTAAAAATAGTCCGTGGATAGGTCTTCGTTCGAGAGGGAAACGAGAGGGTTGGAAATGCCGCAGAGTGATCCGATAAGGTGTTTCGTGATAAAAAAGCAACCAACGGCGGATTTGGTCCCGTATGGAGCTCGGTTGGAGGTTTATCATCGAAAATTTCCAGAGTTTATTTCCGATAAGAAAATTGACCGCTAGAATAAATGACTAAATTAAGTGTGGCGTTGAATCTTTATTCACTCAATATATATTGTAGGTTTTTGGTCTCTTTATTAGATTTTAAAATACCTTTGTGCAATCACCTGATATGTGTAAGCAAACAAAAGCTAAGCAAAAAAGAATGTTATAGAAACCTTAAACCTACAATGAAGCAAGTAAAAAGTGGAAATTATAATTAGAAAAATATAGTTTCATATGGAAAGTGGATATCTTTATGTCAACAAAGCGTAAGAATGTTTACATTCCGCTTTTATTAAAATTGCTATTTTTCTTTTTGTTAAAGAAGTAAAGATGAATCAGTTAAAATTTTAGACACTAATATTCGAATAAATCTCAATCTTTTTTTGATATGACGAAAGATTTTTACATGCGGTTCAAAAAATATTTACGAGGTGGTATTTTTATTTTCATTTTTGCTATTCTAATGGAGATCATCTTTAATTAATTTATTTATTCATTACTGTTCCTAGTTATCTTCACCAGGTAACTTTTGTCACCGTTCATTTCCAAGTGTAAAGCGAAGTCATCGTCCTCTAGCTTCGCAGTTTTTATAACTGGTAAACAAGACATTGAAATAACATTTGAAAGTTCCGTTTCGTGTTTATACCGCCCTACGCCACCATCCTCGTAATAAAGAAAATCCGCCATTTAAAAGCTCGTAAAGACCTTGACGACAAGTTAATCCAGCAGTCCGTTCCGTAATTGCACCAATATCGTGTACAAACAAACGTAATATAACCTTGTGATCTACCGCCAACTGCTTTAGCAAACACCGAGATTAACTTATTAGTTGTAATCTCAGTAAGAATTTTTCATTTCCAGACAGGAGCGCGAATCTTGCATTAACAACGTAAAACTCAACCCCCGTCGTGGTCTTCGTCCTTCGATCGACAACAGCACATACACAAAACGTTCTACCAAACGTGGAAGTCTAGAAAACGTCTCCAGCGACCCTTGGGGCGACCCTTTCGAGTCCGGCACTTTGAGACGTAGTCGTAGTTTGGCCATCACTCGCGACGACGTCTTCACCAGTTTAGACGTCCGGGAGTCGAACAAACCAAGACGCTCCCAACTGATTCCTCGTGCTAAATTGATCGAAAGGTCCAAGGAACCGAGGTAGGATTGCTCGAGTTTTATAGGATTGTTGAAAAAGTGACGTTTTGCAGGTACGCGGTCGTTAGGGGATCCAGCGTGGAAAATCTGCATCCTGGCGCGCGAGAGCTGAGCTTAACTCCGCCGGATTATTCACCCCCGAGACGCACCGCTCCCGAAGCTGTGTACTCGTCAATAAGTAACTTGGCCAGTCCCAAATTTATTATTGGCAAGGAACACGACAGCTTAGATTCAAATTATCAAAATAAGACATCGATAAATACAGAGTGTAGAGTGTCGTACGACGAACTCCCTGGTTTAAGCTTACCGAATTATTATCCTGACTCCAAATACGACACCGACAACACCGACGCCATTTCCTTAGCGGATGATTTGTCATCGTACGGCGACAATTTGAGCAAGAAATTCTCGTCGTGTGATAACATCTCTACAGGCAAGTGGACGATAGCAGAACCTGAAAGCATTCCGTATGACGATAACATCGTTCTGAGTACAAATAGACCGCTTTACGACTCAATCAAAGAAAACCATTACGCTAAGCCTAGGACCATCAGAGGACCAACTCCTTACAACAGCGACAAGCAGACATACTATCGCGACAAAAAACGCAGCTACTCCTCAGATTCTTCGGAGGAGAAACCCAAAGAGCACGAAAACGAAAACGACGATATCAGCTTAGAACATTTTGAAACCGACAAAAACCTTGACGAAATCAATGAAAATATCACAAGAATCTTAGAAATCGACGAAGAACCTCCCTCTGAATCAATCGAGGAACCCAAATCTTACAATCTTGTAACCAACATCGAAGTCGTTGCTCCCCCCGAAGAAAACGAAGAATACAAAACTATAGTCGCTGTAGACCCAGATCCAATCGAAGAAACCGAAGAGACAGAAGAAGAAAAAAACAAACATAGTCACAATTACTTGCGAGAATTCCTCGAAACTCAAAAAGGTTCCAAAAAGCCTCTACAAAACTTCATTACAAAGAAACTCTCAAATTTATCACGAAAAGGAACGAACTTAATCGATAACCGATTCTACTCTCTCCCTGATTTGGCAGTTACAAAAAGTCTGCGAAAATGCGAGAAGATTGATAGAAAGTTACGCAAGTGTGAAAAAACCACGATAAAAAAACCAATAGAGGGTGGTGAAAGTAGATTTATAGTGAACATCGGTAAACATTTCGATATTACAGCAAACACAAACGTTCCTGTCGATTTCGAATTAAAGATAGCAAAGGTTCCACGAAAGAGCAAAAGTAAGAAGTCGAAGCACAAACCTGAAGAACAATTTTTAGAAGCCGTAAAAAACTTAAAAGAAACTCTGAATACTACCGTTGACGAAAATCACAATTTTACTAAACCGGAAATAGTCGCGATGACAGCAAAAATGGACGAGTGCACGAAAGAGTATCAAGAGAAATTAGGTACCATGAGAACTTACTGGGATAAAATGCTCAACAATAATGAAAGTAATGAAATAGTTGCAGAGACTCCCCCAAAGTGTAAAATCGTCGATGTCCAGACGAAAGTCGAGGACGTAAAAAAGAAGTTTGAGCCTGAAGAAAAGGAACCAGAAAAACCAAACAAAGTGCAAATTGCCAAGCAACTATTCGAGAAAAAACCAGTCGAGAAAGTAGAAAAAATATCCCCATTTATTAAAGAAACGTGCAGTTACTTCGAAAATTCAAAAAACAACAACTATATCTACAATAATAATAACCAGTTTGAAAGTCTCAATCCAAATATTGTCGAAATCGTGTCAAAAGATGAAGACTCGAAACACAAACCTATTTCAAAATCCATGAGCGTAGCTTTTCCAGAATTCGACCATGTAAGATACAGAGTGGTCAAATCGGATCTCTTTCAGAAGAAAATCTTCGCCAACTGCGAAAAAGAAAGTCAGTTTGACGGATTGATGCAATATTTACAAGATTACAGTTTCCAGGAGTTGCTCCGTGACAACAATATCGTCATCATCGAACCCATCAGAACCAAAATTCCCTACGAATCGAGGAACAAAAATACAAAAACCACAAAGAACGTAACTCCTCTTTTACACAAGCGCAATGAAGAACAAGCAGGACTAAAAAGACATTTCTTCTATCATCCTATTCGAGTAAACAAAGAAGTGAATGATGATGAGCTGCCAAATCCGGACACTGTTAAGCAAGTTCGACAGTTATTTGAAGGGGGACTAACTAGGTCGCAGAGTGCTCAACAATTTGAAGAAGGCAACGATAAATGCATCCCCAAGCCCAGTGACCCCGACAAAGATCACTGTTCAGCGACAGATTCCAATTCGAATCCTTCGAACTTTTCCGATTTCGGTAGTCAAGAAAACCTGTACGATTCTCTGACGGAGCACTGTTGTGAAAGACAGTACGTCAGTGAAGACATTCTTGAAAAGATAAGAGAGCGTGGAACAACAGTCACTTATTACGGAGGCAGAGTAGTGAAAAAACAAAGCGGGCAACCAATCCTCACCAAAGCCATTATGGAAGAAATCAAAAACAACGAACTGAGGAGTGTGGATTGTGGATGCAAGAAAGGCGACAAAGATAGTTACCAAGGAGTGAAATTCAGGTTGATCAAATCGAATAGTTGCAATAGTAGGTTAGAATTATTAGGAACGAACGACTTGAAGGAATCCAAGCAAAGATATTTGCAAAATCGGCAAAGAACGCTTAAAGACGTAAAGGAGTTAGAAAACAAAGAAGTAGACAAAAATGTGATCAACGAGGCGATTAAGAAAAACATGGAAGACACTCAACCGAAAATCATCGGTGAAGAAAGGAAGATGACACAGTGGGGTGACGTTTCCAAAGAGAAAACCTACGCTGGTATCAACTTCAATAACACATCGAAACCAAAAATCATGTACGACTATCACTACGACAACTTAAAGCAAAGAACGAAGAAGATTGATGATATGGAATTTGAGCCGTACGAAGTAGCCTAATAATGAATTGTACTTAGTCGAAACGTTGTAGTCAATTTAGTCGACATTGTGATCGTTTATTAAGAATAAGTAACGGTATTCCTGGTACAGGGCTCTAAGTTAGTTATATTTAAAAAATACTAATAATAATAATGTAACTAATGTTAAGCTTGAAATAAATTATTCTGGCAGAACTCCGTGTTACAAAATCTCGAGGTCGATTTTACGATTTTTTGGCTAAGAACTAAGTGCAGTGACTTTCTAAACACAATATTTAGAAACACCCTGACAACAGTGTGTCACAAATAAGCAAAAAAATACCTTCTACTTATTTACTTCTGCAAAGCTAACAAAAACCTCGCATGATTCCAAAGTTCACACGTTATATTAGAATAAAATTGAAAAAACGCTTTGACCTCCTTCACTCATTCTTACGCAATAGATTATTTTTGAAGCAACCTTTTGGACCCAATTTTAGGGGCCTTTTACTGAATCGACCTTCCACACTACCATGAAACAATTGGACGAAATCCTCGACAAACGTTGTGACAAAACAAATAGAGTAGACAAAATAATCGTTAAAAGACTGGGATTTTTCAAAATTTATGTGTTGCAAAGTTCAACCTAAAACTATTTTTTTCGCCAAACAATTTTCAAAATAAGATCTCTAGCAAAGCATTAGGTACAGTGAACATAAAACAAACTATTTGATGTGATGGTGTGCACCACAAAGGCGGCGCAAAAATAAAACTGACTTTTTCAAGAAAAATAGCACTTGGCATTGCGTCAGCATTGCTCATCGAAACGCAAGAATAGACAGACACTCGATGTTTATTTCAACTCTTTTTTATTTTTGTAATTGTCGGATGGAAGGTAAAAGCGCCATATTTAGGCAACCAACACGTCAGAACGAATATTAAATTAAAAGCGACTTATCAAAAGAGAAATTAGTTATTTTCTTGACAGCCTAAGCGACTGACAACCTAACTTATTACCAATCCAAAACCACTGTTCATTTTTCCTTTTGTAGAATGGCAACCACCTGAAAAGAGATTTCTGAAACTCGTCAGATTTTAAAACGGATCATTAATTCAGTTTGACATAAGACTTGGGGAAGTCATTACTTAGCTAGCCCCAAGTCATTTATAAAAAAAAGTGGAGGTAAAACGTGCCATGCATGCACAGAGAACTTCACCCTCGGAACGATTAATTCGTCGCAATGGCTGACATGAAAGCTGCTAAAATAATGATTTAAAACTGATTCACATGAACGTGCATTTCTTGCATTTCTGCTTTCAAAATTATTTCAATAATTGAACAAAAAAATTTGATATTGCTTTCCGCTTTGACCGAGCTTCACCCCAACACGCAAGAATTCATTTACCGAAAAGCTTGCTTTTATTATTTTTAACGTTTGGGTGTTCTGCACGGAACAACCTCGCTCAATCACAATTAACATTGCCGTTTTTGTTGAATATTACAACGTTAAGCGTGTTTGGTCCTGCAGGAATATTTCGTAAAATATATTGGATCGAGACGATGATATATAAATTCCTGCGTAATTAAAGTCTGGCATCGATTGAAGGTTCCACGGGGACTTCACCTGTCGTTTATATTTCATTTAGAGGCGACGCTTACCAAAGCATCGAGGGGGCAACCGTGTAATCCACAAATTGTATAAAAGATTTCGTCGATGGCGTTCGCTGTCTTAATTGGATGTCAAACCAAAACGAATTAAATTCTCGTAATCCAAATTGAAAAAAACAGGGAAATTAAATTAAAAACAGCTAAAAATACACCATATCTGTTCGATTTTGTAACAATCCCGAAACCTCTTGAACTTGACATTATCCTGCACTTCCGAACTACGGAACATGTTTTGAATTTTATACGCGAGAATACACACATGACATTACAACCCCGCTCTGTGCAAGCACTGTTATTAAAATCGACCTAAATACCACTCTGCAACTGACATTATTAAATTATTTAGGGCTTTCATAACCATCGCTTTAGAAAAATTTTAGGAAGCACCAACTCGAGAAACGGATTTCCTTATTGCTCAATTAATTTCGTGAAAATTGTTTGTCGTTCATTTATTTTTAGTTTCGTGCAAAATTCGCTGTGAATTATTAGATCAGAGCTCTATCGAACCAAAGCTCGAACAAAAACCTTCCAATAAAACCAATGGAATAGCAAACAATGCACTTCGCTGATTTGATGTTTGAGTGGTCACGAAAGTAAAATTGGCTTTAAAAAAAATGACAGCAAAAATGTAAACTGTTAATTTTTTCTATGAATGCAGCATGAAAGGGAAGTTGAACAAATATTTCATTTAGTACGTAAAATTAATAAAATCATTGATGAAAATCAATTTTCACGGTAGCTTTGCAATATTTAATAATCTCTTTTCACATGAAAAGCCTTAAGAATCTTTCATTAACGGTCTTAAAAGCTTTTATAATTATCTTTAAACCAAATAATTCCTGTTTCTCAAATAATAATCAGCATTAACCCGGAAACGCAGCTTATCAATATTAACGTCGCCCTTGTACACGGAAAGCTGCGATAAACCTCTAGAAAAAAATATGCGTGTTTCCGCCTCGTTTCCACTTCGAGCTTTTAATTCACTGAACTAACTTAACGTTTTGACAATCCACCGGACACCTTAAAGACATTTGTACACCGCCCTTGTCCAATTTCAGACATATTTCGGAGCGACCTTCGCCCTTAGAACGTTTCTGTTAATGTGTAGAATTCCTGAAACTATCTTACAAGCTTACGACATAAATGGAATGAAATACAACCATCCTCGTACCCTCGTTGATCCTTCATCCTGCAAAGAAGAGGAGGGAGAAAAAGATAAAAAGCGCAAACGACAGAAAGAGAATGTAACCTTGCAGGACGGATCGTGATTAAATTTTCTTTAGCCGTACAAGTTTGTTGTAGCAAGTTAAGAAATTCGATATGGAGAATTTTCCGACCGCAATAATTAGGAAACGTCCTTTTCGACGATAACGGGGTGCTCAATGGTGAGATATATTAAATTTTTGAAATTTTTAGGTAGTTTGGGTACAAGATGACACTAAGAAAGTGGATGGAATTAATTTTGCAAAAAACTGTTCAAAAATTCAATCCTACAGGGAAACTACAGGGAACTGTTTTTGTGCGTGAAATAACCTATTACTTTTAATTGTTTATTATTAGTAAAGATTCAAAACATACAACTCAAACCTTCCGGGTCTATTAATCTACTGACAAAAAAGTAAATAAAAATAGTGACATTTATAAATTTGATTAAAAAAACAACGTTAGCTACCTTACTTTAATTTTTAATGCAAATTTAAATTGGACGAATGGATATTTTAGTGAGAAAAAATTTAACTTATATTTTAACGTGACACTGCTACGTCACAAAAAAAGGTTTTATCATCAACATGTGTTACAAAACAAAATTCTTTTATCATGACGGAAACATCATAAAAAACAAGTTTGAAGCAAAAATCTGACGTATAGCAGTGACATAAATTAGTACGTAATTTTTAAGATCACGAAGATCAATTCAATAATGCCGAAGTTTTCGCTGTCAATTTCTTTAAAGTTTGCCGGTTATAAACGAAGGAAAAAGATGTAAGCAATCCTATTAAAGAAGATAACAGAATTGAATTTGTGTCTATAAATCGACGCCATTTAAAACAACAGATGTAATGACTGATATCGTAATAGAAACTAATAGCAGTAATAAAAAAATAACACAAAATATGATGGGCAATTGGGTAATAACGAAATGGATCATAAAATTCAACTTCACAGCTCTTTCACTTCTAATTTCACGCAGCTAAATAAAATCAATGTGGAAGCACGCCTCATATTATGTCGATGCTCACCTCCACTCTCACCAGATATTGCGATATAGCCCGCACTCAATTTTTTTTACATACATTTTATCAAAATACAATATCCATCGTGATTCTTATCTCGCTAAACTGTGCAAATATTTGCACCAGCGTTCATCACACGATTTCTTCAAACAAATCAACCTCAAAACTACACAAAATTTGTAGATGTTTCCATACGTTTGTTTTGGAGGGATATCTGTCAATAATCAACATGTCAGAACATTTAACTTCTTCTAAAGCATGAATGTTAGTACTAAATTATGGATGACGAAAAAGTTGGGTAGAAATATGTGAGAGGACAAACTTTATTGGATCTTATTTATTCAGAACTTACCATTTTCTTCGCAGTCTGTAGAGTCGCTGTCAGAAGATGTGGAAGAACTAGAATGATCTTCTTTACTATGTTTTCCGGAATTTATCACTGAACTCCCGAGAAAATTTGTCCTAAAGTGTCGTGTCGAGTGTCGGAACTGTGCACACTGAAATAAATAAAAATAAGATTTTTTCCTGTCTCATGTACTTAAGATATATTTCAATATTTAATTCAGAAAAACAGAATGTTGTTCAGTTCAATAATCCACAACTTCTACTGATAATATTGATAAAAATGATCAAGTTTGTTCCCGCACCTGCCTTCTGCTTTTCAAGTTGATAAAAAATTTCATTCTATTTAAACCCATTTCACCGCAATAAAGTTCCCAAGCTTTACTTTTATAAAGACCACCTATTTGCAATGCCATTTTATAGCCAATTTCTCGTCTACGACTCTCGCTGCAAGCCCACAAAATGCAGAAGTACATGTGGCATCTGTTTGCTGCTTACATAAAACCGCAAACCACTTACTAAGGCTTAGCGACGAAAATTTCAAAACAGCCTGAAAGCTACAAAATAAGTTAAACTTTAAATCTACTTACAGAAAAAAGTTCTAAGCCACTCAACGACTATGCAAAAAGTGAGTAAAATATTCAAATAATTTTCAGCATGGAATCGAGGATATTGATTTAAAGACAAAAACGGCTCAGGCACAGATAAACTTGACCCCGTGACACATTTCCTCTCAATCAAGTTTTTCACAATGTGAAATAAATATTTCAACAAAAAATGGGGCAGTAGTGCCAAGAGTTGAAAAGTTGGTCGACACTAACACAAAATTTCATTCTAGATAATGGAGAAATTTTTATTTATTATGATGGATGACTGCATTAAATGATCGAACTATTAAAAGCAAGATAAATCTGTTTACAAATGCAAAGCCTAAGTGACTGTCTGGTTTTTATTAAAAAATCTCAAACGCTGTCCAAACGGAAGAAGATTTCATTCATACTTTTCGGAAATTAAAAGATGAAAACTTTTTTAGAGCTGATCCTATTGCGATCAGAGTTTACTCAAAACATAAACCTAAGACGAATAATTTGTGCGTTTCTCTGAATTACAGGCTTTCAGCACACGGCAAATTAACAAAACGCAAATGAAAATATCTAACGCATTAATTGTTGTGGCCATGAAACTCACTTAATCCTTTCAAAGTGAAATACTACCAACTTTTGACTCTGCTTTTTAGAGGATTAAACCAGGAAACTCTTTAATCCTGCTACTGGAAAAAATAAAATGTGCCCTTAATTCAAAATGACTAAATTAAATTACCAACAGCATGGTGTCTCCAAAGGCAATTTTATTTTTCAGATAGGTACTCTTTAAAATTTGGTTCCAGAAAGAAAATTTACGTTGCGCTACCTTTTTCCAAACTCTTCCACGTTTCTCGTGTTACGCAGTAATAAAATCATACATCTAAAAAATATACAGTACATAATTTTTAGAGCGTTCATGGCCATGAATTTTTATTGAGAGAATTTTACTCTCGAATCGATAACGCACGAAAATGTTTGTAGAACAATCAAAACAACACGTCTGGGACGTTTTTTTCTAACAAAAATAATCTCGCTGTGAAACCATCTGAAGCTAACTGGCACATCTCCAGAGGTCCACATCCAATTATTTAGGTGACCACTACTAAAACTTTTCTTGTAATGTAATGGAATTACGAGTCCACTGAATGGATGGATAGTCTTGTCCTCTAGTCCATTTTAATAGGCCTCAACAGCCCTTAATTGTGTTAGAACTTCAATTAAGACAACGCAACGACAAAACAACTCGGTAACAAACAACCAAAAAAATAGACGCTCTTCCGGCGGCCGTGAAAAGACGATCAAAGGGAAAGCAAGACTTTGCGTCGGTTCTTTGGATCTCCTCACTGTAAAGTATTATGACTTCATCCCTCTTCTGTCTTATTTGCATGACTTTCAAGAGTACAGCACTTAGATTATCATTTCTGTTTACCCGCTCCTAACAAAAATGTTTTCTATCCCTTCGAGTACACTTCTATCAACTTGTGCTAAAGCGCAAGTTATTGATAGAATATTGGAACTTTCAACAAAACAATCGTACGAGTCATTACTGGAAGGTTTAATAGGACAATGCTGACTAAATAAAGCGGGAAATTGGCTTTTAGAGCTTGGGTTTTGCTTGCTGAGGTTAAGAGAAACGGCGAGAAACTGGAAAAAGGCAAGAAAATTTGTAGGAGTTGAGATCTCACTCCCATTTTTATTTCACGAATGTGATGAAATTTATAATAATAGCGGCCCCTGCAGTTTTATCCTGCGGACGTTTAGACTCAAGTGAATAATGGTGAACGGCATCATGATTTTATTCGGGCGATTTCTATTGTCAATTTTGTTTCATTACGAACGATTTTAGAGCCATGTAGATTTTATTAAGCCGTTCATTTGTTACGATGTCCATTATATCAGAGTATAGCTCTTTTTCTTTCTTTGCATTAGAGATTTACGAGAGACGGCCTCGAACGCAAAAAAACGCTTTTTCCAACTTCTTTTCCTCATATCCTTCATTCCACATCCCAAACAGAGAACTCCTTTAAACATCTGATATATGCCCAACTCCATCAAACCACTCATTTTTAAAATTCCTCTTCTAAAATGTAAAACAACACCCCCCTGCAATTTGTTGTCTCCATTATCCATTTATTACCCAACTTCGTTAAATGTCCTTTAATAATTGACAACTTCCTCACTAATGCCCTCTTAAAATTTAATTGAATATGAAGATAAATTGGTAATTTTATCGAGCATGCACGTCGCGGCACATATAAACTTTAATAATAGATCACCTGAAATAGTATTTCCAGCTTCTTGCTGGTGAAATAAATTCCATCAGAAACGCGGAATTTATGAATGTTTTCCGAGTGTCAATATTTACACAGTGAGCGCATCTTGTTTTAATCTTACCGTCAAACGTAAAAATTGGACGCTTTTCTCGATTCTAATGAAAATGTATCAGGATCGTGGAAATCTTCGACGTCGCACGAAAATCCTTCCAACGACAGCTGTGTCGTATTAAACTCGTTTATATTCCAAAGACAACTGTTTGAAGTAGTAGAAAAGAATTTAAAGCAGTATGCCGCAATTAATCAAAAAGAAAAAAACTTTAAACAAACATATTCATAAAGTCACATTTCTAGAGATAACACCTACAAATGTAAAAGACAATGAGTGAAACCATTAAATACTAGAGAAAATGTACTCATAGAGAACCACTTTTTTGTGCAAAAATTTAACAATTTTTATTTTATTTTATTTACTTGGTCAGAATTCAGAATAGATCATACTAAAGTTTAAAAATATTATAAGAATATTAGAATGCAAATTGTTGGTGACTGGTAGATGATGAAGTGACATTTGTGGTCCAGAAAAAGAGATTTAGAAAACAGCATTTTTATTTACTCTCTAGACGTCAATTCAAGGCAGAACAAAGAAATTCATATTTGAAAACAAAATGACAATTTTCTTCACTTTACTTTATTTTCTTATTTTTGACTCTACATACTATATATTTGCCAGATTCATTTTTTACTGTACAAAATATCTAAACTGTGGTTTTAAAAATTGTCTTTTTTAAGATGTATTAGCCATAAAAATCAATTAAGCAAATAA
Organism: Cynaeus angustus; assembly: GCA_030157275.1. Taxonomy (NCBI): domain Eukaryota; kingdom Metazoa; phylum Arthropoda; class Insecta; order Coleoptera; family Tenebrionidae; genus Cynaeus; species Cynaeus angustus. The sequence continues at coordinate 19,194,120 of CM058060.1, forward strand.
AAAAAATCTTTGCCAATCAAAGATTCCTAGATACGTGGAAATATCGAGTGTTCAAAAAATTTTTTGTCTAGCGATCCATGACTTAAATTTCGTCATAAGTCATGTCGATTCTTGAACCAGCTTGGGCCGAAGTCAAACAGATGTTGAAAGTGCAAGTGCAGTTATTTTACTGTTGGGTACTGGTTTCCGAAAGGTATGGAGTATACGAAAGTTGAAATTTATCTGCATTGTATTAAAAAAGTCGAATTTTGCGTTAAAATCAGGGCAAAAATAACAAAAGTATGAATTGGGTAAAATGTGAAAATTTCACAGCATACTTTGACGTTTTTGTTATTGAACATCCGATACACCCATAATTACGTCACGTTACATCCTTCACATTTCCTGATAATATTGTACAAACAGATGATAAAAGATTAAACCATAAATTCGTATTCCAACGAATTTTGCGTCATCTCAAATTATTGTCATAAAAAATCCCACGACACGTCAGTTTTGAGAACTATTGACAACACATCATTCTTTCTGCTTATTTTTTTTTTTAATTAATTTAGTTGCTTATTCTGTAGTACTTAAAACTGAATCATTTGATAGAAAAAAATCAGAAAGATTAGATTAAATAAACAGATATGAAGAAAATAAGATAAATGAATATCTAAAAATAAGTTATTTTCAAAGAAGTGCGATCTTCTAGCTAAAAAAACGATCAAGATAATTTGTAACTGAGTCATCTTTGAAACTGAAAACGAATTTTTTTTAGGATTATAACGTTATGTAGCGACGTGTTATTGCTGAAGTCCGAAGAAGGACTTGTTGGTGCTTGCAACAAAATGGAAAACATTTTCAGTAGGTATTTATTATAACAGTCGAATAAAACAAATGTATTTTTCTTGAAAATTGTTGACAATCAAATCCTATTCCTGGTATTTTATTTGACATTTTTAAGTGTGAATCAAATATGAACATACGCTTTCGGTTTCAAGGATGACTCGATTAATAATTATCTTGATCGCTTGATTGATACAACATAGTAAATGTAATTTATATCACAGCATTAGAACAAAAAAAGGTTAATCTTTTACAATCAGTCGACCTCTCTTGAAAAAAGTGCACCTCATTGCGTGAACCAAAACAATTCCAGCAGCACGTTGAACAAACATAAAAGACACAAAGCGCTCTAGAAGTCATAAAGGAATTGTGTCAATAACGATCCTAAACCAAACGAAACTTTTGCTAAAAGCTGTAAGCGTTTTTTTAATAGCTGTTTTCTATTTAAAAAAAACATGGGCAAACACAGTTAACATTCAGAAATATAAGTTGAAGGAATAAGAGCGCAAAGATGAATACAAATTGGCAAAAAAGTCTGCATATTTACCTCGAGCTGTCAGTTACATATCTTTTAACAAAACATTTATTAGTCGCAAGTTTTTGTAAAAAGCATTCTCAGATATTTTAAATGTAGATAATGAGCTAGGTCGTGAAATATTTATTTCTTCTTGTATTAACTCGATGTGAATAAATGTTTTAATAAATATTTCTAAGACACGTTTTTATCGAACTTGGTCACTGGAACTACTCAAGTAGTTAATAGTATTTTTAGGGAATTTCCATAAGTTGTACGCTTTAGCTTTTGGCAGCACAAGCACCTCTGACCATAATCATAAAGTATCTACAAATAAAAGGAAATTCCAATGACTGAAGAAACATTTCTATACTCTACTTTAAATTCGACATCTTCTTTTAGTCACATTTTTTTTGACAACTTGTCCCTGAATGTCTCTTTTTCCTAGCTCTATCCGATTGGCATCGATAACAACATAAAAACACATTTGCAAATTACAAAGAAAAATATTTTACTCAAATATACCATGCTTATTTAGAATTCGTCGTCTACAATATTCATAATGCACAGCCCAGTTTCGGGATTGTAACTATAGAACAAGAACATAAGACGCTATTAATTTGATACCAATTGATGGACCCTTCTTTGACATCTCAACTTGACCTACCTACATAGGTTATCGTTTTCAGTAAGGATGATCCAAAGGACGAGAGTCCTTGCACAAGCGCCAATGACGAAAACGCTCGTCGTAGACCGAACTGTTCTATAAGGAGATGTTAGACCGTCCTTTAAAGAGAATCCGAAGAGCTATAGACAAATTGCATCAATTTAGAAAGTGGTTTTCGTCATCGGCACCTCATACTCATCGATCGTCTCCCAATTTAAAGAATTTAGTTAAAGAATCGGACCTTGCGGTTAACCACCCCAAAAATTCAAGGTTGTGGTAAAATATCAACAACTGATAATGTAACAATTTAAATGGTCGTGAGCGCTCATTTAAAAATTTGAGCCACTCTTAACATAACCATGAAAATACAAAATAAAATATTGCTCATGTTGTTATTTTTTCCATAATGCTGCCCCAATTTCTGTTAAGAAAATGAAATACCAATAAATTCCCGACTCCCATCTTTGTCATACTGCTCGATTTCGGTCTCGTGCCTCCCCAAAACCCAATGAATCCCACACAAGAGCTTTTCCTAGACAGGTTTTCAACCTCCAACTTGAATTACGCAACGATGTTCTGGTACTGAGTTATTGACCTTAAAAACTAGAACGATTGGAAATTGATAGTAAATGCATGTTTACTATCTTTTACAAATGCAGTAACAATAACTATGATGCTGCTTTACGATTATTAATATAGTAGTGATTCATTCGGAGACAAGCTCAAAACGTCATAAAAAGTGGGGCTAAATAAAAAATGTCCTCAGTATTTGCATTATGAATGAATTATGCATCAAGTGAGAATACTTAATTTGACGCAGCATACACATAACCTCTATTTATTTTTTTTAATAAATTGAAGAAGAAGAAATCTTTGATGGTCAATGCCGGTCTTATAAAGAAGGGTCGATAAAAAGGGGGTTTAACCGCAGAGCGCTCGCTATTTCGAAAACAGGTGCACCCTTCCAGGGTTGGACTGCGGTTCTAAGCGAAATCTCGTGATTTACGCAACGATCGTGCGTATGTACTATTAAAAACAGTAAAAAGATACTTACTTTATTTATTGAAACACTATTTAAGACCGCTGCATATTTTGAAATCACTGAAAAGTCGTTGTTAATGAAGAGGCGAACACGACACAACACCCTCGGCATCGCCATCTTGTTCTACTGTCACTGTCAAAATAAAAATGTGTACATGCGTGGTGGATTACCGAAAAAAAAGGTTTATATACATAGTGATTCTTATAATTTTCTACAGTTCCACATATCATATTATCATAATCATTTTACTTCATTCAGAGAAAACCTGTAATATAAACTCGCGGAAAGCCGCGGTTTTTACTTTAAATTTATTTGTTAATGAAAGAGCAGTGGCATACTTTTTTTTTTTTAATTTAATACTAAGGGATCGTTTCAGGGGTGTAAACATAAAAGTTCGCGTTTGGTGTGATTAAACAACACTGTAGGGAGTGCTTTCGAAAATCGAAAATCTTAAAAAGTCGTCATATGAATTTTTTATCAGCTACTTCGGGCGTTAAAAGTTATTATATATTATATATTACATAGCGCGATAAAATAAAAAAATTAAATGAAAATTCACCACTTGTGTTTATACCTAAGATATATTAAATAATTCATTCCTGTCTCTAATTTCAAATTTAACAAGATCAAGAAGTTAACAAGTTTTTAATTTTTGGTAATACCACAAAAAGTTTAAAGAATGCGAGAGTCCACTAAATAGCAATTTTTATTTGTAACAGAAGGATTAAAACAATCATTCATGTTTTTATATTACATCAAATTGGCAAATGGCATTTAATTAATATACCAAAAAAAAACCTAACAAAATGGGTCACTAATATAATTACTACTAAAACAGTATTAATGTCTACGACATGCCAATTTCGCATCCATTCGCTTTAATAGCAACACTGATTATTAAATCTACAATTTTATTCCCTAGGTAATGCACATAATGTATTTTTTAATTTGCATATTATTTCGTTAGGTAATAATAACCAATGAACCGGAATAAACTATTAAATTAAGAGGAAATAACATTAAAAATCATTAAATTAAAATGATAAACTGTTGAGCTATTGACACATATTATAAAAAAATTAATGTACATTTCCTAACCGCAAAATATAGTGATCATGGTAGTAAGCATTGCACATAAGAAAGGTGCAACAAGATGAATAAATGGCAATCTCCATTTTGAATGATTATCGAGTGTTAAGAAAAAACTATAATATTTTTGTATTGAAGACAAAAAATTTACATAATGCTTTTTATTTAGAAGAAAGCTTGATCTATTTATCATTATTAACAAAAAATCCTATTTGCTATTATTTGTATAATTTTTAAATTTAAAAAAATGTAACGGAACAATACACAACTTTCTTTCTAGTCCTTGGAGGACTACTTCAATCCCTAAAAGAACATAATAGATCCATTTAAAATTTGGGATACAGATGTAAAAATTTTCTCGTTTTATTTAAAGACACCCAAAAATTATGTAATAATCTCAGGACTAAAATGCATTTTTTCCTCGCTAATGCTTGAGACGATGATTTCTACTTACAAAAATAGCAACTTGAGACTCTTGATTATAACCATACCATTACTGAAAACTGCGTAAAATAAAGTTAAAAAATTAACTAAAAAAATTAATAAGACATTATAAGGCAACGAAGAATACAGTATTAAATATTAATAAATAAGACATCATTTCTAAAAAGCATTAACAGCTTATAATTATAATAAAACAATAATTAATAAAATTAGATACGTAATTGAACGACACTTAATAGAGACACCTATTTCACCATAACACTGTAAAGTATAAAAGTCAACCGACTAAGAGCTAATTTTACAGTGCCGTTGGGAACTAATAGTGTATTCATAAAATTGAACGAAATTGTTTACCTAATGTCATCTAATATCACTAACACAACTCTTGAATATGTATTTAATGTGAATTACACGTTACGATTTTGAAGAGCAATACAAATGCATTGTAATTAAATTCATTTAAAACGATTACGTATTGTATGTGGCAGTACTTCGTGCAAAAGGGAATATTGATTTTTTAATTATGATACTGTCTCAATAAACAATTTATAAAGTTATTACTGCTTATTGTAAATGTATGCTTTAATCGATAAAATTTACGAAAATTAGATAAATATCTAACATTTAATTAAAAAAGATAACATACGTTATTAATAAATATTATTGAATGATTCGTACATTTCTGTGTAATCTATAAAAAGAATCTGTTTTTTTTGGGAACCATAAAACATGTTTATTTTTAATTATTTTAGAAATATGTCATATACACATGAAATTAATGATAAGATCATGACTAATTGTTTACATAAGTTTTTATTTTCACCACCAACCCTATTTACATGAGTGTATAATATGTTGCCTATATGCTTTTATTTTTATTGCACCAATTATCTATATTTAAATTCACCATATGAAAAACACTTGTTAACACTTTTTTTTAATAATAAAACTGTTAGGTATTATTTAAAGAATTATTTTAAAATCAGCTGGTTTAACAATTTAGTTACTTAATGAATCTGTATGTTGGTAACATCACACCAATTTCGGTTACTTGCCAAAATTTAAATCTGACAAGTTCTGTTTTTAGTGTTATAAAAAAATATCAGCGAAAAACTTATTCAACGTATAATATATTATCACTTTCTGCACTTCTTACGTGAAAACACCCAGCATGTAAGTGTTATTTGGAATTTTTACATGATATAACCTCACTTTTTTCATTAGTTCTACCATGGAACCCATGACTTTAGGGAGCGCCCCATCGAGCCCCTCTTCTCCGGGCGTCAATCCTAACTTCCTCCCGGCTTTTCTCATGGGGGATACTTCCCAACCCGCCACTCCTAATCCAAACACTTCACCAGGACGCAATCGGACTCCAGCTCGAAAATTGGGCCCGTCTAACACTCCCGACAATCGCAACTTATACCCGAAGTTGTTTAATCAAACGCTTGAGAGCCCCAAGCAATCTTTTACTCCTCACAAACCAGGACCGCCAAGCCAAGGCTTGTTTGATACTCTAGAACAGAACCGAAAGCCTACAAGTCCGATACTTCAATCAACAGCCATAGATTCGCCAGGTGTTTTTGGTCGGAGCAAATTTATTGACGACAGTTTCAATTGTAGCAAGAATTTTAATGAAAGCGTAAATTTGAGTAGAGTAGATAAAATAGATACACATTGGGTTACTGTGTTTGGGTTTCCACCAAGTGCCCTCAGTATAGTTTTAGCTCAATTGTCTAGTTGTGGTGTTATTGTAGACAAAAAAATTCCCAATCAAGGGAATTGGTTACATGTTAAGTTTAATAATTTGAATGATGTGCCAAGAGCCCTAGCTTTGAATGGTAGGTGTATTAGTAACTGCATAATGATTGGTGTTTCATTGTATTATAATAAGGAGAATAAAGAGAATGATAGTGTTTTCACATCGCCTATTAGAGCTAGGTCTTTGAGGCATTCGTATATTTCGCCGCACAGCACGAGTTCGGTTTTGCCACCGCAAAATGTGCCCCAAAAATCCACTGGTTTGGTATCTAAGGCTATAGAATATGTCTTTGGATGGTGATTTTTATTTTATCTGCCTTTTAACAACTCATTTTTGTTGTGTAATATTAAGATACTGCTGAATTGTACATTTTGATCATTTTATTTTATAATAAAAGAACTACCTTGACATTTAGTGAATTTTTGGTAAATTGTGGTTTTATACATATAATAATTAAATAGCAGTGCAATCTTAGTTTTTGAATTAAAAGCAGAGAGGAGCCAGTTGAGTAGTTATTTTAGAGTCGCACTTTAAAAAATATTAATTGTTTAATTTCATGTTAAACGGACTTTTTTACAGCTGTAATGATGAATTTTATTACGGACTGAATTTCAATTTCTTTTATTCTGCATCATACATTGTCATCGTCCAAGAAAATCTTGTATGCACTGCTATCGTAACGACGATTATATAAATAGCAATTTTTCCATGTTATGTAGAGTGGAAGAATCTATAGCACTTGACGTTTGATGGCGCCCTCATTCTTAAGTGTGATTAGATTTCAGAAATTTCATTTTTTTTATCTATAGTATTTCAATTGAACAAAGATTTGTTTCATGAGTTCTGATGATTCTTCTAGATAAGTTAATGTTGTGCAGTGGTTGGAGCAGTTTTTTTTTTTTTTTTTTTTGAAACCTAACAGTCTTTTTCTATTGAGTAGGAGCTACTCTTCAAACAATAATAGACCTTAAAACCATCACACTCACTATAAAAGCTAAATAATATCAATCATAGTCGTCGCATGAATTTACAGTGTTCAAAAAATTTAATAAAAAAACAACTACAAATGCTGATATTACTTTGTTCCTGTTATTAAAATTTTGATTAAATTTTCAATCATACATTGATTGTAAAGTATAATTAAAATTAAAGTCCAAATTTGTAATGGTTAGCCCTGGTCAAAAATGCATTTTTAGTCTTTATTATATAAATTTCTATCTCTATTTCTACGTTCGTCTGTTTTTACAGGTCGTTCATTGAAATTGCTGATAGCATTTAAAATTGTACTAAAATCTGTATCTAATTCTGTGTGTAAATTGCAAAGTAGCTGTGAAAAAGTAATTTGGGTTGCACTCAAATAGACTATTCGTTGATAACCCTGTAGAAAGTTATCCACGTAAGTCTATTAGTATGAGCTCTATTTAAGGATCCCAAGCAAAAACAAAATAATCTCGATTACACATGAGTAAATTATCAGTAGAATTTTGTATTTATATTGAAATAATACAATATAATACTAATCAGGAAATTATTACTTTGAAAACATTCTAAGGAAAAACCAATGATTGGAATGAAATGACAATGGAAGTAATCAAAAAATGCTCGTATTCTATTTTGGTCAAAAGCACTTTTTGTAATAGACCGTCAACTGACCTATACAGCGGGTACCTATTCGGATTTCTATTTAGTTAAAGATGGTACCACCTAGTTTTAAATACACAGAAGAAAATAGAGACAAGCATATCGTGTTTTTCTTATCTGATTCTATATGGCATTGTTATTAGGGGTGGTTATATAATCGTAGATTTGATTGAAAGAGTTCTTCTGATTTGTGGATATGTGCAATGATGTAAAACCGAGACACCGACTTCTAATCAGTTGACCTCTTACGTAATTTATTTTTTGGATGATAACTTGTCCTTAAATTTGTGCGTTAGTAGAAAACTAGGACAACAAAAAGTCATAATTATGTCACTTTTTCTTTTAAATTAGTGGTGTAAAAGTTTCGACGTACCATCGTATTCATGGAAAACTGAGAAATAAAAACTTGACAATAGCTTCTGTGCTCCATTCATCACGCAGTCGGACTTGGATAACTGATTTTTGACAATTATTTAGAAGTAGCATATTTTATATAATGTTAGAATGAAAGCTGACGATGCCCTTGAGGTCAACGTTGAATGACAACTTTACTTTGTCCAATTTACCCCATCAACATTTGAATGTCTTAGTTTTAGATACATACGATAGTAAATATTCAAGAAGTAAGGACTTCAATATTATATAGACAATTTCTAAACTACACTGATCTAATATTTCCTTTCTATGGTGGTCCCTATTTTTCATTAAACTGGCGTTTTATTACAAGTCATTGCCAGATTTAGAAAAATCTAATTTGGTTATTATCTTTTTATCACTTTAGATAAAAAAAAATCTTAAAAACCAGACTTGAATTAAAACATCATAACCCTACTAGTTCATTGTCCAAATTGTGAAGCATGTATTAAAAAAAGTACCATAAATAACACATTTTCCTTATTAGTATATAAATTTACAAAAAAACTGGGTAAAACTGTTATGATCACAATATGTAAACATATTCCAGCTAATGAGATAAAAACATTTGAAATTCTATAACAATAATTTAAACTACTCACTAATCTTACTAATACACCTACATGACTGGTCATATAAGTCTTCAGTTATTTTGGGTCATCAATAGTTGCAGACGCCAGATCCGTCATTTTAGGATATTTGATATTTTTTTTATTCAACTTATCTTGGGCCCACAGTACTAGTTTAAGTAGAGTTGAAATTTTTGAAGCTGTTGTTTCTTGGTGTTCCATTTTCAAAATGGCAGCATTAACCTCACTGGCAATCTAAAGGTAAAAATCAGAGTGAGTAATTCAATAAATTACACTAGATAAACCTTTTGTCTATGTGAAGGCGCCAACAGATCTCCAAATGGACTGTTTAAGGGGTCCTCAAAGGCCAACAATGCTACTGTTCTTTCCAGTTCTTGCAATACTGAGGGGTCGTCTTCACCAGCTTCACTCAAATGACTCTGTGCAAATGCTAAAGCTTCTTCCACACGGTTGCTCCTAATTAGTTCAATTAGATGTAATTGCTGGAATACTAAAATTTATACAAGTTCTACTTTCAATTCATTTATACCTGTAGATGAAAGTACAAATATCTATCATTATCTAACAATTCTGGATGGAGCTGATTAATTAGAGCCGTGGCCTCTTGAATTCTCCCATTCATAATCGCATCCCGGATGCTAATTCTGTCATCTAAAGAGTGTAAATCGACAGCGGGAACAACTCCAGATTCTTGTTGAAACTTCTCTGCTGCTTCCTTGAACCCTTCTATAAATCAACAATGAAAGCAACTATCAACAAATTGGCTTCCCTACCTGTCACTAAGTAGTTCATTATAAGTTTATTCATCTGGGTGCGCCCTATTTCGTTTTCTTCAATGAGAGACATCCATTCGTCTTTTGAAACAACGTCGTGTTTTTCAGTGTAGCTCATTTCGCGTTATTTCGCCAAAATAAAAATAAAACTGGATGACATTAGTTTAATAATTAACTGTCACTGCAGCACAGAGCTGTCATTTAGCTGTCAAATGTTTGTTTTTTTCAGTGCTGCCACTAGAACAACGAAAGAAGTTACTGAGAATTTATCCAAATATTGGATTGTTCGATTTATGTCTAAAAAAATAATACTTTCTGTTAAATAAACGCTAATTATAAGTTTGAAATGTTTTTTTATAACTATTAAGTGGTACAATAATACTACATAGGTGTTTTTTTTGACACTAGAGGTCGCCCACAGCGTCCAAATTTAAAAAGATTATAGCAGTATGGATAATATTACATAATGGATTTTTTTTAGTTTCTTCCTATTAACGCTTCAGTGCTAACAAAAATAGATTTCTTATTGTACATTTAAAATTTTGAGTTTCAGATTATTCTCAAATATAACAGAAATGATTAGATATTTTTGATAATATTTGTAATACAAGCAGTTCTTTTTGAGAATAGTCGTTTAAAAAAGGACGGTTTGAAGTTAGGCATTAACTGATTTGTAATCATTACATTGTTCACATTTTCCTTATGGGAGTTGGGAAAATAAACCAATAAACCAGCATTTATGAAACTAAGCAAACTAAGCTTTTCCGAGGATCAGGAATAGTCACTTTCTCACACAACGGGGCAAATTCAGCACAAAAACGTGGCAATTAATTTGGATTTGATAAATTTTTTACGATGTTCCACTAATCTTGGATCTTTAAAAAAGTTTCGTGTTATTTTATAGTTTCACAAAACGATAGTTTTCTAATTAACAAACTTTTGGAAAAAATTATATGCACCGTTGTGATTGTTTTAAAATCGTTTGCCCCTTTTGCATAAATACCTATAAAGCATTACAGTTATAAAACTTCTATTTGCAGCCATCATATTACATAATATTTTTACGCACATAAAAATAATAATTTGTTTTGACGTAATGGTTAAATACCTGCGTGTTTATCATCATAAACACATAGTTTTGCTTATTTATTACCTGCAACACTTTGCCAACACAAAAATACAATTTTCAAACATCTTATAAATTAAAAACGTTGCTGCAGGCCATAAATATTAGATATTATTGATTACTTTTTAATTTTGTCAAATTTTGGCTCAAAGAACGATGAGTATTGTTTAGGAGTTCTTATTTTTAGACATTAAGCAATAAAACAGAGGTAGCGATTGCCATCGACATATTTAAACTTTTGGAATGGCGTGTTTTTTGCATATAGCAATAATAGCTTTTATCTTTATTTGCTTTTATTTATTTTTCCCTGAATATAAATGTTTTGTTTTTGTGCATTATCGCCATTAAATATCCAATTAAAATGGTAATAGCAAGACTAAAAATTCAGAGAAAAAAAACAACTTTTTAGCGTAATATTCAAATTTATTTTGTTACAACAGAAACATTAATTAAACATAAAACAAAAAATAATGTGCTTTAGCCATTTATAAGTACGTATGGTGAAGGTATTGTGTTGAGTAACATGGATATTTTTAAACAGGTATAATAAGTCCCCACAGGGTTGTATAGTAGAAAGCAAGCTAAATTTATTGCTTCTCTTTGTGCCATGAACGAATCAATCCATTCAAACGTCAAGTTTACATTTTGGCGACATCCGCCAATTAAGTACATTAACAGCAAAAGAAATGGTTTAAGTCAAGCGCTGATGGTTAAAACATCTGTCACACTGGTCCATAACTAAACTTATTGCTTCATGATGAAAAAAATGGGCAGTGATACACTAAATTGAGTCGGAAAAAAGTACTACTTAATGCATACACTTACAATAAAATACGTAAATCCGGAAATAGACTATTTACAATTTAAATTTTATGAACAAAAATTACATAAGTACAAGAGTTAATCAATACATCCATATTTGAAGTATTCAAGGTTATGGATGGACTGAAAATGGGGATTTCCCCTTATCACCGATTTACAGAGTACTGTTTGCCGCAGCGGCTTCTTGTGGTGCGGCCAACCACTGTCACAAGGTCTGATAATCATGTAGGATACCTCCAGGAGCTTGATAGAGCGGTTGTCCAATAGGAGGCGCTGCTAAACTTCCATAAGGAGTAAGTTGTGGTGGTCCTACCGATCCAGAGGGGGTGTAGTTGTTGAGTTTGTGCTCTGGTTCGCTGTCCGAGCCGCTGGAATCCAAGTGGGGTTTGTCAGAGTTCGCTTGACCACTAAAAATAATAATCAAATTTAAGAATGAATTGCTTATACAAGACGCATCGCATTTTCTTCGTTTGCTCTTGACTATCTCTAAAACCGCAAGTAAATGGAGACACGATATGAATGACAATAAATTAGGGACTTAGCGAGATAGGAACGAAAGACAAAGGACCACCTACTCGTTGGACTGTGGTGCCCGGAGGCCCTCTAACAACGTACAGCTTCTCTGTGATATCGTGTTTCACCTGCGGGCTGCCTCCGTCGAGTAACCCGATATCCGTAAACGCCGACCCCGGGAGTTTGCCCACACAAGATAGCCTCTGGAAGTGGAACTGGAACGTTTTCCGTTTTTGCAAGAGCGAGGCGTGAATGAGCGAACTTTATGTTTCCTTTGAGTGTCGGAGGCGAAGAATTCGGTAAACACATGTGCACCACTTGTACTGTCTGTTTGGTCGGGGGAAAGGTTCAAATAAGTGTTTATTTAACCATCAATTTGCTTAAATGCCTGCGTCTACCCGAAAATGCGGTCTCCTTTTATTTCTTTGCTAAGAAAGGAGTGAGGGTTGTGAATTTTTTCTAAATCAAAAGCGACGAGACTACAACGTTCACAATTTAGGGTGGAAGAGGATGTTTGAACAGACATTGTTGTTTTGGTGTAATTTGAGACGACGATATTGGAGGAGCTTCATTGAGGGGGAAGCGGATAGATTTTTTTGTCAAGAGACCTGCAAACTGCTTCATAATGTCGGAATTATGGGTGTTGAATTAATTTGATTATTAATGAGAATGGAGATGAGCGGGCCTAATTTGGGGAACAATGTAACAACAGAAAACGTCAGATTAAAACTGTATGGGTGGCAGCCTTTACGATTCTACGTAATGATGCTTATTGAACTTTATGTTCCCAAAATATTTTTATTGTAGTGAAGTTTCGACGTTTATGTCGAGATTGTACAAAAGCCTCATTAATTGGGTAAAAAATGGTACTGTAGAAGTACTCGATGCAGTGTGGGTTCGTATAGTTCCGAATTTAATAGGCTCTGTCGAAAGCTCGAATTTAATTATGGTTTTGGGTTAAAGTTTCATATTTAAATGTACCAGGACCGGTGGTCGTTCAGGAAACGGTAATAAGAAAAAGAAATTTTGGTACATACTACTTTCAAAGCATGGTATCGATGATCAACAAAATTTGTAACTGAATTAGCAGTTATTCTCAAAAAAGGTGTTCGTTGTCTATTATCAGGATAGGTACTAGATGAATTTTCATTTTCATTGCTTGGATTGATATTGCTACACCAAATGTTTGTAATTTCATTTTAGTTCAGTTTTTTGCTATCGTAATTTTTGGATGTATACAAATTTTAATATTTCAACTGAAAAATACATAATTTCTAGACGTTTGCAATTTGCTTATTTAGCAAAAGCAACAAATTATTAACTACGTCTGCATCTGCACTTCTTTAGCAGGATCATTATATAATTTTAATCCAACATTTAACACATTCTCTCCTTATGAAATAAGGATCATGAATGCCTATTTATGTCAGTTTACTGACTACTGACAAAATTACCTAAACAACGGCATATTTTGTATGACGCCACTGACTAATTAATACCAAAATATTATCAAAAATGTTTATGTTTAACCTCTAAATTTTGAAAGAAAGTTAATTCCTACACGTGTTAAATATAATTAATCAACCAACTTTTGTTAAAGTTTCTTTAGTGACAAATTTTGGAGTAGGTAACTAATTATCGAGCTTTCGTTGGTTTCTTGTTAAGTGCCTGAAATTGATGGTACTAAAAAATCTGACAAAACAGTTTTAAACAAGACTTGGACATATGACACGAGGCATATTAAAGTGGATACCTACTTAAGTTAAAGTGGATATAATCAGAGTCAAGTTTAAAATTGAAAATCTCATAAATTTGAGTTGCCAAAACAAAATCTGAAACAATGATGTCTGCTTCTCCATTTAAGACAAACGAAATTTCAACATTGGAACTGGAAATTTCTTGATTACTCGTAAGGAACTGATTACTTCTATTTTTTTTTCTTGGAAGTATCAAATGTCGCTCTCCCATGCGTATCTCTATCGCTAGAATTCGCAACAATGAAAAAATTCTCCTTTAATTTCCACCCCCGTCTTTTCGTGAACTGATAAATTTCTGTCGCCGTCAGTGCTGACGACATCGTTAGCCGTCATTGCCGCGAAGAAATGCAAACAACGTTATTGAAGTGCCGTGTATATTTCTATTTCTAGTGTTTGCTGCTCGGTATCGGATGACTAGCAGAGCTGGACCTGGAAACTGAGAATAGCCCGGCAGCGTGCTATTTTAGACTTTTACCACACATACGATACGTGTGCCCCCCGAGAGATATGCCAATTCACACACATTAACCAGAGTTAATAATCGGACAGTAAAAAAATATTAATGTGTCAGAAACTTAACACATGTTGATAACAGCAGAAAAACGATGACGAGGAATGATATGTTTGTTAAAACGGCACGATGTAATTCCACATCCGAGACGATTTTTTTATTTTTCGACCATGACAAGCTTAACTATGTTATGGGATTGTGGATGCATACGAAAATTAGGTTAACATTTTGAGTAAATTCAGAGAGACGGACATTAAAATGAAAACGTTCTGTTATATTCGGTTTCAGGTCGACGGGGATGCTAAAATTAGCTCATGAGTCACACGAGCCGACATACGACACTCTAGTTCAAGACGCAATATGTAACTATGAAGTCGTTACGTCTAGCAAAGAGACCGCAATATACACTCGGATGACTATAAGAAGTGACAATAGCTTGGTAATGCTACCCTTAAAGATTGAAAGTGAAAATGCATAAGCAGTGGCGTAACGAGACTCGATATGGTTTGGTGACCCCGTCAAAAATGGGGCATACTGAAAGGACCAACCCTCGAGTGTGATGCCATTTCGAATGAAACAGATTAGTGGAATGAAAAATAGATCTGTTTACGAAATAAAAATAACCGAGAGGTGTGGATTTCAAACGGTTCGGTTTCACAACATGGACATTGACACATCACATGGAAATATCCGGATTCAGAGGACTTTTTGGAGAGGCTTTAAATTTTAAAAATGTGTGTAAATGTAACATTCGTTTCTTTGGTTTCTTTTATCCTTATGGAATTGTTACGAATTTCAACAACTGCATTACGACTCTACAGTAAAACGATGTGCCAATTTTTGTTTAGAACGATTCAGTTAGTTAAAAAAATATATAAAACATAAAAAAAATCATCTAAGGTATTTAGTTTTTTAGATTATTGCAAATCACGAAGTGATGATAAGAAATCCATACTTGGAAAATTTCAAAATTGTTATAGGATCTGAATAAAAACAAAAATAGTTGTGGTGCAAACTACACAAATTGTATCTAAAAAAATGCGACCATTTCTAATATACCTACATATTTGGCAATACCAAGATTTCGTATGATATTTTTGTTTAATATCATTTAAAAAATGCGAACAGTTTAAATAATTAAAAACTTTTTTTACCACACATACGTAGAAGAAATGAAGGCCACAAATTTTTAGCGTTTGGCGCTAGAAATGTTATACAAACTCCCTGTCGTTTTTCTAAACTATTGACTTTTATTTCCTCTTTCTCGTTCCGCCACTGTACAAACGCATATGGCTTCCGCAGAAACACGATCTCTGCGTCTAAGGCTGCCTTTTCAATACTGATTAAGTCAATTACTTATCGATCCGTTTCGCTCTCACCTGTCTTTATGTTCGGCAGCTCGATCCCTCTGTCTTCGGTTTTTAAACCAATTGGAAACTTGCGTCGTCGTTAGACCTGTGGCGTCGGCCAATTCTCGTTTTTCTCTAGGACTAGGATAAGGATTGTGCGAATACCAATCCCTCAAGACACTCCTCGACTTTTCCTTGAAGCAGTAACTCGTCTCTTCACCATCCCATATCGTCCTTGGAAGAGGAAATTTTCTACGAACTCGGTATTTACCGACAGCTCCCAAAGGCCTACCTGTAATTTTATTGATTAAACGAAAGAAGACCGTGGGGATGTAAAATGGTACCTCGTAGCCGCTCTGCTTCTATATAGTGCGCTTTGAGCCAAAGTGCTTGGAGTTTGGCGTGGTTGTGCGGACTAAACTGGTGATTTTCCAGTATTTTGTACAATTCTTTAAAGTTACCTCTGTGGAAGGCTACTATTGCTTTAGCCTTCAGCACTGATTCGTTGTTATGAAGTTTATCGCAGGCGGGCAAGGACCATAAGAATCTACCCAAACGGTCGACATTTCCAGCTTGTTGCAACACCTAGAAAAACAAGGAACATTTCTGCAAATTGTTACAATCAAGACCATAAATCTACACCCGTAGCACGATGATGGATGTTGTAAATCCACGGTACCAACGTGTGGGTGTTTAGAGTGCCGTTAACTCATGCTGACTCTATGCAACAGGATAGTTTTGATACTGAGATTATTTAAGTAGCAACGATTTGTTATGTCTTTGCAATAAGTTATAAATTTTGCGACGTGTTGGAATCTGACAGTTTGTTGGAATTTAAATAGGAGTTCGAAGGGTGAACATCAAATCATTAGAGATAATTAATTGTCGTTGTTTGGGGTTTATCATCTTAAAACAAAAGCTAGGTTTAAATGACAAGCAAAATTATCTTACACTTGTCATGATTAATTGTGATGGAAGATCGTAATGTATTGTGGGTGTAATTTTATCGAGTTAATGGTTTAGTTTTAAAACTGGAATTGTTGGCGGAGAATGCAAGTACAATGGAATGTTTCGATAGCCAATGTTTCTAATTACAGAAATTCACCGGATGATTCATATCCTTTTGTTTTTAGAGTACTATCGTTTATTATTTGAAAATATTTGATATCAAAAAGGATGTTGATGCTTGATGAACTGAGTTGGAAATTTACAAATCCTTAGTCACATTATATATTGTGAGAAACGTACTTTTGTTTTGGTTCTAAATGAAGTTTAAAGAAAAAGTATCAGATAATGTGACGCGACAAAATTATCTTGAAGTTGTAATTTTAGTGACATCAAAGTAGACCAATAATAACATTCAGCAGTAGTTCTATCGAAATTTGTACGGATCAAAAGAAATCAACAATCCTACAACATTTTAGCTTTGTTTGGTATACCAACGAATCTTGACTTTATTGAGTTGAAGGAAGGAGCAATAGATATTTCAAAACGTCTCGTCTGTCATCTAAAGCCATTTTTTGGTTCTTTGAAGAGTTTTGACCAAACAAGCCTCCTACTGTGAATTACGCCACCGCTGAAGAGCACCTACATCCTGTTGGCAAACCACTTCATTTCCCGGTCATTATGTAATATCCATAAATTATGATATCTATTAATGTCTTTAATGAGTCTTTTCTACTGTCAATTGAACGGAAAAACTCCGTAACGCATTCTCTCCACATGTGGCATGGTAATAATTCAATTAGTAGACCTGTCTTAAATCATTTACCACCACACTATAATCATCAATTTAAATTCAGACTTAATAGCCCCAAAGTTAATAAATTTACAAAAAAAAAACAAAGCTGGTTGCTCCCAAAAAACCATAATTATTATACAATCTTACGTGAAACGCTCAAGATCATTTTGATATGAGAAATGAAACGAGTTGGAAAAAAATAAATCCTTGCCAAAAGCGATTGCATTAAAACTGCAGCACTTCCTTAGAGTAATGGAATTTTGGCAATAACATGCTGGAAATAATCGTGTCGTAAATTCTTCGTGCGCAATGATATTTTGCACAAATTATACGCCAATTTTGCATACAACATATTGGAATGTTTTATTTGTGCATATTTTCGAGGCTATTAATAACGGCTACTATTCTTATCTGCAAGCGGGCTGGATTAATTATGGAAGTATTGCTGTGATAAAACGACCATAACAATGCTAATTGGGCGATAATTTTACAGTCCATAAATAAAGAAAATATGCCGTGGTGGTTATGAATAACTGAATGCGTTGAGAGTTTTGAAATAATCGCGCCAAATGGAGCACCTACGTAACGTGAAAAAGAAACCGAACAAAAAGTGAGCTTCGAGAAAGTTACTTTTTTTGTGTTGTTTCTACACCACCGAAATTTCTGATTTCGTGCTTAAACAAAATAGATCATTAATCATAATTTCGAAATATTGCTAAAAATTAGATGACATGTACAAACAACACTACTGAAGCAGCTGCACAATCATTAACGATGTAGCTTGACGTCATTAAAATTAAATTGCAATCAATGCATTAGCATAATTACTATTAGGTAGTCTTCGTGTGTGGAAACATTGCTATAATTTGCTATACTTTATACATGTGTACCCTGATACGCTTCAAAAGTGGGTACACCTTCTGATGTTGCAAAACTTGTGACTGATATTACTGTTCTTGAATACGAAGGGCGATTTTCTGGGTTCAACAACATTTGACCGGATTTCATTCATACTCGAAACTATAAATGGGCCTATTCTTGATCTGATGGTAAAACATTCCTAAAGAAAAAGTTTCATTTTGAGTTTTCTTGAAAAATGTACTTAGTTCCTTATGTAATTCGTTTTAAATAGGGTACAATTTCCAATCAAAATCAAGACAAATAAACTATCCTCACATTGCATTTCTTCCTACAATTTTCTTTTTTGCATTTTTTCCCCCCTAAATTAGAAATTTTCTTTTCGGTATTAGATTTTCCGATCCATATGAATTGTAATAAATTTTATATTACCTGTTTGCTCAAAACTTAAGTTTTTGGTTTCACAAAAAAAATTACTACAGAAAACTCCGTTCATGAAGCTTGCAGTGTGAAAATTCTGTTTTATTTACACTATCCAATCACTCAGCAAGTTTCAAAGAACAATAATTGTCACTTGGCAAAATAATTTAAATTTCACAAAATATTAGATAAGAGTTAGGTATTTTGCTTTCAGTTGACTGTAAGTAAAAATATTTTCTTTAGTATGTACCTATTTAAACTGTGTTTTTGGCACTTATTTTCTTACATAGAACGCTAATAATAATCTACTTCAATCTTGATTACTTCAGTATTGTTAGAAGTATCTCAGTTGTACACTGTGCTTCAAATCGTATTTTCAGGGAAAGTACCTTACATTTTTACACATCAATCGCAGATTTAGTTTATATTTATATTTATTATATTTATGTACAAATGTCATTAGGCAGTCGAAATAGTTGAACATAAATAACGATTTATACTAGTACAAATTTCATTTTTTGTTTCTTTTTTTTTTTTCAAAAGCAGTTGCAAGTTTTTACTTCTGGCAATGTGACGCTCCTCATAGTCCTACTTAAACATTCGAATTCTATTTTTCTAAAACGAGATTCTTAGGCTGGGTCTTTTAGGGCTCTTTCGTCCAAACAGCATGCCCATGATTTCGCAGGTATAACGTCGTTGCAACAGATACGATTGCGCGAAAATCTTAGCTTTTCTAGTGCTTCTATCAGTAGAAATTAGTTATGTTATAGTTACCACTGAATCGACGTCGACGAATAATTCAACTGTGACTGTCATTTTAGTGTCGGTAGTGTCAAAACCAATCACTTAATTAGTAAACTGTTGATTTTGGCGAGGTTTTGAATTGCAACTAAAACCGAAATTTGGTATTGCAGTTATTCTGTTTAATATTACTGATATTAAAATGACAGATGCGTACGAAGTAATCGTAGACATACATCGGACATTTCAAATGATAATAAAAATTATTGATCACACCCTATTAGGTGGTAATTAATCCCGTTAAATAAAAAATTAAGAAATATGGATGTTGTATCTTTGACAAATTTGTTTTGAGAAAAGCCTCTTCTTCGATAACATAAAATTTCTCAAGTAAAAATTATCAAAAAATTAACCAACCAAATAATAAGGCCTAGGTTAGGTTAGTACAGAATTTCCTGATTTCAAAACATAATTAAATTAATAAAAATAATAGAAAGAATTTATTAATCTTTTCTCAGCTTCCAATTTAAAATTCAATATTGAAAATCTTACTCGTTGGAATCGAGGAAATAATCGAGAAAAAAACTTGTAATCTAAGAATTACTGGAAAATTGAATTTCTTGCTTCCGTAGACTCTGAACCAAGAATTAAGGATGTAATTATTATAAAAGTTCTTGAATGCACTTTTTATTCTGTTTCGTTCTTTAAATGATAATGAATACTTTTATGTTTATAATATCTAAGCCACAATGAACACACTTCGGACAGTTACATCAATTTTTAGCTTAGAGTTTTTATCTGATATACAAATGTAGCATTCGCAGAACTGCTTGATGCCACATTATTCAGGAATCATAAACGGTGTTGCAAAAAATTATCTCTTCGATTTACAAAAATACATGTAGATAGAATTACTGCGCGAGTTTTACTAACTTTTTTTAAACAATCATTTTTAGTTTACATTTCTAAAAAACTTTTGTATATCGATTGGCTTTGATTAGATTTAATTTTACACTTATGTTATTGTTTTATTTTTACAAAAACAAAAACACTAAACTATGTCTGTGTTTAAAAAAAATTATCATGTGGTGCGTTGCCAAACAAACCAGTATCCTAGAAATTAAAGACATTTTTTTTTTCGGGATCCATGATCATAATAAGAAAGATACCTACTACTTACAGGGTCCGCGAATTTTGGTACAATTGTATAAATTTTGTTATTATGACTTCCTGGGATTAACTTTGATTGTCTTCAAAGAGTAAAAGTGATACACGAAATTGTTAGAGTAACAGTTTCTTTTGCTTGATAAAATGTGTTTAAAATCTAGAGTTTTTTGCAAATTTGGTCCATGAATGTCAATCAAACCTAAATAGTTTCTCAGAACTGTTGCTGCTATGCTCTTGATGGTTAGCAGAACCAAACAAGGACGTATAAGATTAAATATTGCTCATTGTAAGTACTGATTAAATAAAAATAACACTGCAAAAAAAATGTTTGCAAAATTAGTTGTATTCAGTATAAAATTCAACTGGATTATCATCGAGACTGTATTGAAATGTTTAAGAAAAATATCTGCGAACATGAAAGCGGCACTTTTTTTACCATCACTTTGAGCGTATCTACATGACTGTTTTTACCATAACTTTCTTATTTAATAATATGCATTACATTCAGTGGTTTATTTCGATTTGTTTTCTCAATTTTTTCAACATTCAGTATAAAACCTTCACGTTTATTGCGTACCTACTACAAACGAACAGGGTGGTTTACATACTTCAATACTCTTTAACAAATGCAATATTCGGCGATGTGCCCCAATCCCTTCGATTCAACCCTGTTATAATACTAGTATCACAAACCTTCCCAAACAAGAATATGAATAAGTCAGAGGGTAGCAAACAGTTAATCCCCTCTTTTCCTCTTTACATCTCACACAAATCCACTTACTTCACACACGCACGCGACTTGTTCCTGGGTGAATCCAAAACTCGGTAAGGGGCTGTGTCTAGCGGGGGGTGGCGGGCTGTAGGGGGGCGTGGTGCCCGTTACAGGACCAGAGACACCGTAACCAAGCCCCGCCGACAGCATCTCGCTCTCTCTTCTCAGTATCACCGTGCTGCCGCTGTTGGAGCACCACAATCACCACGAAAGGGCTATTTTACGGTCATGATTTCGATTCAGACGTTGGCAACGAGCACGATGATGGTCATTGATAAAATCGTCGTTTTCTGAGAAGTAAAACCTTAGTGCTTCGGCACGTGTTTGCCGCCTTCTTTCGTGATGGATCTGGAAAAGAATGTTACAAGTGTTACTATGATTAACAGTGTGATTTATATTTTACAACTCTTAAATAATAGTGTAGAGGTAAACGGTGCTAGCGTAAATTGCAAGGTCATTTTGCTGGGGGGTTGCTTCATGGGGAGATATTGATTTTGTATCGATGCCGATGGGTGTAATAAACTGATGTTGGTTTTTGTACCTTCCACATTTAGTGATTAAGCTTTTAATGGAAGGGTTGTTGGAAATTGAAAGCACGCAGTTTATTAAACTAAACACGTGTTGGATTTTTTTACAAAACTTGATTGGTCTAATTGTGTGTAATTATAGGTTTAGAACTAGTTTTGTAAATGGACTTTCTGGTTTATGGTGGTAAAATAATATCAAAGCATAAACGAAAGCAAAAATCAGCAACTTGATATGTAAGAGAAAACCCTAATTTGGTTCATCAACATGACGTCAGCTCATGGCAATAACACTGACAATGAAACACAACTCTAACAGAATTTTGTTAATTATGTCGATTATTCTTAAAGCAACTGTAGTGTTAGCAATAGTGCATTTATTTGGGCCCAATTTTATTGTTATACTCTGAAACGACTTAGTTATCTGATGGGAAAATTAATATTCTGATTGGAACTAAAGGGATCTAAGTTGATGTAGAATTTTTAGGCTACTAGAAAAGTATGTATTAATGGATGTCAAGCATATTCAAATCAGTAGGTATAAATTTCACTGATTACGTCCAAAATTTAATGTGTCCGAAATTTTTAAAACAATTTAATGGATTAAACTGTGTTGAAAGGGTTATGATTCATGGAATAAGAGCGTTTTGTAATAGTGATAATTACAGTGTTTGTATGTACAAAATAACAAATAACCATCCGATTTTAGGTATGAATTCTCTGGACCATAAACAACCAAATATACAAGTGGGTATTAAAGTTTAAGGTTATTGTCTATAAAATGTTTTGTCGTACTTATTACCTGTTTTTCAAAATCTGGTCAATTTTTAAAACAAGTGGCACTTGAAGAACACTTTTCCATCATGCATACCTAAACATGAGCACAAAAAAAATACTGGCACTGGATGTTAATTAAAAAGTTCAGAATAATATAGGCAATAGACTTTTTGTTCATTTTATAATTCCAAGCTCAATTTATTTATTTCATTTCAAAAATATATTGTATCAAAGTAAGTATAGTAGGTACCTATAAATGAGAAAATATTGTTTCCTATACTGCTAAAGATTTAAAATAGTTGAAACTAATTTGGACAATGTAAAATAGATAAGTCTGTAGCAAAGGCATAAAAAAATGCAATTTAAAAATATGTGCACAAGTCTGAAAATTGGGAAAAATGTGGCAAAAGTGTCAAATTTATAATTAGTTTTCTCTTTGCTAAAGGAAGTAACGGAGATGTTAAAAATTACAGTTTTAGGTATATGTGTGAAATTTTTGGTCAAAATTAAAAGGCATATACAGTGCACCCTTCAAAACACCGGAAAATATGCAAACTAAAATCTATATATAAGTACCTGATTACTAAGCAATTGACCAAAGTACATAAAAGGTCAAAAGTTTAAAGTTTTCAAATAGTTGGTATCGTTTGTCAATGTTACTGTCAGCGTCCAAAAAGATCAAAATCGCCCTAGCCACACTTTTAGTGAATAAAAGAGAAAACTAGGAACTTACGCCTAAGTGACATTTTAACATGAGCCCTACAACATATGTAATTACGTCATTTATTTTAAACCTGTTGCTTTAACTTCGAAAACTATCCACACTTTGACTCTGTGCACAAAATTTGACAAAATTTATGGATCAGGTTATACCTCTTAGGGTCATTTTTACTACGAGTGATATATGCCAGTAGGCATCGGCACTGACAGTTAAGTGGTATATCTCACATTTATATCTTAGGTACTTTCCACGAATGTTGTTGTTTTCTGTTTCTCTATTAATATTAGATACAATAAAGGATGAAGAACTATAACTTCGCCTACGGATGAATACCGTCAATAAACATAGGGACAAACATTTTTCGAATTTATTCCAATCTTAAAGTCACCCGGTTTCAAATCTTAAATAACGATATGCCCTTTGGATCCACTTTGTCCATGATGGATATGATAAAATTTGGCATCAAACCAATTGTGGGCATTTTCGCTTTAATCCTCGGATGGGGAAATAAAACCTGACACCAACGAGATTAACTTAATATTAAATTTCGTAATTTTAATTTGGATCCATTGCATAAATTCTTAAATAATTCATAAAACAGTAAAAAGACAAGCACAATAAACTAACAGGCAGTAACATTGACGCGAGAGTCGAACATTACAGGCATCTACAAATATTCTATCAGACAAAATATAACCGATTTTTTTGGAAATAAGCAGAAAATGTACTGCCTGCCAAAGTCCTTTATGTAATATTCCTAGCACTGTAGATATACTAAGCTCTGACATAAAATTTAGGCCAATAAAATTTAGTGATGTTTTTGAAGGTCTTTCAACAAGCCAAACTTATTTTATCCGGCATTATTTAAAGCTGATTTTCATAGATATACATATATGCTGATAAAATCGTTTAAGCAACTTTGGTCCTTGCGTCATTTTTATACGGTGTCATTCAAGTATTTGGACCAACCAAAAACACTTTTCATTAGACTTTTAAAATTTTATGGGCACTTGCTTCATTAGTACTTACCCACTTGGCTGTTTAAAACGTGTTAAGTTTATTTTTGTTTTAGTGTCTCACTTATTTAAACCTTGCTGTCAAGAAATGAGTTGTCATCCATTAACTTTGCAAAAAAAATAAAATAAAGCTAGCCTGGATTTAGTTTTTCATATAATTTAATGTATAATCAAGAACCTTTTTAAATATGCATATAGTTTGGTCATTATTCCTGACCACTCCTGTACTTCTAGGACGAGAATATTTTGCGACATTTTTCAAAACTTTCTTAGGCATATGATTAGTCTACATTACCTACAATCTGGAGTTCTTGTCTAAGTTCATTTCCTGGGGTTATTACATTGCCTATTTCTAGAAAAATAGTCCAGTAGATATGTTTTTGACAGTTTTACAACATTTCATCTAGAAAACAGTTTTTTTTTTTCAATGTCAAATACAGAAATCATTTACAGAAAATTTTATTTCTCGATCTTGCCGTTTTTTAAATTTTCTAACAATAGTAGAAACTAATAGAGCCAATGGTTTTTATAGCAAAAAGTACACTAATTACTTATAACAATATAATAAACTATTAAGATATAAATACTTACGTCAAGTTTTAAAAGCCAGTCTACTCAACTTACTGTCAATTAGCTAATTAGTAGTTTATTAGCATAATTATATTACCGTCTTTAAAAATCATTAAAAAATCAAATATCGGAACTAAAATTATTGAAAATTATTAAAAAGTACCTATTGTGATTTTAAAATTAGTAGCGCAGGTAAATTATTCTCAATTTGTTTAAATTTTAGAACTTATTTCCTCACACTTCGATGTATAAAAACTTGGAGGAATTCCAATAACATTCTTGGGGGGATTATTTTAAAATTGCAAACGTTATTATTATGTTGTACACGTGCTGTTTTAGTTTACTCAAGAGCAATTCCAATATGTTGAAAAGCTTGCGAGTTAATCATAGGTTGAAATTCTCAAGTTTAATAATATGCAACTCTAGAGGTCACTTCAAATACGAATCGAACAAAATATTTATGGGTATAGTTTATATCATTTGGAAGAAAACTAAAGTCGTTATTTTAGTATTTTAGCACCTTTGCTCAATTTTAATTGTTTGATTTTTTTCAGAAGCCGTTGTAACAGTGATGTACACAATGTTTAGACACTGCGGGTAAGTACATATTTATTAATCCAATTATTTACTACTTTGTTCACTCCTTTGTCTACTTCTATCTAACATGCAAGCATAGTCCTAGTTTATAGATACTTCATATGCAGATAACAAGGCGAATTAAGCACCTATAATGAAAAGGCGTAAAATATGGACAGCTTTATGGGGAGAAAGGCATTCGGCTCGTTGCGGAATGACAAAACCCATCATTAATTTGATTGGTCAATGAAAAGGTTAAAGATTAGAGTTTGCAAAAGAATAGGTTAAATTACAACGAACTGATTGACCAAGACTGATCAGGATTTTAGATGAAAAGATCCGACGGCAACTGTCGTCGAATCCTTAATAAAATCTAGAGAATCTATGTAAGCAATCTTGGTAAAAAAATTTGTTGCACTTCTTGGTAGCTGTTTCCGTTGGAAATTCAACGGAACTATAGGCTTAGAAGGTTGGTGCGAAGACAAACAGCATTTCCACTCTTGGTGTTGCCCCCGTCTATCAACGCAATGGAGCTTTATTTTGCACGTTCGTCAATTTCTTCGTATTATATTCTACCTTCTATTCTTAATCAATTTACCTTAAAACGTAATCCGGTAGTTCCCTCGAACCTAACCAAAATCCACCGAACACAATCACCTCACCATAAAACCACCACATACAAAATTCAGTCTGTTTTTAAATTCCCATCTAAATTTAACCGTTGACGCAATTAATTAAATGAGAGCGATAAGAATTTCTGGAATGTGCGTTCAATTACGACCACCAGAAAGCCAGAAAAAATATTGTTACAAATCGTACATCAACGGACAACACACCAACTCCGACGACCTCAAACCAACTGACGGAGGCGAATCCGTTTCCTATATTAGAAAGCCGGAGAGGCGGGTCTTAACCAAGGTATCCAAGTGTAAAAGGGCGGAGTTCTGTTCTATCGACCAATTGAAATGAGGTCTCTGAATTGCTGTGCTCATGCCGGTTGATACTTAGAGGTGCTAATTTGTTACTATCTTGTTTTGTAACTTGTAATCTTTGAGTGCAATGTGGAAGCGGAAATGGTTGGTGTGAACGATTTTTTTGTCTTTTGTTTCATTATGGTTTTGTTGCAGTTGCATTTGAGATTTTATAGAGACTATGTACGGTTAAATGCAACATCGATAATGCTTGTTTAATTGCTTCCTTAAGTAATAAACTACAGAGATGTATACTAATCATTAATAATAATTAGATAGTCATAAATCTATGATGTATGTATACGGTTGCAGATACAGTAACTTTGTTGGATTATAACATCGACTTTGACCTTTCTATTATATTTACAAGAGATGAGGTACTTTATTACTTTTAATTATTGCTGGCAATACCTATTAATTGGCTTTCACTATCACTACGTTTACGACGCGGTAGTTTGAGTGTAAACGAAATATACACAGTTAGTTAGTTATAGGTCGATTCACGACGATAATATTAAAGGTCATTAAAATTAATTGAATAGATTGCAAGCAGCAGCTGTTTAATTTACTAGCGATGCTATTAGTTTACTCGAAACTTTTTTTTATGATGATGATAATTTCTCGATTTTTAAGGTTTAGGGTAAGTTCCTCATTATTTTATTACGAACTTCTGACATTATGGTCAGAATCATCAAATATCTTCATTTTTGAGTCCACAAGTAGACACACTTTTGACAGAAATTAAATTTTACAATTTAACACACTTTCACAGTTTTGTATCCATCGTCCATTCTGATTTTTAGCAATTTCTAGATGTCTTATTTCAAGGACAAAAAAATATTCTTATTATTTTCCGATAAGGAAAAATCATCATTATATTTAAATTCTAATTTAGTGCATATAGATGACATTTATAATTTGAAAATAAACCCGTTAGTTTGGTGCTTGAATTTAATATCCTTGTTGTTGAAGCAGTTTTTGTTTTCCAGTTGGTAATTTTTAACTTAAATGAAATATTAAGACAAAATTGGAATGAAGTAGAAACAAATTTAACACCTACTAAAACGTCCTCTCATATAATATTTAAAAATAATCTGTTCAGTTTGCAAGTAAATATGAAAAAATGTGGTCAAATTTTCCACAAAAGGTTTTTTTTTACTGTTTGTAATTAATAACTGGAATACGTAAATAAAATTTCAAATGTAGATAAAAGTAAGTTCAGGAATTATTAATTTGTTGGTTACAAAATACTGTGAATCAGAATTTTTACAACGATACGTATTTACATGCATCCGTTTCCTTTAGTTTACTTGAAGTCTTGTTATTACAAGTTATTAATTTTTATAGTAATAAAATAAATTTCTAAAGTTATTTTTAACATAAGCAAATTGTTAATCTGAACAATTTTTATGTATTTAATATTGAAAATAAAATGTTATGCAAAGACATTTAGAACGAGAGGAAAGTAAAAGATATTAAGCGCAATATGGGAAACAGCAAAAAAAAAATAGTAGAAGAGTTGAATTACTCTGTTCTGTAAATTTTGAAACAGCTTTCCCGACTGTCTGTTACAACCGAAACGAGCAAACTCTTTAGTGTACTCTACTCTAAAAAAAAGGAAGTTTTTACTGAAAATCCTTTAATTAAAAAATCTTTATAGGGCTTTTGGGACTGTACTGCGAGCGAAACTAATGAGTTGAGGAGCAAAGAAATCAAAGATAGTTTGTGACCCAACTATTTTTATTTTTTTGGTGGATACACCATTGCTAGAGTTGTTTTTTTTTAACTTTTCTACGTAAATGCCTCCAACTCTTAAAAAGTAGGCATACACATTTTTTTATAAATTTTAAATTTTTTGTATTTTTAATACATATATACATAGTTTTTGGTTTTTGAAAATTATGTCTATAGGCTTTTAGAGATCTTAGTTTAAAGTTGTAGCTTAAGGTATTTTTAAGTTTAGAAAATGTTAAAATTCTCATTTGGATTTTTCACGTAAGAGCATCTAATTCTCAATTATGTGGATTTTGAATTTTTTCTTTTTAAATATTAGAGAAGAAGAATTTAATTTTTTTTAAGGGATTTTATTTTTAATTAATGCTTTGGGAATCTAGGAAGACACGATACAGATATTTTCAGAATTTTTGAAATTTTTTTCAAAGAAATTTCGTTATACTATTTACTTGAATAGCTACACCTTGGACAGTGGATACTACTACTGCATATTTTGATCTAAATCTTATACACCCAAAAATTGTTGTTTCCTATATTTTTAAAAGTTAATAAAAATATGGTCCATATTTGGTTCCTTACCGGTAAGATAAAATTTCATTTAAAAGTTGGATTACTACCATAAAAAATCTAAACTGAAAGTAAATTTATGTCAACATAAAACCAAGAAAACAACTTTTACTCAACAGCAATAAACTTGATAACAAAGACTGAAACTCGGTGATAAATCCTTGGATCTTTTCTGTTTTTTTGTCCAGCGGAAATTCGCCCATTCTTCATAGAAATTATGATGGAAGAACTGAGTTTACCCTGGAAGCTGGTTTTATACTTAGTGGGGTGCCATCATCCACTCTATTCCCCGGAAGTCAATAACAGCACAGTTATATTATGTGTGCCCTCCGCACACAATGCTCTAGTTAGTCGGTCGTTTATCTCCCAAAATTGGGAAGAACCTCCGACGGCAATCGTTTCCTTTGAATTATGTTTATATTGTTCAAGAACCGTATACTCGCCATCACCCATCATGACAAATCAAAGAAAAAAAGAGAAGTAACTTCAATATCACGATGATTTGTGGCCTAGACACACAGCATGGTGGGAATTCTCGAAATGTTCGTTAAGATGATAGCTTCTGTTTATATTTATTTGCATACGAGTTTTAAAACACCTTTAACATTCCAAACGGTATGATTTATTTTCGATCTGATAAGTTCACGTCTTTTGGGACGAAAAAAGAAGGTGTGAACCCTTTCTTTGTAAATTTCGTGATCGGACTTTCGATAAGGGTCAACGGCGTTGTGATTTCGGTATTTCTTCCTGTTTGTCCAGTTAGGTGTACCTGGAGGGTTCCTGAAGAGGGTATGCGAATTTGATATGTCTGTTTGCGGAAGGTATGAATCAAAAGAAGAACGTTACACTTGTGACAATAGGAAAAGACTAGATCAAAGTCTAATTTAATTAGTTGAAAAGGGTCTGAAGTCGAAAGTACCTCGAGGTCCAGTAAAAAGTTGTTCAATCAAATGTCACACTCCGACCAATTGAATGGACTCGTTATGTTAATTTATGTTTAAATGCAAATAAAAGGTGTGCTTTATTATTTTTATGGTGCTTTCCGCTAACAATATTGGGCAATAAAATTTCTGAAAACCGTACCTTTCGTTATTAAAAAAACGACGAGATGGCAAGCGAAGATCATGGAATTAAATTAATGTTTATGGTTTCCACTTTTTCTCAGATCGTATCGCAAACTTAATTTATCTCCATCGTTCGGCCCCGCACTTCCATCGATGGATTTTTATGGTGCATACGCTCTCTAACACTCGTATTGATGTCAGCGTAACAAGGGGTCTCTTCATTCATCCATTACCATCGGCACAAGAGCACGTCAATGATGTTCAGTTTTATAATACGATTGTGTGGTAAGAATGCGGAGATTAGGGGCAGTGACATCACGTTCCCTTTCAAATGTCATACCATGTAACGACAAGGGTTTACCCGATTAGGGAAACTACATCTCAATTATGTCCCGGGGACATTCTCACGCGTGTTAACAGAATTGTTATGGTCTGAAGGATCGTTGTCGGAATGGTTCGGATGCTACTGTGATGATGAATAATCGGCTTTTTTGGACACGGAGATTATCATGGCGAGGTGATTAAAAATGGTAATCACGGGTGGACTAAAAGAATTTGTCGGATTTAATTTTGTTACGGAATGATGGAAAATTAATAGGCTTGAAGGTTAAAATAAAAAGAGATTTTTCTCATGCGCTGCTTCCTTGACGAATTTTTAGTTTTTCCTGCTTCTCTAACAATTTATTCTTAATTGTGATGTAAAATATTGGTTGCTAGAAGATGGTTAAAGCTATAAAGAATTTTTTCTTTAAGTTGGACCTTTAAGTTACCTAAAATAACAAGTCGTCTATTTTTTTCCTACAACATGTTTATAATAAATCAACGAGTCGTTGTTGATGAAAAAATTAGACCACGAATTATTCTCGGCTTGACAAATCAGCAAGAAAATTTTTATTTCCGAAAAAGTATCATGTATAGTACTTCTACTTTCAATTACTTTTCTAATAATTTAAAATAAATCTTTGTATTGCATCAATATTAATACTATAAAAGTTGATTTGCCAAGTTTGGTAACAAATTAATAAATTAAAAAATCATTCACCGCGTGTACATAAAGCAGAATGTTTCAAATGAAGTTAGACGAAATTCTAATTATGTATTTCATTGTCTAAAAATTTTCACGTTGGATTGTTACTGAGAACCACCGGTTATTCTGAATTATGCACTAATCGTGATGCCGTAGCCTTAGTCGCCACAATTACATTTCGACATCTTCACAAAGCCTTCAATGAACTTAGCTGAGTACAATACCAAAACACGTCAAACAAGGCAGACTCGTCTCATTTCGGGGGATTGTTAAAGAAATGGGCAAGGGAACATTAGTTATGTTATAATAATATAAGACTATAGTCTTTGTTATTGCATGATTACAGGCAGCTGGTTCTCAAAATGTTGACCAAAAATTCAAATATTAGCAGCACAGTAGAAAAAATGTCTTGTGATTTCCATTTGATAGGTTTTCTTTAAAAAAAAAACCTTTAGGCGACCACGATTTGAGTACAAAAACTAGAAGCGTTTTGGTACAAACGCTCAAAAGAACTGGGCAGTAAAAAAAAGTATCTACCTGGGGAAGACGTAATTATTGTTTTGGCTTATATTATAATTAATATGAGTTTTTATTCAATTTACGGTTATTTAACTAAACCTCGTATCCACAGCCGAACTAATTAAGACTTCAGTATTGCAAATTTTCCCGTTACAAATAAAAAATTCAACTTTTTGTCACATTTAACATAAGAATTTTTTTTTAGGTCCGTAATAATAATAATAATAATTTTAAATCTTTTTTTCTAATAGTAAAAGTTAAATTATAGTTATTTACATAAAAGTCAGGAAAATCTCACATTACTGAAGAGGAGCTAGATTGAAATACGAGGCACTTTGTGAGTATTTTGAAGCTCCGAGTCAAGTACCTACCTAAGTGATTTTACTGACGTGTTTTGTATTAAATTAAAAAAGTAAAAAAGACGAAATTTACTAATTTTAGAAAAATTTTCTACAAATTCTACAAAAAACAAGTTTGTCAATTTTGTTGGCAACTATAGTTACAAAGTAAACAACATCGAAAAATTTCATCAATTTTGTGTGTGTGTTCACGTGTGTTGTGAAAACAGTGTTAATTCATAAAATAATGATGAAAAAAGACGAAAATCATTGTGAGGGCATTCCGTTTGATGTGAAGAAAAAAAAGTTACTTCACTTACCGATGAAGTATTTCTGGCGTATTTTACGGAAAAAGCAAGTTTGCAGAAACTCTCAAGTCCTTGGAGCATGCATTCTATGTTAAAATCCGTGTTTTTATTGAAGCAGAATTTGGACATTAGCAAGTTTTATAAGCTTATTGCATACTTGAAGCGAAAATCGACTGCTTACCAACCAAAAAAATGTTTGTCCCTGGACCAGATTGATAAATTTTTGCTTGAAACTCCCGACAAGGAATTTTTATTGGTGAAAGTAAATTGTGACAATGGTTAAATAAGTATATCAAATTAATTTATTTTTCTTATGTATTTACAGGTTGCGCTTATTTTTCGCGTTTCGGGAGCTTGTCGATGCGACGAATTATCAAAGATGTTACTGTATGACATTGAGGATCAAGAAACAATCTAATAGTACACATTCCCGATTCTAAAGCAATGAAACTCGTCGCTTTGTAATTTTTGATTAAGGAAATTTTGCTTTGTACAGGTATTATGTGGCATCACGCCCGGTTCGTACTCCACACCGGCGCCTATTTGTAAATTACAACCAAGGGAAATGTATTGCCCACCCAGTGGAGCTACATTCATTCGGAAAATTCCCTTCTAAAACTGCAATGTACATATCTTGAGTTACCTACATCTCTGGCATACACGGGGCATTGTATGCACCGCAGTTCAGCGACTTTATTAGTAGACGCTGGGGGCGACATTAACAATTTAAAAAGACATGGAGGATGGCAAAGTACAACCGTGGCTGAGGGCTATATCGAGAATTCAGCAAAAAACACAACTACTAGTTTGGGCAATAATCCTTCTACAAGTAATGGTTTATCCATAATCTGCTACGATCTCTCCGACAATGAGATTTCGACTGGGACTTTAAGGACAATTAAGTAGTTTTTTTTTTATTTTACGTATTGTAAAGTCTTTTCAGTACTAGTTCGATTTTCCTGCGCGTAAATAAGCAGGAAAATGTTGCTTCCAAGACGATTTCCGGGAAAAAAAATTGACTGCAAATTACTAAGTGAATTCAGAAAAGAACACTTTCCTGACAAACTGCTAAGTAATTCTAATTTTTGTCTGTACTATTTCTGTGTTTTTTGTCCCTTTTTGTAACCATCCTGATAATTGCCCAAATTTTTGACTTATTATTTAAAAAAAAAAAACGGTTTTATGTAAAAAAAAATTGAAACCTTTTTTTGATAAATGAACTAGTTTTATAACTACCATGTACCTACACGTAATATATTGAAAAAATTATTAAAAACAATATGACAGACTATTAAAGTAGGTTTAAAAAATTGGGTTGGTAGCTCTGTTGTCTATCGACTTTGAAACTTTGGAACTGTCATGCATATCAGTTATTGTTGTTCCTCCAAATATTGAATAGACAACTAGAGACAAATCGATTTAGCAACCGAAATACATTTTTAATGTTTGATTATAAATCACTTAATCGTATTTATAACACTTTGTAGATTTAAGAAATGGTTTCTAAATTCATTAAAATAAATGAGAATGAACATATAATAGAAAGAGGAATTCCGGTCACTGACGTTATTTTGTTTTTACTTTATTGAAAATATGGAACAGATAATGTCTGCGGTTTACGAACGTCGATAAATTTCTGTGGAATTATGTACTTAACGTGTCTAATAGATTATCCACACAACATCCTAGTGTTTATTTTATAATTGGCCCACAAATGTAGCTTCGTCTTTTCTTTATTTTCTAAATGCTGACGTTGGCTGGTAGCAATGTAACTCTGGATATATGTATTAAATTTCTCTTAATGGAAATGACATTTACGAAAATTTACGGCATTTTCGAAAAATGACACAAATTTCTTGCTGATTTCGTTAATAAAATTGACAAATGACCTACGAATTCTTCTCTTTTAGACTCACCTCGAAAACAACCAAAATTTTCCAAATATTTGTTTGTTCTAGACTTCGCAAAGTTAAAAGTACACATTTAAGGTAAATGTTTTGTTATCAAATTAGAATTACACAAACTATTTATAACAGCTGACGAAAAAATTACGCAATTACTCGCATATTTTATAATCCTTCGCACAAAATAATTTGCTATTTTTGCGAGGGAAAACAGCAAAACAGGTTGCTGGAAACTTCGCCCACTCCCTTTTCAAACTGTAACCCGAGAATTACGTTATTTGTTGTTGAATGTGCGAACCAAATTACCCGTATCATGTTACTCCCGTTAAAATGATACTGTCTAAGCGCAGATAATGAAATGGATTATAACAGCCAGGGAAAACCGCATAGTAATAGGCGTAATTCCCGAGGGAGGAAGGACTGAGCGTCCAGAAAACGAATGCTCTTTGGTGAAGAGTCTAATTAGAGCGCCATTAGAGAATTGGGCAATTATGTAAATGTGAAGGCTATTAATCAGCTTACGTTATCTTCCAATAGTGTTTTGACAGTCGTATTTAAAAGAAAAAAAACGAGGAAAAGAAATGAAAGGTCAATCTCCATGAGGTGTTTCCACATAAGGATACATTGACATCAGATTTGATTAATTGGTTTATGGCCGCGTTTTCAACACGCTCTATTCGGTTATTATTAACCGAACAGCCAATTTAGGGTCAGGAGGTAATATATCAGACAACCACTGATAGTGTTTTAAATTACTGAGTTAATTGAATATCACGGATGCCATAACTTATAACACAAATTGTTATTAACTCGACTATCCTATTCCAAACGGACAGAGTGATTTGTGCGAGGTGAAGAACATAACCGGCAGTTTGAATCAAATAAAAAACGTTTACGCAACCAGCAGGGTTGTTTGTTTTTAAGCAATGTAAATCTATTAGGAGAACAGTTATTGGTAAAGTTATTTTTTTTGCAGAATTTGGTTAATTTCAACAATTCTTGGAACGTGATTTTGAGAAAAAAACGACTGCATGTCATCTAAGTCAAACGGTTGAGCAGAAATAAGTTTTATGAAGAAGACATGATTAAATTGGAAACTTGTGCGCTTTGATCAATGTTTGGAAAACGTTGCACTAAAATTATTTCCTGGCGTTGTACTTGGCTATGTCTAGGTATATATACAGAGCTTTTACTTGAAAATAAATGTAGTAGAAAGACGTGAACAGACAGCATAACCGTCCATAAATGTTATTTGTTTATTTATTTTCGGATAAGTATCTCGCAACGTCTTTCTGCCATGTGGATGTGTGTACTCATCCAACCCTTTTGCCGGTTCTACCCATCAACAGTAAAACCGATGACAGTTGGAGCCGATATCGTTAACTTTTACAACCCCATCCATAAAAATCCGTAACACCCGTTTCACATAAACCATCCTATCTTTAGCTCTTCTGCCTCGCTGAAAAAACGTCGAAATTCGGTTTACCGCCGACGACTTATTTAGCGAGTAATCTGATACTATGTTGTTCGGCGCACGCCTAGTGCACTTCCGGGGCTCCGGACTCCGGGTTTGTAGTCTGGTGTCGGATGTCAGCTCGGTGGCTGTCCGCGCATATCAGATGACGTGTCGCCCCTCCTTCGGCCACCATGCGATACGGGAAAAACGTTTTTCCGTTTTTCGTTGTCGAGAAAATGACGGAACGACTAAACAATTTTCAGGGGGTTTAACCATTATTTGTCACAAAACAAACAAGTCGGGGATGAAACAAGGGTGGAAGATTTTTTCGTGGCGATTTTCGCCTTTTAATATTTCAACGAAACTCGCTGACGGTGCTAGTTGGTGTCAAGCTCCATTGCTAGACGGGCACCCCTGAAAAGTATGGGCTATTATGGAATCTCGGGTTGGTATTGTGGAAACACGGTAGGGGTTAAAGCACTCCCCCGTCGGGAAAGTCGACGAAAAGTCGTGGAAGGAAATATTTTTGTCATTGGGACGTCGTACATAATGCTATAATTTTCTTTTGTTTACGACGCTAATGATCATTAGAAGAAATTTTCTCACGTTCTATAATTCTTGAAAATTTTGCAGTTTCATTTAAAACAAAATATAAAACAATACAAACATCGCAAAAAAGACTTTGAACAAAAATATATGGAGCTTGGTCCAAATTTTCACCACTAACGAGAATTATTTAAGTGAATCTATAATATAAAAATGAATCGCTAAATGTGTTGGTAAGCGCATAACTCAAGAACGCCTGGACCAATTTGGCTAATTCTTTTTTTTTAATATTCGTCGAAGCTCAATGATGGTTTCTACGGCAAAAAAATACCAAATAATTGCCGGAAAAACCCTAAAAACAGTCCTTTAACGCGTGAAGGAAAGTATAAAGGAGAAGATGTACTCATACCGCGCATCCCAATGATTCCGACTGATGTGCCATTTGAATTTAAAAGACTACAGTTTCCAGTGCGGCTTGCTTTTGCTATGACCATAAACAAGTCCCAGGGGCAATCATTAAGTGTTTGTGGTATTAATCTGGAAAACCCATGTTTCTCCCATGGTCAATTGTATGTTGCCTGTTCCCGTGTTGGAAAACCATCAGATTTATTTGTCTATGCGCCAGGGAATCAAACAAAAAATATTGTATATCATAAAGCACTACAATGAAAATAAAACTGATTTTTGTTAATAATTATGATGATTACCAATAAAGCGATTACTTAGTTTTAAATGCTTATATCTGTTTTATTTAATAATTATTTTTTATTCACAACGCCCTATCACCAGGGTGAAGGTTCTGTTCAGGAGAATTTTTGCCCCGACAAGAAAATAGATAGGAACAAAAAACTGTCATATTACAAATCTCAAATTTGACAGAACGAAGTCTGTCGGGTCCGCTAGTAGTCCAATAAATACCTATTGAGTAAATTTCAGGAAGATATCAAACCAAAATTTGATGTCAATATAAAGTTAAGGCCAAATAATACAACGATATTATTTCATAATATGACTGTGCAATGTGCTTGTTATTAGTTATAACCTACCAAAAGGTTGATTAAAAAAGTTTTTCGTGGAAAATGACAACATTGACTTGTTTTACATTGTTTCGTTTAAAAACGCAATTTTTGGTTACATATTACCGTTGTAAAGCGAGAACTTACTGTATCACGAATCAAATAGGTCCAATAATCAAAATTTTTCAATGGCCAAAATCAAATGCACAGTACTCACGCAACGGAAGCAAACAAACAAGGGACCACCGAGTATTGTGCAGCCAAGAAGTATTTTTTTTAAGAGAAGCTAGTTTTGCAAATTGTTTTGGCTATAACTTGTTTCTACCAGTATGCATTTTTTTCTGTCATAGTGAAAATTGTTAAAAATTACATAGGTCTCGTTAGTGGTGAACCATGTTTGTCCTTTGTCTTTTGCAAGCATAAGTTTTTCCTATTTTCTATTTCTGGAACTATTTAGGTGAATTTGATAGATAAAGAAGGTTATCAACACATTTTAAATTTATAAACATAATTTGAAAATGTTTTTATTTAAAATTAGAATTTCTTTATTATGATTGAAGTAAAATTTGAAAGATGAAAAGGCGACAGATTTCAAGAAAAAATTGTAGAGGTAGGTAAAGAAAAAATTCGGTAAAATATAAAAAAAACTCTAAAAAATTAGTTACTTCTAGCTGGATCTACTATGATGTGGTCTAAGTTTTTATCTTTGTAGAGAAAATGTTCTATTTCTAAAAATCAACTCCTCTTCTTAAAAATCCAAAACAATTTTTTTCTTGTAATGTAACCATGATTTGTCTTGTGCGGTATAATAGTTGTGAGTTAAAATTTTAGGGTAACTTCCAGTCACTCTAGGTTTTTATAAGCTGTACCTAAACTATTGGTCCGGATCTCTGTCAATTACATCCTGAATTTAACTTCGAGCATTAAATTAAAGATAATGTTATATGTGATAATAAATAGCCTTCTTTGTTTAATGAAAACTAGTTCAACCGTCAATAAAGCTGTTCATTATAGCTTTGCATCTATTATTATCATGTGTCAATTGAGAAGCTTTAAATTATAATTTACATATATTTATTTTTTGAAGTTTTTAAAGTGTGTTTGAAGTGGGTTTATTGCATTCTTTGTGAATATGAAAATATGATATGATCATATTTTTCAAAAATGCTTTAGAATATTCAACCAACGGCTAATAAATCACGTAAATGGATAATAAAATATACATTAACACAGATAGCATCTTTTCGAACCTCTGAAGCAACTGGTCTAATTCTGAACATCTAGTTTGTTTTGGATGGACGTTGATACAAAGCGTTTTAGAGATTAATTATGTTTTGAGTGTTAGGTTAAGTAAATGTCCACTGTTCTGTTTTGTGGTTTTAGTTTTTTAGTTAGGCTATACATTTTTTATAATTACTCTCATTTTTGAGATGGAAATTTTAACTGTTGTTCTCGTCTCTAAAATTCTATTACCCCAATCTCTCCAACTTAGTTTCTGACCACCAAACATTTGTTGGCGACTGATTAGATCCTCGTCCCTCCGTAAAATAAGATAAGCTAGCCTCTTCGGACCTCGATTAGCCTGTCAATGAGCATCAACATTCATCCTTTTGTGTTAACATCCACTCGACTGCACCCATTCAACCCATCGAAACTTCATTCGACGCGTCGTCCTCTAATCTTTCTATCCAGAAAGAATTTCACTTCTCTGGAATTAATTGTAACGTCCTTTGGTTCGTTACCCCCCAACAAAAGTTCAAGGGGTCGTTTCACAACGAAAAAAAAGAACAACAGCGATTGTCTTATTATTCGAGTCCATTTTTTGGCGAATCTATTACGGTCGTTGCTTGCAACTAGTTTGGGCATAAACGGAGGGTCCTCTCGGAGATGCTGCTGCCGATAACACTCTTCTAAAACCCATATAGAAGTATATGGTCTATTTATAGGCATTGTCAATGTTCAACGCTGTTCATTTTAATGTGTTTGTTTTTCTGCCATGAGAGGGAACAAGATGGGAGATGGATAAGCGAAAGGATGGGAGGAGGATGGCGGCTGCCTCTTAAAAGTATCAGGTTACCGTCGGCAGACAGCTGTTTTTAGTGTACGGAATCAAGGATTGATGCTCGTTTAATGGACGGAAAAGAGTTTCGATACGCGTTTTCGTTTTTAAATTGTTGCAGTTACTTTTTTTCATCAAAATCGTACATTTGGTGCACATTAAAAGCCAATTTGTCATAAATGGAACGTTTTCTTTTGTCGAGTGAATCGTTCCAGAACCTGCCAATAAAATTTACCGGTCAACAACTTTTTCATTTTATATGGTTTTCAACTTGTTCATTTCCCCTTGATTAAGACGTCAATTTTGACATGTTTTTATATCAAATCAATGATATTGTAATAAAGCTTAAAATAGCATCAAAGAAAAAAACAAAACAAAGGCTTCGGTAGACACTTAACATTAGCCATGAATAATTTCTATGCGTTCTAATGAGTCAGCAAGAAACGTTATAAAAATAAAGTTAGTGAATTCAATTGATGGTGATTGAACTAATGAAACGCGTGGGTTTGTTTTTGAAAGAAAAATCAAACAACGCTGAATCTAAAGAAGAGTTAACTTTATACTTAGTAGAAGTAACAGTAGCTATTGCAAAAAGATCATGCACAATTAAGACCAATCAATCATTTCCATTAACTATAACGTGCGATAAAAAGACTGTAATGTAACGATTAATTATCTGCCGTAAATGTGTGTTAATTGTTGTTCTACTTTTAAAATTTTGCTTAGAATATGAACCGGAGGTATAATATACAATACCTATCAGTTAACTTGTTACAAAAACGGTTACAGAGTTTGATTTTTGTTGCAGATTGTTACAGTTGATTAGTTATCACATAAAATGGATGGTACCATTGTTTATGAAAAGTATGACTAACGGAAACGTGCACTAGCTGAGAGTAACTGAAATGTTTTTGTGCCACTGATTCTACACTGTGTACAAACACGGGTTCATTTTTATGCCACACAACGATTGATTGGTGGAAGTCTAGAGTCAATAGTCGTTCTTATGTTTTTATGACATTATGTGGAAGTGAATGTGCAGTAAATACGTAATGGTGCGAATTTTAGTCTCCGTGTGATGAGCATAAATGAATAGTTTAGGTGCATTTTTGTGTGTTAAAGATTTACTAAACCGATTACTGAAAGTGGCATGTTCTTAAAAGTTTAAGGAGTTTAGTGATATATAAAAGTGGTAGAATTTTTGAATCAAAAATTTGATTTTAGTTGCAAAAGGAATTTTAGAAAATTTCTTATATCAGTTCAATTTAGACAAGATACTTTTTATTCACTTTGTTAAAAACATTTTCTATGAAAAGCAAGAATAATGGCAGAATGATTTCTAGTTTGTCTCTGAAAATTCCAACACTTAATCGTGACCTTACCACGTTCTACACAAAAGGCGTCATTCCAACTAAACGAATCCCCGTCACGAATCTCGACTCGCGCTACCAGTAATTATTATTTACAAGAAGGAAATCGTGATCGTCAGTAATAAAATAGCGCCGGAGCGCTTATATTAAAAGTTATTAATTCGATGTAAACATGCTGATTTATACCGTGCCTTGTCATAAATCGCCCAGCGTGTCTTTTCTCTCTTCTCCTTCACACAACAGCAGGACTCTCTTACGAAAACCCCTTCATGATAATTAATTCTCCGTTCAGCACCTCATACGCCTAATCATATACGCAGAGGGCGTCGTCGTCCTATAAATTTCCAAACACCCGTTCAGGTAGTACCGCCAGTGACCGGTTACGCCGATTGATTCTGATGATTTATCACTTCACACTTGTGCTGAAGTGTCTTGGGGCAAAACTTCGTGTGTGGTTACGAAGTAATAATAGTTATACTAATGTACGTATGGTACCTATAATATTTACGTCGTACTGTGAACGAGGTTTGATATGGAGCACCACAAGGAGTCACTGTTGGTCCTGTTTTATACCACATCGTTTTGTAGCAACCAATAATTTCATTTCCTGTAATGTGTTTTAAAACCAATTCCTCGACGTTCCTTCTGGCATATGTTGAAGGGGTTGCCCGAAACTCGTCCGAAATGAATAACGATTTGTTGATCGCCGTATACTATCCGCGTTCACGTGATACCTACATCGGACGCGGTCCGGTCGATAAGATCGCCACCTGTAATTTATTGAGGGTTAGAGGGTGTAAATATTCTTCACAATAGCGCCCCGTCGAGATCCGACCGCGGAAATAAAACACTTGAAAAATACCCGACAAATTTGTGTTCGAAGAAGCACCTGATTATAATCTAGTGACTCTGTTACGATTTCTTTTTTCAACACAAGTGCAAGTTAAGATCGAATTTCCTAAAGGTGTAATGAAGAAGGGGATTGGAAATGTGAGGGAACTAAATTCAAAAGGGACATGGTATAACATGACACTGTGATGGTTTTTTAAAGTTATTAAGCGTCGGATTCGAATACGATACGGGCATTACATGGAAATTAATGTTTATAGTTTGAGGAGAATGGGAGATGGACAAAAGAGATGTGTCGTGTCAATTAAAATTATTTACAGATTGTGTGAGAGATACACCTGGAGAAAATGCACGAAACGTTTAAAAAAACATATTTCTTAGATTGTGAGGATTTAGTAATTTTAAAAATGTCAGTTTTGAAAAACTTTGTTTTTTTTTATTTCAAAAATTGGGTTGATCTTGCGTGGACAAGAAAAAAATTTAAAACTTTCGGATTTTTTAATTGTGACTAAGCTTTTATGAATTAGTCGATGAGAAATTTTATCAACAATTCTAAAACTGCTTTGTTGTATATAAAATCCTAAGTCTTATTTTTTCCGGCAAAAAATCATATAACTATTTAGCGAGTAGCTGTTGCAAAAGGAAATTGAAACAAAATTTTTCAAAAACAACCATTACTTGTTAATTTTCACACAAATTTTAAAGAAAAAATTGGAGCACGAATTATTCCCGGCTTGACAATTCAACGAAAAACGTTTAAACTTTTTTTACTGTCATAATCCCTTATCTGTGAAAC
The DNA here is from genome assembly GCA_030157275.1 of Cynaeus angustus. Lineage (NCBI taxonomy): Eukaryota > Metazoa > Arthropoda > Insecta > Coleoptera > Tenebrionidae > Cynaeus > Cynaeus angustus. Next base: position 19,236,369 of record CM058060.1, read on the forward strand.
TGACTTATGCCATAATCCAGTTTAAAGATTTGTATTTTTGGAATTTTATTTTATTATATTTCTACCTATGTACCTATGTGACACATTTTTTGTACAGTTCTTGGTAGTCACTTTGTTACACAACTGTCCTGTGTGTTATTAAAAAATTTCGTTAATAATGTTTCAAAATTTCACGTGGCGCTAATACGATTCCAAAACAAAGAAAGGTGTCAGAAAGTGGCGAAGGTTGTCTCCGTCTTGTGTAATTTTCCTAAGTGGGTATTTAACGTTTGATTCAGTTATACAAATATTTTTTCCAAACGCTTACCCAAGTACTTACTACTGTGTCGTTAAATAAATGTTAGTTAGTAAAACTAAACCATGACCGGGTGTTAAATTTACAAATTAATTTGGTAGTTACCGGAAAATTCAAATGATGTTTATCGAAAATTTACCTGGTAAAACTTACGGATTCTGGTATATCTGAAGTTGATCTTCTCTTCTAATAAAATTTTTATTTTATCGCAGACATCAAAAAATTTTAACAGCTTCAGAGAATGTCGTAGGTGACGATAATGTGTGGTCCGTTTTGACATTCTTCATTAGTTTAACATTTCGATAATTTGCATCGTGTCGAGAGGCGCACGTTCTTCTTCCCACATCTTCAACCAGAAATTTACTTTAAGCGCGTTTTCTCGTTTAAATGCAATTTTTGAAACTTTGATTAATATCATTTTGATGCGTTGGTCGTGAAACCCGTTCCCTAAAATATACAACATTACCATAGGAACGTCATAAATCAGTATAGAAATGGAGAAGTGTTGGACGTTAACACGCGGGTTGTAATCAATTTCTCACATGGCGAAGAGCGGACGAACTCTATCATTACAGGGCCGTAATTGCAGAGATGATGTTCGATCTTATCGCGGCGTCCTCCGATATTCAACTCTTTCAATTTGGCCCCTCTTGCTCCGCGGTTTCGTTGACGTCGTAAATCGACCAGAACCAACGTTATGCTGTGGATTTTTTCAAAGAACGAAATTGGAGCCATTACGTCGATCGTTTGCGGAAAGTGGTAAATTGGATGGGATATTAACGAGTGTTAAGAGAGACCAAGATGGGCGAGAGACGTGATCTTGTTAGAAATTTTCATATACGCACCGCAAAAAAATGTGAAAATTCTCGTGTGAGAATTGCTTGACGAAAGATTTCACATTATAGCGTACCTACCTTAATTTTTTTTTCTCTGCTTGGACGTTGATATTCTTTGTGGAAGCATTTTGAGACCAGAATGAGATCTCTTCTATTTATATTTTTACTTTTTCAATCTTAAAAAAAAAACTGTAAATGAAGGAACAGAAAATATTATTATCGGTACTACAGTTAATAGCATCGCAAAACTGAAGAGGTTTTTAAAATGTTTTTCATTTTAGACAACAGAAATAAATTTATATGCATTTAAGATATAATTTATTAACAAAAAATTGCAAATGTGGGCATAATAAACCTGACGGAACGAACTTGACTTCTCCAGACACCATAATTCTTCGTTCCTCCATGTTATGAAACTACTCAAGTTAAAAGCATAATTACACATGCCCTCGACAGCTAAACGATAAATCATAAGGACAACTAAAAAAAGAATTAATTACAAGCGTCATCGAAGTTTATCACGACCAAGATCTGAAATACGACGACCGCTCGTACAAGAAAATTGTCAATTCGATCCAGAAGCTCGACCATCGCCTGATCCATCTCGACGTCCACGAACACAATGGTAATTGATGGTCGGAAAGAGGAAACTATTTGCCCCATAACCGTTTCCTCTAGTACGGGATCTGTGAGTCGATTACTAGCCGATTATCCGATATACACTTATAATTTATGGTCCACACCCTTCCGATTCTATTACGATAATTTTAACACCTGTGCCGTGGATCTGATGGTTGCAAGGGATTTCAGACCGTAACCGTAAGGGGACTAGGTGAACTTCTTGCTACCGAAAACCTACATAAACACACCACTTTTCATTAACCACTTTACATGGTTTGATTCCATATTCACGAAGACCTATGTAGGTTCAAAATAAGTGTACACGGGACGTTCGGCGTGTTTCTTCGACTGTTAAATTAGACAGCTGATGATGGGCTTCGGCGTTATGGCAACAAACCCTCGGATTCGTTAACTATGCACGTGGCTAATTCGTTAGCGGAGGCACGTGGTGCACCTTTCGGGGCGAAGAATACCTTTCAGTGCCACAGGGAGACCTATTAAACCCCATGTTGTCTTTGCTACTTCATAAATGCTTGGATGATAAATGAGGTGAACCACAAAAAAAAATGAAAAGATTTTAAATTAGAGATAGAACAAATAAGAATATTTAGAGCACAGATCTGCAACAGAATAACCGGAAGTCTGATTTCGCTACAGAATTATCTAACACAGTCAATACCAATTGTTCTAGTTCTTCTAGAGACCAAAGATTCGAAGAACCAGAAAAATCTTTGTCGTTAATTGTTAGACGCCTCCCTTGTCGTTTGTCTCAGTCGTACTGTCGTAAAGTTCGAACTGTTTACTGGCCGCCACCATGGGCGGGCGAGCCGCCTCTTTCCCTTTCCAGTTTGTTCTGGCGGTGGATTTTTTCCATGTTGGACAAGTAAAATCCCTTTCCTGCAGAGATAATATAATAAATAGTGGTTTTTCGTGCTCGGCAGCACTTAGAACACGCTCCGTAACTCCGTGGACTATTAATAAAAGAGCGAAATGTTTTCTTATTAAAGTTTGAGTTATAAGTCGCGCAGAGATAGTCATCTTTAATCTTGTCTTTACATTACATTAATTTTTCGTTTTTCTTTTTTCGGTTATAAGGGACGACCGGCGGTATGTAATTTAAAATTTCATTTACGAAATTATTTTGCTATTTATGTAATGATCGTTCAGCACGATATGGAAATGATTTCTTACGTTAAGTCGTAAATATTTTGGAACAAGAATATATGTTTTGGGAGGATAAAGCCGAAGGCATCGCGAGGCGAACTGAAAATTGTTTCTCGGTAACGACAGTATAAATACAAAGGTAATATATACAGTGACACAGTCAACCTGCAACATTGCCTATGCAAATCTTCATTAAAAAGCATGGGAATGAGCAGACAACAAGAGAAAATACTCACTTCTCTTTAGCATTAGGTGCGATGAAATATTACCAAGACCAACCTCTCAATACTAAGATAGAAAAAGAACAATCACTCTGTATATATACTTTTCGCAGAACCGCCCCATCTTTTCATCTCATACATGTACATATTTGTATATTAATTACGACAGGGTGTTTAATCTGGCACCGTCCATCAGCAAGTCGTATGGGCGTACCGAAGGTGGTGTTGCCCGATGGTCAGGTATATGGTATAGAATTCTGGTATCGACAATCTATAACAACCCATAATGAGAAGCCGCTGCGGCGAATTGATTATGATTAATAGGAGACACGCTGTTAAAACACCATCTTTACCATCACCCAGCAGTACCACCGTTGGACGATGGGGCATCCGAATGTCCTCGTTTTCATTAATCTGAGACTGATAATCACGAGTTTCGGTGTAGATATGGTTAGATGGGTTGTACGTGCATCTGCTTTGGTGAGAATACCGTTCATGGTATATTACGTGATCTTGGTGATGGTATGGACAACGAATTAATACCGTGACTTGGTTACGTAGGTTAAATTAGATGGATAATTCTATGGTGGAGAGGATGGCGGAAATTGTTTCGCAGCTGCTGCAATGGCGAGAAGGATAATGAAGGTGATTATTAACACGTAATGATAAAAGTGTACTCAATAAGCCACGACGAGTTGAGGGTTATTTTTCAGTTGCTGGGAACTTGTCTAAGCTGATGACTCTAGAATAGATCCTTTAGTGTATTTTTTACATTTTCATTGATAATAAGAGAAGATATCTAATGTAGATGATGAGAGGAAGTTCCAGATATAAAATGCACTATATTGCTGCAAATAATCCACGCGATATTTCATCTTTATAACATGCGACGGAAAGCAACACCGTTTCTCCGACAGATGCCTCGTAAGTAGAAAAATGATTTAAGTAATCGCTATCCTCGACACGAGATTTATTTTCCAATATCCTCTGTTCTGTTATAAAATAAATCTAGATGAATTCCATTCCTGCTGACATCCTTAACGACCATCGCTCGCAGGATTGTCCAGTCCAAACGTTTCTCTCTTGGATATAGATAAAAAAATCGCTGACGGCCGTACTGGAACGGTAATTGGTTTGTTGTCATTGTTTCACGATTGCCATAAATCGCATAGATGATTTAGGTTTAGGCTGAACGTAAAATAAACAGTCGTGTCTCTGTTGGTACCCGAGCACCGTGGGAGGTGTTTAAACATGTGTTCAAATAAAATCGTATTGTTTCACGCGCAAGTCCGCCTTTCGAGTCGACGGGGGTCAGACGAAGAGGATGAAATATGGACATTTACATCCGGTGTCAGGGGGCGCGTCCTCCACCATAATGCAACCATCAAGATTCCACGAAACTAATGATCGGAAGACGTTGACGCTTCTCCTAAGATCGTACCTAACGACAAAGTCAAACAATAATAAATCAGTTCTTTGTTATATATTCAGCGGTCGCAAGATCCGAGCGTAAATGGAATATGTCAACGAAGGATAATTCATCCATCTCATTACGACGTAATGCCGAACGTTTTCCAATCAGCATAGATATTGCTTGGAAGTCAATAAATACATCGGTTGGTGGTTTTCAATCGAAATTCCAGACTGCGTGTGGCACCATAAATAAAGAGGCGAGGTGGGAAAACGCACCTATTATAGAATAAATAAATAATTAAATAAATAACCGCTTGTTAGCGAAGTGTGTGGTTCTCTGCATGGAGAAAGATAACCAGATGTAAAACTATAGGCGGGAAAGAGAACAACATGTGATAAATAAAGTGCCTAACAAGATGCTGTTAGTCGGACTACCCCCTGAGGTGAAGAACACTGTGTAAAGCATGCAACAACTCCTGACACAAGGACTACGATCTTGTTCTTTATTGTTATCAGAGGCAATGATGGTGAACCAAAAAGAAAGGCGTGCTAAATCACGAGCACCGTGATGCTGAAATTAATTAACAACAGAGGTGTGCTAGTAGATTCCTGTGGACAACGATAGAACTTCAACCGATACTAAGTTTTCATTAATATAAATGCTAAACAGGGCGAGAGCTTGGGCCTGTGGCACCACCCGGAGCCAGAACTGTAAAACAAGTCCCACACTAATACTTTAAATATTTATAATACCATAAATTTACTTAAAGAGTAATAAGCTCAAAATAGGCATAGGATTTTATTAAGGAATTCGAGGGAGGCTCACATGATAATATCTACAAAAAGCTGATTTTTTGACTACACAATTGGTTCATCTGGTGTTTGCTAGACCAACAACACAAGCAGAAGTTTAACTTATTTGACATACAATATCATTTCTATTTTTTTTATTTACATGGTCAAACAATGATTTAAAAAATATTTGATATGTTTAGAAACTGGAAAATTAATGTGAATCATAAGAAGAATGAAGAAAAGTATTGCATCTACATTATATTACGTACTTTTTTTGTGGTAAGTGGTAGACAAAACAAAAAATTATGTCAGTGACCGTAAAATCTTAAATTCAAAATTTAATTTCAAAAGTTACGCCTCGTTTGTCTCTATCATTAGTCAAATTGTGCCTCAGCCTGTAAACACCCATTAACGAATAATTAGTATAATAAAATAATAATAATTCGTCTAAAATTTCAAGTAAAGAATTACACTTTCAAAAACCTTTCAATAATTGCATGTTGGCTCAGGTGGGCGGAATCTAATTATTGAAACCTAGTTAACACGACTCTTTTTTAATGACCACAACGGAACAGTTTTTTTTCTCACCGCTCGCCTAAATTTGGACCTAAAGAATTACCTAAGTCGACAGACCAAACGAGAAATTAATTAATTAAGTTAATTCTGAACAAGACCGTCGACAAGATAAAAAATCGAAACAATGCGGTTCATCCTACATTATCCATAATTTAAAAGTTTTTGAATTAATTCACAACGATAATAATTACTGATTCACTGAAAATTTTATTTCTCGAATTACACGAAATATAAACATCTCTAATGGGCTTCGTTATGGAACAAATCGCGTCCAAATTTGGTGAAGTAATCGATATGGGGACATGAGCTGTCATCAATAATCAAATTAAAAAATGCAACAGGGACCGCCCACATTCATATACACACAGAGATCGGGCTTCATATACACAGCTGGACGGGTTGTGTTTTTTACCTGGAATTTTAATTTTGGTATACATGCAGTTTAATTTAACGCCTCATTGGAGATTTTTGCCGTTAGGCTTAGTGGAATAGCCAACAGAGAATGTTGGTTTGACCAAAACAGCCATTGAAGGGAAGAAATGAAATCATTCTATTGATTTATTAGAGAAATCAGCTAGGATTATGCAACTTTATAATACCTGATGAGCACCGGCTTCTTCAACAGTGCGTGGTTTTGTCGATTCCGGTCCAAGTCACGTTCTTTTCGAGCAAATTTAAAATCCTGTCGAATATCAAAAAACCTCACGTGTAACGTTCTCACACTTCTCATTATCATCAAACCATCAAATAAATCACTTTCGGCCTCACATTTTCCCCACGTCCACATGCGTGGTTCAAGGTTCACACGTCCAGGGTGGTATTTAAACAGTTAATCATCTTCGGACACCGTATCATTAACCTCGCGCTGTTGGTGTTAAATCGCGGCTCCCATTAGTCCATAATCGGAATTAATAAATCCATCCGAAACCGTCATCTTCGACGCTTCTTCTTTTCCTTCACCTTCATCCAATTTGCATGAGTTCTCGGATTAGTTTATTTGTGCCGTCGTAAAACGGGCGCAAATATTGACACGACTCACCAATAAACAAAGCGAAGAGTTTGCGTTTAATTTTAGTGTGGTGGTGTGTTCTGCGCCGTTTTGTAGGTATGCAAATGAGTGGCCATAAACAAAGGGCAGGGCGTGTAGTGACAAGCAATTATAACACGGTAAGCGTAATCATCTATAACGACTCGTTAAAGCGACGACGACGCTGCGAAGATGATGCACTGGGTCTTAAGGATATTTATATATGTACGTGGATGTCTGATTTACCGACGGACTCACCTGTGTTGGGACCACCGAGAGATTCACAAGACGAATGACACCGGTTGCTGTAATTAATGTGGCGAGGTTCGACATTCTAGGGGTTTTGTGTGTTTGTTTTGTAGATGAGACGTGCTACAGGTCTTGGGTCGGAAAATGGACGAGGATGATTTGATAGGAAATGGGATAAATTAGTGTGTTTATAGCGCCTTTGACCACCTTTTATTAGTATTTTCTTAGATATTTCAATAATAAAGTGATAATAAAAGAAATAAAATTAATGTCATACTAAAAAATGTTCAAGTTGTTTATATGATGCAAAATTTTTGAAACTCGTACATATTTTTACCGTTAATTGCTCTAATATCATTGAAAAAATAATATAAAAAAGGAGTGCTAGCAAACACCTTCAACGTTAAAAGCAACCGAAATTAATACGTAAAGGACTCTCGGGGTTTGTCTTGGCGTTTTTTAGAAAAAGAACTACGATTTTATCAAAACAAGCATAATTAATAAACTAATTTAATTTTTTGTTTAAGGTAACGAAAAGTGCCAGAAAAGAAGCAGATGCGTAAATATCCACGACGTTTGCAAAAAATAATAACGGTTTTTGTTTCAAAATCAATCCCCATAATATGACAAAAGGACACTGAAGCGGGAGGGTATTTTTCATTTATGGTTTAAAAAAAAAGTTTCAATAGTTACTTGTTAGCCCCTAAATTCTACCGTCCATGTTTTTCGCGCTTTGTTCTTATGGTAGGTACGACCCTTATAACACCTAGAATGATTTTTTAACCGATTTTGCTCCCATATATGCGTCCTAAGCTAACAAAGAAATCATCAAAGCTCTTTCTGCTGGTAGTGTAACTTGGTCAACTTTTTTTCAAACAAATTCCACATGTTCAGTGGTGTTTAAATCTGGATAGTTTAGAGATCGTAACCCCAACTTCTTAGGAGAGGTTTCAGTAGAAGAAACTTTTTATATTTTTTTCATCTTTCTAGGGTCATCGTGTCTTCTCAAGTGGAATGATGTCCTATCGTTGACCACAAACTCATTAACAGTGTTGTCTTTACCTCTTTAGCTTTTGGAGGTAGCATTAATGGGGACTGGTTAAAATCGGCCTAAAAACTGATCTTCTGGTTTAGTACTGAGATGTAACAGTTTATGAGGCTTCCTATTATTTATCTCGTGAGTTTTATTTTTTTTTGTCATGTTTGCTTAATGACAAATTTGCGATTCCCACAAAAAGCAGTTCTAAAGGAAAAAAAATTAACGAAAGAAGTTGTCAGACAAAACAAGTTCGACATGAAAGAATCATGCTTTGAAAATGTATGATTTTGATCGCAACGAAAACGTGTAAAACTTGCTGACAAATTTATTCTTACCGACACTGTTGCTACCTCGCTAGTTTTTTTCCGTGAACCCTAAGATAAACAATTGTTGGTATCGACATGGAAAAAGAGTTTATTTAATGCGTATCGGTTTAGGAAAATTATCTATATCTACCATTTTCTTTGTAATAGTTTTTTTTACAAAGTGTTGTTAAGTTTTCTTTGCATTTTTCAAAATAGTTTTCTTTTAATAATAACGAAATTTAAAAGGTTGAGGAGCAGATCTATAAGAATCTTTTAAAAAGTTACGTGTTCTTTGACAAGTCGTTTGTCAATCACAAGATACACCCATCATGTCTAGGTTCTATACTGCCGTTTTAATAAAGAAAGACGTGTCAAAAAATTTAATAAATCAGAATTTTAAACGTAATAAAGTCGACTCTGTTTCTTGACACAGTTGGTAATTTTGTCGAAGAAGTGGGGGGATTCTATAATTCTAAGCAAAGCTCCTCTCCATATAATTCAAAATTTTCCATGAAAAATTAAATGCTTACTCATAAATTCTAAATTACATGTAATATTTACATTACAACCTTGTTTGATATCCAATCCATTTTTACACTTTCCCCAATCGTACACTTGTCATTTCTGTATCCAAAAAGTGAAAGATTATCGCGGCCGTAGAAAGTGGTAAAAAGAAAGATATTACTAAATCGTTCCCACCATGTCCATATCCCAAAATTCCTACATTCATTTTCACGTGTTGTTCTTTGCACATTGTACAACTATTTGTTTAATATTTTTTAAAATAAACTCTTGATAATCTGAACTTTTTTCTTACCTTCTTGATGAATTATTCTCTTGGTAATACGCTTTTTTTTGCGGTCTCTTAGATTTCGAATTATCGAGACTATATTCGGAGCCAAGATTAATTTAATAAGCGATTATGGGATTATGTTTTCTAACTTATAGAATAAGAAATACGTGAGGTTGAGATTTTTGTTCTCATATATACAAAAACAACTGTAGAGCTAACAAATTAATTTAAAAATTAAAAAAAAACACTCGAAATTATTATATTTCAAAAGTATATTAAAAAGTTTACAAACTAAAATTATAAAAAATTAAATTTGAAATTGGATACGAGTATATTAGACAAGACAATTTAACACTAGAAAAAAATCATTTGAAAACAATTGCAAAAAATTTGGCAGTTAAACATAAACTTCCCAAATATCAAAACTAGGGATATGAAAGAATACTTTTATTGCTAAAAAACCTATCAGGAGGTTCACAATTTTTTTGCTTAAACTATTGAGAAATGTGTACAATTTTTGATTTTAAATTTTATTTATCAAATCAAATCTCAAAAAAGTTCTGAACCTTGAAAACTTCAAAAAATAGTTTCTCTCAATGCGGTCGTAATTTAAATTTCTTACAAATTGTGGCATTAAAATAGATAAAATAAAATAGACAAATGCAAACATAGCAAAAATAATTCGGATATTAAAACCACTACCTATGATAGTATATAAAACGTGTTTAAATGCCTAGTAGATGTAACAATTGTATTTTTAAGTTGAAATTCGTATTTTTTAAATAACAATTTACAGCTAGTACTTACTGTTTTAGTTTGAAATCAATGTAGAACGCTAAGTACTTGCGTGATCTTACGGAAAAAAAAGGACAATTAGAAGCAACCACCTTACAGCTTATAATACACTTGCAATAGTTATTTACCTAACAAGTTCGGAAACTTAATTTTCCCGCATGAGCACTTTGTTTGCAGCACGACTGTAAGGAGTGCTGCATTTAGTGCGAATGCGGGAAAATTCTTTCCGAAAGAGTTAGGTACAATATTTTTTGTAACGAATATCGAAATAAAAAAAATTAAGTAACTTAGTTTTTTTTTTAATGGTGGGTTGGTAACATGATGTGTCTATTGTAGCTACCTCCTAGATTTTTAAAATGTAAATCAGCTGTCATTTTTTTAAAATTATTAACAAAAATTGTTAAAATAAGTGAGAGCGAAGAATGTATGTGTACCCCTTCCGAAGTACAACAATGTGCCAAAGAGGCCGTTTCGCGTCTGCTGCCCGAGAAAAGTCGCGAATGGTATGAACGCACTTATCAAAAATTGATTGACTGATGTCCTCAAAAAGTCGCAATACCAACCGTATAACGCAAATATCCCTAGCCGCCAGCGGAAACTAAAAAACACCGCGGTGCGGGAAAACCGTTTTTCCGTGCATCGGGATTAAGCGGAAAAATTCTGTTTCCGTACGATGAGTACAAAAAAAGAATTTAAAATGTACATTCCTGTAGAAGTTACAAGGCTGTATGCAGAACATTTAAGTGCAATTACAGTTTAATCGCTTGTTAATTTGTTGTTATTACGTGTAAATTTGCGTTCTAAATAGTTCTAAGTATACCTGAACAAACTTAATTGCTGAAATTGTAGCTTCATTGCTTTTCTTCTCCAGAATAATAAAACTCTCTTAGGGTTCAATATTGAATTTATGAGTGAGCATATTTTATTGATTATTAAATACGTTTACTCAGAATAGTGTTTAATAGATTTAGATGCTTCAATTATTAGAAATTAATATCCTGTAGTATAAAATTTTTACTCACATTTAATTAAATAATTTTTCTGAAGTTAGAACCAACTAATTTGTTCTGTTTTACATTTTTATGAAGTGCACATTACTGTGGCAGCGTATTCACTAAATTAGAGAGACATACGTGAATCTACCACTTTTCATAATGGTAAAATATAAAAAATGTTGAAAATTAACTTTGACAGTAAATATACGCGAATAAGCTTTGTATAAGGAAGACATTTTATTTTCTATGGAGACATTAGAGATTATTTTCGCGTTAAATATTCCTGTCAAATCATATTAATAACGCATTTTAAATAAATTACGTAGTGGTGTCAGTGACTATTTTCCTTCAAAAATGTGTGCGAATCATTTTAACGGATTTTAACTAAGTCACCTAGCAACGCAGCAAAATCAGTAAATATTTCTGTACTTGTGCAATACTTTGGTATTTGTTCTACCACGCTACCGTTTCTAACAAAAAATACATTTTTCTTTTATCTTGGCAAATTATACCGAATACGAAATTTAATGGGATTTAGTTTTCCAAAAACTCAAATTTGTTGTTACTTTTATTGGTGTGCACTAGGATATAACTACTCAATGTTTATTTTTGCCCCATTTTATTAAGTAATGAAGTATGAAAAAATGAAAAAAGGAATCTACAGTTCGCATTAGAACAAAAAGAAAGAAACCTGTATGATTCACCTTTTAGTCTAATTTTTCAAATATAACTTCAGAATGCAACGATTTATTTTGAATAAAATTGTCGTATATTTTTTAGAAATCTAACGTGTGCAAAAATGTTCATGTAAAAAATATTAGAGAAATTTGCAATACATTTTATTTAATTATAAGATTCTTGGTCAGAGAGCGCCCCTCTCACAGCGGACAGTCACTTTTCTAACTTCCTACGAGATGGAGCTAACCGATTTTCGGCGGTGTTCGAGTCTAAAATATGCTCTTTTTTTTTACTACAAAATTGAATCATTTTGCTAAACTAACATTCAAGTCGTTACCTCTATTATAGGCGATTTTTTTTAAATATCGCACAATGTTTAGAGGCCTACAAAGTTTCGTCGTTAATGTAAGGTAAGTCCCCCAATAAGGTGAAAAATCGTTTCGTAGGCAGGTGGTATTAATGACGATGGTGGGAATTTAATAACTGTATCCCTCAGTTTTCCACGCTGTAGAATTTCCCCTTTTTCCACGCTGTAGAATATCCCCTTTTTCCACGCTGTAGAATATCCCCGTTTTCCATAGCTAATTCGAAAAAAATCAATTCCACAGTAACTGACAATGGAAACTGACCGCTAGTGTGTTTATGGATGAGAATTTACGTAGTGTGGCCTTTAGGAATACATTTCTTTTAAACTGAATTGTTTGTGACATAAAAATAATTTAATTTTGAAGGTAAACATATTTACGGCTTAAAAATTTAATCATAATGTTGAAAAAGAATAACACGATTTTTCAATAGGTAATTGAGTGCCTTTTTTTAATCGCAGTGAAGCAGCTTTTCCAAACCTCTAGTAAAAATAAGATTTTCTGATTACAGACAGAAATGTAGGTAAACGTACTTCAGATAAAATCTTACTTTGAGTAGAGGTATAAAAAGATAAATATATAAAGAAAGTCAATAAATATTTAAGCACTTTTGCAATACCGAGGTCTTTACATTACTCGGCCATTTAAAGTAAAAAAGACGTGTTTCGTTTTTTCTTTGATCTTAGTAATGAAAAGTAACAAATATTCTTGCCTGCTGAATAATTTTACATTTATTGGCATTACTTAGACTACCATCAATAATTATTTAGGTTTTTTTACTTTCTTATATATTAAACTATGAAAAAGAAAAAAAGGACTTTTAGTATGTTCTGGAATGAAAAAAAAGAAACCTGTATTTTTTCTTCCCTTTCCGTGGAAATTTCTAAACTTTTTACTGATTTATTTTGGATAGAATTAAATTGTTTTATGGAACCGTCCGTATGCAGAAAATCTTTATAGGAAAAATCCTACAGAAAGTTATAATATATTTTATCTAACTATAAAACTCTTGCACAGAGGGCGCTCTTCTCACTACAGATAATCACTTTATATTGTTCTTTCTACGAGATGGAGCTAATCGAGTTTCAGCGTCGTTAACATTTCGCGTCAGGAATGTCAAACGAAATTAAAAAAAATTGGTTACATTTACAAACTACCCCTTTGCTGCAAAATTACATTTAAGTCGTTATCTCTGTCGTAGGCGGTTTGTCCCTAAATTTCACACAAATCGCAGGGGTCTAGGAAGTTTCGTCCTTAATGCAGGGTAAATCCCCCGATAAGGACGAAGGAATCGATTCGTTATTGAGCAGGTGACATTAACGACGCTAGGGGGGAATCTCGTCGTAATTGTGTCCCTGAGTTTTCAACTAATGAACGTTACAGAATTGCCTCCGTTTTCCACAGTTAATTCGACAAGAATCCAACGAATAGTGTGAAATCCCACAGGAACTAGTTCAACTGTTAATGGAAATTTCTGATCACCAGTGAGAAGTTTTATGGATGAGAATTTGTGGCAGCGTAGCCTTTAGGGGTAAAATCTATTCTACACCGTTTTATTTGTGATCTAAAAATAATTTAATGTGATAAAAAATTGTAGCACTTTCAATTTTACAATCGTCTTAAAAAAACTCTGGTAGATAAGTGTATATTTTTCATAGATAAAATAATGAGTGGTCTAATTTTTTACCGAATTAACGAGTACCTGTTGCAACAATAAATTAAAAAAAGGTTACGAATTATTTTTGAAAATTCAACGAAACATTTTTTATTCTTTTCGTACAAATATTAATTCAATATTGATCGAGATATACTTAACAATAATTAACAGAGAAACAACAAGAAAAAAGTTTCTTTTTTAATCGAGAAAGATTCTGGAAAAAATCTTTCGGATATTTGTACTTAAAGAAACACAGTATAGAAACGTCTCAAGTTCTGAAGAACACAAGATTCGGTGTGGAGACAGTTCAACAAGTTTTGTAAAATGAGTTTTGTTTAGAGTAGCCAGTAGAAAAGAAAGAAGTGAAGACAGTTCTAGAAAACTAGATTTATGCCCTCTCATAGCTAAAATAAAAGCACTTATTTCATTTTACGACCACCATCATTTCATTTCAGATTTTTAAAAAGGATATTGGAAAAGAGAAGTTCTAACATATAGTTTTTTTGCACTGCTAGCTTTTTTGTAGCTTAAAATTATCTATTATCTAAATTGTCGACACGGTAGGATTGTTTGGGCAGTAAATTTTTTTTCTTCGTTAAAAAACAATTCGATTAGACGAGATTCAAATTATTCTTGCAGTATTTTCAAAAAAATCTCAAAAAACGTTAGACAGATTTTTTTTTACATTTGTTACTTGTTTTGCCACTTCAAGCTATTTCATTGATAAAAATATTGAAATATTTTGGACAAGACTAATAAAAGAAAACAAATTGTAAAATAAAGTAGGGCCATAAACAATCAAGAAATTTAAATTTCATCTTTAGTGCCAAAAGAACTAAATTTAGAGAAAAATAGGGCCATAATATAAATTGAAAATATGTTAATATGGCGTTTTCAACCAAAAACGTTCAATCGGGTTTGTATAAAATAATACTTAATTTGAATATGTAACAAATTCTTTATAGTTAACGCGACAATCCAACGAAAATTTACATTTGAATGAAATCTTGTTCTATGTTCATTAAATCCTGGAAAAGTAGATGCTATTTTTTTACGCCATGACTCGAACAGATATAAAATGCGAAAAACCATTATTCAAACGCTTTAATTAACTTTTATCGTTTAATTTCATTAATTTAATGAATTCGAGCAATTTCAGTTTAGGCCAAAGCCGAACACTTTAAAGTTTAATTTTTGGTTGCTTTCACAATTGCATTATAGGAATATAAAACCTATTATGATTTTTATTTACGTGTATGTATATTTTGGTAACATGTCGTGTTTTTCTTGTGTTAACATTCATAATCTATGAGTAGAAGAAGCATCCGATCTTATGCGTGTCGTTTTTTGTTGTGATGGAGTACGAGGTGACATGTGTGATAAATAAATTCGCGCTCACCAGATTTTTCGCTGGATTTAATAAACATCCCTCGTATTTTTCAGTTTTTATTTCTTATGTTTCGTAACCACCTAATAAATAACGTGTCACTTTCCCAACGACAAATTCGGCGCGACTGTATTAATATACGTGTTTTTCGTTTTTTTCAGAAAATGTCTACGCACAAATAATTTTTATAAATACATATAACCCCAATAACTCCCCACTTGGTCTATATAAAACTTTTAAATCTGATTAAGGTCGCCGAAATTACGTTCGTCCGCATCTCCCAAATTGTTTTAATAAAATTTCTCCTCGAAGCACGTCTAATAAAATCAAATTCAGGCGAATGTCAACAACATAAATATTGCAAATAAGAGAGGGTCTCCTAATTTTTTATTAAAGAGTGGGTGGTTTTCCGCATTTCATGATGGCCTCAGAAACATAAATTTTAATCCATCGAAAAAATAAATTCGTACATCTGTCATCGAGCGATGTAATTTTTTTCCTTGTTTTCTTTTGTGCATGCGATGGCGAGGGAAGCAACAGTTGTTACTAATCTCCTAGAAATTCGATTATGCAGGCTCGTGGTGTAGATGGCCGGATATCTGCGAGGATGCTCTGTCAACACAACTAATTGATGTCATTAGAGTCGCCAGACTCCAGCTGTTGATGACAAACCGCCACTTGATTACCTGAGCCTCAAAAATCAACTCCGGAGTGTTCCAGGGAACGTCAATCAAGGAAAACATGCAGAGGTTAGATTGGACGTTTCCATATATGTAGATATGTTCTTCGAGTTTTTGTGTTTACATGAAAGAAATTTTTCCTCGAAATGAGATGGTAATAGACGTCTGCCTGTTTGTGTCACGGAGGCTTTATATTCAAACTTCAGATTATTTGGGAATAATTTAATTTTTAATTATTTTAAATTTATTTTTCATTCGTATTATTTTCACATTATTAAACTCATTAGCAATATTATTAAGACACTAATTTTGAGTTTTCTGGAATATCTTTGGCGAAGTAATCTGCTGCTTTCGATTCCCCTAATTCGAAGCGACAGCCCCTAAAAAACAACGAACATCTCTTTAAAAAAGCACATCATATGTAAAAACACAAAGCAACTCTTACGTTTTCATTTTTTACAAGGTTAGGGAAATTTTTGTCAAAATAAAAAAAATACATGTACATCTGCAGCAAATATTTTCCTTAACCACAATCGTCAATTTTTGAAACTTGTTATCAATTTCGGGTTAAAAGTGTGGAAACTATTAACGAAAAATTAATTTTAAATTTTTTTGATTACTTAAATTCTGGATTTGTTAAAAGAGCTTGATTACCTAGCAGTAGAATAATATTTCCAATTCTGAACTTTGGATTTTGAGACTTTGGGTTTTATAAGGTGTCGAATTCGGCAAGATCTAAGAAGCTTGAATGAAATATTCTTATTATTTTGTCAAATTAAAAGTTGGGAAACAGAAACTGTGGTTTACAAAAATTTACGATTTTTAATAAAAGTTTCAAATCTCAAATCAGTTTCCACACGCTTCAGAAATTTAGAGATATATAAAAAAAAAATAAAATCTACAAACTTGTCAAGCACTAAATAGTAGTTGACAAGTTTGTCGATTTTATTTTTTAATATAAGCACTAAATAGTAGTTTTTCATTTTAATAATTCTAAAAATATTGTGTTATTTTTCCAAAGGCTTGAAATTCGTGGAGATTTTTTTTTAAGAATCTTGTAAGTGTATACAATTTCTTTAGATTTAAAATAGTTTTTGTAAATATGCAACTTATTTTGCCGATGTCAATCATCAATAAGACTGAAAATCGTCTGAAAAATTTGCTTGTCCTGCATCTCGTTGTCAGCAGTAAAATCTAGTAAACCAGGCAGGTACAATCTACTAAATAGTAGTACAAATTAATATGGAAAATATGGATCTCATGATGACAAAAAATAAAATTTAATGAAATTGTAGCTGAGTAATATTTTTGATATTGAAAATGTCAGTAGCAACTAGTGGGTAAGTAATCAGTGGAATAATGAAAGACATTCGACTAGAGGTAAGTAATTACCTACAAGGAAATAAGGAAAATTTGTAAAATGAGAGATGTGATTAATTCTGTCGATACAATTTAGAATGTAGTAAGTATGTGTCAACAGATCCTCATTAAAAAGATTGCCGAATTTGATACAGTTTGGTGTCGATAACGAAAAACAGGCCATAATAAAGTTTCAACAAAGTACGAGTTTAAAGGTAGAACCATGTGGTTTATTTATTAATGATTATAAAAACATGAGGCGTCTTCAGATGGAGTCATCAATAACGATACAGTAACAGAAATTAAATGCTCTTAAGTGGCTTGTGCTAGAATGAACAAAGAAACGATTAGAGATGTAATAATAAGTTTCGGTAGTATTGATATAATTTCTACAATTGCAGTAAAACTTAACGATAAGTTCCAATTTTATATGACGCAAACAATTGCATTTTCTTATACAGGGTGTGTCAATAGTGCGATATCGGTTGCTCGTACCTTTTGCATTCATGATATGAGACCTAATATGTCATGATACATGTAGCAAAGAAGAGCATATTTTAAAAATATTTTACTTTGGGGAGGTTGTTCCACTAGTACAATAGAATGCTATTTATTTATTTTTACAAAATTTTGAAATATTATATATGTATGTTCAATTAAGATATATATTTTAGTATGGAGCTAAAAAATCATTGCTTTTTCGTATGGTAATACTATTGGTTGATGCTATCATATAGGATATTCATTAAAAACATTTATTTTATACAATATTTAAACAGCAATAACTTTTTTTAAATAGATTCTATATCTTCTTGTATCAATGTATCATTGAATTCGTTTTATCATGGTCTTTTATATTTAAGTACAACGTACTTGAAAATACATTTTTCTATTTTGCGTCGTTACTAGAGCCAGTAAAGCACCCGTTTGGGTTCGTTACTGAGAATTTGGATACTTTACTACGGCTGGTGTATTTTAGTTTTGTCGCGTTGGAGGCGTGGTCGTAAAACGTCAACGTCAAATGTCAAAATGTGAATGTGAGCAATGTGTTTAATAACTTAACCTCAATTGTTGTGAAATAAATAATATTAAATCATTGTACCCAACCTTGATAAAATTTCCTAAAATTCAAAATTTTGTTTCTTGAAGAATTCCTACATCCATTCAATTTGCAGAGAAATTTTCAAAAATATATAGAACATAAAGAAGTTAAATCCTCCAATGTATCTAAAGAATCCAGAGTTTCAAAGATACAAAAAGTACAAAGAGCCCAGAGCATTTGAAGAAACTAGTCTCAAAAAGATTTCAGATATTCTAAAAAATATTCGCAAAATAATAAAATTGCACTAATATTTTAAATAGTCGAAAAAATCACAATAAGAATAAAGTAAATATTAAAAAAAAACTTAAAACTTAAAAAGACTACAAAAACTAGAATTTTAAGCCAATAATTTTTATAGAATTTAAAAAACCTAAAACAAAGCATCTAAAGCATCTAGAGCATCTAGAGTATCTAGAGCATCTAGAGTATCTCTCTCTAGAGTATCTAAAGCATCTAAAGCATCTAAAGCATCTAAAGCATCTAAAGCATCTAAAGCATCTAAAGCATCTAAAGCATAGAAGAAATTCAAATGACCCAAAATCCAAAAAATACAAAAAATACAAAAAGTATATTTTGTTCGTAACAAAAATAAAAGATTATGAAAAAAAGAATCCGATGATATAAGAAGATATAGGGTGTTTCATTAAAAAAAAGTTACAGCTGTTTACATATTGTAGAAAATAGGTATTTCTACTGAACACTGTATGATAGCATCAACTAATATTAGTGCCATAAAAAAGAGCAATGTTTTTTTAGCTTCATACCAAAGTTCAATAATCAATTGCCAATAATAATCCTAAAAAAAATGTAAAAAAATTTGCATAACTTGGCAGTCTTGCATTAAAATTTAAAAAATCAAATATGCATGTGAAGCATTTAGTCTAATAATTAGCGTTCTATTTTAAATAATTAGGTTGAGTACGGTCCTGTACTACTAAAGCATCCTGCCTGACAAGTAAAAATAAATGTAAAATATTTTTAGAATATGCACCTCTTTGTTTCATGTATCACATCATATTGGAAAGTCTCATAAATGCACCGACCGATATCGCACTAATGATTTACTCCGTATATACATACCTACAGAAGTATAATTGATAGAAAATATTAATTTGATTATTGAGAAGAACAATCAATTTTTGAATAAGAATATGGCAAATATATTAAAAAAATTTAACTTCCATGTAATAATTCCCGAAATTTCAAAAGGGACATTAACAACTTTGAGTAATTCTAAAAAAGATTTCTAAACTAATTATTTTTCTTTAGTTTAGGTCATTTGGATGCTAGAACGGTTAGAAAGTAAAAATTAAAACCTCTATTCGGAAGCACACCATACTTCTAACGAGCATTCAGAAAAAAGAAATTAGATCACCTGTAATTACGTATGCCCTACGGTTCAAATTGAAATGTTACTTAAACATATGTCATTATGTTCTCAATTGTACTTTATTCACTGACTCAAAAAACAAATTGTTAACCATAAACCAAAAAAAAATATGCTGAAAACCATTACTGTCATTATCACTAATGACATTTCCAATCAAGTTTCAGTATGCCTCCACAGTAATAAAAGTGTAACTAAGATTATTTTGATTTTGTTTTTAAACGGATGATATTTAAAATTAAATACAATTAAAATTTAATAAAGCTTGTGAATTACATCTTAACATCTACTTATTAACAAATTTTATTTTCGTTCTACTGAAAGTAACATGTAAATTAGAAAGCAGCAGAATGTTGAGATGTTTATCTTTAAAAAAATGACATGCAACGAAATAAAATTATACTTTCTTAAAGTAAAACAAATTTTGGTTTCTTTTGAAACGTTATATCACAGTTAATTTTTTATAAAAAAAATAACAAATTCGTATAAAATTAGGCTTCTTTTGCCTTAAACATTCAAGTGTCCATACATAAAAGGTAGAGGTACAATTTGAATTTTTGTTTTACGTCATTGTGTCAATTTTTAACGATAACACATTTTCATTTATTAAATTTAATTCTTTGAATAAAATTTGATTTTCATTGAATTTTTGGTATTTTTATTATGTTTTGCTACTTGACTTTTACTTTCAAAGAAGGATCTTATATTGTCAACAATTTTTGGTTTAACAGTGCTAAATACAATTTTAAAGATTCGAGCAAGTTTAGAATTGTAACAATATTGAAACAATTACATTTTTAAAATTTTGTAGGTTTCTCGTATAAATTTTTAAAATGTTTAATTTTTTTGGCGTTTAGAATATTTAGAACCTGTAAACATTTTTGGAAATTTTTAGAAATTTTAGATATTTTGATCTTTAAATAAAAAAAGGGTTACAATATTTTAATATGTAGATATTCTTGCAATTAATCAATTAGTTGATCAATTTTTTTCAGCATTTTATAACGGTTTTAAAAGTCATTTTTTTCTTATTTATCGGTATCATCGGCTAGAGTAACATTTGCAATGAATAGCTTCATATTTCTTTTTTAATTTTCCTAGACATTCATTCTCATTTTAGAAATGTCAGTTAAGCTTACCTTCCGGGTTCCAAACTAGTGTACTGTTGTAGTTTAAAAGATCCGACATTAGCACTATGTCGCCATAGACGAAGTGTCACTATCGTTAACGGCGCAACAGGAAACAAGATTTGGGAATGGGTGCCGCTTTCTTGTCGACAGAATCCCGATTACATGTCATGTCACAGTAGGTACTTTATTGTACGAGAAAAGTCGAGTTTTCCGGTGCAACTTACGAAAGCGAAGTATCAAAAATATCTACGTTGCAATATATGAAAAGATTTATGTCATTTTATTGATAACGATATTTAGTAGCAATATGTTACAAAAAATGTTGATGGAACAAGAGTTGAATCGCTAGACTATATCCCATGTCAAGCAAGTCTGATTTATTCCATATTTCCGTAAGATGTAATATTCTATACTGAAACGACATTTTATGAATCAGAGCCCACACTCGCAGCGTTCTAAATTTCAAATAACGAATTACCGACGAGACGTGCGATGACATATCGCACCATAACAGACACAAGACCTTAATAAAATTCATTTAAGGTCAGGTTATAAGAAACGCTAAATATGTTGAAACCGTTTTTTTTTTTATGTATATAAACAGTGGGATTGAAAAGCAAAGAATCATTTCAATTGATCTCCGGGATAGAAACTAATCGTAAAAGGACATTAGGGTTGTTTCACAGACCAAACCTGATCTTCCCGCATGACAGGGACTCTAATTAGTAAAAGTTATCCTGGGCTTTCCATTGTCCTTTGTACATTTTTCTCTTAAAGTGGAAGCTGGATAGTGGTTTATGGTCTACAGTGCGGTTTTTAGGACGGGCTGGATGGTTTTTTTATGGCGACGCGACGAAAGAATTGTGTTTTTTTCGAGATGATATTGCTGTTTTAATTAAAGCTGGATTTCCGGATGAACTATTTCAAGAGTTGTACTTATCTATGGAAAGCTTTTTCTATTTTGTAGGAGATGGAGCGGATTTTGTATTCGGTAATCTCCTTTTAGTCGGGAATATTGAGTATAATATCGCGAATGTGTATGCAAGACTCGTTGTTGGTAAATTGAAAATATTAAGGGAGAGAGAAATTATTTCGATCATTCAATGCTAACAGAGTTTATCTTTACGATTCATTAAATAGAAAGTCAAGGGATGATTTTTTAAACAGGATTTAAAAGCAGGATGTGCTTTGTAAAAAGTCGTATTGTTCGCGTAGGTGAATTTAAAGATTTCTACTTCATTCTTCTAAGATATAGTTAATGTAAAATGAAAATTTCTTTGATCCAAAACTTGGTGTTTCTAAAAAATAATAAAATATAGTTAACCCACACACCAAAAAGTCAGTTTATTAGCTGACGCGCGTTTCGGTAGCAAAGTCACCATCATCAGAGCGATGGTACAAACTCAGAGTCAGCTAATAAACTGATTTTTTGTTGTGTGGGTTAACTATAATTTTTTATAGTTAATGTAGCATAAAAAATAAAAACAAATTAATATCAAAATTAATGTTTTTGTGACCACTGTTTCTGGCACATCTGCACCTTACAGAAATCTGATTAATTTTACAATTAGAAAGTGTGCAGAAGTTAGTTTTTGTATTCATGTATTTTGGTTTTTTACAGCTTAAATTAACATATCTTGTTTTGAGGAGGAAATTAGTAGCTACTTAGCTAAATATACATAAATATTTGCGAGAATTAATACTCGAATTGTAAATTATTATTTGAGTTGGTAGTGAGGGACAACTAAGTGATAGAACTTGGAACTATGAAGTGGGTCTAGTTTAATTTCTAGGTTTGATTGAATTCGACGAACAGTCAAGTCTTGATTATGCAATTAGAGATCTTCTTCGTCGTCCTAAATGTCTCTCTGATGAGGAGTCGATAGAGAATCTTTGACATTTGTGGTTTCTCTTAAGGATCCAGTAATTACTTTATAGAATTGTAAACATCCGTCAGAATCGACTAATTGCTGCGTAAACGTTTCCCATATTTTTAACCCCCATCCCCATGTTAATTTGTGCTTCCAGATGAAATTTTCCTAAAAATATCTTGACGTGTTAATTGTTAATTGAGTGTGAGAATAATCCTCGGTCGTGGCCCATTCAAACTCGTTTATTTATCGGTGAATTGAGGCTGCAATTTACGCGCAGCTGATTCAATTTGACGGACGCTTTTATGAACAGCTGAAAAATTTCCACTGAAAAAAGCGCCGCTAATCAATGCGAAGACAATTTTTCGGCCCTTTCAGTTTTAATTTGATTCCATCGAGTTTTGTAATCAAACGATTCGTGTCCAGTTCAACGATTATTCATTAGAGACGATCCTGTCTCATTTGTATGAAAAAAATCATATCAGTGAAAAATCAACGTCGACGGAACCCTCCACGGAATCGACGACAAACACACCGGAAACCTGCTGGAATAATTGTTGGGGGATTTCCGGTCTTCTTTTCTCGGTCCCCGGCGTACGGTAAATATTTTTAAACGTTTGACCGCCGGCGTTGGATTGGAACCAAGTAAACAAATTCGAGATGGTTTGTTTGTTTGAAACGATCGGCCTTATCGAAGCGATATTATTTCAATCTTCCCTTAAAGTGCAAGTTTTCTCTAAATAATGAAATCACCAAGTGGGGTTGGACACCCTTCATCGGCCGCTCTTAAATAGCGCGAAATATTCAATTTGAAACTTTTATCAAATTAGCCGACAGCGAAATTCTTGCAATTAAAGCCAGGCCTGCAACTGTGCTTGAATTGTTCTTTAACTCACGGTGACTGCAGGAATTTCTTCAATAAATTTTAATCACATTCAGTTTCCTGGAGGAAACTAGATCGAGGTCAGGGTGAACAAACGAGATCAACATCTTGCGGAAAGGAATTTCGACGTGCTAGCTCCACTAATTGTGATTACGAGACGCATCAAGAAAATTATTTCCCCTAATTTCTTTTATGATGATTTTTTTTTGGAGGATTTAATTGCTCCAGATAAACGTGGCGGCGCTTGTGAGTATTTTATTAGCGACGAATGGGTTAACTTGTAAACAGAATTGTAAATTATAATTATTCGGCGCTAATGCTGTCAGAATCCACGCCCGAGTATTTTTCAGTTAAGGCAGAAAATACTAGTTTTCATTCATTTTAATTACAATGGGTTCCTAGCAGCTAGCAAAAAAAGTCGAGAGAAGCTCGCCATTTCCACCTGTGATTTATTAAATGTGCAAATTTCTACAATAACAGCGCCTAGAAATAGAACCTCCGTGATTTTTAAATTGATTGAAATATGGTAAAAGGCTCTAAAGGTTCCGTCGAAATAACAGTAATCAAGTGAGTAATATAATAAGTAGCAAAATAAATAAAGTATAATGAATAATTAAATATAAACAGAATACAGCTGTGATTATAGTGTTTATGCTTCCCATTTTCTTCCAGAAAACTCGAATCTAAGTATCTGCCCTCATCTTCCAAGCGAATTTATCGATTGTTATGTCCGATAATGAAGCCATCGAGAGAAGTTGAATTACCTTCCGAGAAGTCTATTTGTATTGTGCTTCGCCCAAGATTTTGTCGCCATTCGCACCTAAAACCGTCTTATGCAAATGTTGTATTTCTGTCATCTTTAAACATGATGCACGTGTTGACTATGTCAAGCGGAAAATATACATCAACGCATAAAAGATCCTGGGAGGTATTTTGCGTAGCCGGTTATCGCAGGAATCGTCAAGACGGAAGTTCCGTGTAGGTGGAGATTAACGTAAATTCTGTATAGACATGCAATCGTTTCGTTACACCGACGCCATTTGTCTGGAAAAATCCTGCCGATAGCAGGAATCGTTGCGATAATGGTACGCGGGAAGATCATTACACTTTAGGGTTCTAGGCTCACCAACTCACAGGATTTCTAACAGGCACTAACACCTAAGAGAACTGTTAATATGCAAATTTTGTTGTGTTCAGCTTAATTCAACCGTTGACGGTGTTATGTGAAGTTACTTAAAAAAATAACAACGCAAAACTAACGGGATTTGTATATTAAGCGCCTACGAACAAAACTGTAACAAAACTGGATGAATTTATGCGCAGCATCAAGGATTGTTAGACTTGTGAAAGAAAAAATCAACAATAATAGAAATTCAGGAAACGTACGCTTTTCCTGAAAGGACGTTGGTTAGTTCAGCCACAATGTCAGTCGTCGAATTTCCTCGAACTTTCGGCGAAACACTAAATGTTTAGCAAATGTAGTATTTCACGGTATTCACAAAGATAAGCGGATTACAAGTTTTGTTAAATTGTGAAATACATAATTTGTATCCGCGATACGATTTCAGAGATATTAGATGATATTTATGTTTGATACCATATATACGTTTTGGGTTACATTAAATGAAACCTGTTAATTTACTGATTATTACAATTCCACACAAAACACAACTGACATAATTATTATAAGCATATTATAATAAACATTTTTACTCCTAATCTACATCTATGCTAACAAACGTGGCTTTTAAAAGTTAAATAAAACATTTAGACTGTCGAGTTACCAGTTCTCGGAAAGATGCGTAAAGAATTGACAGTCAACACCTCGTAACTATTAACAAAATGTTGGAGTCCTCGAAAAGGAAACCAAAGTTGCTCATTCCACACATTTCCTATCAAAACCCGTCCTTGAAAGAAGCTTCTTCCAATGTACATTACTTTTAAATTAGCTGGTATATCATAACCTGCTCTTACTGGATCTAAGCCTGCTATATCTTCCTTAAAAGTCTGCTTGGTGGTTTTTACCCACCGAAAAATTTCAGGTTGGTCGGTGCATAAGATCTATAAAGTTATCGGAATAAATATAACTGATTTGATCTGAGTACCTTGACATCAAAAGCTGCCTTCTTCACTCCATAGCATGGAAATTCAACTTCTTTTTCTCCACGAAAAATTGATGCTACATAGAGACCATGACTGTGGATGTATCCTTCTCCTATGAAAATTTTTTGGCCTTCTACATCTTTTCCGCCAGGCAAAGCGTCGGGAGGAATAACGCCTGTGTAATCTCGCCAGTAATAATCTTCTAGTAATGCAAAACTGATTAACAAAACGTTGAGATGTTTCTACATACCAAAGCTTCCAAAAACTAGTGTCGTTTGAAAAAGTATCAAGAGGTAAAATGTGTTGTAAAACATGGTTAAAACTGATTTCATGTTAATAATTATATGCGCTTGTGTCATGATAAAGAAGTCAGAGGTCAGAGATAGAAAGTATATAGTAAACTAAATCGTTAATGAAACCTTATCAGAAAAAAGCGACTCTGGGTTTTAGTTCCTAAAAATTTTCATATCTAGTACCTATACAAAAGATAGTCCTTCCAATATTCACAAATCTGTAGGAAACCATTTAAAAAATATTGTTTCAACTTCAGAAGATGAATTATAAAATTTGAATATTGTTGATTAAAAGCGAAGAACATGAGATCTTATGTTAACTGTAAAATTTTTCATGTCTCCTTAATTACGTATATTCTGTGTTCACTCTCGCGAACTCCCAGACTATAATTTCTTAGAGTCTGGGTATTTGGGTAAGATTTTGTAATAACGCAAAAACGTAAACGAATAACAACGGATATATTACGAAGTAAAAAAGTATACAAGATCAAGCTTTGTTGCGTGTTGATCGTTCAAAATCTGGTAGTGTTCTGCCTGAAAACTAAAAATTAACAAACGACTAAGGAAGGGATGAGGGAGTGGTCAAGATGTACGAAAAGGGATGATTTTTGGTGATTGGATAAGACTGTTAAGGAGGTATATTTTCTTGGGTCCGGAAGAATGTGCACGTGGGTGACAAATGTACAGGAACGTGAGAATCAGAGGAATTTGAGGATTAGACTGGTGTGGGAAAGTTTGCAGAAATTTAAAGTCGTAAAACGACCTAAATAAAATCATAAAAATTTGGTCTTATAACTTTGAGGAGAGTCGGCAGTTCCCAATAAAACATGTTAGGTATTGAACATACTCCCCCGGTTGAGAGTCCTGCGATCAACATACAACAACTTAATTACAATAACTGATAATAAAAATTAAACCAATCTATGTACAAATTAATTAAATGATTATGAATTAAATTATTAATGAATTAAATGAAATAAAGAAGTAAATGCAATAAATAAACGGACTTCTTCAGTCTTCCTCCGATGATTTGTGGTCGTCGTCTATGGGTAATGGAGCGAGCCTCTTCACACCTCTGGTCACTTCACCCATGGAAGTCTTCAAACGCGCGGTTCGGATAACTCCATCATGACCAGGGAAGGTTTCAATGACTCTGCCCAGGCGCCACTGTAAGGGAGGGAGGTTGTCATCTCGAAGAAGGACGATGGTACCATTTCTGATGGGATGATCACCTCTAGTCCAATGGTGTCGAATGTTTAACTCATTAATGTATTCCTTGTGCCATCGGGTCCAGAAATCTCGTTTAATCTTTTGGATGTGTTGCCATATGGACAAACGATTATTTGGTACGCTCGAGAGATCTTGTTCGGGCAAGCTCGACAAAGAATCACCAATCAAGAAATGAGCAGGAGTTAATGCATTTAGATCATTTGGATCAGAGGACAAGGGAGTAAGAGGTCGCGAATTAAGGACCGCTTCTATTTCCACAACTAGAGTATTAAATTGTTCCCAAGTAAGAAGTTCCACTCCTATCACACGTTTCAAATGATGTTTGAACGACTTTACAGCGGCTTCCCAAATGCCACCATAATGTGGACAATTGGGAGGATTGAAACGCCAGACAATACCTTGCGATGCTAAATAGTTATGTACCTTTTCATTATGCGTTTGCGATAAAAGGAGATTTTGTATGTCTTGTAATTCATTTTTGGCGCCGACGTAATTAGTGGCATTGTCCGATTGAATAAATGAACATTTTCCTCGCCGTGATATAAAACGTTTGAGAGCAGCGAGAAACGCTTCAGTAGTTAGGTCACTCACAACTTCTAGATGTACAGCCTTGGTAGAGAAACATACGAATACGGAGACATATACCTTCACTTTGTTTCTGTTTCTTAATTTTTTCTCTTTTATGAAGAAAGGTCCACAATAATCTATGCCCACGTTGGTAAAGGGTCTGGTGGCAATAGTCCTCATCTTGGGTAGATCACTCATTTTGTAATGAACGGATAGAGGTTTCGCACGAGCACATCGCACACAATTGCGAATAACTTTGCGGACTTGGTTTCTTCCGTCTATCGGCCAATATTTTTGTCTCATAGAATATAGAGTTAAATGTGTGCCTCCGTGCAAGTTTTCCAAATGTTCCTTTTTAATTAAAAGCTGAGTAATGTGGTGTGATTTAGGCAGTATGATAGGGTGCTTCTGTTGGAACGAACATGAAGAATGATGTAATCGGCCGCCCACTCTCATTAACCCATTTTCATCAATAAAGGGATTGAGAGGCAATAATTTACTTTTTGCAGATAGATTTTTGTCGTTAATCAATGATTTATGATCAGCTGCAAACTCATTTTGTTGCATTAATCGAAGGATTTTGACAGACGCGGCCTCTAATTCGTGTGTTGTTAGGGGTCCTTTCTTACGGTTAGAAGGTCTCCAACGTAAACACAGGGCAATTATGCGCTGCAAACGTACGTAGGACGAATATCGGTACAAAATGTCGACATCCAAAGGGTTGGCAATCAAGCAAATCGGTTTACGAATCTCGGGCAGTTCTTTAATCTTAACTAGTACTTGTGATGGCCACAAATGTTCTCCCCCGGAAAGCCATTCCGGTCCTTTGGTCCAAAGCGACACGAATTTAAAATCTCTAGGCGGCACTCCTCTTGATAAAAGGTCAGCGGGGTTTTCATGTGTGGTCACATGTCTCCAGTCCAGATTATTTGTGTGGGACTGTATTTCTGTAACGCGATTAGCTACAAACGTCTTCAATAAATGCGGAGCAGTATTTATCCAGTGCAACACGATCATGGAATCAGTCCAAAAGAATGTACGATTGATGTTTATGTCTATAGAAGATCGTACGGTATTGTATAAAACCGACAGTAAAACAGCTGCACAAAGTTCCAGCCGCGGAATGGTCTGTACGGTTTTTATGGGAGCTACCCTTGATTTCGCACAATATAATCTTATTTTGACATCACCAGAAGCATTGGTACTACGCAAATAAATACATGCTCCGTATGCTTTTTCACTAGCATCACAGAAACCATGCAACTGTATGTCGCTGCAATCTTCAACCAACATTTTTCGGTCAAATGAGATGTTATTAAGTTCGGGTAGCTGAGCAGAGAATGCCTTCCATTTGGTGTGGAGATCTGCAGGTAGCGATTCATCCCAATCCACCTTGAGTTTCCACAATTCTTGCATAAACAGTTTAGCTGTGACTACTACCGGATTTAGTAGTCCTAAGGGGTCAAATATTTTTGCGATTTCCGAAAAGATAATGCGTTTTGTTATGCGATTATTGGTTGGTGGATTGACTGTGTAAATAATGGCGTCTCGATCGGAATTCCAGCGAACACCAAGTGTTTTTAACGTCGTGTCATTACCATTTTTTAAGAACAAATTAACATTGTGATCAGGAATAGTGTTTAAAACCTCAGGAGCGTTTGATGCACACTGGCGAAGATTGAAGCCACCTGATTGCAATAGATCCGCCATGTCCCTTCTTAGGCGAACAATTTCTTCAATTGTATTGGCCCCGGTAAGCAAGTCGTCAACGTACAAATCTCTTTTTAAAATGCTTGCAGCTTGTTCATAAAGCTGACCCTCATCGTCAGCAAGCTGGTGTAAGCAGCGGGTTGATAGAAATGAGGCCGGTTTCAGGCCAAAAATCAACCGATTAAATTGAAATCTCGAAAATGTTCCGTCTTCTTCCTTCCATAAAATACGCAGGTAGACTTGATCTTCTTCTCGAACCCTTACTTGTAAATACATTTTTTCGATGTCTCCCGTTAGTACGTACTTATGTAGTCGGAATCTAAGTAAAAGTGAAAAGACGTCACATTGAATCGTAGGACCTGCTAAAAGAGTGTCGTTCAACGATATTCCCGTGCTAGAAGCCGCAG
The DNA here is from genome assembly GCA_030157275.1 of Cynaeus angustus. NCBI lineage: Eukaryota > Metazoa > Arthropoda > Insecta > Coleoptera > Tenebrionidae > Cynaeus > Cynaeus angustus. Next base: position 19,266,302 of record CM058060.1, read on the forward strand.
AGGCGTCAAAAACAACACGGAGTTTGGTCGTTAAGCTATTTTCTTTTAACACCGCTTGGTGCGGCAAATAAAATCCCCGACTTGACTGATCCTTTATTTTTGTCATATACCCGCGGTCCAGATACTCTTTTAATACATTGTGATATTGTACTCGAAGTTCGGGATTGCGGTTGAATTTCTTTTCCAGGGATTGTAGACGTTTATGTGCCATATGTTCTGATTCTCCTAGCAAGTTTTTCTTGTTGTTGAAGGGTAGAGAAACAACGTATCTACCGTCACCAGCGCGTCTAATGCTGTTCTGAAAATGTCTCTCGCATTCTGCTTCTTCATCCGATAGACGCTTGTTAGTAGAAATTTCTTCGAGCTCCCAAAATCTTGAAATGTCGTCTTGTAGATTCAATAGGTGACTTTTAACGATAGGTTCTGATTTGTCGTGTAAGGTGACGTTACCACCAATAATCCAGCCCAATCGGGTCTTTTGTAAGATCAAGTCAGGTTCTTGCGGAGACGAAAGGATTACTTGACCGACACAAAGAGCTGCTAATGTAATGCCAGCCCCTAACAATATTTGTACCTGGCCGGGTTTGTGAAATTCCGGATCGGCTAGCTGTAAGTTTGCAGGTATATTACAGCGTTCGCGATCTATCTGTTGACTCGGAGTGACCGAAGTGATGCTTGGTACGATTAAAAAATCAATAGTTTTTTGATAAGTATTTAGTCTTGATTGTATTGTTGCGGTGACGATATGCTGAGATATGGTTGTCATATCATTTAGTCCTCCAACAGGAATATGACAGTTTTGCTTCGTCAACTTCAGCGTGGAAGCCAAAGAATTCGTCATAAAGTTTCTTGTGGAACCCGTGTCGATGATGGCGCGACATGTAATCGCTGTTTTATTAGGATTAGAAATCTGAATCAATGCCGTTGGAATGATGTCGTCCGACAATGTGTGTGAAGACAAAGATTTTTCTGAGCCCGAGTGTAGTCACGAGATCGTTTGCGTAGAGTCTGATTGAGACGTTGACTCTTTCGGAATCTGGGAATCATTTTTATCTTGGTGATTAATATCGTTTATGTGCAGAAATGTATGATGTTTCTCGCGACACACACGACAGAAGCCTTTTTTGCAATCGCTTCTAGTATGATTCATACCCAGACAATTAAAACAAAGCGACATTTGAGTCGCCAGCTTTCTTCTTTGAACGACGGACATCGAACGAAATGCCGGGCATATATAAATTGTGTGTTGGTTTTGACATACAGGACACGGCAGAGAAGAGTTTCCGGTGTTTTTTCTTGACGAAATCACGAACGCTTGACCTTGATTGCGATTAGGGCCTTTATGTAGTCTATTGTTTCTGGTTCGGTATTTCTCATTAGCTTCTCCAGCGAAAGACGACGCGTTGTCTGTACACCCTCCACGCTTTTCCAAAAAACTAAATAGGTGTGAATATGACGGCATTTTATTGTCCGATAATGTAGTCTCCCATTGGTAACGGAGATTTTCGCTGATTTTTGTAGTGACAAGATAGATTATACAACTATCCCAATGTTCCACGGGTTCTCCAAGACTTTTGAGGGCTCGGATATGTTGTCGAAAGGTATCAATCAATTCGTCGATAGCGCTAGGGGTTTCTTTCAGAAGACGTGGTAGTTGGTGCAACATAGACCAATGGCGTAGAATAGCACGTCGCGAATTGTCGTACTTTGAAGTTAATATCTCCCAAGCCTCATCGTAGTTGTCGTTCGTACTTTCTATTGAATCTATCGCCCGTGAAGCTTTACCTATCAAGCAAGATTGCAAATACTGTAATTTGTCAACCTTAGGTATATTCTTATTATCACCAATCCTGGCAATAAATTTATCTTTAAAGGCTTGCCAATTTTCAATGCTTCCGTCAAACTTAGGCAACGTTAATTCGGGTAATTTCATCGCCGGTGGTAGAGAACTTCGCGGATTAATCGCAGAGGTATTGGGTCCGTCAGTGTCTAAGTTCGAATTTTGTCTTTCTGCACAAGCTTTTAATAGCGTTCGAGTTTGCGCTAACAACGTTTCGTATTCATCCTCCATTGTTTCAAGTTCATTATAATGCATTTCATCGTTATCCAAGTCGATCAACATCAATTCTTCGTGGATATCATGTAGTTTTTTATAATGATCTGTCAAAGCTTCAATCTTGACCTTTAGTTCTTCTACATTAGGTGAATTTTGCGCGGTTGCGAGGTACTTGCTGTAGTTTGTGATTTTCCTTTTTATTTCGGCGCGTCTACGTCTGAGATTGGCTATCGGGTCTCTAGTTTGTGGAGTCATTGTGCGGGATTAAGGATTAAGACACGGAATGGATTTCGATATGCGTACAAAGGATATTGGTGATAAACAAATCGAGCTTACCTTAGACGTCGTTTAGCGGGTTGTTTCGGAACGGGACAGCAATTTTCGGTTTGTTTGAGTCAGGAAGGCGATCTTCTTTTTGTTTGGTTCTGGATAATAGTCTTCTTGTCGAATTATGTCACTGGTACGCGTCACTGTACTTCACTCACGTCCGATAATCGAAACAAAGTTAGATTTTAAGCAAAGGGATTAGTTATCCGGCTCGAAGGACCATAAATTTGTTCACTCTCGCGAACTCCCAGACTATAATTTCTTAGAGTCTGGGTATTTGGGTAAGATTTTGTAATAACGCAAAAACGTAAACGAATAACAACGGATATATTACGAAGTAAAAAAGTATACAAGATCAAGCTTTGTTGCGTGTTGATCGTTCAAAATCTGGTAGTGTTCTGCCTGAAAACTAAAAATTAACAAACGACTAAGGAAGGGATGAGGGAGTGGTCAAGATGTACGAAAAGGGATGATTTTTGGTGATTGGATAAGACTGTTAAGGAGGTATATTTTCTTGGGTCCGGAAGAATGTGCACGTGGGTGACAAATGTACAGGAACGTGAGAATCAGAGGAATTTGAGGATTAGACTGGTGTGGGAAAGTTTGCAGAAATTTAAAGTCGTAAAACGACCTAAATAAAATCATAAAAATTTGGTCTTATAACTTTGAGGAGAGTCGGCAGTTCCCAATAAAACATGTTAGGTATTGAACATTCTGTTAAAACCTTTTTGGGAAATGTACGCCTATAACAAAACTGATATGACATCGTGTTGGTTTTCACTCTTAAAGCAAATCTATGTCAATGTGAATTGTAAAACCTCTGTAAATACAAAGAAATTTTGAAGCTTTTAGAACAGAGAATTTTTGAGCAATCCCAAATTACGCAGAATTTTAGGAGGAATTCAACGGTATCCTTAAAATTGACATACGAGTTCGGGGTTCCGAATTAACCCGGTTTGAAGTACATGCGATGTTGTGCTAGTTCATGGTAAGTGGTAGTAAATAAATAACAACCGCTATAAAACGTTTAATTTTGCCTAAATCTTTATAAATTTGGCCCTAAGTGACGCAGAATTTATTGAAAAATTCAACGGTATCCTCAAAATTGACATACGAGTTCGGAGTTCCGAGTTAGCCCGGTTTCAATCCTCTGGGTTGGTCCTTAAGGCTCTATAGACAATTTAAATCCTCCAGGTTAATGTCATATGGTGTTTTACCAATTTTTATTTCTAGAATTTTTTTAAGTTTAATTAAATTATTTCAGTTTCTTGAATTTTTGGTGTTTTTTACATCTCTTCCATCCTCAAAATGCTTTGGGATTTTTTCTTTTTCATCCTATGGAAGCTTTAGTGCCCCCAAAATTGACGTATGAGTTCGGATTCTGGAGTTAATTTTTTTTAAAATCACAAAATTTCTAAAAGAAAATCAATGGAAATTTGTTGATTCTTGGAAATTCCTTGATACCATTCTAGCTCTATTGTTTGTCTAATGTAGAAATTTACGAGCAACTCAACAGAGTTCCGAAATTGATGTTGATTGAAATTTTTTTAATTAGGACAGATATCGAGATGCGGTCAACTAAAAATCTGATCTTGTCCTGATCCTAGATTTTATGGATGCTTCAGAAACTTATTTTATGTTTGTTTTATTTTTTATGTTTATATTTTGTATTTTTTAAATATTTTTTTTATCTTTTAATTTTTTTGAAATTTTAAAATTCTTTAATTCTTGTAAACTTCTTGTAAATTGTTATTTTTTCATAGAGAATTCTTTGGATGTTTTAGGTGACTTGTGTATTTTTGTGTGTTCTCATTCATCAGTTTTTTATTAATTTCTCTGAATTGTCTGAATTTTGTGTAAATATGCAATATGTAAGTTTTTTTTACTCGTAAAATTTTTAAATGCTTTTAACTGTTTGAGGTTTTCAGAATTTTTAACATTTAATTTGTTTTCATATCAAATTTTTGTTTTTCTTGATTTTTTTCATTTAAATTTTGTTTTAGGTTTTTTTTTTAAATTCCTGGATTTTCAAAAAAGTTTTTCTGTTTTATTACTATTATTTTTTAAATGATTGTATCCGCCGCAACCTGTTGATTCTTTAGATTTTCCCCACATTTCTTTTTAAATTCTTTACAGTTTTGCTTGAATTTTTATTTATTTACATTCTTAGCTTCTTGGATTTTTAGATCCTTTATATACTTTCACTTTTAATTTTTTGATTTTCTTTATTGTTTCTAGATTCCTTTATTATGCAAAGTAATAAATTGGTACTGATTAATTGAGTAGCTAATCTCTAATTAAATTAACTAATCATTACTAGGAAAATGTTAATAATGAAATAATTGGAGGTTACGTAAACATTTTTTACAAAGTACGTTCTTATTTACTATATTTTTTATTTTACTATAGTCAACGTTTTTATTTTTATTTGGTAGTTGACGTAGCATTAAATTAATTAGATACACAGGTACTCTCATAGATTTTAATTTTCAATAATGGAACCATAGTAATAAGCAAAAACAGTAATTTTTCAACATGATTATTGAAAATAATCAATGGAGTGACAGCGTTTTAGAATATCAACATTAGCTATTTAAAAAAAAACATCTGAGCATTATTATAAATATTAGGAAATCATATTGGAATTACAAAAAAAATGAATAACATTTATATTTCAACAATAGAATATTTTATGAGAATATAAATGTACATTATTGATCTTTCAAGTGTTTGTTATAAGTTATAAGCTCAACGATAATTTTTTATCATTTTTTTTAACAAAAACGGGTTTTGGTTTTTAATTTTTTTTATATAAAAAATTACTTTTGCAAATAATTTTTAGAGTTCTTTTGGGTTTTTAAAGGTTCCCACTGTTGCCGAATGCTCACAAGAAGCCGCCGCCACGTTCTGGAGGGTTTTGACCAAGCTGAAGCGCTACTTAATAAAATTTTATTGCTATACGCGTAGCCGTTTAATTTTAACTAGAAATTTGATATTCAATTAAAATAAAATCCTCATAGAAATAATTCTTGTTGTTTATAGTCTTCGATTGTGAAATGAAACTTCAATCTACCAGATGTGGATTTAGGATTTGATTTATTGATAGAAAAACATCAAGAGTGAAAATCTTTCTAGAATCCAAAGTTTTAAGGTGGATCATTGTCTTGAACACGTTTAAACACAGAAAATGCGCGATTCTTGTAATTTCCACACTTCCTAAGATAGTGCCATGTGGAGATATATAGTTCGTAAAAATCGAAAAGCTGAGATTTTCCATTTATATTACGAATAAGATGGAAGAATCACCTCACTATGACATTTTGCAAATAATCGTATAGATAAAGTAATAAAGTGCAATTTGTTGAAATTCTGGCATTCCGTAATTTTCTGTTTGCGTCCAGCAACCCTCTGGGGCAGTCAGAATCCATTATATCGTCTAATTCGCGTACAAGTTGGCAAAAACAAGACGAGCGCTTGTACATACCTCAAACTCTGAGCGCGCGCTCAGTCTTTGATAAACGCCGGCAACGTTTGGACGCGGACGCATTCGCTCCGAAGAAAAAAACACGCGACGTGTGCCGAAAACTAAGTCAAGTAAATCAATTCCCATAATTTTTACAAAAAATGTGAGTTCTTTACCCGTCATCCGGAAGAGAACGGCGACGTTAAAACACTCCAATCTTCAAAATTTTCAAAGTAAGTAATTTTATCGGTGGTTGATTTTCGCGGTCGTCTCGTAAATAATGGCGGCGGAATAGTACCGCTTATCTCACGAACCCTACATTATTTCGGTTGTCATCTCTGGCTGTGGAGAGTCCCTAAAGGGTAATGAAGACTTCGCGGCTGGAATTTTATCCACCAAAAAAATTTATTGGCTTAGGTCAGTGGTGACAGAAAAATTATTTGGTTTTATTTCGGGAGGACCTTCAACGAGTGAAAAATTAATAGTCATGTTTTGACGCATCATGTATGTTTTTTTTTGCGGAAATTAAAGTTAGAATTGTTACGTTGGACGTGAAGATATACACGGATGGGGTTTTTACGAGAAAAATGATGTACGGTATTTGATTACTGGTGAAAGGGTGATAAAAAATTGGGTCATAACAAGATTATTTGGGTGTTTTTATCCAATTAATTTTACATGATTTAACTTACTAGGTTATTAAAAATTAAAAACGCCTCGTCTGTTGAAAGAATGATGTTATTGTGTACTGTTTTTTGTGGCGTGTTTTTTGTAACCGGTAATGAGGACTAATTCGATTATTTTTAGCTGAAGTTTTTGCGGCAATGGCACTTGAATTTGATGAAGTTAATGGGAAAACTATGTTATCTCAACTTTAATGTGTTTATTAAGTTTAGATGTCACTTCTGAGACGTAAGAGTGTTCTACTAACAAAATTTGTAAGTGTTGACGGATAATACAAAAGATGTAATTCTTGTGATAAATGATAAAAGAATGATTAATGTTCGTATAAGTGATTTTCTAAAAGAAGACTTTTGTCAGTTTTTCAGTGAATTATTTTATAATGAAACAAAAAAATTAGGTAAATGCTTTCGTTGATCAAGTTTCCAACTACGGGAATTAAAAAAAAAATGCTCAAAATTAGGCTGAAAACTGAAAGCTCTAAGCTAAATTTGCAGTATATTAAAAATGACTTCAAGCTAATTTGTTGTTTATTTTTGATATGATGAAAAATGTCTGCTGTCGAAAAAATTAGATATTTTGTTCCACAATTTCGTCCATATTTTATAAATAATTTAAATTCTGAAATTGACCACGCTTAACTAAATTTCATAGCGATTTTAATATTTTTGAAAATGAGATCGGAAGGTTACAAGACAAACAAAAATAGTTAAGTTGATAAAAAAATGAGTTAACCTAAATTTTAGTACAACTTATGTCTATAAGTGACAAAATTATCATGGGCAAGTTTCATTTTTGTCTGAAGTTTTATCTACGAGAGAACCTGAATTTCTTTTGATAAAGGTGAAAGTGACTACTATGAATGTGAATAATTAAAAATACATAATTATTAATTTTTATATGAAATTAATTGTTAGTATAATCAGGATCTTGTAATAGTTGAAAGGTCATATACGTTATTAAACTATGATGATGTTTTTTGGTCTTTTGTTTATTGCTTTAAAAATTGTGTCAAAACTTAAAACTAAAATTCGAGAAAGTTGTAATTTTTACTAGATTTTTTAATATTCTTAGAATAATTCAGACAACAATCTTATTAAATATAATCTTAATAAAAGATGGTAATAAAAATAAAATCTTAATAAATAAACAGTATGGTTACGAGCATTCTTGTAAACTACTGAATAACTTAATAACACAATAATTTATAACGTAATAATTTTTGAACAAATTGAAATTTGTTGTTGACATTTTTGTCACAACGACTTAACTAGGATTTTTGAATTTGTTAACTGTACCGAACACAACAAAATTTGCATTTCGTTTCAAACTTTTCTGTTTCTAAATTAAACTTTTTGGGTTGATAATTTTTAAAAAAGAGAAAATAAATAGCCCAGATCAACTAATTTTGCTAGTGAATGTGTTAGTGTACAGTTGCCATCAAAATCTAGCAAACTACTATCAACGGCCATAACTACGGTTGGCATGATTACTGCCAGTTTTCATAATTGACAGTTTTATAATTAATAAACACAAACCGCCAGTAATTAACCTAACAATGGTCATGGGGGGCTGCTATAGAAATAAATATCTTACAAAAAAAATTACAGCAATTTACGTAACCAACTTATATTTCAATTTTCAAAGAAATTTATTTTCTTTGTTTTACTGTACACATTCTTTTGATCATGTTTTAATAACGTAATTAAAAATTAAATTAAATACAAAACAAAATTACACTCTAATTAAAAACTTGCGACAAAATACTTTGCCGGGTTTCTAAGTAACTTTATATGAAAAATAAATGGACACATTCGCACGACTTCTTTTATAGTTTTGTTTCTTGCACTCAGAGTGGCCTGGTAATCAATGTTTAGTGGGTGGAAGTCTATTCATGCTCCTCGAACCAAAAGTGGAAAGTAGATTAATATGAGAATGAATGAATATGACCTGACCTATTGTAGGTAAAGAAATTTTTAACATTAATAAAATATGTGAGTGTTGTTACCAGCTTTAGCGAATGGACGTACACGACATAAGTAGTAAAATAACAACGAATTTTACAAAAATTTGTATAAAATGAAGCTTAAATTCATCAGTTTTTTTGAAACAGAATATTTTCTGTTTTGCATTTATTTAACAGTTATCTTTAAATTTGATTATAAGCAACATAGATTGAAAATGATATTAATTTGTCACAAAAAAATGTAATATCTTATTATACTTTAATTAATTAATAGTTACACATTAAATTACTAATTGACAATTTAGTGATCAGCTATATTTTCCACTCTAACAAAGGCGAGAAAACAATAATATTACGAAAAATTTTTTTTTTGTTTGAATTAAAAGTGTGTGAAGTTGTGTAATTTTGTGTTAAAAAGATTGCCTACAAGATTTATTTATTGTAAAACATATACAGGATAGATAAAACGCATGAAAATTAAAATTAAGTAAAAATGAAATAAAAGTTGAAAAATTGTTCTTGGAATTTTAATTTATTAATAAAATCCCTTCTAATAAGAAGCTATCGTTACATCAATTTTTTATTTTTTTTTGGTTTAACTGACTAAACGTCCAAATTTTATGACCTTTAGGTTGTTCTTGTTCATCTATCGATTCTAAATTTTAATATCAGAGCAAAAAACAGTTATAACAATTTTAAAATACTTTTTGAGTTATATACTTTAAACGGTATCGCCTAATGAAAAATAAAAAGTGATTTTCTACCAAACTAGTAATTAAAGATTCTCTAAACTTTTTTTTTTAATTTTACTATGTTATTATGACTTTTAGTCCAAAGAGGTTTAAAGCAAAAATGACGATAGGCATAGCCATAAGAATAAAGTATGACTATTTGATAATAATGCATTTTATTTTTAATATTAAGTTGTTAAATTCGAAGTTGCTATAACAGAAAAGTAAAGATGGTTTCATAACAAAAGTTTAGACATTAACAAAAGTATTTTCTTTATAAAACACTCAGTTCAAGAAAGTCATTACCCAGCAACTAAAATCTAAAATCCTGAGCATTTTTTACATAGATGGCGTTTGAAAAAAGCATTGATTTTCTGTTGGTTACTTTATATATCTTGTCTGAAATAAACTTGATTTTGCGCGTCTTCAATTTTTTAAAAGTAGTTTTTATCATTATCTTTTGTAGACATGAATGAAAACGAGCTTTGTCTTTCTTAGAGATTCATCTGTCTTGTTTGTGATTATCTCTATTTTATTGTGGATACATTTTCTCCCAACGCAGACAAGGTTGTACCAAAACAAAATTAATAAATCTAAAACTTGGAAGGCGACCAGCTTCCCCTTTTAGTACACCCAGAATCCTTTGTTTAAATTGTAAGTGAAATGGACCTTTTGTTGTAATGTCAAAAAATTAAAACAGATAAGTAAAAAAATAATAAATTTATTTAAACCCACGCTTGCACCAAACGACCTTTGCTCCGTTTCTCATAAATCCACGTGCTGCAAATAATCTACAAAATTTAAATAACGAAAGAAAAACTATTATATAAACGATCCCCTGTCAAACTTTCATGATTTATGGAATAAAAAAAGTCGAAGAATCGGTTAATATTTCGCAATTCATAGGCAAAAACTCAAGGAACCAGCGAATAAATACCTTTAGTTATTGTCTTGTTGATAGATGAGTAAACACTTCTTTTACAGCCTGTTCAATTACATACTATAAACATACAGACAACCTCGAGCGGCAGAAGACAAACATAACAGATATTGGAACAGTAGCATATTCTTCATTTCAATCGGTGCGAGTTATTAATAATTGTAAAATAAATATAAAGAGCTCGTCATTTTGTAATTATGAAGGACGACCCGAGATCTTACGTGTCTTTTTGACGGCCAACTTGCGCGGTAATTACCCTCAATTCATTCATTATTTCGAAGGAAGGATTATCACAGATCACTTCATTGCGGTGCACGCACACCATAAAAACGTCAGAAACTAATGATTATGATTTACAAATTGTAACATCTGCAACTGACAACGACTGATGATATATTAGGTTGATTTTTGACCGAATAGTCAGCCAAAGTTGGTTAATAATAGCCGAATGGTAGGTGGGAAATTTACCATAAAAATTCGGAAAATAGGAGCCTGATGCGAAAAAGAGGAAAATTCGATACGACACTACATTTTATGGAAATGTTAACAAAATCAATTTGTTGGCGAAATACTATTTTATTTTACCACATAAACGCTTTTAGATACAGTAATGGACCGAAGTAATTTGTCTAAAGTGCATCACTAATTGCACCAATCATGATAGAGTTGTTTAGAAAGTGGCAGGTTCTAACGTGTGTTTACGATTATCAATTTTGTTTAATTATAATTGACATGCAAATCTGCTATTTAGTTACACTGACTTATTCAAAGAAAAATCACTTAATACAAGCTTACGTTAATGCACCGAGAATTTCCACTGTCAAGGTGCATTTTCAAGTAGTTTTTGCCTTTAGATATATTAAAAGTAGGTCTCTGAAACTATATATACAAAACTATGGATAAGTACTCAACCTATTTACAACGTGTCCATTTTCGTTTTAAATGATCTCATTATTTAGCACTTTGTTGAACAAATGACATTATTGAACATGAATTTTCAATTTATACATTTTCGTTATTAGTTAAACCAACCGGAACTACAATAGAATGCACGTGTTTTAAAAATGCCAGTTTATATAAGTACATTGTTAAAAAGGGATTTTAAACGAGCTGTGCAGATGATAATTTCAAAATCACACAACAACTTTTTGAGCACTTCAAAATGTAATGAAATGTTTTTGACAAACCTATTTATTTTTTGAATGTCTGCAAACGGTTTCGTCTATTCCAAGGTTGTTTCCAATAAAATTTTTGACCTTATAAACTTGAACTAATTTTATTTAGTCATTAACCATGAACACAGAGATAGAGCTGTCATATCTGGATACATTCAATACTTGGCTTGTGCAAATGCTTCATAAATAAATTTTCGTAAATTGTGTTAATCTTGATTACAGCCAAATTCTAGCAAACATAAAGCATGTGGGCTGACATTAAAATTAAGTGGACTTATGTATATCAATTTGATGTATAGTCAAAAAGCTCTTGTAGACAAGAAATATTCAATTTATGTGCACCTACGTTGGATTGTGTGATCGTTAAGTGTTCATTTTAAAATATTTTGCATTATATGTTCGACAATATCATAATCATATATAAATGTACAGTAAAAAGAAATGCCTATTTTCAATAAATGAATGCACGAAGCGTGCTTTAATGACTTTCTATGAGCTTTTATTGAGCTTCCCGTCGCCAATTACTATTTTTATATCAGGGTAACGGCGTCCATAAAAGGAAAATCATTTCTCATTAAAATGCATCTGTAAACGTGAGATAATGCATTTACGTATGCATTATCCTAATGAATCTGATCTCGTTAATTTACCCAGGGACGAATAGGTGAATAAAATAAAAACAAACCGGATATTTCCAGTGAAATTGAGTTCAATAAACATAAAAATTTATGGGGTTATTGTGCGAACCTTGTCCGTAAAGTTATTTATTAATCTCGACTAAAAAAGAGCAGATGCGCTAAGGTTTGTGTAATCCAACCAAAACACATACAAATTACAGTTAGTAAGTGCGGTTTATTGACAAGGAACCTGAAGTCAGTTCCGCGACCGTAAAATTCAGTCTTTGATGTGCAGTTCCTCCGAGGCAAATTATATAGATACACGGGTTATTAATTTTTTATTGACACCATAAAAAACAGAAGCAAGATGATGTTATATAATTTTGCCTCACCTCGTGTCGCGTTTATAAATAATTTACAGATCGATCTATTTTTATTCCCATTATATTGTTTGCATTTCTACAATCATCAGCACTAACGAAACCTAATAACTGGATCTTTGCCAGTATGTTGTGTACTTAATATTCGGATATGCGTGGACCATTCATCAAGAACACGCCTGGACCTTTATGCACATAACTTTATACGAATAAAGCAATTGTTTACATCGTGCATCCATATACAGTGCAAACATTGATTTTATAGTTATATTTGGTATAATATTGACGCAATTATAGCCTTGAAATTCAAAATGCGGTGTAAAGACAATAAATGATTTTTGACTTTGTTGAAGTGTGTTCTTTTGCTTAAAAGAAACATTTAATTAACCATTATCCTTTTTCCTTTGACATAACATGCCGCTCGGAGAGGGATGTCTGAGATGAAATTAAACCTGGGTGAAAGTGATGGATGACCTTTTAAAAAAATATTGAGTTTTTTTTGGCTCGTTTTCCTAGAGCGTCAAGAACATAAAATTATTCTGAAATTCCTGCCGCTTAATAAGGTATAGGTTTAATTTGAATAAACTTTTATTACTACTATAAATAAAACAATGTTCTAATTTACAATTAGGTGTTGATAGTATTTTTTCAAATTTCTCTGTGTAATAAATTTGTTTAAATTATTATATTGGTAACTTTTTGCTTATTTTTATCAAAATGTTTTGCATAATTGATTGGTTACCAGATACTTGTGAACTTTAAAATATAAAGTGAGGAACTGAGTGTATAATCTAAAACTTTTTTATGTTGGTAATTATTTAATACGTAATTTGTTAACACTTTTATTAATTTTTAAGACGAAATATTAGCGCTGTTTTTCACAAAGTAACATTTTGTTCACTGTGATAAATACAAAAATTAAACCTGCTTAATAATTTGTAATTTGTTTTTCTTGTGGAGTATGCGGTTGCATAGTGTTACAATTATATTGTATACTAATTTTAAGAGAAACGATAAAAAGGAGCTAATTATGAGAAAGATCATCTGATGCATCATATTTTTCTTTTAATTGAGCTTATAAGGAAATAGATTATAAAAACTACGTTTAAGTTATACACAAAATTGTAGAATGGTTTTAGATTTTTAAAAATTTTCCCGCAGTTTAGTGTATGTGATACACGGTGTTGAACTTGTTGATTTTGTAAAGAATTTTAATAAGAAAACCAGTAGGAACACATAAAAGTGCCACAATGGTTCAGAAAAAAAAAACAGATTAAAAATATCTGAGGTTTTGAAATTTGTTTAAAGGCATAAACGTCAAAAATCAAACAATGTTAGTAAATAGAATAAAGAGATTAATTGCAGTACGTTGAAATAAAGGATCTCTCATTTTCCAACGGTAAAATTCAACCTCATTATTTGAGTAACTCCGGACTAATAAAAATGTGCTTCCTAAATTATAGCGCAAATGTTTTTATTACACAGCGAAAGATAAAAATGACGAACAATGTAATAAAACATACATTAGTTAATCAGATAGAGAGTCAAGTCTAAATTTAAAAACGGGGTACGGCATTTGTTTAAAAAAAATAGACAAAAATTGAAAAATTAAAAAAAGCATTCGGCATGTGCCGTTTTTCCATTGCGATTTTGCGATTTAGCCGTTTTTGTATTTTGGTAGATGCGAAAGAATAAAATTAAGGTTTTACTTTCCATTTTGAGGACAGCGTTATTGCTAATAAAAATAAATAAATTCTTGGGTTAAAAAATTTTACGTTCTCACAAAAAATGTGGTATCACACAAGAGAGTAACGTTGTTTCATATCTAAATTTGAATGAATAATTTTACAATGCAGAAATGCACAAACTTCATAGCAACTCTCGTTACTTTCAACTTAACAGTAGAGAAAATGACGTCATTAAAGATGGAATTAAAACAAGAGAGTAATTATGACAACAAAAGTTATTTACAAGGTGCATCTTTTTTGAAACAGTTTTATCCCCTTGTAATAAAGTAAAGAGTCTTTTCTTGTGTTGTAAAATTTTGTGCGTTGAAATGAAAATCAGTCGTAGTTTTGTCGATTTCGTGACATAAAAAAGCTCTCACTCAGAACAGATTTGTAACATTTATTCGTAGACACAGTGATGAGTTTACTAAAAGTAAAGGAAACGTCAGAGACTTGACTAATTTTAGAGAGATAATTTTTTAGTATTGGAGCAATTAACTACTTAGTATATTTTTAAGTGATTAATGGATATAAGAATTATGTAGATAAAACAAAAATAGTCGGATGTGTTAAATTTCTGTGCGAGTGTAATGTAATTCTGTATTCTTTAGCTGTCTATTTTTGAATTCGTTGACGTGTCGATGCCTTCTCCTAACGTTGACAACAAAGTGATCTTAATGCATCTACATTATTTATAGGTGAAAATTCAGGGTTATTCAACAAACGACGTAACGAGGTAATTATTCCGTTTATTTTCTATCGTCTTACATTGAAATTTTATTGTTGGGTGTCGAAGTAGTTTTTACGAGACACTGTTTACAACGTCCTAACGAATTAATCGAGTCGCAAGTTGACATTCCAAGGCCTAAAATGTATAGAAGCGCACGGGCCACAACGATTAATCTTGTTCATTAACACAGCGCATGTGCTTTGTTCATATTAGTACCTGCGGTTACGCAACGAAAATAATATGAAATGTTAAAAATTTACATATTTGCAAAAGTGTGGCTCCACCTTCAGAAATGGATTAGTTTTGGCCCCCAGACTTCCCTAATGTGACGTATCATACCCCCCCAACTAATACAATATTGATGAATGCGGCGCCGGTTTCTAATTCGCGCCGCTTATCGCCCTTGAATAAATCAAAAGACGATCGCGTTGAGCCCTTGTAGTTGATCAACCCCTTCGCGAGAAAAATAAAGCCCGATTTACGAGCTTTTTCCGAGATTTAAGCAAATCTCGTCCGTCGCTTAAACGGAATTCTCTATCGTGTTCACTAAGCAAGCTTGGAATTTCCAGGTAATTGTATGGAGCCAATTTTCTTGAATTGTTAATTGGAGATTTCACAGCAAAAAAATTGCATGCGGAAATAAGGTCTGAGTAAAATATGCTAAATTAAATATATAACTAAAATATAATAAAGCTCTTACAAGTACACACTTTCTCTAATATTCAAGCTTTCGCGCGTCGGCACTGACATCGTAAATGAGAAATTTCCTCCTTGATGGGTTCTTCGTGGATTTTCTTTTTTCATCATCGCAATTGTTGTTTATGCATTATCGATTCAATTAGGAAATTCATGAGGCGAGATGGCTTTACGTCTGTCAAAAATCTGCATTTCTGACGAGTTGCGACAAGAATGGAATAATTGACGGAAGATCAATTAAATTCAAAGCCCTTGTAGTTAATTGTTTCGGAATTTATGCGGAGGGTGTGAATAAATCAGCGCCAGAGTTTACTCAATAGGAAATGAAAACTTTTTATTTCTGAGTCTCCGTCTTCTGACATCGAACGTTTTCTTTTGTAGTTTTTTTTCATCGTTCAACACTTTTTTGAAATAATTTATTCTGTGCTTACTTATCTTCGCATTTATTTTGTTCTGTATTTATTTATACAAAAGCTAGTTTTTCTGCAGAGCAATTGTTTATTTTCATAGAAGTTAAAAAATCTCGCTTCGAGATAAATGAATTAATTCGTTGGTAATAGGATTCCAAGGTTTCTCTGGCTTTTTAAAAGAGATCCGACTTTGGCAAACTTCATTTACATTAAAAAATATTTTAGCTAAAAAGCTTTAGAATTTTTTGTGTTGTAATTGCCACAAGAATTTTTCATGATTTTCTAATTTCTTTACAAACTGTTTTTCTTGAAATAAAATGATCACAAACAATTAGAAAAAATTACAAAAATTTAAAAATTCCATAAGTACCTATATCTCGAATTAATGCACATTGCAGCTAGTCACAATGCCAATTTAGTTTTAGTACAGGATACCTCTAGTTATAATTTTTCGATAAATAAACGCCAAACATTTTTTATTTTAAACCTTACGAGTAGTACGTAGTAATTACTTGATTTCATAACATCATTGTCATATAAAATAGCTGTCTTTATCGCGTAATTGTAAATTTACAAATTTGTTTAATGTAATTTATAAATTACCCATCAAAACTATGCCTGTGCTATTCATTGTTGTTTATTTCTTTCATTGTTACGAGCCATGAAAAAATTACAACACACCAGAAAAACCTATACTTGACGAGGTCAATGTCGTCGAGTCTGAGAATGGTGGTGTTCAGTACCTAATTGCAACTCTGTAATTATTTGACTTCGGTGAACCACAATAATTTTATATCAAAACACCGATTTTTTTTCTTGGCAGACCTTATGGTTTATGTAACACAATTTCCCAAAATTCGACCTCGTATGTTTACGTTTCACCATAAACTTTGTTTGATTAATAATAGTTTATCAGCTGTATCGTCGCTTCTAAACCTGTAACGTTCGTAAAAAATTGAAATGTGCTTGAAATTCTGATGTAAGTTGTTTTATATTTTATGTAGATCAATTTGAAAAGATTTAGGGTTGTATTTATACTTAGTCCGTTTTGAAATATGTATAGGCATTTTTGTTCAAACAAAGTATATTGTCGTGGGTTATTACCTACCGGGCGGATTAGAGCTTTGGTGTTTGGAGGGCGGTTGATTAGTCAGTGGCGTCGTCGACAAATCAACTTTTATTATTATGAATTTTCTTTCAGCGCCCCGGCAACCTATATTGCCCAAATATTTACACTCCGGCAGTCTGTATAATATAACCAAATATTTATCGCGCGTAAACTTTCCATTTCAAACACTCAAATTCCAGCGGCCATTAACGACAGGACAAAATCTGCTGATTATTCATGACGAGCTTGGACCGATTAATTTCGTTCTAAGCCGATGAAAAATCCACAAGTCCTTAGGGATTTTCACGTGAAGCTGTAAAAACTAACATTTTAATTATGAGGATCATTATTTATGAGCGTAATTTTATTTAACACTATTTAAGACATTAGGAAAACCGGAGCATTCCGGACGGTCCAGTCTCTGAATGATTAAATTGATTCGTTACTAGGACAAATCCGCTGGAATTTCAGCCAGATACGCTAGGCGACCTTGCAACATTGTGCACGTTCTTTGGACCAAATCTGAAATAAAATCTGCACGACGCGTTTACGATTTCACGTTATTACCCCAGAAACGTTATCTGTAACGCTCCGGCACTCGTTCCGGACTTTTTCAGCACTTTGTCTGGAAAAAAATTACAGGTATGGCAATTGCTGCATTCTGAATTACCGAGAGACACGTGCAGATTTATTTACATATGTACCACATGTTGTAAAGTTCTGGAAATGTAGGTCAGTTTTTTAGTCATTGCCATTGTCTAAAAAGCTTGAAATAACTATAATTAGCTCAGGTACTGACTACAGATGCATGAAAACGTGTTACTACATTCTGAAATTTTTAGAGTAAAGTTGTATTACATTAACTATGCATAGTGCATTCATTTGTTCACTTTTCCGCTTCCATGCACTTTACAAATATTTTCTCCCACTGTTTTTGTTGATTATTTAGGCAGGTGTTACAATTGGATAATTAGATCAAAAAGTTTCTAAATTGAACAGGGATAAAAAGCACTCTTACTGTCGTTTGTCACACACTTTTTAGATACCAGCAAAATTCATTAAGAAAATGTGAAATTTTTGTTTTTATTGATATATGTTGAAGTATTGACTAACTTTTCGCCGATAAAATTTGTTCAATTGAAAAAGAATTAACTTCCTAGAAAATCACGATCAAACTTCGGTCCTAACAATTCAAGGAACAGGTTACCACTCTTGAGAATTTCTTTCCAACGGAGCTTAACAGAAAATACTTCTAACTTCGTCGACAAATTCCAACACAAGCGCTTGCAGAATGTTGCACAAACTACGAATAACTCAAAATGGGATCTATATTTTTATAGTAGTTGCTGAACGGGGTTATAAAATTCATGTTTAAAACACTTTCTCTTTCTACAATTAAGTTATGTTGCACAGCTTTATATAAAATTTATTACTTATAATTCGTAAACCACACTGGTTAACAAATAATTATTTCGCTTCGTATAAAGCAGGTAAGTGCAATTTTTCCTTTCGTTTTCCTCTCCTGACTTAAGGTCTGTGGTCAAAAATTATGTACCACATCAAGTGTTCAAGATTCATAAGAGATGGTTTATTCAAATATTTTTTTCTGTTTGTAATTTTCGATAAATTTTCTTATAAGATTTAAAAGGTTTGTCAGCAACATTACTTTTTGATATTTTTAATTTGGATGCTGTATTCAAATTCTAGATTCTAAAGACCTTGTATTTTCTCAGATTAGAGTTTGATCGTTTACATTTTTGATTTTTAGATTCTATGGTACCAAATTCTCAGGTCCTGGTTTCTAATAGTTCATATAATGCAAAGAAATAATATAATTTTCCCAACTTGATGATGACAACGCTTCGAATTTTAAATTTGCTGTTATGTTCTCATGTTGTAAATTCTCAAATCCTACATTTCTCGAATTTATATTTTGACAAATTCTTGTACTAATTCTAAATTTTAGATATTGTGGTTATCAACTCTCCATACACCATCTCACGTTCTGGATTTTCTTGTTTGAGAATTTCATGTTCTTAGTTTCCTTCTCTCTCACATTCTGTCCTATTAAGTTATACATTTCCGGATTCTAAGAGATTATCACCATTTTCATATCCCACGTTCTTCAGTGTTAACAGCAATTAAAATTTGAGATTATGTGCGAACTATCGTAATAACCATATCGTAACGTCGCAGACATGACTTCAGACAAAATCTCACTGGCTTAGTCACAAATTAAAATCAACACATTGTATTTTTAATTTGAAACAGTAGTTTTTGAAAACACATAGAGGAAAGTGACCAAATGTGGAATAGTGTCCCCAGCATTTCTCTAGAAGAAAAAGTTGAAGACGTAATACAAGGACATATTCTCTGTTCTTCACTTACTTTAGTAACTTTTATCTCGTCACTTCGGCGAACGCTGTAGCTGTGTTAAGTTGAGTATTTTTTGTTAATTAATTGGAAATAATACTAATATCCTTATTCTATAAAACGCCGCTAACATTCTGTTGTCTTTAGAGTCTGTTAGTAAGAGAGCTCTATTATAGCAGTGTTAGAAAGTTGAATTATTTGCAATTCTGTAAGGGGTTCGGTTAAGACCCCTTACAGAACATTTGTGTCATTTCTTCGAAAATATAAGTTAGGGATAATGGGAGTTGAAAATGACCAATATGTGCAGTCGTAATCGAATTACGAATTTAAACATTAAGCGGACAATTGCTTAGTAGCTAAAATACTGATCATTTTATTACCCTTGTCTTTACCCTTTCATCACGTTGTAAGTGTTTCTTCGAGATAATGATTATTATTATTGAGTACTTGTGTTGTGTTCGTTTACTTCATTTATTCATAATGACTGATAGCAAAGAAGGAGATTGGCAAAAACAAGTCAAAAGTATAAAGAATATTCACGACTCATGGAAGAGGACGGAATTTTCAGGACTGGCACAATAAATCCATCCATTGATCCGGAATATATTAATAATTGTTGGAAGAGTACCAACAACACATCTACCAAGTCCATAGGTGAAGAATTTTTAAATGTAAACAAGTCAAATAATGAGGGACTTGAAAAGGAAAAGTTGGAATTTGAGAAAAGAAAATTCGAGGAAGAACTAACTTTAAAAAAAAGCAACTGAATTTCGAAATTTGTCGAGCTAGATTCATCCAATTAACAGAGCGCAGGCGTCGCACGAAATGTTAAGCATATAAGCCCGCTTTTGCTCGCCGTAATTTTACAGAGGCTTTTACTGACACTGTTAATAATAGCTCATAATAATCTTCAGAGAATTCCAACTTGGTAACAGACTGTAATTTTTACAGTAACAGAGCTTTAACAGAATGGTAAGAATTAGAGAATAGCAGTATATATCTTATAACAGGAAATGATTAAAAAATACAAATTCAGATGAAATTTTTGTTTATAAAACAATTAAAAATACTCAAAAACACGTGCTAATTAGACAATTTATTTACAATTCTTTCCAAACATGTTACAAAGAGTAGCGATTGCTTGAATTGCATTAAATTTCTGTTTAAGATGGTCCGACATTAAAGCAAAAAAAACGGTGTAAGAAAATCTTAAAATAATGAGATAAACAATAATAAAGTTTTACTTAAATCTTATTTCATAAGTTTTAGATAGATATATATTATAAATTCTTTAGAAAACAATAGAACACTATTGCAGGGTTTAGACGTAGAATACTTATAAACAAATTCGCTAGCAGTAAACACATCAGTCACACCATATTAATAATTTTCCGGTTCCAGATCCTCAAATTTTAAGCGCTGAATATTGATACTTCTGATTCTTCTATTCTACAAGCTTGAATTTTTAGTTCCTGTATTCTCATCTTGAAGATGTGGGTACAGACGGTGAAATTTGAAATTATAGAACTCAAAAAATCGATGATTCAATTTTCAATCTCAGAACATATATACTCAAATTTTAGCTTTCAGATTTTACATTTCTATCACAATCTGAAATTTTATATAATTTAACTTTAAATTTTAGTTGTTAGTGCCTAGGATTTTAGTTTTTTTAATAATGCGGGTCCTTTAAAATTGAAACACAAAGATTTCATTTTTGAAAGTATGTATGTATGAATTCTCGTATTTATCTTAAATATTTTCGCATTGTTTTGTATTCTAAATGCTGGTACAAATTGTTAAATTCTGGGATCCTAGATTTTCAGGTCTTGGATTTTCAGATATTTGACTAAATTTTCAGGTGCTGTTTTTTGAAAATCGGGAATTGAAGAGCATGTGACTAAAAATGTCACATTCAACATTCTCAGATATAGGATTCTTGTATTTATTTCAGTTTTTCAGATAATTTACAGTAAGATCCCTGAAGAGAATTATCACGTAATTTGCATCTATATATTTAGTTATAACTGAAAAATTATAGTGTTTTTATTGGTTCAACTTTTCTAGAAAAAAAACTTTAAATTGTGAATTTAAAGATTTTTGAGTGCACGTTTTTTATTTATTTTGAAGATTCTTGGATCCTAGATACTCACAGGTACTTTATACTTTCTACTATCTAGATGCTGGTTCTTCCAAGTCTAGATTCTTAACTTTGTAGATTCTAGGTTCCCACACCTAATTTTTCTATTTTCTTTTAATTCTAGTTTTTTTATATACTGTTGCTCAAACTATGTTTTCTATTTTTAAATTCTTTGATCTAGATTTTCTCAGTTTCTGCGATTTTATACTTTGATCATTAAGTTCTAAATTTTTATATTACATAGTCCTTAAATTCTGGTTTTTCATATTTTAAATTTTATATGTTTTCATTTAGTATTTAGGCTTCTGAATTCTAGTCCTTCAAATTTGCTGACATAAACTACAATAAACTACCTAACCTAAATTATAATTTGTAGGTTTAACAGGACATTAAGAATGCAAATTATCTTGCTATTTATAAATTAATGAAAGGAATATTTTATTTTACAAACGCGTACTTACACCAACACTGACAAATAAATGTTATTCTAAAGCAGAAGTTTGAAATTTCTGAAGATTGTTACGAAGTTTGTGATCTTTATAAATTACGACCTGCAATTATTAGAAGTTTTATTAATAACAAAAATCGTTAGTAGAAATCGTGCCACAATTTTTTTCACCTCCTTTTTAAGCTTATCTTGACACAGTCACGTAGCGAGAATAAACTAATGCAACCATCACATTATGTTTATTCATTCCATTAGAATATCACTTCACTGAATCACGCTTTTACTTCTAACTATTGATGAAAAGTGACTCAGAAGCGTAATCACCCCAAATCAGCTGTAGGGTTGCAAATTAACTACCGTTTTGTTAAGATTAGGCAAATCCATCACTTGAATTTATAGGAAAACATTCAATTATTATGTCACTTAAGAGATATTTTAAGCAAGTCTGCTCTTCAATTCCTGCGTGATAATAGGAAACCGCCACACTCGGCACTTAACCTGTGTTTTTACCCTGAAAACCGCACTTCATCGAGGGCGGCTCCGTTTCTGACTCTTGGCTTTTGTTAAAAGACCCAAGAGACTCATTTCTGTGTCCTCTACATAGTCCTGAAACCAGAATTCAAGCCGCTTGTGGAATTTCACATCAAATATTTTTCTTGGAAGGACTTTAATGGCCGTTTTAATGCTAAAAGCCACCGAATATTTCACTCGTGGTTTCGGCGGTATGTAACGTATCGAAGTGTTATTATAATCATATATTGTAAGTGATGAACGATATCTTGTTAATTCAAAAATAATTCATCATTTTGGCGTGATTCCAGATAAATATTACAGATTGAATAATAGGCTATTTTTAATCTACCACCAGTTATCGGGGTGTCAGGAAGAAGGTTAACGTTGAGATGCCTCGGTTTTGGTTTTGTTGTTTGTAGTTGGAGGTCATTTTCATGAAGCTGAGGTTTGCAGGTTTTGGTTTGTTTCCATACATCGTCATTCACATCGGGAAAACTCATAACTGACGAATTTTACAACGTTGCAGATTCTTGTTTACAAGTAAATTCATCACTCATACCTAAACTGTATATGTTGGCGCATAAAATTAAAAAATTAAATAACTATCAAGACTAACGCTTTTGTGGTGAGTGTAAGTTTTATTTATTTTTCATTGCAGTATGAATTTAGTTTTGATAAAAAAAGTGTAAAAAGAAGACAATAATAAGAAATAGCTCAAAAATAATGTCATCCCTTCTTAAATGGTTTTACAAAAAAATAACACTAGAAGTTTCTAGATCTCCTCATATCGCGGACTATCACAGCTTTAAATATTTGCATAACTTTGTGAACCATCGAGTATTAATACAACTAAAGAGCAAAGTGTACCGGAATCTGTGGAGAAATTTAAATTTTTTAGATTTTTGTATTATTATTATTATTATTTTTGCACAGATTTCTTCATTTAATGCCTTTGCACACTTTAGATTTTTATTATTTTTTGTGATTGTCTTATTTCTCGGTTTCCTGGAAAGAAGAAGAAGAATCTACAGGTTTTTTAGATAGGCTAAATTTTTACACTTTCTGAGAAAAGTTAA
This sequence comes from Cynaeus angustus, assembly GCA_030157275.1. NCBI lineage: Eukaryota > Metazoa > Arthropoda > Insecta > Coleoptera > Tenebrionidae > Cynaeus > Cynaeus angustus. The sequence continues at coordinate 19,289,859 of CM058060.1, forward strand.
AAGTTTTCGTTTTAAATTTTACGTTTTTGGTCACTACTCTTTGATTTTTTGACGCTTTTTATGATTGTAGGTTTTTTAACTTCTTATATCTTTTGTACTATTCTAAAGCTTTAAATTTTTTTTTTATTTTCAATATTTTTATAAAATCGATTTGTATTCGATGTACTACTAGTTTACAACCGTTCAATTCTTTGGTTGCTTATCGATTTTTTGTATTCCTTATTTTTCATATTGTTTAGATTTTTTGGTACCTCTTCATCCTCTAAATTTTCCAAATTTAAACTGTTTTTTGAAACTTGCGTTTATTGCAGTAGCCTGATTTTTTTTTGGACTGTCAGATTTCTTTGGATACTTTGAAATCTTTTAATGCTTTGAATTTTCGGTTACTCAGATCAATTAAATGGATTTAATTTGATTTTTCAATATTTTAGATTTTTTCACCTTTTAGATGCTTTGATTCTTTAGATATTTTGTACTCTATAGATTCTCTGATTTTCAAACTATTTTTTTTGAGTTGTAGCATCTTTAGGGTTCAGTACTACCAGAATGATCTAAATTTTGCAAATTTGAGTTTTGAAAGAAAATTTAATTAATTTTTTAAAAATTAATTATATATATATTTTTAAATTTATTATAATTAATTTAAAAAAAAAATATTATTTAATTATTAATTAATTTATTTTTACGAGGGCTGCTATAGAACTATATGCCATAAATATTTTCTGTAAAATTGACTGTAAACTGATCCCCTCAAAATTTAAACCAACGTGTTTCGCAGACTATTTTAAACTCTGATTTTAACTTATTCGCTAGTTCCAAATTTTTTTTTTTTAATAAATAAATCTGTCGATTTTGAAAAATACCTGTTTATTATACAATTGTATATATGTTTATGAAATGTTTAGCCACGAAAGCATGCTTTAGTGGGCTATTTTTCTTGAGTGACTTATTTGCTGTTAAGAGAGTCTAATACATAGTTTTATTTAACACCTCCTTCTGTAATAGTTCTTAAAACAACAAATTATTTGTTTATTTAGAACAAATTTATTATTTGAGAAAAATTTAAAAAAAAAACTGCTTCTGCACTCGTAATATGGATCAAAATGGAAAAAGAAAGAAGAAAATGGAAAAGAAAGAAATCCAGAGATGCTTATCACAAGAAATTATATGACTTCAATAAGTGGAAACAAGAAAATGATGTTTCTGGAGTAAGAGAAGACGTGTTTACTGTTACTTCTTTAACGCCAATAAACAAACAAAGTTATATTTTTTAATATAAATGTTAACGTAAACCTCAACAAATGATTTCATCTGAGATTCCTGTTTTATATAATTCTAATTGTGCATTCTATTTTTTGATGTTCAATAAAGTGTTCTTTTTAAACTGTTTAATTTTAAAAATAATTTAATTATGTGTTCATAATTACAGTAGTGCTTTATAGACATTATGATATATTATAAGTTTATTATAGACCTTATAATATATTCGAAATTGACTTCTTAATAAAGAGGTGTTGGATAAAATTATTGAGTGGTGTACAGGATCCTCCAACAATAATGACCACCCCCAAAACAGCCTTTAAAGATATAAATCTAAAAATTTGAACTTACTTATAACTGATGAACCACTTGAATCTCATCAAAAAATTTGTTTCTTATCACCTACAGTGGGACGTCTAAAAAACGTAAAAACCAAAGGAAGTTAGAATGTTACGAATATTGTCAAACATTCTTCCTTAATTCATTAAATAATAAATAAAAACATTTTTAAAATGTGTTTCTTAAATCTATCTTAAGGGGGGTAAAATCGGAAATGACAGTTTGTTTAGAGTTACAACAGTTTTTAAGTTATAGACATAAAAATTGTTATCACGGTGCTTGGTTACTGATGAAAAAATGTGTTCTTTTTTCAAACGTCAAATAATTGACACTTTGTGTACATCCATTGTCAAGGTAAAAGTATCACTTTATGTGCTTAAGCAGATAAAATAGGAAATTTGATTATTTTATGTGCTTAAAATGGAAATAGAAATCAATCTCAAAAATGCAGTTCATTTATTAACAGTTATATTACAATTATTTAAGGTGGCATTAATAAAAACACCACTTGCAGCAACATCGTTTAAATTGGAATTGGAATTATCAACAAAATTTCCTAATACAGCACATTTGCTCGTACGAGCTTCTAGATCAAATTCGACGATAACATTGTTGTCATCTTGATGTTTTGGTCTTAAAATTTTGTTGGCTACGTTTTTCTTGGCTTCCACGGACTCTTCTAAATACCCTTCTGCAACCGTACTCGATCGCCAACCTCCATGACGCTTTAAAGTTGTTACATCCGCCCCTCTGTCTACAAGTAATTTAAAAATTTGGCAACTTCTTTTGCAGCGTCATCGAGTTTATGTTTTCCTATGACCATTCGATAACATGTTCCATTTTGGTATTTCACGAAAAATCTTGGTTCATGGAAACTATTTGGGGGTAGCGATACATATTGCCGAAATTTTGTTAGGTACTCATCTCCAACGACGGTAAAAGTTCTAGCTTTATTTGTTTTGGATTCAGGAATTTTTACGAGCAGCAAGGATCCCAAATCTTCAATATCGTGAACTTTCATTCTCGATAATTCATGACAGCGACATGCCCCCGCAACATCAAATATTAGCACAACCTGAAATATCGATCATTTTATAAAAAGCTGCAATGCTTAAATACCGGTTGCCTTTGTGGCTAAGTATTTCTCGTCTGAAGCGTCACATAAAAATTGATCGAATTGTTCCTTCGTTAATACTTTTGCCTTTTTTGGTTGATAATTTTCATCCATTTTCATCCTTTAAAGTAAAACTTTTATTATTGTTTATCTCATTAATTTAAGATTTTCTTACTCCGTTTTTATACTTTAATGTAGGACCATCTTAAACAGAAATTTAATGCAATTCAACCAATCGCTACTATTTGTTATATATGTTATAAGTTTGGAAAGAATTGTAATTAAAAAGTCTAGTTAGCACATGTTTTTGAGAATTTTTAATTTTAAATTTTATAAACACAAATTTTATCTGAATTTGTATTTTTTAAGCAAATATTGTATCATTTCCTGTTATAAGATATATGCTGCTTTTCTCTAATTCTTACCATTCTTTTAAAGCTCTGTTACTATAAAAATTACAGTCTGTTACCAAGTTGGAATTCTCAGCCACTATTACGCGTTGTTATTAACAGTGTATCAGTAAAAGCCTCTGTAAAATTACGGCGAGCAAAAGCGGGCTGTTATGCTTAACATTTCGTGCGACGCCCGCGCTCTGTTAATTAGATTAATCTAAGCCAACAAATTTATAGATTCAGTTAATTTTTTTTAAAAGTTAGTTCTTCCTCGAATTTTCTTTTCTCAAATTCCAGCTTTTCCCTTTCAAGTCCCTCATTATTTGACTTGTTTACATTTAAAAATTCTTCACCTATGGACTTGGTAGATGTGTTGTTGGTACTCTTCCAACAATTATTAATATATTCCGGATCAATGAATGGATTTTTTGTGCAGTCCTGAAAAATTTGCCCTCTTCCATAATCCGTAAATATTCTTTATACTGGTTTTGACTTTTGACTTGTCTTTTGAGTCTTAACAGAACCTCTTACAGAATTGCAAGTAATGCAACTTTCTAACAGTCTGTTATGGCTGCAGTAATAGAGCTCTGTACAGTTATATTCATTGTAATTAAAATTAACAATAGTTTTCTCATGTACCCAAAAACTAGTAATTTTTTTTTGAGCACTACGAGGATACACTATTGGTGATATAAATATCTATTTGTATCAGATTTTAGTGCTTCATCAGCTATAAGTGTGTATACATTTTTAGACTTGTACCTTCAAAAACAAAGGCTTTTTTGGGGATGCCCATTACTGTTGGGGGACCCTGTACATGACCCCACATGTCTTTTAAAATTATCAATGGAAGAGACTCTGTACATTGAATTCTACATGTTTTTTAGATCCTTTATAAATTTTCTAAATGAGGTAGATATTTTAAACTACTTACAGTAAACATTTCGAAGAATTGTTTGTAAAATTATGCATGATTTGCTATTTGTTTGAAAAATATGAAGACATCATTACACTATGCATAAATGCACAATAACAAATCAGTTTTAAACATCTCCAACTAGTTGTTCCACAAACTAAAAATAAAAGCATATACTTGTAAAAGTTAACTCATATGCATTATTAAAACGTAATTAAATCAAATTTAAAAGAGAATCAATATTTTGCGTTTGGTAGATAGATCTCATCGTTTTTCGAGCTTTCCATCTGCTCCTGTCTGCCAGTTTCACATTACCGGAAGGTAAGTAACTTAATTGCCCTCCAGAATATCGACAGGTGTCAAAAAAGCCTCTCTTAATGAACCGCACAATTTGGTTTACAAATTTATTAAAAAGTTCCTTTTATTAGTAACGCGTCGAAGACAAGTATTTACAGGTAATGAATAATCCATTCGGAGAAGCATTAAAGTAGCAAGAGCGAAGGAAACCCCTTTCATAACTCACAACATAACTTTGACACGGTAAATTGTGTTTCAAACGATAATTAACTATTGATTCATTGCGGTGTAATGAAATTAATTTTGATTCGGTAATTATCGTCTAATTGCTCGCAAGTTAAGTGTAGCTCTCCTGCAGGAATTTAATAATACGGGACATCAGTGGCGGCGGTACAATATGGAAACAAATGGGACAAGGGAATGGAAATAAATAAGCTTAAATAGAACTGTTGAAATTGAAAACGTGCGATTAATGACGCGGTTGAATTGTGGATAAACACATAATAATTTACTAAGCAGGAAATTCTTCCAGTAACGAACAGTAAACTCAGCAAAATTGTGTATCTTCTTAATTCAATTAATCACCAGTTTACATTAGAATTAATTATGCAGAGACGTTTGTTGTTACACTACCGTTTACATCAAGAGGAGAGGCGTCATCGCTTAACAACGCTTAATAGCTTCAGAATTGAAAAGTCTAAAAAAAACTCGTTAGTACAGAACGTCATCCGACAAAATTATCGTACGTCTTAAAAACGTAAGATAGTAGCAAAGTGCTTCCAATTTTAGAGTTTTATTTGGTGCATAAATCTGCTACCGGAATTGAATTATCTTAAAGGGTTTCATATTTATGCGTGGTGGTTTGCTTTTGCAGCATGTTGACTTCCAGTTTTGATTGGTTTATTGATCTGTTGGTTTTAACATAGCGTCAAGTGCAATACTAACGAGGTCATAACGGACGAAATTGGTGGATGAGTGGCGATGATTTATGTGTTTGGCCAGTTAGTGGATACTTGGTCGTTTTGTTGCCAAAAATCATAATCGAAATTGGTCAGATGCGGATCACAGCTTCTTATAATTAAAAAATGGTTCTTTACGTTTTTATGTCTTTATTTTAAAACAGGCAAAAATGGTTGGGAATGATACAAAGAAATGTTTTTTATGAGACATGTGTTGAAATCAGTTAAGGCCAAAAGTTATGTTTTTAGCTATCTGTACCGTAGCTGTTGTATTATTTTAAATTAATTTACTAATATATAATTCTTTCGTTAGTTTTACAATGCTTCAAAATTGGGGATTGTTGTTCTCACTATTCCGCATATAGATACAGTCATATAAACACGTCAGTAGCTTTAATTATAAAATTGAATCGATAATAACCACCCGTCAATATAATAGTCTTTTATGGTTATTGTATTTTATTATTCATTTACAGTTTTTTCGATAATTTAACAATGAGAACGCAGCCCAATGATTGTTATATATATATTTGTAGATGAATAAATCTTTAAGCTTGACGAATTATGAAGGTCCAAAATTTATTTATTATGTAGAAAAACTTATCGGTCCTTAATAAGTTGGTGGTTAAAATTAATAACGCTGGTAGATTTTTAGGCACCTTCCATTAAATCGAACATAAACTACAATAAGTTAAAGTTAATATTGTGACTCTTTTATCGGTGTGTTAATGTAATATTTAATACATTATAAATAAATATTAAAGTTGCTATCATGAAACTTGTTTATGACATAGGAAATTATAGCATGAGTGAATTTTCGTTTTATGGATCAAATTCACAACTATAATCACAAAACGAGTAATTTTGGTTATTTTCCCTGGCAGATGCAAAAAGTGACCATAAGCGACAAAATTGCTCCAGATACAAAGTAAAATTAAATTCCCTAAACTCTAGATAATGATAGATTTTTTGTTTTTTTATTTACTTTTATACCGTTGACAATTATAATTACTATTGATTTTGATCTTTTAACCTGCAGCAAAAATTTTTATCCTATTTAAATTCTATTTTATGTCCGGATATACAAAGTGTTCAAAAATCAAGACACTTCCTTGGCCGTACAAAGTAAAAAGTATTTAAAAACAAACATTATAAAAGGCTCCCTGTACGGCCTTATGCAATTTTTCAAATTTAAAACGGCATCATTGCAAATAAAGAATTCTCTATAACAAATAATCAAGTTTCCAAATTAGGTTTTTTGTGATAATTTAGCCTGCAAGGTGCTAAGGTAATTTGTTAAAATATGGAAAATTAACAAAGTAAATGCAAAAGAAATTTTTAAACATTTTTTAGTATTTACAGCTTACTATTGTGTGGTACAATGTTAACACGCCTATTATAATGTGTACAATATTTTGATAAATTTTTTAAAAATTTTGTTTGAATGGCTAACAATCTCGCACATACGCTGTTAGTGATAAAAATAAAAACTACATCCAATTTCATTCAATAATTATTAGTTGCACTTTCTTATCTAAATAAGTAATCATATTTCATTAGTACAACTCACAGCAAATGACTGTATCATTAAATATTATTAAATTTATTTTTGTTCCTCATACTTGAAGCATCCTCCCCTGGTATAGTTTCATATGTTGTAAAATTTGTGTGTAATTCTGTATCACGTCAGTCAGCCAGAGCATTGTGACTGTCAGAGATTTGGTATGATTATTGTTATCTCTCCACTGGCAAGTTGTATAATACTGTAATTTTTTGTAAAAAGAAAATCAACCAGCTTATGAAAACTGCGAATAAAAAAATCATGTTGTTTTTGTTATTTAAAAATTTTCTTGCAAAGTCTCCCCTGTAGCATATTTTCTCTCTCGTGGTAAGCTAACAAGGGAGATATAAAAATTCTATGTTTTCTAAAATATCTAAAATGAATAAAAGAACCTTCAAATAATAAAAAAATAATCGTTGAAGTAAAATATAAAGTGTTCAATTTTTTTTGCTTGCCACAATTCTTGAGATTTGCCACTCCTTAATTTAAAACTACCTTATTACAATTTTACCCTTAAACAGTGTTGGTATTGTGACTTTTTTTCTTTTAAAAATCTTTCAAAGAATATTAAATAAAGGTGAAGTTTTTTTAAATATTTTTTCATGAATCAGTTAATCTTTTTAAGATTATATAGCAGGTATAATAAATTAATTATTTATTTTTTAGGTTTCGGTATCTGATATTTTGAAAAACCGGAATCCTTATAGGATCACTATGTTGTCCCCCTGTCTGTCGATGTGTCAAAGTCTTTTTTCTCAGAAACAGCTCAAAGTAACAAGTTAAAATTAATATCGAATACTTAGGTCGATAGCTGCATACTCCTGTAAAAAAAAACAAGTTTCTAATTTAATACAATAAAAAGATACAGCGTATTTTCAAACTAAAACTGACTGATCATCAAAACTTATAGGTTACTTCTCTAAAACTTACAATCTTAAATTTTGACACGAAGAGTGGTCTTTTTGCACAAGTGAAGGAATAAATTCCTAAAATCCTTAATTTCACATTCCGTGTGGAATTATTCCAAACTTTGACTTAGAGCCTGTGTTATAATTTTTTTCTTTAGCATTGACAAGCAAATATGAGTAGATGGTAGATTAAATGGTACAGAACCCTGTCAGTTGTAAAAGTGGTTTTATTTTTTTAATTTACAATTTATTAACAAGACAGACAAAGTTATTTAAATTTCTTTTGATATTATTCAACTACAGAAGTGTCGTTTATAGAAGCAGTTTTTTCTGTATAAAAATAGACATTTCTACAAATAGCTCAAGCAGGTTTGTGTTTGCATCTCGGATGGAACTGTTGCTGCATTTTAAATTTTATTTAATTCTTGAATTAAGTAGGAATATTTTTTCTGATATACCTACCGACACTTTTTTTTTTAAATTAAAATTACACATTTAAGTAACTAAGATAACTTTTCTAAATCTAAATAAATTTCAAACGTTTGTAACTAAAAGTATTTCGGTATTTGTTTTTTGATGATGACACAATTTTAAAAACGTTTAACTTGGCCTTTTATTTCTTGTTTCTAGAGAACCAATCGTTTCAATTTCGCTTTGCAGATAGTTTTTGTTTTTGTTATTTCAAAATGCAACAGAATTGATGAACCGGACAATTTCTGGAAAACTTTCCTAGGTTTATATCACTGTGTAAACAAATCGAGAATGAAAATAATAAAAACCGAACAACAAAACCAATCACACCGAATCGACTACTATTTTTCTACCGTATCCTGATATCGCTGATAACAAAACACTCCATAAACCATCTACTTTTCCAGTTTCAGATCCGCTCCGGCGCTTGATGGCTCTCTTATAGAAAAATGTCTCTTCGCCCAGACGACGTCTTCTCTACCGAGTGTATTGAAACCTCCGCGTTGACGACAACATGCAACCAAACATCCACGTTTTTCCTTTCTTGTACCAGCGACGAGATGAATTTCATCGACTTCTATTGCGAATTCGACTATAACACAACGTTGTGTGTGGCTTGCGATGCCTTCAACTTGACAAAAGAAGTAGCAGCAAATTTTTCGAACGTGAGTGTCGGTGGCGATTTCATTTTGCGAGTTGTGTCAAATTATTCCCAGTGCAGTTTGGTGAATCGCAGTGGTGGTGTGTTCTGGACGTGCGACGACGAGGCTAAGGACGAAGGCTTGACATGGGGGCCTAATTACGACTGGAGTTTCTTGTTTGTGGTAGTGTTCATTATCGCGGGTGGTTTGGGAAATATATTAGTGTGTTTGGCGGTTATATTAGACAGAAGGTTGCAGAATGTCACCAATTACTTCTTGCTGTCGCTAGCGATAGCGGATTTGTTGGTCAGTCTGTTTGTGATGCCGCTCGGGGCCATTCCGGGGTTTCTGGGTAAGTACGTTTATTTTACTACCAAGTTGATTCAGGTTAGTTAGAAATCATTGAATTGTGTACGGTGACTAAAAAAAGGCTTGCAATATTTAATTACTTTGAACCTTTTAATTTTAAGACAAAAAATTTTGTTTTGGATTTGATAATAAATTAATATGCTTATTCTCTAAAATGCCGCTAACATTTTGTTATCTTTACAGTCTGTTAGTAACAGCGCTCTATTACAACAGCCATAACAGACTATTAGAAAGCTGCATTATTTGCAATTCTGTAAGGGGTTCTGTTAAGACCTAAATAACGTTTGTGTCATTTCTTCGAAAATATAAGTTAGCGATAATGGGAGTTGAAAATAACCAATGTACGCAGTCGTAATCGAATTACAAATTTAAACATTAAGCGGACAATTGCATAGTAGGTAAAATACTGATCATTTTATTACTTGTCTTCACCCTTTCATCACGTTGTAAGTGTTTCTTCGAGATAATCATTATTATTATTTAGTACTTGTGTTTTGTTCGTTTACTTCATTTATTCATAATGACTGATAACAGAAGAAGGAGATTGACAAAAAAAGTCAAAACCACTATAAAGAATATTTACGGATGATGGAAGGGGACAAAATTTTCAGTACTGGCACAATAAATCCATCCATTGATCAGGAATATATTAATAATTGTTGGAAGAGTACCAACTCCATAGGTGAAGAATTTTTAAATGTAAACAAGTCAAATAGTGAGGGACTTGAAAGGGAAAAGCTGGAATTTGAGAAAAGAAAATTCGAGGAAGAACTAACTTTAAAAAAAAATCAACTGAATTTGGAAATTTGTTGGGTTAGATTAATCCAATTAACAGAGCGCAGGCGTCGCAGGAAATGTTAAGCATAACAGCCCGCTTTTGCTCGGCGTAATTTTACAGAGACTTTTACTGATACACTGTTAATAACAGCGCGTAATTGTGGTTAGAGAATTCCAATTTGGTAACAGACTGTAATTTTTACAGTAACAGCTTACAGAATGTTAGGAATGAGAGAATAGCAGCATATATCTTATAACAGGAAATGATGCAAATTCAGATGATTTTTTTTTTATAAAACTTACAATAAAAAAAAAACTTAAAAGCACGTGCTAATTAGACATTTTAATTACAATTCTTTCCAAATTTGTAGTAGCGATTGGTTGAATTGCATTAAATTTCTGTTTAAAATGGTCCTACATTAAAGCAAAAAAACGGAGTAAGAAAATCTTTCATCAATAACCAAGAACCGTGATAACAATTTTTATGTCTATAACTTAAAGACTGATGTAACTCTAAACAAACTGTCATCTCGGATTTTACCCCCTTTAAGATAGATTTAAAAAACGCATTTTAAAAATGTTTTTATTTATTTTTAAAAAATTAAGGCAGAATGTTTGACAAGGTTCAAAACATTCTAACTTCCTTTGGTTATTACGGCTGCTATAAAAATGGAGTCGGGAGCGTAGGCTCAGGAATTCTTAAAAAAGTCTCTGAAAGTGCGCCAGCTCCTAATGAAACGAAATATTTCTATCGGACAAACAACCATGCGAAATAAAATGCGAGATAATGATAATAAAGGTATTTAACGTTTGAACAGTTCCAAATGTTAAGCAATTAAGTAGTTCGTCATGACCAGATCATTTAGATCAAGTACAACTTTAAACGGATAAAACTATTGTTAGCTAAGTGATTTTCTTAAATAAACGAAAAAAACAACTGAGATAATTGAAGATAAAAATGCAAAACGGGATCTGGGGGGAAATTAATTGAACTGCAGTTACTTCATTAGATCCGCACACGATAATTTAGGATGAAATTTTGAAAAAAAGGTAAATTTAGACTACAACCACTTATCTTTGCCGTACTGGATGAAATCGGTTCGCAGGTTGAGTCGAGAACGGCTGGTATGGTGGTAGACGATAGACCCACAAAATTTTTGGACCTGTAGTTTTTCTTTGAGGGTCATACGCGGCACAAACTAGCGGATGGTATCTCTCACAATCGAATGGCACTCGATCGCGTTATGTTAAACGGATTCTCAAGATCACTAGTAAGGCAGTGCAGAAACGCGGAATTAGCAACACGTAGTGGGGTCTTTTGCTTTGAGAATTACTCGAATGGCAGTCGGCCTCTTCTTTAGGAAGGTCAAGTCTTCATAAAAATAATTCAATGTTTACTTTAGTAGGAATTTTCCTGACCTTGCCACTTTACATGCTTCTCCTGCTGTTTATCGGGTTAAAACGGACCCATCATTCGTTTGGATATCCCCACTGTAGCGCGACCCCATTTCAGCAATACTACGAATCTTTTCGCAACTCCCTACCAACCGTTACAACATCTAAATAAAAGAAGGTTGCAAATCATCCCACGTGAACGCATGACCGGGCTAAAGAGTATCCTGGACGTCAATCTGTATGCCAAAGTTTATCTAAATCTTTAACATTTATACATTAGTAAATTTGGCTTAGAGATAACGCTTTTCCAGAAGTCTTAAGGAAGAAGAAGGAAGATTCTACCACATATAACTACCGACCTATATCTCTGCGACAAACTGCAGGCCTTGAATTGTGGTAACTTTGGTGTACTGAATAATTAGAAAGTTATGGTTATACTGAAAATGCGAATGTCTTGATAGAGAGCAAGCAGTATCCACCTATAAATGGATTCCCAGCTTTTCTTTCTTCACTGGGCTTCGCAAGGATCCGTTTAGGAATCCATACATAATATTTTTGTTGTCTCAATAATCCAGCAACATTTTATGACAAAGAACATTTGGTGCTTTTTGTAGACTTTAAAATCTAATCACATAGATCATATCTAAACTGTTTGATTGTCCAAAGTGAATCTGAGATCAATGCATAGTTTCTTGCAAATAAATTAATATCTAACTAGAATAAAATTTTACGTGTTGTATTCGCACTTCCTCTTCGTAATACTCAAAATGGCTTTAAAAATTACCTACTGAAGATATTGTCACGTAAAATATTTTTCTTCACATGCTTACTGCAACAGTAAAAGCACTTGTGACTGCTTTTTGTGCTGATCATTTCCTGCGGTATCCTTGTTAAGGGCCACTGCGGTAAATTATTTGATTTTCAAAGAAAATTTATTAGAATCATCGCTGGTCTTTATTGTGAAGAAGATTGTCAGTCTTCCGTGCTTTGTATATTTATCATTATTAAAATATATATATTCAGCAACATATTTGAATAACAATTTTGATAGTGATTACCCGACGAGTTATAAGATATGATCTAAAACGTGTTTTTTTTACGCTCAGTCAATTTGTAAGTCAGTATTGTCTATTATTAATAAAATTTCATAAGGTATTACCGACAGGATTAAAAATTTTAACCTTTAATATCCATCGAAATATTATAAAAAAGAAATTTGCAAAAAAACGCATTTTATGGCTCTGAAGCTCATTTTCTGTATTATGCTAACATTAAAAATTATACTGTTTTATATTTTTTTTATCGATGAGTATAATTTTACTAATTGTTAACGCAATAAAGTTTGTCTATCTATCTATAACGCTGATTCTAAAGATACGATATGTTAGTGTTTTGTTTCGCAGACTATGAAAAACGGGAGTAATTTTAATTTTCAATCGTTAATTTTTTGCGTGTTGAAATTAGAGATCATGAAGTGGGAGGATGAAATTGGTGATCAAACCAGTGGCTAACTTCAATAACAAATGATCACAACAGCTCTACAGATAAATAATTGCAACGTGTAATTGCAATTAACTATTGCAAAAGCTTAGTTAATTGGGTTAAGTTAAAATCCCTCCAGTTATGTTATGTGCTGGACTTCCACCTAACATTTTTACGAAAGTTTGAGTTTAAATTTTCAGGATAGCGCGCTGTTTTATATCATCATTTAATAATTTTGACGTTTATCTGCTTTCTGTTAGCATAATTTTTTATATAGACGCTATCTATTTTTAACTAACTTACTCTGCACTTTTTTATGGATGGTTGTAAACATTTTAACCAAAAATTGTAATCTTTAGCAAAACGAGTCTTTGTTCACTGCACGTGTCTAATTTAATCGATGGTTAAATAGATATGTACGTCCGTGTCTAACAGACACGACTACAGTTTTTGCATATTTTCAAATAAAAATCTATTTTTTACGTTCACAAATTCCACAGACCTCCGGCGCTTGTCTACCATAAAAAACTAATTAATTGCGATATCTTGTCAACCACATCTAAATTTAGTTCTTGTTTCTATTTCTAAATTAGGTTAAACTAATTGCTCGTTAAAAATGTTGTCCTTTTACGAAACCCAAAAGCACCTTAATTCGTTTATCTATGAGATACAACTCCTTAAACGTCGTCCATATAAATTTTACGACCGAAAATCCCAACGAGAGGACGATATTTCTTTCTTCTCCCTATTTTTTCAGTCGTAATTTCAAAGAATTAGCTCGTGTACGACCTCGCTTATTAAAAATCATGTTGACACAGTTTGTTGTATATTAATCTGAGATTTTATTCGTCGAAACTGACAAGTTTTTTCGATAATATAGTTATATTGCTTGGATCTAAAAAACCGTGGCGGTTACGGTTACTTATTAGTTTGATGAATGAAATGCTTTGCTTAATTAATATTGATTTCTAATAATAACGTGATTAGATCTTACTCCTACGATGGTTATGAATGGATAATTTGTCATCACTATAAATGTGGCTGATGTTTAAATATGCACCTACGTATGTGTGTGAAGGAAATTTATCATTGTTTTGGACGACTGGCTGGCATGTGCTACGTTATGTCTCGATTGTGAGAACGCATATATGTGATAGAACGAGATGCACATTAAGTAGTAAATAAATTGCTGTCGCTAGTTTGCATAGTGAGAACACAAGTTTTTAGATCCAACGATAAATTTATTGGGTCTAGGAGATTTCATTTTATTGCCAGTGAGATCAAATCTGCAAACAGGAAATCATTAATAAAAACACTAAAAATAAGAAGTGCATTCTTGTTTACATTCAAAATCAATAAAAAAAAGTGATTCTGTGTCAAGTTCGTTTTCTTTCTAAAATTTTAAATTTAAAAACTTGTACCTTATTTTTTGAACCACTTAAAACTAAATTAAGTAAAGAGACCGAATTTTTAAATTTTTAAACCAGCTACAACTCTATAAATCAAATTGACGACTTCAAGTCGACAAATAAAAATGTCAATGGAATAAAATTATCATGTCCGGGCTTGGTCTAACAAATGGCCGTTTTTCAAACATGACGACTGAGCGGACATTTTTTATGGACTTTTCTAAGCGCCAATAAATTTTTTATGGCACATATAACACGACGTAATGAATTTCACCGGTTGGACTGTTTTAACCACGAAAAATCGTCATTACCATTCTTGTAAAATTTCACGATATAAATTTCATGCGCTTTTACCATTTATTTATAAATAAACAAAATACGTTTTACAAATATTAGCTGGAAAAAATCGTGTTAGAGCTCATTAAAACGATAAAATTCTGCTACTTCCTTCATGTAACTTTGTTTGAAAATTATGTTTGAAGGTATAAGAAAAACGCTTCCTTCTTTTCTCATTTATTTTATCAAATGTGTTTTGTACAAAAAAAGTTTATAAATGGTGGATGCGCCGGGATTTAATTTTCATCGGTGCGTTGGCAAAACCTTTCGGTATCGATTTGAAAATTTACGTTACGACCTCTCGTAGTTAGTAATACAATTAGCACTCCCTTTAGGTCAAATTGGAAGCCCTCCACCTCCAGCGCAAACTTTTTATAGTAGATATATACCTCAGCTTTACCAAGACACGACGGATAAATCTTGTAAACACTGCAATAACAGCGATAACAGTCGTTCGTTCTTTTAATCTTTTTCCCCAGTTTGCTTTCCGGCAAGCGTCCAAATCTCTTGGGTTATAACTGGCAGATTTGCGGACGTTAAGTAGCTTTATATGGATCAAACTGAACGCAGATGTCGATTGTTCTTGCTCTAAACACGTAAATAAGTAAAGCTGAATGTATGTTCGCGAGTTGGGGGCGACAAGAAATTATCAAAGCTGGCGGTTTCAGCTTAGGCTTCGACGAACTATAATCCGGGAAAAAGGGAGAGTCCTGCTTTCGGAAAGTATATTTTTACATCGCAAAAACGACAAGTTCGCAGTGCAGCAGGGAGGGAGATTAAGTTGCGGTAAGTAAAAGCATGAGAACATCACGGAATTGGGAGGGAGGAAAGTTGAACTATAATGGAAAGAATACTATTTTTCTCGATTTAAAAATGACAGTGATTAAATTTGGAAACACTTAATTTAGAAGTGTGGGGAAAAACAACATAAAAAAATCACAAAAACGCAAAGGGTGGAAAGTTAACGAAAAATGTTTGAATATGAGAAACTAAACAAAAAAATTAGGGCTTCCACCTATTTTTATACAATCTAAGAGATTGTTTTTCTGAATATTATTAATGATCACATTTCTTTTTGTATACTTCTTGTTAAATTGTTTCTGTTATCTAGAAATTCTGTTAGATCAGTTTAAATAATTTAGGAGTACCTGTATATGGAATATTAAATGTACTTTTATAACAGCCTGTACTGCTTCTAATTGGAAATACTCATGCTGGAAACAACGACTAGCAAGAATGGAAAGTGAATTAAAA
Source organism: Cynaeus angustus (assembly GCA_030157275.1). Taxonomy (NCBI): domain Eukaryota; kingdom Metazoa; phylum Arthropoda; class Insecta; order Coleoptera; family Tenebrionidae; genus Cynaeus; species Cynaeus angustus. The sequence goes on from CM058060.1 coordinate 19,305,739, forward strand.
AATAATACATAAATTTTTTACATGGTGTTGGATATTAGAAATAATATTTTTTTCTTTAATTTGTTAATGCTATATCTTAACCTTGTCGAAAGTGTCTAAGGATCTGAGCGAAAGAAGTTCTGAAGAATTTTGGGTGGTTTTTATCTACTCTTTAATATCTAAAGTGTGAAGTTGTGATATTTTTCTTATAAAAGTTTTCACATAGAAAGAAAATACAATTTTTTCCGAGAATCAATTGGAACATTTAGAGCAATTTATTATTTCGATCAGGTAGGCAGCGTAGTCTACGACCGGAAACACTTAAAAAACACTGATAAAATACGCCGACTTCTTCTTTAAAACTTTCCGGTTGTGCGTTTTTCTTGTTGTTATTTTTCCGTTTCTCCGCACTTCGGCGCATATTTCACTAACAATGTCTCATCATCAAAAACTCCTTTAGTTTCGACCCAATCGAATTACAATAAAGCTCTAATGGGTCATCATCGTCGTTTCGTGGAGAGAAAATCGCCTGAAGTTTGTATCTCTAACAAAGTCAAGAGCGCGTTATTACATTATTGTCGTTTGCGAGAAGATACAAAGATGTAATTTTCAATAATAAGCACGAGGTCGATGTTTCCAATGTTAAGAACTTATTGTTTTTGTAGCCATTTAGTTTTACGGTTTTACGATATCAAAGCCTTGGATCTAATCTATTCCGAATTTTAGCTTACGAGGAAAAGTAACGAATTTAAGTAAACTGAAATTTCTTTTTTAGATAAAAGAGGCAATGTTGCGTATAACGATAAATTACATCGCGAGACTTTGCAAAGGTTGTTTCTCGGTAAACACTTGAAGTTTCGTGGACAGTGCTTTAAACTTGACAGTCCGATTATTAAAATTTCTAGAAACCGATTCGAGATTACGTTTCAAATGTCATAAAACCGTCGAGATAACTTCGAAACTTCACTCGATCCAAGTAAAACTCGATACCTCATCCGCACACAGAAAAAGAAATCTCATTTTTCCTCCAAGCTTATTCAAGACGTCGGGTAACTTTATCTCCGTTGACAATCAAAAGATCAGGTGGTTGCTTAATCACGGCGAATTTCATTTCGATTTGAAAATTCGCTTCTTTTCTTCGAGAATGATTTATTCTCAGACTTTTAACCTGTTGATGGGCCATCATCGTCGAAAACACGTCGCGTTGTAGAAATTGCATTCAAGAAGCAATTTATTTTTTTACAACTTGTAATAACCAAAGGAGTGTTTAATTTCAGTTTAAATTACTTGACGTGATTCTGATGACGATTTTTACGCGGTTTTGTATGTTCTGTTGAAATTGCGACGACATCCAATTAACTCCAACGTGCCTGCAGCGACTGATGCGACACACAACTCTCCGCCAGATTAGGTTTTGGCTTCTTAATTTGCTTTTAATAACGACGGCTATAGGGCAGAAATCGACGAGATCGTCGGCTTGTTTTCCTGCTGGGGAGAGCTGGAAATTGAATTAATGCCGCCGCGTTTTTACTCATATTATTTATAAGCTAAATAAACACTGATTAAAATGGTGATCGATAGATTTATTTATTTTACGCACTAAAGTCAAGTTTCCATTTTTTTTTGCACAGTCCCTTTAGCTTCTTTAAACAGAAAATTATAAATTACATAAATTATCCGCCTACACTTAAATGTATATTTTCTTGTGCCAACTTGTTTTGCTATTTAACTATAACAACTCCAATATGAGGTATATTAGGAAACAAATAGTACTCTTTGCCTGAAAATGTCAGTTGTCATAGTAGCGAGCCGAAGGCGCTCTAGTGTACACTGTCAACAAGGGATGTTATTTGTTTCATAACGCCCTTGACACGTAATAATACACGTAATCGAAATCCTTGCTAAATAATTATTTTGCGAGAAACTAACTACAGCGGTTAGACTTTTCTGCGTGACAATGGTCGATACAGATGGTTTTATTTTAATAACAACAAGTCCGTATATCTTCTACGGTTGAAAAGTCAGTAATAGGTCGAGTTGATCGGTTCACAGATTTCGGTCGACGAAAAATCTTTTGTGCGAATATTTCAAACGCTAAATAAAATATTTCTCAGATGCTTCGTATTTGTTTTATTATGTTTACAATTCTTCGTAAACAGAAAACACACTTCGCTAGATTCGCAACTTAGAAAAACACAAAACCATCACTTAACGATGCCGTCGCAAGACGTTTTCTGCGATATTAAAGCAATCTTCTTCGAGCATGAAATTAGGGAAAATGGGACGTAATTTAAATATAGCAAATTTGATGCAGACGTGATGCTCGTTTAGTGAATGGGACGTCTTATTAAAGAGCTTTTCGAAATTTTGATTAAGAATACGCGCAATTGCAGTTAATGCAATATCAAGGCCCGGCGCATCCACCATTTCTAAGTTAGATTTGTCTCTTACAGGTATTTACGTTTATCCCATCTAGAAACTGCCGCGAAGTGTGTAGTTTATATCGAATTTACAAGACAAATTTCATCTTATTTACCGACTCGGCGCACGATTCAATTAAAATGATTCATTAGCTTTGTCAGTACTTTGATGAAATTGAATTTTACGAGATTATCCGAGTAATTAAATTTTAATAATGTCGTTACCAGACAACTTCTTCTTGAACTAATAAAAAAGGGCAGAGGAAGGAAGAAACTTTCCAAATCAGAAAACGCCATTTTCTGCGTTCAAACTAATTTCCGGCAAAATAAAACGAAAAGGACTAAGAATAACAGTTTGTGAATACATTGATTTTTTTCTAAATTAAAACGCTTTATTGTTTTATTGTTATTGAAACTTTGTTTTAAAACAAAAGACAACTTTTAGGATTAAATGAATTAGTTGTACTTAAAACCCGCGTCGTATCCAGTAAAAATCAAATCAAAGTCTGAGGCGGTGGCTCAGAGCCGAAGCCAACGAAAGACAAATGTAATTTTCCGACATGGAGGTCACCAGCTTTAGATCTCACTACAATCGTGACAGAAGTATTTAGACTAAACCATTTTTAGTAAGAGGCGTCAGAGATAAAGCAAAATCCACCTCGGCGCTTGAGAAGAAAACTATATTAGATGATAGTTTTGAAGTAATACGTTTTATTCTAAATTTACTCGCAAAATTATTTCTTCTAGCCAGTACATGTTTTAAAAACAATATTTTTAAAGATGACGTTGATGATGCTTTTTTTTTAAATTTCTATCTTTAAAGAATTAAACTTCCATTACGTTCAAAGTTTCCTGTTAGCTATTTTTATTTATTTTAAAGAGGATCACGTCCTTTGTTTTCGAAGGTCTTTTCGGCCGTTTAGCAGTTGAAAACTGTTTTCCAACAAATATCTTTGAGACATTGATAAATGAGTTTTACCGATATCTTAAACACCTTTTAGAAAACAGACAGACAACTCGCTATCAAAGATAATGGTGCTTTTGAAATCTAGTAAAATTGCCTGGTAATTCAATGCCTCTGAGATTTTAATTACTGAAACATCAATTTAGTGTGTCTTATATTTAAATGAGTAAATCACAAGCTAATCGCTATTTATTAGACTAAGTGTCTTATAAGGCAAATAAGACAACGAAAGAAATGTTACGCCACGAGAGCTTGCACAAGTGTAATACAAAGTTTTATACAACACCTCCTTCTGTAACTGTTCTTAAAACATCATCAAATATCATCTTCATGTGGACATAATAGTATATGTTAAAATCGACATTGAAGTGATAAAAAATGAAACAAATTTAGTTACATCTTTTAATATAAATCTTATCGTAAACCTCAATAAATGATTTCATCTGAGATTCCTGTTTCATATAATTCTAATTTTATGTAGGTATTATATTTTTTAATGTTCAATAAAGTGTTCAATTTTCTCTAAACTGTATAATTATGAAAACAATTTAATTATGGGTTCATTATTCCAGTAGTGCTTTATAGACCTTATAATATATTCAAAATCGGCATTATTATGACTTCATAATAAAGAGGTGTTGGATAAAAATATTTAGTGGTGCACAGGGTCCTCCAACACTAATAGCCACCTCCAAAACAAAAATATTATTAATGTATAATTTGATCGGTACATTTAAAACATTCAGCTAAAAAAGTCTAACTTAAAAATTAAGAAAAAAAATACAATTAGTCTCAGATGGCGGTATTTGCTAAAAAAATATTTCAAAAATATTTCCTGCTTTGTTTTATGCTTACTTTATTAAAATTTATACATTAAAAATGTTCAAACAATTGGATTTTGAGTTATGGTAAAGTTTTCTTCGTGACCTTTTAAAAGTTAAAAAAGCTCCTAAAAGATTAACACTTAGCTTTAATCTGAAGCTTCTCGCAAATGTTTCAAGTTAATCTCAACACTTCATTTTTTATTTATATTTGCAGTTAAAGCTTGAGATCCTTGGGCATTTTTAATGTGTTGATTAATTTTGATGTTGAATTAATAAATTATCGATTATTTGAAAGAGTACGAATGAAAATTGTACATGCAGATTTGATATCAAAGCAAAATTAGAAATTTGATATCAAGTAGATGTAAGTGGCTATTTTTGCAAGAGAAATGTTTTTATCAATTATACACATTCCCAAGTTCAAGTTTCTCGAATTATCTATTTATAATGAGAACTGCACTAAAAACATTTAGTGCGGACCAATAACCGAATGAATCATCTGAAAAAACTAGAAATAGTAAAAAACACTTTATTTAGCTCACAAAATAAAAATAAGTTCCTCCTTCATTTATTTCTATTTTTTAATTTAAGTGGGAATTGTAGAAGATGCCAGTGTAGATTGCCAAAAAACTCGGAAAGAAAAACAGTCAATCACATAAAAGAAAACGTGCCCCGGAAGTCACCGTATTGATTACGGTGGGATCGAAAAAAGCAATTAAAAACAAACGAAGGCGTAGTGTAATGGAAGGTAAAGGTTTAGCTCGTAACTTCAGAGAGTGTATTGTTATGGTTTCAGAGTTGAGCAACTCATTAAACACTTGGAAACATTCTTTAGTTGTTAACATTTTGTTGTATATATATATATATATATATATATATAGTAGTATAGTATAAATATATATAAATCTGCACAATCTAAATCCCACGTAAAATGTAGAAAATCCTGAAAAATTAAGAAGAACTTTTGGCGAAATGGCGAAATTAAAGGATTAGAAAAGATCCAAAGAATTTTAAACATTTCAAGGGAATTTAAAGTATTTAAAAAAAAAGAAAGTCCAAATGAACAAAAAGAAATCAAAAAATCCAAAGGATACCTGTATACATGTTGATGTTGTTGAGAGGTAAAGCCCCCCAAGCCTGCCTATCCGAAGAATTTAGGCCAGAACAAAACGGTTTCTCTCCCCTGCACCATCGAAACCATTGTCGAAGGAACTCAACCACCTTCACGTCTCCAAACATTAATGCAGAAAGTCACTCCTTCCATTCTCTCGCTAATCACACCATGCAATTTTCACTCAACTTCTCACCACCTCTTTGTTATCTTCATTGGAAGGCCTCCAACCCGTCCTCCATGGTGACTTCTTTGTCTCGCCTGTTGAAGTTTTACACCTCTTCTTTCTTAGTCTCTTTCGACACCTGGAACGGAAAAAAGCCTTTACTTTGAATTTGTGTCCTCCTGAAATTTTCCTGCGCTGTCATGTTTTCTTGCTGACACACCTCCAAGATGTGCTCAGCGGTTTCCTGCGATCTCTCTTCTCACGCGCACACGCCGGTGCCTTCTTTGAGGTTAAACCGTCTTAAGTATGCTTCAAACGAGCCGTGTTCCGTGAAGCGCTCGATGTGCCCAGGCCCTCGGTCCCAATCGACACTTGGGATGACTTTGAAAGTCCATCTCCCATTGTCCACCGCTGCCCATTCTTCTTGCCATTCCGCCATGGTTTCTCCTTTGACCTTTTTCTTCAGCAATCGGCGCGTGAGGGGAGCACGCGACTTACTCCCTGGCCCTTTTTGCTGCCTGATCGGCCCACCAGATCCTCATTTGGGTATCGCGAGTCAACAGGTTCCTAATTCTCCGGTCGATGTTGTCCGAAACGCCTCCTTTGCGTTCGCACAACATGTTCAAATTAGTCGCCAGGTTGACAGTTTCCTCCTGAAATTCCAAAACTTGATACCTGAGTACAGTCGAAAAGATATAGAAAATAATTAATAAAAAAGATTAAAAAAAACTGTCAAAACGCAGTGTAGTATAGTAGTAGATATTATAAGAAAAATTTAAAGAAGCTTTAAACTGTCGAGTCTTAAAAGTCCAATGCATCTGAAGTAAAAATGGGTGTCAAAATTATACGAAGAAATAGAAAATGTAATCCAAGTAGATACTTAACTAAAAAAAATTGGAGAACAAAACAAACTTATAAAAAATTAAAGATTAAAAAAAATAAAAACAATCCATGGTAAAGATTTGAATTAACCGAAGGATCGACAAATTGCAAAGGAAATTAAGATCTCAAATACAGGTTTAAAAAATGGTAAAGAGGCTCTCATGCATTTTTAACATATCCTACAAAATGAATTTGGAAATTTCGTAAAATCCGTTTGAGAACGGCTAGAAGTAGGTGAGTGTCCCACTACTACAAATAAAATCTGGAAAAAGGGGGAAGCATTATCTTTAGGCCAGAAGACAAAAACTTTAGACCATTGTTTATGGTACTAATTCATGATTTCTAGGCAGTTTCGATTGTACATTACAACGTGCAATCTTCTTTAACTTTGATCTTGCTTGCTTCTGAGGTCTTGAGACAGGGCCAGGGACTTTGTTATCTGCTGGATTGTTTGAAAATTACCATGAATGATTGACTGTTGAACCATTAAAAATGATTCTCTCGAACATTTGGGGAATTTTGATACATTTTCGGGTGCTTGACTTTTTTGACTTGCGTTTTTGCGGACCTACATTTAATAATTTGATTACGTTTTGGCTGCCTTCCATTTAAAAATTTGCAAACTACTGTCAGTGACCCTCGAATTGTTTGCAATCGCTTTACTGTTACCATTGATTTTTCAAGTAAGCCTTAAAAGTTTATAGCACATTTTTCTGGGTATGCTTGTGGGTTGTTCAATTCGAGGTTTAAATTTCTGTAAAACTTGTACGTGTTTATATTCTATACATATGTATAAACAGTACTTAATTAAAATCTTCTTTTATAGTAACAGTCCTTTTATCTGCAGTTTTATGGAGGTTTTGGATTTTTTTTGACAGCGATTGTTTCATTGATTTTAACAATTTCATTGTTGGAAACTTCAATTTAGTCACTGGTCTTGATTACAAACTGCTTGATTGTCTTCAGTGACACTTTCTTGGTCCCTTGGCCTTTTCGCAAGTTTATCGTGTTGATGTAATTAGCTTACAAAATAATGTGGTTTGTCCTGGAGCAGATAATGGTGGAATTGATTGACACTTTTACCCAAGATAATCTCGTTAGGGGTGGGTTCTGCGCAAAGCTTTCTGATAAAGACTTGTCTTTGTTTTCACTTAATTCAAAATGAAATTAAAATGAAAATTTAACCACTTATATTTCAACAGTTTTTTGTACCTATATTGTCTTGGAAAGCGATAATAATATCTAAATTGCAGAAAATCAGAAAATTTGTTTTTTAATAAAAGGAAATTAGTAGAAGGTTTCCTATAAATATTATTAATTAAGTTGTTGATTAAGACAGCGTGAGGTTTAGCACGTTAAAAAAAATTAACGGTAATTTTGGAACTTGCCGTGTTAGAGTTATTTCCTTAGAATCGTAATTCCGTGTGTTGGCATTCGGCCTTGCTCTAGAGATAAACAGCTCCCTCTTCTGTCTTTTAGAGCACGCTGCCCTACCCGTGGCATAAATTACAATTTGTAGCGTTCTGACTGTATTTAGTCGACACGGGCTTTCACATAACGTGGTTATTCCTACATTGCGTCGGTATAACAGGGTTAATCAAGAGTTTTGTAGTGCGTGTAATTTACATATGAGTAGGGTCGCTTTCTTGAAGGCTTCGTCGTGCCTTTCTTCATTTTCTTTCCTTCGTATCATCGAAATTCAATTATTCGTTTCGCATGCTAAATCACTTATTAGCAATCGTAACAATCCGAGGCGTCGCAAATGAATCCGATTATTTTATATAGGGAATCATGTACTCGTAGCCTTTAAAAGCTCCCGGGTCATCGAATAATCCAATTAATCCGAACCGAGAGGTTCCATGAAAAGATATTTTATTCAAAAGGGTTTTATTAATTCAAAGACATAAATTAGCACTTGGATTGCCGGTGGGGGTTCGTTTCTTTGTACGAGGAGTCTCCTTAAATCTTGTCGTTTTTGAATACATATTTCATGGCGGGTGGTAAATTCGCGTCGTTTGACGTAAACACAGCTCGTATATCTTGAGATTGTTTGGTTTTCGAAACTACCCTCGACCGACAACTGTCAGAATGTGTTCGCAGATGGTCCGATTTGAATTTCAAATTCATTTTAATGTTTAGGGTAGTATTAAGAACGTGGAAATAGAACGTGTGGTAAAGTTAAGTGGTTGTGGAGCTTTAATGCGATTTGATACTAACGTTAACAACCGCGACGAAATTTCCAACAAGTCGACATTATTCCAAAATAATTAGATTTTCAGATTGTTCCGATACAATCCCCTTTACAACAAGTGCTCGACTGTTCGGCGTTTCCGGTAATTATTACGTCCGCATTCGATTTTTAGTGTTGTTCGAGAGCCCTGTTTCGGTCAACGTAATTGGCTTCTTTTATTGCCGAGGGTGGAAAATTTTCAACCATTCGCGTCAGACATTAGAGAGACATAAAAAGATATATAGGTACTCCGGTTTCTTCCAAAGGAACGGTGATGGACGTGGAAGCCACTTATTTATTTACTTTTGCGTCCGAAAGTTAAAACTTTTTGGAAATAAATTATTCAGCAAGTTAAATAGACGTGTCATATCGACAAATATAATTTTCATATACGTACGCCTTGTGTAGAAAATAATGCATGAATATTGAGTAAATCCATCACTTTTTCATTCGTATATTTTCTTTTTTGTCTTATATTATAAAGTTCATCCAGGCGTTAAAATTTCTGCCGCCTATTGTAAAATCATTCTACTGTCGGGGCGGTGTTTTACAGACTGGATTATACTGGATTAGATTTATAAACAGCGAGCATTTTGCGGAACCTTTTTAAAATTTTAATCCGAACACCGTCCCAACACCAAATATTAAATAATTTGCTTCCGCTATGAATGGCGGTTGCAAATTACCTCAAAGACTCGTCTGTTTTTAGAGCGAGAGAGACGAAGAGCGTAAAAAAAGTACGGGACGAAGACTAATTCTCCACGGAAACACGATAAACCGAAGTATATTAGGCGTCGACGCCAAGCTTATTGCATTTTCCATTTTCGAAGGGAACGACATTTTGAAAAAAACCGACAGAAGGAGGAGAAACATAGTCAGTTGAAAAATAAAATGTGCGCCCCGCACCAAAGTCTAACCCACTTATCGGAATCGAATGAGTGCTGAGAGGAAATGCAAACTTCGCCCTCTTTCTAACTTCTATTTTGTAAAGAAACGAGCCTATCATCAGAGATAATGTCCGACGCGCGCTCCTTCCGATTAATTCGGCGAAAGCTGCTTCTGGGAAAAAGCCACGTTTCTAGAGAAAAGCGAGATCAGCGAATGTCAGGATATGGATATGGGGGAGGATTATGAGAACGACGGCGACAACTGCTAAAAAAGGGAGTGAACGTGTTCTGAGTGGAATCGATCACGTTTCTTAACATTATACTAATATAATTTCGTTGTGAAGATATTCAGATCAGGCGCTCTGAGTCGAGCAAATTTCGGGAGCCCCTTTATAATACAAAAAACAAAATAATATGCTACAATACAAAAAAACGCTTTTGTGAAAACTATAAGCAAAGGATTAAATTTATGAATAACAACGTATTACTTTTTGATGAAATTCATAAATATAACCCTCTTATCGAATGTTTTATACAATAATATTTATTTGCTCACGTTTTTCACTGGCAGATTTTATTGTTCATTTTCACTGTCAACAGGTCTCTTTGAATTTTATTTAACTGGGAACTTAGTTCAGGCACAAATCCCGCACAACAGCGTAATCTAAATTTTTGAAATAAATCAATTTTTGCTTCGTTACTTGTTATTATACAAAAAATAAAATTGGCAGATTACCGCAAAGAGCAAAAATGTTGAATTGGAATATCCAAGGATATTACTATTTTTCCAAATGGTCGGAAAAGAATCACTTTTCTACTTCATTAAACTTTCATCTTCCCAAGATTTGAACTGCCGTTTCTTCTAATGTTACACAGAAACAAAGACATTAATATTGATCTTGTTAAAATTTCATCTCGATTTCATTGAATAAATAGTCAGTTTTACCCTCACATGCCTGACTAGGTAAGCAGGAATCGAAAAAAACTCCAAGCGCTGAGTAAAAACATTATCAGTTCCCTTTTTTTCTTATTTACATAACTCAGAACCTTGAGGCCTTAGTCCGTTAGTAATTTTTACTGCTTTCGTATCGTTCCCTAATTTATAAAATTCACAATTTAAGTGTAGATTTAGATTTCACAAAATTGATTTATCTGTATCTTTATAATTATTTTTACTTGTTACAGTGAATGTGCGTTGTATATTGGTCTTCGAGTTGGGAATTTTTACGATAACAAGTGCCCCACTATCTTCAATGTCTGCCATTTTCATGTTATAAAGCTCCTCTCTCGTACAAGCCCCTGCCACGCCAAGAATCATGGCAACCTATAAATGCGAAAAAAATAAACGAATAACCTATCACAATTGTTCTTTAACTTACTTTGTGGATGAGAAATATATCGTCCGGTGCTTCATTTAAAAATTTAATCATATCACTCTTCGTGAAGATCTTGGCTTTCTTTGGCCTGTGACCAACATTCTTTCGTTTAAGATAGGCAATGAGCGTAGAAAATGTCGGAATATTAACAGAATCATACAAAAATATAGTGCATTTGAGCATGGAATATGCTGCCAATAAACTTCCTGGGCTCTTCAGCGTACTATTTCTTTTAACGAAGTAAGCCAACAAAACCTTCTCAGTAATACCTACGTTTTTCTCACTGACATCATATTTATCAGGTATTACCGCTGAACATCCAATGTCCCATGCCTCTTCTATTTCGTCTATTTCACTTTCCAAATCGCTCATGATTGAAGCACAAAGCAGTTAAAAGACGCCAGAAACCACGCACAATTTTATGAAAAAATTTTCACTGACTGATAAACAACCAAATGGTTGCCTAGTGATATATGTCATAGCACTCACATCACTTACTTTGATCATTTTGACGTATTTCTCTCGTTTTAAATTCTCAGTATATTTTAATTCCGATCGTGCAAAAAAAGCACATCGAACGTTAAGGGATACCGTTCTCAGACAATAATTCTCAAACAATTGTCTTCGAACGGTAAACATCCCTTACCGTTCTACGTACTTAATATACTATATCGGATTTATCCCGAGTTTTTTTTACATTTCGCTTTTAGGTGGATTAGAATGTAAAATCGTGATTTGTGAAATAAGGCAGTATACCTTTTAATACGAATATCGAGTTTAGTTGTCGAGGCCCGACGGTCCCAGAAAATAATTTATGTGAGCAAGTCCAACGGGTTTTTATTGCTGAAAGCATATTAAGTGTTTCTAGAAATCGGGAAGTTCTAAATGCATGTTATTTCCTCGCAGTATTCCGGAGGTGCGATTAGTAAACCAAAATATTGTTGAAAAGTTTTTTCGTATTTTGTGTTTGAAATTGTATTTGAAAATTAACACTTGTCTGAGGACTATTTCTCAAAGTATTTCAACGTTTCTTTTAATCCGATGCAAAGCAAAATTGTATTGCCTATAGTTCCATTCCATATTCCATTGAATAGTAAACAATTAATCATGTTTTGTAAATGAAAACGTTTTAAAGTTGCTAGTTTCTATATTTTCATCCCTAAAATGTTAAGCCAAAAACTGATAACTCTCCCCTGGGATAGTTCGGTTGGAACAACATTTGCATTTAAAATACATTAACGTTCTCAGCATGTTTAAAAAACTTGTAAAAACATTGCAGTACGAATTTAATTCATTTAAAATTTAAAAAGAGGATAATACAAATATTGCGAAAAGATAGATGTTTCTGGTCGAGACTTTTCTGACCTGGATGCAATAAATCAACACAACTTGGACTGCATCCGCAGATTACAATTTTTACTGCATATGTGTCTTATTACGGTTCTTTTAGGTAGAGGTCAAATACTGCCATTAAGACATTGAAGATTTTGCACAAAGAACGGAAAACGACACTGTAAACACGCAATTGTTTCATAACAAAATGTCTTCAATTTCGGCAACATTGTTTCCTAAAAGTACGGGTTATTTTTAATTTGAAATTATGAACAAAGAAATAAATAGCGCTAATAAAATTAAAGTTTTTTACGTTTTCAATATAAAATTGGAGTCTTTCAAATTCCAATTAATTTGGACAGCCCCCCCCCCCTATAGCTGCACTTGTTTCAAATTCAGATAACAAAAGATGCAGTCAATCTGTGCCTTTTTTCTTTTTTCCACTTATTATAATAATTTTGTTCAAAACTTTCTGTTCCTATGACTTTAATCTCTTCTTTCCTTTTTTAAAAATAGCAATAATTTATATCTTTTCTTGATAAATTTTTCCTCGTCTGTATTAAATTCAGTTCACTCGTAATGTTTTCCTCCTTTTTCCGCAAGACTATATATCGTCGATTCAAGATTATCTTTTTTCGCTGAAAAAAGATAATTGACCAATTGATCATTGTTGAGTGATAAATTGGTATTAGTTGGGTTATAACAAAACCAAACCAAACTATCAAAAATCAGGGAGTAATTGCATGTCCAAATTTTATTGCAATCTTTACCGTAGAAAATTGCCGTCTTTCTTAAAACTATCAATCTTCGGTTATGGTGTTCGCCGTAAGGTTTCATCCGAAATCAGTGTTCGCCGTACCACATCACAATTTAATTCTGTAAATTTAACAGAAGTTGGCTCATTTTTTTTACAGTTTTTCTCGTTTATTTACAAAAATTTTGAGTAAGTGAAAACCAAAAAATTAAAAAACAAAATAATACTTCCTTCCGAGAAAGCTACAAAAAACCAAAACACATTTGAATTTTATTCAACGATTTAAAGGGGGAAATAGGTGTAGAAGCTTCAAAAAATTCATTTTTTTTCTTTTTATAAATCGATCGTAGAACCATTCAAAAATATATTTTGAAAATTTCAAAACAAAAATCTATGCGATTTAAGAGTTATAAGCGATAGAGTGAATGTCCCTCTATCGAACAGTTGGAGCGCGTGGCATGTAATACGGAGTCGTCGAGCAGCTAGTCACTCTAGAACTATGTGGTAGATATTAAGGATAAAAAACACTTTAGAAGATGATTTTTTGTTCGTTGTAAAAAAAATTTTAGAAGTGTGAAAATTTTTAAATTTTACACCGACTTTTATCGCAAGCGTTTCCTTAGGTACATAAATAAACGCGTTTTTCTCGAAATCACTTTTTTCGAATTTGTGTACACTCTAGCTTCTACAGTTTTTGATCAAACTCAGCACATAGTTGCTTTATATAATTATGCTCTATGTGAACCTCCATCATATACAATATCTTTATTTTTACAAATTTTTTCATTGCAAAAAATGGTAAAAAATCATACTAAATTTTCATATTCCTCAGAAAAATATTAATTTTCGATATTTTTTGGGGGGATTGAGGTTTACATAGAAGAAACACTTATAAACAAAGTAAATTTTTTTGAAAAATTGATTTAGGATGAAAATTGTGACCTCCAGGATGTACACAAATTAGGCAGCCGGATGGCGGCTTACAATGCACGGCAGCTGACCTCTCCGAAATTTTTCGAGGAAAATGTTTGAAAATTTCATAATATACTCTTAAATATATGCATAACATAATTCCAAAATATAAATAAAATATATTTATTCCTTATGTGTAAAAAAAATTCGTAAAATACGCCGTCCTATACATTCACTTACACCTATTTTCCCCCTTAATAAATTGATTTTGGATGAAATCTTGCAAAATTTGAATATCCGTTTCAGATTTAAATATGTTGAGATTATGTTATATTAAAAATTTAGAAAAGTACAAAATGATGCCCAAAAAAGTGTAAAACTGCTTACCCGCCCTGAAACGAGGTTTAGAGCCACCAAGTACATGAGGGAAACTCCAGACTTTTCTGACCTTTTTTCTCTCTCAAATACCGTCAACTGGAAGAGTAATAAAAAGTTGTTTAAATTAATGTGCTATAGTAGCGTAAATTTTCTTGGCGAGATGATTTATTAATTTGTTCCGTTGAAACAGAACGTAAACTCGCCCCAGTTATTGTCAGCTTTCATTAGCAACTAGTGGTTATGACGCCGCCAACGTGCACTTTTCTCATCCCCCCTCAACTCGCATTACTTCGTGCCCTCGCATGCAAAAACTTGTTCATTTAGATAGCGTGATACAGTTGCGAATGGACTTCCCGTTCACTCTCTATAATTGAACTCGGCGTCGGTATAATCATGTTTTGCATATTCTGTTGGCCCTCCGAATTTCTGATACGCGTGGTAAAACTAATTTGTTTGCAAATCACGCAGCGAGTATTTAAGTGTCGTCGAGATTTGATGACGGAACGTTGTGACCTCTTCGAATTGCCCTCATCAGTGTAAATAACATTAAAGAAGTCAAAGGATGATTGTCATTCCGCGAAAAAGATGCGACAAAAACCACAATGACGAATAATTTTAAATGTAAAAATTCGACGAGGAACGTAATGCAAATTTTCATTATCCATTCCGATATCGAGTCAAAGATGTGGGGCGTTTAAAATGAATTTTAATTCGGTGTTTGCTTTCGTGTTTGAAGTTTTAAGGGGTGGAAGCCCGGAGGTTATGCGTGGAAAATAATAAAAATACGGACTGTCGTTTGGGGTTGTCTATATGTTTTCGGATATTTGTTTGCTACATCTGCTTCATTTTCTTTAACGATGAGAGAGTAGCGCAAGGAATCAAAGAAATCGCCCGAGGCGTCTCTTTCTCAAACGGCAGGGGTTAGATAAACTACATTCAACTATTCAAGCTGCTTTGCATCTCCATTTAACCTTCTTCTAATTTGGTGTATTGTGGGGTAGATCTCCCATTCGTACCTAAAATGAAGCGTACGCTTGGCCAAATTGGGAATTTCAAATCAATATCGTATAGCTGGGATTCTATTTTTTATTGAGGAGCACAAAGTGACCGATGGAATATTTTTTACAATTCTTAGAATTCCATTCAATAACTTTCTTTTACAACATATTAGTTTCCATTCTAAAAATTTAAAAACAAAACATATTCATCGAAATTCAGTAGATATAATAAATTAAGTATATTATAAAGTATATTTTATTTTTTTTTTTATTTTATGCTTTAACCCTATCTTTTTATGTCAAGTTTCAGAGAAATATCGGGTTGATTTATCTATAAAACAATTGAAAAAATCAAAATTTGGAGAAATTATTGTACCATCTTTCAGTAAATTAACTGAATAAACTATTCAGTGATCTTAATAGTTAGGTCATTCCACCACAAAATAAATTTATAAGTGTCACAGCAATAATAATCATAACATTAAAATAAAAAATACAAATAATATAAAAATAAAATTGTGTTATTGAAAATACAAATTTTCAAAAATCTCCATTTAGCTGTTTTGAAAATAATGAGAAACACACGTTCCAGCTTAGCAAACGTTTGCTTTTTTATCCATGCTTCCTTGAATTTGATTAAGGATTATTGTACGCTAAATACGGAACGCCTACATTTTTATTGCACACCTCATTGATCATCTTTTATCAAGATTAATTTAATTAAAATGAGAAGTGCTCCGAAAGAAAGTGTCACGTAAAAATATGAAACTTTATACTTGTTCTAACAATCACTTTGCAGTTCCACGACTAACACAATTATCTTACATTAAATTATGAGGGTAGTTTAATAACTCCTGGAAATTATACAGTACCTAGCAGTTCGAAATACATTTATACAACTTGCAGAACTTTCGCTATGCCCTCATACAGAATTCTTGATTTGTTCTGTGTACAGCTTAGAATACGCACGACAATCATTTTGTTTGAAAAAAGTACTGAATTACGGTAACTTCAAACAAGTTTTGTTACCAAATTGGTTTAAAATAAAGTACTATTGGTATTCAGCGGATGCTTAAATGATCGCAAAAGTATAAAGCAGTAAATGCAAGGGGAAAAATGGCTATTACAAATACCCGACGACGACGCCAGTGGATCTAATGACTAATATGGAATAAAATTTACCAAAAGATGCTCATGTTCATATTATATGTATACGCTCCAGATAAGGTTAATATATACTACAAGTTTAAAAAAGCTTACAAAAATATGGAACAGAAATTTTTGATGTTCTTTTTGATTTTTTTATTCTTCTGATCTTTGAATTTTTTAGCAAAAATAATTTAGGATACATATTTCTTTACTTGTTTTATATTCTTTGAACTTATGATCTTCAAAAGTTTCTATGTTAATCCATAACATTTTCGGTATAGATACATTCTTTGTATTATTTATATTCTTTTACATTAAAGTGTTGTTTATACGTATATTCTTCAGATTTAAAATAATATTTGTGGTCGAATAGTCTGTTAAATTTGTTTACAATTTATTGTGCCATAGTCATCATTGCAACAAAATGGTACATCTTATGAAGAACTAAAGTACTGTGATGGTGTTCCTTCTTTCTAAAAGATTGTCTCGCATATTGATGTAATCCTGGTCGCGGCTCCAAATGTGAAAACCGGAACCCCTCGTCTTTCGGTCGCATTGTTCCTTTTTAGGGTTAGCGTATAATATATAGGGTAGGCGCTACCACCAAAATTTATGAATCAATTCCCTTCCTGAAAGTCTAGACACAAACAACACTCTTTCAATTTCCGCGATTTTAAAAGCAAAATTTTCACTGAAATTAAAGAAATCAGCTTGGAGCTTTTCAACGCTCAAAAAATACAGTCACAAAACTATATGCTTGAATGCAGAAAATTATGATTAAATTCAAAGTGAAGGTTCTCGAAATAAATCTCGAAAAAAGTTTAAGTGAAAGTTTGAATTAAACAGTTTAAGCAAGAAACCAAATCAAACAGTCCAAGCAAGAAATGGAACTAAACAGTGCAAGCAAGAAATTGAATAAAGCATTCTAAGCAAGAAATCGAATCAAACAGTTCAAACAAGAAATTGAATTAAAAAAAACTCCGTTGAACGACGCGCTTATTCTATTGGTTATCATACACCCCCAGATGAACTTTACACTTACATCATAGTCTCTTCTAATTAGTCAAACTGCAAAGCTAATTAAGGAAGTGTCGGTACCCAAATGACCCCAATTAATGATGTTAACTTAATTAAGTATCTTCTCCGAGTGATATGAACAATAAAAGTCAGTTCTTCCCTAATCTTAATCTAATTGTCGGTGATTGGAAAAAGAACACCAAACACCGGCATTTATCACTAGTGCTAATTTAACTCCCTAATGCAGAAGTCTATTAGATGGTACACATGATTGAAAGTTTCTGAAGCGAAGAGTTAATAACGTTTGATAGAGTCTAAGGAAAGTCTAATTTTAAGCATTCCTTTTGATAAATTAAGAAAAATGTTCTAAATCGTGCAATTTATTCCTCCTAGATCATGAATTTCGATCGTTAATTTCATGACGAGTTTGATTAAAGTTGTGGGAGTCAAACTTCGCGTACAATTTGGTATCTTAATCCAACTCCGTTTCTAACGGCGTTTTCAATGTGTCCGTGGTTTTGGGCTGTAAAACACGTTTATAGCGGTTTAATTTGACCAAATCATCACCATAAGGCAATTTTATAAGAAATTTGACGTTGTCTAAAAGTCAGGAACTTGACCATTTTCTGATTACATCCGGATGCAAATATCCCCAAAAGTAACCGCCGCCGACACTTTTGACTAATCCCTTTTTCGTCGCAACACTTAAAGGAGAATCATTCGTTTAAGTATCCCTAGAAAATATAATAAATTAACCCAAAATATTTTAAACTGACCGTTATAGGGAGGTCTGGGAGCCACAGTACCTACTCTCTTATTTAGAGTCAAAATTATATGATTTGTTAAAAACAAAATAAATAGCATATTATTTTGTATAATGTGTAACAATATAAAATGTACAATTTTAATTATATTCCGGAAGTTGTGTTTTTGATGGTAGATTCACTTTGAAATACAAGTAATTCCAGCTGATGAGTCAAATTTTCGGGCAATTTCAACCGATGATCCAAGTGTTCGGGCAATTTTCTTTTTATTTTCTATTGAATCTACCACATATGCCTTCGCAACAGCATCACTTTTTCAATCGCGCGTGTCTTTTAAGTGCCTTAATGTCGGCCTCACTATCCGCCAAAATTGTTGTAGCAGACATCCTCCGGAAGAAGTGCCCCGAGAACCGGTCAGTATTGGGTAGTTTCAAGTAGCTTGCAATTTTTCTCGGGACTGCCCAAATGTGTTGATCCTACGGGATTGTAGGTGCATTTAACGTAATTATAATACAAAAAGAACTTTTGAATTTTAACATCTTGTGGTCGCAAATTCCTTTATATTGTTTAGTCAGTTTAATATAAATAACTCCTTCCTCTTTGCATTTATCAAAAACTTGTTAATTGCTCCTTTGAAAATACTTTTTATTTTTCTGATGCATATCAGGGACTCTTCAAGAAAGCAATCAATTTTGGGAAACTGGCAAAATCCATGTTATTTTTTATTCGCAGCATACACTTTAGCTTTGGAAAAGTACACCACAATGATGAAGCTTTGTATATCGACTAAGAAAACAAAATTAATATCAGAGTAGTTAATAACTACCTACTCGTAAATTTTCATAATACCTGGCCCAAAAAGTGTGCAAGTAGAACTTGTTCTGTCACAGTTTCCACATTTTTCTGTTTCAACCAAGCGGCCATTTTTTCAAATTCATTATACAGTTTCGGGTTTTCTCGGAACCAAACTCAACTCCGCTTTTGATTAATTTCATCCATTGGTGATGATGCTTCAGGAGAACAATATATTTTTCACGAGATAATTGAATTGCTTGAACGCAACCGCTAAAGATTGCCATTTGAATTTTTATTTAGGTGAAGATAAAAATAAATTTTATGTCTTGTTTATTTTGAATATGAAGTCCAAATGTCAAAACTCGACCAAATTTTGTGAGTGTACTGAGTAGAGGTATTTTTACAATTTATGAGTTGCATGCATTGTATTGTAGACAGTTGACAGTTGTCGACAACCATTTGTCAAAAATGTTTCAGTAGACGCAAAAGGATATTTATTAAACTATTTTCATCAAGTGAGGCGTAATATGTTTTTTTTTTAAATCCAGAAGGATTTTGACAGGTCCCTGACTCTCTAAATTAGCTACCAATATTCGGTAACAGCCCTAAAAATGTACTGAACTAATTTCATGAGTGTCATAATCCCGCATTATAATCTTTCATTATAAACTAATATCATAATACACCATTTAAATTTTTTTACATTATTTAGATTTATTAAATGCTTTCAATGTACTTTTTTTATTTTTGACTTTGTCAGATTCGCCAAATTCTCTAAATTTTCATTACTCTAGGTCAATTTTGTACATTTTATACGATTTACTTTGATTGTTTACATTTAATAATTTCTTGTTATCACTTGGATCTTGTTTGTGCTTTGAACGATTTAGATTTATTATATTTTCATAATTTTTTCATCAATTTTTTATAGGTTTCCAGATTTTCATTATTTTCTTTATTCCTAAGAACTTCTGGATGATTTGCAAAAGAATTCGGCATCAAACTTTAAAGGTAAAATCTCCAGATTGTTTGTTTTCTTTAAATCAACATTTGACACATTTTTTGTTTTTGGTTTTTTCTTCAGATTTTAATTATGAAATTTTTAAACTCTTTAGATCATTTGAATCCTTGGATTTTCTGAATCTCAAATAATAATTTATTGTTATCCTTTTCATTTCGTCGAATTTTTAGGTTTCTGTGGGTACTTGTTTATTAATTGGAGTTATTTTCAAAATTGTATGACATGCAGAACATGCTCTTTATTTATAGAATATGAAGGTAAAAATTACAATTTGTGAATATGTAAAATAATACACATATATGCAAAAGTTAACGTATGAAATTTACAATTTGCATGAAATCTGCTTTTTACTAATCACGTTTTACATAGTTTACAGTCTCAGATTAACTGGCATTAACACATAAATCGTGCAAGCGCTCGTGATAATTATGGTCGAAGAATACCGTCTTTTCGATGAAATTCTAATCAGTCCGTATTATTTGAGTAACAGCATATATAAAATGGTCCATTTAAAATTCTTCGAACTTCTGAAATTAGTAAATTAATGAAACAGTTGCGTAAAATGAAAAGAAAAACAATGTCTTTATCTGAAATGAAGATCAGTTATTCCATAAAAGATATCATTCTCAGTTTCTCTCTTTAAAACAACATTATTTTGTCGGGTCAATAACATAAATTTAAAGTAGTGGAGCTCTTTTGCTAAATAATTTGAAACTTCACTTATTGGGCCACCTCTTTATGATCGTTAAGAACCTCATAAGTCACGACATTTGAACATTGCGTCGCTAGTGTGGCTGTTACAGCTCGGAAACTATTACTCCGACGGAAATAATAACTCTCGTTTAATTTAATTTAATTATTCAATTTTGTACACCGCTGTTTGAGACTACGACGAACAGAAAATGAATTATTATCATTATATTAGAAGACCTGGATCTTGCTTCTTAATTTTCAGGGTTAAGAGTTGTTGAAGATAACCCAGGGGGTATGGGGTAAAAATTTTAATAACATTCCTACCTCATGGTATTAGAGTTATGAATATGTAAACTGAAAATTTAATTTGATTAGTTTAACAGGTAAAGCGGTCTTGATGATATATATTAACAAAATAAATGAATTCCAAACTGCTTTTGCCGGACCTCGGTCGAAATAATTCCATTAGTTGAAGTACCATTACCTATATTAGTTTGGATTGTTGTGGAGTAAATTTCTCTCAATATCAAAGATAAACTATAGAAAATTTGTCCTAATTGTTATTAAAAACTTGTGATCATTTTAATTACTTAAGTTTATACCTCAAAGGAAGTCTTTAAAATTGATGAACATCCGTTAAAGCGACGGGGGCTAATGTTGTATCCGTATTATTTGAGTGTCCGCGGCCAAGAGATTACAAACAACACGCGAATTCAATTTATGATTTGATTGGCTCGGTAGTGTCCACGTTCCTAACTCAATTAAAGGCAAGCTAAAGAGGAATTAATATGCAAATTGAAGTAATAGTGTTAGCGAAAGAGAAGCTTTGGGATTAGAGATCGCCCCTTTACGCGTTCTACGACATGTGTCTCGCTGTTTTCGAGCGGAATCAAGTAATTCTGGACACATCGGAAGTTGTATCACTTGCAATTTCCGTTGTGGAGATGGATGCAAGTCCTGACGGCTGATTCGACATTTAATTTGGAAGGTATTACCTGCAGGGGTAATAAGGGTCGTGAGGGTGTTCGCGTCGATATCCCCACTGTATCAAATTACAAAGGCAACTTCCAGCTGCCGCTCTGCAGATTATCTGCTCTTCGTATTGTGGAACGTTACATAAATCGATGGACGATAATTAACGACCTGTTCCTGTTATTTCAAATCCGCATGAAAACACAAATTTCATTTCGGGTAGAGTTGGCACATCCATACATAGAAATCGATATCAAGAGAGTCGGGTTTTCTATACGGTCTCTTCTATCGGTGTTCGGCCCTTTTTAACGTTAATTCCCGGCTACAGGATTTTTTATTCTTAATTAAAGCAACGGACGATTCCGCGTAGAATTATAAAAAGTCGGATCATCTGCAAAAGCGAATTGCCCGAATTCGAAAAATCAGTGATCCCGGCAAATGGAACAAGCTGAAACTCACCAGCTGCAACTGACATTAATATTATGATTTTCTGGCAGCCGTCTGGAGCATTCGTAATGATAGTTTTGGTAATAAAAAAACACAGTTTTATTACATACATTTAATTTTACTTCTCTAACATTAAGATTAAGATACATATTTTAAGCTCTTACTGATAACAGAGATACAAGAGCGCTTAAATTTAGTCTTCCAACCATTCGAATGGCTCTGGGGGCTCCGGCTCCTTTTCATCGTCTCCTTTTGGTCCGAAAGCTATAAAAACACAATAAAACAATTGAGAAATCAAATAGAATATCAACACCCTTACCTGCGACATTTTCGACGATTTCCTCTTCCCCAGGCTTCAAATTACGCACTATTACGATCCCACCAATAGAGACGTCTTTTAAGGGAACATATTGGCTGTTATCGTTCAGGGTAACGACTTTCAACTGTTGCCGCATTACTCTCGCAGGATTGTTGAGAATTTCGAAAGCAGGCTCGGGTTCTTTCTTTTTTTCATCTTTCTCGTCTTTTTTCTCTCCTGTCTTCTTCTCGTCGGGTTTCTTCTTGTCATCTTCGGATTTCTTTTCTTCAGTGCCTTTCTTCTCCTCTTTGTCTTCGTCGACCTCCATTTTCTCGTCGCGATGCTTACGGTCATGGTCCCGGCGCCGTTGTCGGGCTGCAATGCTCAACACCGCTGTTGTGACTTTTTCGCGTTCTTCCCGTTTTTTTTCTTCAAGAGGTGCTGGGTAAGCGTACAGACTTGGTTTAGCGTTGGATTTAAGTTCAAGTTTCGGCATCTGAAAAAATGTTATTATTAAATTAAATACTCCTATTAATTAAACATTAATTGCTATTCTTCTTTTAAGATGAGAAATTAGCTAACGAGGAAATAAAATAAAGATTAAAGATTCAAGATAATAAAACAGGGCGGCAAATGCTTTTATCGCTCTCATAAAAGAGAATTTATTTTATTATTTTACTATCCTATCTGCTTGTGGATAAAATTGGCATTCGTTTTTGTTCCAAAGCTTTTTGAGCACTTTTTCCATATAAAACTGCTACCTCTTTATTCAAAACTGATAAGACGTGATTTGATGTAGATCGTAAAAAAATCGATAATTTTAAGAGCGATCGCGCACTGCTATCGTGTATTGAAACTGGTGTTAACAGCTATAAATTACTAACCTTCAGTTGCCCATTTAAGGCTATGAGACACGTGGGTGTAAACGCTAAGGCCAGGCAATGCGACAACGGGAACCAATACCAATACTGCGTAAAAACTAAAGCTCCAACAACAGCCAGCATATTAGTGTGTCCTGTTCTTGATTGCAATGACAAAGTGACGTTACGCCCTCCTGCGTCAATGATGCCTTGAGCCAAAATGGCGCCAAACTTTGCCATGACATCTTCGTGCTTGTTAGAGATAACTTGGGCGTACGTCTGTCTAAAGAAAGTAACTTTGGGGCAAGTCTGCTCCGTTTGTTGAATGAGAATCATTGCGGATGCAATGAGAGCTCCTTGACGCACGAAATTAACGGGATCAAACATGACCATGGGCTCTAGAAGAGCGATGGCTTCTCGAAGTCCAGTTCCAGCGCACGCTATACCCAGAGCCATCGCCGCGCCGTAGCGGACGTGAGGATTGTAACTTTCTGCCAGTAACGACACCACGCTGGGGCATTGCTCCGGGGTCCTGTGGACAAAGAAAATCTTGAAAAAAATCCTAATTACTGAAAAACACCGGAAGCCTTCGAAGAGCTAGGCCCGTTCACTACGGAGTTATTAAGTGAGACGATTTCTCGTCTAACGCCGGAAGGCACGTCTTTTCGAGGAGAGCGCACTGCATTTTCCATTTTCTCATTTTAAAAACGACCGGAACGAGAAAAGTTAATCGAGGACGAAACGAAAATCGCACATTTACGGTCGAGAAAAAGTCCACAATCCGGTTTGGAGATGGAGTTTATCGTGTTGTTGTGTTGTTTTTATCAGGCGGAAATTATTTTTGTTTGTTTATTAGAGTTATGTACAGACATTTAACGAAGCAAATTCTGGAAACAGAGGATTTTTTCGTGCAGAAAATAGACGGAAAATAGGTTTGCCCTGATCAAATTGCGGTTTATTGTCTGTTTGTCTATAAAACTGCAACTAACGACGGGTAATAGCGTTTTATGAGCCACTCGATGAATGGCCTTGCATCCCAAATGCAAAAATTCCTCATCACTTCCATAAAATGGTTAGTGCTTTCTGGCTGCCATAAAAAGAATACGAGCGATTAAGCGAATGAGCGACAAAGCGAACAATTAAAGACTTAGTAGTACATCAAATTGGCGCACATAAAACAAAGTTAGATGCATCCGATGCGAAGTAAATCATTCCTTTGACACGTTTTTGGTGTTAGTTCCTCAAACCTGTGTACGTTTAGTTATCGCGAATCGTAGATTTTCGCCTATTGTCCTCTCGCAATCTCAATTCTGTACAATAAACTGTTCGTGACAGGTGAACGTATTTCAAGGTGAGAGCTCTTCCTGCGGTTTGAATTTTTGGTGCTTTCGCTGATGAATAGTTTCATTTCGTTCCGGGCGCGTGTACCCATTGTGCATTTGTTTTTCGTTAAAACAGGGTGTACGAGAACGTTTCCTGTTATTAACTCGATGTCGAGCTTTCCGACCGACTGATAACAGACCCTGCGGACAGGTACATATTGCCTAAGCCTTACGCCCGCTGCTTGCTTTTCGTTCTTTCTATTGTGTTTTTGTTATGTTTTAGTGTATATAGTTCGCGAATGAAATGAAGCGAAGGTCGGAGCCGACATCTCGTTCTCTCATTAATTAAAACATTGTCTCTGGGCGACCGTGCCGCTGATTTTATCGTCGTCTCCGATGTGCAGTTAATTATCCTGCCAAAGTTTCTGCCACTACGCTAGTAGCTACGATTTCCATGAAGGGGGTTTTTCGTGAAACACTATTCACTGATAATTTATGAGCACAACTGCGTGAAAACACGTATGAGCGGACGCAGTGAAAGAGAATGCAAAAATGGATTTTTAAACAAATAGTTCAATCGACATGTTTCATTTATTTTCGTGGTTGTTGAACATATCAATCGTTATCGTTATTAACTTGAATAAAAATTGCGATGCAGGGTTCAAAGCAGGTGAGAGCCCTCGACAGGTTCATTACGCTAAATGGTGAAATCTTTATGGTTTTGTTTGTTTGCTTTCCTTCAACGAAAGTTCTCAGAGTTGTTAAGAACGGCGCAAATTAATTGAAAAGATTTTAAATTGACTGATTGACAAACAAGCGAAAAGGTAGCTTTAGTAGAAATAAAGAATTAAAATGGCTGTTGCTTTTGACAGACAATGAGTTGTATAACATTATATTTACTGAAAGTAAAGTAAAACGGGAATGAATAAGTTCTGAGAGTCTTTTCTAAGCTGAACACAATAATCATTACAGGGTGGAAATAAATTTATAGCAACTCATTACTTATTTGTGTGAATCCTGAATTTCTAAAGACTCAGTGGGTGTATTAATTAATTGTGAATAATAAGCTCTCATTGATAATAAAGATAATGCTACAATAAGGCAACAAACGTATTCAAAGATGGCGGCACATCTTCATAATAGAAGCAATGTTTCTAAATGAGTTTAAAATAAACTTCTGTTTTTGTAACTTTCCTAAGAGGTTGGGATATAGAGGTTACACGCAATTTACATCACAGCCTGTATACCTGATATTGCTTGTACTAGACATTCGGGAGCATTTTGATCCTGCTAATACGCACAATGGTTAATTTTGAAAATATTAGGGTTAAATTCAACTAATTATGAACATTAAAGAAAACATTTTCTTTTAAAACACACTAGAAGATAGGAACATATTAATATGTTACGCGTTCTCCAAGTAAAATTTTATCAAATAAGAAGTACATCGTGAATTCCATGAATTCTGTTTCCAGAAAAAGTCCTATTCCATTTTCGTTGATGTTGTAAACAAACGTGCTTTGTGCGATTTCGCTTTGTTGGAATTTTTGGCCACAAATTTTCCATTCCGGTAAAAAATTCAAGCCCGTGTAATACTCTTCTTAAATTTATGATGTTTACTGTTAAAATTTTCTCTTTGGCACCGCATTGCAACGACGCATTGGAACAAAATTTACGCATTCTGTTAAACATTTCCTGTGTTTGTATCATTACTCTTTGAAAATTTAACGTCCGTTCAGCATGTAGATTTCTGTCGATGTTTTGATGAGGTGCGAACTGGCCATTATTACATTCTCAAAACATTCGTCAAAGAAACGATAAACTTATTTCGTGTTAAGTTTATTTTTGATTTCGTACCCCGGACGTGCATTCGGAATTCGTAATGAGCGGAGGTCTAATCTGAAATGCAATTGTCCTGATTCGTTTGAGATTCACGTCGGCGTTTCCTCCAACAACTATAAATCTTGTAAAGCGTCGGGTCACACACCTTTCCCTTACTAATATTGTTGGGAAAATAAAAAAATCTTAATGTCTTGTTGCTTCTTTCAGGTAAGTGGCCGTTTGGAGTGGCCTGGTGTACTGTATACGTCACGTGCGACGTCCTTGCTTGTTCCGCTTCCATTATGCACATGTGTTTCATCAGTCTTGGTCGATATCTGGGCATTAGAAATCCGCTCAAGACGAGGCATAGTACCACTACTCGGACAGTGGTAATGAGGATAGCCCTCGCTTGGCTACTCTCGATGCTTGTATCGAGTTCAATCACAGTTTTAAGTATATTGATTCCCCTGACGTATTTTTTAAATTCAATAGAATTTGTAGGCATCATCGATGACAAGAACATCATGCCCAAACCGGACTTATGTGTCATTAACAATCGAGCTTTTTTCGTCTTCGGTTCGTTAGTCACGTTCTACGTCCCGATGGTAATCATGGTAGGATCATACGCTCTCACCGTCCAACTGCTCCGTAAAAAAGCGAGATTCGCCGCTGACCACCCCGAAAATGAGCAATTTCGCCGTTTAGGGGGGCGATTTGGGCAGAAAGACAGGACTCCGGCCATGTGGAGGACTGTCGGTTCCGGGGAGAGGTGGGCTCCTACTTTCATCCAGGTTGATTTAACAAGTTCCGCAAACACGCTTTCACCATCTGTCCTTTTATCGCGGTGGCAATAAATCTGCGCTTCTAGCCGCGTCATATAAATCCTGATAAAAGGACGATTCGGTAAACGCTTTCTTTTTCTACTCTTTGCCAAAGACTAAATTCCATTAAGACCTTTGCATAAACAAACTAAAGAATTATAACTTTATTCAGGTCCACCAACAACATCAGGATCAGTACCTCGCACCCACAACTTTCTTACGCAAACGGAGGAAGTGGTACGGGTTCAGTTCCGGGCAGTAGAAAAGACCAGAGCACACAAACTCCGGAAAACATCGCGAGAGAAACAAGAAATTGTAAGCTGAGGTCGCTCAAACTTCAACTTAACAATGTGCCGTCAAATTTGTCGAACTTTAGGTGAGTCCTTACAATTTAACTAACTTTACATAATACTGTCACTACCAGAGCGTTTTTTTAGAAGCTCAACACCCGCATTATCCTTCATAAAAAGATGACGGACAACACATGCGGAAAGTCTTAATAAGATGAAAAGCTCATTAAAATTTCATGCAAACCGAAAAAGCTTGATACAACACGCTTCTTGTTATTGCAATTAAGTCGTTTGAACGATGACGTTATTAATTAAGAAAATAAAACAGAAAAACATAGCTAAAACTTCAGATAACTTAAACGAAGTTTCAGGCTAGACTTCGTACTGAAATATTCATGATACCAAACTTCATTTTGCTGTATTTTTGCACTGCAATTAATAAATCAAGATCGTGGAAACAATTTAATTAAGACTCGAGGCTGGTGTCTATCAACGCATTATTTAAAAATAACAGGAAAAAATCAAGTATCAATAACGTCATCTAATCGACGTAACTGCTAACAACACACGCAATTAGAGTAATATCAGTCGCTTGTATCAGTTCCACTGCATTGATCCAATTCGTAAGTGTAAAACTCTTGAAAAATCTCTCATCGGTAAATCCTTGAGTTACATTGCGGTTGAAATTGAACCACCAACCTGCAAAATTGCTAGAGAAGGCATTAATGCATCCCTAAACGTGGTCTTAAACCTGCTTATCTCTGTGGTAATAAGTTCCTGTTGTTCGAATGTCTCATAAGGTCTATCGTTATCCCTACGCAAACATTTGGAGAGTTGCGTTGGCGGTGGCGTGTTCGAGAGTGAATCTTGTTGGAAATCAGTTATACCTAATTCGATAATTAAACGCTCTCTGACATTCTACGATGTCAGAACGTGACGACTTTCGTGTTGATTTGTATTACTGCGATGTCTAGGTATATGAATTAACCATGTTTTACTTATCATTTTAAGGCGTAAAGAAAACCTTTTTTACATCAAACTATAAAATACGATTGTCTACACGCTTGCAATAAAAACCTAAGAGAAGAAATTCGGTTTCAAATTTTGCAGTTGCAACAAAAGTCTGCAAAAGTCTCTTCACTCCGTGTATTATCCAAGCTTTTGTATTCACTTTACCGGGGGATTGTTCGTCGTTGACATAAGGACTCCTGCTAAACAAACAAACCCAAAAAAAAAAAAACACAGTCGAGCAAAAGTTGCTTCTTACAAATCTTGAATAAAGCGGCTTTTTAGCTGAAAGACGAAGACGTGGAAGTATGTATGTGTTCCCCTTAAGTAAGAGACTAATTATTTGACATCCGCATGTGTCTGTGTTATTCTATTCGAGTTATCCCGTGAACGTCCCTTCAGTGACATCAATAGCTATATAATCGGATCTGCTTCGTCACCAAGACAATTTCTCACATTACGATATCGGGCTCCACATTGGCCCGCGTTTGTGCTCCTTTTCCTTCGACCGCAAAATCGCCGAGTGGATGCTCTCGGATCTCCAATTACGCAAATTGCAAGGATGCATTCCATCCAGTTCCGTCTACTGAGTTGGAGGGGGTCGAGCGTGAGGTCCTTAATGAACGTCTCGGATGCGGTTCCACAGATTACAGCAGTAGAGAACGTTATTAACAGCCGTTTGATGACAGGATTCAGGATGCATTATCGGTGGTATTCGACGAAAGTTTGCTTAATGGACACGAAATTTCCGTCCTTCTCATCGCGTGATAAACATCTCGATTCGGACCTGTCCTCGATCGTAACGAGCGTTCTTCTCTTCTCTGTTTCAATTTTCGAAATATAGCCGTCATTATTCCAAGTCATTCCACTCGTCGTAACGATTAAAGTTGGAGAAGTCGTAGAAACGGAAGTTACGCGAACCAAACATTCCTCCCGGATGACAATTATTTTTTCATGTTTAATTCGCACGGCCATCAGTTATATCTAGGGTTTATCGAGGTGCCGGACCGCTACTGCCGTAACAATGTTAGAAATTACAATAAACTTCCGGGTATACACACTAACACAACAGCGTGATTAAATTTAGGCATCCAGGTACAGGGGATAACAATCAACGCCTGTTGTCACACTTAGTCACAAATGTCATCTGCATATAATAGTAACATTTGCTCGCTTATAGACTGCTGGCGGGACGAGTTAAACGCAAGACGATGGCAGCCAACAGCGTTGCTACTGAACAGAAAGCTTCCAAAGTTCTGGGCTTGGTCTTCTTTACTTTCGTTCTGTGTTGGGCCCCCTTTTTCATTTTGAACATCATCTTTGCCGCTTGTCCCGACTGCGACGTCCCCGACCATGTCGTCGTCGTCTGCCTCTGGCTGGGCTACGTCAGCTCCACTATCAATCCCATCATCTACACAGTTTTCAACAAAACTTTTCGAGCAGCCTTCATCAGACTACTACTGTGCAGATGTCAGAGGTATCAGATCCACACGACCTGATCAGATTTGTCCGAGAATCTCAAAATCAAAGGTATGAGATCAGGACAATCTCATCAGATGTCGTAACTTAATTTTATAATCAACTGATTCTTCTAATTACAGATTGTCCAGGCCAGTGCGGTATCGTTCAGTAAATGAAAATCGTGGGGCCGCTAGTCTTTGTACACCGTCAGCTCTTCCTCTGGCTATAAGCCTTCAAGGCACACCATTGCTCACCCCAGCATCAACAGAATCATCATACATAAGAACGCCGTCGACAAATTTTCGAGAACGGGACGATTCCTACGAAGACCATGACTGTTAAAAAACTCTAAGTGTTAAGGCTTTGTTGATGTTCCCTCTCTGAAGTACTTATATTCGAAATTAGATGTATTTTGTGGACCGTGGATCAGGTCCAAAATCGGCGGTCTCTAGCGATTTTAACATTAACCAAAGATGTGTTGTAAAAATCATTCAATGTTGTTGAAAAAATATATTCTGTAGTTTCCATGCGCTATGGTACCAATGACATAAAATGACAATCTTGATACTGGGACACATTCCTGCGAGCGTTTTTAAGGATCTGTCCGAGATGTAATAAAAAGTTAGAACGACTCTTTCAAGAGCAAATCTTGTGATGTTAGTTTGTAAAAAAATCGGCCAATTGCAATCAGCAATAATAGGTTATAACCGAATAAATTGAAATTAATTTTTTAAGACAAAGTCAAAATAAAATAAAAACAATCTTATATCTCGATGTCAAAATAAATGTATCCGAACAAACGAATGGTGTTTGACTTTCCCTTCCACTTGATTCAGTTAGATGCTTAATACAAACTTCGTCCTGTGAGACAATTAAATGATCCAAAAGAATATCTCATCTCTTAGTAAACAAACATCTAAATCAGGATTTCGAAAAGAAATTCGTTTAAGGTGCAATAAAACTTTGAAAACGTCATTTTTAAAGTAAACTAACGCGCTTCTTCCACCATTAAAAGAAATTAACACCGTAACCGTGTTTAAAAGTAATCAAAAAACAGTTAACATCCGAACGTTACAAAAAATAAAAAATACGAGCCTTGAAGCGCCGACTGTTCTGCTGAAACTTAAAACTGGCGCAACTTCTGATCCGTGACATTCTCTCCCCTTCTTTGTTTCGCTCTTCAACTTCTCCACCCTGACACAAAGCAATTACGCAGTAAATTAGGCGTTAACGGAGCCCGAAATCAAGTGGGGCCATACTGTCGTCATTTTTATACATGATTTGGCTTAACTACAGCGGCTGACCTTTTCGCGTTGGTTTTTTCCACGACTTTGACACGTCATCGTTTTTATTGAAACTTTCATTTATTGGACCGGATTTTGAAGTTCTCTAAAGCGGCGTTTACGGACCAGTATAAATGTTTAAAGTAGTTATAAATTCTAGAGCTCCCTTAATTTTATTTGGCTCACAATCAGGCTAATTAACATGTATGTGTGCTATGAGTTCGACAAATTTTGAAACGATTTGCCTACATTTGCAACTACGCGTTCAATAGTTATCTAAATATTATTTAATGATTTACCAATTACTACTTCGCGTTAAAGGATGTTAAAGATCGAAACTGTATTGAAAATTTTTTAAAGTTCTACTGTACTACTTTTCAATTTTGTTCATTCGCGATCTTCGAAAAGCACATTATCTTAACTAAAGTTTTTTTCTTGTAGCAACTCATGACAGGCTGAAAGTGACTTGTTGCAGTAAATCAAATTCTGGTCGATATTCATTTTAATCGAACCACTTGTGATTTAATAAAATCGATACAACAAAATTAGTTTAATATTTGTGAGCAGTAGTCTAAATGGGCCTTAACACGAAAGCGTCCTCTGGGTATAAATATCCAAGTGGACAAACAAAAATAAGAAATGGAAAAGTTTAGATATCGGATTGAGTCTTTATGAGAGTCCGGGGCAAGTAAAGGGTGTATGTGAGATTACGACATGGATTTGCTTTCGCGGGTTGGCAAGGGTTCGTCGACAGCTTTTAGTGAGCACGCGACATCGGCCTGCATATATTAAAATCTTACTGTTGGAAGCAACTTTCTGAGGTCTGTCATGTACACCGGTGCACAAATACTAAAAACTGTTGAAAACATTATGAAGACTCGTACTAAA
This sequence comes from Cynaeus angustus, assembly GCA_030157275.1. NCBI lineage: Eukaryota > Metazoa > Arthropoda > Insecta > Coleoptera > Tenebrionidae > Cynaeus > Cynaeus angustus. The sequence continues at coordinate 19,337,862 of CM058060.1, forward strand.
CCGACATAACCCACTCTTCAGTTACTGATAAATTTTTTACGAATTTTTATTGTTGTCTCAAAACTTGGATAGAGATTTTTTTGGTAATAATCGCAAAGACGTTATCCGACCCAACCGATGACCGTTCATCTAAATTCTCTGCTTAAGAATTTTTCCGGAGTTTTTCTTTTTACTACCCAAGTTTTCGACAACGGATTTATTTCATATTGGAGAGCCTACATTATAATATCGTCTTAAGTTCTCACAAGGCAACTTTTTTTAGAGAGGATATAACCGTAAAATGAGTCTTATTTGAAGAATGGACGACGTAAGTGGAAGTAGCCTGGCTCAGATCGCCGTTTTCACCTGACTCTCGCTGATTTGTAATAAAAGTAAAAGTGTGCCGTCGTGTTTTAAAATAATGATTCTCGTAAAATTCTCGAAAGCTTGGAAATATACAGCAACGCTTAAAGAAGATCGTCCACTTCAAGACGTAAATTTAAATTTTACGATTTGAAGCATATTTCCGGAAATTTTTCAATCCCTTGGTGAGCAACGTTTACGAAGAGGGGCGGTGTATTTAAAGGACTCGCTTATCCATTTTCACGGAAAGGTCGTCAATGGTCCCAAAAACTTGAGGCAACATAAATCACCAATCTCTTTAAGGTAAGACGTGCCCTTCCCAAACAGGGATCCCCAAGACGATCAACAACAATCACGTGATTTGGACCGGGCGCACTATGGTTAGGGAATAATAATAAACAGCGTTCAGCCTGCTACATATTCATGGCACATGAGAATACACGCTAAAGACGTCGTTTCTGATCCCCATCGTAAACAATAGATAATCGGATTTGCCACTAGAAATTCACGCGAAAATTATGGTCTGACAACGAAAATTTGATGGAAGTGATAAAAAAATCAAGAAGTTTAAAGTCTCAAATTAAAGTATTTCCAAAGTACCGGGGCAATAACTCCCTTGTGTACACACTTTAAAACTGTCATAAAGGCAGTAAAAGAATTATGATGCTTTACCATAATCGAGGAATGCATTAGCAAAAATAACCAAAAAAGTGTATTAGTGAAAAAGAGATAAAATATTTTATAGAATGACATGATATATAACTGTTCCTACCGATAACTAATAAATAAATAAGTCACATATAAATTGCAAAAGCCATTATACTTTATTTTTCAAAGCAATCATGAAATAAAGTTTGATACTTTAGTTTAGAACACATCAATTTTGGAAAATAATTTAATTCCTTAGATCGTTACCACCTGCGATAATTATAATTCATTGCTTTGCTTACTAAAACGAAATCGTAATGAAAGGCAATAATATCGTACTTAAGACAAGCTTAAGAAATTAACATTATTAAAGCAGCACTTTTCCATGAGTAGCTGCATTAATATGCACGAAGAGAAAAGAAATAAAAGAAACTAAGAACCTAAGACCTCAAAGGATTCAACAACATTTAATCAACTTCCGTTTCCTACTTGAGAAAATCGCGAACACACTAATTAGACCACAAATACGTTAACTCAACGAAAATCGACGTCTTAATAAATTAATTACGACTATGTGGTAACACGACCGATTTCATCAAGCGTGACTCGTTTTAAACAACTCGCACGTACGAAACAGAAAGAGCTGTAAAAAGATAATTTGATTACAAATAATGTTATAAGGATGATTGAAAGAGTTTGTATCTAAAGGAGAAAAGTCCTCCATCTATCGGTAGCTCTAGAATAACTAAAGGATTTCTATAGTATAGGGGTAAATCTCTAATGAAACTTTATTGATTTTTCACGAACAGAATTCTATCCTGAGACAGCAAATATTGTGAGGGTGTGCAGGATTCTGCTTTCCGCTAAGCAAAACTTAGCAGAGACTTCAACCAACGCTGCAGGAATTTGGAGACTGTATACAGGGTTGATTTCATCCCAAGAAAACTGCGTGGTCAAGTGGAATACTGTACTTTACTTTATCACATGTTGCAGATTGATAAAAGAGAATTATGTAATTTGACAACTCGCTCAGTGATACAAAAATGTGAGTGTATTGTGGTGTATTATAAGTAATACATCAAGTGGGTATTTTTATATCGACTACATTTATGGGTAAAACTAAACGCAGCTTCTTTCATCTAATGTAATTATTGATATGTCACATAAGTCGAATTTGACACATTTTATTGGTCAAGAGGCGCGCTTGTAAAGGTATATCACAGCGACAATAAAAAGCATAGCATTTTTTAATTCATTAGTTTGACATTCCAAGTTCAAATTGAGATAAATGTACATATGTGTACTTGGAGCAACGTAAATAAAGGCGAGAAACTAAATGAGGTACCCAAGATTGATGTTCGAACTATGTATTATTTTTCAAATTAATATAGAATAGCTTTATTCTTAACATTTTTTGCATTCATTATAGTCTGGCGTTAAATTCAACTTAGAATGTGACTTACCACCCTAAAAGATACGACTCGTAGGACCGAAGCAAAATTGGACTTACCTCGGTTTTACGAGTTGATAAATCACGTCACTTGTTGTGTTAATGCTGATAATGAAATATTATAAAATTATGAGTTACCAAAAATAATTATCTAATAATTAAATAATTAAAATATTAATTTTCTGTAACATTATTGAAATAAATCTGATACTGTGTTGTATTCGGGCAAACAATCTGACAAAAAAATACAAAAGGTTTTATATCCCGTATGATAAAAACGTTTTGGAAAAAATATAAAATTGGAAATAATGAAATCTTTTGAGCATATTAAGAAAAAAAGGTTCTACAAAAGAATGATTGAATTGCAGAAGTGGAAATAAATAAGTTTGGTAATTAATTCGTAAATACATTTTTAAATAGTCAATTACGCAATACGACTTATGTTTTTTAGGCCTAAAAAAACCACATCCTCAAATAAATATTTGTGACCTTATATTTATCATTTTTATTTCATTTAATAATATTAGTCTACTTAATTACTGTCTTTTTAATGAAATTATTGTGTGCGTTATCTGTAAATGAGTCACCCTGTAGTATACGGAGGTGTATGCAAATTCCATCCGTTAAAAATATTTTAAATGAAATAATCTCATTTAATCCTTCATTTTCCCGGAAAAACAGCGATAACACTCCGAACCTGGCAGTCTTACAACTTTCTAATTAAAATAAAACTGCTATCTTTCCACAGACAGCTCAGGTACTTTCTTAATTGGAAAACTCCAAACCGATTGCAAAAATTTTTCTGGGCGACACCTTAATAACGCCCCGGTCTTACTCCAACTCATCCCTATTTATAATTCTAATTAATAAAGCTTGGCACAATTTTCATTATTGAGGATTAGCACAGCAACAATAACGTTGCAAGATCCTGTTGAAAGAAGCAGGAATGTTCCATAATTAGCGCTTAACTTTCGACCAAAGTCAAACACAAACAGAAAAGACGATGATCATTCCAAAGTTTGCCCGGGATATAGCTCCGTCTTTGTCGCGCCCGGAATCCAACACCGGACGATTCCGGTGAAATATGTGCTGGAGATCAATTACCCGATAATAATTAGTTTCAGAGCAGAAACGGTCGACAGGAGCGCCGCAAACTCGAAAGAAAAGAATCGTGTGGCTTGTTTAGATAACCAAAAAGTGCAAGTTTTAAAATTATAAGAAAAAGAAAGCTCCTATTACTAATTAAATCAGGGAAGAGGAGGGAGAGATTCTATGAGGCTTTTTACGTCTCTTCGTTTCTTGCTTATGAAACGTTGTTTATTTTCTGTTAATGTAGAAGTTAGATGGATTTTCTGAGTAACTTTCTTTTGAAATCGTTCACAACTTTTCCATTAATAAAAAGTCCTCTCGCGTTAAATTCTTCGTTATTCGTAAAACTATCAATTGATGCCGCAAGGTCCCCGAAGTTTTTATGGAGTTTCTAAATTGGCTGTAGAGCAATTTATAAGCGCTTTCGGGTGTAATGAGACTCAAATATTTAACGAATCTGCAGAAAATGAATTATATTTGTAAGTGGGCCCAGGTTTTGGGGAAATGCTAAAATACGCTCTATTGTTTATTGTAATTAAAGTACTGAAATATATCTTATATCTTATACAATTTGACTTGATTTAACACAACGCGATGTAGAAGCGTAAGATAACATAAAAAAAGTATGCTGTAATTTTTTTAAGGAATGATATTAAATGCAAATTGTTTTTAGGTCATGTTGCAAAGTTATCACGGTAAACACATTTTTATTATGACAAACATTTGTGCAGTATCATCATGTTACGTTTACAGGATCTCTTAGAAGAGTGTCGAAGTATTTTAACAAAACGAAACAATTTTTATATCATTTTAAAAGATCTCCATTTTGTGTTGCAATATCTTTTTTTTTTTTTTTAATTCAACTGATACGAATAGCATAGAAAGCTTGAGTCGTATTTAACCATTTTATCCGTCTGAAAGTAAATAAAGATCAGTTCGCCAGGTTTCGCCTAATGGTATTCGTAAGTGATGAAAAATGGAGAAGACGCGAATCGGTGTTGGCGGCCCGACACCTGCACTGATTTCGGATTTATGGTCATCTTTTATACAAGAGGCTGAAGAATCGATGAGAATAATAAATATTTAAAATCTTTCCTCTGAAACAATTTACATATTTTTTAAGTTGTCAGAATTCAAATCTGGTGTCAAACGCTTCAATGAACCCCCTTTTGTCTGCATCAAGCAATTATGCAACCGAAAACAATTACGTCCATTATGTGTCCGAACGTTTCTGCGTCAGTATCTTAATTTCTCATTCTTCTGTCATTCCCAACACTTGTACGCAATTACGAAGCCCTTCGTGAACCCCGAAGTGCTATATTTTCAAAGGACTATTTCGTTTGCACGCTCCACTTGTTCGCAACACCTGACTGGTTCTTGTTTGTTATTGTTGTTTTTACTCGAAGTTAAGCGGTGTTTAACGGAAACAGAATAAATTCCGTAGAGGTAAAAAAACTTAATATTAAAATGAAAGAAACATGTAAAATTCAACGAATTTAAATTATGCGAACCGGGAAACTCGTTCCTTTATATACAGGATTACGCCTTATTTATTAAATTCTGCAGTACTACAATCAAATTTATCCACCAGATGAGAATAAAACATGTTTGAAACGTCGAGGAAACAGAATCGCTGCCGTGACGGAATTAACGAGATGATTTATGTTTTCCGACTAATGAAACGTCAACGTAGACACTTAGCAGAGTTGTGTCATTTGTAGGGAAGAAAAGCTATCGCTAATGGACAAACTACGAACGAAATCGTTCGATGGTGTTTCTATAATCTGACCGAGAAGTAAGAGAACCATCGTTTGATTCTTTCTTTTCCGTACTTAATTGAGGTGAGAACGATCGAAAATATAAAGCTTTCCATGGAAAAGCTCTCTGGGATGACGTCGAGTATTAATAATGTGGAGGTTCGAGAGGTTGCGGGCGTGTGAGTAGGAAAACGGGGTGATTTATGGAACGAAAAAATTACTGACTGACACCGACACGCACGTATCCAGTTGAGATGACAGCGCAAAATGGTCGATCACTTCCGGTGTTAATTAGTCGAGACGCAGGTGGTTAAAGATGATGGAATGGCGTCTCGCAATTTATTATGAGGCTATGACAATTAAAAACACGAGATTTAGCAAAAGCCCTAAAAAGATGAGGTAATAAGGAAGATCATAGTAAAAGATATAATGAAGAAATAATTAATGTCAGTCGTAGTAGCATTACTAAATCAAAACTTAGAACTACGCCAGGCAGTTTTGCATGACTTTTGCATTGTATATCAATAGCGGGTTTATTGCAAAACTCGTCTAAATTAATGGGACTGTGATATAAGCAAAAGTTTGACCAATTGCATAAACACCTTAATTGCTTGCACTACTTTATACTATATGTAAATAGTTGTAGTACTAATTGCACAACTACGCTACCTAACTACAACGAGTATTTACAGTAAAACCACGATAATGTACTAATTATAGTGATTAGTCACAAAAATCGTATCAAAATAGTTCTTACTTATTAAATTAACGACAATAAATAGGTTTTATATTTCGCAGGAAATTAATTTTACGATCTCTAGAGCACACATCACAATGCATCACAATGCATGGTCTGTACTGCAAAAACACGATTTTTGTAAACAATAAAAGACTAGGAACGCTATAAAAAATTCAGCGGGTTGAAGTCTTTGTGCCCTTAATTAATCAACATGAAAAATAAGTAGACCATCGCTTTGTTTTTAAATCTGCGAACCATAAATCAGATATAATATCATAAAAACCAATAGGATGGCGGCCGAAGAAATAATATTGAAAGGTTATTGGCAAAATTCAAATTTTATCATTAAAATAGATTTCTTAAAAGTAAATAATTTATTTAAAATTGATGGCTACTTATGTAGTATATGTATGAATATATTAGTTTAAGACTGTCTTAGAATCAATCTTTTGACATTAACAATTGAAATATTTGAATCGTTGCTGACATTGTCAAGAAATCGGTTTACTGGTCTTAAAATACTGCATAATTGACGTTAATTAATTTTACAATTAAAGAGCAAGCTGGATGAACATGTTAAGTTACATTTTTGTAAAATTGTAGATGTCTGAGTGAAAGATGCTATAGCTACAGCTACGTCAATCAAACCTTCATTTTTGGAAAGTTAGCAGACTTTCTCTTTCTTTTTTACTTTGTTACTACACATTTTCTTCCAGTAAGCTCCTTAATTGTATAATTATTATACAGTCTAACGTAAACAAAAATATTTATGTTTTCTGTTCTCCCTCACAAAAATAAACAATACGTAATAATGTTGCCGAGCCAAAATGAAGTTCATTTTATTTAATAAAATAATAATTATGTATTTTTTTTCTTCGACGACACTAATTTTCATTTTCAAACAATATCTTTAAATGGTTCAATTTATTGAGTTTTTGGTTAATATATTGTACACATAATAATATGCATTAACTATCCCTTAGTAACTAAACAAAAAATTAGTAGTATTAAAAAATAAAGTTATTGCTTTTTATCTAAGCCAGGCAGCATACCTTCTATAACAAGCTCCGTGTAGCAGTACATATTAAAAAGAGCTGGACGATACTAAGCGTTTTTCAAAGAGATTGAATTTACAAAACTTGCAGTTTCTATTATACAATAAATACCCTCTGAAAACCAAGCCATACATGAAACTTTAAAGATTTGTGCAAGTCGTGATCGAGAACGTGTCACTTACATTTTTACGAAGTTTACTAACTTTCAAAGGAAAGCTGACAACCAAGAAACAATATCTAAAATGAAAATTTAATAGCTGCGAAAAAATTTACCATGCAACACTCGTGGACGTAAACAAAACACTTCCTGCCAAGTTGAAAACTTTGAAACTCTCTGTTCTATGAAAGTGTTTTTAAAATTGAGCTTTTAGCAAACAGTAACAATGTAATGCGTAAATTTGTTTTTTAAGCACACAGCATTATCCAAAGCGTTGAATTTTCGTGAATAAAACGTTTTTCATTCCATTAGTTTTCCTCGAGATCTACACTCAAAATAGTGAAGAGGTGTTTAAGTCTTAATGAGAATAAATCCCAAGTGCTCGTGAAATTTGTTGAGTTGGAGGGCGCTTCTTTAATTTCTATATCAAAGCAAGAAAAATGTATCACGAAAAAAAAACATCAATACCTACAAAAAAAAATAGCGATCCTATGGTAGAAATAGCAAATTTTCAAATGACAATAGGTTTAACTAATTAATTAGGCACCAGAGTAAACATCATGACAGGATTAAAAAATTACTCCCGCCTCCTAAATTAATTATTTCTCGGGAAGAGGAGCGACTTGCAACGTGGGTGGTCATTCCATAATTAACTTTTTCCTAACGAAATAATTAATAATTAATGATTCGATCCTCCTTCCCGACAGTTTTTCTCTAACCTGATTTCAGCTGTTTTACCCATGTGTCCGATAAATTATCTTTTTTCCTCGATTCCAACATGCTTTCATCGTGAGGACAATGGATGGACAACTGTCACAGGACGAGTAAGGTGTAAAAGAAGTAATGGTGCAGAAACAAGTAAAGTGGCAAAAGCGCTTCGAGAGATAATTAGACTTGACAGGTCGTTCAAATAGAAAAATTAGAGGAGGAAAAACGGGGATAAAAGGACAGTCACGTGTGCAAAATCTCATATTCAAAACGAAACTGAAAATCTAGGATACTCTTCGAGATTTAGTGACTCACGAAGCGGCGCTCCGGGTGATCTCCGAATCCTCCAGGGATGTTTATTGTGACTTCTCTTTTCGTAAAGGACTTGATAGATATTATGGAATAAAAAAATCCATTTGCATTTAAATAATAGATAAGAAACGAGGTTGCGCCAATGCAGAGATGGTAGTTTTGGCACGCGAAAATTCAACTTTTTTAATTTGAAAAGTTGGCAGAAAATGTAAAGATATGTACACTTTTCGTATGCAAACAGCCGCGCCAAGATCTGCATAGAATAATATATCAGGCTCATTGACAGCTTCGCCGAGATAATCCTCCCAAATAATGGATTACAGAAAGTTTCGAGGCCGAAAATAAGAAACCAAGATATTTTTCATCTAAATTAAAAGCTGTCTCGGCCCCCTAATTGAACCTGCTGATAATTAATGTTGGCCATTGTGTCCAGACTCTGGATAGTGGTCGGCCATGATCAGCCGAAGTTTGCTTTTGGAGAGATACGGAATCCGGAACGGATCGATGTTTTTATGGACGTTTTGCACTGCGATTATGCAGGACGCCACTAAGAGATTCAATTTTTAATCAGGATAAAATAAAATCTGACATTTATTTTCCATCAAATGACGCTCGGAAATAGCAAATTCGCAAGAAAATCGACTATTGTCAATTAAACCAGGAAAATTTCCCGCAAGTCCGACATTTATCGTAAAATTTCATTTAACTGAATTTGAAGGAATTGTAAAAACAACCCCTTTTGTTGAAAAATCGAATATCACGCGTCAAACGCATTCAATCCAAGTTCATTTTTCCCGAACATCATATTTATATCTCATCTCTCAACAAACCGAGCGGCTTAATTTCTAATTGCCTGCTTCAGGTCCTGAATAAACTACCCCTCTCTACACATAACACCCCAACAACATCGATTACATTTCGATGCTAGAGAACAGGTGAACATCAAACACAAACACCATAAGTTGTGTTATTCACAACCGACCCTTCGGTATTACCATCAAACAACACCTCTTTGCATTAGAAGGTGAAAATTTACATAAAATAAGAAGCAGCAATGTCGTGATGCGACGCTTCATTCGGAGATTATATTTTTTCTCTCCGAAACACAATTGTTTTTGTTTATTCGTTCACACTGTCAAGAACGAGAGCAAAGAGAAATAAATAAAAAATATGGATTTTATAATTTGTCACTTTTTTAGGCGAAACCTCCATGAAACGGCGCCTCATTCCTGCTACCGCAATTAATTAATGTTTATTTTATCGGCTAATCTGTCGATAGAGCATTACCATATGTCGGCGTGAGCGGTTTCTCTATCCAATGGCGGAGTAGTGTAGATTCCAGAAAAATAAATACTCCAATAATAATCTAGATTCTTTATATGAAAACTCCAAAAATAATAGCGGCGAAGGAAGCTTGGAAACTCATTGACGACAAATTAAATTATGTATTAAAGTTAAAAGTACAATAGGCTTATTCTTTACTCATCAGTGCTCTTATAGGTATATTTAACAAAAAAGCTGGGTATTTTTAATTAAATGTGTCGTCTAGTTTCTCTAATAATTTTACAGACTTTCTATGCTGTCTTTTACCGCGTCATTTCATTTTCTTCAATTTAAAATAAATTTTATATTACTCAGTAAATCTAGCGCTAAATTCTAAAGGTTAAATCGCTTGTGAATTGGGCATTTTGACGTCTAAAAACACTAAAAAGCAATAGAAATTAATTCGCAACTAAATGTTTAATTCGCATTCTAAAAATCGGCTCACATTCAGCATTAAAACTGCAAATAGTCGATGTCTATCAAAATAAAATATTTAAATCAGAAATTTTAGTTTAGACGCTGCTCGATCGATTTGTCGATTTTCAGTGTAGTTTTCTATGTTTCTTTTTTTTAGATTTGGAAGTAAACTTTCGAAACGTTAACCTTGTAAATAAATATTTCATAAAAATGTTCGAAGATTCAAATAGAAAATAGAAAAAAAATACTGTTAGACAAATATGTGGTTTGTTATGTTTCCTATCACTGATTAGGTACGAAAATTAAAAACCTATATAGAAATAAACGAAAAAGCTCTTGTTTACACAAAACATAAAAATTGAGTTTATGCTTTCTAACAGCAGTATTACCTGCCACATTTTCGATTAGACCAATTTCCAAACACGATAATGATTGGAAACGTCAGGAAATTGGCCGCAGATCGTAACCTTTCTCTCTCGGCGCGCCTAAGTGGATTTCCCCGAGAAGTTTTCTTTGTCCATTGTCGTCGAATTGACCTTTTAGTCGATTGGAACCAGCTACGATAAACAGACGGTAAAACGCCCTTCAGATAAATATAAATTATTAAAGTGACAAGCACCATATAAAATTTCGACATGAGAAAATCGATCAGTTTTATCCTTTTTTTGTCGTTTACGGATAACGAAGGTGCGTTCTTACATTTCTGTTTTTGAGGAATCATTTTTTATTCAAGAACGGACATTTTTCAGAAACCTCTTCAGGATGTTCTTATGATGCCACAGGGGATGTTTTCTTCCGTCTAGAGTCACTTTAATGTATCCGCAGAGGATATGAATGAAGATGATCGTTTTGAATATGAGGTGGATAATATAAAATGAGCACTCTTAGACTCATATCGTTGTGGGATGCAATTTCGGGTCGTTTATTTAATAGTTCAAACGATCTACCGTGAAAATGAAACTAAAGATGTTCCGAGAAAAATCAACAAGTTTACAACTTTGAAGAAAGTAAGCAAACTAGAAACTACTATAAACTGTCATAACAAAATTCTAAGATTACCGCCATAATTTTTTGTAGCTTGTTATCAAAGTTTGTCGTGCAACGAAAAATCATGAAACGCCGTAACTTGGAACAAGTGATTCCAGTGGAAGATTTTATTCCGTCATTCTGAATTTAATCGAATAAAAATAAGCACGCATTTAAAAGTAACTTAGAAGAATATCTGAAATCTGGGTAGGATAAAAAATACAAGCGCAACTTGTTTGATCTCTTCTAAAGATAAAACTTTTTAGAACCTCTAAAGTATATCAAATTTCGTAATAATCCTAAGTCACCTTTCTCGTCTCCAACAAACAGAATACCTGATATTTTCAGCTCCTGAGCTCTTCACGTTAGCTTAAAAGTTTTGTTCTATTTTGACGCTTAAAGTTCTTACGCGGGTTATAAAATGCAGCATGAGAGTAAAAAAACAGCCTCCAACTATACCAGCCCAACAAAATTACCGTTCGACCTTTAGCGGGTAAGCTTTTGACATTATAAATTAAACAGAGCTATTACCGCCTAAACTTAGCCATAAAATAAAACATTCGGCAAAACAATAACGTAGCTTACCAGGGGAGCGTGTTGTTTATTTAATAATAAATTAACCCCTTTTAATTAAAATCGACTCGTATATTCATGGCTGAATAGCACGTGACAATAAAGGAACCCTTTTCGCGTTATTATTGTGATTATTATTATGGTGGAAAAGTCAGGCCGTTAAAGCTCCAGGATCCGGTAATCCACGAACATGCGCCATAATAGTTCCGGGTCGCTCCCGAACGGTAATTACCCCAACAAACCGCTCATACTGAAAAATCGCGACCATGGACTCGGGACAATTTCCTCTGAATTATCAGAAGGGCAGTTAGTCCGATGCGTTCTTTCAAGCGAGTTAATATTCACAGTTCGGAGCTGTGCTCCCAGAAAACGGATGACTACTCAACGTGAATAATTTAAGAGAGACGTAATGAATTAAGACCATCTGCAGCGCGCTCAACTCTTCTTCCTGGAACGGGGGCGGCAAGATGTTGAAAAAGATACGATTAAAGAAGGTAGCGATGATTGAACAGATGCAACAATTTCGAGGAGTAAAATATAACAAGAAGAAAAACAATCAACGTGGAAAATTGTTCAACTGACTTGTTTTCGCCGTGCAAATATAATATTAGTCAGGTAAATGTACCAATGTAAGCAGACATGCATGCAATCACATAAAAGTTTTATTTTTTTTAATAGTAAGGACTCTTATCTAAGCAGCTTTATTTATTTTTTTAAGATAATAAACACGGGTCTGTACATAAAAATCTCTATTAAAAAAAAATATTCACCCCACTTGATCAATAGATCTTAAGAAATTACTCCCTATGCTCATCGTTCGTGTCTACATACGATGAACAATCCCTAATCTACAACTCACGAACATCTTTTACACGACTTATCCAAAGAAGCCATCGATTGTTACGAGAATGAAGTCTTTCTTTTCTCCCACGAAACATCGTGCACGCCTTGTCGACTCCCTATCAATTTAACAACACAGCGCCTTAATTCAACGAAAAATAAACCAGATCCGGAGATTTTCACGTCTACGTCCGAGTAAACCCAGAAATTAATGACTTTCGCCAATTCTAGATAATGTCGGAAGAAATATAACGCTTAATTGCACGAGAAACACTCAACCAACGAGCCAAATAAATAAAGGACTATGTAAATAAAGCCCATTAAACATAAACACAGTCGCTTTGTATTCCTTTATGTGAGTATTTTTTAAAAAGGGAAAAAGGGGTGGTGTCATAAAATCCGGTCGAAGAGTCCCCATGGAAAACGCCGCAGCTGTACATCTCGCTAATAATGGTTAAAGAGGAATGCGCGACTATTTTTCAGAAAATTGGTATAAAAGAACACGAGTACTTTTGATGGGTTCGCAGATATTCTCGACAGTGGTAAAATGTTAAACATCGACCTAACGACAAGTGAAATTAAGCCGTATAACAGCGCGCCAACAGCCATCCGGGCATATTAAAGTATTAAACTAAGTTGTGGTTACAATGGAGTTACAAAGTTGGCTTAATAAGGGGTTGCAACGAATCGCAACTGCGAACAGAAGAGAATTTCGCGATTTTGGAGCCAAAAGTCGAGATCCCATCTCATTCAGAACTATATAATAGAGATGTTTGGATTATACTTGCTTTAGTTTAGATAACTGAAATTAAGAAAGTTAGTGAGTTTCGAATACAAAAGTTTTCTAGACAATTGCACGAAAAATTGTCAACGAAATAAACGATGAGATAAAGTTTGTAATTGGTACGAGGCGATTTCATTCTTACTGCTTGTATTATACTGAATTATCAGCTGTTACCATTTCGCAAAATAGAATAAAGCAGAAACTAATTTGGAAGAGAATTCTAAACAAATTATTAAGTCAAACGTTGTTCAAACAGATTTCCACTTTCCAGGTCAACTAAAAGTGGTCATAAATATTAATACAGGTGAAATGTTAGATGCGGGTATGGTTTCAAAAATTAACTACTTCAAATTGTGACATTTGCGATCAAATCAATTTAATAAAGTTAACCAAACTAATTTATAGAAAAAATGTATGGAGAATATTTCAGTAAAAACTTTCAAAATTAGCGCTGTTTCTATAATGACTGTGTAATTTCGTGTAGTATTACATTTAGCGAAGAGTGGAAAACTATCGAACATCAATTATCTCGTCGTTCTCAATAAAGACGATAATAAATATTTTAAAATAAAGTAATGATGCAATTCGGAGATTACGATACAAATTTTGGTGGACTTCCTTTTTGTGGCTTTCCAATGACCTGTCAAACACTTCGCCAGATGAGACAAGAGACCCTGCTGAAAATAACAACTAGTTCTGTTTAAATTGGGATACAATATTCCGAGTTGTTAATTGAGTAGCAAAATTAATTATGATTATCAAACAATATAAAGCAGATGGAGCAAAAAAAGTAGCACAATTGAGTAAGCGCAAGATTTCTTCCGTCTCAATTAACGACTAATTAACTGTGCTTAATCTTTCATAAATTCTAGTACTACTGATTTTGTTTTGACTTAACTTAACTTCTGAATGCAGGAGTTCTGAGTTCAGTTCCAGTAGCAGCGATAATGTAAGTCACACATAATCACATTTATTACATTGTTATCAATTTTTATATTATTGATTAATCGAACTGGAATATTAAAAGTTAGAAAGAGAATTCTTAAGTGACCTTATTATAAAATTCATGACCAGTTAAAAATTATTGTTTATTCGAAGAGGGATCAGGATTTCAATTTCTTACAATCTCGTATTCAAGAATTTCCTTCGTTTAAACTTCGATAACAAATTATGTGTATATTTTCATAACTGGTTCCTATGTAAAAAAAAAACAAAAACATAAAATTGAATCCTCAGCACTATATAACTACTCTTAAAATCATTCCAATTACTTTGGATCCACCCGTCATTTCTCACCAGTGCACTTAGCCCTATATGTTCAACGTGACGTTATTTTCACAGAAAAGTACTTTCTGTAATTGCTTAATTCATCCTTGTTCCGTCTTTCCTATATAAGTTTATTAATCTTTGTTGCCGTATTCCCCAGAATTCATGTGGAGTTAAGCCTTATATTCGTGTGCACAATCACTCCAACTAATTGTGGTAGTTTAATTAAATTCAGTATAACATAAACACACCAAAAATGGTGGATGCGCCAGGTCAACTTTAAAGTCAGTAAATTCCACAAGTTAAAAACTCCCATGTGCTTCGTTCAACCTTCCAGCTGGCAACCACAACCACCTGTCACTAGCATTTCCTAAACCAAACCCCAACAAACGCGCCGCCCTTATTTTTCGTTTACTCAAAAATCACTTTAAAAAAAACCCTCATTTATCGTCGTCCATCCATCTAACCCTCTGACGCCTAACCGAGTTAACATCCTTAACCTACATCAAGAAAGCATCCCAACATCTGGCCCTCGGAGTACACCCGAAAACAACGCAACGCAAGCGCCGCCGCTCCGTTCGCCGCCAACAAAACTCCGTTAAACCAGTGATACACATGACGCCGCCGCGAAAAGACGCGTCTCGACGGTACAAAATTACGCACGCAAACACCACGCGCCAAAAAAATCACGCTTTTTCATCCAACCGAATCGAAAAAAATTAAGACAAAAGTTTCGTTTCAACAATTCTCACCCTCACGTTCGATAGCGACGGCTGCAATTAATTGGGACATAAATCAACCCCGAACTATTGTCGGTTCGATAGGAGGCGGCGGAACCACTCTCCTTTTGAATTTGGCGGGAGTGAGAGCGGGATAAGTTAGGTGATCGATAAACCATAAAACATCGAAATTACAACAGGCTCCTTAATCTATTACGACGTACGACCAATAAAAAGGATACTTCGAATGAGGAAGTTCGCGATTCGGAAGGTGATCCGGGCAACCGGATCCGGGAACAGGTTACGGCCGAGATAGTTAGAAAAAAATGTGCTGATAAAAACAACAATGAAAATTAATAGCTTCGGGAACGAAAGTTTGAGGATGGTCTAAAATCAGCAAGCAAAAACCAATAAAGGCAGTAAGTTACAAGAAAATAAAACCAACGACGTGAAAGAAACAATTATCTGATCCAACATTTCAGATTCTTTGTGCTTTCATCTCTGTTAATCCTAGGTTTCTACTTCATTTTCGTAATTTCTTGGCGAAAGTTAACACAAAATAATAAATAGAACCGCAGCAATGCGACCACCAGCTGATTCGCGAAATTTGAAAAATTAAATTGGATGAAAACAAGATGCTAAAATTTAATTTTAACAGAGAACAATGATACTGTTATAAAGCGTTCAAAAGTGAAAAACACGTTCTTTAAAGTAAGCTATTTTTTTCCCGGACATCTGTTTGCTTTAGTAAATTTGCTGTACTGTAATATCTTTTGAAAACTTTTCGGAAGCATTTGCTAAATATTTAAATTACGTTTTAATTAAAGTAGCGGTTTATAAAATCAAATTTGATTAATCTCTTAAAAAACAAAGTCAAATAAATAAGCCCAAAACTTTCGGGACGATAATAAACAAGATTGGCTGAACCAAAATCATTTAATCACGTCTGAAAAAGTTTTGACATTCATAAATACCAGACATCAAAAAGAACTAATATTATGATCGTACGATAATAAATAATCTCTCACAAGACCACAAGACGTGAATATTGGACCAAAAATCAAATTGTGCCAAATTAATGAAGGAATATCATGAAAGCAAATTTAACTTCGACATTAGTATCGCTAGTACAATACACATCCTGCCTTTAATTAATGCTTGGTCCTTCTGTGTTCGCTTTTCTTGTCTTTGAATGGAGGGTAATGTTGTATACCTGTTGACAGAATGTAAATTTCGCAAAACCTAGTCTATTCATCTTGACCCAAATATTAATCCCCCAAATTTAAATTATATGGAAACATTACTATGACAATAGAGTATAATTTGGGATATCTCTAACATACTCAAATAACACGAAAATGTGAAAACCCTTGTTTCATTCTGTTTAGAAATGGAAAAAGTTTACTACACCGCCACCATCATTGTTTATAACAACACCGCGAAGAATTCAACCGTTGCTGAGGACTCTGCCAACAACTGGTGGGCGTTATCAGCCATAATCCTGGTTTTTGGCACCGCCGCTGGGAACATCCTTGTCTGCTTAGCGATTTGTAAAGAACGCCGTCTCCAGAACGTCACCAACTACTTTCTCATGTCGTTGGCCATCACGGACTTGATGGTAGCCATTCTTGTGATGCCGCTGGGGATTCTGACCCTTGTGATGGGTAAGCGAACGCGATGGTACATAACACTCGAGAATGACAGAGGATGATGTTTGCGTCCCACACACGCCACACAATTCTCGGAATCCTATCGCAATTAAAACGTAAAACAATGGCGGCGCGAGAGTGCGTGCAACACGCACTTTAAAAAGACGGCCATTTCGCTATAAAATCGTACATCGATCGAAAAATACTTAGTTGTCTCACATATTTTCTGTGACAAAACCACCCACACACACACACCTGTTGTGTGGGATTTCAGGAATTGCGTCTTATTATGACCAAAATAATGTCCATTGTGAACAACGAACGCGAAAAAGTGTGATGAGAAAAGGGAACAGTTCCATGAGCAGTGGATTTTCCAGCACATATCCCAGGATTTATACGATACAAAGCCGAAGCTGTGGGTTACCCGGAGTGCGTTTTAATTAAGTAAAATTTTTCGGTGATATCTCTCTGGAGAGTCAGAGAGGGGATAAGACGTACAAAATTGGAAGATGTAAGGACGGGGTCAATCCATCAAAGTCTCCGTCTACTGTTCACTAATGTGGAACGATAAGACACCTCGATCTGATTCGCAGAGTCAGGGACTAAAAAGAATACAAGACAGTCTTCAAACTTCACTTAACTTTATTCAATAATTAAAAGTATCCAAGAATCAAAAAAAGCGAATGTGCATGATGCACTCGAGTGTACCACAAAAACGTTATGCATTTTTAATCAAACTTATTCCTTTTAGCTCCAATCGATTTGTAAAAACGCTCGATTGATTTTTGTTTGTGCGTCTCCCTGCCCAGTCCATTGTCATTTAAATCAGGGGAGAGCTTTTTTAAGCTGGGACTCAATAAAAGACTTGAAAAAATGTGTAAGATGGAAAACTTGCCAATTGTATTCCGATAAATGCAACAGACAGACGTAATTTAATGGAGTTTCGTAAAGTGTACTACCCTGCGAAAATTTTATTAACCGGATATCGCCTGTACAAGGTAATAAATTTCACTCAAACCAGCTTAATTTCGTTAACATTCTTTATCTAAAAATAATAAAAAAAAGGACACAATATGCACCGCCTTTCACACTTCGTAAACAGCGAAAATCTCTGACAAAAATCAAATAAAATAACATAGCATGACATCTAAAATTCTAAATTGTACATCGAATAGACAATTACAGGTTTTCCTGATGGCATGTCAGACGTAATAGACAAATTTGTTGGAAAGTTCTGCAGCCCCCGCGTTTAAAGGATTCTATACACCAACCCACGAACATCTTTCACGCCCAACAGTATTCTATAATCGAATCCGCATCGGAACCGCCGTCTTTCCGGCATTTTCGGTCAACCGCCCAAAAATATCTCTTTATTCACCAACTCGGCGTTTTTTTTTCTTTTCCGACACGTGTTCTTCCCGCCGATAACAAGACAGATAACGTCGTACCAACGATTTACGACGCACGCTATTTCCCGATCGCGTTAAAATCGCACTCGATAAGTCCTCTCCGTCAACAGTATTAATTCTCATTACGCGTCCGACATCTTAAAATAAATCTCACTCGAATCCGAACGCATCAAACAAGGATTTCGGTGATACTTTGCTCGACGAAATCTTCCTCGTAGAGATTACAGCTAAATTGCTCGCCTCAGTCGTGATCCTGCTCATCCGTCTCTTCGAACGTTTTGCGGTCGTGTGTTGGATGCGTTCACTTATAAATTTCGCGCGTGCGAGAGGAGCACTCGCCAAGCAACGAGATTATTATACGTCAGAGGTCCGCATTAGGCACTAATCTCTTTAATCGATCTTAGAAATACGTCGCGAAGTTTATACCGCACTAAAGCGAAGAATTACGACGCGCAAAGTGTTGCGCGAGCGATTACGCGAAAACGCGATAACGCGATTCCTTTTTTCGCAGTTTATGAGCGCGAACAAGAGAATCCGTCTTATGGCGAAAATTATGAGCTGAGATTTGGTCAGGGACGTTTTGTGACTATCCCAAGGGCGCAGTTGCGAAACGATAGCGGAAAAATATTAATATTAAAAGTAATTCCTGGATAATGCAAAAATGTAGGAGGAGATTATTTCTTGGCAAAAAGCTGGGAAAACTTTCTGGTTCGAGCAGTAAAAAATTAATCAGAACAGATTTCGAAAATGACATTTCGAGCTTTCACAGATTCATTCACTTTTTCAATTTGAAGCTCTAAAAGTGTCACCTCTAAAGCTTCATTTATGCAACTCTAAGCGGCTATAAATCAAACCGACATTCTAATCACACATAAAAAACTGGTTTTACAATTAGATTAAAAACGCCCTTTCCCTACTCGTCTGGCAAAAACAAGAAAATGTGGAAGAAATGAAAATTACATCATTCCACTGTGTGACAAGTGCATGCTGCAATATAAAATTGTACGAAACGGGTTATCGATTTTTGTGACGATTAAAAACAACGTTTAAATCAATTTTTAGGTCACCACTAAATGCTCATTCATCCTCGAGACGACGTAAAAAATACGTACAGTGTCCTTCCATTCATGACTGTTGCTCGTTCACGTGACTTAATCGATTTCACTGGCTGTGAAAAATCTGCCGGATGGAAAAAATCGCCTTTCATAATTTACAAAAAAAGAAGTCTGGAACTCGGCACGAACCAAATCGTAAACATATTGTGCACGGTTGGCAAAACACCGTTTAGATTTGATCTTATTTCACCGGCGAAACTTTTTTGATTTTTCTTTTCTCACACATAATAGAGTTATATTTACGTAACGACGACTCGATAAACAGTTCACAAACAAGCAATGTCTCGCAGTTTTACCTCCAGTCGAGAAATCTAGTGCTTCTATTCTCAAATCTTTTACTTTTAGAATATTTGTACACTCCAACGCTTCGAACATTCATAAAACACGTATCATTCGACCATATCCGTTCCATTTGCCGAATTCATAAATAATTAGCTCCGTACAAGGCACGGTCTGTTCACAGTGTTATCGATTCAGTTATCACTATTTAAACTGTTGACGAGGGTTCATTCTAAGAAAACATCCCTCCCATTTCCTAAATAAGATCATTAAAAATTCGTTTTCTGATTCAGCTTAATTGGTCTTCAAGCTCGCAAAATTCGATTGTCGTCGTAGCACTTTATTTGTCAACCTAACGCTAATTTGAATGTAAATCGTATCTTAATGAACAGAATTAAGGAGCCGCAAAAGCAAATAAGAATTAATTTAATCAAACAGACCTTATTCAATCCCGACAAATTTAAGAAGAAACCACTCACCTAAAACAAAAAGAATGAGCTGTTAAAACAACAAATCAGCAAAAAGGATTCAGTTTGTTATTTTTACACAAAAGCGTTGTCCCCAACATTTCCGAAAAAAAAAATTGTCTCAACGCACGTGACGTTTCATTTAAAAATATCACAAAAAGATATTATTAACTCCGATTAATTATTCAAATTTGTCGTAAGCGAAATTATCGACATTTAAATTATTATTTAATCACAGTCGGGATTATTTCTGGGGTGGCATTAATAACGCCAACGTCTGTCTTCGCACAGACGCGTAATTTAAATTTAATGGGGCGGTGCGATCCCAAATTCTTATCACAAAATACGCGAAATCAGCACTAAATTTAGAGAGAATTCCTGAAGTTCTCCTGAAAAATAAAAGATTACTGAGATATAAATGAAACCAGGAATCCAACGGAAAGTTAACGAAAAAAATTTTCTGCGAAGCAATCAAGAAATGTTAGCTAAAACTGAAAATAAACACGAGTGGAGAGATCTGGAACATTCCGTGTCGTAATTCCTGAAGTTGTGCATATTGGCGAGCAAAAAACATGTGGCTCTTTTGTTACGTTTCAACGACTTCTCGATTGACCCCCCTTTTTCCAGTTATTGTCCAGATCATGATCGATAGTTATTAAAGTTCGTCCCTGTACCCTTCCGTCGGATAAAAGAAAACGGAAATGCTTTATATCCCGTCCGATCTATAGACCCTGTTATTTTCTATCCCATTGTATCTACGAAAACATTTTTCCTCCAAAAATATCCTCCACCCCCTTTTCGCATGAAGTTGAAAACAATACTGGTTCATCCAAATCGACTTCCCGCCAATTAAGCCCGTCGCTATTGTCTAAACAGTAACACAGTACCGGAAACCGCACAATCGTTGCTTCTCACCGTGAAATATTACCAAAATTCCAATCATCTACCGCAAGCTGTTTCCCAAGTCAGCAAACACACAGCGCACACCCCTTGTTTTTTACCCTTGCATAAAAAAATAACACTATGTGTGGGTGTTTGAAATTAACCACCACCATCCTATCTACTTCAACTCCGTTCTGTCCGGTTATTAGCTCTGTTTCAATTTCCTGCGATTCGTAGTGATCCCTGAAATCGCTGTTCTCGAAAGGGAAAACTGTTGCAAATAGGAATTTATCGACTAACAACATCGATTCGTGGCTATTTTCACCAAACGATCGATTTAAATGAAAAGCGTCATTATTCAATAAATGATAACTTAAAAATAGAATTTAACTAACTTTTATACATCTTACTCAACTAATCTGAATACAATAGACAAAGGGAAGGGGCAAACGAATTGAGAACTTCCGATTTTACGTATATGAATGACCTCAACAAAATATGATTATGAACTATTCGGGAACTTTCGTCATAGCGTAATTGAGGAGGACGTACGAGGGCTCGACCTCAGTGGTTCTAGACGAGCTGGTCAAGTGGAGGTAATAAAAGGGTAGAATTATTGGAATTTCATTTACACTTTAATGCAATGCCTACCTGAAGTTTCAAGTAGATGGTACTATCAAGACAATTATTAAATATCCCAACAAGACTAGTTTTAATTCAATAAAAACACAACAAGATGACAACTTTGAAAAGGACTTTTTTTGCGTATATAACAAACCTATATCTAAATTAATTTCTATTTTATTAAGTTTATCAGCGCTAAATTATGGTATGGTGAAGAATAAAACAGTCACGCCGGTGGGTCTATGAAAAGCATTCTAAATTTAGTGGAGAAAACTAACCATAGTCCCATTATCCTTTTTTTTCACTATCCTTATCACACAACAACTAGTTCACGCAAGTAAAAATGAACGCGTCACTGCTTTATCTGATAACATCTTAAAAAGAGTTAATTTGAAGGTTATCTTAAGGCTATCTTTAATTTAAGGTTATATTAATGAAGTTTAAGATTTTAGTTGCAGTGTACTATTTATTTCCGCCTTTACGCAAAATCTTCTTGGCTCAATTACTGATTTATCTTCTATACTTAATAGTTAAGCTCCATCTGTAAATCCACCTTCTGTGCGGCCACTTTTAATTCATTGCGAAACGCCTGTCTTTCAAAGATTAAATGTCTTTAAAGCGATTATCTCATTATCTGCTTATCGAGCGCAGAAACCTGGTTGTTTCCATCGTCTCGTAACGAATGACCATTTAAAAAATTAATGGCGCGGAAATTTCCCGTACGCACACTGAATCCTGTAAAATTTTCAGCTAATGTTAAAATAATATCCATCCATTAAATTTTAACAATGGTAAGCAAATTTCCATGTAGGCGTTTACGCTACAAATTCATGTCAATATTGTAGATATTACAACAACACACATATAATGACATAATTAATCCCTTGCAGGTCACCGAACAAATTAGTTAGAATTTCGAAAAATGAAAATTAGCTTGTTTCATATTGTAATTGTTTAGTTCTTCACAATTAAAATGACAGTGATAAAACGTTGATTATAGCGTTGAGAAATAATACCGGAGTCAAAAATAGATTTAAATTTAATGCAAGCGGTAAAAAAAGAACATGCAGAGCTGGAAATTGTGTCCAAAAGAAACTACTACGCAATACTTGCTTAATTCGATTTCAACATATCCTTTTAACCCACAGTACCCGAAAACACGATGCAACTCTTAATGCACGAATTATAATAATACCACAATTCGGTCAAATCCCCGAACACAAACTTTCGAGCAGATTTCATCGAGTTTCAACCAAATTCTATTAGATTTCGCGACCGACGAAGCAAACTCAAGTGTGGCATTCTTTGGGTCTCTTCGACCATCCGAAACTTAAACAGTAAAGGAGTACTCTAACCAAACCACCTCGAAAATTTAATTCAATTCGGTCCTGCTCCAAGTCCGTCAACTGTGTCGATGTTGAATGTCCCTCTAATTCTAAGTTCTTTTCTCTCGAAAATCAAATGTTTGCTCGGAATAAATATGGGACAAACACACTGAATACTTATTTGACGCGGATGAAGATCATAATAACGCCTCGTGACGCGACTGGGAAAATGAATTTTCCAAGGGGACGTAAGCTACCGGCATTCACATCGGGAAATCCGAATTTGTCAAGGTGTGTTAGGGAGACTTCTGTTCGGGTTTTTCATATCGATAGGAATCAATTTAGCGTGCGAGAAGCAACCGCAACCGCAACCAAAAATTGATGTAAATGTCTCCTGGAGAATTTTTGCTGATTTGCATTGTGCTATTTTTAGATGGCATTGTTGTTCACTTGCTCTACAAGCAAAATCTGTTTAATTCCGATTAATTTTACTAAAATACACCAACATCAATTCGGTTTTGCCACCTCATGTGAAATTCTAGCGATTAAGTTAATGAAAGGTAATTTGTGAAAACGCTCACCTAAACAGAAAATATGAATGAAACTCTCTCCCTCTATTCAACCCTCCCAAGGGTGTGTTTGGGGCGTCGACGCGATTATTAAACCGAATCAAAAAACCATCCCACTTTAAATTAAGGATATGAGATCGGTCGTATGATTAGGTATTGAAAATCAAATCAGATCCGATGGTATTAGTTAATTAAGTTTTCATCGACGGTTGTAGCATTCCCAAACTTTCGCATTATGACAAGAAGTTTATTGTGCGTAAGACATGGTATTAGGTATAAAAAAAAATTTACAACACATAAAAAGCAATTTTACCTTGCCTTCCCTTCAGGCTCTTGGGTAATAAATATTTCATAGAACATTCGGTTTTGGAACGACAAATGGGCTCTTTCTTTTCCGCTTATTACTTAAGAAGCCATTCCTTGCAAATTGCGGTCTCAAATTGGAAAATAAACAAGAACGATGCGTCTGATTCGAGTTCAGAAATCTATGAATAGTTTTCAGACGACGAAATCACGTCCTTTGAAACCCACACATCGAATCATATAAAAGGACGTATTCCCGTCTCCTTTCTGCATTGAGCATCGATTGCCGCTGTACTTTTTTCAAATATTTTCGCCAATAAAAACCATCTGTCGATTTCCCACGGTGCATTCGTCAGCTGAAAATCAAATTAACCCAATTACGTGCGGCCATTATACTAATCAATGCTTCTAGAGCGCGAATCCTTCTGTAAAATCCAAAAGGACGACTTTATAATTGGAGCTTGTCCTACCTCTCCTTCAATGCACTTGATTTTCCGTACGTTTCAGCAATATCTCAAGACCTCTCGATGAAGACGGCCAAATGCACACGCAAATTGATTCTCGCTCTCGACGGAAAAGTGGCCCTTCACCTTCAGTTTCAAATTTCGTCAGTTTTTGAAGGGTCATAAACTCTCACAACTTGTCTACATTATTTTCTTCTGTAAATCCCCAGACACCGCACAATCCACAGAATGTGACAGGCCACAAGATCTTCACAGATCCCACAAGCGCCAACTTTAAATATGGACGCGATTGAAAATTCATATGCGTGCGAATCTAGAAGGATCAACCTTTTTTCAGGAATAAGAGAACGTTTGAAATTTACATCGGGCGTAAGATTAGCAGTCGTGCGATGTTGCCGGCATCGCATAATTGGGTTCCAGTTGTTTAGTTAATCGATCAATCGGACAATGGCTTAATCAACCGGTCGGTTGTTTGTTGAACTCATTAAAATTTTCTATTCAGAAATGACTCTATCGAATAAGCTAAAATTATATATCGATTATTGTTATTGTGAAACGTATTCTTTCTTAATTTAGAAATATTGATCCAATCACAGTTATAATGGTTTAATTATAATACATTCGAGATTCAACTGTTCTTAATTTATTAATTATGTACAATTCTGTTTATGTTCTACTTTAATCAAAAATTTATATCGCCGAAAGCGACCGAATGAAACTTTTTCCATCTCTTCCGCGCCCTCGCTCAAATCGCTCTTGAAGATTCGTTTAAATTAATTAGCTTCGTTTCTACAGAAAAAAAAAACGGTCGGAAAAAGTCCTAGACTTAATTCGTTTCGGATTAATTACGGGTCAATTTAATTAGAGATTTATTCCCTCCAAGTGAGCTTCCCCGATTTTTCGATGATCTTCAGATTTATCGAAGAATTCTCATTAACCCTCTACAAGACGTATCTATTATTGCAAATTAAAAATAAAATTTGGTTTTGCCTTTGTCACTTTTGTGCAAGGTATTTTGTTCACAAAATTTCAGTCTTTTATGAAAATCGTGTTCCGTACTCCTGTATGTTTTATTTCTATGCAATGTGTACCCAGCCTACATTTTCTAGCATAACTATAGTAATAATCAAGATCTAGCAAACTACCAACTCACCCATTATTGTGTTCATTACTAGAGGTTTATATTGTTTACGATCGACTTTTTTTCTCAAGCTTCGATCTGGCCCGACAAAGGAATCAACTCTGGCCATATATTATGTAAATCGTCCAACAATGAATAAGGTTTCCTAATAATTAATAATTATTAATAATCTTAACGGGTACTTTATTATATCTATAGATAATAGATAACTGCCGTGTCGTGTCCCGTCTATCGATTCCACAATCACCCACAGGCCGCCGTAAACTTGACCAATTCATTTCTAATCTTGTGCATCCGGAATGATATTCTGCCTGTAGATGTAAATAAAGACTTGAGCCATAACTTAATCCCGTTTCACGCCTTTACGGCGTAGCTGATTCCTGATTAGTGACGTAATAAAGTCAAACGAAAGCCCATGGGATTAAATTGATTGGAGCTTAAAATGAATCCAAAGCGGTGGGAGACTGGGCGGCTTCCAGTTTATGACCGCCAACAGCTGGCCCGGATTATTATTACTGCAACACTTAATAACAAGCAAGTCGATTGGTGGCCCCACAGCACTCCACCGGAAATAGACCCTAATTGGGGCTTTTCCGGACCCACATAATCATGTTTTTCGGAAACGTAATCATGTTTCGCGTATCAGTGAACTCATGTTCATGTTCTTCATGTTATCAAATCTTTTATTCTAGAACTCTAAGTTTACGTGCACACTTTTCAATTCCTGGTGATACTTTTATGGTAATATCTTCTTGAGAAATGGCATAATAAACAGATCCGGTAGGAAAGCGTCAGTTGTCATGCTCGCGGACGATAAAAACCTGTATCATTTCTGTCGGTTTTGGGATAAAAGCATTGTTGTTCCATTCCGCAGAGCCAAATGAATTTATCTTAGCGGAAAGCCATACAAATTAGAGATGGTATAATTGTAAAAGCGTTTTCTGGCGTTACATTGGGATTTTTAATTAAACGTATTTCTCTGTGATCATGTATGCGTGTGCATGTGTGTTTGAGTAATGGCGGCCTTATGTCGTGTCAAGAAAATGAGTTTCAATTTTTAACGAGACGATTTTTCCAGGTTATTTTCCACTGCGTTCGATCTACTGCCTCGCCTGGATATGTCTAGACGTGCTGTTCTGTACAGCCTCAATAATGCACTTGTGCACTATAAGCGTGGATAGATACCTCTCCCTTAGTTACCCAATGAAATTTGGAAGGAACAAATCCAGACGGCGAGTCATCCTGAAAATCGTTTTCGTTTGGCTCTTGTCGATTGCCATGAGTTTACCTTTGAGTCTCATGTATTCCAAGGTAAAATACCACCTTCTTCTTTTATTCACCACATAATTTGCTTTGACCTTGTTCTTACATTGTAACAGGATCAAGACTCTCTAATAATAGATGGAACGTGTCAAATTCCGGATCCGTTATACAAATTCATCGGTTCTATTATCTGCTTCTACATCCCACTATTGGTAATGTTGCTCACTTACGCCCTAACAGTTCGTCTACTCGCCCAGCAGCGTCAGAATCTGGGTACTCCAGACTGGTCCAGCAACTGGATGGGCGGACCTTCTGCTCTTGGTAATTACTTCTACGTAACAGATGAGATTTTAATTCAATTATGCAACAAGTAATAGCTTATTTGTTAAAACTTCCAGAACGGCGATGCACGTGGCGGAAACTACTCAACGCCACCAAGGCAAGTAAACAGACGACACCTCAACACGCCCACCATTCTGCGGCGTCGACAGATACAGAACTCACCACTATCGATACACACGAGCTTTGGATTCAGGAAACAGAACCTACTCCATGCACCATGTCTGCTTTAGGACAGTTCGGCGCAGAAATGCTCAAACTCTCGCGAGGCCTCGAAGCCGCTTCCCATTTAAGAGTGTCTCCCAAACCCACCCCTTCGCTAAAAATAAGGTGAGAATTTCATACCCGCCAGTATTTTCATTCGATTATTCATCCGCCACCTGCAATAACACTAAAAATTGTATAAAACCAGAGAAAACCAACATCGGTTTTCTCAGAGTTGTTCTTCTTATTAATGACGCTCTTCCTCTGCTTAGCTCATTCATTTTACTAGCACATTAAGCCGTTCGGTTGATATCCTTTGTTCGCTGTTACGATGATGTTTACCTCGGGCCCATCAGGTAATTACCGCACTGAATCAAAACACAATTAGTCGCTTGATAGCTCCAAAATCCGGCTCAGAACTGCACTACACAATCGAATATTCAAATGAAACACTCCGACACGATCGTTATTACCCGAACGAACGTTTTTACCATCAAACAAATCGTTATCCTCTACAGATCATCCATCGTTAATGGGCAAAAAACGCTCGTTATACAGTCCTTTAGGTTACTCTGCTGCGTCGTCATGATCATCACATTATACACGTCAATGTAAAATTAATATAATGTAGAAAGACTAGATCTGAAAGTCAAATCAACTCTCGTGTACGTTAGAACCATACAGGAAACCTGTAGTCTTACTTCGAATAAATTAATTTCAAATTCGTATCTTTACAGATCGATAACGCAAGCAGAAATAACATAAAAAAATATACAAACAGATGGTTCATTATTGTTGCCCCAGTAAAAGCTTGACAAATAAAATAATGAATAAAAGAGTCCGCTACTCTCTTGTAGCCTTTGCCAAACAACTTATTTTGCTATTACACTCGCAATAGGTGTATACAAACGTAGACACAAAGAGACACATTAATATGGTTCTCTTCCACAAAAAATATCTTTAGAGAAATGTATTTATAGAAAACCATCTATGTTGTTTTAAAATTAAACAGTGGTTGGTAGAGTCTCGAATAACATTGGACAACACTGGATTTGAGCATTATTTAGGATTAAATGAGTAACATTTACTGCTGAAGTCATGTTAGATTAGTTCGCGTTCTCAAGAGAACAGCTACAGGAAATAGCAAAATTCTGTTTATAAAAATAAAACTTACATAGGTATAATGTCATAAAAACGAGTGAAGGGCTTAAACTAATGTATATACATTTTTATAAAAAAAACATATCAAATCATTTTTAGAAAATTTAATAAGGTGGATTCTGCAACCGTTATTAGCTAAAAATGCTAGTAGAATAAGTGAGAAGATACGTCCAAAGTATTTGTTGGAAAGAGATAGAAAATTTAGCAGAGCTTATTACAAAATCTGACGCAAATATTTTTAAATAGGGCAACCCTGTACTTATTAAAGCAGGAACCTATTAATATTCTTCATTAAAATAGCATTAAAATCCAAAACATGCAACCAATTTTCATCCCTTGATACAATCATTAATTCAGGATGTAGGTGTGGCATAAAATTGCATGGATCTTTGAATTATCAACTCATCATAATAAAATATAGATAAAACAAACGCATGACTATTGTCGTCCAATTTGTGGCGATTTATTATTAACATAAATGACAATTTTCTCTCCGATCTCTGTCACTAATGCAGTAAAAAAAAACTCTCGTTGTGCATTACTCTCTGCAATCCAATTAAAAATCCAAAACACGCAAACGTGAAATTATTACAACAGCGATTTATCGTATCCGCCATAA
Source organism: Cynaeus angustus (assembly GCA_030157275.1). Classification (NCBI taxonomy): domain Eukaryota; kingdom Metazoa; phylum Arthropoda; class Insecta; order Coleoptera; family Tenebrionidae; genus Cynaeus; species Cynaeus angustus. The sequence continues at coordinate 19,366,880 of CM058060.1, forward strand.
CAATATTTCATTCGTAGCTCGGGGGAACGAAGCACCGACAGCTTGGCGGACTCCCACTCCTCGCTATTAACACCGGAAAACTCTCCATGGACGTCAAAAAGGCGTCGCGCCTCAACTTTTCATGAAGGCGACACACGCGACGAAAGTCCGTCGCCGAGATGGCGAAAACGAGGTGGTAGCTTCCATGAAATACGTTCTTCAGACGTTTCTTCCGAAAACTCGTCAGAACCTACTGAAAATTCGCCATTTCCTTTACCGCCACCGTGCACGTGCCCGTACTTTGGAGATAAACAGTCGGATAAGTCTCCACCTCCGAAGCCAGCAGAGGTCAAGATTATCCCGACGACGGGAAAATTGTCGTTGGACGTGGAGAAACCGTCACCTTTGAAAAAGTCTCTCAGAAATCGAGGAAGTAAGGGTAGTGCTGATTCGTCGCCGAACAACATTGTGGTGACGTGGGAGTCACGAAGAACTCATAGACGAGGTAAATATAACAACCTGTTAAGAATGACTACCGTATTTTGAAATTCCTGTAGGCTCCAGTTTTGGCAACACCAAGACTACAATCCTCAGCAACGCTGGCTCTACACAGAGAACACCTTTGTTGTTGCGTCGTGCAGCTACTTTGCGTCAGAACGGTCATAGTACATCGGCCCTCAAAGATAAGAAAAATCCATCATCTCCATGTCTTCTACAACGATATGGGTGTAACAATGCTGCAAATACAACAAAGAGCGTCCGCTCGCACCATTCAAGAAACTCCAGCGTGATCTCAAGAAATTCATCTCGTCATGGACGCATCATTCGTTTGGAGCAGAAAGCGACAAAAGTGTTAGGTGTGGTGTTTTTCACGTTCGTGATTCTGTGGGCGCCGTTTTTCATTTTGAATCTTTTGCCGGCGTTTTGTTCGGAGTGTGAAAAGAACTTGGACAATTGGGTGTTTCAGCTGGTGACGTGGTTAGGTTACGCTAGTTCAATGGTGAATCCAATTTTCTATACGATTTTTAACAAGGTCTTCCGACAGGCCTTCAAGAAAGTGCTACGTTGCAAATATCGCAAAACCACTTGGAGACCACACAGGTGACAGGTGAAAGTGTCCAAGTGAGACGTGAAATATGTCTTTGATGTGGTAAAAATTGTAATTTAGTTGAAAACCGGACCGGTCCGGTACGTCGAGCTACACTGCACTGATATTATTGTGATAAAATTAGTGTTAAGAATAAAGTTAACGACGGTTCTCGATAACCGCAATGGGGGAAAAAATGCTTTCAATCAGTATCTACTAATTAAGAGAAAATGTTTATATGTTGTGTAAATTAAATGTAGTTTAGAACAACTAAACAAAATTCCTACCGACTGTAGACTCATCGTAGCAAAATAAAATGTTCGCAGAAACACTCAATCTTTACCGGAATTTACCCCCCTTCCTAGAATTATTATGCACGTTCACGATAATTGAATAAAACATTCGCGTAAGTCTTAATCCTGAACCACCAAAATTAGTCGGTGATTTTAAGAAGATTTCCCAGTGGATTCGTCTGGACACAAAACTGCTTCTTCGGAACTTAACAATGGGAAAATCTAAAATTCATCAAGCGGAAAAAGATCGCACGGAAATACGAAAGTCTGAATGTACAGCCGTTACATTCAACTCCTTCACTTTTTCCGATAACGAAAGCATCACGAAACAAGATTACTTTCGTAAAACGGACGGATTTTTAACGGCGTTAGCCACCCCCGAAAGGTGCAACGTTACACCTACCGACTTTTCTTGCGGATTACGTGTCGTGACCCACGTCAAACGCGACTTCAAACGTAATACAACGATCTAAACGTTTTTATTTTAAATTGCTTTTCCGAAATTAAAGCCATAGCAAACAGCTTTAGTGTAATATGATACTTTGAACAAAAGAATTGCAATCTTTTCAACAAATAGGTGGACAAAAAAATAAAAGTAGAATAACTTAGCAAATACTTCAAGAAAGGAAAATATAGAAATCTCTGGCGGTCCCAGAAATATCACGTTCCAACACAATTTCAAATTCGACACATCAAAACAAATTTCGCTCGTTTATTTATTATTTTTCTAAAGAAAACCTATTATGGACGTCTTTAGACATGTATCTGATTAAACTGATTATATTTGGCAAAACAACTATTATCATTTTTTCATATTTTATTAGATCAATATGTGAAAAAAAAAACTATCATTATTATTTATGCAAGGCTATCTATTCATCAAACTATCTAAAGATCCCACCAACAAAAATTCTTAGACCATATATTTCTATAGTTTAGATCTCAGCTTGTTTGCTAACTTGAAGTAATCTCATAATGATTAAATTTAACGTAAAAGTAGGTCTTCCTGAAAATGATTGCAAATTAAATCTAAACATTAAAACATTCTCTCCAACAAAAATTCTACTTTCAAATAGCAGATTTCTTCAATAATATTTTTAACACTCCAATAAAACAACTCTAAAATTTACCTATGCATGTATTTTCAAGAGCTTGTACTTACCCATTTCCAAAAATAACCAACGACAGGTTTTAAAATGTTTTGAAAAGTTATGAAAAGATTGCTTCAGTGAGTTTTCAAGTACCTATAGTAAAACTTTTAAAGAAAACATCTTATGATGAACACAAATTATTTTCTGTATTTTCTGTATAAAATGTTCAGGTCACTGGCATTTGTTTTCAGATTTATTCCTTTTGTCAACTTTTAATGTCAATCAATTTAGACTTAACTAAACGTAAAAATAGATGTTTTCGTCTTTTGTTTTTCAATGGGCAAAAATGGTCCAAACATCCACCAATACCGAGACTTATGTAATTTAATAGTCCATTAAATACTGAACAAGTTTCATTATAACGGCAAAAAAATTCATGCGGTCAGTAAAAATTTAGTCAAATAAAGAAAATTTTTTTCTTCAATCTGCAAACTAGCTGTACTCATTTGATTTGTAATTCAGTAAGTTCTTGTTTTACGACGCCAATATGTCCCCGAAAATTGCGTTTTTAAACCAAACGGTGTACAACTAAACATTGATTATATTTTTAACATAAAACTTCTTTTTCAGTCAGAATAGCAAAAAATCTTTAAGTCATCATGCTTTTAGGAGATCAAAATTGCATTAGCTACACTTTTGTTATTGTAGAGGTATGTCGTAACTTTATTGGGAGTGACATTAGTGACGGTGACAGTCATTTGAGTTTTGTGTCCCACCTTGCCTGCCTCTTGTTCTTCGATCAATTTTCTGTTAAAATTGCGTCTAATTTTTTTTTAGTGAGATTGGGTACATAAAAAACATAAAATGAGATTAGGAACACAGATATTTACGTCTAAGTGCCATTTCAATATGAGCCTCACGACATACGTTACAAAAAATGTTTTTCTTCATTTCGTCGTAACTTATAACTGACAGCATATTTTTGTTTAATGTGCCCGTAAAATTTGCTCAGTATTTAGTGGACTATTTACTTATTTATGTTTCCTTACATGTATTTTTGCACACTATCCTTTGGATTGGAAACTAAAAAAAAGTAGTTACGAATTGTCTTCGATCTCCTTAAGTGAAATACTCATATTTATTTATTTCGAAGAAGAAACAAAACGGCTGCATGTAGGTTAACAAGCTGATTGTAAACTAACGCAAGCTTAAATCGGAATATTTTAATATCGAAAAACTAAGAAGCTCAGACCTATGGTCATACTGAAGTTTATGACTTTAATCTTACACCCGTTATTATATATTATGACGAAGGAGTTCACGTTAAATCTCTTATCTAAAAAAAAATTCTATATTTCTCCGCGTTTGTTGTCAACAAACCAAAGTCTAAAACTTTGGCAATAACACGTAACTTTCCTAATTCACCTAATGCAAAATTATGCACTAAAATTAAACACTAAACATATCACAAGCTTGTTTCCTGTCAAAATGTCGGCGAAATCAACCTTAGAACCCGTAGTAAATTAAACCGATATAAATGTCAGCGATAAAATTATATGCGACACTTATGGTGGAACAAGTTATCACCATCTGCTAACTGAAACAACCAGAACTCTCGACATTTTGCATTCTAAACTCGCAACTTTTCCATTATCGACGGAGTTCCAAAAAGACGTAAACGCTGTGCACTTTGCAAAAATGCAACTTTCGAAACGAGAGGTAATTAAAAAGAGTTGTTGAATAATTTCGTCCCACTAGATGATGGTCCTTTTTTCAAAACTCCACACAAAAGTTCTGGAGGAAAATGTCGAGAAAAGTTTTTCATGATCAAGACACCAGACGAATTTCGTTAAAAAAAAGTTTGCGCACGTCGAATTCCTTTGTTCTTGTTAATTGATACAATTTAGTTAATTGACGGTAATTTCCCTTTAAATCAGTGACAGGATGGAGCACGTCGTGTGTAATAATGTAATTATATAACGTCTAAATAGCGTTGAAGACGTGAGACAAAGTTTCTGATGAATAAACGAGGAAAATTCTCACAGCCTCAAAACGCTTCTCCATTAAGATCCGATAATTTTCAAAAATTACACGTTCGCGACGGTTTTAGCGATGCATTTTATAGGAAGCAAAAGCAGGAGCACTCTTCTCACAAATCGATTCTTTCCATCAATAATAAATTCTATTGTTGCAACGAATGCTTTCAAGGAACTGAAAGCGCGCTGGGAACTAATTCGTTTCTATCGCTTTCGGCAATGATTACGGACAATAACACGCACGAGAATAGTTTACGCAGAAATGGTGCAAATTAAGCGATAATCTCGCTAATTCACAATTATTAATTAGATGGTATCCAGGGAAACATACTCAATGTGCATTCTCGTGAGATAATTGATTGATAATGCAACTGACCTTCTACAAAAATATTTAGGGCGTCCTAAAATCGCATAATGGAAAGCGGACCTCTCTCGGGATCCCTTCAGGAGCAAACCTTATTGCTTCTAATAAAATAACACAACTTCACGAGAAGTATCAACACTCATTTATCAGACCGCACTTAGTGGACGTAATAAACATTTTTCCCTCGGGTCCTTCCCACAGATAAAGTAAATGATGCCAGACTTTGCGAACAGAAAGATGGCAAGCAACAAGACCATATTTTTGGACGTTTACCGGAACTTTAATAAGCTATAATCACGTCCGAACTTTTGTTATCTGCCGAAACACGCCGTTTTTTCTTCTCATTCTGCAGACCACGTACTGCTACGTTTTCTATTAACTTGAAACATGGATTACATCCGGAATGTCAAATTGAATTTCGTAATGCGAACTTTTAGGATCGGCGAAAGTGTCGTTGATATTCGATACACAGATCGAAAAAAAATATGTCTCGTGCGCTGTACGACATTTCCAATGTGCTTTCTTAAATTTTCCCCTTCTATAGACAACCAAGTAAATAAAGAAAAAATACAAAGAAATTGTGGTATCATAAATGTCTTTAAGAATCGCAAGTCGGAGAGTACAGTAAATGAATTTTTCAAAACAATGAAAAAGGGGCACAAAAGGCACTTAAATAAAAAGCGCAAGAAAAGAATGCTCGCCAAGATTATATCACAATAGAGTCGGCACGTTCAATACAGTTCTCAACTAACAAAAAGAAATATGCGAAGCGTCTGACACATTTTGTAGTTTTTTTTATGAATTTTAAAATTAAAGTCCAAGGGAGTTAATTAAATTCGCTTTCAAATAAAGTAGGACGCTTTCCTAATTCATTACACAGGTTCGTAAATTTAATATAACACACAAACCGTTTTTTCACGACGAAATGTGTAAGAGCCCAAGCATTTTTAATCATGTATAAATTCCCTCGGGAAGTCGAAAATCTTTCAAAAAAATTTAGACCATGCGAACAAGAAGAAGATGAATATATTTTTGCTAATGGTAACTAATAAAAGTAATGACAATAAATGGTAACTTACTAAGGGTAAGATCTAATCTTCCAGAAGTTATTTTAAAAAATATTAAAAAATTACAAATTAAATAATAAATAAAACAAACTAACAAACTCTCTGTTAAAAGTGTTTGGAAACAAAGTCAATTGAAAAACAGTTACAAATTTTGGAAAATATAGACTCCGACGAATAACACACTTCTGCTACAAAATGGGGAATCAAAAAATTATTGGCGCGATTTTTTGAACTCTTCTACGTCAAAATAACTTAAGTTTTTACAATACATAATAATATAATTTGTTATATTATCTAAGATTTTGATACACATTTTCTTCTTCTAAAGTATTGTTTGTATTATTATTGTTGTTTAGTCTCTTGTCCCAATTAAACATAATTGGTATATATTTATATGGAAAATTGTACTCCGACTTGCTTGAAATTGGACTTACACGGTTATCGCTAGGTCCCGCCCAGCGCGTAAGTTCGAGGTACATTAAACTAAAAAAACTACCACTCAAAATTTTCTTTTAATTATTATACAAAATATAGGTTTAAAGGGAACCGATGATGGATGGTAATTAAAAATAGAAATTAAAAAAAGAGTTATATATTTCACATTTTTGCGTCAATCACAGTCTTAGTTCTCAAAATAATAGAATAAATTCTCAATTGCTTTTATAGAACAATTTTCGCAATATTTGTAGTAATTGAAATTAAATTACAATTACTAATACTTATTTAGATACTTACTCAACTGTAAAGAGCATGATTAAATGTATTTATCAAATCATTAATTTACACGATGCATACTAAAAGCTTTTATAAATAAATTGCACCGTATATATGTAATTATTCAGTTACGTAAGCAACAGTTATGCATTTTGATTTTGAATGCTAAAGTAAAACATATCACACTGAATTAATTCAAAATTCAATTATTAATTTCGCAGTTAACTGCTTAACTCCATACGCTTCTATAACGGAATAAATAAATTATTAAATAAATATATAACAAAATAATAAATAACTTCAATGGGTTTTTGAAACCACAAAAAAACTGATACAAACATTTCACATTCTTGTGTGGTCCAAAATCACTTAAATCAAAACAAACAAAAGTCATAAATTTGTTTAACTTGTCACGGTATATTTATGGTTAGCCGTAAGAATCACCTCTCATCATATATAACAAAACATGGCGGTAAAATATGCGCCGCAAATAACAGAATTTATAACTTTAAATTCAAACCGTGCAATTCAAATTTTAACATGTAAAAACAATCAAGGTAACACTGAAATACGTAAACATTTTATATGTAGATGAATATTCTTTAAACAACAACGAGTTCGCATGCGATACAAATAAAGTTTTTTTTCCCTAAATTTAAAACTTTACTTTAGGGGAAGCCATCAGGCAAGAATACTTAGGCATAATCTTGTAACAAAGCGACAAAATTATCGACTTAACCTTTTTAAAGTACCTCTACAAAATATAAAAAGCAGCCTTTCACCTTAACATTGTGTCATTCCGCTTCCTAAAACACGAAACACACGATAACAAAAAACAAGTGAAAAACCAGAAGCGACATTCAAAATTAAATTTGGTGGGGCTCCATCTAAAAATAAAAAATACTGCCACAACAACGTCTCTCATCCACTTCAACTCAATTATTTCGCTTTTATGAAAATACAAGTCCCTTGATTTCCCAACACTCTGAGATAAGAAACAGTCAAGAACCCCTACCATTCCTAAAATATCAAAAAAAGTATTTTTAGAAATATTTTTCGGTTTCCCGAATATTGTTTTTTTAGAAAGGACGAATCTCCACACGTTTTAAATAATTTAGTCCTGATCTTAACTGAGAAGCTATAACGTATTTCCTTCGGCGGTGAACGCTGCCTCCTTCCTCATTTAATTAATAACAACGGCGTCTTTCTCCGTCAGGTGAGGCGATTCCAATTTCGTCCTGTCATCTCGGTTTACATTCGATTTCGACATGATATGGACGCCCAACATCATCCACTTTGTGTGCGTGTGCAAGCGCCGAAGCACATTGAAATTGGGTTTTTGTCCGGTGGTTTAAGGGGGCGGAGGGTTGTAGAGAGCGCGATCGACGTTATATTACACACGGACGACCGCCGACGTTGCATTAACAATGAAGGTTGATATTAGACGCTTTTACGGCGCCATCTATCTGCATTTAACACCTCACGATTCTAATAGGAAGGGACGGACGGTGACATAATCCGTGATTTAGGAAGACCTAAGCGCACGGATACAATAATTTCGTTAATTTCAAGGCAAGACAAGAACGAGAGATGCGCTAGTGTAATATTAATACACGAGTCAGGTTGTTCTCCAATAGGAAAAATGCTGGATGCGCCGGGTTAAATATAGTTTGGAATCACCCGAGTTTCGGTTTTACAACCATTTGAGATTTCTCTAACATAAAGTTGTGTCTATAAAACAAAGACATAAACTGTCAAGAGTGTAAAATTTAAGTACAGAAAAATTAAAGCCATCGAAAACAGATTGTTCTTTTTTTTCAACCCTTTAAAACAATCTGATACTTTTCAGCACCACAGTAAAAACCTCATGTAAGCCAATTTGACAAACACAGTCGCCAACGTTTCCATCAGTTTCAGACTGCCAATCCTTCTCACTTTTTCGTACCTAATCGGTTAAATGCTGCTCTCGGGTTTTGCGCTAGATTTACGTTGTTAAAAATTAAAAGCAAACTTTCCGGGTTTACCAACGTTATTTTATAATTTCACTAAAACCGAATTTTTCTTACTTGAATTTTTTTTATTAAAAATCAATACTTTCCTGAACCTTCAAAAAAAAACATACAGAAAATCTCTTGAGGTGAAATAAACACTTTTTAGGATCCCTGAACTGATCACGTTCTGTGGCCAAACTTAGCTTTCTCGGGTCAGTGATAAATAAAATTTAGATTTTTATTAACTAATTTTACACTCGCCTAAGTTAATTTCCCCGACACGGCTGCGAAAAGATGCCTTCAAAGAAAAATGAATAATAACTTATTTTTTAAATGCCTAATTTTTATTAACACTATTATGCCGTTGGAATTTGGACTCGCCACTCCGAATGTATTTAAAAGGGAGTAATTTTCCAAATCTTTTTTTCTTTTAATTAGTACATCGACAGAGGAAAGGAAACACATTTGTATATATAAATTCGTCGAATGTGAATAATGGAAATACATTTTCAATATTCAACTTAATCGAAAATAAAATTTTCAAAATGGTAATCTAGAACCAACAGTAATAAAATCAAAAATGTACCAAACCATCATATCAAATTTCTCACCATCTGCAGTTCATTAATTAAGCAAATTATACTGAAAACCAAAAACAGTGCCTTGTCACTTTATTCTATTTTCTGCATAGCATTTGCACACACGTTTAATTACTTTGTGGTATAAATAGTCAAATAAGCGGTAAACTCTAGAGAAAGTTGAATTTGTGCCCTGAGCCACGAAGTTTTAATGTAGGTAAAAATTTAACAAGCTAGTAGAAATTAAAACTGAATTTGCACTTCCACACGCAACAAAAGCAGAATTATTACTCAGTAATGGCCCACAAACTAACTAATAATAATGCTTAAAATTTAATTACGTTGCTATGCAACTGCCATACGGAAATTAATATTTTATCAATGTTTCTGTTTTATTAAACATATAGAATAAAACTTTGTATAAACATATAAAAACATAGAACCATGATTTCTTGTTCTTTATATGTGAACAATTATTAAATTGTTCCCAAGTTTTATAGTTTTGGTCCACAGTAAAAGCTTCCCTTTTCAAATACAATTGAATCTACTTCCAAACTGTTTGTGAAAGCAGATATAATTTCCAGAACAAATTTTCTACTAATTAATTCGTTAAATCGATTAGAACTTTATTTTGACCAATCCGTTTGTTTTAAACTAAATTAACATCGTACCAAAAACAAATATTTTGATAATGAAACTTCAACATTGCTTAGTTCGCCAACTTATAAGTACAGAGTCCATTTATGTCCATAATTAGACGTTGTAAAGTAGAACTACATTTCGATACGAATCAAAAATTTCCCACCAATTCTATAATTTAGTTTTACACAGCACGGCCTGTTGTTATTTAATTGTTTTATGAAATATGATCAATAGAAAGAAAAAAAAATGATAAGACCATCACTACACAATTTCTCTTGAGCTGATGTATTTTTAATTAAAACGTCAGCTTTTAGTAAATGCGAAAATAATAAGCGCGAAGATAACGCTGTCGTGTAGTTAAATAAAACTGCTTTCCAAAATCTATACAAATAGAATTTTTGTCAAGTACAACAGTAACAAATAGTTGCACCTTTAAATTTTTTGATCTGAAAAACTGTTAAAAGTTTCAGCGTAGTTTCGGTTATTTTTTGCATCCCCAATGTATTTTTTTAAACAAACACAATATTATTATTTCCTGTAGCCTTTTGTTATCACGTTTCCATAGTTCCCCTTTTGTCCGCAACAACGTGCCTCAAATCGAGACTTTAACAAAGCCTTAATTATCGTTACGGTGACAAAAAAAAAACAGCATAACCGCATTAAAATCTCGAAATACGTCGAGATAATTAACTAGAGCTTCCATGAAAACAATAACGAAATCACACGTTTCTGACAGGGAGAAAGGGAGATCCCCTCACTTTGTGTGGACTTGAATAGAATGTGTTCTGGAAGACTAGTTTTATTAAAAAATTATGCGTAGGTCGTACCGTTTGATGTTTAATAAATGTTATGACGAGGCTACAAAGCGACTGGTGAACGTTCACTTTTCCATCAAGATGATTTTATTCTCGTTTTAACAAGATCACCTGTAGAATTCATTTTCCGAGACAGACTGTAACTTTTATTTGGATTGCAGTTAATTTGATTATGAAGAGGAGGGAAGTTTAATCACATTAATAAATTATACAAGGTCTTTGAAGCGGAAACATATTTTTTTCTAAAACATTTAAATAAGTTGAAAGAGTTTGGTTGCTAATTTAATATTTAATGAACACAATGTCCTTGTACAAAGAGGCACGTATCTAATGCGATTAAAGCAAGTTTAAGCGACGGCAAAGTAGTGTTCACGATTGAATAAAATGTAATAACCTGCTAAAAGCGTTTCGTTACAGTAAAATGGTGGATGCGCCGGGTGAGATATTAAATTTCATTTCGCAGCCGAATATGAGTTACTTTGGACCAGACAAGCATTTGTGTTATGCAGTATTCAGAATATGTAATATGCTGTATAATACATATGCGGAGCACGTGTTTTATAAAAATACTCTCAACCCTTTCCCCTCCACTGTCTAAAACTCCGGTTATAAATTTACGAATGCCCCTACTTAACCAGAAAACGTTTGGCATCTATGGAATTTTATCGGAGCATCCTGTAGACCTCTAGTTCTTCGATCTTTCTCTAAACAAGGTCTATTCCGATTGCATAAAGACCATCGCAACGCTCCAACAATCTTTCTTAATTATAGTGTCGCGCTCAACAAGTGGCGGATGGCGTAAATTTGCCAAAAACGGGCCAGCTATCTATAATGGAATCGACATCAAATAAATGTGTGTGCACGACGCGTAAACATCGAACTGCCATCGCGTGTTTTGAGGGTGTAGCACGTCGCGCGAGGAAACCTTTATCGGATGACATGTGAGAGCACTAAACGTTGCGTACATCCGCGTTAAGCGTGCTGAGAATGGAATATCATAGTTAGAAAATTCCTCTATGTCACAGAATAAAGGGCTAAGAAAGTTCCAACGGGATATCTCATGCCGCTATTTATCAAAGTTGCTAATTAAACAAATTTTTCGATGTTCGAAAGGCAATAACACTAGCTAGGGTCCCCGTCTATGTGCATAAACTGCGCGATTTTACGAGCTTGATGTCATATTTCATCTACATTAATGTTTAAATGTATCGTACCCCATTTTACTGTCGACTGCGATGTAAAGTTTCGACGTAAAAACACTAATTAAAAGAGTTTGAAAAGAGATTTGAAACATTTCCTTTTCCTGCTCTTTATCATTAACCCAAAGAGATGAACTGTTCAATGCTAAAGCTCTCCAGGAACTTCCAATTTATGTTATGGCCGAGTGTAGAGTTTTCCAAGTTCCCGTTCTTAGTCCGAACCACATCAAATGAAAGTTTACTCTAATTTTACCACCGACCGAAAAAGTTTAACGGTTATTGTGGCAGTCTGAAGAGAGAGTCATAACCATAGCGACCACCAAGAAGAAAAACTAGCTCCGAAAAACGAATTGGAATCGATAAAACACAGCCCACAAACATAAAAATCCCAATTTAACTCTATACCCGTAGTGTTAAAAGCGGCTGCCGTAATTTCTCATAACGTGAACCGGATTTAAAAGAGAAATGAACTTGCTAGTAGGACCACGTCCACAAAGCACTCGCGATTGCCATTTTTTTCATGATTAATGTGAAACATGCAATTTGTACTCGCATTCATTCCGGAAAATGTTTAAAAGAGATTTCACTAATCTCTCCGATTTGAACAGGATCTATAAGAAAAATATTGCTTCCATATATGTACTTACAACCTTCGCAATTTATTACGGACCTGCTGCCCGAACAAACAAACACAAACAACTTATAATGGTGTTCATCTTTATCGATAAATTACTTTCTGCCCCTCTGGCTGGTCACATCCCCCAATCGGGTCACGCTTTCGATAAATGAGTTACGGCAAAAACAACTACACCGGGCATTTATCAGTGATTGGAACCGTCCCCAAACTTCCTTTCCCCCGAATATTCGCCAAAGACGAACGTATTGCAGTCGGAAATCAGGAAAACGACATTAATCACTCTTAGAAATCACATTCTCGAAGCGGATAAACGTTTCCGGTCACCGGATCCTCTTAAAATTCACCCAAACGAAAACCAAAGAATTTTAAATTAAAAGCGAACGAATATTTGATCAAAACTGTTGTTTTAAGTTTCGCTTGTTTAGCTAACGACCCACTCACAAAACCATGAAGACTATACCCTGCAATAAAAGTGATCTCACAATGTAAGCGAAAAAAAAAACAAAACTTCGCGTGTTCAAAGAAAAACAACCAGATTTAAGAGTTGGAACAATAATTTAAGATTAATACTGAAATCATTGACGTCTAACGTAAAATAATCGGCCTTAGAGACGCGCAAATTTATATCCATTATCGTCTCCAATGTATTTTCCAATAGTACCTAATAAACACATCATCCCATGAATATTCATCATCTTCGAGTTTTTAAGACTCCATAACCAATCTTGACAAGACGGAGACACCCATCTCGAATTGTACGTGCTTTTAAAATTCCATTTCCGATCGTGGTGCACAATCGAACGCACGAAAAGAGGTGAACAGTCCTATTATTGACCACCCTCGAGAGACCGTAATAGATGGCGTTAGGAAGGTTTCTTCGTTGCAAGTCGGCCGTGCACAATGGCCCGAGATGGGGTCACGTCAAATTTGTTAAAGTAATGAAGACAGATCGCCTTTCTGCTCCGTTTACCGGCTTAGGCCATCAGGTGCCACAAAGAGAACAAAAAGTTTGCATTTTTGATAGTGACCGCAAAGAAAAAGTCGAAAGAAATTTTAAATATGGTATTTCTGAACAAAAACATAACTTTAACGTCTGATATTGATTCTGTTGGTTCAAATGGAGAAAAAAAAGTACCAAAATATCATTATATCAATATAAAAATCAATGTATCAATTACCAATAAAATATCTGCAATAGTAAACCTGTGTTTTGACTGTATTAGAAATGCTTCCCAATTATCAGTTCTCATAACATTACCTTATAGTTGAGAAACACCGTATAATGAAACTAGTTTATAATGTTTCAAATTATGCTACGTTTGAGCGACTTTCTAAAGGTATTGCGTATGTGTTTATTAACTGATCCGTAACAAAACCACAAACCATCGCCCATTACGTTAATCAACACAAATTCCCTACAATATAATGTCCCTAGAATTTTTTGATTTATTTCGTTCAATCGTGTGTTGCGCTCTTCCTAAAAAAAAACTTTTGGTAGCATCTTTGTGCAAACAGTCCACTTACTTACAACAATAAAAAAACGACCCGTTATAGTCTTTTAAATATAAAAACAATAAAAAAAATTAATGACACGCTAAAACGCAAAAGAATTACAACTTACCTGATTTCTACCTGTGTTGTTTCTTTTATGTGTTTTTGTGTATTAAACAACATGCGTGATTTGCTTTGAAGTCTTCTTGACATTAAATTCATTAAACGCCCGATCTAACAAATTGGCTCATTCAAATGCAGGACGTGGTTCATTCGCGACATCGAAAAATTCCTGCTAATCCCTCAGCGCCCGCCATTGTTTTCCCGTGTTAAGGCCGCCTTTTCCGGAAACAGACGCCAAATCCGCACGTACAAACAAAACCAAGCAACAAGTCTCTATTTTCTTTGCACACAGACGTTAGCAATAATTTAGTCTCTAAGCGAATTTATGGTTTTGACATTTACGAATAAACCGTCTATAAAATCTTTTCTTATTATTACATGCCTCGTCGGTTTCTTTTACTATTAACATGTCTCGGACCTGGAAATGACGCCGCAATTCACGCAATGCGCTCGAACGAGTGGGTTTTTTCTTCCTTTACATAAACCAAGCGAGCGAATAGAACACGAAGAATCCCGTTCGGTTCGAATACGCTTCGATCCATAGAGCGAAAGAAAAAGAAGTGGTGACGCAAGAGACCCGCAAACTGGAATCCATTGGTCATATAGCACGCTGCAACCCTTGGGCGAATGCAAACTCCATCGATTTCTGTTCGGGTTGTATCTCCACAAAAGAAAATATTGTCGAAGAAAATATATCCGGTGAAATGTACGACCGACGCTTGTTCTCTAGAAGTAATTTCAATTCGTTTCCTTCAAAGATACAGACTCACGTCAACTTCAACCAAATTATGTTCCAATGTTACGACCCAACAACACTCGAAGAGGGAACAACGTTTCAATTCTGGGCTAATAACATGTTGCGGTTGCTCTTTTTACCAACGCTTCAATAGTAGCAGCCACTGACCAAACAAGTCACTTGAAGGCGGCGAGTCGTCAAACTTCGACTATCCGTTACGTCCAGCGGCACAATTAATTTGTCGGGTCCGTTAATTGATGGATGTTCAGCTCAACCGCTGTGTATGCTACACGAAACGCGCGTGTCGGTTTTCGCAACAGTTTCTATTGAAATTAATTCCAAGTAGGGCCAAGGACACGCTTCTAGACGCGTCACTCTGCGATAAGACGGGAAATCCGCCCCGGCTTATGTTCTTAGTTCGTGGCACCTCACCTATGCGGTCGACCTCTATAATAATGTCACGAACTGATTCTAAAGTCTTAGGTTAGAATAAAAGATGCATCTTAAAAACATGCTTTAAAGAAATAAAAACCTAATTAAAAAATTCAAAAAAATCGAAAAAAAACGAACGAAATTATAGGCTAAGATAAAAACCAAAACTTCGACGTCGTACAAAAAGCGCTAAAATTATCATTACATAAAACTTATCAACTTCAAAATATCAAGCCATTAACACGTACAAGAAATAAACTAGTATGGAGGAAAAAAAAACAAGAACTTTCTGCAACGTTACTATGGCGATGGCGCGTCGTGCATCTAATTTCAAGTTACTCTACAACTTCAAATTGACTATGATCGCAATGTAGTCATATTGTCTCTAGGTTTTTTCGTTTTAATAATAAGACAGAAAAAACTGGGTTTCCAAGAGTTTAACTACAATTTAGTTTTTAGTTTTTAGTTTGAGAAGTTCGAAATATTTTATTTTCATTATTATATTCTAGTAATTTTACGTTATTTGGCATCTGAAAACCATATTTTTGGTCATTTTATTCAGTTATATCTTAGAAACGAAAAGCCTTAAAGCCTTTTCATAATGGTACAATTTTAGAACCCCACAGTTTATCCGCGACTTACGACGTAATATACCTAAATACATAGTTGCGATGGGCAATGTTCCGACAAATTTAACTTTGCAAAAACCTCCACACGTGTGCCACAAACTTTGTTCGTATTCGTTTTGTTACTACTGGAATATACGTCGAAGTGGGAATTTATTTCACGGTTTTCTAATTTAGCGCCAGCGACTACAGTCATTCAATCAGAGTCTAAAACCCAATAAATTGAGATCTGTCTTTAAATTGAAGGTATCATTTAATAGTGTACACCTATTATTATTATTATTATTATTATCACTGTTCAAAGTAATATGTGATAAATACAAAAAATTTACTCTATTAATTATGCTTACAAGATGAATTAACAGTACAATGCGAATGCTGCATTTCACGTTTCCAGTAATAAAACTGCACATAAAAACGATACAGAACTACCTACAAAAGTGACTAAAACAAAAAAATGACGTTTTACAAAACCTGTTAAGAGTTTAATAATTTACGATTCCACTCTTCATGCTGTAAGATAGATAAACAGATAGAAATAACAAGGATTTTGACATTAAAAAAACTCGAAAAAATCAATTCACAAATGGGTTAACCAGTTCACAGACTGCTTTACTCAAAGTAAACGCGTTTCTGTCTATTTTTAAAATGACCACTAAAGCTAGTTAAAAAGATGTTATTCAAAAAAGCTATCAACAAATATATTCAATGTTCAAAGCACCTTAGTTCAAGCATCACATTACTGAAACTGCCATAAAATTAATTAATTCCAATTTCTGACTGATTTTTAAACTGTTAAACATCATCCAATAAAAATCAAATCCTTGGATAACTGTAAATACCACTTACCGCCCACGAAAAATATTAAATGAGATCAACAAAACACTCGAACAAAACAATAAAATACCATTACGTTCCTTACTTAAGCAAAATTTTCACGTAACCAAAATCGAATTAAAAGCTTGCCTCTTCAATACAAATGATTAATGAACACGACGAACCTCCAGGAACATGATGCCTAATGACGTAATATGACAATAGTAATTTGAATTAGAAGAGTAGAAAAGAAGCTTTTGTTTGTAGAACACACAGCTCTGCACAAACGGGTAGGGAACGGAAAACTATTGTCTCCTGCTGTTTTTTTTTTAACTAGTAAAAAGATTTAGTAGTAGAAAAATAGAATCGACGTATTCTCCAAAATTGGGTTTGTTATTTTTTCCTGAATAGTGTGCTACCTCCACACACGAATTTTTAGTGAAAGTTAAAGTAACGCTATATTTTAAAGAACTAAATAAAGTCAACTTTAAAGTAATTATTTTATTGAAACTTGTAGGTGTTATCAACGATTCTCTGTAAAATTTCGACCATGATATAATTAAACTCATATCTTATCTAAGTCAATTATGCAAAATCTCTGCTTGTACCCTCTTTATCGTGTTTGCCTCACAAACCAAATCATACAAAGCGACATCTGTCACCCTAATTACATAAATCTAATAAAAACAGCATGAAATTCTGACGAAAAACTTATAGTGACTTGCGAACACCTGAAGTCAAGTGCTGTTGTTCGTTGTTCTCTAAGCTTATGTGCCAACAAGTCATTAAAACGTAATCTGAAACCTCCTCGGCGAATATCTACACTCGACTTAATACAGTCGTAAACGCGAAAATACAGTTAGTTTTCGGAACGACAAAAATAGATTAATGTAGTTTGTTTTATCTGGTCTCCAGTGACATCTGATTTTATTGTTTATAAAAGCTTCCATCGTGCTACGCCCACGCTTGCCTTAAAACGAATTAAGTTAACTCCAAGTGTGGTATTACACAAATCTATTTGGTAAAGACGTCATGCTATTCCAAAACGAACACGAAGAATGTGTTTGCATATGTGCAATGTCGATTTGAAATTGCTTTATTCATGTACAATTAATTAACTAACAAAACGTCTGCCTCAGGTTATACAAACTGGAAAATTTAAACTTTCTCGGCATATATTTTACAGCTATAAAAAATTGTTTAACTCTGTTCGAGGTTGTATATAAAGTTGGGTATATTATAATATAGATAACTGTTAATGACAATTTTAAAACAGAAATCTATTTTTTTTTAATGTAATTGAAATTCTAATATTATCTCAATGAAGAATTTGCACCATCGCGCAAATCGAATCTCGAATATTGTCTCGCTTCTTTATAAGATGCGCACTTCTTCAAATAAAACGGTGATGTAAAGGCAGGCCACATTTTCTCGGAAGTTTAGTAAATATGGGACGTGAAATTGAATTCAAGTTAAGAAAATACGCTGAATATGAGTTTCTTGTGTAAACAAGTTTTGCTGTTGCTGGCTTGAAAAGCACACATAAACAGAAAAAGACCAAGTCAAAATAACTTATGCTTGGCAAACCTGCCGCGCTATTTGTACAACCAACGACGTAATCGCATTATTGTCGAATAAAATATGCAAAGAATAAAACTTGAAAATGCACTCAAAAACGGAGATGTGGGAAACAATCGACGCGTTTACATCTTCGAAACGAAATTTAAACGAAACAGCCAACGGCAAAACGGAATTCAAGGCGTCTTGTCTAAAGAAAGTTTCCAGTGTCTACAGGTCGCCAATTAATCATCAAATGGCCTAAGGTTGTTTCTATTAGCAAACTGAATCTGGAGCGATTTTCGTCAAGACCACGCACTGTTATACACCTGTTACGCAAACTTATTCCAAGAATTTCGCCAAAATTATGAAATTACAAATAGGGAATGGTTGGAAGTAGACTGTGAAAATACTTGGTAAAATATTTTTGAATTTCTTAAATAATTCCAAACTGCGCTCCGTAAAAATAAACCCATCAATTTTTGTCACCAAAAATTACGAAGCGATATTTTGAACGATACGATTTAATAGAATATAAAATAAAACTGTAAAGCATTTATTCGATAAGTTCAAATTTCGACCCGGCGCATCCACCATTTTTGATGTCCGCGTTAATTCCTGGACAACAAAAGCTGCATTATGTTTGTAATGAAACAAAAAATATGTTTCATTTGGTTCGGATGCTACCCACGCAAAAATTTATAATATGTAAAACTACGAATTCACGCTTTTATCCATTCTTCAACCCTTTCCTGACAAAAAAATCCTGTAATCGTGGTTAAATATAACTAATACCAAATAAAATAATAATCAAAATTTTTCAATTTCAAAACCAGCCGAATAAAGCATAAAGATAACAAAATTAGACATAATTCTACACAAAAGATTCCTATATTATAAATCTGGTTTAAGAATTTTGGCGTCCAATGCATCCATCAAAGCGGACGGAAATCAACGTCATCTCTGATTTCCTCCTTGATGAACGAATGTAGATTGATGACTGTTTACGCGACACCAAAGTAAATAATTTGATAAAAAGTTTAATCAATTAATAACAGAAAGAAGATTCCAGATTTGACACTTGCGTTATAATGCATTAGCGGCTTTTTTAGACCAGTCGATGATGATTGGCTTCAATTTCACCGCCTTTCGCTAAATTAGCTGGACCGTCAGAGAGCTTATCGCACCCGACCACGCTCACCTCTATATCGTTGAATCTAATTGCTTTGCTCCCAATTTTGCAGCGTCTGCAATACCTGTATAATTCCTGTCAGGAAAATATTTTCATGAACTATGTCAATCAAACATACCGGTGTTGGTACAACAAAATCAAAAGTCTAACAATGCAAACATTTACAAAATGCAAAGTGCTAGATCGAGCTACAGATCTTTATTTCCGGGCTACATTTCGTCAGCAGTTTGATCTCCGGAATTTTCGCCATTTTATTCTCGTCATTACATCTTTATGTCTTGGTGCGCATCGAATTCATAATGAATCTAATTTTCAAATGTAAATATAAATTCTTTTATTACGTTTGCTTGTTTTATGACTGCGCCCTTTTCTTACAAACATAATTTATCTGACAAAATAGGTAGCTGCTCTGTTTCTGTTGCAAATTTCAGTTTAAACTCATCCCGTTTTTCCACTATTAATCAAACTAATCACTCATTGCGCTTTGTATGTTTGCAACAAGAAAAAATGTCTTACTCGCTATTATGCCACGATTTGCATGACAATGACCGACTAATTACGAATGTATCTCTGAAAAAAAAACGTGAGTTTCTCTTTGTAACCCTGACGTTGACTGTTTTAAAAACTTGTTGAATTCTGCATGCAATTTGCGTCCAAACTGTAAAACTGAAGAGCCAACTGTTAATGAAACCTCTACACTCGACTTTTCAGTAATCAACGACTGCGACGTGTGCTCAGGTACGTAGGTCGTCTTTTACTGCTGACGAACGATCCCTCAATAAAATGCACCAGAAAACGGGGTTGTTTAATTAAACTTTGGCGTGCCAGCGGAAAAGTGGTGCTTAAATTCCCCATCTGAAGCAACAATAATTATTATTCGCATCAAGAATTAGAAAACCTCCCGGATATTTCCTCATCATCGGATAAATCTAAACTTTACAACAAAAACGAAAGCCCAGGCGGTGTGTTCTTTCGGAGAAAGTGAAACCGAAATCTTAAATTTAAATTTATGGAAAGTATTAATTGTTTTAGGTTTTAAATTTAAGAAAGATATAAATTTTACATAATCGTTGGAAAAGACCAACTACCTATATTTAAACGGAGAAAAAAGAAATTGGAAAATTTATATCCCCTGAACTCGGACTTCAAGAATTGTTCTTGAAGTTGTAAATATTAAATGTGACACTTTAGTTGCCCTACATGAGATAAAATTCTATTCCAGGACCTGTAAATAAATAGCGAATACTAATGTTAAACTTTTGGAAACACTTATGTCTCAGTTTCATTTCGGTGGGGTTATTTGCATAATTTATGTTTCGTCTTGTTGAGGCAAAATTTCGTTTAAAATGTTACCCACGCAAAATAAATTACAATTTATTTTAATTACAGCACCTAAATTAACTCAAATATTACAGTTTTTTACAATAAAACTGTAAAAAACATTTCATCTTTCTTTCCATTTGATGATTATTTTAAAGATTTGCCATTAAATTTAAACTTTGAGAAAATTGTATTCGAAACTGGCAGAGCAACGAATAAGTAAACAATTTTATTTCTCAAATTGTTTTCATTACAACCTTTCAAGACATACTTGGGTATCTCGCATACAATTACCATTTCCTAAGGAAAATAGATGTTCTACGTGTAATTATTCTATTTCCAAGACTTCTTCATTTCTCGGAATTAATTTAAAAAATCATCAGAAATCACAGCGGCTAAAATAAAGCGATTTTTTTTTTTGTGGTTTTTATGTCCACTAAACAAATTAATTAACTCTGTATAATAAATTGCCCTCTTTTTTTATACAAATAACATCTAAGCTTCAAAATGAAACTAACTTTTCGAAAAACAGTTCATACTACTCAACTAATTTAGTGCAAAACATTCCATAAAAATTCGTAGCTGATTAAATACATTTTTATTCAGTATTTAATCTTTTAAGTCTCCTAACTCTACCTTGACCTAATCTTTAAAAACAATCTATAAATATCCGGTCTATTAAAATATTTAAAAAGCAGAGATAGAAGAACATATAAAATCAAAAGAGAATTATAAAACATTCAACTGGTAATGGAAATGGAAATTTCGCATTGTATTTTTTATTTATAGTGCCTAGTGCAAAACAAATACGCTGCAAAATTAAAAAATCACTAAGTTTATTAGTGAAAAACAAAATATTACCATCCAGACCTATTAAAAATGCAAAAATTGTGTTTGTTTACTTTTAATACCAAACAAAGTAGACGATATTCCAACAGTTCGCAAGGGAAAATTGGATTGATCCGTCATGTTTCAGTTCAAAATAAAACATTCAGTGGCAAAATTCGACTGTATTACAAAAGAGAGTGCTGCATTGATCGTCCTCGTTTTGTCTATCGTGCAAATATATGGAGATAATTGATCTCAAGATATGCTAGAACAAAGTCGTAATAAAATATTCAACAATAGATAGAAATAGAAGCTTTAGGAATCCGTTGAAATTTATTATCAAAAGCATTTGATTTACATAAAAACTAAAAATAGTCGGCATCAAAATGTAAAAAGAGCATTTTACCTTAATGTTGAAATCAACTGTCACTCAATTTTATTTCAATCAAAAAGACGGTAATACAATAAATCACACATAATATACTGATTTATTCTATTTCCTAACTGAAAGGTGGAAAAAGCAATCAAATTTAACATTTTTTAACATTGGTCGCCTGAACTAATTTTAGAATACCCTTTATTTATTAGAAAAAAGACCAAAAACCCACTCAAATAACGCCTACAAAACCTATTCGCATTACAAATAACATACAATTTGCTGACCTAACAAGTGCAACTCGCTGAAATCAACCAATTAAAATTTTAACGACGTTTGAATAGAACCAGCAGCAACCGCCATAGCTAAAGTGCGCAATTGAACGAAATTAAATATTAATACATAAGGATAAATGTCGAACAGATAATTTGTGCTGATCGCATTTCCACATTTTACAAATGAAAATAGATGAGAAAAACTGTACAAAAAAATCATGATGAATGCCCACGAAACCGCAAATATCAATTCACGCCCCGTCGAATTTACCCAGAAAAATTAATTCGTTTACATAATTGATTAGATGTATCCAAGGGCCAATTTTACAAAATTTATATAGGAAAACAATGTATTTCGCTCTGTTCCAATTTTATTTCTGTTCCAATTTAAACAGACATATTCAAAAATGACAAAAGATGTATTTTAGTTTCAACCGACAATATAAACGTCATCCAATTGAACTAAGCAACCCCAAGACCGAGGATGTATTGTGTACAGACAATTGTGAGTTTTATAAACTTGTTATAGGACTTTAAAAAATACACAAACTGAGATTTTTTGCTTATTATTCTAGGACTTTTTTCCGGTAGAGATTTGGTCGAAAAACAACCCGAACGCGTCGTGTGTTTGCCGTGGTTAACTTATAAGTTTTTCCCCTTTCCTAATGGCTGAATAAATACAGAAACAACTTCCTTCTTCCCGTAATGACGTCCTCGTGGGACGATTCAGGAATGTTTCCTTCAGCGAGTATTATTCTAGACGGAAGAGCACGTAACTTTTTCGTCGCTTAAGCCAATTCAAATAAAACCTCGACTTTTAGATTCCATTGTGCTTCGATAGCATTAATTTGTATAAACGTCGTTTAACACTATACCATGAGGAACTTTTCACGCTTTAGAAAAAATCGATTGAGCCCGGAGTTTCCCGGTGGATTCTACCTTTCTCGCAAGTAATCACGTTACTTTTATGGATATGCAAACAATGAAAGTTTTCCTACCTGAACAGAAGAAATCCGAGGGCGGTGACAGCAGCACGGCGGACGTCATCGTTCACATCGGACACCTGCAAAAATTTTAACCTATTACAAATTTTAATTAAAATCTACGAAACAACAGAGGTTGAATTTTCACCTTTCAGAAAATGATTTATGAGGTCGCTATCGATGCTAATCGATCGCGAATTTTTTGCCCAGTAGAACACACCCACATTTTCTTAATGATGGACGTGTTTACAGCGTCTATTTATAACAAACGTGTCAATTTGAGGCCATCACGTATGAAATGATTCAATTCTAAATGAATTGGTGACAAAATAATACTTTTTTTTCAAATTCACCCTATAACCATTACAATGTCACAAAGAGTTTCGTTCATTCTTCAATGAAGTTATAGCACGCCCACTTTGCCTGCAACTGTAAAAACTATCACGTTCTCTAGTTCTGAAACGTACAAGCTTTAAAAATTCAGCACAACTCCGGTCATCTTGAGTTTAAAAGACAGATGAACGATGTGACATACAAAAAAATTACGATCTAGACTCACTACATCTCTTCTGTGTCGATCAGAAATAAACGAATAATTAACTCAAGATGTGACATTTATCCGATTTTTTTCGGTATGATTTGAATACCCCTAATCATATTTTATTAAAGTATAACGAGCTCCCACGTGAAAAAATCCTCCTCCCACGTGTCCGCTCCCGTACAAATCTCGAGTTTTAAAGCGACGCTCGTTTCACCCCAACGTGGAGCTTAAAGCGGTATTTAGGCATCAAATATTTTTCAAACTAATCTACCAAATGCGAAAAACTGAAAAATAGCAACATAAGAGAACACAAACAATAATTAAACTTCCAGAATTTAATAAACAAGTACACTTGTTTTAAGGTTTGTCAGAGCAAAATTTAATTCCGCCAAGGTTTTACTCGCTGTTCCATTTTCGTGTCGTTTCGCTTTGAACTATTTGCATTTTCGTAATACATCCAACTCACCTTTGATGTATTAAAAACTATCTCTAGTTCAGACATAAAGTGCATGTTCTAGTTTTCCTATTTATGTCAAAAGTCAAGAACGTCAAAACTCTACGTATACACTGAAAAGTAAACCAACTTCGAATAATTTTTTAAAAGTAACTGTTTTATTTATCGCCACAGGAACCATTATTTACTTCCAAGAGAAAACTTTCAAAAGTAAAAAACTTTGAATATTCCCATTCGGGAGATTCTGTAAAAACAACGTCTTTCTCAGCGCGTTTCTAATTACAAATAACAGCTAAGACGCAAGCGGTTTATGTTTATTCTTCTTTAACGCCGTGAATTAAATTTTCACGACCAATCCTGAAGAAAAAAGTGTAACTTTGAAGATAACAGTGGCAATACGTGAGAATAAAATTAGTAAACAAATTGAATTAATAAGAACTCAAATTAAAATACCCTTTTCATCGACAATGACTTAGAGAAAAAAAAAAACATGTTTGTGTATTTCTTGTTAAGAATGTGACCTTAATTTTCTATACAAAAATAGTTATTTACGATAATTTGATCCCGCCTATCTCCGTGCATTTTTTATTAATCCAACATTCGTTCAATCCAATAGTAGGCCCTCGTTGAGAACCCGTCCTTAAATATTTTATGTTAGGTTACCACCTAGTCGATGTGAGAAACCGATAAACTTGGCGTTATTAAAATATCCACCTGAGAATGAACGAAGGTCTCGTCCTAGCTATGGGAAAAACAAAGTGTCGTTTTAATTACTATGAAATGTCATCTTAAAATATGAACCACCTTTTTGCAAACTTTAACAAATATAGCACGACTTTAATAAATGTCAGCAGCTACGACGTTGGGCTTTATTTCATTTCGAAATGTAGAGACGCAGAGGCTTTGGTATTTCAAGTTCGTTTATTTAATAAGGTTTGTTGTAAAATTATAAGGAATGCCGAAACGTGGACTTTTTTTACACGTCGTGCGGGGTTAGGATCTAATTATTAAAAAAAAATGGAAAATCAAGACATCAAACTAATTAATGAATTAATCAAGAAAGTTGGATTTAAAAGTCTGAGCTTCGGGATATTAAAAGAGTCCGTTAAGGTTTATGAACAAAATAAATAAGGAAACATCTTGTGCGAACTGTACTCGTAAAAGTCACTTCGACTTTGATCAGTAAAAATAAAGATTTACGCCGTTGTAAAAATACTTTGTTTGGAAGTAGTTGTGCATCAATGTGGCCACAGTGTAAACCAGTTATAATTAGGAGGAAAGTATACTTTTGCCGAAACCTGTTGTTTTTCTTTTTGCAAAACTTTCAAAACTTACAGCAACGTGGAGCAGCTTTCTAATGGCTTGGTTATGTCCTGTACCGCAATAGGCCATCGCCAGAGTGTACATCCCGGATCTTCTCAAGATGGGATCTTTATCAGAAGTAAGCTGTTCGATCAACGGATCAGCCTCCTCCAGCCGACCGTACATGGTGAAAGCTATCCCGACGGCCAATCCTCTGAGGATCTTCTCATGCTGGCTCTCTTGGGCGTACTGCAAAGGAAAAACATAACATAAATTTCGTTACGAGCGAACCGTAAAATTGCAAGGTGTAAAGACGGCTTTTCGACTTAGCACACGTAAAAAATATGTGGCGTTTATAAATGACTTTAAAATTATACGCGACGTTGAAAACGCGATACATTTTCATACGTCATAAAAGGGAATAAGATCATAAAGCTAACGGTAGCATGAGAGCTAAAAATAAACCAAGAGCTTCATACGTAATTACATGAGATTTAACGTTCTCTTAAATGGTGCGGTAGTGAGATTTAAAGTTAATTTGCCAGTAGGAGGCTCTCATTACGGATGGTATTAGTGTGGCGTCTGCGGCTAGTGCGACAAACCGAAGGGGGCGCCTGCAGCGTAGAAGTAAACGATACGAGTCTAACTACTATATTAAGAACAAACTAAAAGAAATATACAAAAAAGAGCTCATCAATAATACTCCTATAGTAGGTATAGAATTTCATTCAAAAGAAGTTATATTATGTTACACCTTTGTAATTTGTTTACGCACACTGAAACTTCACTTTGTTCACCGTATTGCAAAAAATCAAAGATAATAGTTCTAATTCCTTTATTGCATAAAATGGAATAAAATTATTTCTATTAGCACATTAACTTATTTCACCCAGTATTTTATATTGTACCTATAATGGTAATGTTTTTTTTTTTAATTTTAACTATAAATTACTCTGTTAATGACGATGTTTATTACAAACAACATTGTTCATTTAACCTAAGGAAACAGCACTAAATGATGTAACAACTTAGATTACGTGTAAAATATAAATATTGCTGTCTAAGAATACTTCAAAGAAAATTTACTTGCATTGCAATTACAAGTAGCAGTAAAAAACTGATTCTTCGTGCTTAATATTCTGCTGTTTCTATTTGTGTTACAAACAATTATACTCATACTCAAAATATTAAATGCCTAAAAATCGCTCCGGGATTCTAATAACAAACAAAAATCTAATATTACTCTCTTGCGTAAATTTACTGCATTTTTTCCTATCTTCTCTTCTGTTAATTTATTGCTTTTTGTAATTCCAAGCACTCGAGTAATTGACCCAAAAATGGAAAAAAAGAATGACAAATTTGACACACTACAAATCCAACGCCCTATTTATTTTTTTCAATTTGTATCCAATTTAATCGGTTTTTATAATTAAACGTACCGAAATGCGAAATTCATTAGTCGGTAATAGCTATCCCTGTATTTACCCACAAAACTGGTTGTTATATTACAGTTTTAGTGATTATTAGGAAATAGGCTCCAGAACTGAGGATCGATACATTTCAGCCGTCATTAATTTATGTAAATGAATACGGATTGTAACAATGCAGCTGATTATGGATTTCCGGGCGAGCTTCCGGGATATAAATTACGTACATAAAGAAAAAAAAAGCATCGATCGACGACAAAATCCATGAAATGAATGTTAGAAAATAAAGTTTATTTGAGTAGCTTGATGAATATCACACGACTTCACTAAGCTACCAATCGCCCATTATCGCCCACGATATTCTATTCAAAGGTAAAATTAAAAACTCGAACTCCAGCGCATTGTTGTCAAATACTTTCCAAAAATCTGCAATAACGCTTAACCAGATCCGTTTAAAATAAACGCCCCAGTTTAAACTTAACCAAACGCCCGGAATTCAATTAACGCTTTCATAAGTTTGTCGGAAGCTCGGTTTTTTCCATCCCCTATTCCGGCACGACGTTATTGTTTGTTGTTGGGCTAACTAAGTTTTCCCGAGCATTTTAATATTGTATGCCGTTTCGGCCAACGCTTTGGTTAACGCGTCGATCACCACATGAAAACTAACGCAAGCGAGTTATTAACGTTTTTTGTCCTTTTTCCGCTGTACTTTGTGCCAGGTTTCGGTTTTAGCTTTTGAGCTCGCACAAAGACGGGTAGGATTACATTAACAATTTCATTAAGTGGGTCGTGAGTTGGGGGTATTAAATATGCAACGCTTAGGGGTTGTTTATGTTAGAATATTTCCACTAATCCTACCCACATGCATTGTTCTGCAACAGGAGTGTTTTATGGTGGGCTACATGTTTACGAGTTACCAACAAAAAGAGAAAAATGAAAGTGTAAACGCGAATTATCGCTTCATCTAGTTCTGGACGTTTTCAACGAAAGTCGGAGTTTCTCTAGGTTATTTTTTGCATGCAGACGTCAGTGACAAGTTCCAATTATTCTCTTTTTTTACACAAACCCCACCAGCAAGTAAAAAGGATACTTTATGATTACTCCCTCGTAAAACTTTATTACATGCATTTTAATACACATTAACGGCGCCATAAAAACGAAACCATATTTTCTGAAATAATCCAAGAAATATTTATCACCGTTCCCGGTTTGATTGGTTTAATTATCGATACGCTCCACCAAAAGGGTAAGTAAACAGAATTTCCTCCTCGAAAATCCTCGACTACTATTATTAAACACAATAATTACAGTGCGGTATTCAAAATATTTTCACATCTCCTCTTATGGAACGCATACTACCTCAACAATGTTGAAAATGTTAATATTTCGTGTGTCAAGTGAACCGTGTGAAACGCTCGTTTTTTAAAAGCATTATTTTCTCACAAAATAACCTTCCTTTCTATTATATAACCAATTTTCGTAACAATTATAAAACTGCGATCCTAAACAAAGAAAAAAAATATCGGTGAAACGTCTCGTTGTCGATCATCATACAAGCGAGCAATTAATCATCGATTCCGCGACAAAAGGTAAAACTATCGATATTACTATGTCAAAGGGTCTTCTTTAGACAAGATGAAAGACATTCCGACTCGCGTCGTCTTTCATAAAGCCGCTAACATTAGCTCAAAAGGAACGGTGGAGAGGTGGCACTTAAAATTTCATATTACGATGTATATGCGAAAGCTTTTACATATACAGAAAATTGGATGACACGTGAATGCCATATTGTTAAAGATGTCTCACACACACATACACGTGCCTAAAGACGAATTACGCTAGTTGTTTACAGTTTTAGAAAACAAACAAAACGTGAGAAGAATAAGGCTTTTTTTAAAGAATAGTAATCTTGTATTCGTATTCTATTCAAAATTATGAGCTACAAAAATATTGAAATAACAATACTCGTATATAATTCATCAAATCGTAAATAACCCGGCACCTCCACCATTTTATACTAGTAATATAATCCCGTGAAAATTTTATATTTATTTCATTCCAATCAGATCAATTACATGCAGATTGTATACATTACCAATATAGAGAACAAAAACGAAAAACTATCACCTTTCACAATTAAGGAAAAATACGGCTACTAAATAACTGAATTTGTAATTCAAGTTTAAACAAAAGGTCTTTAACTATGAGCTAACAATAATATCCAGAAAATATCTCTAAAAATATTTTTTCAGAGAAAACAAAATTACGCATTTCCACCCACATCAAAGAATAAGAATAGGCTTTAATTTTTCAAATCGCTTTTCTCATTTCCATTATGAAATACGAAATGATTTTTTATTTAGTAAACTTAGTCGTAGATAATACTTATTTTCCAATCAGCAAGCAATGCCTAATATCGATTGAACTTGCAAGCAATATTGTTTTTTTTTTCTTAAACTTGAAATATAACCTCAACTAAAAAAAGAACTCGAAATATTTATATCCTATTTTTCATTGCATTAATTATTATTAGTATATTAAGTACGGAGAACGGTAAGGGATGTTTACCGTTCGAAGACAATTGTTTGGAGGAGGAGCACAGCGACGATATCCCTTAACGTTCGACGTGCTTATAACGTTTTTTGCATAATCGGTATTAAAATATACTGAGAATTTAAAACGAGAGAAATACGTCGAAATGTAAGTGATGTGAGTACTATGACATACATCACTAGGCAACCATTAGGTTGTTTATCAATCAGTGAAAATTTTTTCATAAAATTGTGCGTGGTTTTTGGCGTCTTTGATTGCTTTGTGCTTCAATCATGAGCGATTTAGAAAGTGAAATAGACGAAATAGAAGAGGCATGGGATATTGGATGTTCAGCGGTAATACCCGATAAGTCAAGAACCCGTTACGAGAATACCTACAAAATTTTCAAAGAGTGGTGCAGTGAGAAAAACGTAGGTATTACTGAGAAGGTTTTGTTGGCTTACTTCGTTAGAAGAAATAGTACGCTGAAGAGCCCAGGAAGTTCGCTTGGATTGTGTTAATGAAAACAAAAATCCCAACCCATCAGTCTCTATTGCTTCCAGTACAAATCAAAAATGTGTAATTTCAATTGGAATTAATAGCACAAACTGTACTTTTGATATAAAAATGTTCACCAATAAAGAGTAAACTAATTTGGATTGTTATTTGAAAAGGCGTCGGTAAGTATTTTTGTCGTTCAGTTTTTAGATCGGTCAGTAATCTAACCGACGCCTTTTGGTAAACTCCACTTACTGTCATGGAAGCACCCACGGTAAACAATCAAAAATGACCGATCGTGCAAAAAATTATTTAAAAACATTGAAATGTTGACATTCAACTGAAAATGAGATATCAAAACAAAAAAGTTGATTTATGAGTTTTAATAAAAATACTAAATAAATTTGATTGTAATAAATATTGACCGCAACATACCATTAATTCTGTGAGTCAATTAATCTTTTTTTACATAATAACTGGTATGAAATGATAAAACATTATTTAATTGGTTTTCATATACAAAATCTGTATTAATTATAGTCGTCACAAACGATTATTAAGACTAAATTCAATTTCTCTTAACTGTTTGACACTAGATTCTTTTTATAATAACATACATTTCTATCCAGCCATCACATGTTTCCATTTTTTTATATTCTTTGTTTTGTGTTTGCACATTTGCAAAATGTGAAAAGGTATAAAAACAGTTAAATAAATACTTTGTTGAGAAAAATCGAATCGACTGAATATTGACACAATGTAGAATGCTGAACCAATCTAATTCTACAATACAAACATTCCAATAGATATCGATATTTTTTGGTTACTTAATTCATGTTATATTATTAATCCACATCTAAAAACGCAGAAAACAATCTTTAAGCTTAAACTCCAAAATTTGTAACTTTGAAGACAAAAAAAAATACACTTCGTAAATTTATCTATGTAAAATAGAACAATTTGATTGCGTCTGATGATAAATAAGCAGTGTATGGAATGTTAATACGTGAAGTATTATCTAACTTGCGAGCAACATAACGAAGTTAGTAACTATGACAAACTTGTTCACAACTTGTAAACAACTTATTAGAAATTCAGTAACATAATTTAAAAACCAATATTATATGCGCCCCGCATTTTTTTCTGTAAATGTGAACATTTGCACTAGACGGCACCAAAACGAAGAAATATGCAGATTTTAAAGTGACATTCCCCGGTGATAAACTGTATTATTATTAAAAATGAGATAGAGGACTAGAACGTTTTAAAGTAAACACTGTTAACCTTTTTCTGAAGAAAAAAATTACTAAAGGCCCCCAAAGCTATCGTGTGAAAAAGTCTAAACTAAGCTTGTAAGTTTGCGATATTATTACTAGATTTAAAAATGCAGGGAATCTTCATGGAGCACCTAAGAAACCTTGTACTTTTTATTTATGCAGAAGTGTTTCATAAGAGTACAGTAGCGCTCAAAACAAAACCAGATAGTGGACCACATTTTACGAAAATTTAGTTGTTCAAGTCAAAATCTATTCTATTTTATTTTAGATGTCGATGTACATTATTCAAGAAAAAAAAATTACTAATGATAAGCACATGTGTATAATTGGGGCACTTTCAATTGTGCAATAATCTCGACTATTTTAATTGATCAACGAAAACATCGTTACCAAAAATTGTAAAAATGTGCATGAGCATTTCACTGAAACACTCAAAACACTCAATATCGCGTAATGAAAAAAAATTGAACCACAAAGTAAAACAAGAAAAAAGAAAGTTTTACTCGTTACCTAAATTACCAGAAAAGTACGCTTATTTCTTTCGTATTTTTTAGCAATATGCTGTAAATTTTTGATGAATAACTAAACTCACCGCGACCATATCTTCGATAGACGATGGGTTCTTTGAACCCAGCATAACCATGCCCATGGCAATACCAGCAGCCTCACCGGTGTTGGCATCATCTTGGTACAAATTGAATTTCAATTGTTCATAAACATCTTGTCTGTGTGTGCCCATAGCGGCTAATCCCAAGCCCAAACAGCCTCCATGGCGCACCATCTTAAAAAAGATAATAAAATGACAAAGTTTTAATAATTACTTATCTTTAAATACCTCGTTTTGAGCATCTTTCAGTTGCGTAAGAAGATAATCAATAATGTTAGCGCCGTGGTTGGCATGGATCAACCCCAATGCGTATAAGCCGCCTCCTTCCGAGTACCCGGAACTCGGTCCAACTTCTTTTGGTAAGTAGCTTTGCATTAAGGTAAGCGCTTCTTGTTCGTGGCCGCGATGGATTACGCCTAACGATGCCGTTGCGGTAAGCTTTGCCCAGTTAGTGGCGCGAGCAAGCCATTCCAAGTTGTCCCTGGGTAAAAAAGTTTATTTTACTTTCGAATCGGAAATTGCAGAAAAAATATTGTAAGGAATAACATAAACATAAATAATATAAAACTCATTAGAACTTCTTGATCAATATAAAATGCGACTTGACACTATACCTACCTCAAAAACTGATCACTGGTTGTCCCACTGTGCATAAAAGCATTCGCAATGACAGTCGCCGTGTGGCAAATACTAACTCTAACAGTCTCCTTGGTTTGTTTCAAAATCAGCAAATCAGCGTGATTTGATCGAATCAAAAACTGCAAATGCAATTCAATGGAAATTTCTCCAGACAAAATCGTATGTAATTTCTCTAAACATTCTTGATGCTCCTTTTCTTTATCGTTCAAATTCTCTAGAGAACGTTCTTCTTTAACTTCAGGTTTTGGTTCTGAACTCTCTGAGGTTTCAGTAGAACTCTCGGCTGCTTTTGGTTTGAGTTTGTCCTCGAGAAGTGAAGGAATAGGAGCCGTAACCCTCAACGCTACCATAACGCGCTCTAAAAACTGTTGGGTGGCGGATTCGTATAAATCAAAAGCGATTTGATATGCCATAAGTCGGTTTTCTTCCTCTCCTTGTACGAGTTTATCAAGAATTTCAGCCACAGAAAGAGGGTCTTCAAGAAAAATTAAACACTGACACATATTTACGTAGTCGGGGACTGAG
The DNA here is from genome assembly GCA_030157275.1 of Cynaeus angustus. Taxonomy (NCBI): domain Eukaryota; kingdom Metazoa; phylum Arthropoda; class Insecta; order Coleoptera; family Tenebrionidae; genus Cynaeus; species Cynaeus angustus. The sequence goes on from CM058060.1 coordinate 19,399,930, forward strand.
AGGCCTCTGTATAAACCAACTAGAGATCTAAGAACTGTATTGCGAAAGCCCCTATTTTGGATGAGGCTCATCGCTACCTAAAATGTAAAGTAAATAAAAACGGTCATTATAACAGTAATTTCACTACTTGAAAAGCGTAAATAAGCATATTAATAATGTCATCTGACTGCGTGATTGAAGATTCAAAAATATCCATTCGCCGGGTTTCCAAAGCCAGACCCATAGCCTGACGATATTGCCCATCGTCTAAACACCGCTGGAACATACGATTCACAATAGCCTCCAAGCGAGGATCAATTGGTTTCGCTTCGGGAGCTCCATCAGCCAACGCAATGCGATGTTGGGTATAGTAGTCAATACATTTTGCTAGAAAATAGAAATATCACCTCATCGTAAAAAAAAGTGTTATCTCACCAAGAATGGTTTCCACATATTCCGTGCGAGCATTTACATCAAACAAATCTCCAGCACCCAAAGCATAAGTCAAAGAATCTTCGAATGACCCCAAATGATAGTAAACTTTACTCGCAACCAAAGCGGCGAGGTGGTGTTGTTGGAAAACTTTGTCCTCATGAAGAATTTCGCTAAAATAAACCATAAATAAACAAAAAAATAAGGTGAGTAACTTGAACTTACATTTTTTCGATAGCTTCGGAAATTTCCGGCCAAAATTCATCAACGATGCTGTCGAGTTTCTTTAATGCAAAAACTTTAAGCTCGGGTCGAGGCTCTTCGAGAAGGGAAATAATTCCCGCTGTAACATTTAAAATAACTTTGTTTGTAAACTGAAAGTGAGGTTATGTACGAAGGAAAGAATCTAAAAGGAATTTGCAATTTTTAGTGACTTAATTGAAATTCCAAGAATTTAAAAATATCCATCAAACGGACATTTATTATTACGTATGCGTATAAATATAAGAAAATAATAAAAAGGTTGATGATTCCTCCTCGATGACTTGCAAAACGCATGTGCAAATTGTGAAACTTTCAAAATGTAAGAAAGCCGAAAGTGCTTAAATAAGTGTAGTCAAAAGCTCAAAGACTGGAGCTTACCTGCTGATGTAATATTCATTTTATTCCTTCCCTTTAGCAGTAGAAAAACACTTCTAACTCTCACAAGTACAACTCTTTGAATGAAACGTCACGAACCGCGAGAATTTTGACAGCCGCTTCGTGCTTGTCATGCACAAGCGCACTTAGATTACACCAACATTGGTGCGTATTGTTTGTTGCCAACGTTAGAATAAAAAAATATTTTTTAATTCTTTTAATCATAAGAAAATAACATTAATTCATATCGGTATTCATTTAATAGCCACAGTCAAACCCCGCCAACGTGGTCAACACATTTTCTTAAGATTTTATTTAATGTAACGTGAAACTTTCTACAGATACAGAAAAATAAACTACAGAAAAGAGGCATTCCTAATGCTAAAATTAATGTGACGGTTTTATTGAGAATGCGATTTTAAGAAATGGTTAGATAGAGGGCCTTCGTCGGCATATCCGGCAATTTCTTGGGGGATAACGGCGCTCTCTTCAACGCCCGTGCAAGGGCGGCACATGCACTCCAGAGGCGCTTTTGTTGTGACCTGCAACAAATTTTTTTTGTAACAAAAAATTTTTTCACTAGAATATTCAAACAACAAAAGTTGTCACAGTTCCCACCTTTACGGACTTTTCTAACCTATAAACTGATGGGAATTGTTTACGATCAAAAGAAATTTTGAATTACGTCAGTTCACTACAAGTTGTTTTTTTTTCTCAGTATATGTGAGTACCTTTATGAATTTTCGCTCTCCAGGTTTCGCTTTAGGGCAAAACAGTGACACCGACGCCTCCCGTTCTCCCGATTCCTGGCAGCACATACAGGATCTCTCCATTTGCCAGATCTTACTCCCTGAGACCTACAACAACTACTTAAAACTCTCTCTTTCATTTATATTGTCCCTACTTGGATATAAGAGGCACATCGTCCAATACAGGCAAAACTCGGTATAGGTTTGGGCACACATCCAGGATATTGCAAGACATGGATAACTGGGGTCACCTGACACTCGTCTGTCGTTCCAGCGGCTGCTGCTTTGATATTACTAGATAATCTGGGGTCCATGCACATGCTATATAAAATGGCGTAAAAAATTGTGAGTTTCCATATTGGTACTGGAATCAAATCTGTGAGTTTAGGGCTGTTACTTTCACGTCTTACCTATATCTTCAAGAGGTTTCATTCCGGTGCTGTCACTTGAAAGACTATTTGTTGAGAGCATGATTTGGCCCTTTTATAAAACATGTTCACAGTTAAGCTGGAGGCAATGGACTCAACTTTTTCAAGGGTATGATATGAGAAACTCATGTCAGAGATGTCATGCTGATAGTAGATATGCCTGTTAACGCCACGGGAGTTGTGGGGTGGAAAAGAGGCAGCGAATATGCAAGGGGTGTGAGTTTTTCTCAAAATGCACATTTTAAATAGTACTTCATAAACATGTAGGCAAAGTGGCATGGAGAGAACCTGCAAACAAATATGAACGAATTCTTTCAATTCTGTATACTTACAATACAAATAATATAAAAAATTAATTTAGTCTTCTAAAATGTAAATGAAAACAATTGAATATAGACGTAATGGCGCTAGTAAATTTAATCATACCAATCACACAAAAGTCCCTGACATGATGATCGAATTATTCTTAACACGTTAATTAACGTTACGAACTGACATTAACTTTACTTTTTCTGCTGCAAGTATCTTTATTCTATTTTCTGTTTTAAAGATCTTGTGGATGGACAGTGCTTATACTCATTCTAAAAGTTATGACCGTAATGTAAGTAAATTATTTTCAAGGTGTTTTTTTATTTAATACCTTTAATTTTGAAAAAACGAAAATAGTTAATTAAACAAGTATTTAATCACGTTTTTGTCTTCCAGAAAATGGAACATTAAATCATTAAAATCGTAGAAATCTACATTACCGACATTCATAATAAAATAAAAATGGCAGAATGTGTTGGTGGATGTCGGTTTGACGTATACGTGCTGTAGTGTTTTGATGCTTTCTTTTTCGCAAAACTTTTAATTAAACCCTTAAACAGGTGAGTCTCATGTGACTTTATTAAAATACAACGCAAAATTCACTTTCAAATTTGTCGATTTCTGCACGATCTCTTGTAAAACTAAAGATGATTGAAGCTTCCATTCTGTCGAATCCATTAAGAAAAATGCGAAAATTGACTTTCTCGTGCCATCTCCGTCTTAATTTTTAACAAATTGGCATTAAGATGTCATTTTGAGAAGAATTTGGTGGTTTGGAAGCGCAAGTACTAGTTTCTTCATAAATTGGCTGTTTTAATGGTCACATTTATCTGAACAAACTGCATGACAGTTTACGCCAATGTTTGCCACTTAAATTATTGGTTTAATTGCGTCAGGGAGTTCGGTTGCGCTTTATTATTAATAAATTTGCTTTTTCTTATGCGAAATTTATGTTTTCGTGGTGACGTATAGTTATATTCTTGGTGTCTTTCACATTGGCTTATCTGAAGTAATTCCTCTGATCTTTTTCAGACATGTAAATGGAACCTAATCTCCAATCAAAATACCAAGCTCTCCTCCGCGAAAACGCTGAATTGGACAAGCAAATCGCCGATTTTAAATCGAGAGGAATCACAACTGATCTGCAGCCCCAAATTCAGGCTCTCCATAATTACAATGAAATGAAAGATTTAGCCCAAATCGTCCTCGGTTACTTAGCAAACGCTGAAAAAGTTCCCATAACCGAGTTGCACGTGCGCTACAACCTTCCATTGGATTAAGGATGAGGTAAGAATCTATATAATCATTCATCGTTTTTATTGGGTTTTGAAAGATAAACATAGACTTGATGGTTTATTATAAAATAAAGTATTTCAAGTATACAATGAATTATTATCGGCTGAAATCTCCACACTTGTAACATTTGCATTCGGCTGGTTCTCGGAGCTTCACGTCCATGGAATTGATACCTTCGGCCGTTAAACGGACACCGTCAGGGTCGTAACAATGGGTGAGGGTAATAGTCCGTTCCCGAAGGAAGCTCTCGCGGCAGCAGTAGCACTCCTAAAAAAAAAATTGTGATTTGCTAATTCAAATTAATCTACCCACTTTCAAGAATCCGGTTGGGGTGATGACTGAGGGTTGGACTTGACTCTTGCACGACCCCTCGCATTTATTCACGGCCACCTCGCCGTTACAAACTCTCTGCAAACGCCCCAGCTCGTCGAACTCCTCTAGAAAAAAATCACAGTAATGTTTCTTAGTCAGTTACCTTTACCTTTTATTAAATTTATATCTGACATTAGCGTCTCACACGTCTCGTCTGCTATTTCGGAGACTGAGTAAACGCATGTGATATAAAAGAGGCAGAGGATGAGTGAATACATCCTCATTGGAGGCTTTTTCTAATTTACTGGAGCTGCGGCTGTACTGGTGTTTTTATACGGTCGGGGGCAGCGAGGGTGCGCTTTCGATGGCAATTAACGCGTCGCCAATTGTGAAAGGGTATGTTCGGGTTAAATTGCGTGTATGGCGACCTTTAACTGAACCCCGACGGCTGAGACACGATTATGTGCTTTATGATGGTAAAAAGCCTCAAAAGTTGTCATGTTTAAACCAGCAAAAAGCATTATAAGAAGTTCGTAAAAGGAGATGCTTTCTTGGTTGAAGACTACACCAACTTTCGAAAGAAAAACAACTTTGCATTTAAATGGATCATACCACACTCTTACTTAGAGATTTACGGAGGCGTGAAAGATGAAATTTAAATAGTTCAAACGTCTGTTATGTTGCCAAGTGTTGTCCGTGACCAATATAATGAATCTTGGAAAATATTCCATAGAAAATTTCGTTTCATTGTTGCATTTTTTTGTCTTCACTAAAAAACATATAACTAAATAGCTGTAAATTAAGTATTGACGTACTAGTTTAATAATTCTATCACCCGTGAATTAAAAACATTGGTTTACGTCACTAATTGTTTTTTTTACGATTAATTAATCATAGTTAATAACTATCTTCGTAAAATAAAAAAAATCTCTCGATTGTTTTAAAAGTGAAAACAACATTTTTGCCTTTGTTGCTATTTTAAAGCACCGCTTCACGTTTTGACGAATGAGATTGCATTGTATTGCAGTTTACCTGCATGGATACTGTTAGTTCGTTAGCTCAACTTTTCAAAACAGAAATGTTAGTTAATAACTCCGGAAAAACAATAAATCTCTCCGACGATTTAAAAATACAACACAGCTGTACAGTGTCTTGAAATACTCCAAAACTGTCAATAACATTTGCCAATAAACGTTTTATGATTAGAAAAGGGAAAAATCCCCGTGTACTTTTTCCTTTTCTAAAAAACCCACGTTGGCTTTTCAGGTTCGCGCGCTCTTAATGTATTTCTTTTTCGGTTCCTAACAAAATGTCTGATACTTCTGAAGACAACTCCGATCGTCAAGTAGACAAGGAAGATAAAGACAGCGTCTGCCGCGACTTCATCCGTGGCATTTGTGATAGAAAATACTGCAAGTATAGACACGAAATCGAGATGAAGCAGTTGAATTTTTGCCACGACTTCCAGAACAACATATGTCCCAGAGCCAATTGCAAGTTTGTATTGCCGCAATTAGTTTTCTGTGACGTTTCTCACTAAATTAATTTGTAGATTTATACATTGCACTCCTGAGGAAGAAATTGAATACAAAAACACTGGAGTCATGTCGAATCACATATTGGCCGAAGCTACTCGCAAAAATCAGTTGCCAGGGGCTCAACCAATCTGTAATCAGTTCCGCAAGGGGCTATGCAGACGAAACTACTGCAAGTATCGGCATTTGACAAGAGATGAAGAAGAGGCTGAGATTTTGGAATTGATACAGAACAACAGTAGGAAGAATATGATTTGCATCAACAATCCATTGACGGAGTCTCAGGTCATCAATACACCAAACACGTTGCGTAGGCATGCTATTGGGTTTGACGAGTTTGAAGAGTGCGGAATGTCGCTTCCGAAACGTCGTTTTCTTGCACCACCTGAGCCTGAGATTATTACAAATGGAGATTTATATCCTGTTGATTCAAATAGGATCAGGCCTGTTTTCAAAGGATACTTTGCCGGAAACCCGCCACAAGCTATGCTTAGTAGGGTAGATGCAAGGTAGAAAGTTTGATGTTTCCCATTATTTTATTCTAACAGCACTGTTTTTAGAACCTTGATTCTTGAAGAAGAAAACAACTTGCTCCACAAAGAGATCGCCCAATTGAAGCGCCAAGTTTCCGATCTGACGGCGACTAACGAGTTTCTATTAGACCAGAACGCAAACCTTCGAGTCTCCAACAAACGTAATGAAGCCGTGAGCATGCCAGCGGTCACCATCACCAACACCAATAGTCCACAAGTGATCAGAACGGTAACCGCAAGTGTGGCAACCGTCCCAGTGTCGTTAGCCACAGTTTCCACTTGCAATCCTGTGAACGTATCGATCGCAGGTTGTCCAACCGTCAGCATGGCGCCACCAGCGCAAATATTAGCTCCAAGCCAACAGATCCTCGGTAAGAAATTACATAAAAAGAAAAACATAGCAATATGTCTAATTGTGCTCATTCTTGTTTTTTACAGTGACCACAAATCCACCTCCTCAGGTGGCTATCGCCAGCAGTTCCCAAGCCCAATTAGCCATTGCACAACAGAACCTTGCGAATAATTTGGCAGCGCAGCAAGCACAACCGCAGCTGACTTCACAAGGACAGCAACTGGCATTGGCTACTACCACTCAGCTAACATTGGCCAACACTCCACAAGCGCAACAGCAGTTGGCTAATCAACAATTGACGTCACAAGCACAGCAGCTAGCGTTGGCTAATCCTCCGCAGTTAACATCTCAAGCGCAACAGATAGCATTGGCCAACACCTCACAGGGTCAATTGGCTCTTGCAAACGTGCCTCAACAATTGATAGCACAGCCCAATCAACAGATTGAGATTCACAGAAATGCAATTAATACGTCGCAAGCGACTATAGCGATGTCCAATACCTCTCAACCGATGGTGTCATATCCAATTATGACGCAAAGTATCAATCATGCGCTAACACACTGAGACTGAATATTTGTTCAGTGGTAGAATTAATTCCAAGTTTCTTCAGTGAAGTATTTTTAAGCAGTAGATCAGTGCGAGACTGATGACATTAAATAGATTAAGTTTGTGTTGTTCTTAATGCAATGCGCTTGCATGTAGTAGGTCTTTGAGTTTACGTTTTGCAACGAAATGTGGTTAATTTAAAGAGTGTTTTTAAGAGGTGATTTTTGAACTTTGAGTGCTGGACGGTTATGTACAAAAATTCACTTGGGTGAAGACTTAGATAAGCAGTTACATCTATTTAAGGTTCTGTTAATTTTAAAACTGTACATATTACATCAAATAAACACTTATTTATGTGAGTGTGGTCCATAACCGATAACTTTTACTTTGTCTTTAGGATAAGCAAAAAGAAGAACGGAAGCAAGTTTTAAAAAAGTTCACAAACTACGTAATAGAGAATTGCAATCTGGAGCCTTAATCTTTATTGAATTCGTAATTTTCCTAAACTGCAGTATAAATGAATGGAATATGAACATGCTTTCAAAGAAATTCATCTACGAACAGAAACGGTAATGATATACGTTGACAACGTCGTCCTTGATGCAAGTGCCACAATCATTTATCTCTGTATAAGGTAAACAAACACAAAGATTAGAGGCAGGTCAGGAAGTGGTAAAATTCACCACAGGAAAAGCACCGTTAAATTTTTTTAATAGTTTATTTATACAATTCTTTAAATATAAGGTTTATCGGTACGATCATAAATTATTTACAACATACTGAATTTAACGAAGAATCTCACGATGATATATGCCGTCAATAGAATCGCTAAGACAAGTGTAAAAATGCCAAGGTATTCAACGAAAGAGATATCTTGGTCCTCTTGTCGGCAGTGACTGCTGAGTCCTGTCTACAAAAAACATAAACTTTAGGTACTGAAATAAATGCAGTTTCTTATTTTTTGCACGTATTGCCAGATGCCAGATGAACTATAACATCACAAAAAGTATAACATGTTCTTTTTCTTACGCTTTTTTTCGTAATGATAAAACGTAGTTTAAAAATTAACAAGTTTTTTCAAATCGATAATGTTGTATGCGTTTATGGGGAGTGACTCAATCATAAAATTGGTGCGGTGATCTCACTATCAATTGTAGCTTCAAAGCAATACTTGCACACCAAAAATTAATCTGCGTTAAATGTTAAATTAATCAAAAATAATAATTTATTTCATTAAGAACCTACCCATCCTCCATTAGCCGCTACCCATATCGCCATTCGGTCTTCCAACAATTCCGCCATCCCATCCAGCAAATCATGTAAATTCTCTGGATGTCCTAGCCGGACACAATCTACCGCTAATCCCCCAGCGACACTAAAAATCGCCACGACTTTTCCCCACGTCGGGTCGCACCTTAACATCTGATGCCCGATCGCTGCCAACAATCCCCCAACCCCAGTCTCACACCCTACGCCAGTCTGTCGCGAAATATTTAGATAGACCCTTGAATGTGCTCGTTCAAGTTCCATGCAAGCACACGCTAAACCTGGATAAACATCCCTGACGGTGGCGCTGCCACTTCCCGGGACAGCACTGACGGTGCTCCGAACCCTCGTCAGCCCCAGCTTCCTACTAAACAACCCAGCGCGTTTGAGGCGGCTCCGAATATAAAGAGCGCATAGGGCACGCCCCACTGCGACTACTTCTTCGGGAGGTCGCCGCCAACCGATGGTTGAGAGCTTTCGAGAAACGGCGTCGCCGACATTGCTGAATCGTCTTTTGGTGAGAGATGCAGGTGCTCCAGAGGGGTCCGTGGAAATTGAGAGGGCGGCGGGAAAACTGAACTTGCGGCGTGGGGGCGGGACGCCACGTGGTCGGGGGGCGCCGCCCTCCATGGGCCGCTCGGCGGTGACCATGCATCAAGAACCTAACTGTAAAAGAAAAACTAATATACTGACAGAAGTTTTGATTAGGTAGTCACACTAATTCAAAATAGTTAATCTGACGCATGTTCAACACAAAGGATTACTAATTTCCGGTAGATTATTTTGTTAATTAATTCTAGTATGATTTATTTACTTTGGAATCTGGATAAGCATTGTTTGGACACGTTGTGTAATCAACTTATATTCCTGTTTAACGAAGGTATGCACTATTTTTAAACAGAATGAATTATTAGATGTTTCAGCTACGACTTACCTTTCGTGAAAGAATTATGTAGATTCTTGAGTCAGTTGCGTGGGAAGATCGTTATAAGAAAAAATGTTATATGCGAAACAGTTTAGTCATAAAAATTCAATTATAGTTTGATATGAAATTTTTACTGGAATTTAATTGTAGAAAGTCTCACGAAATGATACACTAAAAACTGTTACGGCAGATTAAAAACACTATAATGCGAGTTAATAATTAAACTTATCGTTTACAACTTCAACACAAGAATCACTGAAAATAAAAACTTTGATCAAGTGTTGTGTCAATAGAGTTTGTTGATACTGTCTCCATGTTACTTTAAAATAAAGTTCAAATATTTGTGCAGACCACACTCTCGCAATTCCAGCAATGTTTTGTGTGCTTTAGAGATTACGAAATTTATTGTACCCGGATTACGCACTTACCAACGAGGAATTATTGCAACTTCAACTTTTGTTTTGTTTTCATGAACTTCTGCTTATGTTCTGTGTTCAGCCGACAAAAGTTGTGAAACCGAAGAATACTTATAAAATTACAGAAACCGGTTCAAACTTTGTTGGAATATTTAGGTTTTTTTTCAAGAAATTCATTGTATATATAAGATTTTTAATTTTTAACGCTTTTAGACCATACTGTTTCAAGCTCATTCTTAATTAAAAAAAAATTCTCATAACAGGATTTGAGAAAATTGTGGTAATTTTAAACACCAGCCTTTGTTCTTTCAATATTAACTCGTTTCTAATTTTAATTTTACTTTGGTAGTTCATAGTTGATAAAAAGTTATGATAATAAATTAATGTTGATTTTTTACTTCAGATATGGTAAAATTCTTACCATAATTCCAACAATTTGTCTGGTCATTTTCTCCAAAAATAATAACGTAGTGGAAAAATTATATACGATTATAACTATTATAAGGCATGTTTTTTATTTTATTATAATGCAATTAACTCATGAGGTGTATAAAATGTTGTTCTTTTAGCATTAATGTTTTTTTAATTGCCTGTTTATTGTTGTCAACAATTCACAAAAATAGTGAACAACCTGATAAAAGCCATTTTTTAGAAATAACTGTAATGACTTAGCCAGAACTAGGCTCCAACTACGAGAAAATATATTTTTCATGTTTTATCTGCGCAATTATGCTATTAAGCAAAGTCATAACAATAATGTTTATACAAATTGATTCTACATGTTTACCAAGTAATCATTACTAATAACAATTACTTAGTTTTTAATGACGATTAACGTATCTTTAAGTGTAAAGAACGTTCCAATACGTGAAATTCATAATAGGATAGTTGTAAAGAAACACAATGTTTTTGCATTTATTTCACACACTTCATCTAAAAAGAAAAATTGGGCCACATCGAATATCCAAAGATGTCCCCATTTATCAATTCTGGGCCGAACACGTTCCACGCTTGTCCACCGACCCATCCGACACCACAAATCAATAAAACCCATTATGCACGTCCATAAAAACAAGAGATTAAACACCGAAATCGAGAATGAGTGCACCCGAATCGTCGATCACGATTCCTAAAGTACCGTTCATATAAAAAGCGATGTCACAATCTTGTCCATTTAGCGAAAAGATGTGGAAGAATCTCCACGTAATTGTTTCTCTGGGGGCAATCAGATTAGCCGCCACCGCTGGTTATTCCTACCCCCAACCTCCTCTGCAATTCGACGAAGTTTCAACTCCGCCATCGCCAATATATCTTCCGCCCCCGCCATTATCAGATATCCCACAAGTGAGTTAAACTTATTGACGTTCAATTAAATTTTTCTTAGGTTCTTCCAACATTTCTACCTCCAGCGTATCCACCGATTGGAACACCTCCTGAAGATGAAATTTTACCTCCTTTTGATGATGGGGTGGTGATTTCAGCACCACCAACTAATCAATATCTACCAGCGACAAAGGAGGTTCCTGTACGAGTTCTTAATATGTCATGTTTGGACTCGAGGGATGGAAACGGGTTTTTTCGGGCTTTTTTTCGAATGAATACAGTTAATCGTGGAGTTCCTATGATGGAAGGTTCCAATGAGTGTGTGGTAACTCCGGTTGGAAGTGATGGGTTCCGGATTGACCTGGAAGGACCAAGGATGATGGAGTGTGGAATAAAATCTTGCGGAACTCGTATTTGTCTTGCTTTAAGGATGGCGACGATTCCAGGACTACGATTAGCGGACGATGATATGGTGACCTTGCAGTGTGTTCCTCAAGAGAGGGTTGTTTCACAAACGAAGCATTTAAGGCTGAGCACCCAAAACGGGTAAGTAAAGAATAGTTTGAAATTATCTGTCTGTTTAAACTCTACTATAAATACTTAAAAACAAAACAGTTTCTTCACATTCGTGGCAGGTACTTTCATTACTCTGGACAATGAATCATATAAAAACGTTTATAATCTATTTTTAATTGCAATTTAATTAATTTAATTATACCTACAATAATTTCATCAGGAAAAATGTGTTTACACTATCTAGGAAAGTTACTTTTATTTATTATCTATTAATATCAATCATTTTACATAAGCTCTGTTATATACTTAAAATTTATTATGGGGAAAAACATTTTTTTTTAATTTCAATTACTGGAAAGTGTATTTCAAATTTACTTAATTAACTAATTTATCCCATAACTTTTATAACAGAAACGTGAATTTAGGAATGTATGTGATATAACATAGTATCTCAAGTAATAAATTATAAACTTTTTATGTTTTCACATGTGCAATAGCATGATTTTCTATGTCAACTTTTAAGCCAAGTTGTTGGTAATCATTGTTTTCCTTTTTCACCTCGCGTCTTAATCCAAGAATACTTTTTTGGAAATATCATGTTTCCAAGTTCAAAAGAATTAAGATGCAAGGAAAAACTGTTACAATTATGAATCTTGTGTTAAATTAAAAGTATTTATCAAATAAGTGAGAAAAATGCAAAGTGAGTTCTTGGCGTTGTTTGAATTTCAATTTACAAAACGTGTCATCTTTCCTTCCTTCATATTTAACACATAAACTATTCAATTAGAAACTGTAGTTGAAAATAAATTAATTAAAGCACTGGCATATTTTTTGATCTTAATTGTTTTAAAAAAATCTACTTATTAAAGGAAAGAAGGCAAAGTGCCGACCAGATCAACTTTTTTTAAAAGTTTAACAAGAAGTTAAATATAGACATAATGTATACTATAACCAAAGAAGGTTAAATGAAATTACTTACCTAGTGCTTCCACCTATTTGTAAACTCCGCTTTGAACTTTGAGCACTTAAAGTTTGACAATTACCTGTTCGCGGGACAGACAATCGATGAGAACGAATATTCGAATATTTAAGTGTACCATTTTTGTTGAATTCCTACATTCAGTTTTTTGCGTCAATGAGTAACATTATTTAGTAGACATCAATTACGCTTTGTCATTACGTCCAACCTCGTAAATTTCTGTATATTTTCTTTTGAGATCGTATTTCTCTTTTTACTGCATTCCCACACAGTGTTGTACTTACAATACATCAAAGACTTTAGACAGGGTCGATCCAACATTAAATCCATCTCTGTGGCTTCCGGCGGTCTTCAACGCAAGTTTGACTCCATGATAACTCTTTTACGTAAAAGCAATGGTGTATTTGACCAACCCCTCCAGCAAGGCAGCTCTGTGCATTTAGGAGACGAGCTTTTGTTACGAACTGCCATCCGCGATGGAGATGGTGAGTAGATAAAACTTTACAGTAAAAATAAATTCGTTTGATATGGAAACCTAAAGGTGATATTTACATTTCCTAAACGATGAAAAGCTCAAATTAGTCTCCAGAGGCTTTTAAACAACATGAACAGATCGTATCATTAATTACACAATTTCAAAAGCTCTGACGTCTCAACTTCGTCCTGTGACAAACTTTCAGCGTGTAAACAGATTACGTGTGCTTATAAAAGGGCGTAGATCGATATTCCTTTCAATTGCCAGTGTAGGATTTAAAATTTTCAGGGTGGAAATATGGTCGAATGGCATCTGTGATCATTAGAAGCGCTTCTTCACAGCGTTCCGTCATCCTGGTTGATGAAAACGGGTGTCGAAACCCATCTTTTCGAGCGATTTGTCCACAACAACCCCAACAGGTTACTCCTCTGATGGTACATTTTCCGTTTCGAGCATTCCTTTTCCAGGGAGCTGCACCAGCTGATGACCTCTTATTATCAGTTAGAATGTCGGCATGTCTTCGGGCTCGGGACTGTTATCAGGTAACATATTTAACCTGGTTGAATTAACACTCATAATAGAACCTCAGAGTAAAATATGTGAAGAAAATGGAAGAACCAGAGTAACAAGGGCAACAGGCAACGCATCAGAGGAGCTGGTAACTGACTGGGAATCGCGGTTTCAGTTTCGGGTTTTACCAAAAGAAATTCTGCAAGATCGAGACAGTCCCAGGTGGGCGGTGGTGTGTCTAGGGGCGGTTTCCACGGTACTTGGTTGTATTGTAATTTTTTTGATCATCAGACCGGTAAAAGAAAAAACATATTCGTAAATATACTTTTCAATTATGATCATTTTATATTTTTATACATCTTTTTAAGTTATAACAACAATTAAATGTTAGGAGTATTATTTTAAGAGAATAAATGTCTAATCAGATGCATTGTCTTTATAGTTATACAGTGTCCAATAAACATTTTAAATTAAACGATAACAACAGTAGTTAGTATTCTTCACCAAACTGTTGGGCTTACGACTTAAAACTTTACTTTTAAATATTCTTATAATTAAGTTATAATATCATTAGCATTACAGGAAAATAATCTTTTGCCACGGTAAAAAAATATATTCTGCACAGTGAAAAAATAAAAAGGATCTGTAAAACATGTACAGTATTTTATTGTAATTTGTTCAGTATATAGTGAACAGTAAAAAATTCCATGTTCCCCGTGTTTAATGCCAATTTGCACCGTAAAAATAATAAACGTTCAGTAAGCAAAATCAAGACGACATTACAGGCCGTGAGTTTTAAGTTTGTATGACACTTTTGATCTAAGCTCTGTCGGCAATGACAGCAAGTACACTAGGTCGTTACTTTTACCTTAATTATCAAAATAAAAAATAATATTAGGTCATGTCATTTATTATAAAATTCTTTAATTTTTGCTACAGGCGATTATTTTACTACCCATCAATCATTTGTATTAAACGCCTATTGTTCTATAAAACACTTTTTTACTGTGCATTTATGATTATCACACTGACCTGTTATTTTTTTGCTGAACTTTTATTTTTTATTTAACATCTATTACTTTACTGTACAAATATTACTTTTACCTGGACATTCAGTGTTTTTATTGAACAGAAATACCTAACGTTTAAATAAAATATCGTGCAACTAATTTGTTCGCTATCTTCTATAATCCAAGTTGCAAGTAGGCGAACAAACTAAAGACACTATTGCCAAGGTACAACATCGTAAATTCTCTCGTTTATTTCCAGTGCAAACGAGAATTTCTTCGAACATTTTAGTTTCTATCATTCATTAAGAAATGTTGGTAAACGCAAGGAGTGGTAGGAAATATACGTGGACTTTTCATGCAACCGAATCTTTGTCTCATTGCTTCCTTCTGATTTTCACCATGATTATTGATTACGTAATTAATCGATATCGAATCGAATTATTTTTTTAGCGTAGTTTCAAACCACCATGGTTTTGTAGTTAAAGAGATTAACTTAGAATGTCGACTTTTGAAGACTTTAAAGAAGTAATGAGTAAATTTTATTTTATGTCCAGCAAAATATTATAAACTCCTGAGCGATAGAAAGTATTGGAGAGGTTACTTGTTCGAGTTTTTCCAAGAGCTTGTACAGCCAAAGCAAGCAAAAATGTCCAGAATTTTTCGAGTTACAATGAAAGTTCGAATAAAAAACTGTAATAACAATTTTATTCAGCTATATATGAAGACGATTACCAATTGTTAAAATTAACATTTTTTATTGTCACAATCTTGAGCACACAGCACTTTTGCCATTACGCTACTTGGAGTAAAACGTTTAAAAATCTCTTTATATGTCGTAAAACAAGTAAAACGCGCGCCGAAGGCAATTAAAACAATTTATTCGTCTTTATTTGACTCTGAAAAATGTTTTGTGAGTGACTTCTTACATTGCAGGTGAAAATTTTTGTAGAAAATTATGCTCTTTTCTTCTAACTGTCAATCATCGAAAGCAGTGTTTGCCATACCACGGCAGAATTTAATTCCGTAAATTTAGGAGAAGTTGGTTCATTTTTTTACAATTTTTCTCCATTTTTTATAAACATTTTGAGTAGTAAAAATCAAATAATTAATGAAATGAAAAAAAATCTAGCGGGAAAGCTATCATTTATAAAAAAAAAAAAATTAAAATTTGCATTTTATTAAACAAATTTTTAAATTGATTTTGGTTGAGAATTTGTAAAATTTAACTATTTGTCTCAAAAGAAGTATATTGAAATTATGTTATATTACAAAATCAAAATAAAAAGTACAAAATAATATGCCCAAAAAACTGTAAAACCCACCTTGAAAAAATCCCCCTAAATAAAACCTTGTGGAATCAAATAAGAAGTGATTTATTACTTCTTTTCTAAATTGTGTTGTATGAAAAATGGCTTCTGATCAAGATAACTTTTTTTTTAATACGAAATTAAAATTTAATTTCCATTAAGATCCTCCACATTCTAAAAAAAAAAGTTAATTATACGACGCTACAGTTTTGTGATTATTTTCAAGTAAGGGTAATCTATTTTAAAATCGCAATATTCAATTCGAATTCAACAACCATTCTACCCGTCAAAATTAATGACGCTTTCGATTTCACGATAGCATTACAATGTGGAGCTTGTCTTTGTATGGATGTCAACAATTAATTGACACCAATAATGATGCGCTATACTGTATAATCTAGCAAAGTGAAAATTATTTTTTAATTGTCACGCTAATTGCTCATGCTAATAAAATAAAAGAGCAACATATCTAAAAGTGCCTGTTTCTTCAGTCTGATAGCTAAGCAATATTACAAGTTTTTCTGGCATTCATAATAAATCAAGGCCGGCAATAATTTCAGCACTATTAAGTTACTGATAAGGGTGAATAAACAGTGTTTTTATTATGGGAATTGTGATATCCATTATTTCGATTTCCCAGATCGAAAATTAGCGAGAGTGGTACAGGAAGTCTCTTACTTTTATCATTACTAGAACATTAAATGAACAACATTTATGAATTGGAAAATTGTGATCAATAAGTTGCAAGCGGACATTTTCTCGGGTTTCAGTTGGTTTGCCACAGAAAAATAAACAAAGGCGCTCGGTTCGTTAAAGAGATTGCTCTAATTAATTGTAGGGAAAATTATGTGTTTACATGCAAAAATCAATAAAGCAGATACTTCTAATGAGGGAAGATAAATAGACAGATTATGTTACGGTTCGAAGAGAATATAGCTTCAATGCTTTGCGAATACCCCAAGAAAAAATCAATAATACAAGCAAGTTGATTAGGCATGATTTTCACGATTGTCGGAAAGAATTATGTATTTAATTAAATTCACTACAATACATACCTATAACGTATAGACATTTTTTGCTTTTAAAAAATAAGAGGAGAAAAAGGTATTCAGAACAAATCAGACTGTAAAATTTCATTTTTAGGTTCGACAATAATTATTTTTAGGTTTTTAACTGTTTCAGAAAACAAAAAGTCTCTTGATGTAAGAGCTTGTCAGTATGGTCCTGTTAGTGGAAAAGAAACTAATATTTTCAACTTGTCTCTTCTGTAAATATGCTTGAAAAATTATTTTCCCATGCATTTCATCATTTTCACTTTTCCTTTTTACAACATTTATTGCACAGTTAATGTCGATCAGGTGTAAAAATTAACACAGTAACTTTGTTTTGAAGTTAATAGCTATTTGTTTATTGAAATTCAATCCATTTAGTACCTATTCGTTGTTTACCTCAGTTAGCAAGCGCCACAATTAGCAATATCATTTTTATTTATGGTAATGAATGAGAATCAATTGTTGATCGAAGACCTTCAATGTTCTCTCGGTGCGAGTTTCAGTAAAAAACAAACACTAAACATTTCCTGTTGTTTTGTTGTTTTGTTTCTAATAACTAAATGATTTTCTCTAATGTGTTCTTTGAATTAAACACAAAGAGGTCGTTTTAATTTTCTATTAACATTCAGAACCAAAGACTCGATATTAGTCCTAGCACGCATCAAGGAATGTCAGGAAAGTAAAATTGTTATTGAAACTAATTTAAATAATAAGACACGTTTATGCGGCTCTATTTAAATTCATATCGACTTTCGGAGCAACAAATTTGCTTCAAGCGAGTGAAGCCATAATGTGGACAATGACTCCACTCTTGCAAAGTTCCTCAAGATAAGAACATGTATTCAAGGTGTAATCAATAATTCAGACAGCAAAGACTCATCCATCACAGAATGTACAGAAAGGACCCGTCAACTATTCGCACTACTATTGCTCATTAATGCGAAGATAGTGCATCTGGTATATCCATCGTACTCTTCTCTACAAAAGTATGTTTAGTTTTCGAGTTAAAAACGTGCACGCGCCTATTATAACAGTTCCCGATAAAGTTATTATGTAAACATGCTGATAATTTTTTCGCTCTCAACAGAGGTCGGTTTGCCGGCAGTATACAAACACTGTTGTTTCCAAAGAAAAATAATTGGGCTGGTGCGCCTCAACCTCCAAGGTAATCAAGACGTCAAACGTAAGAAAAAATGTAGAGGTCGACCCTTACCTTAGGGAGATTCTGCATCGTTGTTTCTAACACTTCCGCACATGCACACCGGATAATTTGTGGTAACACTATGGGAATTATTGATACGTGGTTAAAGAGAGGAAATGGTAAAACTTTGACTCGACTTGAGTTACTAAACTCAGCGCAACATGTGATATGAAACGGTTTTTGGCGCGCCGGTCAAGTCCAATTAAATGTACGTATACGCGAGGATTCACGACGGAGTCTTGGTCACAAGGTGAGCGTCTTGAAGCTTCTGAAGGCAAAAGAGAAATTAGCAAGGTAGAAGATGGGGAGAAGGGTAAAAAAGATTGACTAGTCACGACAAAGAAAAATTTGGTAATGAAGAAAAATACATGCGTCAGTGAAATGATGATTCGCTATCAATACTTTCAGCGACTGAGCAAGTCAAGGATAGTCAACAATCATTATCTAAAAAACAACAAAAGTTAATCAAAAACCATAAAAACCTGGCTTCTTATGTAAACGCATAATCAAAGTCATTGTCATCAATACGATTTTTTTTTTTACTTTTTTTGTTATTCTTGTAGCAAGTCATAGACAACATAATCATTCATAATTAGAGACAATCAAAATTTTCCGAGAGAATAATTTAATTCTTTAATGATATTAAATGGAAGCAAATAATTCATTTCATACTTAAATTGATCGTAAGTTCTTAACTTTGTAAACGGGGTGTAACAGAGAAAAGCACAAGGTCAAGGCTTCGGAAATCTAGAGCAGCTGGAAAAGTTTACATTCTAATCTTTATGTAAACAGTGTCAATCAAAAATGTTTTCGGGCGCTTTTTATATTTGCCGACTCCTACACCACTCACAATCAGAAGTACAATTTAAAATTAATCAAGCTGCCGTAATTGTTTTAATGAAAGACCCCACATCCTTCATTTAGAAGCGGAAGGCTATTAACAATTTCTGATAAGTTCTAACTCAATTAAAATCTCCTGAAAATACATGAAATCTACTATAAACAGTTAAATCAATATGGTGCCCACTTGTCCTAAAAATAAATTAAATCGACCTTCATACCAAACATAAAACCATTGAAATATTAATCATATTTTTATTTTAAACAAGCTGTCAACAAATTACATAACAAAAAAAACTGATAAATTAAATTCTGAAACAAAGACCGTGCCTATTTATTTTTTTCCTCCCAATCTAACCAACCTCCTTCGTAATTTTTGATATTATTGAATCCTAACTTCGAAGCAAGTTCTTGGGCTATTGCGCTGCGTTTCCCACTTCTACAAGAAAAAATTATAGACGTGGAAGCCTCAGGTTTGGATCTTCCATATTTATTTTGGAACTGTTGGGGTGGCATATCTCTTAATGTACATTCGACCTGATCAAGCGGGATGTTTATACTGCCGGGAATGACTCCTGTTTCTTGTAACTCTGGGGGTTCCCTGACATCTATGAGAAGAGTGTCTTTTTTTGTTGGGATAGACTTAATTTCATCAAATGAAGCTACCGTTTTGTTCCGTAAAGCAGAAAAAGTCGTCAAACTTTTAACTCTCAATTGAGGGTTTGTCAAGATCCGTGTAAGCTGAGATAAATGAGGCAGAAAAAAATTCCGGAATAACATTGACATCTTGACTTAACCTAAAAATAATTTTGATTCTTAAATCATTTTCATTACAAATTCTAACCATTTTACCCACAATAATTATTTTTCACAAGGCCTTCGCTGGTGTAAAATTTCCACAAAAACGTGTTTATTCTAGCAATATTTTAAAATTAATTTCCTATTTTTGACGTCGCCTAGTTACTTTTTCTCTTCGGTTGGTACTCATCACTCTCACAATAAACATAACCTGACATTTCTGTTGACTAACTATTGCGGCTTTTCATCCCATTTATTCAATTTCATTCAAAAATGGCCAATGCCAACACTGATTTAACTGAAGAAGACGCCGCGGATCTCCAGTTTCCCAAAGGTGAGCTTTTCGCACATTTTCCCGGGTGTATCAATTTACTTTTCAGACGGGCCCTCTGCACTATTTTCTAACGGAACAGACAGTATTTGCGCCCACTGTTCGTGCGATTTAGAGTGTCCGTACATTTTCTGTGCGCCATGTCGGGTAAATATTTGTACGCACTGCTTTGCGAAAGGGGCGGAATTTCGGGGGCACCGCAACGACCACGATTATCACATAATGAGGGACAATTTTCCGTTGTTTGAAAACACGGATTGGACGGCACGCGAAGAAGTTATGTTATTAGAATCATTACAGAAGTATGGAAATTGGAATTTGGTGGGCAAAGAATTGCCAAATAGAACTGTGCGTGAGATTAAAAGTCACTATGATTATTTTTATTTGGATAGACGCGGGTCTGATCAGTTACCGGATGTTGGGGCTAATGAAGCGGCGGTGTTTTTCGAGAGTGTTGTTCCTTATAGATTTAGGATTAATGATACAGATGAGCCCCCACGGTACGCACCGAATACTGTGGGGTACCAGTCATTGGCGGGGTACAACCCCGCACGATCTGATTTTGAGTGCGAGTTTGATTCCACTGCTGAAGATCTCCTGTCAAACCTTAAACCAGCAGATAAAGATGATCCTCATTTTGAGTTAATCACGGAGTTACAATGTGGAGTTATTGGAGCTTATAATCGACGGCTTGTGGAACGCCAGCGCTGGAAAAAAATAATTCGCGAGCACGGTCTTATTCTTCCTCGCAAAGTTTACGCTTGGTTACATCGCTACGACGTTACTATTTCTCGACCAGTTTACGAAAAACTCATCCGTTTCATGCAGTTTTGCCTGCCTATGGAATTTGAGTTGTTATTGGAGGGTCTCCACCGCAGTGGTGAGCTCAAAATCCAAATTATAAGGTCTGAAATTTTCTCCCACAGTTCAGTTTTAACAATTTCTTCACAGACTGTGCGAGCTACGTCAGAAGGGAATCACTTCTTTATCCGATGCTCGTCTTTACCTCAAACTTAAACAACTTCACGAGCAGTGTGAGACAGACCTCAAGAACTTCCACGCAAAGACTCAACTAAATTTGAAGACGAATCGCGCGGCAGTTGATCTATCTTTTATGAAGAAACGATCAGGATTCAACCCTATTGAAGTTATTGGAATGCCCGGATATGAGAAACTTTCTCCGGCTGAACGTGACTTATGTAGAACCGTGAGACTAGTCCCCATCAGTTATTTAGAGTTCAAAGAAATTCTCATTGCGGAAAACAAGAAGATGGGGTCCATAAAACTAAAAACCGCGCGCAAAATCTTAAAAATTGACGTGAACAAAACGAGACGTTTATACGATTTTTTAGTGCAAGAGGGTTATATTGTGAAGCCCACGTCTTAGTTGTAATATATTTATTTTTTTAGATTGTTGTTTTATTTCTTACAGAGTTTGAGAATGCAGAGACGCTGCTTATTTCCGAAGTGCACATGTTGTTGGAGCACAGAAAAGCGCAAAACGAATCTGCAGAAGATGAGCAAGAGTTTTCAGATGTATTTATGAAGACACTGACGTACACTGATAGGTTTAGGAAGTTTAAGAATAAGGAAACCATCTCAGCAGTTAGAAAGTAATGGCAACATTTAAGCAGTAGATGTTTAATACTATAATTTTTGTTGTAGCTTATTGATGCAGAAAAAGCTTCACAAATTCGAATTGGCTGCTATTGCCAATCTGTGTCCGGAAACCACGGAGGAGGCCAAGTCTTTGATACCGTCTTTGGAAGGGAGGTTTGAAGATGAGGAACTTCAAGCAGTGTTAGATGATATTCAGACAAAACGTAGCATACAATATTGAATTTAAATTTTTAAGGTTTTTGTAACGTAAAAAATCTTTTTTATAATGAAATTTTTGGCACAATGGAAATAAAATTTTGGCACTTTTTGTTGGATATATTTACAATGATCTCGACGAGTATTGTGGACAGTGGCACTTATTCTGGAACAGTGCTTTAAAATATCAAATAATAACGTTCCGGGGGACATTTTTAAAATAAAAAACAAAATTGCAGATTATACCGAGAGGTAAACTACAATTTATTATAATTTTATACTTTAAAACTGACATTTTTAGACCATTAATAATTTATACTTTTTATATTAATTCTTCTAAAATAACCTACCTTATTGGAAAAATAAGCCGTCCATTTTTCCACATACAGGACAACTCGTATTCTTTTTCTTATCGACTTCTGGTCTTATTGGACATAAAATTCTTCTTCACGTGATCAGCTTCATCTAGAATATCTTGTAGTATGGTTCGTAAATATTTTTAATATAAAATAAAAGAAATAACTCAAATCGAGCCGCAAGTTTTTTGCTTATGGTTTGTAATCATAAACAATTCCATTTCTATCGATTCATTGATTTAATTACCTTGTTGGCTTTTCCATATTTTAATTTTTCCATATTTTTCTCGTGGATTATTTGAGTTTGTTCATCTTGTTTTTGTACTGCAAACACCCAGCTATCAATGTGAATTTTCAAGATGGTTTCGGATATACATATATACTGCAGTTCGACTCGGTGCATATAGATGTCTATTTTTTTTTTGTGTTTTAAATTAGTAGTATCGGTCATTCATTAATATTGTTTTCACTGTTTCAAAGCGTTTATGTATGTTTTATCTCATTCCCATTTTGTTTTGAGTCCATTTTTAACAATGTAGCTATCCGTGAAACAATTTCTGCGTGATTCTTAATAAATTTCCGAAAATATGACCCAAGGCTTAGAAATTGTCTTACTACGTGTACATTTGTTGACGTTTTAAAATTTTCAATTGCGTTTACCTATTTTGAATCCGATTTTATTTCATTTTTAGTAGTTTCGTATCCTAAATATTCAATTTTTGTTTGAAGAGCATTTATCTAGGTTTAATTGTAAGTTGTTCTTCACAAAACGTTAGAATTCTTTTTAGTTTATGCATGACCTTTTTAAATGACTATTTGTTTTAATGGTGTCTTTTGAGACTACGAAATTATCGCCAAAGTCTTATAGTAATATTTTCAAATTTGCTAAAGGATGTTTTAGTTTGTTAAATACGTTGATGTGCCCTGCGTTTACAGTAGGTATACTGTCTGTATCATAGTAAGACTTAAAAATAGTTCCATTTATCTTAACATTTACTTTGTATAAATTATTTCACACTTGCTTTATTGCTTTTACGTCTTCTGTTTCCTTCTGCTTATACCAAAATAAAATACCAACACAAATTTTCGCAAACATGGCAATAAACAAGGTGTTCCATGTGACGAATTCTGTCACCAGTTTAAATGTTTGTAATATTGCAAAAATACCCGAGCGTGTTATGGAAAAAAAGTGTAAATGATTTTAATCCGTTAGAGAGCACTTGTCATTCTGAGTCTTCTAACAATCGATGGAAAAGGTTTCCTTAAAGAGGTAAAATGAACAATATATAAATTGCGAACAGCGGTCCCCCAATTTGTCAACATGGAGTCAAATACCGCCCGAAAAAACGCTCTAGCAAAAAACAGCGACACAACTCAACGGGAAAATGGACAGTGGCATGGGTCAGTAATTGATAACACCAATACAAGTATTAATCATCATCATCATCATCATTATTATTCAATAACAAATGATGTGTAGGTGAAATGGAATAATGTACTCACTTTACAAGAACTGCTCAAAATGCTCAAAATTGACCTTAGTTGTCAATGCAGGCTTGAATTCGTCGTGCCATCGAATCTTGCCTTCTTGAAATCATATCCGGATTTTGGCGAATTCTGTCAGCAACAGCATTTACACGTTCTGTCAGTTCTTCCAGTGGTGTTGCATACACTAACTGTTTCATGTGTCTCCATAAAAACAAATCACAAGAGTTTAGGTCCGCTGAACGAGGTGGCCATAATACTGGTCCATTTCTGCCGATCCATCTTCCAGGAAAATTATTGCTTAACTAATTAGCAACGATTCTAGCGTAATGTGGTGGAGCTCCACCATGTAAAAACCACATGTCTCTTCTTCTCCGTAGTGGTACGTCGGCCAAAAGGTCAACGTATTGTTTCCGTAAAAAATTCAGACGAGCAGGTGAAATGCACGGTTCGATTAATTGATTTCCCAGCAGTCCAGAACACACATTAATAGAAAATTGTTTTTCGTCTGACCAAATATGGGTATTACGGCTGTTATAAATTTCATCACGCGTGAATCCAGCTTCGTCGGTTTACAGAGGGTTATTAAGAAAATCTTGTTCATCGTGTATTTTGTCGCGTAACCAACGACAAAATGACAACCTTCGAGGTGGATCTCCAGGTTCCAAAGCTTGAACTCGTTGGATGTGGTAAGGATACAATCCTTGCTCATGAAGCGTTCTCCATACAAGAAACGTTGAAATGACCATTCAAAGCGCTAGTCTACGAATACTGATATTAGGTTCTTCAGCAACGACGTCCAAAATTTGGGGCTCTACTTCCAAAACGTTTCGTGCTCTTTGCCGGCCACGATCGTGAGTATGTGGGGTAAACTGGCCAAAATCTCGTAAATGTTGCACAGCTGCTGTAAAAGTACGCGCAGTTAGAAGACGACGCCCGGGAAACCTCTCCCTGTACAAACGTCGTGTTTGGACGGCATTTCCCCGTGTTTCACCGTATAAGATCACCATCTCTGTTCACTCCGCATTGGTATACTGACCATTTTGGCACTACTTGGCACACTCAAAAACTCGAAATTGTGACCGAAACTTGTGATAGCCGACACGGGGATCAATGGGATGGCATTAACAACATCAACACGAGATTTCGACAAAATGGTATAAAGAAAAGTTGTTCATATTGATAAGTTATGTTACTGGTTAAAATATTTGCCCTCATTTCCATAACACCCTGTATTACATTATCTTAATTTACACTTCTGCCGTTACACATTTTGTCCACGTCTGAAATGTTAAATATTATTAATATTAAAACACGACCTCACGGTAGTAGGTTTTTATTTTTCCAATGCTTACAAGCAACTCATTCACATTTTACAAAATATAGATACTAATCTTTAACATAAAGAAATGTCTTACATAAGACTTCCTATCAATTAAATAGTTATTATGTTGTCAATGTCGGCTTGACATTGTTATCCACGTAATCCATAAACCCAAAACCCCTTTTAATGACAATTAGGCAAAAAATACTTAGAAATTAGCATTATCTAACAACTATATTAACAATAACTATTTTTATCAAAAAAAGATTTTACAGAAATTTAACTTGAAATGTACACGATTCATGTTTTAGTAAATCATAAAAAACAACGATTTGCGTTTATTAGTTCTTGTGGCGATAAGATCGAAAAAATTGACATTTTCTTGAATTACGAAGCTGTTAAATTTTATGTTTACTTTATCCGCAAATCTAGCAAAAAGCCATATTGAGTCAATTCAGCTAAGAAAAAAGACTTGTCTTTTTTAGTATCAAGATCTCATGCCGAACCCCAATAGTTTTTGCATTTTGCAGATTGTTTCTAATTATAATAATATTTGCTTTTTTTCAGACGCGTAGAACGCATCTACATTAATACATTTTATAAATTTAGTTTTATTTGTCATTAAAAAAATATAAAACACCGACACTTGCACAGTTTAAGATTAAAAATAAAAATAAATAAATGTGCCGTTTGTAAGCAAATTTGTGCATTGCATATTAGTTCATATTAACATATAAATATTAATTTTCAATGAAATTGTTGCTATTTTTAAAAACGTGAAAAACTGCGTCAATAAAATTGCAATTAGAAATAACAAAAATGGCTGTACTTTGTATATTTACTAAGAAATAAAAAGTAATTAATAAAATAATAAAAAGAAACAGTTGTAGCAAAATTTATAAATTTATAAAATTTTTGATTAAACAAATATTTTAAATAAAAGTGTCTCTAATTTCGCCTATTTCAATCTCACACTTCTATAATTCCTAGATACATACTCCAAATAAAGTAATCCAATTTCTCTTATAGAAATTGATACTCTAATCCTGGAAAAAAATGACAAATGATTGTTTACAGCTGAAGCAATAACCTCTCACGTGTACTGGATCAAAGTTTTTTTTAACATCCAACAAGTTCCATACAAACAACTATTTTCATCAACATATTTTATGCAAAATTTTCGCCAACAGCAATCTGAAATCATGCCAGGATACTGTTGACAATATCTTTAGCATATATGTTACCTCATCGTTGTCCTTCGGTAAATGTAATGCTTTGTGCGTGCTCCAATACAAATATTTATATGTATTTACTATTCAAGGACCACCTTGAATAAAGACCACCCATTAGAGAAATGGCTGCACAGAACAAAATTCCAAAGTTTTGATGATCTCTTGCTAATTCTGGCTGCATGATAGGGAGGTGCCAGATATGAACCAAAATTGGTCGGTCTTGCCTCCCTCAACCGAGTTGAAACAGTCTCGGGATAAATCAATAAACCATAAGTTTCTCATAATAAATTTTGTGTAGGGAAAACTTAATCGAAAGACTTCTAACTGCTGGGCCAAACTACCAGTTCCTCTCTTGAAAGCATCGTCTTTTGACTTCATCTTCATTTGAATAATATTTACACAAAGCTTTAAGAATCAAGCTACAACATGCACTAAACCTTCTAATAACCTTATATTATATTATATTATTATATATTGAAGAACATAAATGACAATATTAAAAAGAAATAGTTTTTTTTTTAATTTCCCAATATCCACAATTTTATTGGCGCTATCTATTTATTAATTATTAATTTGAATAATTTGATTATTGGGGAGAATTATTTAGTATCTGGGTTATTCACCACAAAACTGTAAGCGTTGACGGATAAAAGTTATTACCAATGAAATGAAGATAAATTCTTGTTATCTGTTGGTGAACGTGACTAACATAATCTCCTATAAAATAAATTAATATAGTGCCCATTATTTTGAACAGCAGCGATCTTCTTTATTAAAATGTCCTTCAATATAGATCTGATTTAATTTTTTAGTACATATGATTGTAATTCATACGGTAATGACACAGTAATACAATAATTATCTCCTTATTTGTGCTACCAGGTTAATTAGCTTCTACTGATTACATAATTTCCAAGTGCATTTGTCTAATTTCGTTAAATTCTACGCATGTAATTGAGATCATTAATAATAAAATTTCTTATAGACATGTGACACTCATCGATTTTTCCACACAAAATGGGTCTCTGCCCACAAAAAGGTTTCTGACAACAAAAATATCTCAGTCGTTCCACATTGGACGATTAACGATTTCACTTTCAAATTGTCATGATTTCGTCCAATTAATGAGACAAAGTGGCATTTTTCAGCAAATGATTAACTATATAATTACGCTCTACCAAACGTGGAATCAGTGTGGATTTATCAGCTCAATTAAGCATATCATCATAATCTAAAGATGTTGGGATATGTAAGTAATAATCAGCTTCAAAGCTGCTCACTTACATATTTAAATAGATCACAGGTTTGGCAGTTTTACTGGGCGCTGCAAGCGCTGGAGTAGTCGTTGGTGGCATTGGTGATGGACTTGGAGTAGGCGTAGGTGGACTCGGAGTAGGAGTTGTTGGAGGTGCCCACGGCGTCATCGACGTTCACGTAAGTCGTTGCCTGTATATTCTTTCTATGATTTCTAACTCAAATTACAGACTCCCCCAAAATACGAGTTCAAATACGGCGTCGAAGATCCTAAGACCGGCGACAGAAAACAACAATCTGAAGTACGTGTCAACGACGTTGTCAAAGGAGAGTACTCTTTGGCTGAACCCGATGGTACCATCCGAGTTGTGAAGTACACTGCTGACGATCATAATGGTTTTAACGCCGTGGTAGCTCGTGTAGGTCATGCTGCACATCCACAAGTTTTGATAAGGAAGGCCGTGGTACCCGTTGCTCATAGTCTTGCCGTACCTGTTGCTCATAGTGTTGCTGTGCCCGTTGCTCATAGTGTTGCTGTTCCCGTAGCCACTCATGGAATTGCCGTTGGAGGTATTGGGCTTGGAGGAGGAC
This sequence comes from Cynaeus angustus, assembly GCA_030157275.1. Taxonomy (NCBI): domain Eukaryota; kingdom Metazoa; phylum Arthropoda; class Insecta; order Coleoptera; family Tenebrionidae; genus Cynaeus; species Cynaeus angustus. The sequence goes on from CM058060.1 coordinate 19,428,047, forward strand.
TTTTAGAAGGTCGCGGTATTGGACTTGAAGGTGGACTTTTAGATGGTCGTGGAGGTATCGGACTTGGGGGAGGAATTTTAGATGGTCGTGGAGGTATTGGACTTGGACTTGGAGGAGGTATTTTGGATGATCGTAGAGGACTTTTGGATGGTCATGGTGTACTTCTCGGACGAGGAGGAGGAATTTAAGCTGGATTCGTACCTGTGAATGTTTTTGTCGTTGCTCATCTTACCACTTTGTATTATATTGTTAAATGTACCTATTTAGTTGAATGAACAATAAATGTTTGACGTAAAACTGTGTTCGATTCGAGTAAAAAATTATATTGGCTTGTGACAGAGTGACCTAATATAGTGTTGTGCAAGAACGCAATTAAAGCATAATAAATTCAGATATTTAGGTCCAATGTTGGCGTAATTAATCTTTGTATTTCTGCAGAAGTCTAGACATAAATTATTATGTTTTTAATAAGTCTCGTGATAATTCCATAATTCTCACCTAGTTTAAGTAATTGTATTTTTGTGATTAACAGTAGTTCACTGAAAGCATTGATCTTTAAAAACATTCTTAGAATATTTTTAAATTACATTCTACAGGTGATTCCCAACGAAGCATTAAATTAATTTATCTCTGACTTTTTGCATTTACATATACTTTGTGGACCTATAAAAAGTTATTTTTTATCTTCTGTTTTCAGTTTTTACTGCACAGTTTATACTCAACTTCCAATTAAATCAATCTCTTCTTAAAAATTTATACGGCGAAAAAAATAAAATAACCACTAATAAATTAGGGCGCCAGAAAAGATATAAAAACAAAAGATAACTATTACCCAAAAAAAATACATAGAGTTGAATAACTGAATTACTTTTAGAAAAAAGTATGTAGTATTGATGAATAACTAGTTGATTAGACCGTTTACATATTTTTTATTCCGTATAAGCATTCACAAAATGTAATTGACAAAAAAAATCATAATAAAATGAATCAGAATTTTTTGGGCAAGAAATGCTAAAGCTTATTTTATATATGAATTGTAATAATATTGTAAACAGCTAGATTGTAATTTTTAGCTATAGTTAAAAAGCTCGGAGCAGCTTTTAAAGTTCACAGTTTTGAAAACCTGTCTTCATATTCCTTGAACTTTAAATTTTCAAATATTAGATTATTAAGTTTTAAAAATTTCATGTTTTTGGGTTTTAGAATTTAGTTCATATAATTTTTAAAAATTTAGCTTTTATATTTGAAAACCTGAGTTTATGAGAACCTGAATCCAACGATTTTTGAGAAGTTTATATCAAATATTTTGATTAAATTTCTACATTCCTGATTAAAAGATCTTCAATTTTTAGAATTTAAGTTTTTAAATTATTTGGTTCTCACGTCTTATATTCTTAAATTTAAAACTTGTAGAGCAAATTTTTAAATCCACAGTTTTTGTAACGTATGTATTTTTAACGTATGTATTTTTTGCATTCTAGATCTTCAAATATTACATTTTTAGGTTTATATTCTTATTTTATTTGTAGTAAAAACATGTAACTTAAAAAAAACACGATAATTTTTAAAGATAAAATACAGATCTCCCTAAAATCCAATTCAATCCAATCAATACATAACATAAATAACTTTTTTTTTGTAATTGTCCTCGTGTTCCGATGTGCATTTTCTATATTGTGGTTTTTATGTTTTATTTATTACTATTTTCTTTTATATTAATATTTTTGTAGTAAAATTTTATATTGATATATTATTATATTTATTGATATATTTTTATATTTTTTTATGTTTTAGATTAAGTTTATTACTATTGAAGCCTCCAAAACTCAATACATGTTTATGCTTCAGGAAAAAGAAGTAAAAATTTTAGATTTTGGCGTTTAAAATTAATTGTTTAAAAACTGTTGTAATTTAGAGTTTAGAATAAACAGTTTAAATTTTCAGAAAATATTGTTTAAATTATTTTACAGTCGTCTGTATAAATTAGGATTTCTATATCAATTTTCTCTGGTCGCAGTAGTGTAACGTATAAGACAACAATCTTGGAGTATTGCATCATTAAACAATCACTCATTATTTTATTGTAGGAATAGATTTTATATTGCTTGATGGTTTCCTTACACTTTGCATCTTTAAACTATTTTTTACTACTATGAATTGCATGTAATTTGTTGTCAACTATTAATTTTCTCTATTTTCCTAACCGTAATATATGTATGATGCAAATTTATTTTAATTGCATTTCATTCAATGTATCGCACTAGTAATTTATTCACTAACCACATTAATATTTTTCTACCACATCAAAGCTAATATGTTTTTTTAATAGCTATTAATCATACCATCGAACATCTGCGAAATCCACCGCCACTACCAGAAATGGTCAACTTTTGACATATGTTCTACTTTAATCAGGTTTCTTTCAACGCGTTATCGCACTTTCAAATTGCAAATAATTCTGCTCGCACAAATAGACAACTTGTTGTTTACTTGAATTTTTAAAAAAATTCCAAAGTAAATGTGGTTGAACCAGTATAAAAGCACTGCCAAACTGCCGAATAATCACACTTCGAACCAACCCAAAAGCATCATGATCGCTCAAGTAAGCAAATTTCCAAAATATACGTAAAATAATATAAGAAAATTTTCAGCTTTTCGTTGTCGCTGTTCTCGTCGCCGTCGCCAACGCCGGTATTGCCACCTCCTATGCCATTGGCGGCATCGGTCTTCGAGGACTTGGAGGTTTGGATGAAGGTTTAGGGCTTGAGCGTGGGTTAGGACTGGGACGCATCGGAGGAGTCGGTATTATTGGACTCGGAGGCGGTCAACTTATTGGAGGAGAAAAACGAATCGTAGATCTTTACGTAAGTAAAGTCAATAAAAAGACAATCGTATTAAGTTGTTTTTAGGCTCCACCAAAATATGAGTTCAAATATGGCATTGAAGACCCCAAGACGGGTGACCGTAAAGAACAAGTTGAAGCACGAGTGGGAGATGTAGTGAGAGGAGAGTACTCTTTGGCTGAACCTGATGGTACCATTCGTGTGGTCAAATACACCGCTGATGATAAGAATGGTTTCAATGCTATTGTTTCAAGAATTGGACACGCTGCACACCCTCAAATTCTTTTGGCGAAAGGTGGACTTGGTTTGGGTGGAATTGGACTTGGAGGAATCTAAAGCGTGAAGTTGAAGTATAGTTGTATATATTGTTTGCATTGCACATATCCTAGTCTCTTGGAGAGCTTTTGTTGTTTGTATTATGTAGTTGTACGAGTCAATAAACAATAAATGTTTACCTAAAAATCATTGATTTTTATTCATTGGGATTGTGTTCAAAGAACCCTAAATTTCTATCTTTAAAATTATACAGAAACAATAAACAAACAGTTTTTTAGAAAATTCGGAAAAAAAAACTCATTTTTGTTAATTATTTCATGATATTCTTAAAAACGCGTTGTAACATCTAGAACTTAAAGAAATTTTTACCAGATCATATAAAGTAAGTTTTTTTGACATAGAAGAATATATACAAAAATTAACTGTCAATTTACTAGTCGATTCTACCTATGAAATCCGAATGTTGAGTAGCTTAATATTTAAGGTCATTAGAGAAAAATTCTTACCACTATTTTAAAATAATTAAACACGAAATGCTTTTTTAAATTTCATTTATAAATAAATTATTTTATTTTGTGTAAATAAGATAGAACTGACGTTAAATATAGCTTTGATGTTTTTATTCACATAAAAATATAAAACTGTAATAAAAAAATCACACTTTGGAATAATGCAAAAATTATAATTAGTTGGGTTTATTAGTTGCTGTAAGCTAAATAGCTTTTGTTTGAAAAAAAGACAAAAGAGTAAAAAATGACTCTACTCACGAAAAGTAACAAGACTTTTCCAGACAAATACATTTTTCCAAAAATATTTTGGATTAACTAAAAATTTAAACAATCTATTATAGAGCGTCTTTTTGTTATTCCATACCATAGTTAAGAAACACATCTTTTCGTATACTCAATTACAGCCACATTCGGACTTCTTCAAAACGGAAACAACTTCCATTTAATTTAATAGTAACTTTTTTTTTTATTTTTCGGCATTTTGTTTTTTACACTTTTATAGATTTGTTTCATTTTGTTCAACAAGAAAACAAGTCAGAATAATCACGACAATTTTAAAATAAAATCACCAGATTCTTTTAACTACTTCACGATAATCCTTTTATTGTAACAAACAGTTACATATGCGTTCCCGTTATCAAAAGTAATTTAATTACTTTCGAATTTTAGGTATTTAAAATACCACAAAAATTGTAAACATATTTACGAAACTGCAAGAGAATTTGTCTTTGACACTTGAAAAGATCCAAATTGCAACGTTACGTTTTTTAAATTAGATATTGCTGCATAATGTTTAATAATTAGGTAATAATTATGTTAATAATGACATTATTACATTGCAATATCAATGTTTAAAAATTTTGTAGAGAATTGGAGCAATATCAACAAAGTCGGAAGCCGAATGAAATTAATTACAATGCAAAACAACAACGTTTTGGGAAAGTTTTAACACTATAAATCACATACTTTTTTCTTCAAAGTTGTGTAGGAGCCGCTTAATGTTATTAATAAGTTGTAGTCTTATCTACTGTAAATATCCATAACTTTTATAATGACACACATAATTCTTAAAGTCACTCAAGCGTAAAGTAAACCATGCAATTACTTAAGAAATTCCAATGAAATTCGCATTGTCTTGCGCAACAATAAAGATTTTGTCAAAAAAAATAAAGGAACCTTATGAGATGATAAAAATTTCAAACGTTTGTTTTTTCAAAAAAAACTAGAATCTCGAAAAAGTTGTCAAGAACAGAGTGGGGGTGCGAAAAACAAATTACCTTTCAGAGCAACATTTACTGGGCGGCCACTGGGCCTATTTTTCCAAAATGGTGAAGGTGAAGGGGTTTTTACACTAATATATAAACTGGCGGAATTTATAGTTCGATAGTCGATTTCTTATCATCAAGTGTTCAGTACCAACATGCTACCCCAAGTAAGCATTCCGTAAAAAATACGTCCAGGAACTTGAACGCAGCAGTTGTGCAAGCGCGACCAGTTATATTTTTCGGCACGCTTTTCGGACTGATGCAATGCAAAATAGAAACCGATCATTTTCATTTCAGATCTTAGCTTTGGTGGCTGTCGTTGCCAGTGCCAGTGCAGGCGAAATCGGAATCGGTCTTGGAGGACTCGGTGGTGGCATCGGTCTTGGTGGCATCGGTCTTGGCGGCATCGGACTGGCTCCAATCGCTGTAGCAAAACAAGCCGTAGTGGACCTTCATGTAAAATGTTGTAAGCTTCGACAAGTTTTGTTAATAATAATTTTTAGACTCCTGCACGATATGAGTTCAAATACGGCGTTGGAGACCCCAAAACTGGTGACCGTAAAGAACAAGCTGAAGTTCGCGTAGGTGATGTAGTTAAAGGAGAGTATTCTTTGGCTGAACCTGATGGCACCGTCCGCGTCGTCAAATACACTGCTGATGATCATAATGGATTCAATGCTGTTGTTTCAAGAATTGGACACGCTGTACATCCTCAACCTATTTTGGTCTCCAAAGGGTTGGCTCTTGGAGGAATTGGGCTCGGAGGGCTAGGACTTGGAGGACATATTCTGTGAAGAATGTAATTAAGAATTCATCAAACGGCCACTTTTTTTCATTTACTTATTTATAATCGTTGCTCGTCTCTTCGTTGTATATATCACTCAATTGTATTTATGCTCAATAAAAGATAAGTCGTATAGAATTATCTTTTTCAATTTCATATTATAAAAAATAAAATTAAAAAGTACTACAACTTTATTCGATACTAAATTGCACCAAACTAGAGCAGAAAAGACAGATGCACATTTTCATATTTATATTCTTAGAAAATTTATAAGGCGAAAATCTGTTGTTATGTATTCCACACTGCATAGGTCCAATTTTCGAGAAAAGTTTCAATTTATGTATATTATACTTTTACTTCTTATGCACTTCTTTTACTGGCAGAAATTTTCATTAATCTAAGGATTAGTTTCTAATAATATAATACAAAGTTTTTCTAGTTTTCGTTGTTTGTTATTATTTTTGAAATTGTCTAAATATTTCCATTAAAAAATATTAGTAAACATTTCGCATACATTTTATAATATTCAAAAGTTTGATAAATAAATTCTATTTACTCTATTTAATAATATGATTAACAATATATAATAATGTTAATATTCATCCTAACTGTCAAAAAATCTTATTTAAATTTTGATACATTATAAAAGGAACTAAGCAGACTTCTAATTTTCATTAATTTCTTATTCATATTTTTAGTTCTTTTAAAACACTGTTGATTTTTTCTGAGTTTTCTTACTATTTCTGAAAATTTAATTTCTGCTTTATTGACTCAAATGTTATTTTGATTGGTTATTACCTATGTTTAGTAGAATTCGTGATATTTTTTGTAAATCTTAAATTCTTTGACCTTGTTAATGTTATCTTTTGCTTCAAAAATTTCAGTTCTCCTGAATTCATATTTTTGTCTAAACATTCATACTTTTGAAGTATTTGAAAACAAAACTAAAAGACCTAAGATTATCAGAACTTAGTAGAATTTTAGAATACTTACCAATTTTCTCATTATTTTAGAATTTCTAGCAATGTGCTTTATTTACTATTTGTCGTTCTAAAATTTCCTTAGAAATTGCAGAAATTTGAAGTCTTTGAAGTTGTTGTTACATTATAAGATGAAAAATTTAAGAACTAAATAAATTAGAAGCCCAAATATTGAGAAATTGACAAAAAAATGTGGGAATTTGGAAATTTGCAACCATGAAAAATTAATAAATAAGAACTTTTAAAGTTGGAACAAAATTAAGAAAATCTATTCTTGATTACTTGGTGTTTTTTAAGATTAAAATATATTAAAAACCCCTACACCAAACACACACTTCTGAAACACACTTACATATGTTTCGGTATCTATGATACCATCATCAGGGTGATGATTAAACTGAAATTAATTAATAATAATTAAGAACCTGAAAAAATAACAAAATAAAAAAGTGAGAACGTACAAAAATACAAGAACAAAAAAATAAGAACTCCATTCTCAAACAATGTGCTTCTAAAATTGTCAAAGTGTTCTAAATTATAAACAAACTTGTCTTATTAGAAAGTTTTTGAAATTTAGCAGCCAAAAAACTAAAAAGTTGAAAACTTCATAATCCAAGAATCTAAAAAACTCTAGGACTAGGACAAGGACTCTAGGATCCTGACAGTGAATAAATATTCTGTTTTTGACAATGTAAAAATGGCACAATCGACAAGCTCGGACTGAAAGCTTATGGCCTTATAAAAATTTGCTTTTGAAATCATAAGAATCTTGAAAATAGAAATTACACTCTCTTAAACCTGTAAAATCGAAAAATTGAAATCTCAACATTGGTACATTATGCGCCTTTATTATTAAAAAAGTATTACAGTTTAAAGTTGTTACTGATATTAGTTGTAATAATATGGGAGTATAAAAATAGCAATTTAAAAAAAATTGTTACATGCAAAACACTACATTTTTAACTAAACATTAAGGCAACATACAAACATTAAGTTAAGGTAAAAATTTTATTTGACGATTTTGAAAAACCAGTTCGGAATTTTATCAGTGAAGATACTCTTCATGTTCCATTTAGCTCCACGTTTGGCACAATCTGCTCTTGCATCAAAGATTTGCTGGATTTTGTGTCCACTGTGCTTCAGCTTGAACAGTTTTTCAATATCTTTGTAAATATTTTCTTCTGTGATGTTTTCACCATCTATCAAGAATTTTTTCTGATTCAAAGTTTTGATTAGATTCTCATGTCTTTCGAGAATTTGAGTTAAATTAGCTACGAGGACCATGTTGGCAGAGTTACCCAGACTCCTTTCTCTAAAAAAAACAACCGTCATCATTATGAAATGAAAGAAATATAAATTTTACCTCTCGATTGACAGGTGGATATATTCTTTAAAATTGTCGTACGAAGATGTTATGCAATTGTTCTGAAGATAATAAGCGAACTTCGCAGCACATGTTCCTATAAATTCTTGCTCCTCCTCAAGTTCCTTTTTTTCTTGCATTATCTCCTTAATTTTGTTGTTAATTCTTTCGCGTTGTTTCTCCTCACTCTCGATGTCATTCTTCACATCTTTATCCTCATACTGTTTCGGAACAACTTTAGTGTCATAATAAAGTACCATGTGTTTTTTATAAGAACAGTCGCAATGTTTACAAACGGGATTCAAACTCAAAGTCATTTCACTGCAAGTTACAATACTCCAATGACCTATCACTTCGTAAGTCAAATATCCCAAGAGACACGGATTGTGACAAATTCTTTTATAATTGACTTTCTTCAATCCATTGACCTGATGCGTAGTCTGAATGTATATCTACTACTGATATATAGATAAACTTACCTCGATAGTCTCGACACATTTTAGATCAGTGCAAACCATGATGGAGTGATCTAGGGTGATTATCTCGAGATCAAGACCGGGTTTAAACAATTTCTTCTTGAGTTCTTCAATAGTTTGATCAGTTCTTTTAGATTCCTTTTCCTTTTCTCGAAGGTTTACAATGTTGCTTTGCAGGAGCTGGCAGATATCAGATAATGGTTTCGACAACTGCAGGATAAGTTCCCTTGTCTTATTTATACTGACCGTTTGTTTGACATTATGTGGTTTCAATTTTTGGATGTATGTTATAAACCTGCAAAAGTAGTTTGATGTGTGGTACTTTCGTATTATACAAGACAAAAGCTAGTTTCTGTGAGGCGTTTCAAACAAAACATAAAGAAAAAACGACAGTCTGTATTATGATTTACCTTATTATTTCTTCACAAGCGATTTCCCAGCTAACTTTGCAACTTTCCTTAGTGCGCTTGTTGACCTCGACGCCATGTTCTAGCGCCAGCAATTGCTTTAAACATTCATTATCCAAACAAAACACGTTGTTCTTGTTTATCGGAATCCTAACATGTGGTGGTTGTTCCGCAATATCATTAGCCAGTTTCTTCAAAATGGGGAACGTACTTCCTGGCTTATAATCACACCCTTTTGTGTTAGTAAACAGAAAAATCACATTGTCGCAAGCACTTTTATGCAGTTGTGACAAAATTCTCCTCACACAGTAGCTAAACAGAATTGTATTTCTATCATTTGTCGGTTTCATCAGTAAGCAAATTCCATTAAGTTTGTTCAGTTGCGCCAAAAAAACTAGAATACTTTCGCAATTTTTATCGTCTTGGTTAACACCTCCAGTGTCTCCAATTCCAGGAGTATCAATCAATCGCAAGATCATATTCTCGTTTTCAATCGGAAAAAGATATGTTTTTACGTTCTGTGTGGCAGAACATCCAATTTCTTGTTTCTCGTTTTCATCGGAACCGACGATGATGTTACGGTCTTCCATGGTGTCTTCATCGTAAACTGTGACGCGAGTGGGAATTAAAATTGTGGTTTTGTTCTTTAAGGCTTCCTCAAAAGACATGCATTTGACATAATTTGCAAAAGAGTTAATAAAAGTTGATTTTCCTACACCACTTTCGCCCATTAGAAGGATATTGATGATGTTATCACTATCCTCGATTTCACTGATGTGGGCGAACATTTCTAAACAGCTGTAATTACAAAAATTAAATAATTCTAATCGTAGTATTAATGTATACCAAAAAAATTGTCTAGTTAATGCACACAAAATATAAATACGCCATTAATTATTATCGTTTGCCTTGTAAGTTTTAAGAATACCTATATACTCAACTAAATTAATATTTGTCGTTTCTAATTGAGGAAGAGAGCATAAATGCAAAGCAAATAAGTTTAATTTTTAGTTGTTGCGGGTAATAAGAAAATGGAAAGCTTCAAAACTTCTTTGGTAATAACTTGTTACGCTAGCAAGGAAACTGAGCAAATTCAAATAAATGTGTAAGACTTATTTTTGCGTGCCTTTTTTTTATTCATGGAACAAACATTTTAAAGCGGGCAAAAATTTGTTAAAATATTTGCACAAGCTAAACCGTTTCTACTAAAAATAAAACTGTTTATTTATAAAGAATAAAAAAATTGGGTTTTTGTTTAACTTATCGCTTTTCTACGAAAGATTTTCTTAATTTGTGTTAAGTAGTTGGAAAAGTTCTTAAAATTTTATTTTATCATTTTATGACTGTAATAAAAAAATATCTGACTTCTATAACCTTTGTGAAAGCTCTCAAAGAAACTAATTATTAAAAATATATTTCGAATAAAAAACATTCGTATTTTCATTTTTTTAAGAATTTGGTGAAAAATCGAATCTACCATCCAACCATACTATTGTAATGGCAGACATCTAAAACGATTGAATCTCACAACCACATTTACATATTTAAGTTATAATTAATTATTAAGAGCACGTACTTTCTACGTCATTGATAAAAAAGTATCCATAATACGATCCATTAACAATAGGATACAAACGTTTCCACAAAAAGCGCAGAAAAGGTAGGTGAATCCGTTAAACATTCTTGACAATATACTAACAAAAACATGAAAATATCTCAATGCTAATGCTAATACTCACTTCTCAATACCAAAATTAACACGCACTTCTCCCTGGCAAATGTAAGGCTACACTAAAAACCGCACACCGCACCGAACATTGATAAACGCGCACGCGTTAAGTTTACCTCGCCTGATGCCAAATTTAGAAGTATAATATAATTTTAATACATTATGCTAATGTGCATTCCATTAAAGCACAAATTTAAGTAATGTAAAGTTAACATTTACAGTAAAAATTATATAAAATTCACAAAACTTTATGACTGATGGAGTTTTAAAGTAAAACATTGTCCTATTGACTTTTAACAATACAACAAATTTTATAACAATTTTTATAAACTAATCATTTTCACAAATAAAATATTAATAAAATATAAAATGTAATACATACAATAATATGATCTATGATCTGTATATGTAGCATAAAAGGTTATATAATGATTAAAAACATTACAATAAGGATACAAAATAATATTGCACGAATATGGACACAAGATACCTTACAATCGTTTTGTAGCTGGATATTACTGCTGGTTTTCCATTGTCCACTTTCTTGATGGTTATTCGATTTGCTCCTACAACTTTAAAATAGAAAATAGTCTTCACACTGGTTAAATAAGTTTCATAATCTAATCCATTCAAAACATTTATAACTTCCAATTCTTCTTACCACTTCTTAATCAACCATATCAGCAGCTTCATTCCAAGATTTCTTTTCTTCAAAATTGCTGAATTTCTGCTTTGTGGTGGTTTCTAATTCCTGACGATAATTCTGAAATTTTTCTACTACATCCGCTAAAACATAATTAGTTTACCTTGTACACTCATACAAACAAACCAAATGTACCAGATGGTAGTTCTTACAGCATATTATTGGCACTCACACTTACAAATATACCTATGAATACACATTTTACAAACTCTAACAATATAAGGTTCTACAATCTTGCTGACATAGTTCACTATAATTGCTATTATAAAAGCTTTAACCTGTTGAAAATTTTACCTGAAATCCTCCAAATCCTATTTCTTTAATTAACCTTCTATTCATTTTCTCTGCATTTTTGTGTGCTTTGACAGTTATTTGATCCTGGTATTTATTTGCATTTGGTGTTTCCATGTTTCAAATCTTTTGCCACATTCTTGTATCTACCAAGTCTTCTATTTCTTTCCCCTCTTTATTTGGTGTCAGTGTAGTGCCATTTTCGTATTTATTCCTGCATTTGGCCTGTAACAATGCGCCCACATACTAATCATCTTTTGTAATCAATTTAAATTCTTTTTCTTTTTCTTTAAATCACTTTTATTGGCATGCCTCAATTCATTAAAATATTATTCTTCTTCTTAATTTCAAAAATTTTTCTGTTTTGGTTTGGTTCAAAATTCTCTTCATATCTGTTTACATAAAGTTTATTTTCTGACTTTTAATTATGCTTTTTCCTTGAAAATTCCAATTCTCTATCACATGTCACGTACACAGAAGTCTTCTTGCTTATTTTTCATTACTGTCACACAAGAATTATAAGCATAAGCATTATTAACATTAACCTTTTCTTTTATTGTACCTAAAAAAATTTCTTGTACAGTGTGATCTAATCTATTTGTTAAAAAGAATCCCATTGGGAATCCAGCGTTTTTGTCATCTTTTACAAGCATAATTGTTAAATCTTCTTCTTTAAGCATAATTCTTAAATCCTGTTCTTTCTTTCAATTTTTTTTCCATTGTTAAATTCATAAAGCCCACAGCAAAATCCTCATCTTTAAGAATGAGATGTTTTTCCCCTAAAAATATTTATAAACCTAACACCACTACACACACCATCACCATCAGAAATCAGGTTTTTTCCAACATCAAAACGTTAAAAAATTATTAAATTTAATTGTATAACTGCATACAAAAAATTAACTTACAGGCCAAAACCAGACATACAACACCAAATTATCCCATTAAATATAAAAATGCAATCTAATGAATGTCCTGAATTTATGTTTTATTTACTTAACATTTTATTTGCCCTAACATTGTTGTTTGAAAAAAAATGCATTAATAATTTATCCTTTGATATTCCACTTCGAATCTGTAATGCTACTGCAACCATATCATTTCCATGTCTCTTTCCATAAATATTGTGCTTCTTGGCCATATTGTTCAAATACTTTCTACTTAAAACTCAATCTAAATAACTTTAAGATAACTTTAACTGTAACTTTCTTAGATCTTTTATAATTCTATCCATTGTAACTCCAGTTTTTAATTTTTTTACAATAATATTCTTTTCTACATTAGACAAATGTTGACATCAAATTTCCTCTTCATAGCCAACGTGAGTTTTGAAAAATGTGATTAATATTTGGCCTACAATTGTAAAATAAATCAATAATAATTATTGTGGGGGTTTGAGGGCAGCGCTGACTATGACGCAAAATTTTTATTTATTTATTATTTATTAAGTTATTTTATTAAAGTATTGATATTTCTTCGCTTCTATGGTGAATAATATGGAACCGTGAAACAAATTACTAAATAATAACGGTATAAAATAATATTAAATGGATAACATATACAAAATCTATCAATTAATAAAATATACATTTATACTAAACTTAAATAGTTAAATGCTACAGTTTCCGGTAAACTGAATGTATTGCAGCAATATAGTTTTGTTTATGCAAATGGATGAAATTCAAAATATTCGACAAAATCGCAATGGAATAGTTTATAATCACCAAAATTCAGCCAAACAACGGACAGATCCTGTTTGTTGAAAAGTAATTTGAATTTAACAGTGTTCACTTGTGTGACATTTAGCTAAATGTTGGATAGATACTAGTTTCATTTATTTTATCTTGGCGACAGTGAATGTTTGGTGTGATCAAACAGTAGATTAAGTTTTTGTGGTTGTACCATTAGACTACGCGTTGTAAGAATAAACTAATTTCAAACTACAAAGTGTTAACGAAGTGGTCGAGTTGTGGTTAAACACATTGTCAAATGTTATATTTAGAATTTCAGTGACGCACCAAATTAAATTGGTTTTCTTTTGTGTGTAGTGTATGCAATCTCTAGCATTTTTGGATTGTAGGTTGCATTTTCATATTTAATTAACATTTTTATCAAATGATTATTCATTTATTACTATTTGTGAATTCCGAAGTCAAAAAGGTCATAGAACTAATTCTTAAAGTCCAACTACCTAAAAATTTTCATTTTGAAAAACTATATAACATGAAAATAACAGTTTAACATCTAAAAATGTTGGATTTTAACTAATATTTTAAAAGTGAGCTTTTACTAAAAAGATAAAGATGATTCTTTAATTTCAGCGTCATTTTCCATGCTTGGTTATGGTTGTTTACATTTTCATATAAAAAAAATCAATGGTGCTATTAAAAAAAAAAAACTTGAATGTTGTTTGTCAAAATCAAAAATCAAAAAAAAAGTGAATTGGCTTCAAATCTGAATAAAATATTTGCAGATTTTAGACTAGAAGAACTAAAGCTCTCAAACTCTAGTCTCCCAGATCCTTTAATTTTCATACCTTATATTTTTAACTCAAAGTCCCAAAGCAACAAATTTTTGTATTAAAACTTCTTAAATTCTCACAATCAGATATAGAAGTATAAAACTCAGTGTATCATTCATTAGTTACTGTTGGGGAAGTAACATAATCGTACCACAACTTTAACACAATAATTTTCCCTTTATTCTTCTAAGGTTATTTCACGTACAAATTAAAATACAATTAAAAATCTGTCAAATTTTTATTTTGGGAATTTCTTGGGGGAATTGCTTGCCACTGATACTTGATGGCTCGGTGAAAGAACGAAACACGAGAGTACTTATGAACGTCTATTAATAACAGTGATGACAATTCTGTTTTCCTATTCTGATGCTGGCTTATATATGTTGAATTTTTATAATATCCGGACTAAAGACTAATGTATTATTTGGTTAATCGCCATGAATAGTTTTAGTGTGGTTACAGTTGGTTGATCAACGGATAAGAATAATTTTAATCGTGGCAGCTATTTGATAAATGTCTATGTATAAACTTAATCTTAACATTATATTCAGAATAGTTATTGTACTATTTATGCTGTTATTGTAAAAATGACACTAAATTTATATTTTTTAATATGACATAATGCGTTTGAGGTTAATTTTGGTTTTTAAATAAGGAGGCTAACACGCCTATCGTTCTGTAATCATAAATTCAACGTACAATTGCACAATTTCCACTGATGACTCAACTTGGTTCTTCGCTTCTATTATGACGAGAGTAATTTATCTCTATCGATAAATTTCTTGAAATTATATCCTCTGTGAAATGTAGGGACAGTCACGTTAAAAATTTATAATAAATGAGTTAAACCCGTTAATTCATAAAATTGTGTATTTGACTATATATTTTTCTGTAATTTTTGAACAGTACTTTTTACAATTTTTTAAAATAAAAATCAAGGTGGCTTTTGAGTTTTAGTTAAAATTTTATTGTGTAAAAAATGAAACAGATCTGGAAAAATCAGAAAGCTAATTACTATTTTTATCTTCATACTCTTTGATATTTTCTCTTTTCTCTTGTGTTATGAAGAACCATAGATACCAAAAATTTTGGTGTAGCTGCCACAAGCATTTCTTTCAAATAATCTTTTTTAACTTATTTGTTTTTTATTTACTTGGAAATTCAATTCAATTCAAATATTTGCTAAAATAGCGCCAAAAAGCCTAGGTGAAATTTATCGAAGATGTTCTATCCCAAAAACTCCTGGGGCACCATTTATGAACTCTCGTTTAAAAAGATTCTTTACAAGAGAGTGGACCAACTACTCCTACAAAAAGTGAAATCATGAGCCTACTCTTGAACAATCTACTGTCTTAGTATGTATGTATGTAAATGTATCATTGATTCTAGCCAGAGACAACCACATTAAGTGCATGCTGGAGTTTAATTAATTGCATCACATGACTGAACACCTGAATTCGCCATGTATGTAAACCGCAGGAATTATGGCATTTTTCAGAAAAATGCCATTTGGTCATTCCATTTACCTTAAATTCAAGTATTACGTTAGAAATGTGCACAGTTTATTCTTACTTTAACAATGTTTGTACATTTAGTAGCACAAAAATGTGGAAAGTTGAAATCCTTAAAAACAAAGAATCTAAAGTTCTTCAAATTGTAAAGAACCTTGTTTTATTAGAAAGTTTTTGAAATTTAGCATTTTAGCAGCCAAAAAACTGAAAATATGAAAAATTTATAATCCAAAAATCTAAAAACTCTAGGACTAAGACAAGGACTCTATTAATCTGACAGCGAATAAATATTCTCTTTTTGGCAATCCATAGGTGTCACAGTGGACAAGCTCGGACTGAAAACGTGAGAGTCTGAGTGCTTATGGACAGAAAACTTTGTTATTAAATCGTAAGAATCTTGAAAGTTACGTCAAACCTGCAAATTCTTGAAAACCCAACAATCGTACGATTATGCGTCTTTGTTAAAAACATAGTATAGTTGAAAGTTGCCATTAATTAAACATTACGGTAACATACAAATATTAAGTAAACAGAAAAATTTTATTTGACTCTTGGAAAACCAGTTTGGTATTTTATCAGGAATGAAACTCTTCAAGTTCATTTTAGCTTGACGTTTGACACAAACGGTTCTTTATTGTATATTGTATTTCCATCTGCTTTTCCATAAACATAATAAATATCAGCGATTTCATGAATTATGGAATGAATATTCAGATATTCAGAATACAATATTCAGAGCTGTCAAATTAGCTTAGAAATTTCTGCTAAGATTGTTAATAATTTACATTTATCATTATTTTATTATTAAAAACATTCCCAAGTTACAGAATAAAAGTTATTTATAATAAATTTGAACCTAATGATAGTTTTATTTTAAATCAGATGACTTGTAGAAGATGCTCTTAAAGTTTACCCAAGCATTTCAAAAAATGTATATAAGTCAGAATAAATGTTACAAATTGACCACAAATTGATAAAGTGGTCAAGTGGTTGCCAAATGCAATGTCAAATGTTATAATAAATATTTTAGTTTCGCACAAAATTACAATGGCTTTTTTTGTGTGTAATGCTTACAACCTTTAGCGCTATGCATTGTAAGTTGCATTTTCAAACTTGATTAACTATCAATTATTAAAATCAAACTTTAAAAAACACATACAGGTTCAAGAAAAGATTATATTTTATTGTTGTCTATACAAGAACAATGAGTAAATGTAACAAATAATAATCGAATTGTAAGATAATAGTAATGGAAAAAAAAAACTTAAAAAAGCAATAGTTTAATTGAATTCAAATAATGTGTTGTAGACGTCTTGGTAATGTTGTATTTTTTTAAGATTCTTTAGTAAGTTCTTGACATCTTTAGAAGATACTTCTATCTCTGTTTGTGCCTGTACTTCAACTTTATTCTTTTCAATCATCTTCTGCATCTTCTCACAAACCTCAGTGCTTTCAGAATCTTGACGTTCACTTAAAATTAAAATTAAAAACTAAACTTAAGTTAAGTTAGAAAACATCGTTTTACCTCGACGTTGACAACAATTGGGTCATTTGCTCCGTAAAAACATCCTTCCCTTTGTTCTGTACCAAATATGTTGAAAATCTGAAACCTTCTCCCAAAAAACTTTTAATTTTCTTAAGTTGCGATGTATACATTTTATGAGTACGTTGTATGAATATTTCCTGTTCGTTTACAAGTTTTGTCAATTGGTTCAAATTGCCCATCAGATAATCATCAGAAGTGGGAGACATTGCTCTTGATGCTTCTTTAGTTTTGGTCTAAAACACAAAATAGTTAAAAGGAGTGCAGTATAAGATGTTGAATAATGTTTTTTTTTAATAAAAGTTAATCTATCAATAAGGTTCTTTTAAAAAATGTAGTGGCTTTTAATCAAATTTAACAACAAATAAATAACCCCCAAAACAAATTTTCATTTAGTTAATAACGAACGCTACAAAGTCAAAAGGTTTCTTACTAAAGCTTGGCTTTAAGTAAGTCAGAAACTTACTTTTTTGTTATTATGTTTGAAAGAGGACTTCTCTGGTTTGTTAGGGTTTTTATATTGCCTGTCCCCTTTCACCTGAAAAAGTGATATTAGGTGAGAAAGGTAATCAACAAAAGTTTTGAAGAGAGTTTTTTTATTTGACGGTGAATAGCTAGAACCAACCGTATCTGCAAATGTCTTGGGTTCAGAATTTGAAGATCTCTCTTCTAGTTTGCGTTTAATTTCTTCAAGAAGTTCAGTAGCAAGTTTCGCTTTTTTTTGCATATTGTGACATCGTTCCATGCAAATAAAACCTGACTCAGCAAGTACACACAAATTGGAAATGTTATTTTCAAAAAATTCTTCAATGTCAGTGACGATTTCAAATTGTGGAAACTTATAAGGCTTGATATTTTGAACGTAAGATATCAACCTAAAATCAGTAAAGGTAGACACAAAAGAATTAGTTGTTGTCTTACCGTTGGCATTCTTTTTGGGAAATTTTCCAGCTTTCCCCAGAGAAATCGACTTCTCTTGAATGAAATTTTACACCCTTTGTTTCGGCAGCCAAATTAAGAAAAGACTCATTTTCTACGCAAAAAGTATTTTTTTTGGTGAAAGCAATGTTTAGATGTGGCAGTTTAGATCTGATGGAATCCAAAACCCCTTGAAGAACACTCTTTGCGACTGTCGGATGAAAACTCACAGATCTTGTGTGAGTGATGACAAAAATAATGTTATTAACGATCGGCACGTCCAACTTGGCAATTATTTGTCTGATGCAGTACTCTAAAGACTCACTACATCTTGTTAGCGTTGATTTAACAAAAATGCAAATTCCATGAAGTTCCTGTAGTGGACAAATTTGCGATAAGATATCGTCTAAGTTGGACTCGTCTGCGAAAAATCCTGGAGTGTCGATCAACCGCATTTGACGTTCTCCTAACGAAACATGAAAATTCTTGACTTGATTGGCTGCACTTGTATGTTCTTTTTCACCAAATTCAAAATTTCTCGATTTGGTGTTTTTATCAAGTGCAGAGAAGCTCATTGGGTCGCCAATTATTAAACCACTAGACCGTGCCTCTTCCATGTTGTTAAAATAGCAATAATTAATGAGGGCATTGATAAAAGTTGTTTTTCCAACTCCATTTTCACCAAGCAGCAAAACGTTGATATCACTCATTGTATTAGTTTTCTGAAAATAATTAACAGAAGTATGCAGATAACGAAGCTATTATAAGCTATTTTTAGCTAAATTAGGAAACAAATAAGAAAAACAAAAACATTTTTTAAGATAGATAGGTATATAATGTAAGTTTTCTACTTCAACACATTAATAATAATAAGAAATAAAAGTTTGTAATAATGTATAATAATGTATAATATATCATATGTCTCTAAAATATTATATTTGATGTTTATTCTTCTTGTATCGGATATTTGTTATTATCGCACTTAGAATATTTGCTCTCCTTCTCTTCTTCTTCTTCTGATTCACTTTTTTCACGCTCCTCTTCTTTTGAATATGAAAATAAATCGCTATCTTCAGAACTGTAATTTTCCGATTTGCTCTCAGAATCATTCTCTTCTTCCTGTTTAGAATATAGGTGGAACATTTTTTTATTACGATAATCTGTCTTATATTTTTTTTGCTTGCCATAAAAAATGTCGTCGTTTTCAGAGTTCTCATCTGATCCACTTTGAATTACTTCTACATTATCTTCTTCAGAAGACTCTGAAACCACTTCTAGTGATTCAAATTTAGACATATTCACTTTTGAACCCTTAGATTTCCTGTCTTCAGAACTGTAATATTCCGATTTGCTCTCATTATAATCATTCTCTTCTTCCTTTTTAGAATATAGATGCCACATTTTTTTATTTTGAGAATCTGTCTTATATTTTTTTTGCTTGCCATAAAAAATGTCGTCGTTTTCAGAGTTCTCATCTGATCCACTTTGAATTACTTCTACATCTTCCTCTTCAGAAGACTCTGAAACCACTTCTAGAGATTCAAATTTAGACATATTTACTTTTGAACCCTCAGATTTCCTGTCTTCAGAACTGTAATATTCCGATTTACTCTCATTAGAATCATTCTCTTCTTCCTGTTTAGGATATAGGTGGACCATTTTTTTATTTCGATAATTTGTCTTACATTTTTTTTGCTTGTTATAAAAAATGTCGTCGTTTTCAGAGTTCTCATCTGAACCACTTTGAATTACTTCTACATCTTCCTCTTCAGAAGACTCTGAAACCACTTTTAGTGCTTCAACTTGAGACATATTCATTTTTGAAACTTTAGATTTCTTTTTTTCCATTTCTTTTTCAAACTCTTCTTGTATTTTCTTGGGTGGGGAAACTTTCTTGTAGCTTGAACTTGATTTTGAAGATTTCTGAGACCGGTCGGTTTTGTTCGAAGTATCGGAATCAAAATTTTGTTCACAGAATTCATAGCTAACATTCACTACATACTCTGAATCAGAATTGTTATCGCTTCCAACACATACTGCATCATTCTCTTCCTTGAATGGTATTAGTCTATTTCCATGTTCCTCGAAATTCATTTCCTCCTGCTCGTTTTGACTTTTTCTTAAGTTGATTTGCTGTGAAACTACACAACTAAAATTGTTTTGCGTTTCTTTTAAACGACAAGTTTTGGTTTTTTGGATAAGTTCTTGAATCTTCTTTCCCATGTGTTTCAGGCTATATAACTCAGAAATACTTCTCTTGATACCTTGTGGCGACAAATCAAAGTTTACATTTACTGGTTCAAATTTCTGCGTGTTTTGTTGAAAAATCTTCTGTAAGTGTTCATGTTGTGCAAGAAGTTTTTGTAGCTTTTCGATAACATCAGCGTCGGCGTATTTTCCCAAAGATTTTTCACTAAAAGTAAAAATTAATTCGTAATATATTTAATAAATTGCTTTACTTTTTAATCAAATGTTGAATGTAGTCACTGTATGCATCATTAAAAGGAGTCAAAGCGTGTTCTTGCAAGAAGTACGAGAATTTAGCGATACTTTCAGAAATGACTTCGCTTTCTTTCTCCAATTCTTTTCGTCGCTGGTTTAGAGTTTTCATATGAGCTTCAATTTGAACGCGAGCATCTTCTTTGTTTCTAATGGCATCCTTGACATTATCGTCTTCTTTTTTGACATCAATCTTTTCGGTAGTTTTATAAATATGCATATGAACTTGCCAATGACAACCACATTCCTTACATTTTTGAGATCCACTCATTGCAGCACAAGACACAAGTCCTGGGTCGCCTATCATTTCTTTTGGAATGCCTTTTAAATAACACGGGTTATGGCATTTTTGACGATAGTGCCATTTAGTAACATCATTGACCTAAATTCAGTTGTGACCTTAGTTATACACAGGGTTTGATTTCTTACCTTGACAATGTCTGCACATTTTGGGTCCGTACATACAGTGACAGGTTGGTTTAATTCTGTCACTTGTAGATCCACGCAAGGAATAAAAAGTTGCTGCTTTAACTGACTTAAACTTTGGTCCTCTAAGTTAAGATTTTTTTGGTGGCGATCTAAAAGTCTTAGATTATCTTGGATAACATCGGAAACTTCAGCAATGGGAGTTGCAAGTTGCTCGATTAGAAATCTGACTTCGTTAACACTGACAGTGCTTTCGACCTCGTGAGGTGTAAGAGGTGGGGTTTTTGAGTCGCCAATAATGTAAGTCAACAATCTAAAATGCAAAGTTATAACACTTAGTCCTCTGATGCTTTATAGATCTAGTTGGCTTTGTGGAACTAAACGCAATGTAAATCTTTGTCATTGAGTAATGCAATATCTCTTTGTTTCGAAAGTACCATAGAACCAACTAAAAACTTTGAACACAATTCACTACAAGTGCATAATTTTGTTGTTTCTTCGTTAGACTAGTAGAGACTGCCAAAATCAGATTAAAATCATTTTTGAAAATAAACAATAAAATAGTCCGCAAACTATAGTATCAAATGTTCAAAAAACGAATTTTGCCCAATGGTCGTCTTTTAGAATGTATATTCTAAAGTAATCTAGGTATTATTACCGTCGACATTCTCGATTCGAAACGTCCCAGCTCTCGGCAAGTCCATCTAGTTCATGACGTCTAAATTTTTTTCCTTCCTGTATTTCTAGAAGAGCCTTAAACGCTTCATTGTCCACAGAAAATACATTTTTCTTGTTCAAAGGAATGGTTACATGTGGAGGTTTAGATTTAATGTTTTTTACGAGCGGTTCCAAACAATGATCCATAGTTTCTCCAGCGGTATGTTGCGCAGTCTTACTATAAGTGGTGATAAAAATAATGTTTTCACTAGCACTTTTATCCAAACGTGTCAAAATTTGTTTAAGACAGTATTCTATAAACTTGGTAAACCTCGTTTGATTAGACTTCAAGACAAAACAAATTCCATGGAGTTTCTTCAACGTAGCTAAATACGCCAAAACGTTATCAAGATTGATGTTATCTTGATCCATTCCTCTAGGGTCTCCCACACCTGGTGTGTCCACTAATTTTAGATTAATCACTCTACCATCTTCCAATTTTAGAGGAAAAAGGTAGATTTTCACTTGCTGAGTACAAGCAGCGCCGTTTTCATGCATTTCGTTTTGGTCCGGTTCGCCATAAATCTTTTGACCACTTGCTAAGTTTATGCGTACCGGAATAAGAACCTTCATCTTGGCTTTCTGCGCTATTTTAAATTTCGGGTGTTCAAAATAATTTGAAATTGAATTGATAAACGTAGACTTTCCTACGCCGGTTTCACCCAGTAGTAGGAGGTTGATCTCAGTCTCGCTTTGAGGAGTATCTTTGAAAAGTTTACCAAAACGACTGAACATTTTCGGGTTTATCCAAGTTCTGAAATTTTTGAAGACTTATATCACTATTAAATATTCTGTGTGACGTATTTTAATATTCAGTTTAAAAAAATTAAATACACAGTTCATAATTAGAATTTATTGCATTAATCACTATAGGAAATAGTGATAAATGTTTAATTGCAAGATTTTTTTAATTTTTAAATAACGAAAACATATTATTATATAAAAATATATTATTATTATCACATCTCACAGCAAATATATTAGAATAGCTATTTGTACAATTTGCAAAATAAACGCATTTTTTGCACTCTAAACCAGTGTTATGTATTTTTTTAATTGTACCAAAAAATGCGTATATAACTAAAGAAATCTCACGAATCTCGAAAGAAATATTTTCTAGAATTTATTTTTAAAGACCAAGTATTTCTCAATTTTCCGACCACTGATTAGATAAATATATACATAAATCTGACAAGAAATGGATAAGAAACAAGAATTTATATTGAATGAAAAAGTAGGTGGAACATCAAAACTTGTACTAAAACTAAATATGTTACATTATTACAAACAAATGAACTCATATATCAGAACTAGAAGAAATGATATTTATTAATTTATTTAACTTAAAAAATTCTTAGATATACATAAAGCAAAATTTTTAAAATCCAGCTACCTAGAAATTTTGATCTTGTAGAACTGTACAGAACATGAAAATAATAGTTTTAGATTAAAAATGTTAAATTTTATCTATTATTAAGTCGAAACTCTCGGAACTAAAGCCTCCAAACTCTATACTACCAGATTATTTTGTTCTCACACTTTATATTTTTAACCCCAAGACTCGTAGAAACAAATTTTTCTTAGGTAAAAACTTCAAAACTGAATTAAAATTCTAAAAAGCAATTCTAGAATTGGAGTCGGGTACTAAAAGATAAAATATCTAAGTATATTTGGTCCAGAAATTGAAGTTCACTTTAAAGTTCTACGAATTCCTGCACATTTCGTTTAAATTTTTAAACATAATGTCATATCATTGTTATTTGTATGTAAATAAAACAATAGAAATTAGTATTTGAGTACATACCTAATTATGCAGTTTTGAAAATACTTTTAAGGTTTGTTTATTTATTGCCATGTTTGCTATTAAAATTAAAAAAATAAGGAAGAGTTAACCTACCGTTCTGTAATCACAGCTTCGACTTACAATTGCACAATTTACACTGATTTAACTATTTGGTTCTTCGCTTATATTATGACAAAACTCATTTATCTCTATGGATAAATTTCTTGAAATTATATCCTCTGTGAAAAGTAGGGGACAGCCACCTGAGAAATTTTAGGTGACATTAACAAAATAATAAATAAGCTGAAACCGTTCATTCATAAAATTGTTTATTAACTATACTTTTTCTGTAGTTTATGGGCTCTATTTTTTACAATTTTTTAAAATTAAAATTAAGGTGGCTTTAAAATTTTACTTAGGTTCAACTTTATTTCGTAAAAAGCAAAACAGGTCTAGAAAATGAAAATTCACAAAGCTAAGATATATAATTATTTATCTTAGTACAACAGAACAATAGAATAAAGTTTTGGATTTAGCTTCAACAAGTATTTTCTTTCAAATGTTTTTTATTTATTTATTATTTATTATTAACTTAATTACATAAACAATAAGACAAATTGAACTCTTTTGGTTTTTGAATTTAAATTTGACTTTTTTTTTCGTTGTTGTGTATGTATAATAACAGAGAATTTAAATATTTTTAAACGGATATTGCAGAATATTGGGCGCAGCAGCGATTTTTTGAAGAATTTATACAAGATGCAAAAAAATACGCAAGTATACATAGATCCAATAACTGTAAAAAAATTGTTTGTCATACACATGCAAGAGAAAATCTCACAATGTTTTAAGTTAGACGAAAATTTTTTGGATCTAAAAATAAAATATTATAATTAACCCGCACACCGAAAAGGTTTACTTATTCATCTAATTGCGTTTAATTCTAGACATGTTAAATTTGAGATATATTTTCTTTATTATGTATTTAGACTGATGACAATTTAAACATTCGCACGCACTGTATTCTAATTATTTTTAAGCCGATATTGAACAAGGTTAGACGCAGCAGCAGAAACAACGCAAAACGATAACAGACTTTCAAAGATTAATACAAAATCAAACAAAACTATATGAAACAAGTATACCAACAAATATGTGTCATCACATTTTGGGGCTCATTTACTCATTGTAGAATTTAGATTTAACATAAAATTATCAAATATTGGAATGAGAGACTTACCGTTTTGTAATCACAATTCACTCTAAAGAACAATTATACAGTTCTTGACTTATATTGTGTCTAGTGGCGCTTATCTGTAAGCATCTGGCAAAACCCAAGTTCTTTTAGTACAATAAAAGATTTAAAAAATGATATGACGATAAAATAGTTAATAGTTTTAGAAAAATAGGGTCACGTAATGTAAACATGATTTTAAGACGCTACTATTTTACTTAATTTACCTCGACTTGAGCTTTCGATTTACCAAAAATTATACTGTCTTTCAGGTTTATTAGGTTCATTATTTTATTTCATCGGAATTTTGTCAGGCAGTCAGGGTTCGTTGGTGAGGATAACATCCTATTTCTGTCAAAGGTCCTTGAGCAATTTTCCTATAATGTTAGAAATTAATAAAAGTAGTAATTATCAAAATTGAACAACTTTAATGATGTTGCTAATAAATATAATTTATCATTATTGAGTACGATTTTGTAGAAAAAAATTAGATTTAGAATTTATATAATAACCGAAATTATCTTCAGACTCAGAAAAGGAGATATTTATTGAAAACTCATTTACTTTGACATCGAATTTTATATTTTTGATCAGCTCATATTTATAAGGAGTTTTGAAGAGTTGTTTACAATGTTAAAGGTAAAAACAAAAAAAAATTAAAATCTTTTATATTCAGAATTTCCTACTACAAACTAGACTAGACTAGTACATATTGTAATAAATGTTTGTTACTCTTTACTGCCTCACTAACATTTTTTTTAACTTGGATAGATTTGTAGTAAAATTAATAACCTTGTAGTAAATCAATTTTTTTCATATCTTATCAAAAGATTTGATTAACGTTATAAATATTTTTGTCATGGAAAAATATACTGTTCAATTTGCTTAAAGATCGACTTCTGATTTCTGACGGAATAAAAGTATCAACTGATATTTTTAACTATTGCAATTAGAATATGTTTACTATACTAAAAGTAGACTTAGTGATAGGAAAGTAGTATTTATCCTTTTTTACTTATTTAATTGTTTATTTTGAAGAAATCATAGTCACTTTTACAACTTTTACTCTGCCTCTTTAAGATTTACGTTGTTTTTGCTCCTTGCCTTTGTTATCAGATTAAGACGATGATACGACGTGAATATGATCTTCGTCTAGTCCACTTTATTTACTTTCGTTTTTACATGAATATTTCTGTTGCTTTTTGACTGCCTAACAAACGTACTATCTTTAAAAAAAAAATTTTAAAACTGGAATTCTCGGATCCACTTTCACTTGAATTATTTTCTTCTGTATCCGTTGACATCCATTTGCTTTTATCAGATTTCTTGTGTTTTTTTTTGCTTGTAACAAGACTCACTGTTTTTAGAATTTTCATCCGATTCACTTTGAGTCACTGCTTCTGAATACTTGAAGATTACTTTCCGGAAACCGTTTCTGTGTCTTCTCTTCTTTTGTCTTTTGTTACCACTCACATTATAGTTTTAATCAGAATTGCTTACATTTGTAACACTCGCTTCGCTGAGTCCCAGTGGAGGAGTGAAAAATTTTTCATTTTCATTTTCTACATTTATTTCTTTAACTTGCTCTGAGGCTACTTCAGTGAAATTGTTTTGCGATTCTGTCAGAGAAAAAGGGTTGGTCTTTTGAATCAGTTCTTCAACTTTCTTTCCCATGTGTTTCAAACTTAACAGCATCCAAAAATTCTCGCAAAAGGTGACATAAAAAGTGCAACACCCAGTAATACTGATTTTTTTAAGATCATTCAGTAATATATTGAACAATATATAACAAGTAAACGATAAAATTTTCAAGCTAAAAGAAACACAAACTATAGATGAAATGTTAATAATGAGTCGCACTACCTCTGTTTCTTAAGCACTCAACAACTCGTCTTGGCATTGATAAAATTAAATTGTTTATATCAGCCTGAGGAATTGTATCCCAAACTGCCTGAACAGCATCTTGCAGAGAAGCTAGTGTTTGTGGAGGAGGAATTAACTGGAATATTCTTACACAAATCAAATCCCACACATGTTCAATGGGCGAAAGGTCCGGAGATCTCGGAGGCCACTGCAAGAGGTTTATGTTAGACGTTGCAAAGAAGTCCATTGTAGCGCGTGCAATATGAGGACGTGCGTTGTCTTGCTGAAAAAGGGCTTCTGGAAGCTCTTGAATATAGGTTAATATAGACGGTCGAAGAATACCGTCAATATAACGGATCGCTGTCATGTTGCGTCTAACAAACACTAAAGGCGACCGGCTACCATACGCAATGGTACCCCATACCATCACGCCCACAATGCGGTGTACATGTCTTTCGACTGCAAACTGCACATGCTGTCGTTCTCTTCGCCTTCTTCTCACCCTTCTACGGCCATCATGTGTCCCTAAACAGAAGCGAGATTCATCGCTAAAGACAATATTCTTCCATACATTATTCCACTGCTGATGTTCTCTACACCATTCTAGCCGTTGACGTTTGTGTTGTGGAGTTAACGGCAACACTAGATGTGGACGACAACTCCGTAGTCCAAAAGCTTGGATACGGCGGTAAACGGATCTCATTCCAATATTCCGTCCATCTTCAACATACCATTGATTCGCAATTTGCCTGGTGGTGGAGAAACGGTCTCGAAGAGCTAATTGTCTTAAGCGCCGGTCTTGCCGAGCTGTTGTGTGCTTTGTGCGTCCTGTACCTTCTCGACGTTTGTTCTTTCCCCCCACGAACCAGGCTCGACAAATTCGCAAAACAGTTGAGGCATCACGACCCAAATTTTGACCAATTTCGCGAAAGGACTTTCCCGCTTCCCTCAGGGCAACAATTCGACCTCCCTCAAATTTATCTTTTTGATGATACTGTTGAAGCCTTCGTACACGAGGCATGTTGTTTTAAGTAAGAATTGTCAAATTAAGAAAAAAATTATGACAAATGTGTTGTTAATAAACGGTATACACTTAAGTAAAGAAAAAAAAAAACAACAAAAACCTAACAACATATTTGATACAACTATGAAAATTTTATCACACCTATTTTTATTGACATCAAGTCGATGTGCCAAATTTAAGCGATCTAGTTTAACCCCTTCTAGGTGTTGCATTTTTTATGTCACTTAGTATATTATTAAAGTCAGACTTTAAAAAACACATACAGGTTCAAGAAAAGATTATATTTTATTGTTGTGTTTACAAGAGCAATGAGTAAATATAACAAATAATAACTGAATTGTAAGATAATAGTAATGGAAAAAAAACTTAAAAAAGCAATAGTTTAATTGAATTCAAATAATGTGTTGTAAACCTCTTGGTAATGTTGTATTTTTTCAAGATTCTTTAGTAAGTTCTTGACATCTTTAGAAGATACTTCTATCTCTGTCTGTGCCTGTACTTCAGCTTTATTCTTTTCAATCATCTTCTGCATCTTCTCACAAACCTCAGTACTTTCAGAATCTTGACGTTCTCTTAAAATTAAATATAAAAAATCAAATTTCAGTTAAGATAGGAAACATCGTTTTACCTCAACGTTGACAACAATTGGGTCATCTGTTCCGTAAGAACATCTTTCTTTTTGTTCTGTACCAAATATGTTGAAAATCTGAAACCTTCTCCCAACAAACTTTCAATTTTCTTTAGTTGCGCTGTATACATTTCATGAGTACGTTGTACGAATATTTCCTGTTCTTTTACAAGTCTTGTCAATTGGTTCAAATTGTCCATCAAATAGTCATCAGAAGTGGGAGACATTGCTCTCGTTGGGGCTTCGATTTTGGCCTAAAACACAAAATAGTTAAAAGGAGTGCAGTGATGTTTTTTTTAATAAAAGTTAGTCTAACAATAAGTTTGTTTTAAAAAATGTGGTAACTTTTAATCTAATTTAACAACAAATAAATAATCCCCAAAACAAATTTTCAATTAGTTAATAACGAACACTACAAAGTCAACTAGAGCTTGGCTTTACGTAAGTCAGAAACTTACTTTTTTGTTATTATGTTTGAAAGAGGACTTCTTTGATTTGTTAGGGTTTTTATATTGTCTGTCCCCTTTCACCTGAAAAAGTGGTATTAGGTGAGAAAGGTAATCAACTAAAGTTTTGAAGAGAGTTTTCATATTTGACGGTGAATAGCTAGAACCAACCGTATCTGCAAATGTCTTGGGTTCAGAATTTGAAGATCTCTCTTCTAGTTTGTGTTTAATTTTTTCAAGAAGTTCAGCAGCAACTTTTGCATTTTTTTGCATTTTATGACAACGTTCCATGCAAATAAAACCTGACTCAGCAAGTGCACACAAATTGGAAATGTTATTTTCAAAAAATTCTTCAATTTCAGTGACGATTTCAAATTGTGGAAACTTATAAGGCTTGATATTTTGAACGTAAGATATCAACCTAAAATCAGTAAATGTAGACACGAAAAGATTAGTTGTTGTCTTACCGTTGGCATTCTTTTTGGGAAATTTTCCAGCTTTCCTTAGAGAAATCAACTTCTCTTGAATGTAATTTTACACCATTTGTTTCGGCAGCCAAATTAAGAAAAGACTCATTTTCTACGCAAAAAGTATTTTTTTTGGTGAAAGCAATGTTTAGATGTGGCAGTTTAGAACTGATGGAATCCAAAACCCCTTGAAGAACACTCTTTGCGACTGTCGGATGAAAACTCACAGATCTTGTGTGAGTGATGACAAAAATAATGTTATTAACAATCGGGACGTCCAACTTGGCAATTATTTGTCTGATGCAGTACTCTAAAGACTCACTACATCTTGTTAGCGTTGATTTAACAAAAATGCAAACTCCATGAAGTTCCTGTAGTGGACAAATTTGTGATAAGATATCGTCTAAGTTAGACTCGTCTGTGAAAAATCCTGGAGTGTCGACCAACCGCATTTGACGTTCTCCTACCGAAACATAAAAATTCTTGACTTGACTGGTTGCACTTGTATGTTCTTTTTCACCCAATTCAAAATTTCTCGATTTGTTGTTTTTATCAAGTACAGAGAAGCTCATTGGGGCGCCAATTATTAAACCACTGGACCGGGCCTCTTCCATGTTGTTAAAATAGCAATAATTAATGAAGGCATTGATAAAAGTTGTTTTTCCAACTCCATTTTCGCCGAGCAGCAAAATGTTGATATCACTCATTGTATTGGTTTCTGAAAATAATTAACAAAAGTATGCAGACAACCAAGCTATTCTGAGCTATTTTAAGCTAAATTAAGAAACAAATAAGAAAAACAAAAACATTTTTTAAGATAGATAGGTATATAATGTAAGTTTTCTACTTCTACACATTAATAATAATAAGAAAGAAAAGTTTATAATAATGTATAATAATGTATAATATATGTCTCTAAAATATTGTATTTGGTGTTTATTCTTCGTTTATCGGATGTTTGTCATTACCGCATTTAGAAATTTTGTTCTTTTTATTTTTGGATTTAGGTCGTTTCACATCTTTTCCTTGCTTGTGATGTAAAGTGCTCTCCTTCTCTTCTCCTTCTTCTGATTCACTTTTTTCACGCTCGTCTTCTTCTTCTTTTTTTGCTGTTTCAAAAGATGAATCGCTGTTTTCAGAACTGTAATTTTCCGATTTGCTCTCGTTAGAATCAGTCTCTTCTTCCTGTTCAGAATATTGGTGGAACATTTTTTTACTTCGATCATCTTTCTTATGTTTTTTTTGCTTGTCATAAAAAATGTTGTTTTCAGTGTTCTCATCTGATTCACTTTGAATTACTTCTTCATCTTCCTCTTCAGAAGACTTTAAAACCACTTTTGATGCTTTTTTTTCCTGTCTTTTCTGTTTTTGAACAGAACAATTTTTGTCTCTTTTTTTGTTTGTTTTACGGGAATCTTCAACTTTAGACATATTCACTTTTGAACCTTTAGATATCTTTTTTTCCATTTCTTTTTCAAATTGGTGCTCCTTTTTGGTCTTCCCATTTTTCTCATGTTTCTGATTTGATGTAGATTTATTTTGATAAGTATCGTTTTTAGATGATTTAACATATCGATCGTTGTCAGAATCTTGTCTAGGTTTAAAACTGGACTTTTCTTGACTTTTCTTCGGTGAGGAAACTTTCTTGTTGTTGTATCTTGAACTTGATTTTGAAGATTTCTTAGACCGGTCGGTTTTGTTCGAAGTATCAGAATCAAAATTTTGTTCAGGGAATTCATAGCTAACATTCACTTCATACTCTGCATCAGAATTGTTATCGCTTCCAACAGTTACTGCATCGTTCTCTTCCTTGAATGGTGTTTGTCTATTTAAAAATTCCTTATCTCCATGTTCCTCGGAATTCATTTTCCCCTGCTCTTTTTGACTTTCTCTCAAGTTGATTTGCTGTGAAACCACACAACTAAAATTGTTTTGCGTTTCTTTTAAACGACAAGTGCTGGTTTTTTGGATAAGCTCTTGAATCTTCTTTCCCATGTGTTTCAGACTATATAACTCAGTAATACTTCTCTTAATGCCTTGTGGCGACAAATCAAAGTTTACGTATACTGGTTCAAATTTCTGCGTGTTTTGTTGAAAAATCTTCTGTAAGTGTTCATGTTGTGCAAGAAGTTTTTGTAGCTTTTCGATAACAGCAGCGTCGGCAAATTTCCCCAAAGATTTTTCACTAAAAGTAAAAATTAATTCGTAATATATTTAATAAATTGCTTTACTTTTTAATCAAATGTTGGATGTAGTCACTGTATGCATCATTAAAAGGAGTCAAAGCGTGTTCTTGCAAGAAGTACGAAAATTTTGCGATACTTTCAGAAATGACTTCGCTTTCTTTCTCCAATTCTTTTCGTCGCTGGTTTAGAGTTTTCATATGAGCTTCAATTTGAACGCGAGCATCTTCTTTGTTTCTAATGGCATCCTTGACATTATCGTCTTCTTTTTGGACATCAATCTTTTCGGTGGTTTTATAAATGTGCATATGAACTTGCCAATGACAACCACATTCGTTACATGTTTCAGATCCATTCATTGCAGCGCAAGACACAAGTCCTGGGTCGCCTATCATTTCTTTTGGAATGCCTTTTAAATAACACGGGTTATGGCATCTTTGACGATAGTGCCATTTAGTAACATCATTGACCTAAATTCAGTTGTGACCTTAGTTATACACAGGGTTTGATTTCTTACCTTGACAATGTCTGCACATTCTGGGTCCGTACATACAGTGACAGGTTGGTCTAATTCTTTCACTTGTAGATCCACGCAAGGAATAAAAAGTTGCTCCTTTAACTGACTCAAACTCTGGTCTTCTAAGTTAAGATTTTTTTGGTGGCGATCTAAAAGTCTTAAATTATCTTGAATAACATCTGCAACTTCAGCAATGGGAGTTGCAAGTTGTTCGATTAGAAATCTGACTTCGTTAACACTGACAGTGCTTTCGACCTCGTGAGGTGTAAGAGGTGGGGTTTCTGAGTCTCCAATAATGTAAGTCAACAATCTAAAATGCAAAGTTATAACACTTAGTCCTCTGATGCTTTATAGATCTAGTTGGCTTTGTGGAACTAAACGCACAATAAAACTTCTTTTATTTTATCTCTTTGTTTCGAAAGTACCATAGAACCAACTAAAAACTTTGAACACAATTCACTACAAGTGCATAATTTTGTTGTTTCTTCGTTAGACTAGTAGAGACTGCCAAAATCAGATTAAAATCATTTTTGAAAATAAACAATAAAATAGTCCGCAAACTATAGTATCAAATGTTCAAAAAACGAATTTTGCCCAATGGTCGTCTCTTAGAATGTATATTCTAAAGTAATCTAGGTATTATTACCGTCGACATTCCCGATTCGAAACGTCCCAGCTCTCGGCAAGTCCATCCAGTTCATAACGTTTAAATTTTTTTCCTTCCTGTATTTCTAGAAGAGCCTTAAACGCTTCATTGTCCACAGAAAAAACATTTTTCTTGTTCAAAGGAATGGTTACATGTGGAGGTTTAGATTTAATGTTTTTTACGAGCGGTTCCAAACAATGATCCATAGTTTCTCCAGCGGTGTATTGCGCAGTTTTACTATAAGTGGTGATAAAAATAATGTTTTCACTAGCACTTTTATCCAAACGTGTCAAAATTTGTTTAAGACAGTATTCTATGAACTTGGTAAACCTCGTTTGATTAGACTTCAAGACAAAACAAATTCCATGGAGTTTCTTCAACGTAGCTAAATACGCCAAAACGTTATCCAGATTGACGTTATCTTGATCCATTCCTCTAGGGTCTCCCACACCTGGTGTGTCCACTAGTCTCAGATTAATCACTCTACCATCCTTTAACTTTAGAGGAAAAAGATAGATTTTCACTTGCTGAGTACAAGCAGCGCCGTTTTCATGCATTTCGTTTTGGTCCGGTTCGCCATAAATCTTTTGACCACTTGCTAAGTTTATGCGTACCGGAATAAGAACCTTCATCTTGGCTTTCTGCGCTATTTTAAAGTTCGGGTGTTCAAAATAATTTGAAATTGAATTGATAAACGTAGACTTTCCTACGCCGGTTTCACCCAGTAGTAGGAGGTTGATATCAGTCTCGCTTTGAGGAGTATCTTTGAAAAGTTTAGCAAGACGACTGAACATTTTTGGGTTTATCCAAGTTCTGAAAATTGTGGACACTTA
Organism: Cynaeus angustus; assembly: GCA_030157275.1. NCBI lineage: Eukaryota > Metazoa > Arthropoda > Insecta > Coleoptera > Tenebrionidae > Cynaeus > Cynaeus angustus. Next base: position 19,461,432 of record CM058060.1, read on the forward strand.
TATCACTATTAAATATTCTGTTACGTATTTTAATATTCAGTTTTAAAAACTTAAATAATTAAAATAATAATTAAAAGTTATTGCATTAATCACTATAGGAAATGGTGATAAATGTTTAATTACATTTTTTTTACTGTTCAAATAACGAAAACATATTATAATATAAAAATATATTATTATATCATATCTCATAGCAAATATATTAAAATAGCTACTTGTACAAGTTATGTAATTTTATATGTTATGATTTTTTTATTGTACCACAAAAATCCATATATAACTAAAGAAAATATTTTCTAGAATTAAATAATAGAAATTAGTATTTGAATACATACATAACTATGCAGTTTTGAAAATACGTTTAGGGTTTGTTTATTTATTGCCATGTTTGTTATCAAGATAAAAAAATAAGGAAGAATTAGCCTACCGTTCTGTAATCACAAGTTCGACTTACAATTGCACAGTTTACACTGATGATTCAACTATTTGGTTCTTCACTTATATTATAACACAGCTCATTTATCTCCATGGATAAATTTCTTGAAATTATATCCTCTGTGAGAAGTAGGGGACAGTCATCTTAGAAATTTTAGGTGACATCAACAAAATAATAAATAGGCTAAAACTGTTCATTCATAAAATTGTGTATTAACTATATTTTTTCTGTAGTTTCTTCGCCCTATTTTTCACTATTTTTTACGATTAAAATTAATGTGGCTTTAAAGTTTTAGATAAAACTTTATTTCGTAGAAAGTGAAACAGGTCTAGAAAATTCAAAAACCTAAGATATATAATAATTGTTGCTTTTAGTTCAATAGAACAATAGAATAAAAGTTTTGGATTTAGCTTCAACAAGTATTTTCTTTCAAATGTTTTTTTTTACCTTATTTATTTATATTTATTATTAACTTAATTACTTAAACAATAATACAAATTGAACTCTTTTGATTTTTAATTCAAATTTGACACTTTTTTTCGTTTTGTATGTGTAATAATTGAGAATTTAAATATTTTTAAATGGATATTGCAAAATGTTAGGCGCAGCAGCGACAAAAAAATGCAAAAGAATTTATACAAGATGCAAAAAAATACACATAGATATACATAGATCCAATGACTGTAAAAAAAATTGTTTGTCATCCACTCTTAATTTAGGGGTTTATTAATTAATCTAATTGCGTTTATTTCTAGACAAGTTAAATTTGAGATATATTTTGTTTTCTGTTATGTATTTAGACTAATGAAAATTTATACATTCGCACGCATTGTTATCTAATTCTTTAACCGGATATTGCACAAGGTTAGGCGCGGCCGTAGAAACAACGCAAAACGATAACAGATTTTCAAAGAATTAATACAAAATCAAACAATACTATATTAAACACATATGTCAACCAATATGTGCCATCGCATTTTGGGGTTCATTTATTCATTGTAGAATTTAGATTTAACATAAGATTATCAAATATTGGAGAGACTTACCGTTTTGTAATCACAATTCACTCTAATGAACAATTATCCTTTTTTCGATTTATATTGTGTCTAGTGGCGCTTATCTACAAGCATGTGGGTTTCCCAGAATTGTGCATCCACTAGGGGAAACCCAGGCTCATGTAGTACCTACATTAAAAGATGATACGCTGACAAACTTTAATTAGAGAATTACTAATTTTAGAAAGATAAAGTGTCACGTAATGTGAACATGATTTTAAGACGCTACTATTTTATTTAATTTACCTTGACTTGAGCTTTCGGTTTACAGAACTATGCTGTCTATCAGGTTTATTAGGTTAATTATTTTACTTCATCATAATTTTGTCCGATAGTCAGCGTTGGTGAGGATAACATCCTATTCCTGTTAAAAGGAAACGTCGTTACGCAATCTACCTCTAATGATAGAAATTAGTAAAAGTAAAAATTATCAAAATTGAACAACTTTAATGATGTTGCTAATCAACATCATTTATTATTATTATTGACTACGATTTTGAAGATAAAATTGAAATCTATAATTTATATAACAACCGAAATTATCCTCAGACTGATAGAAAAGGAGATATTTAGATTAGAACTCATTAACTTTGACATCGAATTTTATATTTTTGATCAGCTCATATTTATAAGGAGTTTTGAAGAGTTCTTTACAATGTTAAAGGTAAACAAAAATATATTCAGAATTTCCTACTAAAAACTAGACTAGACTAGTAGATATTCTAATGAATGTTCTTTACTCTTTACTGCCTCAACAACATTTTTTTTTTAATTTGGATAGATTCGTAAGCAACTGGTGCAAAATGCAAACACAATGAAATGTAAAATTAATATCCTTGCAGTAAATCATTTATTTTTCATGTCTTTCTCAGGAACTATATATAACTATATATAAAATTATATATTATATTATATATTAAGGCGAAGGTGAATAATTTACATAAAGAAAATGATTACAAATATATTGTTTTTCAACCTTTTTCAGAAAAGATCGTTTAACAGATATATCTGTTATTATATATTACAAAATGTAAAAAAATCCGGCTGTCTATATATTTCCCCGATGCATAGTCTACACTGGGGAAATCACAGAAAGAAACTTGAGCATAAACGATAACGATATGTTATTACGATAACGATTTAGAGAACGTGTTTTAGTACATGTGCGTAATGAGCCTGACGCTTATCAAAATTTTGATAAATATTTTCGTCATAGAAAGATTAATTGGAAATGGCCACTAAAATTTAATAATTAAGACATAAATAAATATATTATTGTGTAACACACGAAGACGATGAACGAACAAAACGACGCTTAAACTTGTCCGGAGCTAATAGGTCCTTTTTTTAATGACCTTGATTTATTCAATATCAAAACTAGTATCTACCAGGCTTATTAGATTAGATCCATTACTTCACTGTGTCAGGAATTTGTCTTGTCAGGACTTCAGTGTTAGATGTCGAAGAGGCCAGCCAGTATGATTTATCATAACAGGAAAATGTTCCTGTTGAATGGAAACTGACTGTAAGCAATCTACGCCCGAAATGATAGATATTGGGGAATGTGTGAATTACCGACATTAAGTGACTTTCGTCAAATGACTGACCAACTCACTACTTTTAGCAGTACTCATTATTGATCAATTATCAACTTGATCAATAACTGTATCAACTTTATTTATCATCTGATTGAGCTCTGCCCAGGTTCGGATACAATCAAGACCCTTCCGAATTGTACGGCGCCGTGCAATGGTGCGAGGATATCACGCTGCGCACCAGCTCATGTACTATTGTAGCAACTAGTAGTACCTGACACGTGCAATGACACAATGCCCCATTAATTGTGATGATCGTTGTATGGGTCCTGGAATTCATTTTACTGCTGATGATCATCACTCTCGTTAAGCTGAAATGCATTGTACCCGGCCCAAGCTACTAATCCCAAAATTAACCACCAGAATGTGCAGTGACCATCAAAACACGGAGGAGATGAAGGCATCCTAAATGTCTAATTCCTTGTCCACCAGACCCCCGCAATTAGAGTCCACTAACAGCTAATTCTTTCCTTGGAGCAGTTCGAAACGTACAATGTTGCGAAGAAATCACGCTGCGCGCCCTTCCGCTACTGTCCAACATCGGACGGGGCGAGCAATGGAGTTAAGCCCAATCCCGCTGACAAACTCAACATATAACTCATTTCATTGTCGTACCATATGACACCAAACAGTATTGAGTGCGTGTAATGGGCAAGGACCTCCCAAATACTGCCCGAGCTGTCAGCCAGGAAAACATTTACCACTATATTTATCTTTAAGTTTCCCAAAATTCAACTACTCCTTATAGATTAGGAGAAAGCCACGTTTAAAACAATATTGCGATAATAAAAGAATAATTTTGTGATAAAAATTGAATATGAAAATAAGTTATTTAAGTAGGAAAGATACGGATTACAAAATTTCAGATATATTTTTTGCAATAAAATATCTTAAACGCTCTCCTTTTTCTGGAAAACTATCTATAGCTGTTAATAGCTGAAATAGATAACGCAGTGCCGGTTCTACCAGGCAGATATTCTTGGGGCGGTCGACTGGAATTAAAAAATCTTTTATACATTTAATAAATTTCTATATACATTTTTTTATTGTTCAAATATGAATATGCTTTTCGTCAAAGAATCACTCAGAACGGCGCTTGCTGAATGTGATAACTGGAATTCGTTATCAATAACTTATTAAATTACGACGATACCGTAGATTTTTGCGAACAAGCATGTGCTAAAATTTAGAACTTATTTGTTCCCAGAAATGCGTATTTTCGTGTTCGACAAAATGAAATTAAAGTTAGTTGTAAAAGAACTTTTCGTAAGTTAGTTCACTATATTCATTTTACTCTTACAATGTAAACGTACAACATGAAAGGGAAAAGTTCTGGTGGTCAAAAACGTATTTTGGATTTAAATCCTAGAGCTTTCGTCCTACTCGCCATTGAGACACTGAAAAAACATAACGGCAGTAACATTAAAAGCACCAAGTTCAACAAGATGGGAAAGCCGAATAGATGCACTTCGGCCCTTAAGGCATAACATTGGTGATATACATATATGATGCACTATTAGATGTGGCTGATAGTAGAACATTTAATAAAATGACACGTCATGAAGTTGAATCCATAGCATCGTTGGCCGAATTCAAATTTATTTGTTGTTTAGTAATTTGGCATCATGTACTTAATTAAGTAAATATTGCAAGCAAACTGATGTATCAGGCTCTGTTGCAATATTGGAATCTACACTGCAAAGCCTTAAGAACGACAGAAATGAGGCGTTTTACGACAAGATTTTATAAAATGCCGAAGAACTTGCTTGAGTTTTGGAAATTGCTCCCGTTATAACACCCCAACTGTCAAGAGAAAGACTACGTCGAGTAAAAAAGCATTTCGACTACGAGGCAGAAGACACACTCATATTAGATCCAAAAATAGAGTTCAAAGTGATTTTTTTCTGCACTTTTAATGTAACCGTTAATTCCTTAAAAGAAAGATTTAATCAAATTAAACATCATGCATCATATTTTTCATTTTTATACGATATTTTCAAACTCAAAGAGCTACAGACAGATGAACTTGTTATGTATTGTAAAAATCTCGAGATAAGCTTATCCCATGGCGATAGTAAAGATATTGATACTTTCGAACTTGTTGATGAAGTCAGGCAGTTGTCTATTATAATAAAAAACAACGTTTGCCAGGTGTATCATTGAACTTTATTGTGGAAAACATTTTTGCACCCAACCTTGTAGTCGTCTTAAAAATTCTGTTAAGTTTACCCATTACAGTAGCTAGTACCGAGGGGTAATTTTAAAATTAAAATTAATTAAAACATATTTACGATCAACCACGGTCCAAACACGTTTGGCAGACTTGACAACAATTTCCATTGAACATGAAATAGCGCAAAAAAATGAGACTATAATGAAATAGTTCCTTTGTAACTTTATCTACACATCCATGTGTAAATACAAACTATTTATTATAATAAATGTAAGTACTTATTTTACCGGGTTGAAAACGGCGCAGCAGCAAGACGAAAGAGGTAAGTCTTACAGAGTTATGTTATTTTTTTTTAATTTTAAAGTTATAACATTTTTTCAAAAAAAAATAAGTAGGGGAGCACATTTTCTGATTTTGCACAGGGCAGCAAAATGTTTGAGATCGTGTATCATTTTGTATCGAGGCAATACACTTAAGCGTATATATGGTTGCCTAATCATAAGCTCTAGCGGTAGACTTATTTTGTGAAAACTGTTTTTGAAAATGATTCTTTCACCAAAAAGAATAACAGTAACAAAATAAACATTTTTGTTTTAAATTCAAATTATATTGAGCTACAATTCTTTTTTATACCAAATTCTCCTATCACGACTGTAAATTAGAAAATCGATGTCTTTTGTTAAAAATTTTCAAAATATAAATTAATTTGACAATATATCAACGAATCTTAGAATCTTATGCTACAAAGTCCTCTAATGAAAACAAAGCAATAAGGGGTGTAAAATTATGTTTTCTCCGATATTTGTGTAAAATTTTTGCCGCTTCGTTGAAATAATGGACATTAAGATGCTGTTTGAAAACACAAATTGATGGACATAATATTGAGATTAGATAAAAAATATATAAATAAGCACGTACGAAAAGATATCGGTAAACTAATCTTTGTTTTTTCTCGTTTCAATCAGACATTTCGATTTTAATTTTGTAGTAGAACTAGAGATAAGTTAGTTGGTGCCCGCGTTTGTGTTTGTCTAAATATCTTAGCGCCACTCCACTACCCAAAAGAAAGAATGAGAAAACACTCGTGATTTTTTCTCACGCATTTCGCCTCTACACAAATAAAAATATCGGGATTCTTCCAAGTTGCGTCCTATAAACTCTTTTATCCTTCTGTGTCCACTAATAGGTCGGACAAATATTATCTCTCGGCTTAGAACGTGACACTTTATTAATGCTTTTAGGAAACAAACGGCATTCACCCAATAATTGACGTGAGAAAGAAATCACATTCTATCACATCCCTCCGATTAATTGCCTGAAAATCGCACCTGGAACGACTTTGGATAATCCTAAAAGACAACCCCTTCAAAATGTGACAGCTTTTTCCGTTTTGAAAAATACAATGCTACCCCTAATCCGTCCAAGTTCACCACCGACACGATCACTGGAATTGTCGAAAAAACCCACCTGTTGTTGGTGGTAATTTCCAAATGCGCGTGTGGTCCAAGAACCGTTAACGCTTTTTTTTTTGGTGCTTACATAAAATATCGACGCAAATACGCACATGTGATAATATGTAAACTATTTCGTTCGGGGAATTGTATTGGATTTTGTAAATTCTGGGAAATTAACGTTGAAGTCAATGTCACCCTCCAAGAAAAAAAAAGTCAACTCCACCAAAGTTCTAGTGGCATCAAAGACAGCGCTGGCGGACCGTTAGGTTATTGTTTTGTGACATTTGTAATTCAGATGCGCGAATGTCTGTCACGTGACTTGGATTAATCGCAGCCGACTCGACCGCATTTTTACTCGTGGGAGGCAAGGGGCTGACCACCTAGGGATTAAATGTTTCGCAAATTTAGCTATTTTTAAAGTACATAGGATAACAATTGTAAAAAAAGATGCATACTTCAAGGTGCTGTAGCATAAACAAAAAAAAATTGATTAAATTAAAAAATCTTTCATGTCTCTTGAAAAGTAAAAAGTATGCTAACAATACTATTTGAAGAAAAATATTTAGTTCATTAACATGTAACATTTTTTAAATTATTTTTATTTATTTCAGAGATACTGAACTAGCGGATTTTCAGTCTGAGTCAACAACGACATAAATTAATAAAAGTGAAAAAATATCCGAAATTAATTAGCACAACCATTTTCATGGCCGCTCTTTATGACCTTAAATTAAAAACTAATTCGAAAATCCTGCCAACTTTTTGTCCACAGCTGTGGCAATAACCGACTCGGAAAAATCCTGCGATATTCCTGCCACATTCAGCCTCACGGTATCTTCTCTAACCAACCTGAAAAAATTATGGGCTAAATTGAGCAAACAGTCCAACTATTACACGCTACGTTTGTAGAATGCAATTAAACCGAGTGATAAAATACATTGTGTCAACTATAAATTATAACAATTTCCTAACATGAAAAAAACTATTTGTCACGTCTGAATTTAACGGTGCTTGCACAGAACGGATAACTTTTATATTCGCTAAACTCGAATAAATAAAATTGTTTATCTATTCAAAAGAAGCATGTCATTGACCCTGGCGTCGGGAAAAGGACCCTCGCACGTCTGGAATCCGCTACAAGGACGCGCAGGATAATAGCTTTAGCTAATGTTTCTACTTCGTTTTTCAATCAGGATCGGCTAAGCTAGAAAAGCAAATTTTTTATATAAAAATTAAGTTGTAACGAAACGAAAAAGTTGTAGTTATCAGACTTTCTTAACACGTTTGTGCACTTCATAGGTCAGGAAGAATCAAAAAATAAAAAATTCACGGCACATCTTTTGTCTATAACAAAATTAAAGTTAATTTATTTAAAAATTTATCTATGGTTCTATTGTATTGCAAATTTTTGTATCCTTCCCTTTTGCATGAGTCCGTCCGCGTTCACTTCTCATGTTGGTACACGACGACGCCAGGCGTCTCGATGCTGGCGCCATCGCTTAACCATTACGGCGCCCACGACCACTATCAATTTACGAGGACGAGAACTCCCGTGCCTCGTCTGGCCTTACTATTATTTTATTGGGGCTCCGCTTTAGACTAGCTGTCTGCAGATAAGACGTGGGGGATTGGCCTCGGACGCAAACAACCCTCGGAATTAAATCGGCAATCTATATTTTCAAGACCTTGGAATCTGTCCGTCAACCCGAGACAAGGGGTTAACCACCTACAGATTTCTGCCTTCAATCGATCATAGATGAAGGGATGTTGGGGGAGGAAAAGATGTTAAAGTTTGTTCGACGAATAGAAAAATGAGTGCAGAAGGACTGGAGGGGTTGTACCTGGGAAGAAATTTACTGTTCACGTTTTTGTGCAATTAGGTTTTGTAGGATGAAATTTTATTTTTAAGAGACACAAAAGCTAAACAGTTTGGAATAGGATAACGACTTCAAGAGAGTTTTACTAACATATGCCAATTCTTCAAGAAAAATGAATTAAAATTACTATCATAAAACGTTTCATGTACTTAGTGCAGAACTGCACACTACATTAAAATTAAACAGTCTTGAAACCATTTAAAACCAGGTATTGCTCCGATTTACCCAAAGAATTCGTTAATTTTTTCTCATTTTACATACGGGGCATTTATTTACAAACGCATCATAGGGATTTGTGTGGTATAAATTTTATATCATGATAAGGGTTTTTCTACTATATATTTTCAAATAATTTCTTGTATACATTAGATTTTATTAATTTTTGTAAGTTTGTTTTTAAAATCAAAGAAGTAGCTCCAAACAAAAAATATAAAAGAATTCAATGCTTTTTCCTTATTTTATTTTGTGCTTTTAATGTAACTAGTCCACATAGACCCGTTCCAAGTCAAACTACTGTTTTGAGGCTTTACAATAAATTCATGACGGATGGGTGTTTGGATTTAGAACACATAAAGAACAGAAAACGAAGAAATCTCGTTGTGACTGAAGATTTCATACAAAATGTGTGTTTGGCGGTTGAAGAAGATCCTTCAACTAAATTAATACTGTTAGCAGATCAGTTTCAAGTGCCCAGAAAAAGGTGCTATCGTGTAAATTATTTAAATATTAAAGAAAACAATTTGATCTTTTTCTGATGTAAAAAAAACTTATTGTTTATATGTTTATAAAGAAACGGATAAATCCAACAACTTAAATCACACAATACTACATATATACACATACTTGTAATAAAATGTCTGTAAAATTTCTTTTCACATTTTGTAATTGCCACTCAGAGCGCTGCAGGCTTTCTCTTATATTACCAAATACTTTTGTAGCAACATGTCTTCATTATATGGAAACGGCTAATCCACTCGTTCAAAAAATAGACATTTAAAAATCAATTCACTGCGCCAGTACTGAGGAGGAGCTCCATCGTGTTGTAAAATAATTCTACCATTTACAGGAATTCCGCAAGGTTTGGGAAGATTCTATCTCTCAATAGTTCAACATATTTTTCACCATTTAGTGATTCTTTAATAAAAAGCAGTCCAATTAAATGGTTTCCTAAGATGCCCGCCCAAACATTTACTTTTTTGGGTCACTGAATGTTTCTTGAAAAATTTTCTTTCGCCCGTATTCTTGTATTTTGACTATTTACACTTTCATTGAGAAAACATGTTTTTTCGTCAGAAAATTAAATTAAGTTTTAGATATTTGGGTTTTCGTGTATTTTATTCATCCAGTATTCGCAAAATTCCGTCCTTGGGAAAAAGTCAGTTTCCAACAGCTTTTCTACTTTACGTATTTTGTAACATTTAAAGTTCTTCTTTTACTGCACGATAGCAGCTACTGTGGGTACTTGAAACTGATCGGCTAACAGTGTTAATTTAATTGAAGGTTCTTCTTTAACCATCAAACATACATTTTGTATGAGAGTTACAATGCGATTTCTTCGTTTTCTGTTCTTAATGTGTTCGAAATCTAAACACTCGTTTATCACACTTACTTCTCTACTTGAGAACCCTTGCATATAGGTCGCAGTCATTTAAATTTTTTCTTTGGTGGTATACACTGACATTTTTGCTATTCAAGTATTTTTTCTAGTACAGAATAAAAATTATAACTGTCAAACTGATAGCTGGTACTATTTTTGTTCCCTAGTGGGTACAACCGACTGGTTGAATTGAAAACACAAAAAAAAAACAGAAAAAAGCATCGAACTGTTTTATTTTTAATTTAAAGCAATCTCTTACTTCATTGATTGTAAAAACAATGAAAACCTAGAAAATATGAAAAAATCTAAATACCAAAATTTTTTTTTATTTAGGTGCATTTTATTCCTTTGAAAAAAAGCGCATAATATAAAATTTGGAATTTCTTTCATATTCAAACCTTCAGATTGTAAGATTAGCAATTTTTAAGTTTGTTTGACAGTTGATTTATTTTTAACTCATCATGATGTGTTGATTTATTAGTTAGATTTGCTGACCAATTAGAAGACAACTATATTTATTTTTAAAACAAATAAATAAAAAATGTTGTCTTAAGTAGCAATAATGGTAGATATAAAAAATTGAATTAGACAGAAAAAGCTAAGATTGTCGCTCTTTATATTTTTATCTTGATGCAAACAATTGTGGTTGAACGTGATTGAAAAAATAACTATATAATTTTTGAACAGATTTTTTGAACTGCAGAAACATAAAATTTTAGTTAAAGTTAATGACCCTAGACAGTTTTTCCAAGTCATTGTTTTTTAAATAACCATGATTTTAATGATTTTTTTCAATTCTAAAAATTAAACATAACATAATGAATCGTTAGAACTGAAGAAACTAAAATATTTTCTTACATTAGAGAGTTCATAAAAGATTATATTAGATTTAAAGTAATAATTGTAAAAACTTAATTATTAAAATCAAAATTAATCTTTAAAAATTCTTTCTCTGTCGGATGTTAAAGTCTTTAAAAAATAATCCCATTTGTACAATTAAGTTTTTCAAAACCTAAATATATACTTACATATTTTTAAAATTCTTCATCGTGTTCTATTTGAAAGTCAAGTTTTATCTTATTTTTTCTATAGTTTGCCACTTATGCATTTAGCAGCAATCTTCATAGAATTGTATCTTTTTTTCAAGAAAATTTATTCCATCTCTTTTTTTAACTCAAATATGGTAATTTTAAGACTAATTTACGTTTCTCTAAAATCTACAAAATAAATAAATAAACATTTCTGTACCTGTTAATAAAATTAAATATTAAGTAGTTCTAGTTATTATTGCTGCCATTATCTTCGTTTTTATGTACTTGTTTAGTTGGCAAAAACTAAATCTGCATGATTTATTTTGTTAGAAAAGTGATGTCATTCCGCGAATATATGAGCTTTCAATGCCAGGATTTTGCGAATTCGCTGATGATTCAACAGTGCATTACATATTTTCTTCAGTTTGTCCACAAATCAAACTATTTACTTGAACGCGTTTTACAATTTCCGCATTAATTTTAACATTTCTCGTCATTCAGTTATAGAGGATCTATTTCTGTCGAAGTATTTGAGACGCTTCGTACCATCTTAATCACACCAAAAATTTTATATTTTTTTCACTAATCGTAGGAAGATCGATAAACCCGCTTTGATCTCGATTCAACTAAAACATTCTAAATCCTGCAAATCTGTTTATTTGAGAATACTCATGGTGAAAAAATCCTTAACGTGGCGCTCCCTGCAACCACGTATGCTAGCTCTCCTAAATCTGCCCAACTTATCCAAAAATACCTCCCCGTCTCGGTCAAATACTGACTAAACGCCCTCTATTTATAACTTCAGCTTCCATGTTTCCACGAATTCGGTTACTTTTGCTCGAAATTTTTATGAAAAACAAATAACTAATTAGCATCGAGTTGATCTGCGTTTTTTCGAAGACGTGGTCGTTGAAAATATTCGAAACCATTTTTCATTTAATTGTCTTGTAAATATTTCCAGAGTGTGCCGTAACAATAATAAACAATCGGAAATAGAGGCGCGTGAAACGAACCACTATTGAACAATAGACGTATTTTCCATGTTTCTTCCGTGTTGACAGAGGGCGCTGAAAACACATAAAACGCGCCATCTGTAGATTAAATTGCTGCTCTTTAAGCCGTCATAATTTTGATGGACGACCGGCACATGTAGATGTGAGCAGAAATGTAATGCTACTCTAAAATTGTTACAGTGGGGCTTGTAAACATGACTAACGGTTGTCGGGTTATTTTTGAGTGAGTGAGGTACTTGCGCCGATGCTAATGTTATGTAATGACACAACGGGAGGAAGAATAGGATTTCGGGAGGTTTCATAATACGAGAACTTAACAAGCAGAACCGATTATTAATTCCACCTAGAGACATTAAAAAGATTCAATATCATTTTCATTTCCATTAAAAGTCGGAAGAATTAAAAGTAGATACGATAAGACGATTATAAATATCTACTAAATATTTTTTTCCGATTTATGATATTTTATTTTTTAACTTTAAATTAAATTAACTTTTTTAAGTTACCTGTATAGTTAAAATATCTACAATCGTAAATAAATTTAATATAACTTAACAGAACATGTAGTAGAATCCTTTTTGTTGTAAGGAATCATTGTAATTTATCAAATTTTAAAAAACATTTACAAAAAAACAAAATATCTTTATTGTGGCTTATTAAATGACTTGATTGGTCGCGTATTTTGAACGACTGCTAAAAAAAAAAAAAGATTACAATATGACCCCCATTGTATTATGACTTTGGAATTTTTTTTGACAGAAAACTCTAACATACTTAAATCTGCACTGAAAAAAAAAATTCCATCGTTTCATCACAGTATAAGAGGGTTCGTATGAATCAGAACAGAAGTAACATATCCTAAAAATAAATTGTATGAAGCATCATCAAATTGTAGGTACATTTCTTTGAAATTTGAATCACAATTTAATTTAATGTGATTAGGTGAGGAAGCTACACTAAAAGGTCACATCTAATTACTTTTGTTGACTTCCTAGAATACACCAAACATTGGAAATGTGACTCAAAGGATATACACACATCCCTAATTAAATTTGGAGGTTCTTTATTATGAACCAAGCACCTTAATAAAAATAAATTTCTTCTAGTTCCTTAAAAAGTGAAAGCCAGCATTTCCCAAACCTTTTTCCAATTTCTTGACCCGCCGAAACATACGACTATGATAACGTAAAAAATTGTTTTTTTGTTTTTCTCTATAAAGTTTTTTTAAGACGCCATTTCCATCGGTCCGATTAGAAAAAGTTTACGATTTATTCCTAAGTTACGTCACTGCTTATCGCTCACATTCATAAACAAAATGAAGATTGGATTGATGGTCATGGGCGCGGACTCATCATCGGCCATTTGCCAAATATGCCCCATTTGATCCAGAGATTGAGGCTTTATGGGACTGAGTTGGATTAATTTAAGAAAATGAATAGATATTTTTGCAAATGTCGTCTTTTCTTGTTAGTAACTTTCCAGATGCACGCTCCGCTTCCCTAATAACTTCCAGAATGTGTTAACTGCCTACCTTTTCGAAGAATTGCGTGCGTTTAATGTCTTTCACACCATCGTAATGTAAACAGAACCCATTTAATTCAGTCTACGTTTTGAAAACATCCAAGTCTATTTTCACAGAGGTAATCAGCTCAATCGGTTCTGATTTTACCGCCAAAGTTTACAATCTTTCAATCAAAATCGAGATATTTTATTCGCGAAATTACATTCCTAAAATTCTATGGACAGGTTTCATTAGAAAAACTAAATAACACTGTAAGGTAAGGTCAAAATGAGCTCACCGAGCTTACAGAAAATTATTAAAATTTTGTAATCAGATGAAAGTTTAAAATGATAAAAATTAAACGTGAAATTTTACAAAACTATCAAGTATTTACCAAGCAATAAATCATAGAAAAATGCAACTTAAGACAAAAAACTTTTTCTAAACTGTACGTTCGTTGTTAATGACTAGAATTAGGTAGGTCGATTTAAAAATTAGTTAATTATCTTCGATAAAAATGCAAAAAATAGGTCAGTTTGCTCTTCATATACTGTTAAACTTATTTAGAATGCATTCACAGTACAGATGTTGTTTAAATTATGTGGATACGTTTCTAATTTAGTGCAAGGTTCTCTCTGAAAACTGTTTTTTTTTGTTTTTAGATATTTGTTTTTACACTTGATAAATTTTTATATTTGTCCTCCAATAGTTTCTCTATTTAAGCTCTAGGTTATACAAACAACTATAAATATATACCATCATCTTAGTATCAAGATAAATTTTATTTATCGGTTGATTATAATTCACCAATATAGATTTTCCTAAATGACTGGTTACGTCAGTAAAAAACATTTTTTCCTCTCATGATTTTTTGGACGTTTCAAAGTTCAAATAAACGTCAAAACTCTTTGAAATGAGGCCTCCTATTGTCTCTTACCTAAAAATCTCCATTGGAATGCACTCGCAGTTTTATCAGTAATAATCACACTTTTTTCAGTTTCTCCGGCGCCTTATTTATCTCCGGTGCACCGTAAAAGAATAATAACCCCATTGTGTAATACAATTTTATCACTGCATGTCTCCATTCATACCAAGAATTAGCGCAAACGTCGAATCTGTATCACGACTATCTCAGAGAAATTTCAGTTGCTTATCAGTTTTATATTTGGGTATTTAATCTGGGAAATTCGGTGGTACTTCCCCCGACGAACCATTCCCATCACAAAACCGCCTTTGTCGTTCGCTCATTCAATTAAAACGCAAGTCACCGTATGACTGGTGAAGCATTCTAATTTCCGTTCTGGTGAGCGTCGAAACTTCCGGTTTTCGACAAATTCCAAATTCATTTTTGGCGGTGGATGGTGGCAGCGCACGGAAGATTTACTCTCCCGGAACGAACAACAGCTGATCTGGCGACCAATATTGATCAAGACGTCTACTGTCAATATTTCGTAAAAAAAAACAGATAAGATAACGAGGCGCCAGCAATTTTTATGGAGAGATCCGGACAATAATGGAGTGAAAACCCAAAAATCATGGTGTAAAGATAAAATTTATAATAGTTTGTAAATACAAACACGGATAATATTTTTCCCTAACAACAAGTTAGTATGAAATAGCCGATTTAAGAATTGTTTTACTTTTTTTTTAATAATTTTTTAACAATAACAAAGTTACCAAGCGAATGTAAAACAAAAAAAATAAATATTTAGGTGAAACATGAGAAACAACTTATGGGCCAATTTCATTATAAAGGTCAAAAGTCGTTTAACTAAATATCTCTAACATATACGCATTAGGTACCTATTATTACAATTATATAAATCTATAGAAAGGTTACCTTTTTATATCTTAAACTTTAAAACTTTTAAAATCAAATTTGTTTAACTTTTCATTTTTACCATTTTTATCCAAAACTATTAACATATAACAGCACAGTAACAAGCGTTCAAATAGAAATATGGTTTCCTGACTGTTGGTGAAATAACTAACTAATAACTTGTCAAAATATTAAGATATATGCCAAGGGAGTTTTTCGTAATTAGTGCATTAACTGTTGTAAAAAATAGTTAACAAGAGTTATAAGAATGCTCAAAAAATGTATTTAGAAACAGTTTTTGCACTTTGTGTGTTTTACCGAAAATTTCATTAGTACGTATTATTGTAATTTGAAACTGGTTAACCTTTATGATGCATTTCAATAGTCTTTCAAAAAAACATAATTTGTTTAAAAGCATTAAACATAGAAATTAAAATTTAAAAAAGTTTACAAAAAGAAAACAAATGAAGAAAAATAATTATAAAAATTGTAAGCAATTATTTTAACAGAAAAACTTTAAAAAGTCTTATAAAGATGACCATAATTAAGTTTGAATTCACTACAAATTTTCTACTAATTGCAGTAATTTATTTTCAATGATTGCTGCACTTTGACTAAATATGAAACTGACGTAAAATACTTTGAACTTTTTTTAAACAATAGTGAAAATAAATTTATAGCTTTCAATAACTGTGACATTTTAAAAGTGTGTCTCCGTTATTTGTTATCAGATCGAGTTTCAAATAAGTATTTACATCTACTATTAATTTTTAAGCTAGGCAATATGAAAATGACTAAAATGATAAATTAATAAAAAAAATTATATATTTTTCCCGTTTGTTGCATGAAAAAAAAACAAACAAAAAATTCAAGAAATTCATTTATTATTTTCTAAATTATTGATTTATTATTAATATTATTATTGACTAAACGACATTTGACTTAAATTTATTTTATTTGTTGGAGTCCTTTATCGTAACGTTGTACAAAAAGTTTAAAGAAAAAATACTTTTAAAGTGTTATTAACTAATTTTCAGGATTTCGCAAGATGAACAATAGTTCCATCGAAATTTGTTACAATATACTCGTAAATAGACACAATGAGAAAGTTTATCATTTGAAAGATTTTTTTTTTATCTTTTATAAGAATTTTTCTCTAGTAGATCAATATAATGTAAAATTGTTATTTTTCTTATAACTGGTATTGCAAATATACAGAGGGTTATAAAGTAATCACACAACATAGAATAAATGAAAGCAATTCATATAAATGTTTTGCAACAAATGACCACTTATTTACACACAACTTTATTATCAGTTAAAAAAAGTCAAAAAGTAAAAAATACAGTTTTTGTTATTAATGCTTTATCTAGCATTTTCGTACCGACTTTGGTTAAGCACGACAAAATGTTTAAATTCGAGATAGGAATTAAAATTTTAAAGTAGGAGCTTAAAAGCTTGCATCGAAATGGAGCATCCTCTTTGTTGCTTTAAGAAATTAGTTTCAATAATTTCAAAGATATTTGAAAAAAATAGACAAAGAAGAAAATTATGGGCTCGATTTGGAGAGTTACAGCGTTACAAGTGGTGTCTCCGTCCCCTGCTAATCCCTCCTTATCCGCGATAATTATTTGTGTGTAATTGGGCGTAAAAAGTAGCGTCGATAAGGCTCGTCCTCCGATCGGAATGCGTGGTAGTCTATCGCCAGCTCGCGTCCTGTCCGCGTCGTCGTGTGCCGCAGCCGCAGCAGCCGAAGTAGCAGCAGCAGCAGTAAAGTGCCGGAGTGTGTTCCGCCGACGACGACGTGCGTCCGAACGAGCTCAGTACGGCCTGGACTCGTCAGCGGTGAAGTGGTCCGCGCAATGTGGTCATTGGTGCGGTGGTGAGCGGGTGCAGCAAGGGATGCCGAGCGGCGTCGTGGCGGCCGGCGGCCACAGGGACGATGAGGCGTCACCAAGTGGAAACCTCGCGTGGCCCGCGTGGGCCGTGAAATCGACTTGAGGCGGCCACACTCGCGCAGACATGTGTACAATATCGCACCAGAAATGTGTATGTTTCGTATTTCTAGTGGTCTTAGCAGTTCTGAGTTGTTCCGGTTTCCGGATGGATAACTTGGCCATGACGGACGTCAGTAAGAGGAACTCCGGCGCGCTGGAGCTCTTCGCCGGCGGGGCGCACCGGCTGCGTCACCGCCGCCAGATGCCGGCGACGGGGGCGCGCCGTAGATTGCAGTGTCCTGAAGTGGACGCGTCGTGGAAAGCGTATAAGGCGGGCGCCGTTGCCGTCGCCACCGTCGAAAGTCAGACCTCTAAGTGTAGGCGCAACTGCACCGTACAGTTCAAGATTCATGAATGGTTGAAAAACCCGGACGCGTACAAAGACAGTCTGATCCGACTTAATTTTCGCAACAGGCGCGGCCACTGCGAAAATGAGGAACCTGCCATGAGCAACCCTTATTTCCTAGTCAAGACCAATAATAATAAGACCAAACATAAGTTCAAGACCAAGATCAAACACGAGTCCAGGGCTAAATACGAGTCCAAGACCTATATCCTCTTCTTAAGGGCAGACGGCCACCACAACTACAAGGCGGTCTATGCGCCTGAAGTCAACGGAACCAGGACGTATAAGCCGGTCATGCGAGTCAGTCACCCCAATTTCAGTAAGTCCATACATTTTTTTTTTCCATAAATCACCCAAATAATACTCTGGATTATCGCTAAAACGTCGCTGCTTCTGCTGCTGCACCGACTTATTTACATGCTCCAGCAGCTTGACAGTTTACGTGTTTACTTTGCCGGAACGCGCGCTACCGCCGAAATAGATTTTACACTTTCTCAAGCCGCTGTTCCACACCAAAAGCCCTCATCTTAACACGAACACCTTGCTTTGTATTATCAAAATGCAACATTACCAAATTTATATATATATATAAAAAAATCACTTCAATTTTACAAATTTTAGAGGCCTAATATACACTTCACCCTTCAAGGGGCATAACTTAAAAACTATCTAAAAATAATATATTGAAAAAAATTGACACTGAAACATAAAGTTAAAAGTCTTTTTTAGGTATTATATTTATGCATAAATACTTCAAACGGTTGTACGTTCAAAAAAGATAATCAATAATAATAAAACTATCATAGCTAGTTGCTATTCGTTTGTGCATAAAAGCAATTAATTAGTTATATTGCCCGAAGATTATGTTGTAATGATTATGTTATTAAAAACTGAGGAAGGCAATAACATTTTACAGTCATGGTATTAATATAACAAACAACTGACAATACAGATACATGATAATAATTCACATATAAACCTGCGACATTTACATTAGAACATATACAATTTTGAAATTACCCCAATACCCATTTACTTTTAGCTTAATTTTTTTGTCACTTTAGCTAAAATAACGGTTAAATATTTAGGAGCGTTTGTTTTTTTGTAGTTAAAACTATCTCCCTAGCTATAAACCTTAAAATGTATGCCTAAAATTGAGTGTTTTAACTTGAGAAACAGAAATAAAATACTAACAAAAATCAAATAATACTGTCAAAAAAAGGGATGAATATAATATTCATTTTTAACGATAGATATTGTTGAATTTAATGCCTAATAATTTTAGCAAAATACAATCAGTGTGTATGCTGTAATTTTAATTATTTTTTTAATAACTTCTGATGACGTTTTTGATAAAAGGTTTAAATGCTGAACAACAACTTAAACTGCATTTTTCCCTAAAAATCTGACCAATAAAATGTTTCGGTTGTGTAGACTAAACTTGTAAATAAAACTTACTTAAGCACTTAGTATAATATTTCCTCAACAGAGTATTAAGTAGATTATAAACTTGTCACGAGTTTCTGAATAGTTATTTCTAATTATCGTTTAGTTATTGAATATTTAATAATGATAGATGGTAGTATCTACCATTTGGTAAGTATTCTTTTAATATGAGGAGTTGGTGTCCACTAACGTTTAAATTGAAACACGCAAAGTTATTGTAAAAGATTAACGCATAAATACTTTATAACCCAATTTTAAATTTTTTATTATAATTATCTTGCTTTCAATAACAACATCGTTTTAATCACCCTATATAGAGTTCCGGTCGGTGGTCGTAAAAATCGTCTTATGATCTACATAAATGCTTGAAATGCCAGAGCATTGTGTAGGTGTGTATGCAAACTATTAGATTGACAATCGCCCGTCAAGCTCCGACCCATCATCCATGGAACTGATAGACCCAGGAGCGGCGCAAGACGATTCTGATTTCGTCAGCAAAGGATCCAAGATCTTGCTTATTGATGATACTTTACTATTCAAGAAATTTATATTAACAAAATGACGCCCTTCTTTATTATACAAATTGAGAACATAACTTGCTTCATCGAATATTTTTTCTGGCGCCGCATACGAGGGTAGGTCTCGAAGTCGCAGCGCCCTTGAACCCCGCCCGCGAAAAAGTTACCGGAGCGTGGAAACTTACCTCGAATTTCCGATTAAAACTTAGTCAGCACATTATTCAGCGCAAATTTCGAGTGTGGCAGACGTTTTCGAAATGTTTTTAAAGCGAGATATATTGCTGGCAGTGTTGGCAACCGATTTATTTGGCACATCATATCGGAGCTTATGCGAAAATATTAGCAAAAATGAGCCGAGGTTGATGCACTTTTATATCATACAATCGCGATTTATAATCTTATTTTTCGAAAACGTTAAGATTTTCTTCGGTGCGCCAATGCCTAGGTCGGATAAAGTGCGTGTGGAAATATTAGAATGACACAATTTCCTGGACGACACACTTTTACACACGATTATCCAAAATAAGCGGATTAAGAAAACGTATTATGTGCAAATGGGACACCGATTCATTTCGAAATACGGAGAAAAGCACGTACGCCCGGATTATTCGGCTCCGGTGTTGACCATTTAAGGGGCTACGTCGAACGAAAGCTCAGACAGCGGCGCGACCCGAAACTGATTCATCGTACACGAACTTTCGAACAAAAGAAACTAGGAGTCCCACAAACCAACAGAAAATTTGTGAAGGTGTTATCAATACCATTGATTATTTAGTTAAGGCTTGCGATTAAAAAGTTAATTACAATTCTACATACAATTAATTGTGTGTCTTTAAAAAACATGTCTTTAACACTTTTTTTTAATCACAGGAATATCATATTTATTTTTCTTGTTGTTTCTTTTAAAGCTTAATTTTAAACTTTGTTTTATTTCACAAGTTCAATGTTTATTGAAGAGAATTTTCGTCTATAGATACCTATTAAATATTCTGAAAAACTCGAATTGTTGATGAAATTAAAATTGAATTTCTGATATGCAGCGTATTATAATATTAATACTAGTTTTACTACCTTGCAAAATTTGAATATTTAAATTGAAACATTAAAACTGCTATGCGATACGATCTAAAAAAAGTCCTATTATTATTAATCATATTATAAGTTATTAACCTCTTAGTTTACATACATGAAAAGTAAAATTAGCACTACCTATAAATATGCAGTTTTTTAAATCATTAGCTTTTTTAAGCTTCATTACCAAATACATATTTTGGTACTTACATGAGACAAAAATTCTCCCTTACTTATCGAAGAAGTTGTTTTGATCACACAGAAGCAGAAGCTTAGAACCTGTTGTTTAATCGTGCATCTTGAAGCTCTATAAATATAGGTTTAAAGTAATTGTAACCAAATGAAATAAATATGAATTCATTCGTATTGTGCTTATAATATTGAAGATCAAAAATTAGGACGACACTTAAACTTATCGTTATCAAGGGGGTCCACGAATTTGTTTTTTCATTGATAAACTTTTTAGCATTCACAATCAAGATAAGAGATGCTGATATTTGGTTGACTATTATTAAATTTGTTCAAAACAAGTGTTTCAACCTTTTAATATATCACTCAAAATATAAAAGTTCTGCGTCATCCGCCGTCCATATGGTTCATGTTCATCCAAAGAGTGCTTAAATTTTCGAAAAATGATTGTGCTTACCTCACACTCACGTAATTTCGAACATTTCACCTTGACACTATCAATGACCCCACCAAAATCTATCTTTAGGTACGAGACGTCTTAGACGTCTACTTTTATTTAAAAATTTCTAATTTTAGAAAAGTGTAAACTGTGCATCAGTAGATTAAACGAGTAATGAAAAATTGACGAAGATATGTAGCAAATTTCAATTTATTACTCTAAATTTGATAACATTCCAGAGCACTGAATTAATGGTATAAACATGTCTAGAAAAATCCCACGGAGCCATATTACACAACATTTTTGTCCCGCGTGTGACGTCCCTCCGCGTTTTTTCCTTATATTTTTGACAATATCCGTTTATTTTCGTCCGGAAAACAGCCATCAATTTTTCATTATCTCCAGGATGTCGCGACGATTTGCAACTTATTTTGAGCCGCCGCCCCTCGACGCACGACATCTGATACCACAGGTGCATTTCAATAACGGCGGCGGCACCTTGTAATCGGATCTCGTTGTGGGCGGCGGCGGCGGCGGATCATGCAGTCACAACTATCTAACATACTCATGGGAGCATGGGCGTGCAGTTTGAAATAAGAATATAAAATGTAGTACAACAAATGAGGGACAAAAAATCATGTTGAAAAATTTATTTCTTTTGAAAAACGGTTTATGTGGGAAGACCTATGGGAGTAGGTGTGTGGGAAACCGTCGACCCTCTGATAGAACTGTAGGCACGCCACTGAGCATTTGGTGCGGCCTTGCGCCTAGCCTAGCCCAGCTGCCTGTCGAGAGCACCGATGTGTGTCCGCATTATGTGCAAATCCGATAATTGGGATCATCATCCTAGTTGGACAGCGCATATCACACGCGCGGTTTCTCTACGGGGCGAGGGCGAAAAAACAATAGCATTTTTGTGGGGTGATACTTTAGATTTGGTAGAAAACAAGAAAAGCTGTAATGTTTGTTATTGCATGCACGAAAGTTGGCGAAGCTACGAAGTAATCCACTTACACACACACTTATTATTATTAAAGATGTAGCTATTTCCACAATACATTAAAGTTCTCAAAAGTTCTTTGCGTCTGTATTTTGGAAAAACTTTGTGAGTTAATTTCATCATTTTCCCCAAAAACAAAAAAAACAATATTTCCATAAAAGACACTAGAAATTTCTTTTTAATATCTGGACCTACACAATGTACTTGTGACACTTTAACTCTTGTCAAATTCAATTTAATTTTTCCAGTTTTATCAAATAACTTTTTATGTAAAGAACAATAAACTGTTCAATAAATTACAAAAAACTGGAAAAGTGCGTCACTGTTAAAAAACTTAGAAATTCACTTTTGTTGTTTTATAGAATGTTTTAACATGCCATCACAATAAATCCCATTTGATTCAAATATAAGACCATTAAAAATTAAAAAAAATTCTAAGCATATCCAAGTAAGTAAACTTTAAGTTTAGCTATAAACCACTTAATCGTAAGCTCTCTTATTTAAAGCTGAGATTCTAAAAATTCATCATTTGTTATCTTGAAAATAATTCAGTAGACACACAGCTAAAATAACTATAATCGGAAAAATCTACATACAGTTAGTAAATAATTACACAATTTTATGGTAGAGGAAAGTAATAGTTTAGGTATGTATTTATATAACAGAAAAATCCTGAGAATTCACCAGATATTTATATAAAAAAACATTTTACGTACTTTAGTACGTCAGTGGAAATAGCTTGACAGACACACTCTGTCTAACCCTCTGACTCATTTAGAAAGAGGCAAATGCTAATGACGACCTTAGGAAATTCCTTTTAGAAGTATAAAAAACTCATCTGCGGTTTAAAAATAGAATTTCTAACGGCCGTTTCCCAATTTTCTAACGTTAATAGTAAGATTTATTCAAACTTCGGTAATTCGGTTAAATTAGTGTAAACGACCTTATCTTGCATTTAATAAAAACTCGTTTGAACTTTAATTAGAATTGATCTGTATTATATTAAAATAAACATTGGAGGTGCTTATCAAAGAGGTTTGCTTATTTCTACAACATGTTCAATGTATGGAAAATATCAAATAAATTCGTAATAGATAGCTCTTATTGCAGCAAAATCTAAAGCTGATATTGAACAAGCATCGGGTGTAGGTAAAAATAAAACTGAAATTTAATTGAGTTCCACAGAGTCGCATTTAAATGAATCTCTGATTAATGACAAAATTGAATAAACTTCCAGATAGTTTTTAGTTAAACACGATGTGGTAAGAGTGTGAGTATGTGGCCACATATTACGGTAAAGAAAATTGCTTTTACTAACGGCCTCGATTAAAGAAGATAAACATTTTGTGGTCTACCACAAAGCTGCGACACTATTCCGTCCTCACACTTTCACACCTCAAATTATTTCTGGCCCATGAAGGACGATTCTTACTTTTTTAGCAATGCTTGAAGGTGATGCTTGAATTGTTCCCAAAATATGAACAAAATTTCTACAGTGGATAAAAATATTCAGATGAGAATCCATAATCTTGCGTTGTCAGTCAGGATTGCCAGGCAAAGCAATGGAAAAAAGTATATGAAAAGAAAATTTATCGAGCAATTTAGGAACTGTTTTTTATTCAACAGACTTCTTTTCTGGTTTTTCAAATGATGGTCATGAGCCGATTTGTGCGGACTACATCACTAAGGTTACAACGGTTCAAGTTGTGATAATTGCTTTCTGCTTTCCATGAACTCACCTAAAACCTACGTCTGCTTTTATTGATGGGTTATTTATGTTATGGTGAAATCCAGCTGACTTTAGAGAACCTACGTTTTGTAAGTAGAAATTCCTTGATATCCATAATGCTAAAATTCTACCACCAAGTAGGAGGCTCCTTTCTCTAATAGCTTTTCATACTTTGTTTGTACTAGAAATATATAAACTCTCCTACGGTCTGCTTTACAGGCTAAAAGTGACATTTGTTTCTAATAAAACAATATACCGTTTTTAATGTAAGCAGTAGTTATTTACTTCTAATGTTCTGCACGTTCCGTTCATTCGCAAGCAAGCAGCTTATTACCAAGTGTTTTTCTGTATTAGTATAGTTTGTATAAGAAGTGTGGTCAAATTTTTGGCCCCAACGTAGGATTTTTGAAAAAAAAAATCTCAAGAAGCAACATACTTTTAATTCTGTAATACAACGATCGGAGGATCTACAAAGGCCCAGTTCGAATTTTTTGGGTTTCCTTCTGGGAAAGTGTGTTTGAACTGAGTCTTCTCCGTTACGCAAGCCCCTTTCCGTCCGTTTTTCCAGCAGATCGCGTTATAAATACCCCGAAAGCGTGTTGTGTCCGCTCGTGGTCGCGGCGGCCAAACCCGAGCAGACTGTTTGGTATTGCGCCTGTATAATGTGTTGCTATTTCGGGTTGTCTGGTACTGCTGCCAACTCTCCTCTCCACTCCACTGCGAGTGACACACATCGTCACGGTGTCACTCCACCCCCCAAAAACCCCCCTCGTGGAAAAAAATCGAAAATTCCTATTGTGTCGTGTCGACGTTCCATCGTCGTTTGTCCGCGAAGCCGGCCATGTCCACGACTTACCCGATTTTCCATTTACAGTGATTCTTCCCATATATGATATACTTGATCTTTATTCTTTTGTAGAACTTACGCCAAATGTGCATCGGAAAGTAGTTTCGATCCGAGGACCTTGTAAGGTCACCTCTATATTTACTTCTGCGAGATCGAGCGCGATTATTGTTTGTGTCGTTACATCTACATGCGTGTTTTCCCCATATCCATCAAGTGGCATTGGACGGGAAAAAATACGCGCCAAGTTGTTTCGATAGGAGTCAGCTCTGGACAGGGAGGCGTCATCACCAGAGAACAAACTGCACAAGACTAATTGAGACAGTTGACTCGGTCGATCCACCTGTTTAAGCGTGTCGAGATGAGATCACCAAAAGTCACATTAATCCGACATTGTTAAATTATTAATAATAGCCGTAAAGACAAAGCCTACATCCAACAACAAATGATGGAATAAGTCATTCTGTTTTTTTCTTTCAAGACCGCTGTATTTATAGAGGCTGGGTTTTAAAACAAGCCAAGTAGCAGCGTTACAACAAACTTAGTCATACAATTTAAATTAAAAAAAAAAAGATAAATAAGAATGAGGTTATGTAAGACAGCCCGCTATTTAAAGCGGGCCTTCATTTTTCACCGGCATTGTTGCAGTCGTCGCCCAAAAGAGACAAAAACTGTGAGAATGTACCACTGTTATTGTAAATAATAATAATAAAGTGCACGTTTATTGACTTTCAACTGGCACTAATTGAAAGACTCGCCACTTAATTAATACTTATTACAATTTAATCGGACGTGGTAAAGTTTCCCACCTACTCTTATCCAGTCGAACAATAAAGTCATTCATCGTGCATCTTCCAAGCGATAAATATATATATTTTGATGCAACAGAGATACCTTGTTGCAGAAATCATTTCGCATTGCACGAGAAAATTTGAAATCTTTCCTCTAATGATATTATCATAAGCCGAATTGTCAGAGAGCTATATCAGATAATTTCATTAAATTAATCGGTTTTGGCAGTTAAACAGAGGTAAAGATCAGGTCATTATATCGTCACTCATCGATCACATCAAAATCAAACATCTGCTATAACCCTATATTTATGAATTTTCTTTGATGTTTGGAGCCTTATCGGTGATTTGATCATCAAAGTAAAGAGCGTTTAAAACAGATTAGATTCGGGCCAATTAAAATATACAAGTTTAGCTACAAGTATAAACTTAGCGCCACCTTGCGATCCACACAAGCAAAATATGAGGTGTGATGGAAGATAGTAGTTCTTTTGGTCGCTCTCTACCGAAGCTGAAATTTATTTCAGGAGCGTCGCCGTTTTCTGCCTGTATATCTCACACAATGCCATCAATATAATCGAGAAGAGAAACATTGTAATCTTCTGTCACTTGAAATAATAAACACGGGGATTATCACAGCATCGTTCAACCATATGATATCCACTCTATTAACATGTGTGTTTGTTTGTCAATTAATAAGTTGTTTTACTTAAAATAAAACAAGCAAGAAAATCCACGTCATTCCCAGCCTGCATTACAGATTCACATGAGATCAGATGACGCAAAACGCCCCTTTCTCAAAGTTCGCGTGAGGTCCCTTATGTAAAACAGAGGAGAATGAAGTCAAAGCGCGCTATTAGTAAAGGTTAGTGTGATACAGTCACAAATCTATGTTTAGAGTAAGAAGTGAGTCAGAACGGATTGTTTTCGAGTCGACGAAATCGCAGCCAATTTTATAGAGTTAAGTAAGGAGTTGGAAGTGCAGCGTTCGACGCCAAGGGGCTATTTGCTATGCAGAAAAGTCAAATCGATTGTTTATTTGTGTTTAAATAAAGGCGGCTTCACATGGAGAGGAGCAGATTGATACAATGGGGCTTATTTCGGGAGAGGAGTCATGTGTGCTTGAAGGCTTTACAGAAATGTCAAGGTTACGGCAATTGCAAGATGAAAAGATATAAAGTGAAGAATAGCGGAGATTTACGTTGTTGTAACAATTTTATAAACATCTTTGATATTTAGTTGCAAACGTAAGAGACCAGATATTATATTTTAGTAAAGTACGTTTATTGTTCAAAGAGAAGCTGGAATAATTATTTGTATAAATTCAAAACCTAATGGAACTCTATTTTTTTCAATGCCACATTCGTCTCTCTTTGGCTCTTAAAGACTTTAAGTTCATTATTTCTTCTTGCTGGAAGAAAATTTATAATATTCTGAAACTAAAATTACACTGCCAGATGTGCATTCTTACATAATTATATATAATAAGCCCAACTGCTGAAATGTTAACAACATTTTGCTTTACTGGTTTTGTTTATTTTATGTAGGTTCTGGTAAAATTAAAAAAATTATACAAAAGGATAACACATATTTTATCAACATTTAGTACTATAACTTCGGAGCATTTTCAAGAAGTTAACTAGTCTAAAGTCTTCGTTAAGCCTTCTTGTGTCCTGATTTTCTTTAATTTCCATTTTTTAGGTTTCCTTCTGTTATACCATAATTCTTAAATTTAAAAACTATAACTTTGCTTGATTAAGTGTGTTCGCTGAATTATTTTTACTGAACTGTTTTGCTTTTCTTTAAACTATCAAACTTCTGTTGTGATAAATCAATAAATCTTAAGAAGTCTATTTAAAACTTTAAAAAATTATATTCTCTACGTTGCGTTCTATTATTCGTCTAAAGTTTTAAAGTAAAATAAAACAATGAAATCCTTATAATTTTTTTCAGTGTACTTTTGATCTTGTTTCTCAAAATCTTTTATATCCTTTATTCTGTAACACCACGCAAAATAAAAATTATCTAAACAATTTAAGTATAATTTCTAACCTTGTGACGACCGCAGTGCATCTTTGGCTTGGAAGTCAAACTTCTTTCTAGTTACTTCAGAGTTTTGGAATCTCACCTAACAAAGCTTTTTCCATTTCGGTAAAAACCGTACAACACGTTGCTGCAAATCGTTCAGTTACAAGTGTTATGTACTCATAAATTACAAAATTAGGTTAAATAGTAAATATTATGACTATAAAACATAGTCATAATTACCTTTGAAGCAAAAAGTCACATCGACCATCAGCTACGCTAAGTAAATAGATACGTTTATTTTTATTCATCCTGAGTCATATTTTTATCGAAGTCGACAAACTTTCTTGTTGTAGTTCTAACTACGACTGAAATGTAACGCGATCGTTTGCTTTCATCCTTGTCCATTTTACAACTGTTCAAAGCATGTGGAGTACAGGAGTCGGAGACCGCCATGCAGTCTGCCATATTAATATTTCAATAACCAACGCATAACGCAATTAACGTTACATTTCTACACGAGAATTGATTTCAACGCTCCAAAGGTTAAGAAAAACACAAACCGACATTGTACATTGTTTTCAAGTGTTGCTTTTTCATTGCTTCTAACATACTAAGTCGGAGTTGTTTTGAAGTCTGAAAATCGCGTCAAAACGTTTGGACAGAGATTGGTTTCTTTCCGGTTTTATTGGACACTTATCAAACAGGATCAAATCATTCTGCACTTTACAAATGAGTTCCTGAAAAATTCGATATTTACTTTTTGTTCTTGTAAAGTTTCTTGTTTAATTACAAATTTAAGTGTATAGGATATTTTGCATTAAATTGGTAGCTTAGCTCCCTTCTTTCTAACGTGTTGACATTTGAAGCAAAGAATTTTAATTACTCTTTTGGCGGCAAATTCGAACGGCCCCGTCGTTGCTTTGCAACAACTAATTTGATTATCGGAGTTTTACAACCATGACGGTGCTCCTGTTTCGGTTTACATGGTGTAATGTAAACCGCAGCCGATCGGTAATAATCGGCGGAAGAGGTTCGTGTGTAAACCTCCGCGGTAGATCGAATTATGGTGGCAGCCGACACGGCTTCTCTGACGTCACGCACCATTGTGCCCATTAATTCCAGGCGACGCTGGTAGCGCCATGGAAATTCACAAAATTTCCACTAAAAACTGAAGTTCTTCTTCCTTACTATGAAATGTACCCCTCGAAGATAACTTGATATTTCAGTCCTTTTTATCAAGTATCGTAACTTAGTTACATTGTAAATTCAGTAGATTTTATGGGTATTAAAACTAATCATTGCTAAACGACCACCACTTAGTTTGGTCCACAAAATCTGTTAAACTTTCTGATGATTCTATGAAATTTCTTTCCAGTAAACTTCAACTAGATAATTTTTTATACACCTTACTAGCAAAAATATCAGGAGTAGCATCTCCTATAATCAGAATATTTTACCAATATTTCTTTATATTTTTCCATTAGATGTCATAATATTTCATATTCAAAAGGTATTAAAGATTTGTATAATAACTCTCTTACTACAACCGAACTAAATTCTTTTGTCTTACTTTAACTGCATCTCTGATAATTCTGTAACATTTTGTTACAGGCCACCTGAATCGATTTTCAATAGGTAGTATTATTATTGCGATATAATGTAATTTCTAATATAAAGTTTTAATTATGTAATGTAAAGGATTTCAAATTGATATGAACCTACCTGCAATATTTTTTCATTAAATCTGAAATAATCTACTTAGCACCTACAGTACTTTAAATGCAAAATTAGTGTTTACTTTTCCTCATTTTCAATTACTCACATTTTAGGTAGGTGGGTAAATACATTATTATTTTTACACCTAAAGATCATTTTGTCTTACATAGGCAATTGAAAACCAAAGACAAAATGATAAACAATGTAACTGATCTCGTTATACTTAAAAATGGCAGTACTTCTAGCTAAAGTATTAATTTATCTCGTAAATTTTTACGACACTTAAAGGGCTAAAATATCAATTTGTCTTCACCGTGTACGCTTGGTAGTTTCCGTCTATAAACGCGCGCTTTATACTCGCGTAAAACGAGGACAACACACACCGAAAATAATTTAAAACATCGTTAAAACAAAGTGGGGCGAGGTGTCTCTAAAAAAAATAACGACTATGTGCGGCCGGCGCGAAACTGCCGAGTGCTAAATCCGGTCGATACGGTGGCCGGTAGTAGGATATTGCCGCTTTTTCGATGCTCGATGTAAATCCTGACTTCATCACCAGAAGACATAAAATCAACATTTTGACGCGCTTTGCTCATCGGTTGGCAAATGAGGTAATAATCGGCTGCAATACGACCACATGCGACATGTGGGGTCCGAAATGTGGATAAACGAATACGTTTAAAGACAAACCTCAGTTTTTTCTTACTCCAATTTCTTGTAAAAACAAATGATCCAACTGCTGCCATACACTTCCGTTATTTTAAGTGTTTCCAAAATATATGCACTGTGGTGTACTAAGTACATTCACATAGAAACGACATCATTTCTGAGAAGATTTATCTAGTTATTTATTTAGATTGAAAAACGCCTGAAGGTAATGATGATAGTTTTATATCAAATTTGCAATTTTACAAATTCGATTGAGAACTCACATCTGGCTATACATTTAACATCTATTTGATTAATGTTTAAATAGCTAATAAATATTTTTTAATAGCGTAAACGATTATGTATAAGCATGTGCTGCTCTGTCTGTAAAAATATCTTCTTTCTCAATCGATAGGTCATTTTTTTTATCAATAATCGTCGATTTTAAAGATAAAGCAAGCCAGACGTAAAAAGTGTTATATATATTTTAGCACATTTCCAATTGAACAAAAACAAAACATCCTTTAGAAACCTTCGTGTACCTCTTGATTCAACAACATTTCTTGAAAAATTTTACTGGATGGTAAAAAAATCTCACTCCAAAGTTGGAGGTTTTGATTGTAAAAGTTCGTTACGAAGTATTTTCTCAATGAAAAAAGTAAATTTTTATTATCTGGAAGCTTATAACACTTTCGTTTTTAAGATTTACGATCGACGACAGTTATCTAACAACAGTAAAATTGTTGTTTAATTCGTTATTTGCGGATATTTTTGGTACAGTGATGATTGCTAGTAAACGGTATGTAAAATCATAAAACAATACGTGAAGTCGGAAATAATTCATTGTGGTCTCAGAGGTTTCACATAAACGTTACTGAGCGTAATGAAAAGTATTCTTCATTGGCTGGAATTTACTATGCACGCTTTTGAGTAGTTTTAAATTCGCAAGTCGTATTCATTTTTACGATCACTAAGGAATATCAACAGATGATAAAATGTTCTTGAGATGATTATTATCCAAAGTGAAAAGGTTCCGAAAGAAACTAATGTTCATTATGTTAATATTCAATTGTAGTTAGCGCGTTTCAGTTTAAATAAAGCTAATTAATATTTAGGCGTCTGTCAGTTTTGTCAACTTTTCATAATATTATACTAATAATCGCAGTGTTACAGACCAACCACTCGTTGAAAGCTTCGAAAATCAGATGTTCTGGGCCAGCTATCATGCTTTCTATCATTTCTTCCTTGGCTTGCATTCCATCTCGCTCTTTAATTAAATGCGTTCCTGTTTTACTGTTTTTCCTGTTTTTGGGTGAAACAGTTCTTCGGAACACTCGGAAGCAGAAGTTTTCTATAATGCGTCAACTTCCGCGGGGTTTTACGGGCGTTCGCTGTTTAAGTGGTTCCTCCACAGTGAGCGCTTGTTGAATTTCGAGTGACGACGGGCAATTATCGCTTGTATAAAACCATCATCCGCTTTATTTCGGTCGTTGTTTACGTCTGCCTTATAGTAGTAAAACCGCTGAAAATTTTGTACGGGACTTTGTGTGCTAGGAAATCGTTCTAATCGCAATAAATCGACGTGGTCACTCGATATTTTCTAATTTCGTAATTGGATCGATGCGTGCTTTCTCGCAGTGCCATACACAGCGCGATCTCTTTATTTGGACAATTCGCTGTTTTCAATAGGAATGCGGTGATAAGGACTCGGACGTTTCGCATTGAACTCTATAAAGTATTGTCGGGAATATGCGTACATGTGCACTTTGTTTGCGAGTTATTTATTGCCTCTCTTTTATCTGGAGGTTTCAAAGAGGAAAGCGCCAAAGTAATAAATGTATCTTTACATGTTTATTTAATTTATCGTCGTGTGGAAGCGCCATACATCACAATCCGCCGAAATCATCCGCTCAGGTTCACTCCGGTGCAAAAAGTGCTTGATTTACGACCGCTGAAGTTACCACCGTGACCGATATGGATTTTCGCAGGAAGTACCTAAAATGTGGGGCGGGAAACAAAAAAACTACAAAGATTTTAGCCTTATTGTGCCAATAACAGAAAGAAAACTTTCAAAACTTTTTTCTTTATTTTCAAACAATTCCTTCATAAATCTGAAAAGATATTTCAAACTAAATTCACTTCATTTTAGTTGTGATTCCTGATTCGTCAAAAAATTGAAATTACATTAACCAGTCTTTTATTCATTTCAAGATTCAATTAAAAACTTTCAGGGTTTTCAATTCTGTTTTGGTAACTTTTTATTACTAGACTGATTATTGTATACAGGTAGTGCCATTTATGTAAAAAACCAGTATCTAAACACTATTAACAATAATTTTATATTGGTATAAAAGTTTTTTTAATTCAAAATTAGTATTTAGTCTGAATTAGTTCTCCACACCTATTTTTATCTAATTTATCACCTATTTTTTATCTAAATGATCCGATTCGATCCGACTTAGATCACTTTAGTCTATGTAATTCAAAAGGTGTAAATGTCAGTTTTACGCAATGCACAGCTAAAAATTAACGCTCTGTGATTCATAAAAAACTAAATAATTAATCATATTATTCTGCGTAATCAATTAAAAAGGAGATCAAGAAGCTTCCAAACATTAAAATAAGCTTCTTTTCGCACCAAAAATCTGCGTTTTTAGCATCCCGACGCTTCGCAGTTCATTTTTCATGAACCTAGCTTACGATAAAGCAATAAAACTTTCGCGTTTAAAATTAAAATTGTCGAAAAGTCGTTGCTCCGACCTGCCAAGTAAAATTGTAGAAAAAAATCAAATTATGATCTCGTTATTAACGATTGAGATGAGTCACAAACGCGGATGTTTGCTAAAAAAACATTTTGGATCGAAAACCTAAATGCTCGCTCATTTATCAAAAAGTTTAGTTGGAACTTTCATCGTTTTATTCATTATCTAATAGCTGACCTAAGTTTTGAGGTTATTTTTAAAGCCAGAGTTAAATACTCTCACTCGCGCTAAGTGTGACTCATAATTTGGTAGTAAAATATTTCTGTTTTTTTTTTTCTAAGGTAGATTCTAAAATTTTTATAAATATTAAAGACAGTTTGAATTAAATGAATTCCGTATTAATTTATTAGTAATCGAAACAACGTTTACTAAGCGTCTTTTTGTCTTAAATTATGCGTTTAGTTTCTCTACATAAATCTTGTTTTAACAAGGTAGTTTTGTTGCCTTAATGGTCAATTTCTTTATTCATTTTTTCAATTGTTTCAACTGATGCAAATATAACAACATAATATATAATAATATATTATTTGATGAACCATTGATAAATTATAAACTAAAATACACCATCAAATTAATGAGCAATTCCAAGAAAAAATTAATTACATTTTGAATATTTTTTTGTTTTATAAACTGAACGGCAGAAGCATCAAGTTCTTAAAATGAATCGTGAGGACATTGTAAAAGAAAGAAATTATATATAGTGAGTTCGATAGAAATTCTTACTTTCTTGATTAGTCACATCCAAGAAGCTTTTAGAAGACGTACTTCTCTTTGCCAAACGTTTTCAAATTTGTCATTTTTATTTGAAAGTATACCACCAACAGTTGTCAACGTTCATCAATCAGTACAAATAATGTTTGTTAGCTGAAAGTTACCAAGAATCAATCACACTAATTTTGTTATCATTGGTGTAAAAAGTACGCGGAATGAGGTTAATTTTCCTTTGATAGTTTTCTGATTAAAAATGTTATGTTTTAGTCCTATTATGAACAATGTAACCCATATTGTTGTAGAAACGTTTAAAGCTTTTGAAATGGTCCGCAACTGCTTGGACTACAATAAAATGATTGAATGATTGCCGAAGGAAATAAAACAGTTGAAAAAAGATATTTGAAAAGTGTCTGCTACAAAATATTACATTGTTAAAACTATGGAAGGGTGTAAAAGTTGTTTTGGTAATAGCAGTCAAACAAACTGTGGAATAGCGTAAGCAAAAACGAAATGAAAATTATGTGTTTTACTTTCAGAATTCCATGAATATTGTAATTATGATGCGGATATTTTAAGAAGACGATGCCTTGAATTTTGAAAACAGTTTTTAGAAATAGCAATGATGGATCCTTTCCAAAACATTACAATTGCAGAAGTATTTATGGTTATTTATAGATTAAAAAAGTATATAAAAAGATAGCATTGCAGAAAAGACCTCAAAGAGACAAGTTAATCAAACGTGTAACTGCAACTGGTTTTATAATAATAAAAAAATCAGTTGGTTTTATATAGGGTCATTGTAAATTTTAAATATCAATTCAGTAGAGCTTAGCAGAATTTGTTCTACAAATTTTGTTTCAACATATTAGCTTATCTCGTAAATTTTTCTGATAGTTTAAATATAACATATAAATTAAATAATAGATTTAGGAAAGGAAATGTTTCAACGTTTGTATATTTTAGTAACACATAATGCGTTAAATGGTTAATTTTAACAAATATGAAATCTATAATCGCTAAAAATATTTTTTTACATGTACAGTATTTTTTTTCAATTGAATGGACTGCGTTTGACTAATATTTTAAATATTCTTGGATTTTGTAATGATTCATTTCTGTCCTGAACAGGGATAGTTAACAACTTAGTTTCCTCATCAATTTTGTGTAACGATTTATAAAAAAAGACCCTAATTTATTTAGACCGCACCTGGTGTACTGAACTTTCGCCTACGTATTGCTTTTAAAAAATTGGAAACGAGTCTAAATCGAGAATTCGGGCCGAAAACGTCTCGTCATTCATTCAGAAGTGGAAAATGAGATAAGTCATTTGTTGGCTGTGTACGAGCAGTTTTGGGAACGACACTTTGCCGTCGTTTATTTTCCTGTAATTCATATTTATTTGTATTTGGCTTGGTCCTTCGGTTGCGGTTTTCGTAACGAAAAATCTACACAAATCATTGCTTCATCGTTTTTATTGTCGTTTCGGTCGTGTTTGAAATTTATTAAACAACGGAGACAAAATAAATAAATAAATTAACATAAGCGGGAGGAGCTTGCGTAAAGACAAACAGCGGCGCCGAAATGGGGCCCACATGGAACCCGGAAATTTCTAAATTCTTATCAACAGGTATCGGTAATTACACAAAATTATGTTTGTTTGTTTGTTATTTCCACGATTTCTTTCTATTTATTTTCTATTACTCTGAATTTCTTCTAGCACATCCCGCCATAAATTTCTTGGTGAAACCTGTTAAATTTTTAAGAAATTCGCCGGCAACATAAAACCCGCTATATTTTACTTTCAAAGATTCAACAAACAACGAAGCGGTTTGTTTATTTGATAAAAATAAACCCGATGACTTTTGTAAAATGTAAAACCGAAAAACGTTCTTCGTGTTCGGACCTTCTTGCGCTGCAGACGTAAATATTTAATTTAAATCAAGTGCATGCGTTTTATGATCATAAAAGGAGGATGAACGGAATAAAACAAAAATAATTAATCGCAGTGATCGCATAAGTATACATAAAGTTATGTTGATAACAACGCGCGCATGTATGCATTTACCATAGATCGTAATTTTCAGAGAAGCGTGTTCAGGATTTTATTGAACATTCTAGTTGATTAAACTGAAATTAGCTCACAGATTTTCCCGGTAAAATAATAAACAAGAAGTCGGCTTACTATAAATGTCCAAATGCGGATCGATTTTCTAGACTTTTTCTCGCAGATCGATGATATTTCCTTATTATTTATTATTTAACACTTTTTAATAGATTGAATTTCGCTGAAAACTGGCACCTTCTAGGAAAATCGTAAAAGCTTTTTCCCAATTTATGCTCTACAAATGTGTGTGTATATTTTTATCATCTTGCAAACAAATCATCGTTCGCCAGAATGTTGTGACAGTCCTTTTGATTCTAAAGTGTTTTTGTGCCACAACTAAAATGTGTTAAAAACTTTCCACTAGAACTTATGAAACTGTTGTTTATCTGAAATCTGAACAATATTTGAACTTTTTTCAGCTTCAGACCTACTTAGGTGTCGACAAATATTTTCCTATAGCAATATATTGCAGACTTTTGCGGCGCCGCTGTCCCAGAAAAAAGTAATTAACAATAAGAATAAATTGTTTGGTTTGGCGTATTGTTACAAGGTGTTACGATTACCAAAGAAACTTATAGTATTGATGTTCTAAATTTTTTGTAAATATTGGATGGCAAGTTAAAAAAAGCACATTCTATGGGAGGTTTCATTGCTTTGATGTATAGTGTGTTTTTCAAAACTCTTTTTTTTTTAAATTCTCTTGGTTTGAAAATGAAAGGAACATGAGTTCGGTCGATTTTCTTAACTTGTTGTCTATTTCTTTCTCCAAATTTTGTCTTTTATTAGGTTGCCCATTTACAGTCAACTATCTTATCTTATCTTTCTAATCCATCAACGAATTGAACGCGTTTGTTCCAGACAAAAACTGCATTTTGATGTCCAGAAACTACTGTCGCAAGTTTTTATCCACCTTTAACTCAAGCTTTTTCGTGTACGAAGCCCTTTATGGTGTCTTCTGTTAATATTTTAGAAGCGCAGACTTTTTAGTGTATTTATTTTACTCATACTTTTTTCGTTTAGTATGTATGGGGATATCAAATTTTCTCTCTATTTCACGATAACTTCTTTAAATCTGTTAATAGTTATAAGTAGTTGAACGAGGAGCAGATGATGGAATCTACATCCGTGGTGAAAAGTGCCTTCTTCGCTTTCTTCATTTAATTTCACCTTTTCGTGATTGTGAAATCCGCTTTTCCCGCTTCGGTCGAGGGCCGGCTGCAGCGACTGTCTTTATTTTTAGATCTCTGGAAATATCACAAGATAGCGTGTGCCAGTCTCTCGGTGTTAGATCCGTCTTACCTCCACAATCGAGCTGCTAATCTCCCTATTAGGGGTTGTCGGGGCAAAAACCTGTCGTTAAGACCAATTAACGATCGTTTCCTCTTTCGAGAGGCCATAAAAAGCTCGACTTGTTGAGTGCTTCCAGATGCTGTAGCAGCGCGATTGTGCTTTTTCGGCGCCAGGTAGAACTGTGTCAATTTTCTTTGATCGCGCTATCATGACATCACCGATTTAAATACCTAAATTATTGCATCTGCATTCTGCCAGATATTTAATTATTCCATTTCGTGTTGCGCTATTAAAACATGTGTTTCGAAGGTTGAAACAGTACATTAAACTCGGGTCTTCCACACTATTCTAGCGGGGAAGGAGGGAAATCGCGCAAATGGGGGGCGTTTAATAAATCGTGAAGTTTTCATTGGCCCGTGAAGAAAACAATCGCGCTTTTCTTTTTTTAACCACATGACCACTGGACCACAAGGGTACGGTTACGAAACCCAAGTCGAACTGTGGAAGTTGGTATATATAAATTTTGGATTTTTTTTCTATAGCACTATAATTTTCTAGTGACAGAAATGATTCCTCATCGAACAATTCTAACGTTTAAATTTCTCTCGAAATCGAAAAAAGCGTTCGCGCAAACCGACGAGTGCGAAAAGTAGGTGAAAAAATGCAGCTGAATGAAATGGGTTGGGCGATTCTACTGCAATTTTTCCGTGCGCACATGTGTTTGTAGTAATGGTGACGCTTTTATGAGGTCGCTACCAACAACGCTTTTCCGCATTCAGAGATGTTTACTGGTTGGATGACTTTTCCGCCTCATATTTTCTAAAATTCTCAAAGATTTTCGACACAAAGCTTTCAATTTTCAAAAAAAAACTACAAATTTTAGAATTTGTATGACTGTAAACACCACAGTGCCTGTGGAAGCGATAATTTAGCATTTTCGTACTAAAGTCTCAAATTTTAAAGCGGAAAAATAGCACACGTTATAATTTCTTGTGTGCCAACTCATACTTTAAATAGGAAATGGGTGCAGTAATTTTTATATCATTCTCACATCATAAACTAGATGTTTATGACTATTATTTTTTTACTGAAGAGTACCTGCATGATATCACCTGTAGACTATTCAATTCATGTAGTGTGATCTAAATTTACACTAAAAATTGGTAATCAACTCCTTTCCCATTCTGTAAATATTATTTATTTTATGTCCAAAACAATTTTCCAACTAAAAGTTTTACAGTTTACAATTTTATTCAATGAACTTGGCATTTTGAAACCATCTATTTACATTTTTGAGTCATTCATCATCGGTAACATTTAAAGAAGTAAAAAATCATGTTAGTAATAATAACAAGGCTGTGCCACTGTTCATAGAACAATTGTAATAAATCAAATCCTTTAATTATCCGACGTCTTTACATATATATAATTATAATATATTACAACCTATAAAGATACTTGAAAATATAATAGCTCTCCTTATCTATATATTAACTATACAAAAACCTCATCACAATTTTTAGTATAATATTTAAAAATACTCTAGTGACTAGCCACCAAAAAATTTGAATCTTTTTTCATTACATCTTTTTGATTTTAAAAACATGTATAAAATATGTATAACAACTACTTCATATTACAACGCTGACGTCTTAATCGTAAGGAATAAAATGGAATGAATCTGTCTCTTGTTAGTAAAGCATCTCTTTATCGTCTTGTATCATAAATATTTTCTGTTTTGAAGTTTGAAATTGCCAAGTATAATATTGTACCATTTTATACCATATAATAAAATGTCTGATCTGAAAGTTATTTGTGCTGGCAGGTCTGCCAAATGACAGTAGAGATAAACAATTATTAGATAAATATTATTTATGCCTGGAAGAGTTCTTTCATTGAAGCAAGTTGTACTTACAAAAGATTTCTAAAGATTTACGTTTGACGGTTCGTTTTAAAAAAAATTAGACTAAATTATTTTGCTCTTTTACGTTAATCAAAGTGTTGAATAATTGATTACAAATGGAACGCAAAGTTTGGTAAGTACATGATAAAACATTTATAGCTAATTAATCGGATTTTTAAATTTTTGCCTCCCTATAGGTTTTTTATGTTCTATGTCGGTTTTGATACAGATCTGACAAAAAAACGACTTTGCAGACATCAAGCTTTTAACAACGAAAGCTTACAAGGTGATTTAGTGTTTAACTTTAGTCTAGGCAAAAATTGTGCTGTCCAACTGAAGAAAATTGCAAACTACTAATTCATAGTTTGGATTAAAACGGTTTATTGGCAAATTAGCGAGCATCTGACGAGTGCTAAGAGGCAGAAAAGTTTGTCCCTTAAATAATCTAAGTATAAAATAGTACATTTTTCAACAAGAGATGAAAATGCCGTTTTTTTCTTGAGCGGACAGTTGCCCACGAGCCGCGTTAGCGGCGAGGGAGGCAAGTACGCGAATGAAAAAACGGAATTTCATCTCGAGTAGGAAATGCGATTTTTTCTACGATATCGCAGTTTATAATGGATGCCTATATAAGATTAGAAAATTAGAAAATTTATTTATTTTTTACATAAACTTATTGTAGACAAACTCATACCTTTCTCGGGATTTCTCAGGTAAGATATTATTGGAAGCGGAATTTGCTGCTTCAATCACGCTCGGTGGTGTGCCCGGTTCTCTCATTTCGCTTTCACAATTAACAATTCTTTATTTTTAGTAATTTGACGTTCAAAACTTGCAACTTTATTTCAACTCAAAACGAACTGTCACAATGGAAAATACTATTTGTACAGGCGTTTCGATAGCAACACATGCATCTTTATTATGTGAAAATATTTTCATCTCTAGAGTGAAAAACCCTCACTTTCATAGAGGGTAGTCCGTGGAAAAATTGCTATTTTCATATATATGAGTAGAAAAAGTTGTTTCTTTGTTAGTACATAAAATTAGAAATAAGATAATTTTTGGAATAGTCTTTTCCGCATTCAGAACTAATACAAGGTTCTGGCTTTTTCTCTGCTCATATTTTCTGAATTTTGAAAATTTATAAACAGAGAGATATTTCCCCGCGGGTTGCTGACAGGTTATGGAACCATCCCAATATTTAATTTGGAATGTCTTAATCAAATGTTGAAATATTTGAAAATACTATCTCTAGTGGGTACGTGCCGTATAAGGTAAAATGGGTAATGGCGATCAGACAGGTCGTCCATGCTTTTTTCCCACTAGTGACCCTGCGACATTTGATCTTCTATAACCCAGACTCAGAACACTCTTTATCGTCTTCTCTTCTTTCAATGTTTCTGCGAAAATCCTCCTGTCAATGGATGTTTTGGAACGGTAGATGTAAACAGAAAATGGTACGTCCCACCAAAATTGTCTCAAACATCTGGAGAGAGGCTCGCAGCCAACGTTATTTAGTCTGAGCTATAAATACAACTATCAATTAATTTAATGATATTCAAAAGTCACCGAAACTTTTAAGAATGAGGTTATTTCACCAGAACGTTCAATTTATTTCGGCTCATTCTCAAAGGTGACTAAGCGGCCGAAGAAGAGTCTTTTTGCGGACTAAATTTAAAGCCTCCAGAGTTCGCTTGTGATTCGTGATGGTCTCTTTCGGTGGTGCGTCCGTCGCCGTCTCCACTTAAGGCATCAAGTCTTAGCGGCAGAATTCGCATCGTCAAAGCCACCGGTTCACCTGCCAAGAAACGGTTGGTCGCAGCCATCAGCATATTTTTATAGCTGCCGCTGATTGACCTTTATATATAAGATGAAAACAATAATAAAGCGCGTGTTTAATTCAGATCACGGAGAATCCGTAACCATATTAAAAGTCGCAATGGAATGTTACAGTGAGTTGAAGAGACTCTGGTACCGTTCGCTGAAGAAGGACGGCGAGAACGGCGGCCTTTGCACATGCACCAGGACCAGATAAGTCTCATGCGAATTCGTATCTGGATTGCGCGTACGTACTTGTGCCAGTTTTTGCACTGTATTACCTAAAACTGACAACTGGCGGTGCGAGAGCGAGCTAAATCTATCAAACGCGACCTCGATACCAGACATCGAGGGATTCGGACGCGCACGACGCCATCAAAAGGAAAAGCACAAAACCGAAAGCTAGTTCACGCTACACAGAAACAACAAATCTATTCTGTCCATTTTTTGCATCAATGCTTTTGAAAAATAAAAAAAAATACAAAGAGAGTTCCTCAAGCATCTGCAAAGGATCCTGTGTTGTTTGATCATAAAAGTTAAATCGCATGAGATTCGGTGAACGTATAGTAAAGTAGTTCATTTCATATCATTTGTAGTCGTGACAGTCATGGGAAAAAGCTCTAAAACGTTGCATTATGAGATCAGTGAATGAATGATAGATACCATAAGATACAAAATGGATTCATCTAAGATCTTCTTTCTCGGCTTTTTATCAAACTGATAAGTGCCAGTTTTGGCACCCTTCTGTCCACCTCTTAACTTATGCTAGTTTGGTCTAAGTATTCATAGCACGAATGTTTCTATTGCATTTAGTTTTTCTTACACATTTAGAAAGAAAGTATTAAAATAATATACGAGATAAAACGTCGATATCAAAACGGGAAAATACCTTTTTAATTGGGAAAATTTTTCGATGGGTACTTCGCTAATTGAGCTGGCTTAACAGAACTAGAAGAATTTCGTTTATCAATGGGATGAAAATATGAGTTAAACCTGAGAATTCTATATTTAATTCTAGAAGTAGATAAGTCACTTCAAACTGATTTGCCCAATTTAGAGCAAACTATATAAATATTATCGATTTTCGATTTGCGTTCTGCATCAAATGGTCTTTAAGTGGAAAAAATGAGATTCTTGCATTTTGTGGTTATCGTATCAAATGTTGTTGCATTTGCCAGAGGATTCTACTTTTGTGAACTGTCCATAGTTTTGAGAAAATTGAGTAAACTTTTCTTGCTTTATTTATAGCAGTGTCACCTAAAAAAGTATTGTGAATAGAATATTCATGGCAACTTAAAAATTTTCACCTAGACTTTCTGGATCTCATAAATTAGTCAACACAGTGTTTTCCAACTAAAATTTTTTTTCTGAAAAATGAGTCGTCTGTCCCCCACACTTCACCTTGAATCCCCCGCAAGAAATTAACTACCGCATGAAAAAACAAACAAACACCTAAAAAAACGGCAACCTAATTTTTCTGCTGTTCCAATGATAATAATAGTCATCCAAACGGGCCAACACCTGTTTATGAAATCACTAAAAGCCGCCTGTTGGCCAGGTAATTCCAAGTGGAGCGAATCCGGCTCAAATGGTTCATAGATTTAGTAGAGAATCAGTATTTCGATCGAAAATCCACGTTAACGAGCGTAAAAATTGAGCCTTGGGTAGAGTCCAGGTGCGCGAAGTCGGGAGAAGAAGTTGGCACGACGCCTGACGTCGCGACGATGTGATTCATTTGGCTCGCGGCCACCGGGACCAGACACCGCCACCGCTCTGTCCTTTATGAGACACTCCCTCTGATAGTTCACTTTCGGGTTTAATTTATTTCAGTGAGTGGAAATAAACAGGAAGGAGGATAGAGACGTGAAAACAAGAGCGACCGTGCATGTGAAGGAAGCTTTAGGTGGCGGAACACAGACGTCGTTAAATTGGAGTTTTCAGTTTTTCGTAGATAATAGAAATTGAATCAAGACAACTTAACTCTAACAAAGGCACATCTTTACTTTTATTTGTCCTCAATATATTTAATATTTAATACATACAGAAGACCATTTTATACGATTCATTAGATACTCTACTGAACTCTACAACTACAAAATGTTGTAAAAGAGATACTTAGACAAGTCTTCTAAAAATACGTTTTAATGTCTCAAAGTCATAAAGTTCTTTAAAATTCTCTATAATTCTAAAATTACCTATTTTCAGATATCCACATTCCAAAGGAAGATGAATATGTCGCAGTATGTGAAATCTAAAAAACGAAAAACTTAAAATATGGAAACAAAAACGTAGAACTGTAACTATCTACGTTTTAAGCTACAAGCGTAGACAGACTTTATTGGTCCGGCCGGTCTGCAGATATATTCTCATTAAGTTTTTATAGATTAAGAGTTCAAAGCAAAAGTTTAATCCACATGCTCATTGGTCTATAGCACAAGGCTTTGCCGTAGTAATTGTTTTTTTTCGTCCCGACTTCTGCTCGTTATGAAGGCATCTTTGAATTTGGGAACTTTTTTAACGTTGTTTTAAAATTAAAATTTTGATCTAACATACAGTCAGTG